>CM026086.1:3647500-4887500 GCA_014839685.1 Anableps anableps
CGGATGTTGGAACACTGAGCTACTAGTTGTTTGGCAGTTAGTGTTGAATGGGGATGTCGACGTAACCATTCCTCCCGCATTCTTTGCATGTAACCCCTCTGACTAGGGTTACTTGAGTAGTAGCATTCCAACAGATCCAAGTTTTCACCTCTCGCCCAATTCCGTCTTGTTCCAGTAACCCATTTTTCGTGAAAGTGCCCTGGTTCCCCAGCACCTGACGCAGACCTTGTTTGACCGGGCGACGTCTGAGCCGGCATGGCGTGTATTCCTTTGTCTCTCATCATGAGGTAGGCAGTAGCGCGAAGGATCTTGCCTAAGGACCCACACTGGATATCTGAACAAAGCGACCCGGCCTGGATTCGAACCCCGGTCTCCCAGGTGAAGGTCGGGTGACTTACCCATTGAGCTACCCAGCCGGTATCTGGGTATCCTGTATCTGAATGCAGGAATTATGCCTTATATATATATATATATATATATATATATATATATATATATATATATATATATATATATATATATGTGTGTGTATGTATGTATGTATGTATGTGTGTGTGTGTGTGTGTGTGTGTGTGTTCATACTTGTTTGGCAGCTTAAAATTAAATCTAAGTATTCTACTGTTCATTTGCAATTAAATTGTTCTTAATGTGTTCTCAGTGAGTAGCGTTAATTGAAATAACTATATATATATTTTTTCTACTTTATTTTTAAATAGGCGTGTAGTTTGGAAGCAACACAGCACACACACAAGCACAAAACTTTCATCCCATTTTTTCCTAAAACTGTCTTTATCTATAGGTACGTTGAATGCCAGGGGGTTAAAAAATGCCACAAAACGAAGAGCTTTATTTCTTTTTTCCAAACAACTAAATACAGATCTTTTTTTCTTTCAAGAATCACATTCTACTACTGATGACATCAATTTTTGGAAAAGTCAATGGGGTGATAATGGATATCCATCACATAGTATCCAGCATTCAGCTGGCACTCCTACTCTAAAAAACAAATTGGAAGACGACATCCTTTTGAATAAATGTGATCTTCAGGGACTCTTTGTATTCATGATATTATCACATTGCAATAAAATTACCATTAATATTTATTGTTATAACTCAAAATGTGAAAACTCACAACTTCTTTCTCTGATAGAAAATAATCTAACTGATGAGCTAAATAAATTTCCCAGTACAATTATCATCATAGGAGGTGATTTTAATATATTAGAAAATCAGCTGGACAAATAGCCACCTCGAGCTCAAGGTTCAAATACTCTCCTTAAATCATTCATGCATTTTAGAGGAGATATGGAGAGAAAAATTTCCTTTGAACTGTGCTTTCACCTGGGGTAGTAATGATGGATCTAAACAGTATCGTATTGACTGTTGGTGAGTATCTGATTGCCTAAAAGCCAATGACATCATCATCGTCAGTATTCTTCACAGATCATAAAGCAATATATATGGCAATAAATCTGTCTGATAGCCATTCATGGAATACGAAAGCCTACTGGATCCTAAATAATTCATTACTTAAATCAGACTCAGTACAACAAAAAAAAAATCTCCCAAACAATTTCTTATTTTTTTGACAAAGCTAACACTGAAAACAAAGATGGTACCACCTGGGAACTGTTTAAATTTGAGATTGCAAAGTTTCTAAGACAATATGGTTTCGATTTAAATAAAAGTCTAAGAAAACTGAAGAAAATAAAATAATTCGTGAAATTATGATGCTCTCCAAAAAGAGTCCCTTAGACTTGTCAAATGATGATAAAATAAATTTAGCCACTTTACAAAATAAATTGGATGAAATTTACAAAAATAGGGCAGAATGAGCCTTTGTAAGATCAAGATTAAAATGGCTGGAAAAGGGTGAGAGTAACTTCTCTTATTTTTTTCAATTTAAAAAAAGCATCATATTAGATCCAGTACAATTCAAGAGCTAAACATAGAAGGGCAAGTATCCTCTGATCCAAAAAAGATTGCAAACTTTGTCTGCTCTTTTTATAGTAAACTTTATCCTCTCAATCAGCTAACTGGTAACCCTGAACTCTTCTTGAATTCTGTTAATACACAACATATACTTGATTCTGAACATAAAATCTGGTCTCATGATTAATTAAATACTTTTCTCTTTAAATCATTTTAAAAAATAGGAAACCTGCTGGGTCAGATGGGCTAACTGGGGAGTCCTTTAAGCAGTTTGCTGACCAACTTGCTCCTTTTCCTGCCAAAGTTTTCTTAGAGAGTGTTGAAAAAGGCACTCTCCCTACTTTAAATCAAGGGATTGTTGCCCTTATAACTCAGCCCAAAAAAGACAAATTACTCATCGATAATTGGCATCTGATATGTCTTTTTAAATAATGATTATAAATTCCTGGCATCAGTATTTGCAAAAAGACTTAAATCAGTACTAAAATCAGTTATTGGAGAAACACAATCTGGATTCATGCAAAATAGACACATTTCCAATCACGTACGTCTCGTTCTTGATATTCTGGACTATTCAGAATTAATTACTGATGATAGTTTCATACTCTTCTTAGACTTTTACAAAGCATTTGATTCCATTAACCACAACTTTATCTTCAGCTGTCTTCATAAATTTGGATTTGGTCCTTTTTTCTGCAATACAATTAAAACATTATATATTCACGCTAATTGCTCTGTCAAATTAAAAAAGGGTACCTCTAGATTCAATCTATATTGAAGAATTACTCAGGGTTGCCCAATTTCCCTTTATCTCTCCCTTTTAGCCACTCAAATTCTTGCTGACTACATTTCTACAAATCAACTAAAGTATTTCTGTTTTTGGTGTTTTTGTTTTTGGTTTTATTTATTTATTTTTTTGTAAGAGCTAGCAGTCAAGTTTCCCCTGCTTTAAGCTTAATCCAAACGTTCTCTGATGTCTCAGGGCTTCACTTGAATATAAACAAATGGGAATTTCTACCGGTTAAAGACTGTGCTTTAGATTCTGTCTGTAACATTCCGGTTAAAGAAAATGTCACATCTTTAGCTATAAGTACCTCCAAGAACAACTTCGAAAAATGTTCGTTAAATTTTGCTCCCTTAATTGAGAAAACCAAAAAAAAAAAAAAAAAACGCCTTAATTTATGGCTTGAAATAGATCTAAGACTTAGAGGACGGGTCTTGTTATCTAAAGCGGAGGGGATATCACGGCTTACTTATTCAGTGCTCTCCTTGTATTTAGACAATCAAAAGCTTAAATCTATTGACCAAATGTTATTCAATTCCTTATGGAAAAATCGCATGTATTACTTAAGAAGATCTGTAGTAATGAACTCTTATGAAAAAGAAGGGTTAAATTTTCTGGATTTTACAACTCTAAAGTCATTTTTAAAAAAATCCATCATCTATCTGGAATACTTTCCCAACCTACATCTTTTCAAGCCTAGGGGGGCTCAACATCCTCCTCCTCTGATGCTATAACTAATGAAATATGTGAACTCTTTCGAAATAATGTTGTTGATAAAGATAAGTCCTTGTTAACTGTAAAAAGACACCACTGTTGGTAAAGTTTGTTTTTCTTCTACGTGTAAGAATAGCAAAATGATCTGTGCCCTGTTTCAACAAGATATTATTTCTGTACCTTCAGCTGTTTTCTACTGGAAAAACTTTGTCCCCGATCCACTGTGAAAAACGGTGTGGACACTTCATCAGAAACTCTTGATAAACAACAAAACGAGAGATGTCTCCTTTAAACTGTTACACAGAATAGAATTTATCCTACTAATCAATACATGATGAAATATATTAAAACAATATACCCCAACTGTAAGTTTTGAAAAGAACATCCAGACACAGTCATTTATTCTGGAATTGTAGTATTACGAGGACATTTTAGAAACAATGTAATAACTTCATAATTTGTAATATTGATACAAAATTTTCACCAAAGTATGAGCATATTATTTTTGGTTTTCATGGAAAGAATACAAATACAGACAGAAGACTAGCAATTAATCTAATGATCATATTTGGCAAATTTCATATTCACAAATGTAAATTTTCATTATTTTCACCTTTTTCTACTGTTTTGATGAAGGAAATCGAACTACATTTACCCACCATTTCCAAGAGTGCAAACAAAAAAAGCTGTTAATACATATGAATGTTGTAGGTCATTAAATATTTTTAGCTTATCATAATGTCTGTAATGTCTGATTTGTGTTTTTTGTTTTTGTACCCATGTATTTATTGTAAAAGCCTATATCCCTGGTATACTATATTTCATATTTTGTGTTTTTTTTCCCCCTGTTTTATTTGTATTTGTAACCAAAGATGTTCTTCAATAAAAAACTTTTTAAAAGTATGCAAATCAAGCTGCACTCAGCTCCAGGATGGGCCCAGCTCTTGTATTGAAGAAGAGCTACTGCACATGTACAACTTTAACGAGAGTCTATGGGCAAAGAGTTGTGCCCCAGGGCGGAAATACGTCACCAGTCTGACGACGTCGATGAACGAAACAACTTTACTTATCAGTAACTATAAAATATTTATCTCATGCAGATAAAAAAAAATATATACATATATTTTTATTTTATTTCATTTTTATTGAATTTTTTATGCCTTATTCAAGGTAATGCGCCCTTGCGTCCCCCATTGGCCAGCCGCTGTTGTGGTTGGTTATAAACAATGCTAGCATCATGGTTTCATGATCTATTTTGATCAAATCTCTTGTCTCAAAAAAATACTGGTATCACCATTTCCACCTCCAAATCTAACCTCCAAAGAGGTGGGCAGATCGATCCAAAACATTGATAATATCAATGCCATGTCAGCAACAACATCTGCTTAATACTAGCATTGTAAGATTGATACTTTAGTTTCAGATTCCCTTTTGGAATTTTATTTTATTTTTGTATTGTAGTTTCTCAACTCTACCATTTAAAAAAAAAAAAAAATTTGCTTTGATCTCCTTTCAAATTATATATTTTTTTTATTCAATTAGAAAACAATGCACACAAATTTATTTTGATTTCTGTTTATCATGTAAATATGTTATTAAATGTTTTGTAGACACCTATAAACTTTATCTAAATTTTGTCCTGGATTGTAACAAAATAATTCAAAAGAAAAACCACAAAAGCTGCTAAAGGTCAGAAGTCTGATGATATATCATACTTACATAACAAGTATTGGTATCGGTAATGGCAATATTGGCCCTGTATTTACTTGGTATCGGATTGATACCACAATATGCAGTATCGTACACCTCTACTCTCAGCATCTCTCGGCTCCGCCTACT
Organism: Anableps anableps; assembly: GCA_014839685.1. NCBI lineage: Eukaryota > Metazoa > Chordata > Actinopteri > Cyprinodontiformes > Anablepidae > Anableps > Anableps anableps. The sequence continues at coordinate 3,652,770 of CM026086.1, forward strand.
TTCCAGGAATTCTTCAAAATGTGTGAGGGGCGGGGTTATGCTTTTCTGGGGGGAGTAGGGGGTTTAGTTACACTGTAACAAACTATGACTCCTACTCTTTATGAAATACCTTATCGTATTTGATGACTGTGATGAATAAAGTGTGCTACGAACAAACGAGGTAATCAGTCCACTTTTTGTCATGCATTGGCTGCAGTGTGGCACAGAAAAGGGAAAATAATACCGAAAAACATCTCAGAATCACTTGTATTCTGCTTTTTTCTCGCTCTGTGTCGGCTTTACTCACAGAGCGAGTAAAGCTCTGTGAGTAAAGCCGTTGCTGTGGCAACCAGCTGACAACAGCTCCACTAACCAGAAGAGCAGAGATTACGTTCAAAGTATCTCAGGATTAAACACCAAACAATACGCAAACATTTCCCACACAAAAAAGTAAATTAAAAACCCCAAAACAGAACATTCAGTCCGTTACAGTGTTATGTTTTCAGGCTTAATGTTTATTATGCGATTAATAAGTGGTCAGCAGCAGTACCGGTTAGTTCATTTAAGCACCTGCTCTACTGATGATCTCTCAGAGAGACGGTGGTGGTGGTGGGGTCAGCTTATTTTTTGTGTTAACTAAATTGAAACACACCAAACTGTGCAGCAAATGTACATGTTAAGTTTGTAAAAGTCAAGCTAGCATAACTGACCTACTCCCCATTTCCTTGCTTTTTTTTTTTTTTTTTTAAGACTTTTTATTGACTTGTGAAATGTGATGCCGTTGGATCTTGTTATCTAGTTGTCACAGTGTTGACAATTAATAGCAAAACATTGTGTCCCTTTGCACATTTTTTTCTGAAAAGTAAGTAAACAGCCACTGTAGGGGCAGCCGGACAGTAGCTCTTGAAAAGTTTTTAGTAGAAATGCTTCTTTTAGGGATTTGTGTCTGATTTCCCATCATTGACATCTCCCAATATGGATTTTAGTTTATTCTAAATATAAGAACTTATAATAAACTGGTAAAATATATTTTAGCTGTTATTAATCATTAGCTGCCTGCCAATGCTACACTGTGTTCTCTTACACTAAACACCTCATGATGGGATTAAGGTGCCTCCTTGCCTTTTCCATGTTGTTTAGCTCCATCAGCCATCGATGGTGTGATGTACTGATGGCATATGGTTTTTGTGACAAGCCAGCCATAGGATTCAAAACATAAATATGACTCAAACATCCTCATAGATGCAAAAAGTAAGAATTTGAAGCATCAGCCAATAACAAGATTGCTGCACTGAGTTGGTCTTTCATAATTGTGTTGAAAAGAAAGGAGACTTCTGACAATTTTTTTTTTTTTTCCTCTGAGGACTGAAGTCAGTGTGACCCCACTCTGCTGGCTTTATTATGGCAATCTTACAACTCCGCCGCATATTACCGTCTCCACTTGTGATTGATGACTGGCCAGACACAGTTGGCCCATCTTCATGGGTTTATGATGTAAATGTTTTGTGATACAGGCTAGTCCCTGTATCACTATGGGCCCCCCAGTTGACTGACATATAATGGCAGAGGGTCATTCCTGTGCAGTAGTGATGCAGCACCAATTTTTTCAATCCACCCAAATAAAGAAAGAAGAAAAACAATGATAATGTAAGGGATTTGGAGAAAAGAAAAAAAAATACTGCCAAACTGGTGATGTGACCTTTCCTGTTTTATCCACAATTTCCTCTTGAGCTTTTGTACTCATTTTCTCCTTTCACTCCACCACGATCTTTTTTTAAAATTATTTTTAAGCAGTTTTGTGGCACAGTGCCAAAATATGAAGCTGCTCCCATATACTCAGGCGTACTATGTGTACATGCACTGTCTGTGGATGGTTGAGAGTTCATAGTCAAGGGTACCAATTGCCTACATTTCTTGTGACAAATTCCTTCATTTCGCACAGTCTGAATGGGTACTAGCAAGTTGGTGTGTCCTGACACAACTTTTTCACTTCTGATGCGATACCGATATTGAAGCTTACTTACTTTCCTTTTTTTTTCTTTTTTTTTTTTTTTTTTTTTTTTTTTTTTTTTACTTATTTTTACTTATTTTTTATTAAGTAAAATAAGTATTTTTTATTTTATTTTACTTATTTTTACTTATTTTTTATTTTTACTTATTTTTTACTTATTTTGTTGTGTGGAATATTAGAATGAGAACAACAGATGCATTTACAGACCCCCCCCCTTCCAAAAAAAAAAAAAAAAAAAAAGCAATTAGTGACAAATCCAGCAAATTCTTTTCTGTGTTGTTGGAGAGTTTTATAGCAACAACTATCTGCAGCACCGCTGCAACCTGGTGTGTCCTGAACAAGCAGGAAGTGCTGCCGTCAGCCCCTCCCACTTCCTAAACCCTACAGTCAGTCTGACACAGTTGTCCATTCTTGCTGTCCACGCTTGCTGTTCTAAACTCCTGACTCGCCACCAGGTGGGTGGTCCGTGTGCCTGAGTGAGTTGATTTTATACCTGAACACGTGACTGTTTGATGTGGTTGTACCAACCTGTACCGCTGTAACCAATAGGACAGTTCAACTGCTTAGGCGCTGTTCTAAAGAGGGCAGCACCGAGATGGTTTTAGGCAAAATATTGCAAAACTAAACAAATTTATATGAAAATGTCAACATTTGCACAGAAATATAAAGATAGAACCTTAAATAACCTATTTAGACAATTTATCAGCAAAAAGAAGTTGATTGAGGGGTTAGTTACACTTTAAAGAGACCGCACCAAAATGAGTAGCTCTCAGACGCACCTCAGAACAAGTGTACAAAAAGGGCCTGTGGAGCAACAACAATGAGGAATTCAGACCAAAGCACTGCAGTTCCGCTTTATATAGACCACAACTGAATGATTTAAATGTGAAAAGGAATGTTTTCTCATACATGTTACATGAACCTCTAAACGACAATAAACCTACATATTCGTGTAAATCGTTGGACCTCCAGCCATGAAGAACTGACCACAGGAGGATAACGTAAGAACTATTAATAATGCTATTAATAATGCTGTTATAATGATCATGGAGAGCTTATAACAAAGGACCGACAAACGATCTGTCTCTTTCTTTGCCGCTACTAAATTTGAGAGGACAAAGTACATGACCTGACACCTTCCTTAGCTGGCGGAGGAAGGCTGCTCCACGTCCCAAGAGCTCTGGATCCAAAATTATACTATAGACTGTATTAATCCAGGTGAAGGGATAAATCTTATTCCTCATTTTATTAAGATTGCTGCAGAAGGAACCTTATAATTACAAGGTCTCCAAGATTGCTGTCGACAAGTTGACTCTTACTGCTTGCCCTCTCGAGAGAGAGAAGAAATAGCAGCCAATGTCTGTTTGAGAGCTGAGTAACTCGAAGCTTTACCATTGCTGTATGCCCATGTCAGTCTGATGCGGAGCTGAGAAAGCCACTTTGTGTTCCTGACACAAAATTAGCCAGCCAAAAGCCCACTTCATCCGTCTGAGCTCTATTCACAATAGGTTGTGCTCTGGGCAGAAATAATAGCTTAGGATGATTAATTTAGGTGTTTTGTTGTTTATTTTTATGGTGTTTTTTGCATTAAAAATGTTGTAAAATCTCCCGTTTTCTTAAAGCTAACGAAAGCTAAGCTAAATGTGGCTAAGGAATGCATATAGCTTTGCCCTAAGCAATTATTATAGTTATTCATAGCCAACACTATACAATCTATTGCTGCACAACAAAATAATCATCTAACATGGTGGCTTGCCTGTACATAGGAGATCATTTAGATGTTTATCTTCCTGCTGAATTTTTTTTATGGACAGACAAAATTAAACAATGTAGCCACAATGAAAGGACATATGTCAATTAATTATTCAAAGTAGTTAAAAAAATTTCTATCTAAGGAAACACAGCAGAGCATCGAGTCATTGACTTGCTGCATTCACTCCTCCTGGACGAACAGGGGGCAACAGCAGACAATCACTTGCATTGTGTCATTGATTTTACAGCAATCCCTCATACCGAGCATGTGGAGAGGCTTAAAATATTACGATATGAACTGCCTTGAAATATTTAAAACATCAGTTTGATTTGGTCTTTGCTTTACTCTGATTAACTATTAGCTTATTATCTCAGATCCAGCTTCTGGTTTTGGAGCTGTTATTGAACTTATATACTGCAGATCAGATCCTCTTATTGAGCTTTAAATCAATAAAAGGATCTGAATCAAAAAACCTTCCTTTATAGTTAAACGTTTATTTTTCTAAATCAGCTGTCATATGCACATCATCCTAGTTAGAGATCAACATAGAAGAAAATCCACGTGCATGTTAGTTAATAAAATATGTGGTTAATTTTCTAGTGCAGACTATTTCCCCCAAACTCATGTTTCTCAAATGTCACAGCCACTAGAATTTGGTCTTCCTCAAAAACATCCTGAGACTCACCCAGCTGAACAAAAGAGTCTTTGTGGCTCCCAGACCGCCTCCACGCTTCATTTAGCAAACAGTCCGCTTCAGCAACTGGCAAGCCACATGCAGCAGAGTTAAGTTGGGAAGGGTGGAGAGAGGTTGGTTTGGCTGCACTGTGTTTTTTGCTTTGCAGAATAACTGGTAGTTTTTTTCCATATTGATGTCCTTCCTAAAGATAGGAAAATAATCACCAGACAAAATGTCTTAGACTGGTTTCAATAGGCAATATATAAATATATATATATATTGCCTCATTGTATCATGTATGGTTTTTGCCTAGTTATTTAAAGTCTCTGTGTAGACAGCTCTTTAACCTAATCTTGAAACATTACTGTACTTATAGACAGCTAAAGTAAAGCTTCACTGAGGGTACACAACTAGAAGTTCAGTTGCCTGAGAAAAACTTGACGACATTTAGGGATGCATGACATTTCAGTATTAACATCGGTATTGGTGGATGTTAGTCATTTTTTTAAACATGTAGGTCCAATAAGTAAAACTGGGCCTAAATTAATAGCGGATGTTTCTTTTCCTTTTGTTGTCGTTTGTGTTTCAGGAGGGGGAGGGAGTTGGTCATGTGGTAGTTGTTTGGTCATGTAACAGACATAGTGATGCAGCACAGGATTGTGGGGTGTTCATTAATATCAGATATCGATATCGGCCCAAGTTTTTTTATATCAGTTCATCCCTAATGTTATTACATCTGAGTGCTACTTATCTGACTGAACCAGATGATACCTCAGAAGAACCTAAGGTGAAAAGCTGCACCTGTTCATTTCATGCATCAGTTTCCCAATCTGAGCGAGTCCAGGAGGGTATGACTGTGACTTTCAGAGTGTGGAGATTATGTGCCAGGAAAATGTTGTGAAAGAGGAAGCTGGTGGTCAGGAGGACCTAACAGAAGAAGTCCAATGAATGAAATCAGTTCATGAGTTAAAGTGTCATTGGAATGGTGGCCAGCTGTTCATCATTGCACTGTGCAGCATTTTTATTCATTGATTCTCTTTAATAGGTTGTCTTCTGATTACCCTTCTTTTTTGTTTTGCTAAATGTAATGTATATAAGTAAAGAAAACTGGAAGTAATCATCACATCAGTCTCTAGATATGCAATCCTCAACAATACATAGCAAACTGATCTGATAGCGAAAAAATCTTCACTTTTGGAAAACTTCAAAATCAAACTGCAAAATCCCGGTTTTTGTCCCCAAAATATTTGTTTCAATGTTGATGGGGGGGGGGGGTGCAATTTTTTCCAAAACTTTGCACCCCCCGTCAACATAGTTTTGCAAAATATCAGCATTGTTGTTGGCAGGGCCTAATTTTACACTAAATTAGTCCCAGTGACATTTTGATAATGTATTCTAGGTCTGCTTTATTATGGAAAAAATAGTCGCAGTTATTTTGGTCAATAATGAAATCACAATTTGGTCATTTCATGCCCAACTTAGTCTAGATATATAATGTGGCCATCTACAGCAGGATGTTTCTTACCGACCACACAACAGTTGTTACTTGGCAGGTGATGCTGCTGTTGCTCTCCTCTTTCTGTCATCTTACCTTGACCTTTTAAACGACAACAAGCCTAATCATGTGGGTCTGGCCTCTGAAAGCAAAAGAGGTGCAAGCCTGAATTAGTGGGAAAGTATAACAAAATAGGAGGAAACTTGCAAAGCAGAATATGTCAAAATAATACCATAAAAAAGTTTTTTGACCATTACAGTGTCTTTGTGGTCATTGGCAGCCAAGATTGAATTTAAATAAATACTGGAATGAATGAATGAAATACCGCTAGTACGTTATTAAAACCACAAAGAGCTAACACCTACATCTGAGGCTACATTCACACAGCAGGTCTTGATCCTCAATTCTGATTTAGTTTTTATTTCTTTTATTTATTTATTTTTTGTTGTTGCTGAAATCCATTTTTTGTTTGTTTATTTTTTTTATGCATCCTTGTTCATACTGCAGAATGATGCGATTGCAATCAGACTTCTGTGTGTACGGTTTACGACCCTAACGCGACCTGCATGCGCAGAAGAACGTTGGTATCACACAGCAGTGCACTGTTTACAGAAGTAACAATGGACGCCTCCGTCTATGAATCGGTTTTAAAGTTTATTAAGCAATGGGAGCTGACAGGATGGTCCCAAAATCATAACGAGACTAAGGAAGCTAATAAAAAGAAGAGCACAACTAATAACAATGGCGTTTTGTGGAGCGTTGACTGCAGTCTGTTTGGATTCATAGTCAGAACCAGGAGTGGTGAATTTAGCGCTTAGCTTCCCTTAAGATTTTCCAGGTAAAATTCTAAAGCGCTAATTTACTTGGCTGTTTTGTAAACTTTGAGCTGAATAAAGTTCAACATCTGTGTTAAAATTTTTGGTTATTTACAGTTTAGAATTCTTGAAGTAGTTATGCGTTTATATTCATGCTCTTATTTTGAAGTGGGGGAAGACTGTTTATGCAGCACTTCCGTCTCCTCTGCTGACGTTCTCTCTTTGTTTCTCCAATAACTTTATTTATCCCAAGAAACATACAGGAACAACATAAAATGGACAGTACATAACAAGATATTTTAAAAAAGTACAATATCTAAGGGTATTATAGAACATGTAAACTATAATGTAAAATTAAATTGGTGCTCAAGGGTTGTAGTCTTTCAAGGACAGCTATAATTTGAATGACTTTAGTATTTAAACTTGATTTTAAGAACTCTGTTCATCATTTTATCTGATGATATTTTCACCATTACTCTTCCACCTACACACGGAATGAGAGGTGGGCAGTAACAAGAGATTGGATAACTAAGTCCAGTGAGATTTCACAACCATTTAAAGCTCTGCGACACAAACAGTCTGGGTTCAGCTAATGCTAATGCTTAGGTGAGTTGTGTAAATGCTCTGGTTGTCTGAGTTGATCTATCTGGTCAAAGCTAAGTTTAGTGGGGAGGGTGGAACTTAGAATGGATGGAGGGACTCAGGTGTAAAGACACCAAACACTTCGTAATTTTGCAGTAGTTCCACAAAAAACAATGCCATGTTGAGTTTTATGTGTGTTACTTGAATAGGCATTGATAAAAGCATCTTGTCACACACAATGTTTAACGCAGCACAGTGTGAAACATCCCTGAATGAGAAGCAATAAATAAGGATAAAATAACTTGATTGTAGATGAGGTTTCAGCCCCACAACCTCTTAAAGTCAGAAAACACTCATATCCAAAACTTACTGAGGTGAAGTAAATGTAGTTTTTTAGCTAACTTCAAAGTTTCACTTCTTTGCTTAGCATCTGTTTTACAAGCAGAAAATTGTAACTGAGAATATTTCAGATCATTAGGAACATGTAGGTGAGAGGTTAAATTAGGGAAGAGGTCATTAGTACGGCCAGGTGTTCATCTCCTCCTGGGAAAGGTTTTCAAAAACTGTGTTCCCATCAGTGCAGAACTTGCTCCACATTGGCAGGAAGTGGCCATGAGTGCATCTCTTCACCCTAAAACTAATCACCATAATCATGAGCTAAAACTTAGTTGACTAAAAGAGGTTTAGATTGATGTTGCCACGATTGGAGCCGTAAGTATGATGTGACCGTTCAACATTCGCTCTCCCAGTTAATGTTTTGTTTCCTTATGAATTAAGATGTTTTGGAAACAAACTTCATAAGTTCTGGAGTGTATAACTTGAAGTAAACATATGGACAGACACCTAAACCATCAAAGCTCCTTCATGAAAGATTGTCAGCAAAGACCATCCCTTGGTTACCTTTGATCTTTCTGAATAATACACTTCTTGTCTGGTTTTGGTACTTAGGGTTCAGTGCTGTTACACATTTTAAATCCTTTCAGTAGGAAAGCTGGTTGTTATTGAAGTGGGGTTGTGTGCAGCACATCCTCCTAGTAGTTAGAGCCTGACTTGTGATAGACAATCAACAGTGAGCTGTTACTTTGGAGAAACGCTGACAGGTCCTGTAAGATGAGCTAGACAAACAGCTGATCAGAACTGGGCCTGATTTAAACCTTTTAGTGTCACCAACAGCTCGGACTTTAAAAGCTTCATGCTGGGACATCCCAACCACTTTAGACTCAAACAATCACCTAGAAATGGATACCAAGTTCTAAACTGGATTGTTTATCTTGTTTAAAACTCAACTTGTTTCACTTCATCACTGAAGATGAATTAAGGTTAACTCTGAAACACATGACCTCCTTTTCCTCTCTCTGGCTCCAGGTTACCTAACTACTTTCCAACTTTGTACCGTGGCACCCTACCAGGCATTAAAATTAATATTTGATCAATTATAGAAAGCTGTATTTCTAAAAAAATTCTCAAGTTTGACCTATAATGAATTATTTTAATTTTTCCAAAGATTTTATATTATGCTATATTTCCATTGCAGATCTAATCTGTATTTGGGAAAAATGAGTGATATGACTCCAGTCAAACTAAAATAAACATGACGGACCTCCTTCTTGTCGGTATGTTTTATTTAGAACCCATAAGCCCATTGCCATGTAGAATGTAAGTAGTTTGTCCTTAATGACCTTAAATCAGAGGAAATGAGTCCTAGACAGATCTGCATGTTGGAATATTTTCCTAATGATAAATTTGTTTGCAGGCCTGCCTGCAGAAAATGGCTGAGACTGAGGAGGTAATTGAACCATTTGAATCAGGAGTATTTGAACAGGGTCACGTCTAGAACATACAATACCCAGGACAGGGGTGTGGCAATACATCAAGCTCAGGAGACAAGACGATGCATGGTATCAAGTTCACTAGACCATAAAGAGAAGAGAACGTAACGGGATTTGAAGGAAACTAAGTGTTCCTTTTATTTGTATCCACAGATTTACCAATTGCAAAGTGTTTTAAAGAATTTGTAATCGAAGAAAAAATAATTCAGTCCAGGTTTGACTAATCCATATGTTGAAGTTTTTGTACTTGTCTGTCTGTGGACCAAAATGTCTAAAAATGCAATAAAGTAAGCAGAATAGAAAAGATTAGAACTATCCTTTATTGTCCCATGATGGGGAAATTTCTGTGCACCAGAAGCAAAGTGGTAGTGACAGGCAATAACAGAAAACAGACTCACACAAAGAAAATAAAATATATATTTAAAAAAAAACAGAGTAAAAAAATAAAAAATACTGTACAGTATGGCAAAATTTCAACACAAATACAGTGTAGTTGTAAAACATACTCCAGTCCAGAGGAATGTGCAACTGAGTTGGTTAATTAAAAATGTACAAAATGTGCATGTCTTTGAACATTAAAAACACAAACTCTTTACAGTAAGCGACAACAGGAAAACAGTAAAGTTATACAGATACTAGCATGGATATAAACACATTGATTTTGTTGGGAGCAAAGATGGTTATAGAGTCTAACAGCTGCTGAGAGGAAGGATCTTCTTTAACACTCCTGAGTGCACCTAGGATGCAGCAGTCTGTCACTGAAGGAGCTCTCCAGCTCAACAACACCTTCATGCATTGGGTGGGAGACATTGGCCATCAGTGATGTTATTTTAGCTAGAGTCCTTCTATCTCCCACTACCTGCACTGGGTCGAGGGGGCATCCTAGCACAGAGCTGGCCTTCCTGATGAGCTTATCTAACTGCTTCTTCTAAGCTGTCGATAAGCTGCTGATGCTACTACAGAGTCAAAGAAGGTCATCAGGACTGCCCTCTGCACTCCAAAAGACATCAGCCCCCTCAGCAGGTAGAGTCTGTGCTGACCCTTCCTGTAAAGTGCATCAGTGTTATGAGTTCAGTCCAGTTGTTCAGGTGAACACCCAGGTACTTCTAAGAGTCCACGATCTCAATGTCCACTCCCTGGATGTTCAGTGAGGTGGGTCGTCACCTGCTGAAATCCACCATGAGCTCCTTGGTTTTAGCAGCATTGATCAGGAGATGGTTCTGCTGGCATCAGTCCACCAAGGGAGTTGAAGGAGAAGTCTGCACTATAGAGGGTGAAGAGGAATGGTGCCAGCACAGTTCCCTGAAGGACCCCCCGTATTGCAGACCAGCCTGTCAGAGACACAGCCCTGCGTCCTCACATACTGTCGGCGGCCAGTGAGGTAGTCCAGTATCCACATGTGGAACATGTGGTGGTCCAGCTCCAGCTTGTCCCTCAGAAGTCCTGGCTGGATGGTGTTGAAAGCACTGGAGAAAACAAATAACACAAAGAACATGATCCTCAGAGTGCTTCCAGATTTCTCCAGGTGGGAAGAGCTCGGTGCAGAAGGTAGATGATGGCGTCATCCACCCCAATGCCAGGCTGGTTGGTGAACTGCAGCGGATCTAATGAAGACATTATCAGGGGGCACAGATATTTGACGACCAGCCTCTTGAAGGTCTTCATCAGATGTGATTTCAGGGCTACTGACTTGTAGCTGCTGAGGTCCTTTGGATGTTTGGTCTTTGGTACTGGTACCACACAGGTCGTCTTCCGCAGGTGTGGTACTATCCCCAGCTTCAGGCTCAGGTTGAACATGTATCCCATGATGCCACACAGTTGATTTGCGCAGCACCTCAGGAGCCTGGTGCTGATGCCATCTGGACCTGTAGCCTTTTGCACCTTGGTCTTTCGCAGCTCGTTCCTCACCTGAAGTGATGAAAGGGACGAGATGGAGGTGGGGGAGGGAGGCTGTGGGATGGAGTCCTTTGACGTGAATGAATGGGTTGGATGATGGCTGAGAGCTGAGAGGTGTGAAGTCCTGAGAAGAAAAACTGGCAGTCATTACAGATGAGGGGGGTAGCAACAGGGGGGACTGGACTGGGGGAGTGAGGGGTAGGTGACTGGTCAAATCTGTCTCTGTGTAATCTGAACTGGTTCAAGTTGTTCACCCACTCTAAGTTTCCTACAACCTGAGGGTTTGGTTTGTGGCCTGAAATTGACTTCAAACTTCTCCAAACTCCACTGATGTTGCTCTGCTGTAGCTGATCCTCCATCTTCTTCCTGTAGATGTTTTTTCCATCCTTAATTTTCCTTCTCGGTTTTTTCTGCACAGCTGTCAGCTCCTCCAAGTTTCCTGATTTAAAGGCTCTTTTCTTCTCCTTCAGAAGATCTTTTATGTCAGGGTTGATTCAGGGTTCGTTATTGGAGAAACACTGTACTGTAATGGTGGGCACAGTGTTGTCGACACAGAAGTTGATATAGTCCGTGATGCAATCTGTGATGCTTTCGATGTCCTTCCCATGAGGAGCACAGAGATCTTCCCACATAATGGAGATGAAACAGTTCCTCAGAGCATCTCTTCACTGTGTGTGTGTCACAGCTTGTTCTCTGTGTACCGCGGTTTATACACAGTCTGGAGATGAACCAGGTTGTGATCTGAGCCCCCAAGGGGGTCAGAGGTGATGAACTGAATACCTCCTTGGTGTTGCTATAAAGTAGATCCAGGATTTTGGCATCTCTGGTGTAGCAGGTGACATATTAGGTGAAGGCTGGTAGAGTGGAGGACAGGGAGACATGATTAAAGTTCCCAGAGATCAGAAAGAGGGCCTGTGGGTGCTGTGTTTGAAGTTTGCTGGTGGTAGTTTGAAGGACTTGCAGGCTGCAGCATCGTTAGCAGAGGACGGGACATATACAGTTTTCATGATAACGTGTGAAAACTCCCGAGGAAGAGGCAGTTCAGTGTCCTTACTGCAGAGCGTGCCTTTGATGGTTAAATGTCCAGAGTTACACCATCTATCGTTCACAAACACAGCCAGACCCCCTCCTCTCTTCTTACCGCTCTCCTTCATTTTGTTGGCACGGAGTAAATGAAAGCTGTCCATGTTTATGTGAGAGTCCAGAGTTAGCACAGTTAGCCACATCTCAGTCAGACAAATGAGGCTGGCCTCCCGGAAGATCTCACAGATCCCATGATGATGGACTCTTTATCGAGTCGGAGCTGCTGTAGCGGGCTGCCAGCTTGCACACCGCCGGAAGTTAAACTCATCCTTCTCATCTTTCCGCTGTTTGTTTCAGCATGGCCCACTACATAGTGAATTTAAATCATTGCACTGTGTAAAAAAATAAAATTCTCAACTGAGTTATTAAAACTATTTATAAATCCTGCCTAAAACTGTGTGTGTAACTCCTGTTTGCAGGGCTGTATATAAATACCAATAAATCACTTTAATCAGTGGTAAATACATCTGAAAATTATTTTTCCAAATGTGAATGCCACATGAATGTCCTGAACCCAAATTTTCTTTCTTTAATGTGAAGGATGGCTGGGACTGGCATTTAAACTGTGCTCCTCTCATCACCCCCGGCTTTGTTTTGCCATTATGCTCTATGTGTTGCAGTTGCATGTATTCTTTGTCTCCCGTGTTGCATTTTCCCTGCCTTTCCTCTGGTGCTATGGCGACAGCAACGAAGCCGACAATGGTGGAGAGGCCTTGTCTTCCAGAACCGTAAAAGATGTGTGGACAATGTTGGGATAAAGTGCAAAGCTTCTGTATACAGCATCACCCAAACAAAGTTATTGAGCTACACAGCATAATTCTGTGCAGTGAGAACTTTAGGGCTCTTTTTCAGATGTTTTAAAGCTTAGGCTGAAAAGAAGTCTCTATGAACTCGTTTTTTTTTTGTTGTTGTTTTTATTAAAAGCTTGCAACAGTGACATGAGGTCTGCCAGGGCTTCTGCAGATGATGAGGTGCCAGTGCTGCCAAACATTATTAGTAGGGCCCAAGGCCAAAATCTTGCTGGGCGGAGTACAGTCTTTGATTTCTTCTTGTTCGTCAGAACTCTTCATTATGCCATTTCAGAAACTGTTTATTGTTTTTACTCTGTAATGTTTCAATAACATTTCAGTCTTATGACAATGTATTGTATATGATTAATGACTTTTATGCTAAAAACAACCTTGAGGGCTTTTGAGTGTTGTGCATATTTAGGTGGGGGGTGTGGATGAGGGTTTGGAACTAATTATTTTCAATTACATTTTTTTGTTTCAAGCAAAATAATAAATTTTTAAGATTCACGTTGTCTAATTGAACATATTAAATATGTATTTAGAGACCCCTCTGGACAGAGATTTGTGTAGCATGCACGCTGCAAAGTCAATCAGTGCAATCAAGTTTTCTTTGATAGAATTTTTTTTATCAGCTGGCATAATAAATTATACCTGACTGCACTGAACTGGCATGTATGTAATTGACTTGTAATCAGTTTCTTTGACAGGCTACTGTTCTCAAGAGAAAGATGCCTTTTCCTTAAAGAAATGAAATGTCTTGATTCAGTTTTGAATCGTTATTCTGAATTCTCCTCACCAACTCTCCCCTCTGCTCCATCTCCACCCCACTTTATTGTAAGTTTGACCTTCATGAATTGAAACATTGTTAATGAATCTTGTAATTCCTAGGGCATTTCCATGTTCTTTCACAATAGCTTTTGTCTTGTGAAAGCCCTGGCTTCATGAATGTGTTTTTTCACCTCCTGGCCCCAGAAGCAGAGCAAACACTGACACATGACTGAAGGGTTTGTTTTTCCTTACCTTGTTCCGGGGTTAGGGAAAGTCTACAATCAGCCCACAGTTTGATATGACTTCTCCTTTTAAATTGCAGTGTTGAGTGGCCTTTCACCTCAAAGGTAGAAACATAAAATGATGAGGTTTTAGCTTCACTGCCCCAGGCTGATAAGCGTTGTTTATTCTGGCCTATGTTAACAATTCTTCCTCAAAGCATGCAGATCATTGTGCAAATAGGACCTCAGTTAAGGATGGCGGTTATAAAGCCCTAAAACATGTTTACCATGGAGCAAATGACTATTAAAACCCATGATTTAGATTTCTCTAAGAAGATCAAGTTTGGTAAACCATTAAAGAATTCATTGCTTCAGTAAAAACAACATAATACAGTAATTCATGCATTTAATCTGTCAGTAATATATATTTTTCCATTCCTCCTGCCCAATCCCACACTATTATACTTGGAGCTGCAGCCTGTAGTTTAGTCAGTGGTTTGTATGCAATAATAACACCAAAGGTCTGCTGCTAAACTAGCTGCCTGCTTCACCAGTGGCTGCTGCTTCTGTGTTGAGGAAAGAGAGCTTGCTTTGCCCTGTACTGTGTCTGTCTGTAACCAGGCGGGCACGGAGCACTCTGCTGTGCAGTCATCGATCCGGTGCTCGCCAGCAGCATGAGAGCACTCGTTAATCAGTCCACAACAGCAGGCTAATGCAGGATAGCATGTTTTCTCTCTCTCTCCAAATGCTCCGTCTGTGTGATGCAAATCCGGTTTGGTGCAGCAATAAACTGGCCTTTTTGCAGCTGTCCTTGTTGTGTGTCTTCCCTAGTTTCCCATTCCCACTGCAGAAATTTTGCCATGCGATGTGATTTATTAAAGTTCTTCATAGATAATTTATGGCTTATTGTTCACTGTTGGCATAAAGATTTAGTCTTGCAGCAACGTAACTGATACCACTGTAAGGGTATTATAGTTAATGTTAGGCACATGTTAAGTCTAGTTTTGGGTGGGTAATGCAAATGTGTGATAAATAGCACCATTGCCTCACATCTTAAAGGAGCATTTGTGCTGATATCAGATATTTACAGAGGTCTTTGCATGCTCCTCATGCATTTGTGGACTTTCTGTATTTTCCATCTTCGGCCTAAAAAACTATGGAGAGCCGTTTCATTCAGAATTAGGTAAATAAATAAATACTGTTACCAATACATTATTAATACATACTCCATGAAATAAATAAATCTCCCCATGAAACAAAACAAAATTAATATTTAAAAATGAAATTACCTTATTTGTTTATTTTTTATTTATTTCAAGAATTATTTATTCAGATTATTTATTTCAAGATTTATTTATTTATTTCAAGATTTATTTATTTATTTCAGGATTTATTTATTTTTTTCATTGTTCATTTCATAATGGTGTTTTATTTTGTGACACTTCTATTTTGTAAAGCTACTCTATCTTTCACAGACTTTTATTTTTTTAATTTAGGCTCTTTTATTTCATGTTCTTATATTCAATGAGGGGGCGGAGTTTCCTCTGTGGAGTGGGGCTGCCACTGGTCAGAGAGAAACGAGCAGAGAAACCCCAAACTTCAGTGAATCTGCATGAGGGTGGAACATGCGAGCTATAAGTGCTTGAACTGATGTCCCAGGACAATGAAAGGGGTGGAATATCTTTGTGGAGTTTGAAGGGAACTTGTCTCCGTTTAATAAAAAGCTCTTCACAACCCGCTCAAATCAACACGACCCAGTCGAGGCGATGACTACCCCGGAAGAACCAAGCGTTTCAAAACAAGAGCACATGAGTATAGCTTAACTCCCCCGCTTATAAGGGAAAGCCAGGAATGTCATGGCGATGCAGGGAACACAAAGTCTGTCAGAGATAAACCACCTTGGCGCGACACCGGGATGTCAGTTCAAGCCTTATACAGCCTCACATGTTCCACCCTCATGCAGATGCACTGAAGTTCGCCGGATCTCTGTTCACTGGACTCGGACCAGAGCCGCGCCACAGAGAAAACTCCGCCCCCTCATTTGAATATGAGAACATGAAATAAAAGAGCCTGAAATAAAAACGGAATTAAAAAAATAAAAGTTAATGAAATACGTAAAGTCACTTTACAAAATAAAACCATCACAAAATAAAACACCATTATGAAATGAATAAAGAAAGAAATACATAAATGAAAAAATAAATAAATGAATAAATAAATCTTGAAATACATAAATCATGAAATAAAAAAATAAACAAATAATGTAACATTTCTTTATTAAAGATTTATTTTGTTTAATTTCATGGGGACATTTATTTATTTCATGGAATATTTATTCATAAAATATTAATAATAGTATTTATTTATTTGTTTAATTTTGAATGAAATGGTTCCAAAAAAAACAACCATATTAATTTAATTGGTGGGCCTAAATTGGCTCTTATTTATTAGCACACACATGGCTGTGTGTTGTTGTATTAGTCCCTTTGATGGGCAGGTGAGGAAGGGTCCAGGGTGTATTCCACCTTTCACCGTACAGGAGTAGAAATAAGGTGTTCAATAGTAACAAAAGTCAAGCAGGAAGTAAGAAATGCAAGAAAATCTTTGGATGTGTAGACTGAAAGCATGTGAGCATCCTTACTTAAAGAATATAAACACCACACAGAGTCAAAGTGACCCATATCAACACTTCTCTCTCTGTTTCTGCTATAATACTGGATTTATTCATAAGTTTTCTGAGAAAACCAAAGCTTTTTGACACTACGTTTTGTATTATGTTTACGCTGACATAAACTTGGATTTTTGTTAACAGCTTTACTGTATTTGGTCGTAAAAAGCACAAAGTTGCAGCATACTTTAGTTTATCTGTTTGAAAGTGAAATGTTCTTAGAAACAAAACAAAACATTTTAAACATGATGCCTTGAAAACATTTTTAGTCAGTTTGAGAAAGAAGTTTTCTAAGCTAGTTGTCCTTTGTGGAACATTGTGACATCACGTTGGCAGAATCACTGCCAACGTGGCAACGGGTCAATGCCTGTAGGAGTCTTGGTTGCATGCCTTCTTTTAGATCCCAGGAGCAAGTCTTATGGTGCTTTAATGATCAGAGACTGGAAACCAGTTTGGTGCTCTTGAACAACTGATGTAAGCCAGTAAGATGACTTGCCTAATGAATCAGTGTGACTCCTTGGTTAGCAATGTATCTTCCCTATTCAGTTTCTATGGTAACCATCAATTGTACTTGCCGAGGGGTGGCGGTACTTTCATTACAGCAGCTGAATAGAGGTTTTATATCAAACCTGCTGCTTTGAAGGCTGTGCAGTGCGATGTTCCCTGCTCACCTGCTAATGCGTCCATTGGATTGAAAGATATTATCATCAGACTGGTCAAAAACAAAAAAACAGCAGTCTTCTACTTGACTGTTTACATTCTGCATGTGTACTTGCAGATTTAAATATTCTATTGTGTTATCCATGGAACAAACAAATAGCAAAACGTGAATGAGGGCAGGAGTCAGCCATCGTCCACAACAAACAGTGCACCATCCTCCATACACCACCATTTTTATCTCTATTAAAAACAGAAATAATACACATATGTTTCATTTGAGCAAGAGTGGTAGCTGTGGGAAATTATAGAAAAAGTGGACCGGGGAGGTCTGGACAGACTCTGATATAGATATAACTGTTTAGAGCTTCTTTTTATTTTATATCATTCTTATATATCCTTTAAGTCCTAAATATTTTTCATTTAACAGAGCACAACTTATTTGAAAGCGAATAAACAAGTTTTTCCTTTTAATTTGAAGTTTGTATTTGTATATTTGTGCGTTACACAGCTTATTGGATGTTCATTAAGATTTGAATGATAATACATTCGGTCTTAACACCTATTAGTGTCATTTTATCTCTGTAAAAACTGGACAGAGCAGCCACCAGTTTGTTCCCAGTGTCCATCCCTCCACATTTAAAATGGCCTAAATGGTCTTTGTTTAATAGTGCATGAAAGTGAGTCACAAGATTTTCTGCACATGGAAAAATTTCCCACCCAGCTTGCTCTGGCTGAGGCTGGATGACAGCTATATGATTATAACCTGCAGCAGTGTTTTTGTTGGTTTGCTGTAATGTTACACCACAGTAAATATTCTACATGTAAATCTCAGTGTTTGCATATGTGAGATCATTTCAGAAAATCAGTTCATCCATTGTTTCTCTGTGGTTGTGTATGATGTTATCCCAAGAGGCAGGACGTTTTTGGAACGATAATAATGGGACAACAAACCAGCACTACTGTGTTTGGGTGGGTCCAGTTTAAACTGGGAACCAGATCTTTGTTTTTAAATCTCCTCCTTTAATATAAGCTCCAACACATTAGAGATTCACCATTCAGAATATTGTTGCTGGTAAATATATATATATTTTTTTAGTATTGCTGTACATTGTTCTTGTTGTCAGTATAGAGTTAGGCTCAGAATTATTCATATACCCGACAGGTTTGTATTTATTAATGTTATTCAACCAAGAAATGTACTTCTCATTTGAAATGATGAAAGAATCATTTTGGGGGAAAAATTGATTACATTTTAACAAAAAAAATGTCAAACATGATTTATACCATTCTCAATAATCAGTGGAAAAGCCTTTATTTGCATTAGATCAATCAAGAGCCTCTTATAACTGCTACTAGCTGCATGTTTCTGCTGGTGTTTCTGGCTAGTCATTTTTCCAGTTTGCTCCAAGTAAGGTTGGGTGATAAAAGTGATGATAAAAAGTATTTAAAAATTTAAATTAATGTTTACATACTATATTTTTGGCTGGTGCTGGTGGCAATTTTCTGACTGTAGGTTGACAGGAAGGGGGTAGAGAGATACCGAAGTCAGGAGTCGAATCTAGGACAACCACAATGAGGACTATACCCTCCACATACGGGGCATCTGCTCTACCCACTGCCCCATAATTAATCTTTTTTAAATTAATGAAGATGCTCATGTTATGCTCATTTTCATCTGCAATATTTATCACTTTGAAATGTTTACCTAGGTACGGTAATTGTTTTTTTTTGTTTTTTGTTAATGGTGAATTCTTAATGTTGGTAGTGAATTAGTTTTAGTATATTTTATATGTACCCATGTATGTAAGCTTTATATTTTTGTTGATATTTTTATGGGATACTGGATACTCAAATTTCTCTTGGGATAAATAAAGGATCTGTCTGTCTCATTTTCTCGCAGCACATTGTAAGGCTGTGACTGTCATACCTGCAAACACAAATATTGCTCTTTAGAACAAAATGTACTCATAATCAAATAGATTACTTGGTTACACACCCCTCCAGATTATTTCTTATATGGATTTTTTTTGGGGGGGGTTGCTGAAAGAATCTGCTCTATTTTATATGTACTGCTTTAGCAAGAAGTGATAACATCAACATTAACCACATCAAAGATCACAAGCAGGGGATCCTGAGTATGGCAACTGCAGTGGCCAAAGTTCTCCCCAAAACAGCTGAAGTTTGGATTTCCTCTGACACTGATGAACTTTCCATCTCACTCATTATCTTTCTTCTTCAGCTCACATCTCCAGATTAAGGGAAACAGCCAGACGAAACTGAGACAGATGGGTGGAAAAAAAAGGTTATTATTGCTGCCATTTCTACTGCAGATACATGTATATACCAGGGCTGCACGGTAGTGCAGTTGATAACACTGCTGCCTTATGGAAAGAAAGTCCTGTGTTTGAATTCCGGCTTGGGTTGTTTCTGCATGGGTTTTGCATGTTTTCCCAGTACATGTGTGGGTTCTATTCGGATACTCTGAATTCATTCCAGAGTCCAAAAACATGCATGGTGATTTAACTGGTCTCTCTAAATCACCCTCAAGTATGAGTGTGTGGGTGCATGGTTGTTTTTCCCACCTCTTAAACAATAAATGCTGGTGAGAGGCACCCTCACACTGGCAGCCTTGCAAGGATAAGACAACGGATGGATGGATCCTTGCCCTATTTTTGTTTGATCTTTAGGTGCAAATGGAGCCAAAAATACCCTTTTACCAAAATATCAATGGAGAAAAAGGTGTGAAATTGTACAAATACAGAGGACATAATAATGGCATTTAATATGGTAATTAATGTTGATATTCAACCATACGACATCAGAATTTACTGTTATCTTGCTAAAACACAAATCTGATCTCTACAAAATGTTTCTTCTGATAACAATAACTGATATGATAATAGCACATCCCTACTCCATGTGTTTGTGGTTGGAAGGCTGTCCTACCATCAGCATAATCTTTAGCCTCCTCTCCTGATTCTCTTTCCGATTCAAGTTGAGACTCCAGACCTTTGTTAAGTTACTGTTGTAATCACCAGCTCATTTCTCAGTCTGCCCCTGATAAACTTACAGACTTCCTCTGCCTGATGTTGATGTTTTGTGCGTGACGGTACCGTCCTGCTTTCATACAGCAAGAGTTTTATTTTTGTGCATTCTTTGCAGCCTCTGCAGCAGTGGTACTGTTAGACTCAATGCAGATTCTGATTCATCCACATGGTAGGATTCACTGGAAACTGTTTGAGTTGTATCTCCCATCTGGGCCAGCTGCACTAATGGAGGCTTGTCTGAAGGCAATGATTGGTTCTTGACTGACTGTGATATGTCAGAGAATGACGAACAGTAAGTAGGAATTGTTTAAATCAGTGAACCGGCACAGAAGGTCCAGCACAGTGTGTAGCTTTACCCAGAAAGCAGTTATGCAGCTCTGTCACTGTTTCCATCCAATAAGATGCTGTTATAACTAGACACTCAGCAACACATGAAAATAACCTCTTTGTCATGTTGTCATTTTGCTGGATTGGGGGAGATGGATTGTCAGCTAAATAAAGCTTCAGCAGTAAAATGTCAGGGTGTTCATTTGTTTTTCATTGCATGATTTGAAAATATAGTCTTCTTTTTGCTGAAGATTTGGTGTTTTGTAGCATTTCATCATAAGGCGATATCCCCACATGCAATATTACAATTCAATTCAAAAATACTTTATTGATCCCAAAGGGAAATTAAATGTTGATGTAACTCATTTAGTCAAGGAGTTATTATAGATGGTGATGGCTGTGGGCAGGAAAGATCTCCTGTAGCGGTCTGTTTCACAACCAGTCTGAAGAAGCCTCTGACTGAAGAGACTCTGTTTTCCAGTAACAGTCTCAAGAAGAGGATGGTCAGGGTTGTCTATAATTTTCTTGATTTTATGCAAAATCCTTCTTTGCGTCATCAATTCCAGAGGTTCCACATTTGTCCCAATTATAAATGTCTATCTAAATCTCAATGTATTATATTTGGATTTTATCTAATAGACTAACACAATGTAGTCCTTTTTTAGTGTTTAGAGCCACTTTTCAATACAATCCCAGCTGCAAGTGTCACTTCTCGCTGTGCACATCTAGAGACTGAAACTTTCTGCCCATTCCTCTGAGCTCAATCTCATCCACATTGAATGAAGAACATCTGTAAGCTTTAGTTGTTTAAAGTTTTGTCATCGATTCTCAATTGGATTTAAGTCTGGACTTTGACTAGGCCATTCTTACTCATGAATATATTTTGATCTAAACCATTCCACTGTAGCTCTGGCTGGATGTTTGGGGTTGTTGTCCGGCTGGAAGGTGAACCTCTGCCTCAGTCTCTTTTGCGCCTTCTAACAGTTGAAGCAGAAAAGCATCCTCCCAGCATGATGCTGCCACTGCCGTGTTTTGCTTTTGGTGTGTTCAGGGGGTTTTCTGCTATGGATAGTATTTTGCATGTAATCCAGAAAGTTCAGGTTTTATATCTTAGCTCTACATTACACTTCTCAACTTTATTTATGACAATTTTATTTAGGGGTATCAGAGTAAACAGACCTGCATACAAATGTGTCTCACATTTTTCATTTGGAAAACCATGTGTCCGTTTTTATCCAACATGATTAAATGGAGGGAAAAAAGTTCAGTGTACACCGTCTTGCAAAAGTATTCACACCCCTTGAACTTTTCCATATTTAGTCACATTTCAACAACAAACATAAATATATTTCATTGGAATCTTATGTGAAAGACCAACACACAGTCCTATACAATTGTGAAGTAGAGAGAAAATTATACATGATTCAAAACATTTTTTACAGATAAAAAACTGAAAAGTGTGGTGTGCAAAAGTATTCAGCCCCGTTTTCTCTGAGTGCACCCAGTTGCCTTCAGAAGTTGCCTGATGATCGCTAATGACTAAATGGAGTCTGCCTTGGTGGAATCTAATCTCAGCCCAACTCCAGCTGCTCTGAGACGCCTCAGAGGCTGGTTAGGAGAACACTGGGGAGCAAACAACATCATGAAGTCCAAGGATCACAGCAGAAGGTCAGGGAGAAAGTTGTGGAGAAGTTTAAAGCAGGCTGAGGCTAGAAAAAGATTTCCCAAGCTTTGAACATCTCACGGAGCTCTGCTCAATCCATCATCCGGAAATGGAAACCGTATGGCCCAACCGTAAACCTACCAAGACGAGGCCGTCCAGCTAAACTTCCAGGCCCAACAAGGAGAGCGCTGATCAGAGATGTGGCCAAGAGGCCCACGGTGACTCTGGACCAAACGCAGAGACCCACAGCTCAGGTGGGGGAACCTGTCCACAGGACAACTATTAGTCGTGCTCTGCACAGATGTGGGCTTTATAGAAGAGTGGCCAGAAGAAAGCCACTGTTAAAAGGAAACCATAAGAAGTCCCGTTTGCAGTTTGCCAGAATCCATGTTGGGGACGCAGCAAACATGTGGAAGAAGGTGCTCTGGTCAGACGAGACCAAAATGGAACATTTTAGCCAAAATGCAACATGCTATGTGTGGCGGAGAACTAACACTGCACATCACTCTGAACACACCATCCCCACTGTTAAATATGGTGGTGGCAGCACCATGCTCTGGGGGTGCTTCTCTTCAGCAGGGACAGGGAAGATGGTCAGAGTTGATAGGAAGATGGGTGGAGCCAAATTCAGAGCAATCTGGGAAGAAAACCTGCTGGAGTCTGCAGAAGACCTGAGACTGGGGCGGAGCTTCACCTTCCAGCAGGACGACCACCCCAAACATAAAGCCAGGGCTACAAGGGAATGGTTTGAAACAAAACATTTTCATGTGTTAGAATGGCCCAGTCAAAGTCCAGACCTAAACCCAATGGAGAGTGTGTGTTAAGATCTGAAAGCTGCTGTTCATAAACACTCTCCATCTGATCTGACTGAGCTTGAGCTGTTTTGCAAGAAGAACGGGCAAAAATTCCAGTCACTCGATGGCAAAGCTGGTGGAGACAGACCCTAAAAGACTGGCAGCTGGAATAGCAGCAAAAGGTGGTTCCACAGAGTATTGACTCAGGGGGATGAATACATTTGCACGCCACATTTACTAAAATATGTTTTGAATCATGTATAATTTTCTCTCTACTTCACAATTGTATACGACTGTGTGTTGGTCTTTCACATTAAATTCCAATGAAATATATTTTTCTTGTTGTAATGTGACTAAATATGGAAAAGTTCAAGGGGTATGAATACTTTTGCAAGCCACTGTATATGAATATATGCTGCACTACAGCATATCTTGTTATGAGAAAGTGTGATTTAAAATTTGAAAAACAAAAATAACTTAAACCAGATTAAAAGTTTTCACAGTTTGAGGTGCAGGTTTAGTAGTGAGGTCATGGACAACAAGAAGCAGTCGGTCTGCATGAGGAAAGGAACAGGTGCAAGTTAGGATCCTGGTTATCGTTGTTTGTTCTGCTGCTTGGGCTTGTTATTAATTTACCCTTTAATTCAGGGAGCAATAACTGGGACACAATGTTTCACACCTTTACTTCACTTAAAGTCTAAACTGTTTGAATGAATTCATCTAGTCTGAGTAGACAGATACTGAAGAGCAGATGTTATTGTATATAAACATAAATAAACAGAAGTTACTGCTGAAAATGTACTAAATCAAGGTTTATAAGTTTCCTTATTTCAAGGTTAAATAATGCAGTTAATTACAGGATGCAGAATTTTAAGTAAATACAATATTGCCACACAAGTCTATATTTAAACAAAAGAAATATTATGCTTTCAAAGGATATGACTTATTTTCTTGCAAATTATTCACATATCTCTAGGACTGAAACGATTAATCAGATTAATCATGATGAATCAATTATTGAAATAATCATTAAACAATTAATCGTTAACTAGAGTATACAGACTCAAAGCAAGGCTATTTGCTGAAAGAACAACAAACTCAGAGCAGTAATTAAACCAAAACTGTACAAAAAATATGTACATTTTGTATTTAGGTTAGTATGTAACTTTTATCAAAAAATGTTTTTACATATTTGTTAAAACTGTCACAATTTTGTGACAGCGTGTTATGAGAGATAATCTGTGAAAGGATCAATCTCCTCCACCTCCTGTCTGAGCTACTATTGCCCTCTGAAGAAATGCGCCGCTCCCGACCTAAACCAACCAATCAGAGCCAGGAGGAGGGGCTTAGCGCTGCCAGTCAACTCATTTAGACGCTGCTAAATGTGCTGATGGTGGAGAAACAGGAAAACCGTTTATCCGTCGCCATCGGTGGCCATGCTAGCTAGTCTGAGGATTCACTACAGTCTCTGCTCGCTGCAGCGCAGCAGAGACCAAGGGGGGGAGTGAACAGCGCCACACACACACACACACACACACACACACACACACACACACACACACACACACGGTGATTGACAGTGCTAAGACGCGCCTCCTGGCTCTGATTGGTTGTTTCTAGATAGCACTGGGAGAAGGCAGAGGAGCTTGTTTTTTTGTTTTGTTTTGTTTTGTTTTCCCCACAGGTTATCTGTCTCATACCATTCTGTCATGACATTATGACAGATTAAGTTCAATTCAATAGTACTTTATTTATCCCCGAGGGCAAATTACAAACATGTTTGTAATTTTTACGTTTCAACAGACATGTAAAATATATTTTTATAAAAATTACATACTGCAGCTTTAATAATAATAATAATAATAATAATAATAATAATAAAACTTTGTGAAGTTCTACCCAGAACTTCTCAAATGGCATTGAATTAGCTTCACCCAGTTCAAATTCTTTAAAAAAAAATCTCCTTTTGAGCACCTTTTGCTGTCCTGTTATTAATTGGTTAATCCACGAAATAGTCGACATATTAGCCCTACACTGTACTGATGTTAAGTCAACCAGAAAGGACTGAACTTTTCATAATACAAGTAATTTTTTAGTTGCAGATGCATCCTTTGCTACAAATGATCAAGCGTTCACTAAAAGAATGCTAAGTTATTGCATTTTAGGCAATAAAATGTTTATTTTCTTATTTAAAATTGGAATTGAATTGTTTGTTTATTTGGATATTTTAGTATATTTCTAATATTGTATGAAAAAAGACTGAAGTGTTTAAATGAAAAATCTGCATAATGTGCCAATTTTTCATCCAATTAATCGTTAGAATAATTGAGCATTAAAATAATCGTAGTCGCAGCCCCACATATCTCTGCTGTGTGTCTTCCAGCTGTTACGAGAACTGAAGCACCCGAATGTGATCGCCCTTCAGAAAGTGTTCCTGTCCCACAGTGACAGGAAGGTGTGGCTCCTCTTCGACTACGCTGAACATGATCTGTGGGTGAGTCTTTCTGCACCACTGCTACAATATTCAACAGTAGTGATGTCAGCCAAATCCATGCTCTTTGTACAGCAACAGTAACTTTACTATATTAAATATGTTCTTATAGTCCATAACTTTATTTTTGTCTGCATTTGACTTTTTTTTTTTAATCTCTTGATGTTTAAAAAGATAGAGTTGTGTCTGTCAGAGTAAATTACTCCTGTGACATCCAAATACAGAGAGGTGGAGGTATGGCCTTGTGAACTACACCGTCTGAACCTTGGCTTGCTTTGCAGCACATCATTAAGTTCCACCGTGCCTCCAAAGCCAACAAGAAGCCCATGCAGCTCCCCCGAGGGATGGTGAAATCTCTCCTGTATCAGATTCTGGATGGGATCCATTACCTCCATGCCAACTGGGTGCTCCACAGGGATCTGGTAAGCAGCTATATTAACTTTACTGCTCCAGTTTTCCTTTACTGACACACACCAGCCATGGCACACACTTCATCCTAGAGCTATTTCTAAGTAAGTAAAACTTTATTTATATAACAACTTTTAAGACAGTGGTCACAAAGTGCTGTATAGAGAAGCATTCAAATAAAAGTTACATATCAGCAAGAAAAAGCAATTTTAAAACAATGAGTTTTTAGTTACTTTTTATAAATCAATTGCTTAAAAAGCTGTGAGGGCCCTTTTATCTTTAGCGTTCAGCCTGGCACCGCCAGCAGGCTTTGGTCACATGACCTTTGAGCTCTGCTAAGGACATACAGTTTTAAAAGTTTGAAGGTATAATCCGGTGCTTGACCATTCAAAGCGCCTTAAGTAAGAAGTAAGATCTTGTAATGTTCTCCAGAGTAGATGGGGGGCCAATGACGCTGGATGAGGAGCGGTGTGACATGACAAAACAGTGATTTGGTCAGAAGTCTGGCAGCTGTGTTCTGTACAACCTACAAACAGTCCAGTGATGTTTTGTTTAGACAGGTGAATAATGGGTTACACTTATCCAGTTTCTAAGAAACAAATACATGAATAACAATTTTCAGTTCAAATCGTGAGATGCAGTGGTGGGCACCCCTAACTAAAAAGTTAGTTCCGCTAACGCTAAAGCACTAATAAATAATAGTTACGCTAACCCTAAAGCACTTATAAATATTAGTTGCACTATCGCTAAAGTGCTATACCAACACAGTATTTAGTAGATGCTAATGCTAAAGTACTAACTTCAATTCAAATTATATCTGCCCTTGAAAGACTACAACCCTCGAGCACCAGCTTGATTTTGACATTATAATTCACATGTTCTATAATGCCCTTAGATATTATATATATGTTTATATCTTGTTCACTACTGTCTGTGTTTTATTTTGTTCCTGTATATTTCTTGTTTGAAATAAAGTTACTAGGAAAAACAGACAAAAAAAAACATAAGGAGAGGAAACGGAACTGCTGCGTGAACAGTCTTCACCCACTTCAAATAAGAGCATGAATATAAACATTGATAACCAAAACACGGATGTCGAACTTTATTCAACTGAGAGCTTACAAAACAGCCAAGTAAACAAGCGCCTTAGTATTCTTTCAAAAAAAGATAATTTAGGGGAAACCAAGTGCTTTAAGCGTTTTCAAAGTTAGCAAAACTGCTAAACACTATTCAAAAGTGCTAAACACTATTCGTGCATTAGTGAAAGTGTGTCCACCACTGATGAGATGTTACTACTTAACTTAGCAATATTTTGTAAATGATATAGACATGAGCTAACCAGAGACTGAACATGACCATCTAAGATAAAATCAGAGTCAAAGTTTACCCCAAGGTTCCTAATGGAGGACTTGGCATAAGAGGCTAGAGGACCAAGAGTTTCCATTACTAGAGATGGATTTCAGTTTTTAAACCAGAAATGGTACTGGTCTCAACAGAGAACCCTGAGGTACCTCCAACTAAAGATGACTTAAGGAAGGCCTTTAATTTAAAGCAGCCATACTAAATGAATGCTCATTTAAAAGTGGCAGCACCACAGCTCTATCATAAAAGCTCCCATATTCGCGGGCGTACTGTTCGCATTTTTGTGCGCCACGCGGATGCCATGTGGACGGTTGAAATTTCACAGTTGAGTATAAGGCTTGCATACATTTCTCGTGACAAATACACTCATTTCCCACAATCCGAATGGATACTAGAAAATTTGATGAGCTAGTTGGGCGCCTAGCCCCATTTAAAAATGCTAACATAATGGGTAAACATATGCATAATTAATGTTTATGTGTGATTTCCCCACGGTATTAATCTAAATTATATTTTAACCATAGCAAAAACATCTATAAGAAATTGGTTTTCTTCACATTGAAGTTAATTGTATAAAACTCTACAGTGACAATCAATTAGCTTCTATTAGCCTAAACCAGCTCTGCTCTGTCTCTGGACTAAATAGTAATACTAAAATTAGTAGTAAGTGGAACATTGATCGATATTTTGGAATTATATCTTCTTAATGATCTTTATGATTTTGATGCATTGATATTTGCTTGATGAATTTGATGTATATTTGCTTGATGATTCTGATGATGATGATGATATATACTTCCTCTATGATATTGATGATTTGCTGTATACTTGATTGATGTTTTTACGATGTGAAGCACTTTGAACTTCCTTGCTGCTGAAATGTGCGATACAAATAAACTTGACGTAAAACTAAAGGACTGAGAGCTTCTCCAGTTTGTCACACCGACTCAGCGCAGCCAACAGAGTTGTGTGTGTGCTACTGTGCAGGTGTTGTTATGTCTCAGTGTGTTCTATTATTATAAATGAGATGGTGTGAAGGAGTGAGATTGTTGTTGTGTGTGAGGAACAGAATGCCCTGAACTCAACCATCTAATCTGACTACACCACACCAGTGGTTACTGTGAGATTCTTCCCTGCTTTCTTTTCCCACACAAGGTCTTTTGTTGTCATTGTTGATGGGAGGTTTCGTTCTCTGAGACTCAGACAGAAACCAGAACAATCTGCCAGGATTCATCTGAAACTGTTTAGGCTGGGACTTCAGATTAATTTGTTCACAAATTGAATTGTTGCACAAGTGTTTGTTGACCTGGATTGATAAGTGCAAATGTTACCGGGTAGTCAAAAGGGGTGTTTCGATGCTTCCAGCTGATGAGATGAGACGCTATAAAATGTTGGGTCCAAAAGAACAACACAATGTTTTCCGGAAAACCATAAACAGATTTTCAATCCCTCCCAACTTTCAAGTTTGACCAGTTGAAGGACTTTAGATCTTGAACTAGGAGGAATGTACAGTGAAGATTCTTGAAAAACTGGAGCGCAGCCCTTTTAGGGAATATCTCTTCACAAACTTCTAAAAAAAAATTAAAAAAAAACAAAAAAAAAACATGCATTTTCTGTGATCCCCTTTGGCACAGTTGAAAACTACTTTGCAGTGTTGATATACACAACATTAGAGTTGGTAGATCTCTGGGTCCTTCATGTGCTGTCTGGGTTTAAACTCTTGGTGGCCTAATCAGGATTTATATGATTAAATCTGTGTTCTGATGACCAGATGGTCGCCATAGAGAGTCCTTCAGACAGTCCAAAAAAATAACAGCACCTAGGGCTGGTTAATAAATTAATAACAGTATATATCGTGATAGACACGTGATCAGTATCAATAGAAATTACGTCTGATAGAATGTTCGATAATTTCACAGAACACTGATCAAGAACCAAGCAGCATTCTGGGTGATGTAGGCAGAGGAAAGGCTTTTGCCGCTCAACCTTTTAAGGCTAGCTAAGCAAGGTGGGTGGCATCAACTAACTCATTCACTCTTTGGTAAGCTAACAACACGTGATGGAAAATGGAATGTGTTATTTTAATACTTCATCTGTAATATGATTTTCTGTAAATGTAATCTGTCTTTTTTTATGTAAACTGACCTCAGGAAGAATAGCTTATGCAGCATGCTGCTGATGCTAATGGGGATCTTAATAAACAATAAACAACCAATTGAGTAACTTGTCCAGCAGCAGTTTTGTGTTTCGCCACTGTGCCTCATAACTGCCTAAAAATAAAAAACAACAGAGTGAAAGGAGAAAATGAAAACAACAGCTGGAGAGGAAATTGTGGATACAACTGGAAAGGTCACTCCACAAGTTTGGCAATATTTTAGATATTTAAAACAAAAAACTAATCAGTAATTATCAGTATTGACTGATATGAAACACTTAAATCGTGATACGTTTTTCAGCCATATCATCCTGCCCTACCAGCAGATATGGTCTACCAGTTTCTGGTATAGCTCACAAAAATATTTATGCTCACTTTAAATTTGGCCATGGTTAATTAACTGGACTACATCATAGCTAACAAACTACAAAAAGGGGGTAGTGATAGATTCAAATATCCAGAGTATCAACAAGTTCAAGAAAAGGAAATGAAAGGATTCTCAAGAATCTTGAGAAATACTACCAGTTTAAGCACTGAACTGCTTGTACCTCTCTACCACGTGTTCTTTTATAACCTTCATCCACTGGATTTTCTTCAGAGTGTAAATCTCTGGAACAACAACAGTTGTTGAAAAGGAGTCTCTGTATGTGGATGCTGTTTCAGTGCATTTTCTTGTTCAAAGTGTTTCTCATTGTAGATTTTATGTAAAATATTGTCTGGATGTGTTCCTTTATTTCATTGCTTGGTGAGATTCGGATTTGGAATGTTTGTGTAGCTCTATTATGTTGTACTGAAGAGCTATTAGAATGAATGTGATGTCTTTAAAACAACAATTTTTAGGTATAAACTGTAAACCTGGCCTAAACACCCCCTCAAAGCAGCTCAGTGCCTGACAGTCAGCTCAGAGTTCTGAGTGTGTTATATAAGCAGGAGAAACAACAATCAGACACATCAGTGTTCTTGCAGCTTCTTAGCAAACAAAGCTGTCACATTAGATTAAAATAACAGAACTGGTCCAATTTCCTTTCCCTGCATTTCACATGTGACTGTACAGTGTAAACTCCCACAGCCCATCTGTATGTCAGCTCCAACGATTCAATCTCAGCTCCCTCGACATCTGCCGCTCAGAAAAAGGACCAGTTGGGTCTTTTTACACAAAAAATTAAATAAACAGAGCGGATTATGTGGGAGAACTTTAACGTGATTGTTGCCGTCACTAATTTGATGTCAGATGGTCAGAACAGAGGCTATCTTTACGTAATTCCAAGCAGGCTGATATTATGCTTTGTGAGTTAAAACAGCTGAGCTGTCGGTTGTGGAGAAGTTGGGTTCAGAGGTCAGAGGGCTCAGGTCAACAGTTCAGGCCTCTGTCTGCAGATCCGTTTTTGTCGACTTTAAATCAGATCTTATGCAATCCTCAGTAATCCTAGATCCATGATGTGAAACCCCTGTTCCAACACATTCCAAAGGTGCTCTGTTGGACTGAGATCTGGCAGCTGTGGAGAATATTAGAGTACAGTTGGCTCATCGCCATGTTCAAGTAACCGTTTAAGAAGATTTGACCTTTGTCACATGGTTTTTTACCCTGCTAGAAGTAGCCATCAGAAGATGGGTACACTATGGTCATACAGTGATGGACATGGTTAGGAACATGACGCAATAAAACAATGATCAACTGCTATAACGTGTGCCAAGAAAATATTCCAGACACCAATAAATATCCATCCATGTGAACCGTTGATACAAACATTGATGGATCTATGTTTTCATGTTGTTTATGCCAAATTCTGACCCTGCGAACTGAACATTGTTGCAGAATACTAGCCTCATCACACCAGGCAATGTTTTCCTACTCTTTCCGGTTTTGGTATGATCTGTATCAGTGGTGGGCAGTGTTAACTAAAAAGTTAGTTGCACTAACCCTAAAGCACTAATCATAAACATTAGTTTCACTAACGCTAGAGGGTTAGGGTTGGTAGATTTTAAACTGTTTGCTGTTCTACATTGATGCATTTTGGGTACAGAATAAACATTTGCTGCATGGCACTACCGGGAAAAACGTGAGGACAGGAAATGGAACTGCTGCGTAAACAGTCTTCACCTACTTCAAAATAAGAGCGTGAATATAAACGTCTAACTACTTGAAGGATTCTTAACAGTCGATACCAAAACTTCAGCACAGATGTCGAACTTTATTCAGTTGAAAGTTTACAAAAGAGCCAAGTGATTTAACGCTTCAGAATTTATTTGGATCCGTTAATTTAGGGGAAGCTAAGTGTGCTAAACATTTTCAAAGTTAGCAAATCACTAAAGCACTAAATGAAAAATTAGCTATGCTGTTAGCACATTAGTGGATTAGTGGAAGTGTGCCGACCACTGGTCTGTATTGTAGCCACAGTTTACTGTTCTTAGCCGACAGACCCGCTGTGGTCTTCTGCTGCTGTAGCCCACCTGCATCAAGATTTGTACAGTCAGAGATGGCATATGTTGGTTATAATAGGTGGTTATTTTAGCTCTTGTTGTGTTTGTCATCTGGAACCAGTTGGCCCATTCTCCTCCAACTTCAACAAAACATTTGTATCTGAACAACTGCTGCTGATTGAATATTTTAGATTTTTTGGACCATTCTCTGTAAACTTAACAGATGATTGCGTGTAAAAAAAAAAATCTCAATATATCTTTGCTGATCTACTGAGATAGACCAGCCTGTCTGCCACCAACAGCAATGCTGCTGCTACATCAAGATATAGCAAAAGCAGAGTTGCTGCCAGTGGATTGCCTGATTCACTCTGTGCTAGCAAGCAATTCAGAGGTATAGTTAAAAAAAACAAAAAGTGGCTGTGATGTACATGAGTACATTTCTTGTGTTAAATGGGACTGAACCATGCTTTGGACTTTGTCCTGAAGTGTAAAGCCAAAAAGCTGACAGAGAGTGACTGTAAGAAGAACCATGGTTAAACTGAAATCACAGCTTGTTAGTAAAAATCAAGCTGATTTCTTGTCTTCAGATATTCAGCTAGTGAGTTAATCAAGTCATTCACAAATTCTAAACTTCCAGTTTCACAAATGAATCTCACGTTTCACAAGCTTTAGACAAATGTTTGGCATTAATTGTAGTTTATGTTTTACATTTTTTGTGTTATGTTTCATGCTCATCAGATAGGTGTGTGTAATCCATCAGTGGATGTGACTTAAATAGCTTGTATTGACTTACTGACATGTTCAAACTCTGCCTGAGGCACATATTTGATCAGAACTGGAACAGAACCACTGTCAGCGAACAGTATGGAGTGTTCAAACTTTCAGTGTAACTAGCTGTCTGGGATGGTGTTTCCAAATAAACAACAATATTATGGTCTGTTTTTACTGTAGACAGGTCACCGTTGTCATAATCCTGGCATGTGGGAACATTAGCTCGCATTGAAGCCGTGGATCCTCCGTGTGACTGAGTGCTGAGTTCCTTGCAGGTACCAGTCCTGGTGTAGTCTGAGAGTTTGTTTCCAACATGCTGAACTGAGGTTGTTTCAGCTGCACATGGACCGTGAATATGTGGTCCTGCACCGGGGTATGTTGGCATTCAGCCACACCGCTGTGACCCTGCTCTGTTTCAGAGTCAGCATCACCAAACCTGTGACCGTCGGTCCTCCTGGGGCATGCTGCTGTCAGGCACATGTGTTGTCATGCTGGTCGATAGTTACTGGAAGCCTTTCCACTGTGCACCTCCCAGTACTCTGATATCTTCTACCTAGGTCTCTGTGGTTTGAAGTCATAGTGATTTTTGAACTCTGCTTAAAGCAGTAACAACTTCATCTGCTGACATGTTTTTCCTTGAAAAAGCTTGATAGGAAAAATATGAAAATGATCACAGAAAATGACTGTGATGATAAGGTGTTTGTTTCACAAGGTTGTCTTTTACAGCTCTGCAGTAGCAGAGTGAAATTACAGAAGATAACAGAACAAGCTTTTCCTGCCGCTGCTGTTTCACATCAGAAAATCAGTGGGATCAACAGGAAATATAGAGCATCTTTTAAACGGCTCTGTGCAACATTATGTGAGTAATACATGAAATACAACAAGCTGCAGCGGCCGCAGTGGGAAATTAGAGCTAGAGCTACAAATGAAAGGCTGTGCTGCAGTGTGTCTGGAGCCATGTGCTGCTCCAACACTTTACTGCTTCAGAAAAACACTCATATTTTAACAGGATTTAATATATTCATCTAAACTCTAAAGTCTTCCTGCGAATTAAATGATAATAGGTTGAACAGAGGCTCACTGTGAAGTGATAAAAGTGAAACCTCCATGGGTCTGAATTCTCCCACAGCAGCGGTGAGCTTCGTTTGCTCTCTGAAGGTCACACCAGTCTTATCGGTGCTCCAACACTTCCGTCCTCCCACAACTATTTTCTCTGCAGGCAGATAAAACTCTGATGTATTGCCCTTAGTCCTGTTATTCTCATGTTTCATTGCCAGGGCTTCCTGCCATTGTAGCCACAGCCTGTTCAAACTCTGATTTGTGTCATTCTTAAACTTTCATTGTTGGCCAGATTATCATCCTTCTTGCAGGTGTTCAGTTCTCTCTGAGTGTGAGTAAGAAGGGAAGAAAAGTGAGTGGCTGTTGATGCCTGGTGGAAAATACCCTCCAGGTCTGCAACAGAAACTCCCTGAAGAGTTAGAACATAGGAGCAGCACTGCAGACATATAATCTACAGCTCCCTGTGTCTCCATGGGGAGCAGTGCTCCTACCACCACTTCCTTCACGGCTGTAGTACTTAGGCTGTTACATAAGCTTCTGTTTGTGCTGGTGTGTAGCATGCTCTGGCTGTCTGGGCACAGACATGTGCTCTGTAGTGCACCACTGCACAGTGCCCATCCTCCTATTTACTTGACCCCCTCCCCCTCCCCGCCTGCTTTCTTGCTGCCCCCCCCCCCCAGCCACTCTCCTCACTGTAGGCTGTTTGGTGTGTGTCGGTGGTTATATAAGAGCTTCCAGTCAGTGCGTAGCCAACAGCTCCACATTGACTTAGCAGGTGACCTATCTTAAAGCCATTTGGTCCATCGAAATGACCTGTATCTACATACCTACATCACCGCTCACCTGGATGACAGGAGTAACGAAGCGTATCACTGAGAAATGACGCATCTGTGAAGTGGCAAAGTTGAGATCCTGATCATTCTTCCATAGGGGCAAAGCTTTTAAGCTTGATAACCTGAGTATCGCCAGTATGGGGGCAGCAGGGGCTATAAAACAATCTAAAGACATTTCATCCATTTACTATCCATTGTCTATACTTGTCTCCAGCTGTCATCGAGCGGTAGGCTGGGGACACCCCAGACAGGTCGCCTGTCCATCACAGGACAACCCAGACAGGACAGGACAATCAGTTATGCACACTCATACGTAAGGGCAATTTTGAGCGACCAAGTACCAGTGCACTGTGGGAGGAAGCTGGAGTACCCAGAGTAAACCCACACATGAACATGCAAACTCCATGCAGAAAGACCCCAGGCCGAGATTCGAACTCAGGACTTTCCTGCTGCAACTTTGCTACCAACTGCGCCATTGTGCAGCCCATGTTTACCACTATGTGGAGCTTGCATATCCCATATGCATATCTGTCACATTTCAGTCGTAAAGTCCAAAGACCGGCTACATGTCACATTTGGTCCTGTTTGGTGGCTTAAATATTCCTTCCTTACTTTCACTGCCCCTATTCATACTATTTTAGTTCAGCTGTACAATGGTGTTCCTCTGGGTGGTATACAGGTTTCACCAGCTCTTTTAGAAGGCAATAATGCACTACTTTTATGTTGTCTGCCCAGAGGAGAAAAAGAAGATGTGAAAAGAAAGAATAATGTCTACAGAGAGTCCGAGCGGACACTAGTGAGCCAATACGTTATGAAAGTGGTTTGGGAGGTATAAATTAGAACCTTGCTCTTGCCAAATAGTTTTTTCTCCTACATCTTACTGCATCTTTAGCTTATCTGCATCCTTTCTGCACACTTCCATAACAATCCTACAACTTATGCCTGTGATCGCACCATGACCTGGTAACACTAATGCTCTGATAGGGTCATAACCCAGGTATAAGGCCAGCACTGCCAGTTCTACTGCAAATTCTCAATGACCATATCACACCAGTACACACAGCCCCTGTGCTATAAATATGCTACCGCTGCCTTCACAACATTACATCCATGACCCTGATTTGCTCTCAGCATGGTAATAAACCATGGCAACCTTTAGAGGAAAGTTTTGCACAAGCCTAAAACCCTCAACAACTTTATGCAACCTATAACTCTATCAACTGCAATCATAAGCCCCCTATATTCTTTATTCTCCCCAGAGAAACTCACAAAACCCACGTCGTTGTGACAACATTACACATGCTATTTTATTAGAGTCCACAAAGATGATGCTGGATATTATCTACTTTAGACAGTGTATCTTCATAAGCCATGACAACAGAAGACAGATTGCCAATAGTGTGGCAGGGGTAAACCATGTAGGTAAGAAAACATTGTTCCCTCTCCTTTAAAAGAGTGAAACAGTTGCATGTGGTTTAAATGCAAAGAGTGTCATTGCGAACGGACAGGTTTTATTCTCTATCTGATTGGACACAGAATTGTCTTCATCTCTGCCAACAGCATTAACTGTGGATATTACGAAAGAGACATGAGGAAGCTAAATACAGCTTAAGCAAGATCAAGATCCATCTATCCAGCAGATTGGCTGAAAAAGTCAAAATAAAACCTGTTTCCTAGATGCAAGACAGAACTGGATGGTAATAAAATCTATTAGCCAATTAATAACTGGAACAATAAAAGCCAAAAATTACCATTTGAGACTAGTTTGGTAATACATAGAAAGCAGGAAGGGGATAATTATGTTGACGTGTGGTTCTTGATGGAGCTGCTTGCACCCATTGTATAGGCTTTAGGATTTCCTGTTTATCATTTGTGTAAGTAAGCTTCTGGCTCCTGGTTGACCTATTTGTGAAGACAAAGATGTAGATGTTTTTTGAAAGGAGGGCATGTCCCCAAGGACTGAGATTCTGTTCCCACCCACTGGGACAGAGAAGGGTTTCCCTCAGCTCCTGGTCCATTTCTAAAACTGACCAACTGGAAAGGGTGAACTTCCCTGGATTATATTCAACACAAAATCCCAGTTTTGGTTCTTTTTTTTGCTTTTAACTCATACTTTATTTAAATGTGGGACCAATATGAAACATGTATGTTTTTATATCAGAGTTATCATTGTGCTGGTGTGTTCAGTTGTTATTCACATGATCTGATTTTGTTCGGTTCTATGCTTGTTTAAGAGGCCAGTCGGGCCTTTTCCAGGGCCTGGAGGAGATCAAATGAGGAAGTTTACAGGATATGCGGAGAAAGTCAAAGAGGAACCGGTGAGCTTGAACTTGTCGGTTCTTTTCAGAGATGTTCCTCTTTGTGTTTTCTGATCGCAGCGGGTCGTGTGGTGGGCGTGAATAATAGACCTCCTTATTAGTGCCGTCTCTATAGCAACAAAGCGTGTTTGACAGGCAGGTCTGTGTCTGTGAAGTCAGTGGGTTCATGTACGTGCAGACATCCTGGAGACTCAACAGATTATAGTGATCTGTAGCAGCTGATTAGATGCAGATACTGAATCCTCAGACTGATGGAGAATGGATCATTTAGTGACCACTGGGTACTTCTGAGCTCACTTTACTGACGAGTTGAATGGTGAAATTAAAAAGCATTGGAAATATTTTTCCTTCCACTTTCTACCATGAGTGGTCATTCACGTTCTTATATTAGAAACAGAGGCAACGTCGCTGTGAAACCGCTTTGTGCAGCCCACCATGATTACTTATACGAAATGGCAAACATATCAGTAAGCTTGGCACATTTTGCTGCGTCCACTTTTAGACTTTTTAGCCTTTTTTTTCCTCACAACCTTTCTACCTACTGGTATGCCATATGGCCTGCCCATAATTGTCTGATTTTTAACTTAAAATGTATGGAAATAAATTAACTGTAGGTGAAGAAGTGCAGGATGTGGATGGGTTAGTGGTCTCCCTCTAGAAAGAAGCCTCCCAGTTTGAAATGTGTCTGAAACCCCCTGAATGGAGTTGCGTGTTCTCTCTGTCTTATTGCTGTCTCTTTTGATTACCTGTGATTTCATTTTATGGAAAAAAAAGAAAAAAACATTAACAAAGCAAAGTAACAGCTTAGACTCCCTCAAATGAATGTTTTTTGTTTACTTTCTAATCTGAACCCAGAGGAGCACAGCTGTGTGTTTCTGACTTTAACCTCGTTCCCCATCTGTGTTTGGTGCAACCTCATGAAACGGCTCACTGACACGGTCCTGTGGTCGCACGGGTCAGTAACCGGTCAGGCAGCCGAGGTTACTGCTCAGAGGTAGCACCCCCTGCATGAATGAGCTGCCAGTTTCGGACCCTCAAGAAAAGACCCTCCAACGTCTCTTCTCCAGGGGTGCTTTATCTTGCCTGAACCTGCCTTCTGCTACCAGCTTCCTAACAAGCTGCAGAAGCAAATTTTTACTGTGTTGTGGGTGTTTAAAGGATGTTCTCCATCTCTTCCACAGAAACCAGCCAACATCCTGGTGATGGGAGAAGGTCCTGAACGAGGAAGAGTTAAAATTGGTAACAAAAATAATTCCTTAAGCTGCTATGTTTTTTTTTGTTTTTTTTTATACCTGTTTAAAATACAATGCAGAGATGCTGACATCATCAGTGCACTGGGTCAGTCAGGCTTTTCACTGGTGGATGCGCTGCAATTTTTAACCCTTCCTTTGAGAGGTTAAATCAGAAGCTCAGCTCAGTGTTACATAATCCATCTGGCCAGAGACTGCTGAAGGGTAATGCTGCAGAGCTGGTATCTATTTTTAAACCCTCCCACTAATAGAATGAAGGTGTTGTACCAGTGCAGCCATACTCTGTAACACTGCTGCTGGGGAGGATGGACACACTGAGCCCAGCTGAGGCGCAGGGCTGACCAGAGCAGAAGTCAGCAGATCTGCAAGTGCAAGAAATAACTACACGTTCTCAATCAGTTTTTGTCTTCAGTTTTCTATTTTGATAAAAAGTAATCAATTAAATTGGCTCGTGTTTCTTGACATGGAAAAGTATTTTTAAGGTTTTTAAATCAGAGTTGCACCGATCACAATTTTGTGGCCTGTACATAATGCCAGTTTTTGCAGATTCTCAATTCTCCTTAAAAACTGTAATATCAGATGTAAGAACAGCATCAAAATACTGTTTTTGTTCTGATGTTTTGTTTGCATAAAAGCAGCTGCAGTAAGTTATGGATTCAGTCAGGGATTCACCATTTTAAAACAAAGCCAAAATGATTACAGAGTCAATGTTTTAAACTGTCTTTAGCATTTTAGGTTATTGGTTAGTCTGGCCAGCATGACTAAAGCAGCAGTCTCTTCAAGTCTTCTTCCCGCAGTAACAACCTCCATATAATGTGAGTTCTTATTTATGGTGCCTTCACTGATCTGAAAAAGATCTGATTTTTTAGTTTCTAACGAGCCAATCAATATAAATGTTAACTGATTATGGGCCACAGTATAATTTCTTGGTGCATCTCGAACTTAAACGGTCCTTTAGCCAACATTTTAGGAAAGTGTCTATAAATTTAAAAGCTCTTCTGATGTAAGATGAGGTCATAGTGGACATCTGTACATTTTCACAGCCTCATTTGTGTGTTTGAAACATTTATTGAGGGTTTTAGATTAATGTCATGTGAGAATTCCTGTGACCCTGACAGCATCCTTCACTCAGATCACTGTCAGATAATTCCTTTGTTTGTTCAACACATCTTCTCTTTTCTACGCACACCGTATAGCTGACATGGGGTTTGCCAGACTCTTCAACTCTCCCCTGAAGCCACTAGCAGACCTCGACCCTGTGGTGGTGACGTTCTGGTACCGGGCCCCGGAGTTGCTCCTTGGGGCCCGGCATTATACTAAAGCTATCGGTGAGTTGGATTTATCCTACATGTGAAATAGCCTTGACATATGAAACAGGCAGGTGTTTGCTTGTCCATATTTAACACTCTGGGGCATAAACGGGGGTGGCGCCAAAGCGTGGCCGGGGGGTGTCCATGGCTACAGTAAACAAATCTATCCACCTTACACGACCAAGAGTGAGGCTGGATGTCGGAACCTTTAAATAATGAAAAGCAAAAACCACTTTACGGTGCCTGTAAAAAGTATTCACCCCCCTGGATGTTGCTTGTACAAATCAGTCATGCTCAACAAAATGGGGCTTTTTTGACCCCTTTTTAATATCAAAGTAAAAACTGATTTCTACAAAATAATGACAAGTAAAAACATTTAACATAAAAAAGACTCCATAAATATTCGCCCCCTTTAATGTGACTGAGCTTAGTCAACAGAGGTCAAGCCAGTTGGTGCCACTCGTCTCACAGGGAGTGGAATGGAGACCAGCTGAGGGCAGGGAGTGTGTCTCCAGTGACTGGAGTATAAAGACAGCTGGTTCTGGAAGGTCCGTTCACTGGTTAATATCCGGATTCCTGGCTCCCATTACAGCATGAAGACTAAAGATCGCTCCAAGCAGATCAGAGGGAAGGTTATTGAAAAGTATCAGTCAGGAGATGGACACAAAAACATCTGAGCATCCCCTGGAGTTCAGCTAAATCATCATCAAGACACGGAAGGAATGTGGTCCATGTGTAAATCTGCCGAGATCAGGCCGTCCTCACAACCTGGGAGACCGAGAAGAAGGAGACTGGTGAGAGAGGACACCAGGTTACCATGACTACGCTGAAGGAGCTGCAAGCTTCAGCAGCTGAGATGGAGAGACTCTGCAGACAACAACTGTTGCCCTGGTTCTTCACCAGTCAGAGCTTTATAGGAGAGAGACGACGAGAAAACCTCTGCTGAAGAAAACTCAGATCAAGGCTGGACTAGAGACTAGAGACCATGGTTAAGAGGAAGAAAGTTCTTTGGTCTGGTGAGACCAAAATGGAGCTTTCTGGTCATCAGACAAGATGCTATTCTTTGGAGGACACCAAACGCTGCACATCACCACAAACACTCTGACCCCACTGTGAAGCGTGGTGGCGGCAGCATCATGCTGTGGGGATGTTTCTCAGCAGCAGGCCTGGAAGGCTTGCAAAGGTAGAAGGTAAAATAAATGCAGCGAAACATCATGAAATCCTGGAGGACAGTTAGCTTCCATCTGTCAGAGAACATTTATCTTCCAGCAGGACAACAACCCGAAGCTTCCGGCTGAAGCTGCACAGAGCTGGTTCAAAGACAACCAGGAGGATGTTCTGGAGTGGCCCAGTCAAAGCCCAGACCTCAATCCCATAGAGAAATTGTGGCTGGCTGATCCCAGCTGTTCCCCACCAACCTGATGGAGCTGGAAGAGCTCAGCAGCCTGACTGAGACCTGTCCACACTGACTCCCTGCTGGGGTTCATTTTTAGCCCCTTTTTACATTAATACAGATATTTTTCTAAACGGAGGGTTTCTTTGCAGCATGTAAGTTCTAGCGAGAAAATGGACATTTTAATAAGTGTCCAAGTAAACATGGGCTACAACTGCTCTGGGAGAATCTTTATTGTAGCACTGCTTTATCCATGATCAGGATGTTCTTTTAAAATTTGATGTTGTTAATCTTGATCTTATCGCCACCTACTGACAAAAACACCTGTTTAAAAAATATCAGGTTAGTTTAGCTCTGAGGTTGTTTCAGCATGGTGGACTTGGAGATACTGGCTTAAAAAAATGGACTTGCACATAGCAACTATTCCTGCTTTTCTAAATAGGGTTACTTATCGATTTGATGTCAGACTGATAATTGTAAGCAAGACAATATTGATTAAAAACTGTGTTTGTGCCAGATATTTGGGCAATTGGCTGCATCTTTGCGGAGCTGCTGACGTCGGAGCCCATTTTCCACTGTCGCCAGGAGGACATCAAGACCAGTAACCCCTTCCACCATGACCAGCTGGACAGGATATTCAGCGTGATGGGTTTCCCTGCAGGTCTGCAGCTCCAAACAAGCCATCCCATCCTTGTTGAGTTAGCTACATTAGCTTTCATTGTGAAGTTTTGGTTCAGACTTGATCTGTCTGTGAAAATGCAGCACACGTATACAGGCACAAAAATTGGAGGAATTTGCTAAGTTGACCCTAAAGCATCCATATGCATATGTTTGCTCTGTGTTGCATCTGCAGATAAAGACTGGGAAGACATTAGAAAGATGCCAGAGTACCCCACGCTGCAGAAGGATTTCAGGAGGACAACGTGAGTGAACGCTAAGATGATCTGACCATCATCATGAACTCAGAACCTCTTCATCAAAGTATCAGACATGACAGCATTGTTCTCATCCTCACAGGTATGCAAACAGCAGCCTAATCAAGTACATGGAGAAGCATAAAGTGAAGCCTGACAGCAAAGTTTTCCTCCTGGTAAGTACACACACACACACACACACACACACACACACACACACACACACACACACCCAGGTGTCTAAATTCAGGTGTTTGTTAGATACACTCTCAGTCGGGCTGTGATTACCACTAAATACATCTTGTATTACCTTGTAGTGTGTACTTTCCATTGAAGTTATAACTGTTATTTTTATGTATTCATATGTTGTTTGTTGTTGTGGATTCTCTGTGTTGTTTTGTTTTCTCTTTCTGCAGGTCCCAAGGCAGGACTTCAAGGGTTGTTGACCTGTTTTATCTCTATGCTTTTTTCTCTCCTCTGCTTCTATCTCCTTTTTTCTCTTTAAAACCTTCCTCCATCTTTTCTCTCTTCCTTTCCCCCTTTTTCTCGTCTTTGTGTCCATTAATTTGACATATAAATCCAAAGCAATTTTTAATTAAGTTTCATAATATGCTAAGGGGAACATCACAGCAACGCTCTGCTTGTGAAAGCAAATCTGTTGGGGCCTTACCTTGACATTCAGACGACAATTCTGGACATGTTAAACACTAAAAAAACACCCATAAACTAAGAGGAGCACATGGACAAGCCAGATATCCTCTGGAGAAAGGTTTTATGGTCACAGGACACAAAGATTAAGGTGTTTATGCACAAAGATAAGAAGCAAGTGATGGTGATGGTTTAAAACATTACAACAGTTGTCAAGCACAGTGGTGGCAGCAGTATGCTGTGGGGCTGTTAACCTGTAATGCTGTTGAATTGCACAATGTGGATAAGAAGAAAGGAGGATTACCTCAGAATTCAACTCACCTCAGATTACCCGT
The DNA here is from genome assembly GCA_014839685.1 of Anableps anableps. Classification (NCBI taxonomy): domain Eukaryota; kingdom Metazoa; phylum Chordata; class Actinopteri; order Cyprinodontiformes; family Anablepidae; genus Anableps; species Anableps anableps. The sequence goes on from CM026086.1 coordinate 3,695,496, forward strand.
TAGATAGTTTAAACTTGGACAAAAACAGACTCAATATTAAGTTGAAATGTCCCCAAAGCTCTGACCTAATCCCTGCTGCATACTGCCAGGGTGAAAAACCAATCCGTTTAAAAAATGTTTGAGTTCTGCCTATAAGAGTTTTCATTCATCAGCCAGATTGTTGTTAATGAGCACAGGAAAGCAGGTGGATGAGGGATACTGGACCAAATATAGGAGGGGGAATATGAATATATTTGAACCTTATTGTGAATTTTTGACCATATGTGGATTAAAGAAACAAGATTCTCTAAACTTTTACTCAGTGCTTTTTTTCTTTTAAAAACAAACAACACGGCCAGACAGAGATTAATAAGGAGCGTCAAAAAACAATGAGGTGGGATTAGCAGAGCTTCCCAACACTGATGTGTTCATCCGGGGACATTTTTACTGTGGAATATTAGCTCTGCTGCCTAGAAATTGAGCTGTTTGCACATCATGGACTGTCTTGAGATTGTCAGACAGCAACAGTCTTCAGTCAGAGGCCCTCTTTTAGATTTGTTGCAAGATTGACTGCTACTGGAGATCCTTCCTGGTTGTTTTTTAAAGATACTTGGATGATGAGCTATGACAACATTTAATTCCCTTTGGGATAATACAGTATATTTAATTGATTTGAATTGAATATGACAGTCATGTCCATGATGAGTGTTTGGGAATTCTGTGTGAAGTTTCCCACCCTCGTATTTTGGCCATGTTAGACATATTAGAACAGGTAAAACAGGTGATGACAATAATGAAAGGGTTCCTCCAATACATAATGGATGGAAATAATGTGTTATGCTCATGAATTCAGTCATTTCAAAGTGAGCCAGAAGGTTTTGGTCCACAGCACTTGGTTCGGTGTGAACCAATGACTGTGTTATTGACCTTCAGTTGTGTTTTTTAGTATCAAATAAACAGTAAAAAGAACTATTCTCTCCATGCCGAGCCCCCCAGTTTAAGGACAGAAAGGCACTGGGCTTGAAACTTCTCTTTATTTCATGTAACACTTTCTATTCTCTCCCCCAGCTCCAAAAACTCCTTACTATGGACCCCCACCAAAAGAATCACATCAGAGGCAGGCGCTTTGCAGGACCCCTACTTCCTGGAGGAGCCATACCAACCACAGAGTGAGGTCTTTGTTAACTTGCTCTCTTTTTCCCCAAGACCCATAGGGATTTTCATCCTTAAGTGTGGGGGTATTCCCTTTCCCTTTCATCATCACTTCCTGTTGTTAATTCTGCATGTTGGCCCTGGATACTGGTGCAGAAATGCTTTATGTAATGGATTAATGTGCTTTTCTCCAGTTGTGTTTGCTGGGTGTCAGATTCCCCTACCCAAAGCGAGAGTTTCTTAATGAAGATGAACCCGAGGAAGAAACACCGACAAGGTATTATTCCTGCAGATACATGTCATTACAATGAAAAGAAAGGAAGTCAAATAAACTCCTTATTTAGGTAGCTTTTTGCTTGTTTATCACTGATTGGCCAGTGTTACTTCCTGTAGAATAACCAGTAACTCCCAAATAATCCAGTTTGATTTACATGTTTTCATATAAATTCATGGGAAAAACCAAGGAGAGCCTTTTTGCTTTCATTGGATTTTAGCGAGAACTAGCAGCCAGGTGCTAACAGATCATCAGTAAGAGTGAGGAACTCTATAAAAACAAGTGTACTGGCAGGATACTGACCGGAGGCGTACAGCCCTGTGTTAACACAATACCAAGGCAAGGCAACTTTATTTGCATATCACATTTCAGAAACAGAGCAATTCAAAAGTGCTTGGCAGTGACAAAATAAAGGAAAGCGATGATGAACGTTAAAAAACAGACGAGACAGTTATGGAAGCCGAGAGCGGTCGTACTCGCATGTTTATTTTCCCGATGGTTAACTTGAGATAACGAGTTATTTATGTCGTTATCACAAAATAATGACGACCGTTTTCTCGAGATAACGAGTTAATTTCCTGATGGTTTAATTAGACGACCAATAACATGGTGTCATTATGGTTTACCTATCACTTATTCACAGAATTATTCAGAGAATTACACATACATGCCATGACTTACACTTATTAGTCCTCTCTCGTTGGTGTGGCAAGCATTGGAGTGATGGAATCAGCTTTAACACACACACCAATCATCTCGTGATCTCGAGAAAAGTTTGTTTTCTCAAAATTAAGTCGTTATCTCGAGAAAACCATCAGAAAAAAGTTTGTGCGTAACACGTCCGCTCTCAGCTTCCGTAGACAGTTTATGATGTTCCCATTATTATTAAAGGAGGTATTATGTGAAATAATTTTTTTCCAGCTTTATATCATGCTATAATGTTATTCCCTCATCAAAACATACCTGGAGTGTTGCCTTGATTCTTTCATGCATGCTAGAGAAATCCTTGGATCTCCCGTGGCAACCATTTAGGGTGCCAAAACACTCACTCACAAAGCGCTGCCTATTTCCACAAAGCGCCTCCTTGGAGCTACAGTCTCCACTCAGCTCCACCAGACTAGCGACAGCAGCAATTAGCAAACATCTGGTGGCATCACCTGAGCTCATTATGCGAACTACTTCTCAGTCCAACACTGCTAGGAACGGTATTGTGAATGGCTTCATGGAGGAGAGTATCGTTGTGATGATGTGCTGAAGGCAGAGTGTTGGAAAGAGTACGAGCTTCTTAAGAGACAGAGGTCAATTTCAAGGCGTCAGTTTGCGAAGTCAAATTTCTTTGAAGTTATATTTGATATGTATAGCATTTTTATAACAACTGAAGGTAATATAGTTACTTGATTGTGGTATAAAATGGCACTATGTACCTGGAAAATACATAATACTGCCCCCTTTAATAAAAGCAAGCTGTAAACAAATGGGTTTTTAGCCTTCATTTGAAGGAACTCAGTGTTTCAACAGTACAAGCTTTACTGACATTGATTGATTGATCTCTTGATAATGCATCAGAACAGCATATTGAGTTAACTACGTGGGGCTTCTTTTCTTGCTTTGACTTTTTCAGAATCCCAGCATAGTAATATTTAGAGTCCTTAAGGCTGCAGAAAATCTCATATTGTTGATATTTTAAAAAAATTGGACTGTGATCAGTCATAAACTCAAGACTTCCCAACTCATCATTTCTGAAATGAAGATCCAGTAATTTATGTTCAACCTAATTCTGGCATCTTTAAACCAAAATCAATGCATCAGAGGCTTTGTTGACATAGCAAGGGTTCAAAGTCGCTTTGATTCTGGAATCTTTGGGGGACTTCAGCAGTTTGATCTCTTTACAACTTTATGGATATATTTCAAAGTACCAGATGTTTTTGGAGACTTTCACATTGTTGCTGTTAAAAGCACAGATTTGGTTTCTTCCATGAGTTATATATTGCTACAGTAGAATGGGTGCTGAAGAAATGTGGAGCCTTTTAGAATCTACAGTCTCTCCTCTTCCCTTCCAGTTATTTTTACAGTGTATTATATCACCGAAAGGATTCAGCTGTGACTTTGCCAAAGTCAGGAATTCTCCATCCATGCAGTGACAGACCGCAGGAGGAGGTGGAGGCTCCTGAACTGCAAGCAGCTGAAAAGATGCACCTTAGATCAAAGCTGGTTGTTGGTTGAAAGAAGCATTTCTCTGATGTGCAATCAGAAGGGTCTTGCAGCACTGATAAGGAGAAGGTTTTATCCATGTAAGATCATGTTCCGCTGTCTAGAAATCAGCTGCCAGTCTGGTGCAGTGCTTGCTCTGGAGAAAGAGGAAGGTGGGTCTTTTGACACAGAGATGCAAACAGAAATCTGAAGCATGATAACTGAAATCACTGGCTGTGAACAGAAGGATTTCTATTGTCAGTGTTACACAACTGATCTCTCTCACTTTGCCTCTTTACTGCAGAACCAGACCCAGCAGCACCAGCAGACGACGGGCCAGACCCAGGCCCAGACCCAGCAGCAGGCGGCAGCTCAGCAAGCCCCCTCCCAGCAGAGCTCAGCTCAAACCAATGGCACCGCAGGAGCCACGGGGGCCACCGCTGGAGGCGGTATGCAGCACGGTCAGGACCAGGGCCCGCCTAACAAGAAACCTCGGATCGGGCCTTCCGGAGCCTCCTCTGGCACTGGAGTGCTGCAGGCAGAGTATCAGGTCTGTGAGATCAAAAACCGTCAGCTGGCTGCTGCAGTCAGGACATTTTATGCTTGACCGGCCTTTATTCACTGGCTGGCCAGTCAGAAACAACAAATCTAATCTAGTTTTGTTCAGTGAGGGCTCCACATCCAAGCACTTACAAGCTGCGCTAAAAACAATGCTGCTCCGTTTAAAGGTTGTTTCTGAGTGAAGACATGAGATTCTGCTTAGTTTTGACTTCACTGTCTTCCTCACTTTGTGAGGAGATTCAGCAGCCTCGCTCCAGAGACACAAACATCGACCCAGCAGACAACAGCAGCTGCTGATAGAGCGTTCCACACCGCCTGCTGACGGAGCTGATGAGAAATCACTGTTTTCCACTCGGGCGCCTGTTGTCTCCGTGGTCTGGCCCTTATCACCGCGTCAATGACAGGAGAGAGCTGAGTGCTGCAGAGAGCTATGACATCTAGGCAGACATTTGCCAGTTGGAAATGTGTTGCTGATGTGAAATGAAGAAAACAAAGCTCAACGTAAGGCTGTAGAGACATGGACCGCAGTGATAAATAAGGCAGAGGAGGTCTAAAACCGGTCTAAAACCGCCGAGGAACCGTGTTGGGTTATTATCAGTCTTCCTGGTCTAAACCATGATCTCTTGGTGGCAGCCGTAATGTTAGCTGGGAAAGAAGGTAAGAGCTTTCCTACTTCCTGTGCTGCCTTCTTCTGGAAAATATCTCGGATTCATTTCATAAAACTCATCAGAAGGATGACTGAACAGATTCTGACATGATGTTTCACTTCTTTTGACTTAAAGTTCTCCTTTTGAACATTTGAAGTGGCAGCCTTGACCAAATTGTCCACATTTTAAAGTCCTACTTGAAACAAGCTGAGACAGCAGGGGAGCAGTGCCTTAGCTTTCAACATCTCAAACCAATATCTTTTTCTCGTTGCACCTCTCTGATCATATTCTAAGTCCTAACAAATACCTTCTGCCTTCTTTCCTGGACCTCGTGATGCTTCCTACCCAAGGCGTGAAAGGTTCTTCTTCTGACTGTCCAGGTGTGCGCCATGTTTCCAGGAGGTCAATCCACTCATGAAGGAGTCAAGGTTGAAAAGGCCGAAGAAAGTCATGAATTGTTTCATCTTGACTTTACTCCAGAGAAACGTTTAAATCTCATTGTTGATGCATCACTCCACCAAACTTCTTTTGGTGTTTTGAGGAGCTTAGCTATATACAGACCATTACAGAAACCTAATGTTTTAGCAAACACCACAATGAAGACCAAGGAACACAGCAGACAAGTTAAGGACAAGTTGTTGAGAAGTTTACAAACTACCAAGACATCAGTCCACCCAACCTGACATTCTGTTTGGAGGAGCACCCAGGAGGCCCATTGTAACTCTGGAGGAGCTTCAGTGATCCACAGCTCAGGTAGGAGAGACAGTTGACAGTGGAACCATTGGTTGTGATCTTTATAACTCTAGATTTTATGGAAGATGGGCAAGAAGGACATCATTGTTGAAAAAAAAAAAAAAAAACAAAAAAAAACCCATAGAGAGCCCTGTTTGCTCTTTACCACCAGCAAAGAAGTGGAAGAAGGTGCCTCGGTCAGATGAGACCAGAATGGAACTTTCTGGGCTACATGCATCCAGACTGCTGCGTAGTGGAAAACTAACAATGTACATCATCCTGAATAACCGTCCTCACCATGAAATATGGTGATGGCAGCATCATTCTGTGAGGATCCAGGGAAAAAAACATTTAGAGGCCACGAAAGACCTGAGAGTGAGTCAGAGCTTTAGCTTCCAGTAGGACAACCACCCTGAACATACTGTCAGAGTCTCAGTGGATCAAAGTATATTCATGTGTTAGAATGGCCTAGTCAAAACCCAGTCTGACATTCAAAATCTGTGGCATTGTCTGAAAATTGCTATTCACAGATGCTCTCTGTCCAGTCTAATTGAGCTTGAGCTATGTTGATAATTTTAGTATCTAGATGTGCGTTACATTGATGTTTGTGGCTGTTAGGGCTGCACAATATTAGAAAATCTTGTGGTTGCAATCATATTGATAAATATTGAGATGATATCGGGTGCGATAAGTCCCTGTTTTCTTCTTTCCTCTCCTTCTAAGATGTGCTTCCTGCTCTGTAACCTTTAGCATTTTTGCTGATGTCATTTGTGTCTAGTGTGAACTTTTGCTGCCATGAGACTCTGTCCTACTGGCTAAATCTCGCATTAGCATGAAAAATACAACTTCAGAACTCTTCAAATATATTAGCCCACAGTTATTGCTCCCCAAACAGTCCTTAGCTATATGAATATTGAGCACACTGACACTGATATTGTGGTGCTCCTGAACATAGTACCACTGCAACCTGATCTCAGACAAGAGGAGACGGACGGACAGTCAGTCAGTCGGTCATTTGGTTTCATTATTCAAATTTACAGTCACATGAATAAATATATGCTTAATAATGCAAATATAGGGGTGGTGCATGGTGTAGTGGTAGGGTGGTCGTCTCATATACAGAGTCTGTTAGACCTTGACACAGCCGTCCGGGGTTCGATTCCCAACTCTGGGACCTTTGCAGAATTTGTTGCCAGCTATAAGACATAATTTTTTTTTTTTTTTTTTTTTTAACAAACTACATCATAGCCGACGAATATGAATTCAGCCAGTATTGTGGTTTCTTTTGTCCCAGCTATATTTCAGATTCTGCAGTTCTTTTTAGAACTGGCCAGAGCTTTAAAATCGGAGTATTATGTATTTATCTATATAATAAGATTAATTAAAAGGGTTTAACTTTTTTTTTTTCTCTTCACCATCTTCCGTTTGTCTTCCACAGCACTCCAGCTCCCGGCTCGGTTACCAAAGCAACGTCCAAGGGTCCACTCAGTCTCAAAGTACCATGGGATATTCCTCCTCATCCCAGCAGAGTTCCCAGTACTCCCATCAGACACACACCGCTACTAGGAGTCCCAGAGCCACCCCTCCCCCACTTCTGGAACCAGCAGAGGATGCATCTCCTCGTCTTTAAACCAACACCCAGCAGCCTTCCTTGTCTTGGTCGGACCCCTGTTTTTGGGTGACAATCATTCCAACTTGGCCTTCCTCCATCTGAAGCTGCTCCCATCTGTCATCTTATTGTCCGAAGCAGGAAGGCAAACATAAATAGGAACCATTAAAGTGAGGTTCTGCCTGTGTGGGGCTAGGGAAACAGTCTAAAGTAAACTAAATGCAAAAGGGATGTGAAGGCATCACACAGACTGAGAATCATGGCACTTCTAAATGCAACGTTCCTCAGCAGGAAGACTTGCAGCTGTGTTCATATATGTATATTATATAGCACCTTTTTCTATTTGATTTTTTTTTTTTTTTTTTGTTCTCTTGCTGGTTGCTAGACGTTTGGAGTTTACCTTGATAGTTGATGTCATTCTAAATATTGTTACACATTGGAGCAACGGGATGCAAGGAAACACGGGAGGAAAGGACCTTCATTCTCATCTCTGTTGTCTAAATCAGAAGGAAAGGAGCACACGTTGGCGTTAACCCTGTCCTTTTAAATGCAACAATGACCCAGCGACTCCTGCTCCCACACAGGGGAAAAAAGTCAGCTTTTGAGCTGATGTCAGTGCAGGGAAATATTAAAGCGCAGATTATTGGAAGCTTTGTAATATAGACTTTGTATATTTAGATCCATTCATCTCAATTTGGATTTGGAAAGCAAGAACAGCAGTTGTCTTTATGTAGTGCTACCTTCTGGATGTTCTGATCAGTCTGGCGCTTCTCTGGAGTTTCTCCTTGAGATGATGACGGCGGTTTCCAGGGAGGCCGGACGCTTCCTCGGTGCCGCTGGGAACTTTGCTCTTATACCCATCTTCTAGCGGGACCATCAGGGACTTTGAAGGTCTTTTTTATTGGTATTTTAAAACACAGATGTAACGTGCGCATTACATACAGGGCAGCTAAAATTACCCTGCCTTCCCCTGACATATGCTTCTTGAGACTGTTTACTGCCTAATGTCAGATTTTGTTGTTGTTATTTTGAAGTTTTAATATTATTTTTACTGAGTGTGTGTGAGTGTGAGTGCATGTATGACTTGTTTATTTGCATGTTTTTAAACCTTTAAACCGACCAGAATTGCACTGAGTGCTGAACCTGTCTGCCAAGAGCTGGAACAAACGTTGGGTGAGTGTTTGTCACCTGAACTTTTGCCTTCTTTTCTGGGTCAAATTTGCCAAAATATGACAGACGATTGTTCTCATTTGGCCACCTTTAGAGATAAAGGGTGCGTTCTTTACTACTATTATTGTGTTCAGTCTTTCAAGTTTACAGGTACATATTATCACTATGAATGCCATATTAATTTTTAACATAAGTGAATTTTAAAACATGAATTTGATGTAGAAGTTTGGATTTATTGTGGATTATCTTTACTAAACATGGATTCAAAATCATACAGTACTCCCACAAGTATTTAGATTACTCTAAATTCTCTTTATAACAAATTACAAAGAAACCACATGATTTGTGTAGCCAGCAGCAGCTTCTTTCATAATTCTGACTGGATATATTTGCCCTTTCTTCTTATCAGAATTGGTCGAGCTTACTTAAAGTGGTTGGTTTCCAAGCACAGAACTGACGTTTAAAGGAGAGCTGTTATTCAAAATTCACTTTCTGCATGTTTTTGTTCTTCCATTTGGGTCTCGACTGCTGCTAGAAACAGTCCAAATGCTAAAACAAAAAAACAAAAAAAAAAACAAACAAAAAAAAAACAACCACCCAGCCATTTTCTGGCAATAAGTTAATGTTTTTGGTGTCTGGAAAATAAGCTAGTTCAAAAAACTTCCTGATTATGACATCACAATTGGCAGGCACTGCTCCTCACCTAGCACCCAACCAGAACTCCACCCACTGTGTTATTAGAAGGAGCACGTTTGGTCAGCAATTGTTTGCAGCTACTTTCACGTGTATAAAGTGCGAGTGTAAACATTGAGTTGTGGGGCGTCGCCAGCAGCAGCTTATTTGCATAAAAGTGAGAGAGGCCTCAAAACAGCTCATTCTGAAAGGAGCTCAAAATAGGCAGAACTGAGGAGTTGAAATTTCATTATCTGAGAAGGATTCCTAACTTGTTTAAAGGAAGGCATAATAGGTCCCCTTTAGCATAATCCATATATTTTCCACATGTTTAAGTTTGGAGATCATCCAGAAACATAATGTTTGCCTGTTTTATCCATTCCAAAACCAATTTTTGAAACGGTGATTTGAAATGTCCACGTGGAACACCCAGAGGTGTTCAACATTCCACCATCTAGATGCTGACTTGAAATTAATTGAATTAATTGGTAGCCCTTTTTCCTCATTGTTCCATATGCTGTGTAGTACCACTTGCAGTGAAACATCCTCACTGCATGATGCTGCCACCACCATGCTTGACAACTGGTGTCATTAGGTTTATGAGGCTCAACCTCTCCAACTATTTCTAATCACTTTGGCTAAATACCTTAATCTCTGTCTCCTCTGGATTTAAAACATTTCAGAAATTAATTTAGTTTGTCTGTATTTGCAACTGCAAGTTTCCATCCTGTAGCTTAAAGGTACAGGAACAGATGCCTTTCCTCTCTCAGTTCATTCTGATGTTAAACTAGAAATGGATATTAGAGTATCAGCATCTTCTCGTTTATGATAGGCTGCAGCTTTGATAGTTTCTGAGTTTTTCCTAAATATTTTAACCAATTGCTTTTAATCAGAGATTACAGTCTGGATCGAATGAGTGACAGGTTAATGATCCCCAGACACACATCAAAGCTGGTTTTGAAATGAATGAAGCAGGGTGACCATTAAGCTTTTGGACTTCAACCCTGTTGAAAATGGTCTCTGCTTCCTCTAAGTGAAGCAAACCAATTTCTGCAAGCTTTACCTGTGGTTTCTCTGCAACTTTCTGACATTTAACCAAATGTTAGTTGAGGTGTATGCATATATTAGAGCCGGCATACATAATTTTGATGAGGTACGTTCAGATTCTCATTTAGTCCTATCCTCTGCATCCTCTACCCTGACTCCTCCTAATGTTGAGTCCATATGTGAGACAAGATGTGCAGGAGAGCAAGGAGCACTCAGCTCTGCTGTATTGACCTGTAGGAAAAGCTTGGTGAGAGCTGCCACCTGTAGATTCTCAGATTCTTTCCTAAAACTGCCAGACTGACACTAAATTATTTCTTGGACCAGTTATTTGGGAAGAAGTAGGAACACCGAGCTTCAGTTCTGGAGTTTATTGTGTCATGACGGAACACTATCTGGTCTTTATATTACACCGTGCTATTGTTTGTAGCAGTTTGTGAAGATGCTGTGTGGCAGCAGCTTGGAGGACCATCTCTAGCTCTAATATCTGGATGGAATTGTCTTCTTCTGGTGTATGACTTCACCAGTCAGAGGAATTTTGTCACACTTTTTCTTATTCAAAGTTAAATTAATTGAGGAAAGAAAGGATTTATATCCGAACAGCTTCCTGTCTGGTTGAGGTCTGAACTTTGGACCATTGAAACACTTTGATTCCTTTCTTTTTCTCCTGTTCTGTCCGACAGAGGGCCTGACATACTTTAGAATACTTTGGTATACAGAAGAGTCCAAATCATGACTCCTCCACCTCCATGCTTGACAGTTGGTACAAGATGCAACTATGTAATATGATTTTGGTCTCAATTTTGGTAATGTGGTTCATTGAGGTGCAATGTAGCTAAATTCAACCACCCTTCCCAACAACCCACTCTTGTTTAGTTTTTTAAAATTATTATATTATTTTGAACTTTAGCATCTAACATTCTAACTGAGGCTTACAGAATCTGAGACAGAGCTCTTGGGTATTTTACACGTTTTTGAGCGTTGCGTAGGCGTATTTGGAGTTGAATATGTTGTTATGGCTGTCCTGATGTAATAATTTTTAGAATTTAGGATTTAGTCTATACATAACTCACAAGAAAACAGGAATTTCCAGCCTGCAGTTAAACAATATTGTTCTAATTAGGAAAATTCAGCTTATTTGAGTATTTCCTCTTTGTGGTGATCTACACGATGCTTTGTCTTGTCTTTTCTGGGTGTTTATAATGTTGTTAGTCTTCGTTGTCAGACCACAGAACTTCATCCTCAGTACCAGGTGAGCTGTAAATCTGCCTCATTTAACGCTCAGTACTTTAAATTAGGTAAACACATTAATGAATCAGTTAGATATGAAATCATATTTGCTGTTTTTATTCTGCTGTAGTGTGATATTGTAGTTTATTGACTGAATGTAATGTCTGATGAACGAATTGTCCATTTTCTTCATCCTTATTGGTCTTTTCTGGTCACATGATCAGCTGTAATTCAGGCTGTATTAAAGAACGCACCCAGTGAGTCGAGTTAAGGCCTGTTTGTGTTTGCCTTCACACAGATGTGAACCCAAAACAATACGAAATATGGGTCTTTTGCCAGATACATAGGTTGCCTGTAATGGCATTAGAAAAACACTGACACCTGGTGGCTGAAAGTAGAACTGAATCCCTGCTTTCAATGAAAATGACACTTTGCACGACTTGATTTAGTGAAGCAGGGCAATGAACAGTAAACAGAGAATCGAACTAAAAACAAGACAAACTATTTTTACCCACCTATTAGATCTGATCTTATGTATTATATTTCACATATAATCCTGCAGAAATTGATTACCATATGGCATCTGTAAAGGTCCTCACCTTTATTTTTGTGCTTTTAACTGTTCTGGCTGAGATTTCTTAGCTTTTGAGCAGAAACTGGAAGTTAAGTTTTTATTTGTGGAAGTCTGTGTAGTTGAGTTGTGTTATATGTTGTGAGTTTTTTTTTTTTTTTTTTTTTTATGTTTGTCCTCCTGTGTCGTGGCATTCTGGCGGACGGGTCCCAAGGGCTGGGGGGGAGGGTCATAGATGACGCCGGGGATCAAAACCAGCAGCTATATATGAAGGTTTTCCTCCTTCCTTCAGCATGCATATGAGAAGGGAGCTGCAGCAAAGATACCTGAAGACACTTTGTTGTGCATTTCTCTCTCCACAAGAAGCGAGGTGTCACAAGTATTAACTGAGCTCCAGGCACGAGTGAGTGACAGGTTACCGTCAAACTACTCCTATGCAAAGAAACCCCAGACTAAAGCTTTCACCCATGCTTAGCTTCTACACATCATGTTTGATGTGTATTCATTCCTGTTGTGATGATGACTCCAGCACACAGACAGTGCTCCTCCTTTTGTTCCCTCTTCGCTTCCTTTTAAAATGTATGTTAAATGTTCTATTGTAAAGAAATGCATATATATCAATATTATACTATCATATTTATTATTTCCATACATCTACATCTAGTGGACTTTCCTCTGCCTTAACTATGACAGCTGTAGAAATGAGCCTGGCATCATGGGGTCTTGGTTGTTTTCCACTGCCAGCATCTATATATGGGCTAGGGCTGCACTGATTGCAGTTTTCTGGCCAATCACAGATCTTTAAAAGGTCTGACCCACTAATTCCAATTTTGGACGATGCCGGTTATTTTTGTCTGAAAAGTCTGTTAGTTGGAAACTGTGAGGTGACCGTTGTTAACCGTGCACCTGCAGATGTGAAGATGGGACCTGGTGGGGGGGTCTGTCAGTCAGCCCTCTCTCACAGCAGAGCAAAAGGGGACAGTGGCTGATTTTCAGACCTTTGTGGAGGTGGATAAGATCGGTTTCTCATGTATCTAACCCAATTTGCACCCCTAATATGGGCCCCATATGGGTGTTGGTCAGGCAAGTAGATCTGGGTTCTGTATCGGCTCCACTTGGGTTGTTTAAAGCCAGAAACTAGGGCCCATGTGGGTCCTCATTCTGCCCAGTTTTCCTCCTTCAAACTTCTTCAGACTATTAACATTGGGCCAGGATGCACAGTCCTTGCAAAAACATTCAGACTCAGGCTCATATATTTCACCCTTTTTTAAAACGTTGCGCGCACACAAACCTCAGTCTGTGTTTTGGGGATTTTATATAATAGACCAATACACAGCAATGCATAATTGTGAAGGAGAAGGAAATTGATATATAGAATGAATTGATATCTTAGAGTTCCATTGTTCCATCTCTGGCTGTATGTTCAGGGTTGGTGTCCTGATGGAAGGGGAACCTCCACCCCAGTATCAAGTCTTTTGCTCTCTAACAGGTTTCCAGACCCGTTTTAAGCTCCATTCATCTTCTCATTACATTTGGTCAGCATCCCTGTTCCTGCAGAATGAAGGTATCCCCACAGCATGATCCTACCACTAACATGTTTCTGCAACGCAGTAGTTTGAGCGGGACAAGTGTGTTAGTTTTCCACCACAGCATTTTGTCTCCAGAACACATTCTTCCACATGGTTGCTGTGTCTCCTACATACTTTAAGCTGTACTTCATATTGCTGTCTTTTAACCAGCACATTCTTTTTACTTCTCTTTTATGAAGGCCATACTTGCAGAGTTGTCTTTTCATCAGGTTCTCCCACCTGAGCTGTGGATCTCTGCAGCTCCTCCAGAGTTACCATGGGCCTCTTGGCTGTTTCTCTGATTAATGCTCTCATTTCCCAGCCTGTCAGTTTAGGAGGATGTCCATGTCTTGGTAGATCTGCAGGTGGTCCATCTTCTCTCCATGTCCAGAAAAGGGACTGATCAGAGCTGTTGTTGTAGAACCTCACTCTGCTTTAAACTTCTCCACAACCTCCTCCCTGACCTGCTGCTGGGTTCCTTGGCCTTTGTGATGCTGCTTGTTGTCTGATGTTCTCTAAAGAACCTGTGAGGCTGCAAAGAAGATGGTCCTGGGTTTGAATCCCAGCCTGGGGTCTTTCTGTATGTAGTATGCTTGTTCTCCTTGTGAATGCGTGGGTTCTCTCCAGGTATTCCGGCCTTCTCGCAGTCCAAAAACATGACTGTTAAGTTAATTGGTCTCTCCAGATTGTCCTTAGGTGTGTGTGTCCGTGGTTGTCTGCCCCGTGTGTCTCTGTGTTGCCTAGCGATGGACTGCTGACCTCTCCAGGGTGTCGCATGCTTCTTCCCAATGACTGCTGGAGATAGGCACCAGCAAACTGTGGCTCAGGTTTTCTGGTGACAGTTTGCATTGGTTTTTAAATTATTGCTGATTGATCTGACTCAAATCTATTGATTTTAAACTTAGAAACCATATTTTATAACAGAGGCCAATTTGCACTATAGTTTTACTACAAAATGATCAGTGCCACAGCATCATGCTGCCACCAGATAAGTGGGTCTAAACAATGGATCGATGAATGTTTTGAAAACCTTTTCTCATTTTCCTTCTACTTCACAATTATAAGCTACCTTGAAAAATCTCCAGGGGTATGAATACTTTTGCAAGACACTGTAACCTGTAGTCATTCCCCATTTCCAGCCTATATGGGCCTCATATGTATAATAAGATTAATAATAATACTGGCTGGCTCCTTTTGATGAGCTGCTGTAAAATGATTGGTTGTTTCCCAGTATGGTCCAGCCACCTCTCTGTACGGGGAGAAGGTGACCACTCTCCACCTTGTCTTGCTCCCATCCCAACGTAGCCCCACAGCTGTCTTTACACGACTGAACGATGATGATCCACCTTTTGTTTTGTGTGGATGGTGCCTTTTTTTTTTTTTTTTCCAAACATGCCATTTCAGTTTGTGTTCTCTGGCCTTTTTTAATCCTAGCAGCTAAACATCCACATCTCGCATCACTTTGACGCATCTCACCTGAGAGGACAGCAGAGAATCCTCCCGGAGGCTGAGCATGTGATTCCTCTGCTAACAGATATTATTGCCACACATTACTGAAGCGTAGTTATAAGTCTGTTTTGAGATGCTGTACATAAACACATTTTAAGACTTCCTCATTGAGATACTAATAAGATAATTGTCTTCTAATGCACTGTTGTTGCTAAGATACCTTACATAGTGATAAATTGAAAGAAAGTATTTACTGTTCTTGTCTCGCTTTGGACACTAAAGTTCCTGGCAGTGCACACTATTAACCTCTGGTGCACCTGTAGGCCACTCTCCTTCTCTTCTCGCTGTTTTTTGATAGTGTTGCATGTGCCTGCCGTTTTTCCAGTGGAGAACATTAGCACTTATTGTCCCACAGTTTGTACAGACGGACAGATGCTCCCCCCCCCACACGGCTCAGTTCCTGCCATTCCTGCCGTGCCAAGCATCCATCAGTGCTCTCTGCCCTGGTTGCTAACCCCAGAAAGCTCCATGAGCTGCGGCAGGAAACACAAGGCTGTGCGGGTTGGAGCGTCTGGCCACTCTCCTATCTGTATTTGGTGTGTGTGTGTGTGTGTTTGAGTGAGTGAGTGGGCCTTCACATGACTTTGGAATCTGCATATGGGCCTAAATGTGTTGTCTTTTCATAGCGTTTATAGATGAGGCAGCAATAGCCCAGAGCAGGAAAATCAGATGTTTATTTTGCTGCTTTTAGCAAACTTGTCCAAATGTCACTGTACAAATGACTGTTAAATGAGAAAAAGTCATGTATATTTATTTTATATCCTCTATAATAAAAACATCTTTTGTCTCAGTTGTTTTTCTTTTGTAGATTCCTTTAGAAAATGCTAGGTTCACATTTGACCACATGATGGCGCCTCAGGGTAACTCTTCACTGTCTAGGCTCCATGAAAAAGGACAAAAGAAGAGATTTTCACTGTCTTTAGCAAAACCTCCTTGGACCAATTCAGAACTGCCTTATTTCTTTGACATAGAACCAGCATGGTATCTTAAACATTCCTCAGAGACGTTGGTCCATGCTGACATGGTTGCATCACACAGTAGCTGCAGATTTTACTCCTGGACATCCATGGAGTGAAACTCCTGTTGCACCACAGTCAGATCATTGGTGGGATTAGAAAATCAGTTTAAGAAGATTTGACCTTCATGACATGGTTCTTTATCCTGCTGGAAGTAGCCATCAGAAGATGGGTACACTGTGGTCATAAAGCGATGGACATGGTCAGGAACAATACTCAAGTAGGCTGTGGAGTATAAACAAGGATCAGCCCAAGGTGTTCCATCAAACTAACACCATTGTACCACCACCACCAGGCTGAACTGTGAATACTAGGCAGGATGGATCCATGTTTTCATGTTATTTACACTATTTTCTGACTCTGCTTTCTGAACATTAAAGGTGAAATCAGGAAGTCTTCATCACTACATCTAGATGTCTACATACACTGAGATGCTGTCATGTGATTGGCTAATTCACTATTTTTAGCAACCAATTGAAGAGGTGTATAAAATAAAGTGGTCTTCTTGTGCATATTGCAGTTTTTACATTTGTCTCGATCTAAGATGGTCCTAAAGGGCCAAATAAGCAACAATTAAACAGGATAAATCATAAATCTCAAACTGAACTAAACTTACCCAGCTTAGGCTTGACTGGTACATTAGATTTCAATAAAGGCACCCTGGACAGGTCACCAGTCCATCACAGGGACAAACAACCGTGCACACACATCTTTTTGGCTTCTGTTTCTCCACCTGCATTTTGAGAATTATCCCCAGCTTCTAAGGGATAGCAAAGGTCCTCAGTTTTCTGACTACAAGTCAAAATTTTCATTTAGTTTTTACAGGTCAAAATTTTTTTTATATTTCTGTCTTGAAGTATTGTTTTTATCCCATTTATTCTGTGACAGAATGCTTCCGCAAGCTGAAAAATAAACAGACCCTCACCTTTTTACTCCTGGATTCTTGGGAGAATTTGCTCTTTGGACTGGTTTGGTCCCACACAGTCGTCATGGCATGGATGCATCAGGATCCTTTACTGTTCCACCATAATGAGTGGCTCTCAGCTTCTCCCATCAAATGATTTTCCACATGTCCTAAATAATAATAAGAGGGATCCATCTGAGAGAATAATTTTAGACCACTCATCTACTCTTCAACATTGTTCTTTCTGTAGAATTTTTTTCTCTCCTCTTTTGGGTTGTCTTTTCACAAGATTGTCAAAAATCTTCAGTCTGGAATCAGAGGCTCTCACACCGTCCTGCCATTGCTGAGCAAGCTCTGTTCTGGTGGCAGCATGACTCTGCAGGATCTGATCAATTTGCCTGTCTCCAGCAGTCATTCACCCTGGGGTTCCCAGTCCATCACCGGGAGTATACATACAAAGATTGACAATATTTTACTAGTCTGGCATTGTTTCATAAGCTTAAGGTATTCCATCATTATACTGTATTTACTCATCGTGACTCAAAGGGTGGCTCAGATTTTTGTGCCTACTGATACACAGTCCTTCCCTTTGTCAGCCAGATAACTGAATCTTTTTATGTCACAACCACAAACCTGGATTTTAACAACAATAGATTTTATATGACAAGCAAACACAAAGTGGTTCATAACTGATGTAATCTTTGTAAATGCAGCTGTTCTATGAAGGCCTTAGAGGTTTGATAGAGAACAACCAGCATCATGAAGACCAAGAAACACAGCAGACAGGTCAGGGAGGACACTGTGGAGAACTCTAAAGCAGAGTTAGGTTAGGTAAGAAAATGATGTGCAGAGGTTTGAACATCTCACAGAGCTCTGTTTAATACAGGAGGAGCTGCTGAGGCCCACAACTCAGGTGGAGAATCTGTCCAGAGGACAACTACCAGTCTAGCACATGACAAATCTAGAGCTTATGGAGAAAGCCATTGTTGTAAGGAAACCCCAATAAGTCCTGTTTGCAGTTTGACACAAGCCATGTGTCACCAGGGACAAGAAAGCTGGACAGAGTTGATCGGAAGATGGTGGAGCTGAATACAGGGTATTCCTGGAAGAAAGCCTAACTTGAGACTGAGGTGGAGGTTTACCTTCTAGAAGGATGACCCTAAACACACTGCCAGAGCTACAATGGAGTAATGTAGACCAAAGCATATTCATTTCTGGCCCAGTCAAAGTCCAGACATTTCTGCTTATAGACATTTTTCATCCAGTCTGACTGAGCTTAAGTTGTTTTGCAACAAAGAGTCAAGTCAAGTTTATTTGTATAGAACATTTCAGCAACAGGGCAGTTCAAAGTGCTTTATATCACAAAAACATAACACAGTAATTATGAAACAAGCAATAAACATTACATTTTGTCAAATGTTATAATCAAAATCATTATTAAATATACATCAAAGATGTATATTCCAGTCACTTTAATAATATATCCTGGTCAACAGTGTCAAACGCTGCACTGAGGTCCAACAGAACCAACACTGTGGTTCTTCCACAGTCTGTATTTGTGTGGATATCATTGAACACTTTAATGAGGGCAGTCTCAGTGCTGTGGTGAGGATGGAAACCAGACTGAAAGACATCAAAGCGGTTGGTCATTGTTAAGAAGCTGTTTAACTGTTGAAACACAGCTTTTTCAATAATGAATGGAAGGTTAGAGATTGGCCTGTAATTCTGCAATAGTGATTTATCCAGATTATTCTTTTTTTTATCAAGAGCAAAAAATGTGATCCTTTAAATGGGCCAAACCAGTAAAGACATAAACAAAATAATTGGCAGTTGGATTCTGAGATAAAGATGATTCTTCAATATACTGATGCAGAGAGGGAGAATACGCCTTCCACCAATTTCTATGTGTAAAAACAGTAGAAAACCATATGTTGGTTGGGTTCCACGTCAAAATACTGACAACTTTGTCAGTATTTGGCCTATCACAGACAATGATGCCTTATACATTGATCAACTATCAGGCATCAGGGTTCGTCAAGTCCTCATTACGACCTGCTGGAGTGAAGAGAAGAACCAGTGCAGACACGCTGCAACTTGGCAGTGCCCCCACGACTTCTGGCATAGCTTTGCATCGACGGATGAGCCTCCGGTGTTCCTGACAGCCCCTAAAAATGTATGACTTACATGTAGAGAGCTCAGCAGAATGTGCTTATAAAATAGATCCTGTGTCCTACTTATATTGCTGCTGCAGCAACACAAGCTCCCTGCACACTGACAGACTCAAAGCCAAACCCACACGGTGGCTGTGTGGATGCGCAGGTGTTGCAAGGAGGAATGTTTCTAGTGGGGATTATCCAGTTTGTTTGTTTTTCAGATGATGAATCTGCATGTTTGGACCATCATACTAATGCATTATAGCATACAGTTTAATGAGTTTAATGGATTTGATAATGACTAAGATAATTTTTAAACCTTCAGTTTTATTTTACAGCCTCAAATCAGATAATGTTTGAACAGGTACGAAAATTTAAATAAAAAAACTGCGGTATTTATTTTGACTTCGATTTTATTGCAGGTAATCAAGAAATGTTTCATGTTTCATCTTGCCTGCTCATTTCTGCATTTCAGACCTGCAACACATTCCATAAAATATGGAACAGTGAGCTTCTGAGGCTTCATAATGTTATCAATAATAAACTGTACTTGACTGCATTATTTGATTAATCAGCCAGGATTAATTTGGAATGTATGTAATTCAACTGGACTGAACTGACTTGAGACAACATGTGTTGTGAATTAGTGCTATATACAGTGGGTAAAATAAGTATTAAACACAAAACAATTTTTTATAGTAAACATATTTCCAAAGGTGCCATTGACATGAAATTTTCACCAGGTGTTGGTAACAACCCAAGTAATCCACACAGAGAAAAAAAACAAAACAAATATGTTCAGAAATTAAGTTATGTGTAATAATATGATATAACAGAGTGGAAAAGTACTGAACACACTTAATGAAATGTATTTAATTCTTTGCAGAAAAGCCTTTGTTGGTAATGACAGCTTCAAGAAGCCTCCTGTATGGAGAAACCAGTTGCATGCGTTGCTCAGGTGTGATTTTGGTCCATTCTTCCACACAAACAGTCTTTAATCTTGAAGGTTCAGTGGGCCTCTTCTATAAACTCTGATTTTTAGTTCTTTCCACACTTCTCCAATTGGATTCAAGTCAGGTGACTGGCTGGGCCATTCTAGCAGCTTTATTTTCTTTCTCTGAAGCCAGCTAAGAGTTTCCTTGGCTCTGTGTTTGGGATCATTGTCTTGCCACAGGGAATGCAGGGAGCCAGAGTAGAACAAAAACTGGAGTCCAGAAGTTAAACAGAAAGGTTGATGGGGAAGTAACATGGAGGTAATGGGAAGGTAACCAGAGGATCCAGCGAGGAGTGAGAGCAGGAGAAGATTTAAATACTGTGAGAGTAAGTGCTGGAACAATAGACTGGGGCTGATTGACTAATGGTTTGCAGGTGTGTGAGGGGAAAGAGCAAAAAGCCTGAGGAGAAAGAGAAAGGGAATGGCAGCAGGGGGCGAGAGTGAGCAACATGGGAACCAGGAAAATTAATCTAACAGAAACAGATAATAACTAGACACAAGGAATAACTAAACATATTAAAACTAGAATGACTAAGAAAGGACTGAACTAAAGTAAAACAGAAATAGGGCTGATCTAATCAAAATAAGAAACTAAGGAACACAAGATAACAATAGTCAAAACTAGAATCAGAAGAAACAAACCCCAAACCAACCCAGGTTCTGACAACTTAATTTCTGACCTTACTTGTTTTGGTTTCTTTCTATGTATGGATTACTTGGATTGTTCCCAACACCTGGAGAAAATTTCATGTCAATAGCACCTTTAGAAATATGTTTACCATGAAAAATTGTGATGTATTGAATACTCATTTTACCTGTTATAAATAAACTGAATTGAATTGAAAGCTCCATTCCCACAATACTTAAAAATCTATTTCTTATCACAATTCTTTTTTAATTTCTACAACTGTCTCTATTGTGTACTGCAGACGGTCCTATCCAGCCCCATCTTCGTCCTCAGTTGGAAATTTAGGAGTCCTGAATAACACATCACCATGGAAAGACATAAGTATAGTAACAACTTGCTGTGTAGATGCTTATCTTCCATTAGAGCAGGTGAACCAGACATCAGATCTGAGCTTCCACTATTTTGCAAAGATAGTTCCTCAAACATGTCATTCTCTATATGACCAAGCTTGTAGAGACACAGTCCAAATGGCTTGTTGCTGTAAAGGCAGCGTAGGGTTCTTCAACAACATACTGGCTATGGAAGACCATTTCACACTTCACTTTTCAGGAGTTTTTTTGTTTGAAAAAAAAAACTTGAAAAAAACTTGCATTCAACTTGACAGTTTTGCCCTATACTTTTTATTGTTCTATAACATAAAATACCAATAAAATGCACAAAACATTGTGGTTTTTAAAGGCAGAGTTGATCAGTAAAATCCTATTTTTCTATGAAGAAAAGTATTTTTAAGTACAGGTATGACTGGGAGTGAGACACCTTTTCTCCTTAAAGAGTCAACCTTTCACTTTATGAACGTATATCTTTTTGTAGCCTCACTCTTTATGTCTACCTTCAAGATATCGAGGGTTTTTTCATATCCTTTTTCACAATGAACCATAACAAGTGAAAATTTGATATTCATGTTTATGAACTTTTAATATTTCCCAACCATATAGAAGACAAACCCTTAAAGATCAACATTTTTCCACTACTGGTAACCTGTAGAGGTTACTGCTTCTCAGCTGTTTATAGCTAGATGGCCTTCAGTCTACCTCAGCCTCCCGCACCATTCCCTTCACACCACGATCAGCATTAGATGGACATGAGAATGAAGAGCTTTCACTGCTTCAGATGAAATATGCTGAACAGGCAAAAAATTGTCATAATAAACAGAAATAAAGGCTTGAAAACATGTCTATACAGTATATTGTGTTTCCCTCAGTGAACTGAATTATTGAAATGAATATTTTTTCAATAATCTTCTAATTTATTGAGATACACCTGTATACTGTATAATATCCCAGATGGTAAACTGAAAATTACTAATCAGGACTGAAACTTGCATTTACTTTAATTCCTCTTCCCTAATTTTTTCCATCTGTTAAACAATGAACCATTCCTTTTTTTAGTCACTTTGTTTGTGTTGCTCATTTACAGTAATGCAGCTTCAGTCGCCTATACTGTCTCTGTGCTGAACAGCTGCCGTGGGATGTTAGTCTGATTTGTTAGTGTCTTCCTCTTCAGAGACTCCTGTCTGGTGGAGACGGTGTCTGTGCTATCACCAGCCTGCTAAGGGAGGGGAGCTGCAGAAACAGAATGAGCAGAATTATCCTCCTCCTGGTAGACCATCTGATGATAGCTGTGTTACACATCTTTACTGTGCAAAGTCCCATTAACTCCTAGTCTCCTTTAAAAAAGAACAATATTACTGGAAAATTTTAGGTAATTCTGAATTAGCCTTGATACAGTTGCATCATTGTTTGTTTTACATACAAAAAATGTTAATTACCAAATAATTTTCAAGGGAAATTCAAACCTAGATTAAAATCCAGAGTGATGACTTTTTTTTTTTTTTTAAAAAAAGTAGTGACTCCTTTGCCAAAATTGAAATGAGAGTACGTTTCTAAACTTAGTATTTAATTTTGAGTCTTTCATACTGCAGTTAAGTGTTTCAGATAATCAGATTAATTTTAATATCAGATAAAGACAACCTGAGAAATTGAAAAGTGTAGCTTTTGTGACAGTGCAGTGCTAAAGTGTGCAGCTCCATATATGGAGGCTGTTGGTCCTCCATAGCAATGACCAATGAGTCTTTTAGATCGCTGTGGAAAAACTTTTGTCCTCGCTGCTTTGACAAATTCTCAATTCAAAACTCCAAAACCTTTATTTTAAGTTTTCATGCTTTGGATCATTAACCTGCAGCATAACCTGAGCTTGAGGTCACAAACTGATTGCTGGGCATTCTGCTTCAGCATTTCTGCTGGTGAATTTATGGTTCCGCCAGTTCAAATCATCCAAGTGTTATAAAACGTGAGTTTGAAGAAGAATCAAAATGAAGCCAAGATCTTGAGAGCAGCATGGTGGTTTGAAGGAGTAATAATACAAAATAACAAGAGAGAACAAGCACAGAGAGAACATAACATGGAACAGAGCAAGAAACAACGCAGGTAACCACCAATGAACAATGAAAACCACAAAGCAGGACATGTGATTCCAGGTGAGTCTAATCAGGGAGATGTAGAGCAGCTGTGGAGGGGTGAACACAGGGACTCTGAGGGAAGCAGACCAAATAACACAGTGAACACAGAGGAAGCTGAACCAAAACACAAAGGAATTACAAAACTAACAGTAACATGAAAGAACAAACTGAATGCACAAGCAGAACATTAAAAATAAGGAGGAAGCTGAAGACAAAGGAATTAACTAAAACGATGGTATAAACAACAGTAATGAACACAGACAAAAATGGATATAGAGAGGCATAACAAATACAGAAAACCCCGAAATGATCAGGAAACAAACAAAAAAACCCACAAACACCTGTGGATCATGACACCAAGGCCTGAAAGGTCACAGCAACCCCAGATCATCACACCACCGCCTCCTTCTTTGACTGTCGCCATGATGTTCTTTTTTCTGGAATGCTGTTAGATTTACACCAGATGTGACTCTCACAGTTCTGGGGTGTGTTTGAGAGTTTGTTTAGCTCCACTCAGTGACTGGTTTCCACCACTGGGCGTGGCCAGGTAAGCTGCAGCATTCACACTCGACCAGAACCTCCTGATTAGGTTGCTGTGGATGTCAGGAGCTGTTGGAAGACCACACTTCTCCTGATGATTGACCATGGAGGTAGAGTTGAGCCAAACATCTTCCTGTTTGAGATACCACAAGCCACTCCACCTCATCTTCCAGTATCATACCTAAACCACTTGACTCCAAAACCATCTGGACCTCTGCTGTGTGCAGTTACTCTACCAAACCTACAGTTATCATACTCACCTGTCCTCAAACAGGTCCAACATCTCTTCTTTAATTCCCCAGGTGAAACCTGAAACTACAACCAACTGTGGGAGTACTGAACTCATATACAGTCACTTCTGTAAAATAAAATACTTCGTCTGAGAACTGTTTCCTGTTTGGTTTCACCATAGTATATTGTGCGACGGGCCTTTGTGTCCCTTTCAGTCAGCAGTGGATTTCACCTCAGAACTCTCTCATACAGACAATGTTTGCCCAGACTGTTTTTCTTGTTGAATAATGAACTCTGACCTTACCTGAAGCAACTGCAGCCAGAAGTACTGCAGATGTTCTGAGTTCTCTTTGTGACCTCCTGGATGACATGTCAGCTCTTAGAGTAATTTGGCAGGCTGGCCAATCCTGGGACTGTTCACCACTGTTCCATGTTTTCTCCATTTCTGGATAATGACTCTCACTATGATTTGCTTAAGTTTGGAATTTTAATGTTAATCTTGGTGTATTTTATTTCTTTTGTGATGCACTTTATTTGTTTTTCTTTTAATCAGTGGTGCATTAACAAGGTTTACTTACCTAGCATAAATATGTGTTCTCCACCCCATGTATATATAAATAATGTTTTTAAGATATTAAGTGAACCCTTGCTCTAAGAACAGCTCTTCTACACAATGACATTTCATTTTAAAAGCCTGTCTTCATAGATGAAGCATTTGACAGCTTTAGAAGTGCTGCAATTAGCTTCTGGCCATTTCAAATCATATAGAAGGTGAGTCCAAGTCTGGAGAATGAATTCAGACCAAAAATAACTTGGAAATACTGCTGGGACTGTTACCCTGTTGTTTGATTTGTTAATTAAACTTTTCTTTTATTCAGCTATGACTAAAAAACCTATTCTTTGTAGCATTTTTACTAAAATGTATACAATGCACTGTTGAGACACAATGTTTAATCCTACTACAGTAAACAGGTTTGTGTTGGACAGTTCAGATTTTTTTAAAAGTAAACTTTTGTAGAAAAGTTATGTGAAATCTCTTGCCTGCAGCAGATGGCTCTCTTAGCTTCTTTAATTTGAAACTTCTGTATAAACGGCAGAGAAAAGATTGCCAGCAACGTCTGTACACCTGCCCACATTCAGTCTCCACTGTAACAAACTGGATGGATCACAGCTGAAAAACCGCTTTGTCATTTGGGTGGAAGTATTTTTAGGGATGAACCAGTACGACCATTTGGACCAATATTAATATCGCTGTTATGCCTGATAACTGATATTTACCAGTATCATATGTTTTATATGTATTTCCTACCCTTTGAAAACCATGAAAACACAACCACACCACCTACATTGCTTCTCTGCTTCAGTTAAACGCCACCACAATCCTGCACTGCGTCACTCTCTTTGTATTGTTTAATCAAACAAATACCACATGGCTGAGCCCCTGCCCTCCTCCTCCTGAAACACATACTCAATCAGCAACAAAACTTATAACAGCAAGATATCGACCCAGTTTTACTTGATGGGCTGATACCGATATGTTAAACAATGATTACCATTGGCCGTCACCAATTTCGATGCCGATATCAACATCCCTAAGTACTTTAGCTGATTTTTAGCCATCCAGAGTGAGAGATGAGCTACGCAGCTGATCCAAAAGCAGAAATGGCCTACCTCTTGCAGATGTGCACGCTGCGTGTGTCCAGCTGTAAATAATTCATCCTGTTATTAAGGGTAGGGCTGGATGATACGGCTGAAAAACGTATCACGATATAAGTGTTTCATATCAGTCAATATCCATAATTTGTCAGGGATCTGGGGTGTTCTCTGTGTAGTTAGTGTCATCTTCCAGATCTCCACCAGAGGGCGCCACGGGACCGTTATCTGGAGGTTGGCCCTTCACACCTGTGTCTCTCCTCACCTGGAAATCATCAGTGATTGCCTGCAGCAGCATATCAGGAGCTGGCTGCCAGTCTCTTGTTGCTTGAGTGTTGAACGCTGTGGTAAAAGCTATGTCCTCTACGGGGCTTAGCTTTTACTCCCTGTTTTCTGTGACCTCTGAAACCTTAAGGGTAACAGCAAGATATCAACCTCTGAAACCTTGTTAACCTCTCATGTCTTCTCTCGGAATTATCTTGCTGGACTTCCCTGAGCAACCTTCTCATATGGAAACCCTTTCTGAGTGAAACTCTAAAGGCCTTCCTCAGAGCATCAATAACCTTTTGGCTTTTTGGACCCACGACTGGCAGCCTTCTACCTCCTGAGTCTCATCTTCTACATGCAACCTGTCCATCCTCCAACATTCCACTTAACTGGTCCCGAACAACATCGGTGTCCTCCTGGCACTTCCATGCAGAGTACTCACCTCAGATCCCTCTTTCCCTCCTCTGGATTTCATCATTCACTTTCAAATTAAGAACCATTCACCTCAGCAAAATCCTCCATTCAAGCCCTCGTTCTCAAGGGCTTGAATGGAGGATTTTCCCAGATGGACCTACTATTATTGTTTGTTCAATAAACCTTTTAAATTTTACTGTTCCTTTCAGAGCTTTTGTGCATGTGGGTCAGATATCTAAACAAAACCATGAGATTATTAATTAGTTTTTTTTGTTTTATGTATCTGAAATACTGGTGACATGACCTTCCCTGTATTATCCATAGCTTCCTCTTGAGCTGTTGTACTCATTTTCTCCTTTCACTCTACACAGTTTTTTGTTTGTTGGTTAAATAGGCCTGAGCCACGTTGGCGAAACATGAAACTGCTTCTGCACTAGTTAGTTAACAGGTTGCTGCTCGGTAACCAAACAGTGAGTTAGATGATGAAGCCTCCAACTTTGCTTAGCTGGCCAGTAAAAAGTTCAGTGGCTAAAGCCTTTCCTCTGCCTACGTCTCCCAGAATGCTGTGCAGCTCTACATCAGAATTCAGTGAAATTATTGAACATTCTATCGGCTGTATTTTCTTTTTGGTATTGATCACGTCTATCGTGATATTGATTTATTACCAAGCCCTAATTCAGGGAACGGCTATTAGAAGAAAACAGCAGTGGTGTAGTTGTTTCATGCAGGCCAGCTTTGCCTGGTTGACTGCTCTGCTGCCTAGCCTCCATTTCCAAGCTGACCGCATGCTGTGTATCTCTACTCAGTCAGCTTGCTGCAAATATAGTGGTTTCAAGACTATAAAATGGCCTTTGTGTAAGCTAATAAAGCCTATTAGACTTTAATTACAACATCCTATGAAAATTTCAAACTAAGACAATTTATTGCATATTACCTCTAAACAGACTAAAATCTGTACTATCCCTTTAAACCTTTTTTTTTTTTTTTTTTTTTTTTTTTTTTTTTTTTTTTTTTTTTTTTGGGTTTTAAAAACATATAGGGGATACCTATAGGGAACATTTCATTGACGGCTGCTTGTTATCACTGAAGAGTGCAGTGAAGGTTCATATGCTTAGATCCTTATAGAAGGCCTTTAAGTTTTGCATGAGTCTGTTCTATCCGCTGGACTTCTGGTTGGAAAATACTCGGCCCTTTCCACAGAGTCAGTTTGACCTTAAGGATAGGAGATTGGTGTCTGGAGCTTCGCCATCGCACCACTCACTCCCAGTCTGCTTTCAGGGGAGGGTCCAACCACTTGATGCTTTCACTCCACAGATTTTGAGATTTCTATTGGTAATAAACTCTCAACACTGTTCAAAACTTGCAAGGCACTTTATAACCTTTAAGTCCTGAAAGATCCTTCCTGAAAAGGCAAACATGCAGATTTGTCTGCTCAAAAGCTGTTGATGTGCAAAAAGTTGTATTTCATGTTAAAATGTTCATGTGACAGAGGGATTCCTATTTTTTTTTTTTTTTTTTTTTTAAACCAGCTTTAATTTGGTTTGAATAGAATGCAACTTGGTGCATATTTTGAAGGATTTGATTTTTGAAAGATTTTATTTCCTAATGAGAATCGATAAGGAATCAAATTGATAAGTGAGCTCGATAATGGAATCTATACTGATAAATTCTTATCAATTCCCATCCCTACTCATCATGCAAACTCATCATGTAAACATGTGGTTCTAAGCATCCTATTCCTTGGCTCAGTGGATGGGGAAATCTCTGCATACCAAAACAAAGCTCACCAAATGTGAAAAAGTACTGCAAACAACTGTTATTTTTACAACTGAATCGTAAACATGGTGTTCAGGCTTGGGTGTTTTTTTTTTTTTTTGTTTTTTTTTTTTTTTTGTTTTGTTTTTTTTTTGCATCTGTTTGGGCCCTCTGCTTGGTTCTGTGTGTCTCTCTGTCCATCCAGACTCTACTTTGGGTCAGCATTGAATAGTCCACAGAAATCGTTGTATTATATCAGGCACTGGTTAGAGTTTAGAAAACATGCAAAGGCTTCAATTTTTTCCCAAACCCTATTGTTTTCAGAAAGAAATGATTCCAAAATAAAACTGTATAGATATCTTTCTGGGTGAAAGCAGTGGTCTAATTCAAGGTCTTCTGACATAAAATCTTTCTTTGAGGAAAGACACAAAAGCAATTATTTCAACAGCTTACCAAGTCCTAAACCAGCAGAAAAAGATTGATACTCTTAAGAATGAACATGCATCTAAATAAACAGTTTACATAAAGGCTTCAGGTTAATAACATTGTTGACAATCTTGGGAACACAATCTGTGGAATAAAAGATTATTTGAACTCATCTAATGTTGAAGACATTGAGAAGAGTGAAAGGAGCAAAAAGTCAGATTCCCAAGGCTTCATAATACAGCTGATAACTTTAAGAGGAGTCAATCAGTCTTTCTGGCTCAACATGTCTCCTTAAGGATGTATTTGTATATTTTATTCCAAGGTGAACTGCTGTAGGTTCATAGTCTGAATAATCAACCAAAATTCCACATAATTCTTTGGAACATGTCCATTACACAGCTTTCAACAAGCTATTCCCCACAGTTCAGTGAAGGAAAGATTCATCCATGCAGATGATGCTGCATTGAAATTGTTAACATGCAAGTAGCAGTTGGTTCTAGGAGCCTATTCTTTATTTTCTTGCCAGACAAGTTGAGTCTTCATAATGATGGCTGCTTAGTCAGCTGGTATAAAAGCCATACTGCAGAAAAATGATCTGCATTGCTTGTGATATAAAAAGAAGGAAACTGAGACACAGAGCTTAACTTCTAGCAACATATTTGACTGTTTTGGTGCAGCAAACACTATGTAAATAAAATACGAGATACATCCCCTTCTTCTGCTTTCTCTAACTGGATAACAGAGGACTTTATAACCTGACATCAAAAAGCTGCAGTGGGTTAAATGCTGATAGAAAACAGAAGTATGACACATACATGTGAAGTTCAGTTGTACAGGAATGTCAGGGACAGAGAATGGTGGAAAGTTTACATTAACATAATATAGTCTAACTGCAAGTTAAGTCATCACTCACAATAGACAGTTGGGTGCAAGATTTCCTTCCAAATAAGCAATGCGTGGTTGGTCTTTTTTTATTTTATTTTTTGTCACAAATTTTAACATTTAATGCTAACTGAGGCCAGTGGAGTCTAACATTAAGCTCTTGGAGTTTTGCTGTTCCTCTGACCTTGGGGAGATTTTAGTGGGATGTCCATCTTGGTAAACTGCTTTTCAAAGTGATATCTTGAATGCTGAACAGTGTTTGTTTCCTGTTTAAGTGTCTGGTTTGGTGTAGGTTTCCTGGTTTTGGTTGCATCTCCTTCTAGTTCTTGCCTAATTTCGACTGTGTGTGTCCCTGCAGGTCTGCTCCTGGAAATGTTCTCAGTGTTTCCACCTGTGTCTCTTCAGACGGTGTATTTGTATTCAGCCCCCTGGGTGAATACGTTGTAGCGCCACCTTTTCCTGCGATTAGAACTAAGTCTTCCAGAGTATGTTTCCACCAACTTTGTACAAAGACATTTTGCCCATTCTTTGTTCAACAGCAGCTTAGTTAGAATGCGTGGAAAGGGTCTGGAAACATTACTTTTCAATCTTGTCACAGATTCTCATTTAGGTTTGGTTTTTGGACTTTTACCAGGCCATTCTAATATTTTGATATGCTTTGATCTAAACCACTCCAGTTTAGCTCTCGCTGTATGTTCAGGGTTGTTGTCCTGCTGAAAGGTGAATCTCTGCTCCAGTCTCAAGTCTCTTCCAGCCTCTAACTGTCATGAGGGGTGAGTGTGTGGCTGGACCAAGATGCAGACAGGAAGACTGAATCCAATCCAATTTTATTTATAAGGCACTTTAAAAAACCACAGATGACCAAAGTGCTGCACAGACAAGTAAAAAAGAATAAAATACAAAAATAGATTAAAAAGACATAAAACAACAATGCAATTACATAAATTAAGAACAATTAAAGGAGATTCAAATAAACAATATGTTCAACATCTCACATGGTGTCAAAAGCCTGGGAAAAAAGAGGGTTTTAAGATGGGATGTAAAAATAGACAACAAGGAGGCCTGTCTGGTGTGGAGAGGGAGACCAATCTATAGTTTAGGAGCTGCTTCAGCAAACGCATGGTGACCTCTAAGCTTGCGTTTTGTTTTTGGTATACTCAGGAGCTGACCTGAGGGACCAGGGGCGTATATAAGGCTGTAGCAGCTCAGAGAGGTAGGGTGGGGCAAGACTATTGAAGGATTTAAAAGCAAAGAATGGTCATAGATTTCATAATTTTTATGAAGATGAAGAAAAACTTACAAAATGGTGAAGACTGTGGGAAAACAGGATGACATGGAGCAAACCAGAGTTCAACAGAGGGAGCCAAAGGAGAACAATGTAACCAGAGAGCTTTAATATACTGAGAAGGGAGTGGACTTGACAAAGGAACCAGGAGAGTTAATGACAAGTGGGTGGATGCAGCTGGCAGAATCCAGTATCAGGCTTTAAGAATATGTACAGGTGCTTTTAAAATGTCTTCAATAGCAGCATTACTGGCTGAAATGGGAGAAATGCCTCTTAAATTTAGAAGGGACCAGCTATCTTTGAATTATTGGTCAAATTTACAAGGATAAAGAAATGATCATCCAGCATTAGAAGTGCTTACATCTGGTTGGGAAAAAGAAAAGGAAAAAATAGAGCTTATAATAAATTCTAAAGTTAATGAAATCAATTTAGATCAATTAGATATATGTTAGACAGTTCCATTACCCACAGTACCACCTTGGATCCTTTCTGATGCTAAAGTACATTTTTAATTATTAGAAAAGAAGAACAAAGAATTTTTTATTATAAATAAATGTATAGTACAGGAATGCATAAACCAGTATTATATACATATATACACTGATGCATCAAAAAATACAGCTAACAGGATAGGGATAGCTTTCATTGTACCACAATTTAATATTGAAGTAGGAAAAAGGGTAAATGATGGAGTATCAGTTTATTCAGGAGAAATGCTTGCTTTACTTTTAGCAGTTCAGTGGGTAGAAGACGTAAGACCATTAAAATCAATCATTTGCTCAGATTCTAGTTCATTGGCCAGTTTGCAACATAACCAGTCAGATATAGTATATTCATTGAAATACAACAAACACTTTATAGAATCAATATGATGGGGCTTGCAGTAAATTTTATATGGGTTCCAGCACATCACGGGGTTAAAGGGAATGAAATGGCAGACAGTATGGCTAAGAGGAGATATTAATGTTAGGTTTAGTGTAAAAGAAATGAAGGGTATGATAAAACAAAAAAATGAAAGAGAGGTGTCAAAAGTTATGGGAGGAAGAAAGGAAAGGATGATGGTTTATTAAAATCCAAAGGAAAACTGGAGAATGAGAAGAACAGAAAGGTACAGGAGAGAAGAGTTATTTCACAACTGAGAATTGGGCACACTGGACTGAACAGCACATTATTTTAATAGGGAAACAGGGAAATGTGAGTGTGGGGAAGATGAGATAATAGAACATGTTGTTTTGCATTGTAGGAATGATCAGGTTCAGAGAAATAAGTTAAGAATCTCAGTAATATGAAAATGAAATTGGATATTGAGTTACTGCAGAAATATTCAGGAAGCAGAAGATATCAGGTTATATTTTACTTTTAAAACAGTCATGTGTCACATTTGTAATGTGGTCCACACTCCTTAGCAGTTGGTGGCAGAAATGCTTCTCTCAGTTGTTTGCCAACTGCCAGTATAATAAAAAAGAAGATGGGGGAGAGCAGGTTGGGGCAAATTAAGAAATGATTACCAGGTGGGAAGGAGGACAGACTGGAAGGCTTAGGATGAAATGAAAAATAAGTAAAGCAAGGGGATTGAAAAGAAACCTGAATCTAATAAGTCAAGTTTATTTGTATAGCACATTTCAGCAGCAAGGCCATTCAAAGTGCTTCACCTCATAAAAACATCAAGTATACAGCAAATCAACCAAAACATCAAAATCGTCAAGCAAGTAATAAAACAGTAAACTGTAAGGACTCACTGGGAGGACCCGGAAATTCAACCACACACAGAAGTACGTAAAGGAAAAACAAGTTTATTTAGAATCAGGAACTGGTAGCAGCTCAGGAAGAATCGATGAAGGTCTCCACAAGGGAATCCAACGCAGTACCAGGGGCTAGACGATAATCAGGCAGAGGTTATACACGGAGAGGCAGAGAGAGCAAACTTAACTAGAGGGTCAGGCAATACTCGGTGGTCGTGAAGCGGAGCTTGAGTCAGGGTCCAGAAATCCAGAACCAAAGGAATCCGTAACGGGCTTGGCAGGAGGGGAAGATCCGTGGACGGAAATGGGTCGAAGAAACACAAGAAGGCAAGGCATGAAACGCTGGATTTCTACTGGCTCGTGGCTGTCGCTAATCTGGCAGGGAGGCAGGGGCTGAGAGGAGTTAAGTAGAGCAGGGCCCAGGTGGCACAGATCAGCAATCAGGTGACACAGGTGAGTAGAATGAAAACTAATTACAGCATGGGCAGGACCAAACATGAATCATAACAGTACCCCCTCCTCAAGGTCCGGCTCCAGAAGGACCACCTGGCTGGTCAGGATTGGAACGATGAAACTCCCTGATAAGGGATTTGTCCAAAATGTGTCGGGCCGGCACCCAGGAGCGCTCTTCAGGCCCATATCCCTCCCAATCCACCAAGTAATGGATGGACCGGCCCCAACGTCTGGAGCGAAGGAGGCGGCGCACCGTGTGAGCGGGGCCCCCATCAATGATCCGGGCGGGAGGAGGGGGCCTGGAGGAGGGAACCAACCGTGAAGAGAAAACAGGTTTAACACGTGACACATGAAAGGTGGGACAAACTCTGAGAGTCCTGGGGAGGCGGAGCCGGACAGCCACTGGGTTGATAACCTTGGAAATCGGGAAGGGTCCAATGAAACGAGGAGCTAACTTCCGGTTTTCAACCCGCAAGGGAAGGTCCTTGGTGGACAGCCAGACCTTTTGACCTTCGGTGTAAGTGGGTGCCGGAACTCTGCGACGATTTGCAAATCTAGAACATAAAGCAGAGGACTTTAGAAGGGCCCTGCGGGCCTGGCGCCATACCCGCTGGCACTTCAAAGCAGAGGCATGAGCAGAGGGAACTCTAGTGGGCTTCTCTTGAAGGGACAAGACTGGAGGCTGGTAGCCATAAACTGTGTAAAAGGGAGACAGACCTGTGGAGCTAGAAGGGAGTGAGTTGAGGGCATACTCCACCCATGGAAGGTTCTGTGACCAGGAAGAGGGATCATGTTCACAGAGCATGCGCAGCTTGGTCTCCACCTCCTGGTTGACCCTCTCCGTTTGCCCGTCAGACTGAGGGTGGAATCCTGACGAGAGACTTACTGTGATGCCCAGGAGACCACAAAATTCTTTCCAGAATTTAGAAATGAACTGGGGTCCTCGATCAGAAACAATGTCAGTAGGTAGACCATGCAAACGGAACACCTCACGGGCCAGAACCGCTCCCAGCTCCTTAGACGAAGGCAGTTTGCGAAGTGGTATCAGGTGGGACATCTTAGAAAATCGATCCACAACTGTGAGGAGGACAGAATGGTTATCGGAAGTGGGTAAACCAGTAACAAAATCCATGGATATGTGGGACCATGGGCGGTGAGGAACCGGGAGGGGCCGCAGAAGCCCAGAGGGTGGTCGACGGGATGGTTTAGCCTGACAGCACACTCTGCAAGCCTTGATAAACTCCTTTACATCTTGCAGCATAGTCTCCCACCAGAAACACCTCCTGATCACAGCTAGGGTCTTAGTGACTCCTGGATGGCAGAAAAATTTAGAGGCATGACAAAAGGATAGTACCTCAGGTATTAGCTGCTCAGGGACAAATAGTCGATTCTTAGGACAGCTCTCAGGGATGGGGCTTTGCAGATGGGCCTCTCTGATTCTCTGCTCTAGCTCTAGCCTGGAAACTGCTAGCCGCGCAGATGAGGGGAGCACATAGTCCACCTGCTTAGCCTCTTGACTCTCCTCCATAGTCTCATGCAGCCTGGAGAGTGCGTCTGGCTTAGTGTTCTTACTCCCAGGTCTGTAAGATAGTGAAAAATTAAAGCGACTGAAGAATAGAGCCCACCTGGCTTGCCTGGGGTTAAGTCTCCTAGCAGACTTGAGGTACTGCAGATTCTTATGATCAGTCCAGACCACGAAGGGTTCCTTAGCTCCCTCGAGCCAGTGCCTCCACTCCTCGAGGGCCAGTTTGACTGCCAGCAGTTCCCGGTCACCGACATCATAGTTGGTCTCTGCAGAAGACAGTTTTCTAGAAAAGAAGGCACATGGGTGAATCTTCTCATCAGTGTTTCTCTGGCTGAGTACGGCTCCCACCCCAGAGTTAGAAGCATCCACTTCTACAATGAATTGGCGAGAAGGGTCCGGTGCGCGGAGGACAGGAGCGGAGGTGAAGGCCTTTTTAAGGTGGTCAAAGGACTCTGCAGCACTCTTACTCCAAACGAACTTGCACTTGGATGAAGTAAGAGAATGAAGTGGAGAAGCAACAGAACTGAAATTGCGGATGAACCGTCGATAGAAATTAGCAAACCCCAGAAACCTCTGAAGTTGTCTACGGTCTTGTGGGCAGGGCCAATTCTTGATGGCGTCCGTCTTGCTGGGGTCCATGGAAATCCTGTTAGGAGAGATGACGAAACCCAAGAATGAAGTGGACGATTTGTGAAACTCGCACTTTTCTGCCTTGACAAACAGGTTATTCTGCAGCAAGCGGAGAATAACAGAACGGACATGAGTCTGATGGGTAGTGAGATCCTTAGAGAAAATTAAGATGTCATCCAGATAAACATAAACAAAACGACCGACCATGTCCCTGAGGACATCATTGACTAGAGCTTGGAACACTGCGGGAGCGTTGGATAGGCCAAAGGGCATTACCAGGTATTCATAATGGCCGGTTGGAGTGTTAAAAGCCGTCTTCCACTCATCCCCCTCCTTGATACGGACTAGATGGTAGGCATTCCTGAGATCGAGCTTGGTAAAAACTGTCGATCCCTGAATCAGGTCGAAAGCAGTGTTCATTAGGGGAAGTGGGTAACGATTCTTGACTGTGATGTCATTCAATCCCCTGTAGTCAATACAGGGTCTCAAAGAACCATCCTTCTTGCCCACAAAGAAAAAACCTGCACCAGCTGGAGAGGATGAAGGGCGGATAATGCCTGCCTTGAGTGCGTCACAGATATAATCCCTCATGGCCTTATCCTCCGGGCCGGAGAGGGAGTATAGACGGCCTTTGGGAGGAAAGGTTCCAGGAAGCAAATCAATTGCACAATCATAGGGCCGATGGGGTGGAAGGGAAGTGGCGCGATGCTTATTAAAGACTTCCCGAAGGTCATGGTAAACAGCCGGTACCTTGGATAGGTCGGGATAGGTTTCCTGTCCCGAGATAGGGACAGAAAAAGGGACCGAAGCTGCTAAGAGGCAAGTGGAATGGCAAGATGGTGACCAACCCAACACCTCGCCCTTCACCCAGTCAATGTGGGGGTTGTGTTTTCTTAGCCAAGAAGCCCCCAAAATGACAGGGAGACCAGGGGACTCTATTATCAGGAAGGAGATAAGTTCATGGTGATTCCCAGAAATACTGAACTTAATGGGACCCGTTTCATGGGTGATCTGGTGAAGTACATGGCCATCAATAGCCAAAACTTCAAGACACTTAGAGGTAGGTAAAAGTTGGATGCCCAGAGATTCGGCAAGACCACGGTCCATGAACTCAGTATCTGCTCCTGAATCTATAAAGACTGGGAGACGCTTGGTTTGACAATCAGCTTGGAGAGTGGCTTGAACAGAGAATGAAGAGGATTGCCATCGCTTTTGACTCAGCAGGAGCCTCTTACCTCCTGCTGAGCCTGGCCTTTTACAGGACACCGACTAAGTAGGTGACCCTCTCCACCACAATAGAAACAAAGGCCTCTCTTAAATCTCCGCTCTCTCTCTTGTGGGGACAGGCGAGTTCGACCAATCTGCATAGGCTCCTCTCCCGGAGAGGTGGGTGAAGAACTCAAAGGTGGAGCCGTGACTGGTGGCTGTGATCTGGGAACAGATTCAACATGGTAAGTATGACTGAGGGAACTCCTCTCCAACCTTCTCTCATGGAGCCTAGCATCAATTCTGGCGGCCAGGGTCTCCAGTTCCTCCAGGTCCTTGGGAGCGTCTCGGGTAGACAGCTCATCCTTTATCTCCTCACTGAGACCCTGATAGAACGCATCACATAGTGCCTCATCGTTCCAGTCACTTCCTGAGGATAGAGCATGAAAATCGATAATGTACTCAGTTACTCGCTTCCTGCCTTGTTTGAGTCTGAGCAACCCACGTGCAGCCTCCCTCTGAGGCAGAACAGGATCAAAGACCCTGATTAGCTCCTTGGAAAAGTCCTGGAACCGATAACAAATGAGGGAGTCCCTCCGCCATTCTGCAGTCCCCCATAATTTGGCTTTTCCCGAAAGGAGGGAAATAGCATAGGCTACTTTAGCGCGTTCAGAGTGAAAAGATGACGGCTGAAGTTCAAAGATTATTTCACACTGAGTAATGAAGGGACGACACTGACTCTGCTCACCTTTAAACACCTCCGGAGGAGACAGGCGGGGCTCAAAAATGGGTGAGACCTGGAAACCAGACGTAGCGGCTTTGAGGCTGGGAGAAGGGGCTCCTTTAGGGGAGGGAAGGGAGGACATCCTATCAAGCATGCTCATCATTTGTTGCATGTTTGACTCCAGGCGGGTAATAGCGTCTTCAACACATGAACGCCACTCCTGTGTGGGTGACGGGTCCATAGTGGCCAGATTATTCTGTAAGGACTCACTGGGAGGACCCGGAAATTCAACCACACACAGAAGTACGTAAAGGAAAAACAAGTTTATTTAGAATCAGGAACTGGTAGCAGCTCAGGAAGAATCGATGAAGGTCTCCACAAGGGAATCCAACGCAGTACCAGGGGCTAGACGATAATCAGGCAGAGGTTATACACGGAGAGGCAGAGAGAGCAAACTTAACTAGAGGGTCAGGCAATACTCGGTGGTCGTGAAGCGGAGCTTGAGTCAGGGTCCAGAAATCCAGAACCAAAGGAATCCGTAACGGGCTTGGCAGGAGGGGAAGATCCGTGGACGGAAATGGGTCGAAGAAACACAAGAAGGCAAGGCATGAAACGCTGGATTTCTACTGGCTCGTGGCTGTCGCTAATCTGGCAGGGAGGCAGGGGCTGAGAGGAGTTAAGTAGAGCAGGGCCCAGGTGGCACAGATCAGCAATCAGGTGACACAGGTGAGTAGAATGAAAACTAATTACAGCATGGGCAGGACCAAACATGAATCATAACAGTAAACAGAAAGAAACACAAATCTATAGAAACCAATCCAAAACACAAACGGTGAGACTAACTGAACTGACACAAGAGAAAGAAATGATTAAAAAAAGAAAATAATGGCAAAGTTTATGACACAGATTTTCTTTCAGTATTGCACTGTATGTAGCTTAATCCATCTTTCCATTAATTCTGACCACTTTCTCTCTTCCTGTGAAGAAAAGTGTGATGCTGCCATCATCATACACTGCTCAAAAAAATAAGGGGAACACCTGAACAAAATAATGTAACTCCAAATCAGTCCCACTTTGTGGAATCAGTGTCACCAGTTAGGTAGTAACACTGCCAGTAACACTTATTGTGAATCAGTTTCACCTGCTGCTGTGCAAATGGACATGACATACAGGTGGAAATGAGAGGCAATTGGCAAGACAACCCCTATAAAAGAGTGATTCTGCAGGTGGTGACCACAGATCATTTCTCTGTTCTCGTCCTTTCTGGTTGAACTTTTAGTCACTTTTTCATTTTGTCAGTGCTGTCATGCATAGAGGCATCACGAGGCGTGTTTTACAGCCCACTGAATTTGCTCAAGTAGTGCAGCTAATCCAAGACGGAACATCAATGCGAGCGGTGGCAAGAAGATTTGCTGTGTCTCTCAACAGTGTCCAGAGCATGGAATAGGTACCAGGAGATAGGCCAGTACACCAGGAGACATGGAGGGGGCCGTAGGAGGGCTACAACCCAGCAGCAGAACCGCTACCTTGTCCTTTGTGCAAGGAGGAACAGGAGGTCCACTGCCAGGGCCCTACAAAATGACCTCCAGCAGGCCACTAATGTGCATGTTTCTACTCAAACTGTCAGAAACAGACTCCATGAGGAGCGTGGTATGAGGGCCCGACGTCCACATATAGGGCCTGTGCTTACAGCCCAACACCGTGCAGGATGGCTGGCGTTTGCTAGGGAACACCAAAATTGGCAGATTCGTCATTGGCGCCCTGTTTTCTTCACAGATGAAAGCAGGTTCACACTGAGCACATGTGACAGACATGGCAGTCTGGAGACACCATGGAGAACGTTGGAGAGCCTGCATCATCCTCCAGCATGACCGGTTTGGTGGTGGGTCAGTCATGGTGTGGGGAGGCATTTCTTTGGATGGCCGCGCAGCCCTCCATGTGCTAGCCAGAGGTGCCCTGACTGCCATAAGGTACCGGGCTGAGATCCTCAGACCCATTGTGAGACCATATGCTGGTGCAGTGGGCCCTGGGTTCCTTCTTATGCATGACAATACTTGGCCTCATGTGACTGAAGTGTGTCAGCAGTTTCTGCATGATGAGGGCATTGATGTTATGGACTGGCCTGCCCGTTCCCCAGACCTGAATCCAACTGAGCACATCTGGGACGTCATGTTTCGGTCAATCCACCAACGCCACGTCGCACCACAGACTGTTCAGGAGCTAACTGATGCTCTAATCCAGGTCTGGGAAGAGATCCCTCAGGAGAACATTAGCCGTCTCATCAGGAGCATGGCCAGGTGTTGTTGGGAGGTTATAAAGGCACGTGGAGGCCACACACACTACTGAGCCTCAACTAGACTTGTCTTGAGGAATATTCGCTGACGTTGAATCAGCCTGGCATGTTATTTTCCACTTTCATATTGAGTATGAGTCCAAATCTAGATCTCCATGGTGCAATAATTTTGATTTACATAATTTGTTACTTTCTTCCCAATCAATTCCATTGTGTTTAGTTTTTCAGTGAGAATATTTAATTAATTGAGCTCTAGGATGTTATTTTAGTGTTCCCTTTAATTTTGTGAGCAGTGTATTTTACTGCAGGGATGGTATCCTCAGTGATTGTAGTGTCAGTTTTCAACCACATACAGCGTTTTGTTGTGTGGGTACCCTCTTCCACTTGATGGCTGTGTCTCTTACATAAACTTGTGGAACTTTGAAAGAAAACTAGAAGATGTCCTGTTTGCAGTGACAGCTTTCTTCATACCACTCTTCCATTAAAGCTGGGTTTGTGGAGTGCATGACTGTAGTTATGTCTTGTCACTAGATTCTGTCATGTTTTGTGGTTGGATGTTGTGGACCCAAATGCAGAGAGGCAGAGCCAGCGAGTAGTACTTGAAGATTTAATAAAATGATGAATAAAACTTACAAAGTCACAGGGAATGCAAGAAGCCAGACCAGAACAAAAACAGGAATCCAGGGAGCAAAAAAAAAAAACCGGTCAAGAACGACAAGCAAGAAGCTGGGTATGTAAGAGGAGGAACCAGCGAGGAGAGGGAGCAAGAAAGGAGCTTAAATACTGGGAGTGTGAACGCTGGAACAATGGACTGGGGTTAACAGTTTGCAGGTGTGAGAAAGAGCTAAAGGGAGGCTGAGGAGAGAGGGAATGGCAACGGGGCAAGCAAGCGTAAACAGGAGAACAAAGAAAAAAGAATCCAACAGTAACAGGATAACTAGACACAAGGAATAATGATTAACTAGAATAACTAAGAAAAGACTGAAGTAAAACAAAAACAAGGCTGATCATTTCAAAATAAGACAAAGGATAGGAATCACTGAAGTTCATCTAAAAATAACTGTATTGATTTCTTATTTTCCCTCTTTGAGTTCAAAGAAATCACTGAAGCAAATGTCCAAAAGAAGGAATCATGAAAGATTCTCCCACCTGAGCTGTGTATTTCTGGGCCTCCTCCTGACATACTAAAGCTTCTTGGTTGCTTCATAATGCAATTATGTGACATCTGAAGGCCATCGTTTTCAATAAATTTCATTTAGGGTATTGATGTACTTGTAATTGCAGCAAAATATGGGTGTACCAAGTAGTAATTCAGGGGGTCTAATACAAATACAGACTTTTCAGATCATTTGTAAAATGCACTGAAGACCATTTTGGTTCCACATCTTGAACTCTAAATCTCAATAAGATACAATGAAGTGTATGGCTGTAAGGTGGTAAAATGGGA
Source organism: Anableps anableps (assembly GCA_014839685.1). Classification (NCBI taxonomy): domain Eukaryota; kingdom Metazoa; phylum Chordata; class Actinopteri; order Cyprinodontiformes; family Anablepidae; genus Anableps; species Anableps anableps. The sequence goes on from CM026086.1 coordinate 3,736,090, forward strand.
AAAGATTCATGTGGTAGGAATACTTTTATAATGATGGTCAGGTTAATTGATCAGTCCATCAGAATATTTTCATAGCATAATCTAATTTCTGCCTACCATCTATAGCAATACAAGGTGGAATTAGATTGGAGTTTTTAGAATTGGTGAGGATCTTATCTCATTGTGTTTATAGAAGATTTTAAATAAAGAAACTGGTTAATTTGAGTGCATAATTCCACGTGTGAATGCTTCAAGTTGTATTTTGACATGTCACTCCTGCATGGCTAAGAACAGAACAACTTTCTTCTGCCCCTGTTTCTTCTGTCCCCAGTATCTCTGCATGGAACTTGTTTGTACGGGATCGTCTGCATGACCCTCGCCCAGTGGTGACAAGCAAAGAAGTTTGCTTAAGACGGGAGTAATGACTGGAGGACCACTGCAGAGCTGAATCTAAACTGTTGACCCACGACAAGCTGTCCTCAGACCGTGAGAAACAGGCCTCTTTCCATGCCAAGAATGTGGGTGGCCAGTCTTCTTCCTCCAAAACAGCATATCAGAGGAGCCTGCTTGGTTGCAGGGCTTTCTTTCAGTCTGCTTATGTTGAATGCACATGCTTCCCCTTTGGTCAGGCTGGCACAGCATGCTTTGTATGCATACAGTGCCTTGCAAAAATATTCATACGCCTTTTTTATATTTTGTCACATTACACTCCACTGGTCTGGCTTTTATGGAAAATAGAGCAATTGCTGAAAGAAAGCCAAATGAATTCCCATGTGCTGTTTGACATAAACCATGTAGGACAGTAGTGTCCAAAGTCGGTCCTTGAGTGCCAGGATCCTGCATGTTTTAGTTCTCTCCCTGGTTTAATACACCTGGATCAAATGATGGCTTGTTATCAGGCCTTTGCAGAACCATGATCTGCTGAGGAGGTAGTTACTACCACCAGGGAGAGAACTGAAATTATGCAGGATGGAGACCCTCAAGGACCGACTTTGGACACCACTGATGTAGGTGTATGACATATGTAAGGTCCTCTCTGGTCAGAAATGAACAAAATTCAACTTCTCAGCATGCAAAACACTGTATGTCACCATCCCTACAGTTAAACATGGTGGTGGCAGCATCATGCAGAGGAAGTGCTCTTTTTCAGCAGAGAAAAGAAAGCTGAATATAGTTGAAAAGATGGATAGAGCTAAATACAGCTCAGTCCTGGAAGAAATCCTGTTGGAGGCTGACATGAGACTGGAGAGAAGTTGTACCTTCCAGCAGGACAATGACCCAAAACATACGGGCAGAGCTCCAATAGAATGGCTTCGATCAAAGCAGATTCATGAGTTAAAACAGCCTAGCTAAATATGGAACTAAATCTAATTGAGAATCTGTGGCAAGACTTTCAAGTTCACAGATGCTGACAATCCAATTTGACTGAGCTTGACCTATTCTGCATAAAAGACTGAGCAATAAATTTGGTCTCCAGATGTGCAAGACTGGTACTGGCTGAATATGAATGCATGCCATGCTTGTCAGATTTGTATTTGCTAACTATATTAAAAACCATGTATCACTTTACTTTCACTATAGTTATGCATTTTTTGCGAAAATGTATTTACTTGGCATGGTACATATTCACACAAAGAAAGAGAGCAGCTGGAGAAGACTTAGGCTACAGCCACATTCACAAAGTTAAGTGGTTGGAAATTCTTAAGAATTTTAATTCTGTTTTGTTTTCCTGCTGATTCACTGAGCTGACACTAAACCCTGCATGCCACAAGCTTGTCACAGAGTGTGGAAGGCATTGTGTAACGTAATGAGAGCAGTGTTCAGAGAGCATAAGAGACTGCACTGTCCCCTCAGCGTACTGCTTACAAGAGAAGGGGAATTCTGCTCCCTGGGCTTTAAGCTCAAGAGTCAAGGGTCACAATCCAAGTGAGATAGCAGGGGGTATGATCCTAGTGTGTTTCTGTGCATGAGTCACTGCATTACGCCGACACACGAGACTCCACATGTTTCCACCAAGTTCACTAAAGAACAAATGTGCCGTCGATTTTTCATCAAGGTTCCCACAAGCCTCTGTTTTCTCGCTCAGCCCCATGAGTGGGTTCATGCAGCTAGAAGCAGCAAGCAGGAGACGTGGCTCACATCAATTATCTTGTAAAAGACGAGTTAAATGGGCCACCTGTTTATGATGTCCATGCAAAATGAACAAAAAAAGTTTCTTGTTGAAAATAACTGGCTGCAACATTGTAGAAGGAAACTGGAGGACACAATGGTTTCGTGGGGAGCAGAGAAGGCCTTTGAAGTAGAGTTTTGTTTGTTTGACATAAAAAAAAATAAAAAAAACTGTTGCTGGAAACAAATGAAATTCTGCAAAGTAATGAGGTGATACTGAAGCAATTTAATATCCACCACTATATTTTTAGTATATTTTAAAATTGGTCACCTCCAAGATCCCAGATTTAAAAATTACATGTGGTTTCTTTGACTGCTGTGCTCCAAAAAAAAAAAAAAAAAAAAAAAAAAAAAAAAAAAAAGCCACCCCAGGTGCTAGCAATGCTGACTGAATCCAATCAAATACATGAGATCCAATGAATTATACATTCCAAATTTACTGTACAAAAAAATTCTAATTTAAAGTCATGTACAGCCATGTGATTGTTTATCTATCTAGATGGATAGATAGATTTGGGCATCAATTTTAACAGTGCTATAATATTACCAAGACCTTTAAAACTTTCTGTAACATGTAATTTTAAAAGATAGAATTTTTGGTCAGGAGACCACAACATAAAATTACAGACAGATGTATCACATCAGGTGCACATGTTTACCACATCATTACTCTGCAGTTTTTTTGTTTTTGTTTTTGTTTTTTGTTTTTTAAATGTGTCCTGTCTGGCAGTGTGGCACTCAGAATTGTTGTCTGAGTGTCAAGGTAAGGCCCAACAGATTTGCTTTCACAAGTGGAGCATTACAACTTTCGCCATGATGCTCCAGTTGGTGTGTATATATATATATATATATATATATATATATATATATATATATATATATATATATATATATATGAAACTTTATTAAGAATTGCTTTGGGTTTATTTCAAATGTAATGGACACAAAGACGAAAAAGGGGAAAGAAAGAAAGATGGAGGAAAGGCTTAAAGGGGAAGAAGAAGAGAGAAAGGAGCATAAAGATAACACAAGTTAACACCGTTGAAGTCTGCCTCTAGACCTGCGGAAAGAGAGGGAAAAAACAAGAATCCACAACAACAAACAACATATGCATATATAAAAATATCAGTTATAATTTCAATGGAAAGTACACACTACAAGGTAATGGAAGATGTATTTAGTGGCAATCGCAGCCCAACTGAGAGTGTATCTGACAAACACCTGAATCTAAGCACCTGTGTGTGTGTCCATAAGGTTTCTCCATAAGAATGTTTTGTTTCTTTTTAATTTTTCTGACAGTATGTAGACAGGAAGGGGGTAGATGACATGTAGCAAAGGTTCTGAGTTGAACTCAGGACAACTACGATGAGGACTATAGCCTCTGCATGTAGGGCGCCCGCTCTACCCACTGCGCCACCCCATAAGAATGTTTAATAGTGGATTTTGCAGGAGGTTTGCCATGTTTAATTCTTGGACATTTAGTTTAGTGCTCTGAACAAGACGGTGAGATCCAAAGATCCCTAACCTGAGGCCCTCAGAAAGAGAATTGTAGCAGTTTATCAGTCAGGGAAGGAATTAAAAGAAGGCTTGAAAGAGTTTGAAATCATCCATTCAACTGTGTGAAAATACAAGTGCAGGGCATTCAAAACAAATGCTAACATGCCCAGGTTTGGCTGTTTAAGTAAGTTTACCCTGAAAGCAGACAGCAAGATGCTAAAACAAGTCTCCAAAACCCTTAAAGGGAGCATCATCTTAATGTCCTGGTATAGTTTAACCAATTTCCCTGCCGATCTGTTACTTTCAATTATGTTTTAACAATAAAAGAAAATCAGAAGGTTTCTTCAGACCAAAAAAAAAGTAAATGAAAGACAAAATGCTTCCAGCAGAGTTTGAGTGAAAAAGATCCTTCAGATGTAAAGGTAAAAATCTCTTCATAGTGAGCTCTTTCTTGTTCTACCTGGCAGCCCTTCAGCTGCTTGAGTGGGTGATCAAAGTGTGTTTACAATCCCCTGATGAGGGAGCTCATCATGTTTGGTCTTCCTCTCCCTACAGGGTCAGTGAGCCGGAAAGAGCTTTTCAGGTTCAACTCTGTTTGGACGTTTATGTTGCTGGAGTGGTTCAGTCCAGTGTTATTTTTTTTTTTTATAATCAGTGGGGATTTGTAAAGACTTTGCAGAAAGTGAAAATCATGACATTCACATCTTCCCCATGTCTTTAAAAATTGTGCTTATCATTATTAAACACCTTTTGATAATAAAGATCTGTATTTGAAATAAAGCCATAAGAAATCCCATCTGAAGAAGTTGATGAAGCTGATCTGGTCAGACCAATTCCATCTTTTTGGTCTACATACAAAATGCAATGTGCGATGGGAAACCATTACTACACATCAAGCGCATCATCCCAAAGGTGAAAGCACAGTGACCATAACAGTGGCAGCATCAAGGTGTGGGGGTGCTTGGGAAATTTTTCAATGCCAAGATGTGCCAATGTGGCAGTGACACACCCCAAAAGGCTTCCAGCTGTAATCGGAGCAAAATGTGATTCAATAAAATCTTGTCAGTGACTTTCAAAATTTGAAAATCATCTTACTCACAATTATGCACTACTTTTTATTAGTTTGTCACAAATAGTCCTGATGAAATGCATTCAAGATTGTGGAAGTAAAGTGACAAATACTGAAAAGGTTTAAGGTGTGTGAGCACTTTTAGGTGGGCAATATTTATTGAGTTAGCCCAGTTTTTGTGGGAACAAAGCACAACTATCTGAACTCCATATGTCAGACAGGCTGCTGTGAATTGTTGATAGTTTGTCTGTTTCTGCTCTATGAGTGTATTCAGAATGGGAATCCTGCGCATTAGAAATTCCCAGTATTCTGGCTCCAGGTTTTGGAATAGCTATCATCTGACCTACGGATAAAATTAAAATGAGATTGCTGAATGCTGGTGGATCGAACAAGCTTAATTAGAAAATCAGTTTTCATCCCTCCAGCCTTGAACTAAGCCCATCCTCTAGTTTTTTCTTCTGCTTACACATTTTGGGACTACAAGCAGCCTAACCTAATTTTGCGATCGTGACCGTTCTTCTCATTCAGCAGAACAACTTTGGAAACTGGGAGGAAAAAAAAGGAAAACAATTTCTTCATCTCGCGATAGCAGCTCGTTGAAGCGGCCGCCATATTCTGTGACAGTATTTTGATTCGTATCTGCTGGAAGTGAGGAAAAAGAGAAAAGTGAAGGGCTGCAGAGGGGAGGGGGGGCGACGACGAGGAGCTGTCAAAAAGTTCTCCCGGAGCCTCTGTCAAACAGCGGAGGGCTGTGGCTCGGTTTGCCTCCGCTTCTTGCTGTTCCGAGGACACAGGCCCAGGGCCTCGGTGTTGTTAGCTCTTCTACCAGTGAGCGCCTGGGACTCCTTACGGCTTCTCCTCTCCAAGCTCCGCGGCCCTCCGGAGGTCCGGCGGCGGTCTCGGGTGTTGAAGGCGGCCCGGGGAGCGGCGGCAGCGGCGGAGACTGGAAGGTAATTTCCATTTAATTAGCAAGACTTTTCCATTTAGCGACAGGCGGGAGGGAAGGATTTAGTCTCGTTTTACTGGAGCAGAAAACAAATTGAGCGTCTTCCACGGCAAGTGTTGTTACGTACCAGCCACACAGCCAGAGAAGAAAAGTTTGATGTGTGGAAAAACTTTTTGTCTCCAGCAGGCAGTTAGCAAAGTCTGCTAACTTTAAGGGTTTATAGACTGCCGACTTCCTGGCCGAGTAAAGACATAAAATAAATAAATAAATAAATAAAAAATAAATAAGAACTGTTTAAACATTTTCTCAAAGTTTAACTTAAGTGTTAAATGCGGTAATTATTAGCCACCTCCTTAGAGTATTACCCTGCCAGGCGCTACATGTTTTGTAGCTCATGTTAGCCCAGGCTACTTTTTCCATTGAGCTCTCTGTTGAAACCTCGCAAAAAAATTAGTCAAGATGGAAAGGTTCAATCATAAAACTGAAAACTCACTGAGCTCCATGGCCCGGGTTGGTTTATTACAAATCAACAAGTTGTTTTTCTAAAACGCCGAAGTATTTCGTTGAGCAATGAAATATGGTATTAAACATGAATACAGTGTAGTGTCTCCGCTCAGATTATTTTCCTTTTAATGCCGATAGATACAGTTCAGGTCTGGCATTTACATCCACTCATTATGGGCATTGATTGTGTTTTGATTTATTTAAACCATTCTTTTTCTATGAATGACGTTCCAACAAATAATAAGAATCATTTGGTGCACAAGGTTATATTTTGGTATCCATTAGCAAGGTTCTGACATACATATATTTTTGTGTCTTCTTGTATTCTGTTAATTTAAATTATTTGGTTTCCTGGCACAGACTGGAGGCTTTGGGAACAACATTGCAGTAGTTTATTCTTAGCTTGGTGTATCTCTACTAAAACAGGTTTTGATGTAGAATTAATATGTTGTCTTTCTATCTCATTATTCCATTTACATTACAGTAAACTAGTACAACTGGCAGTGAAATAACCCCACAGCATGCTGCCTCCACCACCGTAGTACATATTTTGTGCTTGACTTATCCACACATGCGAATTATCAGGGTGGCAGGAGAAGGAGAGACGTCTTTCTTGGGGAAACATCCTCCCAGTTCTTAATCCTGTAAAACTTGTTTTACAGTGGACAGCAACGCCAGTGTGTCCAGTCCATGACAGAATTGAGCTTCAGTTCTTCCTGGGCTGTTCCGGAACGTTTTAATTTCTTTTTTATAGAGCGGGACAATTTGTGTCTTCTCCCAGGCTTTTCGAAGTTGTGAATTTGCGCTTGTTTAAACTGGTTTTGGAATATGGAAGTGTTTAGAAATGGCTCCAAAAATCTCAGTTTTTCTTGGATTTTCATTGAGTTCCCTAGGCACTCTTATTGTTCTTACGGTACAATCCAGTGAGTCAAACAGATTATTTGCATCCAAAGACAACTTTATAGGTCTCAGGATTGTGAAGTTAAAAGATGGTCTAGAACCTTTAGCATCACTTATGTATATATTTGAGCTTTTATGTGTCATTTTGAGCCATTAGGGATTAGTGAAAATCCTACAATAAATTTAAATTGGAGCATAAAATTTTTGTTTAAAAAAAATAGCATTAATGTGAAATTATTCAATTTATGGTAAAACTGGATTCAAATAAATCAGTAAAGGCCTTAAAAGAACACAATATTACCACCATATAAACTTCTGACCACTTTATTATGTAACACTTTCAGAAGTTGTTGTTTGTTTTGCACAGCTTTGGCCAAGGTAATGAAATATTTAGTGACAGGTGAAACTTTTACAGTTTATAGTGTGACTTCTCCTGGTTGTCCAGGTGACATGAGTTGGTCTTGACCTTTTGCAAGCCACAGATATGAGCGCTCAGTTGTTGCTCTTTGTATTGTTAAAATGATATGTTTGGCCTGAGATAACCTTGCAGGATAATGTTGACTTCCTTGTCATATATTATTGAAACATGTACAGCCTCTAAAAGTGTCTGGCTGGATGGTGTAGTAGTACTGAATGAATTATGTTAATTGTACCCAAAGATATGAAAGTTGCTGTAGAGTTTCAGTTGAAAATAACCAAAAATACCTTCTGTTTTTCACCTCCCTGTATAGTTGTTGTTGGGTAATTGTGGCTGATTTCAATTAGAAACAATGATCCCACTTTTGTTTTATTTTTTTAAGGGCCAGTTAAGAAACCTAATGAACGTTCTGACATAATGGTTTGTTTTTATCATTATGTTGTCTTCAGACATGATGCATCTATATCTCACTCTGAAGGGATGGGTGTTGGTAAACCTGGTTTCCTCCTCTGCAGAAGTTGACTGACTCTTTATTTTCACTACCGTGACTGCTTTGGAGCTCGGAGTCACTTATTTGCCGAACTCCAGTCCAAACCTGCTGTTAACAGCTACACTGTGAGAGTATATGTCATTCATTAGCAGTTTGTGCCTGTCTTGACTTGCAGTCAACACTGCAGTTCCTGACCAGAAAGCTGCCATGGCCAACTGTTTATAGGTGCAGACCCCTAACTGAAACCATGTGTGCCTGTAGCTGGGCAAACATGTTGCCAGGAGACCTCGCTGATTTGCCACTCTGCAGAGACCCACTAGTAGCTGTTCACAGCTTTTATGATAAGTGCTAAGTCAGGATTCTTGTGCAGAACGGGGGGCTAATTTCTTTATTTGGATGTCAGGAAGTATCTGCTAAAGGCCTGAGTGAACATGTAAAAGAAATGTGCAGATCAGTTAAAAAGGAGTTTCCTAAGTTTACTCGATGCTTGTTGATATGGATGTGAACTATCTGGCTTGCTTGTGTACAATAAACAAGTGCTGAACTAAGACTTGTTCTTGAGGGCAAACCAAGTTTGTGGCTTGTTGTTGTGCCAGTTCTGAGAAAACCAGGTTTCATCAGAAAGAAGAGCCATTTATCATTTATAGTTTGTACAACGTCCTCTTAATGAAAACAAATGAATGGCAAATTATAGTTGTATTTATTTCTTTATTCGCCTCCTTTAAACAAGGAGAAGGATGATAATGTCCTTGGACTGAGTTAAAACTTGGAGTGAATGAAGAAGTTGTTCTGACCTACAGTGTCGATTTAACCTTGGAAAATGATTTCTCTGTTGCCGTGTCATTTCAGTTTCTCTTTAATGCTGCAAATACCGGTTTAGTATATTTCCAGCTAAGGCCTGTCACATAAACTCAGACTGCTCATTGCTCGCTCTCTTTTTCAGATAAGTTATTACACAGGGTGTGTTTCCTACCAAGTGTCTCTTCTGGTAGACCTGTAACGCTAACGTATAGTCAAGTAGGTAGAAGGGAAGGATCCATCATGCCCACAACACCAGATTCAGGAAGAGGGCTTGGGTGTTTTTAACCCTCCCCCCTCCCGACTGTGTAGCTGTCAGGAAGAGAGGCTCCTATTGGAGCCCCCTCCCCCTGCCCGCTCCTTCACTTTAAAAGGAGGCTTCCATTACATGCTGCTCATGCTTCTGGTTGGTTCTAGGGTTAAAATGCATTGACAGGTTCAGACACTGTAGAGTCAAATATACTCCATGATGTACAGATGCAGGTTAATATGCTGCATGTGGAGTTATCACTTCACAGTAAATGTAGGTTCATTCAGAGCTAATAAATCTGAGAGAGAGTTATGGAAACTCTCCAGGAACACAAATCTTTAAGAGCTTGTTTTCATGTTGCGTTTTCACCAGATGAACAAACACCTACTGGCCACTTGATTAGGTACATGGCCTCCTTCTGCCTTCGCAACTGGCTTAATCCTTTGTGGCAAAGACTCCACAAGGTGCTGGAAACATTCCTTGGAGAATTTGGTCCCAAGTCTGGTTGATGCATCACACAGTTGCTGCAGATTTGTCTAATCTGTGTGGACATCTCCAGCTCCACCACATCCCAGGGCTGTACCGTTGGATTGAGAGCTGTTGCCTGTGGAGACCACTGGAGCTAAGTGAAGTCACTGCCATGTTCAAGAAACCAGTTGAAGATGATTTGAGCTATGTGATCTGGTGTGTTAGCCTGCTGGAGGAACTCCTTAGAGCAGGGGTGCCCAAGTCCAGTCCTCAAGAGCTACCATCCTGCAACTTTTAAAAAATAAAAATTGGATTTCACAAAAAATTGGAACTGAGCATTAAGACCTACAGTGTGAACGTAGCCTTCGTCAAAAGGCTGAAATCCCTCAGCGGCAGTAACTCTACTCTGCAGAGGCCTGGTAACGAGCCATTCATTGGATCCAGGTGTGTTAGAGAAGGGATGCATCTGAAAGTTGCAGGGTGGTAGCTCTAGAGGGCTGGACTTGGGCACTCCTGCCTTAGAGGATTGGCTCACTTGGCGTCATGAGGGGATAGACATGGTTAGCAATTATACTTAGACTGTTTTATTAAAAGAATGGTAATTTGTACCAATAAACATCATCATAATACCACCGTTGCCTTTCTTTTCATGTTGAACCATTTGATCCTCACAGCTACCACTGACTGGATATTTTCTCATTTTCAGTCCATTCTCTGCAAGCCCAACCCAGTTGTCAGTAAAAGTCCCAGTAGATCAGAAGGGCCTGAAATGCTTCGAGCAGGCAGTCTGGGACCAACAACCATGTTTAATCCTTTTGCATTTTGATGCTTGCTTTGACTTTCAGCAGGTCATCTTCACCTTGTCTAAATATGTAAATGCATTTAGTTGCTGCCATGAGATTTGCTGAGTTGTGTTAACAGGGAATTGAGCAGGTGTGTCTCAGTGAACATTTATGGCCTCCATGGTTATAGAATGTAATCTATCGTTGTACCTGTTAAAGCCCGTCATACGTTTATCCCCAACAATTTATGACCTTGACCTCATTTCTTTTTAGTTGACTGGTTCTGTAGTCAACTCTAGATGGTAACATGATGTTTACAATGCATGAAATATGTGCAAGTTAAAACATTCACTGTGATACATGACTTCAAGTATAACTTTGATTCAAACTGTCTTTGATACTGAAGAAGTAGTATGATTGACCCAATTGTTGATATGTGATATTCTGTTATTGGATATTCAGTATATTGCGATTCGCTTCTGCAGTGCTCATCTCTGTTCTTTAGTTTAGAGGTAGATCATTTGTCCTGGGTGGGAGTCAGACTCCATACTTGGTGAGTTTAGCTCAAGGATGTGCAGCAGGTTGCTGACCTGGTCTTATTGGCTGTTTCTGATGCGTTTTGAAATGGGAAGATCAGAAAGGTAAATTAAATAAAGACTAAAAATGTAAGCCATCTACTGATGTTCTAATAAAGCAATGTAAATGTAGATTTGATGCACACAGGCCTTGGCCAGTATGAGATTCTCACAATATGATAACTTTCAGTAAAAATACCTGATACATGTTTTACCGTATTTACACAATAATTCAAGTGAAACTTCAATAGTATGATTCAATAACTTTGACTTAAAACTAAAAAGGTATATTTATTCCTACTGTTAAAAAAAATAAAAATAAAAAATAACATTGACTATTAAAATGAGCTGCAGGGAGGTGCAGCTGGTAGCACTGGTGCCTTGCAGTAATAAGGTCCTGGGTTAGAATCCCAACCTGTGGTCTTCCTGTATGGAGTTGATATGTTCTCCCAGTGCATGCGTGGGTTCTCTCTGGGCACTCCAGCTTCCTCCCACAGTCCAAAACCATGACTGGTACGTTAACTGGTCTCTTTAAATGGCCCTTAGGTGTGACTATGTGCATGGGTGTTTGTCCTCTTGTCCTGTGATGGACTGGAGACCTGTCCAGTGGTCATTGGGTGAGTGGTGGGTGACACCACTCACCCAATGACCACTGGAGATAAGCACCAGCCCACCCCCCAACACCCTGCAAGAACAAGCGGGTATAGAGGATGGCTAGATGATTGTGAGTTATAATAATTCTATCTGTAATACTTTATTTTTGTTATTCCTTTTAAAAATGGTCTTAAGCAAAAATATAGAATCAGTATATACTAATTCGTTAGTTTTTAAGTAAATGTGTAAACTGCACAGAACACTGTAGCTTTTTGCTATCCTAGTCTTTATATAGAAACACTAAGAGCTCATAATAGCTGGATAATTACAAAATTATGTATCTTCAAAAATGATCTGCTGTGATCATTCCTTATGTTGCACTTTAACAACATGGACTAAATGTCCCATTTTACCATTTGTAACTCAAACGTTTGTTTAGCACACAGAATGAGAAGCCAAGTTTTCCTTGTCCACTGGGCTAACTGCTTAAATGTTAAAGAACCAGTTTAGATAAGGAAATGAAGATGCATGGAGATTAGGTAATGGTTGACAAAAACTGTAAGTGTTTGATAAATGTGTAAGATTAGGTTGTGAAGTGTTATAAAAGTCAGCAGTCATATTACTGTTCTACTGGAGCTGAGAGTGACCTGATCTGAAAGGAGCTTTCCACTCATGCAGCGTGTGTTTCCATCTCCATCTGATCTGGAAAATAAAGATAAGTGCCACTCTTAGTTTCCATTTATGTTGCCTACCACATTATTGTTTCTGTCTGGCCCTTCATGATTTTGACTGTTTGCCATTTATGGAATTTTACATATTTTGTATATATTTGAGTCTTGTGGCTCTTTTTTAAAGGCTCTTAATGCTGTTGATGTCATAAATCAGCTTTGCCCAACTTTGTGCCTCGAAGCACAGAAGTTGTTAAAATTTTTAGCACATGTATAAAAAAAATTCACCTGACTTATAATTTTGATCAAACTCTTTGGTCTACGTGTATCTTCAGGAATTGAAATAATCTCAAACAATTATAAAATCCCTCTCTGCAACGAGAGCAACAAATACGTACAGCATGCTGGAGAAATATGCATAATATGCAATAGCAGAAGCATAGAGTTGGAAAACAGTTCATACTTTGAGCTGTACAGCAGATTTGTATAGGTCCAGTTAGTCTGTTTGTGGCACCTGTTGGGATGAAACTACAAGGAATTCATTGATATTAAGTATGTGGAGATTGATCACTGGCTAAAATGCTAATACAATGTTTTTATTGTGAGCTCTGTGACATCTTGGTGTCAAATGATTGTTGGTAAAAACGTTGATGCTGACGAATTCATGAATTAATTACACTAAAGTGCTGCCTCAATTCTGAGCCAGCTGCTGCACATGTGAGCTCAGACTGTGTTATTTCTTTGAGAAAAGAGGTGAGCAGCACAGATGGGCCTGCTTAGATGGTGCTGAACTCATTTTCTCCCTGTCCTCCTTTCTTGTCTCCTAGGTACCCTGATTTCTCTTTCTCAGACAAAGACAGAACCTTTTTACCATATCATGTGCCTCTGGCTGTCGCATCATTCTATATGTCACTGAACTGTCTTTCAGCTATTTCAAAGGTGGCATAGGGAGCTCAGAGACCATTCATTTTTGATGCAAAATTCAATCTTTTAGCCACCTTGGGGTTTTAAGGGCCCCTCCCTGCAGTAGGCCCTCGGTAAACTGGACCATAAAACTTCTAAAATGACACATCATCTCACACAAGCTGTCCATACTTTGGACCAGCTGGGTAGGTCCAACTCCTCAAGAAAATTCTGTCTATCCATCCAAAAAGTATGCTGTCTACCTTGTGTCACTTCACGTCTTAGCCAGGTGCCATGTGTGAACTTACTTTCCATTTTATAAGTAGGTCTCAGAAAATGGTCTATTTCAAGGGTTCTTGATAATCCAACCACCAAACTGTGTCTCTATTTTAATATCCACATGAAAGTCTCATTTATCAACATTGTATAAGAAGCCTGCTTATTCATGTCATTTGAGCTTGTCAAAGTTTATTTATAGCATCATTCATACACCAGCCAATACAGAGTCAAGGGTTCGACACATGGTACGAGATGTCGCGCCCTCTCCATTCATTTCCTAAGGAACTTGGGTGATGAGGTGACAATCGGTGCCCTCCTCCTGCCAAGCCACCAGGAACATTCATTTATGTGAACTTTCATGCTCATACATGTAGACGTGCACAAGTGGGCTTGCAACATGACACAAGACAGTTGAAAAATGTTCCGCTTTTGTTGCTGTTGAATGGCACTACAACCAGTCAGCGAGTGTTTCATTGACTGACCAATGAGCTGAGAGGAGACTAAAAGCTGAAAGCTGCAGTCTTCCACTTTCAGCATGGAGGAACACATCACTTTAGCTGCGTCCGACTTTCCTATTTTATTATATGACACATCACACAGTGATTATAGACATAGATATTTAAAGGCAGGTGTATGGGAACTTGTTGGCACCAGTGTGAACTTGTTTGGTGAGTTGTCTCCACTGTAAGATTAACAAAGTCTTCTCTTATTCCAACACCTTACCTTACCTTATTCTTCTGACAATTCATCCTTGATGCCTTGTCTGTCACGGACTGCTTTGACAATGTCAAAGTTACCTCAAATTTCATAACCAATCAAATTTCTTGGAGATTAGCAATCAGAGAATGCGATCTGAAAGCGCAATTTCAGAGCACAATCTGCGACGCTGCTATCACGTCCCATTTGTTGGGTTTCACCCTGGGTGGCAAATATGGGTGCACTGCTAAATCGGTCCCAGTTTCCTTAATTATGAGAGATCGGCAATGTGAAGCCGATCTCATCCACCAATCTTAACCTTAAAATCAGCCACTGTCCCCTTTTGCTCTGTTATGAGAGAGGGCTGACTGACAGACCACGTCAGGTCTGCAGGAGCTCTGAAAATAATGGTCACCTCACTGTTGCCAACATAGCAACTTTGTTGCTTTATTTAGTGACTCTTCAGGCAAAAATATCTGTTTTGTCCAAAATCAGAATTGGCGGGTCAGGCTTTTTAAAAGATTGGGAATTGGTCAGAAAACTGTAATTGATGCCTCCGTAGTGCCGATGACTTTCCCTCGTTGCTGTTGTTCGCCGCTCTCCATCTGTCGATCTCATCAGGGTAAAACACTTAAAATAACAAAAAGCATTAAAGAAACTCAGAAAGGCACACATGTTAAAATACAAATGTAATCTTTAACCTCACTTTACATTCAGTCTTAATTGACTGGACAAACAGTTCATTTGTCCGATTCCTTGATCAAAAACTACAGTACATGAAAATGTTTTTGGTCCTGACTTTTTTTTTTTAATCTGCGTAACTGATAAATACTGGGCTGATTTATTCAATTATTAGACAATTCACTATCTCACCAACTGTTACCAAATTTTTTTTTTTTTTTTTTTTGGTATTTATTTATTATAGCTCAATGTCATATTTTATGTAGAGATGCACAGATAAATCAACTTGGAACTAGTGTTGGCTAATTTTCATCTTTGATTGGGAGTTTCTTTAAATCTGAGATTTAAACGTCTGCGTTCTTAAAGGAAGACTCAGAAAAATGTTGCTAAAGCGACTAAAGTTACTAAAGCTAACTATGCTAACTGCTAATAAGATACTTAAGACGGGTTAAACTTTAAACTCTGTAAACATTTTGTCTTTGTTTTAAATTGATAGTAAAAACCTTGTTTTACTGCAGCCCTTCTCCTACACACAGTGGGACGTCACCTCTGTTCAGAATATAAATATTTTCATGAGTGGTGATAAACTGAACTATTTTACAATGTATTAAAACTCAGGAGGTCAACAGGTCCAAACTTTTACAAAAACTAGAAATAAGCCACAAATATCCTATTGGTGCATCAAATACCATGTTAGGGATGTGACCAGAGATGGTGACAGCTCTATTTATTTAATTTATTTATTTAGACAAAACTAGAGTTCTCTTGTTGCTCAGTCGTTCAGTTGAACTCATAATAGGCATTTAATGTGATCATGCTTGTAAAGCTGATAACACTGTGAAATAGTTAAAAAGAAGTTTTTTATGTTTTATAATTTTTTTAAGGTTGCTTCTGCAGAGACATAGCTATGAAACAGGATAGTAGCAGAGCCATCAATTAAAGGAACACAGTGGTGCTCCTAGGCTGGCTCACTTTGACTGTACCATTTAAACTAATTGGAAACAGAGCTGCTGGTGTCTGAAACGGCAGCGTTGGAGCTCTTTAGCATTGTTACAAGCTTTCATTTCCACCCCTGCTTCTTTTTAATGATATAAAAATGGAAGTGGCAGAGCAGCAGGATTGCATTGCCTCTCAAAATGAAGGATAAGAAAATGTCACCTTCCAACAGTATCTTTGTAGGATAAAATGAGTTCAGGCTTTAGAAAGCTTACTTCCTGCTGTTGAAATGACTGTGGTTGGTTTTACATTCAGGTAAAATTGGCTTCATAGCTCTGATTTCCAAATAGTCTTGTTAGACCTCTTTTGCCTGGTGTTTGACACAAATAAGCAATATATTTAATTTGACTGTAACAGCTCAGTGCTTGTTTACGTGGTTTCATTCACAAATCTTCCTGTCCTTCCTCTTGCACCTAACCACACTGCTGTTGCAGCAAGAGCTACTGTTTGAATGTAGACTCTGTGACAGCTTACAGGAAGATGGGTCAATAGTTATCTTTGGCCTCTGCACTCCTTGTGCAGACAGAAGTCGATGCAGCAGGATACACATGTGTGTGTGTGTGTGTGTGACACAAACACTTCCTCTCAGTATGTACTGCTCTTACCAACAGTGCATTTTCATATTTGACTGTTTTAGTTTGAGGAGACGGAGGCTGCTTACATTATGCTAAAATAACGTATGCATGCTCGAAACATCAAATGCAATTTTTGATCAAAGTTGTCTGAAGGTAATCTCCTAATAAGGAATTAATAAACCAAATCGGACATTAAATTGTTGCAGTATTTGATAACCAGAGATACATAAATGCTAAGGGGGGGGGGAAAGAATAAGAAGGGTAGGTGCATTTTACTATTTGAATGCACCGATATGAAGATTTGAGCCTATATTGATATCCGATATTGCTGTTATGGGCAATAACTGACATTTACCAATATTATATATATTTCATTACGCTTGTGAGATCTTAAACGATCCACCCCACTGACTTCACCACTGCTTCTCTGCTTCAGGTAAACCTCTCACCATCCTACTCTGCATCACTGTCACATGACCAAATAAATACTACATGACCAGCCTCCTTCCCTCCCCTTCCATAAATAAACGGCAGCAAGATGGAAATAAATATGGGTTGTTACTATCCGCCCAGTTTTATTTAGCGGACGGATACCGATATGTTAAAAAATCACTAATATTGGCCGATACTGATGTAAGTGCTGATATATTGCGCATTCCTAATTTGAATGTATTTCCTGCTTCTGCATTAATCATTTGAGGAATGTTGTCTATGAATGCGCTCCATTTATTCATGTTGTCTGATGATGATGCAAAGCTCACCACTGTGCTGCCCTGACACTGCACTCCACTTTATCACTTGGCTCACTTTCACTCATTCTTGCTCAACAAACGTCTCAAAAGAAACATAACACATTTACTGAAGAAGTTCTTTATCTTTCTGCAAATATTGATGGTCCTAAGTCTCCTCAGAAAGTGAAGTCTGTTTTATCTCTTGTTGAGAACAGCCTGAGTGTGGCATGTCCAGCCCAGTCTGTGTTCCAGGTGTTGTCCTGACTGCCGCTGACCAAGTAGAGCAGACAGAGGTTTGTTGGACTGAAAGCAAGTCTTTGTGCTCACAGGGACATGATTTGATTTTGTCAACAACGTCACTAAGTTGTGAGTAAATCTGCAGCTCACCCAGCCACCACACTGCTCCAAAGCCAGACTGGGGCCAGGGTGCTACACCAGTTGCATGGATTTACAGACCAAACAGGCGATTGAATCCATGATGAAGCTGTATTATTGATATAAACAGAAACTCTTTGATGACAGATCCACCAACCAGAGTTTTTGGGGCCAATTTAAGAAATTACAGATGTCAGCAGATTCTCTTGAAGAAGACAATTTCTCTAGCATTGTTGCCATTATTCATTATCACTGTGTGTGAGAGATTAGTCCCTGTAAAACTGGGTTTTATTAGGGTTTTGTAACAAAGAAAAAAACGATTATGGTGTCGATATTTTGAGCAGTTTTTTTTTCATGAGATATTAGCACCATTACCATCGCCAATACCTTAGGCTCTGTTTGTATTCTCTGGGAATGCAGACCTTTACCAGAACCTTTTCAACTCCTGCGTGTTTAATGGCACAAGACATAAAAGGATAAAACACTTTACTGCAATGTGATCTGCCTTTATGTTATGTGTTGAAAATGTCCCTCTCTCGAAGCTGAATTGAACCACAGACATGTCTTAATATTTTGTAGTGAATTCAATTTTCCATCTTAAATAGATGCTTCAATATCTGAGCTTCCTCTGACTTCATTTTAACCACGTTACCAATGGTGAAAAATGCTCACAGTGACTCTGCTTTATTTAGTAACAGCAGCTAAACTGAAAACTGTTCAGTTGGTACCCTGTGTCAATCGTCAATCCAACAACTGACGATGGGCAATATATTCATGCAGATATATTCGTGGATGTTTGGACTTATTTTGTGGGCGGAACAATGTAAGCATGCACGGACTGATTTGCCAATTTAGAACTCAGAAGTCCAAAAATGGAGGAATCAGTTGCCAGAAGTACAGTTTGGCTTTAAATGGGATGAAAGATGTAAACCACAGGATGGAACCAAAGTGGTTTGTCACTTGTCCAGTTTCAGCAAAGGACTCAAACATGACAATCTTATATGAGCATTACATGTTCACCACCCAGTTGATGACGCTACAAAATCACCAGGTGCTGCAGTTCCATCAACAAGCTCTGAAAAAGCTTTTCACCAGCAGAAATGCAAAATACAGCTAAATACAAAAAGGACAGCCCCAGATGGACACAGTTTGCCTTGACTGTAAATATATCTCAAAGAAAAATGCAAGAAAAACGTTTCCCATTGATGTAACAAATAGCATCTATAAATGGGGAATATACATAGACTTGGAACTCATCTTCAGTAACGCTGGTAAAGATGTCAACCACCTGCGCACACTGCTAAATTCAAATAAGATAAACATGCTTGTTTTCCTTGTCAAGGCGTTTCTAAGCTTTATTCAGAAGAAATAGCCTATTTTCCTTTTTTCAGCTTGTTCTGATTTCGTTTCAGTGTTTGGATGTTTCCGTCAAAACTGCAGTGGAGATTATTATTATTTTTTTTTTTATTTATTTTTTTTCTTCCAATGGAAGCACATGTTTGCTGGTAGGGCTGGTATTGTTAAAAACCCCACAGTTCGATTCAAATTTCTATTTTTTGGGTCACGATTCGATATTGCTTTAAATGCTTCGATATTGATTTCATAATAAGAAGTACATAATTCATTAGAGTCCCTGTGGATAATTTTAGGATATTTATTTACTTGCCAGTATAAACAGAAATGGTATACATACATAAAACTGTAGTACAATAACACTAGTGCTGAATATGGAGTACTGTATGAAAACTTGAGTAAAGTGTATGTAAATAACTCTCTTTTTCTTGTGGAAATTGAGATAATTCACATCATTTTATAATCTTCATTTTTAAGCATATTTGAACAATATATGTTCCTCACTAGTAGGTGGTGGTAATGCACATACATAGCTGTTTGCCAACCGCCAATAAACTCAAGAAGAAGACGAGAGTAGTGTTTGTGTGACACCGAGCTGATATATCGTGCTGCTCTGAGCAGCCAGGCAGTCGCGCAGAACGCGCAGCACCGTGGCTACTCTGCGCCGAACTGACAGGTGTGTAATGGGTGTCTGGGGGCAAAGAAATGGCGCCAGGTGTACAAGTAGTTAATCAAACTTGCTAATACGCATTGCCCTTCTTGGCAGAAAGTGTGGGAAATGGAGGAAGTGGTACGCTCCAGTATGAAATCTTAAACGTCGTGGACAGCACGCACGGCTCTGGAAAGTGTTGCTCACCATGACGCTGGCCAAGAGATGTAATCGATTCACAGGGTTTTCCGAATCGATATTGAATTGGAAAAATTAATTGCAATGCATTGATGAGTCGATATTTTTCCCTGTTCTATTCACTGGAGATTATTGTTATTTTAGTTTTTCTGTCTTATACTCAAATCCGTAAAACAGATAGTGGAATGTAAGCATGATTAAACTGGAAGGGAAGCCAGTCTCTGTTTGCCCACCCCACTATTGCGATTATTATCTAAATAAATGTATTTTCTGGACATGAGATTCTGGCGGCTCTCTGTTCTAAGTTTGAGTAAATAAATCGGCGCTACGCTTAGATGCACTCTGGGGAAAATAAAAGCTTTGCTTGCAGCTGGAAGGAGTTTGTGTGTATCATTAAAAACTGCATTATATTTTTTCCATGGGATGTCTTTTGGCTTCAATCAAGCATTGTTATTACTGTAATAAAGAGAGTAATTCATCATCCAAAAAAAAAAAAAAAAAAAAAAAAAATCACTCTTAAAAACCAACCAGTGAATGGCTCGGCCTATTGTTGGTGGTCGATTCATTCGTCCAATTGCCCAACCTTACCACACATCTCAGAAAAACAGAGAGTCCTCCTCTCCAAGCTGGAGGGTTGGACTCATGTTTTTGAGTTTCATGCCTCTGGTAAGGCACAGACCCAGCAGTGGATGGGAGTGTTCCACCACTCTCATCCCAGCCTTGAGTGCCTCTTGCCAGCCACTTCAGGCCAACACTCCTCCCCTCTGTGCTGGCGGTTTGGACCCCACCAGAGGATGGGAGCGTTCGCAACGTCAGAACTTATTCAGCTAATGTGTCTCCATCTCTCCTTTAGTGCATTAACACTTTTTTCAGAAAAACCAAAAACCGCCTCAAATGAGCGTGAAAACATTTTTACAAAATTGAGGAAGTTATTTTGAAGGTTGCCGTTTCAACCTTTTCGATTGTGATTCTTCAAAATGCGCATCAAAAGAAGTTGATGGAAACATGGCTCCTGATGTACTGCAACTAGAATCCTACTTTGGTGAACCCACACACCTAGCTTAGCTGGTCGTGAGAGGCTGAGCGAAGTTCAGTGAATATTCTATAAATTGAATATTCTATCAGACGTATCATCTATTGATACTGATCACCTATCTATCGCGATATATACTGTTATTGATTTATTGTCCAGCCCTAGGAGAACCTCATGAAGATGAAATGAAGTTCTGGTATTTTCCTTCAGCAATGCAGCAGCTTCTATATGTGGCCACTGTGGATTAGGACTGGTAGCCTTTCTAGCTTTTTACCACATCACCATAATAGATGTTTTCACAGTAAACAGATTGAATTAACCTCCTAGGTGGATGATTTCTGAAAGCCTTAGGCTGCTGCTGCTGAATCGCTTCCTTGCTCATCTATTAGGCAAGCCCCTGGTCCTCACTCATTCTTCTTTCTCCAACTTTTCCTGTGCGATGAAGCATAGAAAGCATTTCTTGTTGTTTGTAAATAGCATCAAGGGATTGCTCAATCTTTCAGCATATCTCCTGCACTCTAACAGCAGCTAATCTCTGTTCTTTGGTGGTATCATATCAATAACCTCGTGGGTCTGTTTGCCTGGTGGGCAACCAGTTCCACACAACTCAAAATCTCGTCTGTTGTGGCCAAGTGTTGCTTTTTCAAGGGAATTACATATAGGAGTTTTGATCATTTTCACAACTTGTCTTTTACATTAGACCCCATATTTATTTTCACATTCTGTTCTTTGGATTTTAAAGCAAAGTGTTGCTCTCCCAGTGTTGGTTTAAAACATTTGCAATATTTAGTCCTAAAGGAGTCCCATACAGAATCTTTTAAAGTGAATTCTATAGTTTCTGTACTTTTTGAATGCTACATGTCTGTAGATATGTTGGAGTAAACCAGGCTTTACAGATGAAAATACATTGCTGTTAATAAGAGGAGAAATCAGACCATCTTTTTTTCTCGAGCATACAACCTTCTAAGGAATCCCCCAAAAAAGTGAGCTTGTAAATAATTTCACCATAAAAAAGTTTATAGGTGGCTTAAAATCTTTAGTTGACCTCAAAGCAGAAACTGGTTCTAGATGATGTCTACATTATCTATTTTCTGAATGTGGTATATGAAGGTGGGAAAATCATAACTTTGAGTTTCTAGATGCATGTATCAGTCTTTTACTGGCCAATATTGATAATTCCCAGTTTTCTTGGAAGACTGTCCTGCCAGTTTTGATTTGTCGTACCCTGACTACAAAAATAGGCTTGTATGTTTTATAAACTTTATTTCAGTAGTTAAATGCAGTAAACATGAACCATAAAGGAAAAATATACTGCAGGTGGCTTGATAATAATTAATTTAAATTATTTTTAAAAAATAATTTTAAACACACCAGAAAAAGAAATGTTTACAAGATTATTTCCATTTACTCGTCAACACTTAAGTAATCAACCTTTATTTGAGCTTTACTATTTTCAAATGTGTTTTAAAGAACATGCTGTTTGTTCATGCACTTACAGATCAGTCTGTTCGAATGCATTTAGGGTCCTAAAAATAATGGATGCAAATGCAAAACATTTTTTTTTTAATCTACATATTTGTGTTAAAATCGATATGAAGTGAGTCATTTTCCCAAATTTGCACACATTTCACAGCAGAACCTCAGACGCAGGATCTCAACCCCTACCCTCATTTGCAGGGGCTTACCTGGTGGCCAACAGCCAAAACAGTGGCACTGCAGGTTTAAAACTCCTTTCACATGGTAACCACGACAACTGAGGTTGCACAATATATCGCATCGCAATCGTCATTGCAATGTCAATATCTGAAATATTGTAAAAGACTGCTTGGATGCAATATTAGGTAGTATATTAGATTTCAAGTGCCATGTATGCAAGTTGTGCATGCCAATAATATTCCTGGCCTTCTGGGTGAACCTTCACTGTCATTGATGCCCACATTTCATTTATATTTTTAGTGCCTGAGATATTAAAGCTCATAAAGAGTGGTAAGAACCTTATGATGGAGGAAAAGAGTGTTATCAGATTGCCATTACAATATTTAGCAGTGGTATTGCAATTTCATGGTGCCCTGTTGTTGTCCATCGCTAATGGTGGCCTAATGGTGGCTGCCCACTCTGGTTGATTATCCAAAAAATACGATGCAAAATTAGAAGAAACACAGATATTGAACAGAGATGCTGCTGAATATATCTGCATGGGCCACATCATTGTTTACACTGTCAATAAAACTTGTTCCCAATTACTTGTTCAACTGAATTCGAGCTACAACCCTTCCATTAAGAATATTAACATGCTCAGCAAGTGGTATCTTGTCTGTTTCTCTATACAGGAAAGTGACTCTTATAGGTAATAATTGCTGAATTACCCACTATTTACTGGTTTATAACAATATTGTCATACTGTTATTTTTCAGATTTTCATTAGAAAGAAACTTGTGTGTTAAAAAATGTTCCCCAGTGTTAAAAATGGTATCAAGTATTTTTCTTATTTGTATCATGTTGAAAGGTCATTACTGTTTTGGCCCTCGGGTGCATTTAACACCAAGGGAGAAAGGGGTTCGGGTTACCCTTACCTCTCAGTATTTGACCTGATTTCAAGCTTCTTTTTGGCATCTTAAAAAAACCCAGCGTTCAGAACAAGCTTTTTACCACATAATGTAAGTTGGTCAGTATTTAAAACCTGTTGCTGCAGCAAAAAGCTTATGTTTGATAGTTTGTTGTGGTTATGGAAAAGCACAATGATCTAAATTTGTAGAATTTCTTAAGAAATTTTGGGTGTGCACCTTGTTCTATCAGCTAGTTTTGTTTCCTTTTTATCACATGGCCACAGTTTTGTGAAATGCTGTTTACCATTTTCTGTCAGTTCCTGGCTCTGTTATCTGCTGAGCAGCTGTCGTCATATCAGCTGCCTAAAACTAACATAACATCAAAAGGTATGCACATATTGATAGTTCGAGATGTAGACTTTTAATTGCTTTTGTAGAGCTGTTGCTATGGGAAACAGACAGTTTTTTTTTTTTGTTGTTTTTTTTTTTGTGGGTATTTTTTTGTTAACAGTGGTACAACAGCAGCACTATCTGTAGCTAATCTATCCTAATATTTCATTGCGTAGAGTGACTAATTAATCCTGGTCCTTGTGAAATATTTCCCTTACCACAGTAGCAAAAGGCTGGGACCACTTCTGTTGGTTAGACCATCCAAGTTGAGTAGCAGAGCATGACTTGAATGTTTTCAAATGGCTGGATTAAGACTGAATGGCATTTGTTGAGTGGAGGAGTCACATGACTTTGCTGCTATGTGTTTTTTGGTTGGCCTCAACATGGAGAATGATACTCCTAACAGCTGCGAGAAGCATTTCCGGTGGAGGGTTTTCTGCTCGGCCAGACAGATGGAGATCCAGCAACACACTCAAGCAGGGATACATCCATCAGTAACTCCATGTTCACCACAATATGCCTCTCCATGCATGCAGTTTTTAGACATGTAAATTTGCCCTGGTAATAATCTGGAAGCCCAACTTTGACCAATGCTCTTCTTTTTTTCCTGTTATTACAGCAGTGTTCTTGTTTTGACCTTCTTCAGAGCTGTAGGCATCATCAGCAGTGAAGACTAGAGGTGGGCAACATTGCCAAAAAATTATATCATGAGATATATATATATATATATATATATATATATATATATATATATATATATATATATATATATATATATTAAATACCTTTTAATGAAATCACAAATGATATTCCACATTTTCTGCAAATATATAACTTCAAAAGAGAGTTGTTGTTTTGTTTTTTGTTTTTTTGGCTTTATAAACAGTCACCATAATAAAAATATATTCATATATAAATGTACACAAAATCACACAATACGTTTAGTGCATCAAAGAAAATATAAAATGGATAAATAAATATAAATGTTAACTAATGTTGGCCAGCAAAAATCAGTCTGAAATCAGCTACCAAGTGTAAATAAAATACTTAAATACACAAATGAAACAAACTGTTGTGGTTCAACAGAACATTAGTTTTACAAGATGTTTCCCCCTGTTGTTTTTTTAACTACTCAAACATTATGTGCAAAAGTAAGAATCTTGTTTTAATATAAAAAGAAATCTTCCTTTTAAAACTGCTCATCGCTCAACACCAAAATATGTCACATAAAAAAAAACAAAAAAAAACTGCAAAAAGTAAAAGCGTGTGCACACTTCCTTATGATCAGGAACGTTGTTCACCTGAACGTCTAAACAGGAAGTGGGTGACAAATGTTTTCTATTGCTTTGATGGCAAATGAGGTAGTGAACCAGGCAGAAAGTATTTAATGACTGGTGCCTAGAGAAAATATAACTGAACAAAAGTTGTGTTCCTTTAAAAATAGACAAATAATTTGGTAATTAGATGCTTCTTGAATTAGCAAGTATTAGTGTGATAGTGGGAGATGCAGGCTGTGTTTCTGCTGTGTTGAACCTCAAGAAAGAGTTGTGTGGGGCTGTGACATGGGATTGACAGGGAAGTTATGTCTGGTATTTAAGACTTCTTATATCAGCTTCATCTCAAGGACGAGGTATAGTTAAATCAGCACACCAGTTATTAGTCAGAGTGCAGACAGATCTTGTGATGATTAGCTGCAGTGAGGTTATTGAGAATTGTCTCAAAACTCAGAATGCTTTACTTTTACCTCTGAGTTTTTTGTTTACCTCCAAAGTATAGATAACCTAGAGAATCTGAGCTCTTACGTAGACAGGAAGGAGATTTGCTGCTGTACTAATGGTCTTAAACTGTGAATGATGTACAGCAGGGACATACAGGTTTACGTCCTACAATCACCGTCTACAGTCTTAACAAACATCCTTCGGTTCAGATCTTTGGGTGTAATATGACAAAAAGGGCAGGTATTATGAGTAGGAACATTGCCAGACTCTGAGTCAGTCAACTTTAAACTGACTTTAAATTTACTGTTTCTATTCAGTGTTTCTCACTGAGCCCATTAATCCTTCAATCTGATTGATGGTCTCTTACTTTTTATAAGAAGCAGTAGGCTGTTTTTATTTTCCCTTACATGCAGGTTTCAGGTGATTGTCAATGAATGACAGTTTTCAGTAATTGGCCTTCATGTTGGCTTTTAAAACTAGCTGTCCTTAACTTGGAGGTTATTCATGTAAGGTGGTTATTTTGATAATGAACTGGTAGTAGGTCCTCTCTTTGTAGTAGAAAGTGATTAGCTTTGCTCAAACAACTAAAATGTTTGTCAGTATGTTCTTTTTTCTTTGTACGTATTTATTAAAACATTATAAAGTTGAAAAAGTTACTAAATCTTAAAGACCGCACAGTTCAGTTATTCTCATTTGTCTATTCTTGTCCTATTGCGTACTTCGTGATGTACATTTTAAGGATGCCTACTGCGTCTTGATCAGTGCTTCTCAGTGGCCTTTTCTGGTTGCCCTGGGTCTTCTCTAATGCTCCCTCTACTCTTAAGTTCACCCCAGATATTTTCTGTCAGATTTTGGACTGAAATGACCTCGAAAGATGCATCTAGTAAACCAGTTAGAGAAATTTGCTCATGTTTTGGATCATTATCTTGTTGAAAGACCTATGAACCATTTACAGTTTTCACCATCCACCACATTTTTATTCAAAAGGTCCTTGTCTTTCAAAGAGTTTATGATGCTATGCACTATAATTCTAAGGTTCTCATGGCTTTCTGCATCACAAGTCCTCCTCCATACTTAACAGCCGCAGCACATGGTTCCAGTCATAGCCCCATCAAGATGCATCTGTTTATGTTTGTGATGGTGGGGGGAGGGGAGGGGATTTTTTTTTTTTTTTTTTTTTTTTTTTTTCCAAAATGACTGGTTACCATGTAGATGAATGGTTGCTGTGGAGCCATCCTGCTCTTTGTGCATGCTGGCAGAATGAATATGTCTTTCTTTCCTACTTTAAAGGCTCGTGTTGTTGCTTCTGTCTTTGCTTCATGTTGTATCACTACGTCACCTTGTTCCGTGATCCTGTATTACGCTTACAGCCTGTGACCATTACAGCTCCGTAACTACATCCTGTGGTGCAAGTTGTAAGAGGGGTATGTAGACTTGAACTCCCCCATTCTGGGGAGGGTCCTTTCAGCTAACCACGAGACATATAGAACATGCATAAATTGCAGATTAAAATCATAATATGAAAAAGGCTATATGTGTACTCAAGAGAAACAGGAAGTCCTAGCTTACTTGCTTTAGTTGGTCTGAATGTCTACAAACATTTCACTGGTAAAGTAAACTGAAGGTTTAGTTCAGAATATTGCTATGGAACCAATGGTGTGAAGAAAAAAAAAATCAAGGATTTTATTAAAAACAAATATTCCTTCAGTCAATAAATGTACCTTAAATTAGTAAATAGATTTTCTAAAATTGTCAGTGTAAGATTATTCTACAACAAAAACGTTGAGTTTATTTTTGAGCTGTTTACATATCTTTATTCAGGTTGACTAAGAATTATAAAGCACACTGAAGGTTTAACTATTTTTATCACAGGAATAGCTTTGAGTGACAATGAGCGGCATCACTGAGTCTGTCAGTCTTCTAAGATAACACAGGACACCTTTATCTGCATCCTCAACTATTTTCAATGCTCAGTAGCATTCTTCACATTACTCTGCCTGTGAAAGGAAGAACAGGTATTAAAAACCACAGATCAGACACAAATGATAGGTTGTGCAATTTCCAGTCTGACCAGTTATTACACCAGTTACACGCGTTTATAAGCATGATTTCAGTGGTTAAATTATTAAAAGTAGTTGTTTATACGGGCTAATGCTAAGTAGTGCTCATTGTTTCCACGAGGAACATGGGCGTTTTTTAGGGGGTGCATAGACAAATACTTGAAAAAGCTGGTACATACTTGTGAAACCAATTTTATCCACAATCTTATCTACGTAAGAAGGTCTGAAAATCAGCCACTGTCCCCTTTTACTCTACATTGAGAGAGGGCTGATTGACAGACCTGCCCACCAGGTCACGTCTGCAGGCGCACAGTTAACAATAGTCTCCCCACTGTTACCAACTTAGCAACTTTGATGCTATATTGAGCAGAAAAAATAAATAAATCGGCAGGTCAGACTTTTTAAAAATCGGTGATTGGCCAGAAAACGCCAATTGGTGTGCCCTACTTTCTTTTAGAAATAGCTATCTCTAGTAGAACAACTAATTGCTGTAGTCAATGTAACGACCGTTATTGCAAACAGAATATATTTAATAGTTATTGAAGCAGTACTTGAGTGTCTTGAATATGTCTACATATTTGACGGAACATTCCTAAGGGGAAAAAAAAAACTTGAAAATATTCATTATTCATCTTCTATGTACCATATTTATTTATGTTTTTATCTGTCTCTCTTCGTCTTTCAAACCTTATAAACTGCATCTTTCTTTCTATCTCTCTCTTCCATGTATGTATTTCCTTGCCAAGCCAGGTCAAAACCTTTTTATTCAGCGATGACTGGATTTTTGCTGTTTGTCAGGAGCAGGGCATGAAGCACATGGTCTATTTCGTGTACTTGTACCTCTGCCATGTGTACCAGCAGTAGGAGAATTGCCCCTACTGTTACTGCCAGGAGAGGCTGAGTCTTGTCACACTTTTTTTAAGATGCTCTTGAGTGAGCTGAGCAAGCGGTGTGGCTTTTATACTTGACATGCACGTTGGTGCAGTATTCTCTGAAAATGAGCCAACATCGAGGGATCGTATAAATGCTGGTCCAGTTTGAGTGAAAGATGGTGTACACAATTCCCGCAACAATTTGGAGGTGAATGACCAGGTGCCCCAACAGCGAACTAGTCAAATGCGCATTGGCGCAGGTTCACCCTCTTCCCCAGTTCAATGTGTCAGCTAAGATTTGAATGTTAGATCACTGCTTTTTCCAGCCTGGGACTGGCCCTTGCTTGAACCTGTACCTCCTGCTCTGATGTTCCTGAATAAATGCCCGGAGAGGAATCACTGACTCACGTTTCCTTAATCAGAAACAAACACAAAGTTTTTGAAAATTTAACAAAACCTAGCGTGATGGTTAGCTGAAAGTAGAGGAGCGACCATGTAGGGACGGAATTAGCTCACAACGTGATCAGTCATGTAGACTGGCTGATAAAATTAATGACATTACCTATGAACACAATTACTACGTTCCGTGATCGTCTTGCGGAGGGGGTCTCACTGACAGAGCCCCCCCTTGGACAATGACGGGGGAAACACTGGTGCTGCAAAGTATTCTTCAACTTTGTTAAGCCCGAGCAGCTAAGCTCTCCGAAGACCTATTGTAATCATAGTGTTTCTTATTATGCTTCCGTCAAATGAATTGGCTTTTTGGAGGCCTAAACATATATGAAAACTCATAATTTCTCGCATCAGGACTGCGAGAAATTTACGTATTTTAAGGTCTGAAAAAAAAAATCGCAACAGAGACGACTCAACGGAGCCTCCCGGCAGCTTTCAAAACACCCTCCACATTGACCTTACTTTATCGTAGAAACATAAAATTCGGTACAGTTGCAGAATTCCCCAAGACCTATAGAAAAGTCTCCTGCAGCCATGCTCTACACCAAACAGGAAATCTGCCATTTAGGATTGAAGTTCCGATATTGACCCCATTTTGACCCTTACTGCTTCCACATTTGATCGAACTCCTACTAGAGAATTTGATCGATTGGTTTCAAACTTGGTCAGTTTGCTCATAAGGCATGTGGGATTAAAAGTGGCCAGACCTCAAAGTTTGATATTACGCCATGAAATACGAAAATGTTATATATCCTACACGAAAACTCACTAGGACAACAAACCTTCAGTGTTTGAGCCACATCCGGTCCCCTACAATAACCAATGGTGAAATCATGACATCACTGATAACAGGAAGTGTAATGTTTTACTTTGAACGGTCCCCATCTGACCCCAGTGACCTAATCAACATCACAGTGTGTTCAGTGACAGAAGACCTATTGGTGTAACTTTGTTTCCAGCACTGACAGTTTTCAGTAGAGGATGTGGGCGTGGTGGCATGGCGAAGTCAGACATCACACCGTTGCCACACGTTTCGCTCTGAATTCCACAGATTCCAACCGAGCTCCACCAAACTCACTATGATCAATCCTTATCCACCCTCCGACAGGAATCCACAAGTCTCTATGGTATGCATGGCCTAATTCATCTACACCCTCCCCCCATGGATTTGGTCATGCTTTGACCGATAATTATAAAATTCGCTACACATGTGTAACTTGTCAGCGCTTACAAAAAAGTCTCTTGGACCATGGTCAAAACCCAGCAAGAAGTCAGCCATTTTGGATCAAAGCTGCCATATTGTCTGTTTTACACACGTATCTGATTGAACTCCTCCTACAGCTTTTGACATACAAGACTTCAGAATCACTCAGCACGGTCTTGAAGCATTGAAGGTCAAAAGTTATCAAAAGCTTTTTCTGCATCAAAGCATGTGGGTGTGGCTAAGTCTCAAAATCTGACCATTCACCATAAAACATCAAGGTGGAATAACTTCCATATACAAGGCTACAGCTGCATCAGTCTTTCTGTGTGTCATTACAGACCAGCACTCATCACATTGTCATGCTCAATTGCTGTCATCACCTCACCCCCGCCCCTTTCCAACAGAAAGTCACCTGTTTTTTCAGCTGGATGTACTTTTACTCTTTGATTCATATAGGTTTAAACCTGTGTCAGTTGACATAGAATAACATGATGCTGAATCCTCTTAACACTGGCTGGTGGCTGGAACATGTGGGTGTGGTAGAATGGCGAATTTAAATACCTCGCCATTTGCGCTGTTGCGCCGTTTGCAGCTCTAAATCACACATGCATCATCCGATTTGCACCAAACTGGTTATGATTGACTTTTGTTAACCTCTAAAGAGGCTTATAGTATTATATTGGAATCCAGTGTGCCCCCTTGATTATTCCAACAGTTACAGCTCCATGATAAATCATCCGATCTGCACCAGATTTTTTGTGCATCACCAGCGAACACTGTTTGAGACATTGGTGTTGCACATTGATAACATCACCAAAGCCCCCGTCCACTGGAGTCACTGGAGATTATTGGTGACTCCTCCTAATTCTCTCTGTGTATGATATAAGATTGAAACTGTATCCTCTACTGGTTGATAACTACACAAGATGTATCAGACCCGACAGGAAGTCCTCGTCAATCCATCGCTACAAAACAGGAAGTGACAATAACTTCTGTCTGGAATGTCGGATTTTGGCCAAACTTTTAAGACACGCCGCTAGACTCGTAATAAACTGGACTGAAGGCTGTGTTGAAGATTTGCCAAAAGCGGCACCTAGGAGACGGGCGGGAACGGCATGAGAGCATTGACAACGATGATGGGGTGGCGGTGCCAAAGGTCCCGCAAGCTGCGAGGACCTGATGCTGCTTGCAGCTTTAATTATTATTGCAATATGACCGTACAATTTCAATATTGCTAAGAAGTACTTGAACTGAAATAAGCATTAGTTCTTGAAATACCATTCATTCATGTTTTCTATGCCAGTAATAAAATTAGGGGTTTTATGAAACAAAATGCTTTAGATAGCATCAGTATGTACTGGTAAAGTCAGTAAAAAGTAGAAGAAGCAACGCTCCTTAATTAAAGGGGTCATGACAACAAATGTCATTTTTCTGTGGTTTTAGGGGTATACTAATAGGATCTATTGTGCACTGACGAGGCTGTGTGGATGTCAGGAGTTGGTATCAAAAGCCCTGCTCATAGATGGTCAGCTTTGTTTCTTTGCTCGAAAATGGAATAATTAATTCATATTCTCCGATTAGAGCACACCATCAAGCAAACAGCCCTCCCCCCAGCTAATGTAAGGGCTAAGTCGTGCTAGCATGTCTGGCTCCTCCACTAAAAAGCGGAGCTGTTCTGTCCCAGGGAGCTCAAAAACGGATGGAAGTTTCCACTTTACTCCCGAAGGATGAGAGAGCCAGAGAAGAGTGGCTGAAGTTCATTCATGGGGAAGCAGCACGCAATTATGACCTCAATTTGAGACGATGTTCAGCGCATTTTACTGAAGAGTTTCCTGAATATAGTTGTAGCCAATCAGAGTGAAGTCAGCCAGGTAGAGCCACATATCATGACCGTACCCAAGCCTTGTACTGAGGAGGGAAACCTGGCCTGCCGAAACAACCCCCTACAAAAGGGTGACGTTATATATATATATATATATATTTTTTTTTAGATGAAATTCTTTGGAGAATTGACATATGCAGCAATGTCAACGACATGAAATAGTTTATACAGTGATGTCACCACCCCTTTAACATACTGATTAGTTGTCACAAGGCAGATTGGCATTGTGGCCTTGACAAACATTATCAATACCCTAGTAACAATGACGACGGCAATTTCTTAATATCTAAACATGTCAAAAGCTTTTTGGAACATTTTTTTTTTCTGCATAGTTGAATACAATTAGGTATTATTTCTTGCAGTCCAATAGGGTTGTGAAAATAATAGATATTTAAATATAATACTTTTAAAATACTCAGTTGTATCAAAATTGATATATTTTGAGCCATATTTACTACATTTGTGTTTGGCGTCTCCACAAGTAGGCGCACAGTAAACTCGCAGGACAGCATAAGCTAATATTACCTGATATATATTAGCAGTTTACAGATGGTTAGCAGATGGCTAAAGACTGGTATGAAACACTGAAGCCATGACCAGTTCACCACCTCTGTTACTCCACTCTGTTTACTAGTAAAGAATTAGTGGCTACTGGGGCTAATAATAGAACCAGTAAAGGTTAATAGTGGATCCAGAATAAGGCTGAGAATTAGTCAGAACCCATAACAGCCCACCCTGCTGACTCTAGTTGATCACAAATGAAAACATGATGGGGAAATTACCAACAACTGAACTCAGCTGCTGCCTAATGTATCTATATGGACTGGACCACTGTTTACACTGTAAAATTACCTATTTTCCAATTAATTCTTAAACTGGATCCAAACTACATACTTCCATAAAGGTCACTAACACTTAGTGTTACTTTTTTGTACTGTTTTGCCATACAGAAAGCAACCCATCCGTTTTTGGTTTTTTTGCTCCCTAAACAGGTGCTAAATTCTACATACTTCAAATGGCTGAATTACTTCTGCAGCATGTCACCTTGATCTGTAGATGTCCATAGAGGAACAATCATTTGATTCAGGTGCGCTGAATCACTGACTTAGTGGTTTTGCCTTTATTAATGAAATGAAAATAGTTATTCTGCATTTGGTTTTTCATTTAAAAATAGTTACTGCAGTATCACACACGGTAACAAGTATCATAGTTTGGTTTATTTTGTAGTACTGGTATCAAGTTGGAAATTTTAGCATCATGACAATCTTATAGTGCAAGCAGTTCTTTGTGATATAGAGACTAATTAAATAAATTGGAATATTGTTGAAAAGTCCATTCATTTTAGGAACTGTATCATTAAGTGAAACACGTTATATGGATTAATTACACACAGATGGATGTTTGAAACCTTTTATTTCTGTTAATTATGATGATTTTCTGCTTAGAGGGAATGAAAACATGACATTTAAAGTTAGAATATTACATCAGACCATTAAATATTTTTAATACAGAAATGTGGGTTTAATTAAAGGTATGCTTAATACCTGCTATTAAGGTTATTTTAAAAAGGTACTTTTAATCTAACAAGCCTCATCAATTCAATTCAATTCAGTTTATTTATGTAGGACCAGTTCACAACATATGTCATCGCAAGGCACTTTAAGAAAATAATTTCAATTCAATCATACATACATTCCCATTGATCCTAGTTATCAAACAGTACAGTAAGCTTAATTAATTATTAAAAGTAGTTCATAAACTTTCTAAGGAAACCCAGCAGAGCATTGAGTCATTGACTTGCAGCGTTCACTCCTCCTGGACGAGCACGTAGCGACCGCATGGCGTTGCATCGTTGACTTCCCAGCAATCCTTCATACCAAGCATACAAGTAGTGACAGTGGAGAGGAAAACCTCCCCTTTTACAGGAAGAAATCTCCAGCAGAACCTGGCTCAGTACAAGCGGCCATCTGCCACGACCAACTGGGGGTTTGAGAAGACAGAGCAGAATGCAGAAGAAAAACAGATGAACTGATGTAGGATTATATTCAATGTTCATGAAAGTAAAACGTTAATATGCCAGACCAGGTGTAGCTTCTATGGAGAGAAAAATAACTGGGAGAAAACAAAAAGTTAACAGTTGAAATGACAGCAAATAATGCAAATTGCAGAGTAGTGGAAGAAGAAAGTGAGAAAAAGTGGTCAGTTTGTCCTCCAGCAGCCTTAGCCTATGGCAGCATAGCTACAGAGAACTGAATATGACAGTCGTTATTGCATACAGTTATATTGAGTTGATATATTTCTGACTGTGTTTTGTTGAGCCCTATTGCTGATCAGTGTTTGTAGTTTTTTTCCCGTCTGCCAGCTTCTGCTCATTTGTAGATGGCGCATTCAGTGATGGGTGACATTTTAAATGGCGGGGGGGGGGGGGTAAAAGAAGTAGAAATGCAGTCAAATAATTTTTTTTTGTTTGTGGTTTTGTTTTTTTTTTGTTGTTGTTGTTTTTTTTTTGTCAGAATACAAAACGCCAGACAACGTACTACTAGACTGTTGTTTTTACATTTTTTGTGACATAAGCTATCTAGGTAAAAGCTTATTAGGATTTGGTGAATAAGATGAGAGCAGAAATTGTTTTATTTCCCTTCCAGACAACAGTAACACCATGACTCATTTGAAGATAAAACGGTGTGGTGATAGTCATTGAAGCTTTGAAGTTTTCTGGCTGATCACCGATCTTCAAAAAACCTCATCTGCCGATTGCGATTTTGGTTGATACCGAATGTTTCGTCTGAAATTTCGCTAAATATAGCAACATGGTTGCTAAGTTGGCAACAGTGGGGTGTCTATTGTTAACCGCACATCGGCAGACATGATCTGGTGGCTAGGTCTGTCAGTCAGCCCTCTCTCACGGCAGAGCAAAAAGGGACAGTGGCTAATTTTCAGACCTTTTTAGGTTGATAAAATCGTGGATAAAATCAATTTCACAAGTATGTACCAGCCAACTGCCACCCTCCCACCCAAAATAATGGAAATCGAGGCTGACTGTGCACCCCTGGGGGGTGGGGGGCACTCCCATCCCGTTGCTACCAGATCCGCTGCTGTTTTGAAAGAATAATTAGGATAGACTTGTGAATGTAACCATAACCTCACTGTAATCTCTATATTCACAACTTTAATGGTCTTTGGAAGCTGTTTTTAGATCACAGGTGTGATGCTGAAATTTAATTTCCCTCCTGCATGTGTGTTTATACTTGATTACTTTTTTTTTTTTTTTTTTTTTTGCACATAACACAATTATGCTATACTGATAAAGTTTACATCTGATAGGAAACTGTGTTTCCACTGCTTTAATAGGCAAGACAAATCAGGTTATGCTGTGCACTACAGTCATCTTTTTTATCAGGTCGGGAGTTTGTATTGTGTTTTAGATTCCGAGACAGTGTTTGAGGTAAAGAAGATTATAAATATAAATGGTATTCACACAGAAACAACCGAAATCACAAGTATGAGCATGTGTATATGAAATGCACATTCAACCAAAGACCTGCTCAGGTAAAGTTACGGAGGCACTCGATACGTTTGCCTTTCAATTAAAATTAATTACATGCACAACCCAACAACTCCAAAACACTCCTGCAGACAAGTTGTGACCAGTCCAATATGCCACCGTAACATGGTGACATTTGGTTCACTAATGCTAGACACTAAAGGCAGCTTCATTTCAAGACCGCATTCACTTCACCTTGAATTTAGCAAATAGTGATGTGTCACTTCCTCTGGCTGCCACTGTCCCTAAAGCACCTTTTGCATGTAGGGCAATGTTCTTCCCAAGTTGCCATCTGTCTTCTTATGGTAGCCAAAATATTCTGATTTAGCAAACTTTATAGTCTTATTTTAGTGGGCTTGAAACCATGACTTTTTCATACCATGGTATACCTTGAAACCAGTAACCGGCCCATGCCTAGGGTTTCCTCCAATGTATTATAAGCCTGGCAACCCACCAGACTTTACTTACCCAGCCCCAATCCTCCCTTTCCCTTTGTCCATTCAAATTATTTCTTGCAAAGACTGCATTTACTTTGAAAAATAAAAGCCGACAATAACCTGCAAATCAAACCTCTGCACCAAGCTGTAGACGTTACGATTGATTGTCTGCCTTTTTTAAAACTCTATAGCTGGTGTTTAAGTATTGTCAATAATGTCTTTCAATAACATAATTACATAGCCATATTTTATAAAAATTTCACTTTTTAACATTTTTTAACAAAAACACTGCTGAACTGCCCTAGCACCCCAACCACCACAAGTTTTCTGGGGGAAACCCTGCATGCCTATATACAAGTACAGGCCATTAACTATTTACCCAGGCAAAATGCCAAGGTAGAGTTTTTCTCAGATTTTTTTGAGTTAGTAGTGAATTAAAGCACCCAATGTAAACAAAATGCTTATTGTTGTCTTTTTATCTGGAATTATGTTCCTTTTACCATATAGCTGTTCCAAACATAGCTGGACAATCTGGCGTGTGCTGTGGTCAGATTATTAACTATTTGTGAGGGAAAAGGTTGCTGTACTGTGCTGACTCCTGCCTTTTTGGGATATTTGGTGTAGAGACGCTCAAACAACTGCTTTATCTAGCAGCTTTAGTCTCCCATGTTCTCAGTAGGGATTTGTCAGGTTTAACCTTTACCTTCCTCTTGATTTATGGAGGTGGAATCTGCAGTACTGTAATGATGGCCAGTGGTTTATAAAGTATTTGTTTTCCTCTAAGCTAGGGCTGGGCGATATGGCTAAAAAACATATCACAGTATAAGCATTTCATGTCAGTCTATCGATAATTATTGAGGTTTTTATATGGGGCACTGTGGCAAACCTGAAAGTTTTTCTCCACAGTGAAAAAAACCCAACTGACTGTGGAACCAGTAACTACATATAAACAATGAAATGAAACTGTCGCACTTACTTATGAACACGGACATGAATTGCGCACTGGATTGTGCATAGTCAAATGTCTCAGGGTTCTAATGTTGATCTACAGGGTGAATCCCAGCTCTGCTGCCGCACTATAAACTGGAATTACAAGCACCACTTCAGCCAAAGTTTCGAGATCAGGGAATCTTTTCTCCATTTGAAGCGATCAGAAGTCGGCATAACTCTCTAAACTACGGGCAGCAGGAGGAAATCTCCCAGAATGCACTCCTGCACCAGACGCGCTTCAAACCCTCCTATCCATAACTCTTCAATGCGCTGTCAGCTGATTGCGAGATTCAAGGATTTTTTTTATTGTCATATCAGTTCACATGTTTATGGTGTGAAATTTGGACTCAAGTCCCAGTTCAAGATGCCTTATAAATAAATATAAATTTATAAATAAATAGTTTAAAAAGTGACATGAAGCTGTATTTAGTGCATTACGTGCGGGAGATGCATTTAGTTCAATGTCCAGGTCAAAGACAATAATTAGATGGCATTTCTTCTTTTATTATTCTTTTATTATTGATTGGTTTAGTTGCAATCCGTCAAGAATGCCTTTCAGATTTTTTCGGCACAACCCCTGCTATGTGTATTCTGTGGTTCCACAGTTGAGATTTCATACTCCAGCGCACCGATTGCCTACATTTCTTGTGACAAATTTCTCCGACAAACCGAATGGATACTAACAAGTTTGATGAGCTAGTTGGAGCCTAGCCCCATTTCTTCTCCACCAGGGCGGCCGCTGCTCACCTGTCAGTGCAGCACAGAGAGCGGCAGTCACGCTGCGCGTCCTTATTGCGACAAGTTGCACTGACTCTCAACATTATCTCGGTGTCGCATGCAAAACAGTCCGATGTGAACACTGTTTCATGCCGCAGTCGTAAAAATGTACCTGTACAGACATGTCCAATGGACGTCTACTTTGACTCAGCATTGTTCTGCCTTGAGTACGTGCGGACCTCCGAGTGAAGCAGGCCGGAGTTTGTTGAGGGCAACACGAAACTGCTGTTGCGCAGTTACACAAGAAGTTGTTGCTGGGTAACCATAGAGCGAGTTAGTTGTTGCCACCAATTTTTCTTAGCTGAGCCCTGAGAGGTTGAGCTACTAAAGCCTTTCCTCTGCCTACATCCCCCAGAATGCTGTGCTGTTCTGGATCAGCGTTCAGTGAAATTATTGAACATTCTATCGGACATATTTTCTATTGATATTGATCACGTGTCTATTGTGATAGATATCGTTATCATTTTATCGCCCAGCCCTAATCTAAGTACATTATCCCCTTTATGTATAAAACCATTGTACAAACTGCATGTTTTTAAATGGCTGTTTTGCTGAATGCCTTCAGAATGGAAGGCAAGCCCTACATGTAGCAACTGTATCCTGAAATTAGATTTGGAAAATGGAGTTTATAGATTATATGGTGCATGCTCAATGAGACTCTGTCAGGGCTTGTCAGCTGCCTGTTAATGTTTCCACAATGTAAGGAAAAACACAGCACAGGACCCTGCTGAAAACGCCACTGCTGCACACTTTCTACTTATTAATTTTTGACTTTGTAAAATCCTCACTCCCTGTTCTTTCAGTTTAGATTTTTTTGCAGGCAGCTGAACAGACGATTAGTAGTTTTGGATAAAGCTTTTGATGCTGAGATCTTTCTATTTTAAGCTCAAGCTTTGCTCCTGACATAAAACGCCTTGGGAAAATAAAATGTGGAGGAGGAGCTTTTATGCCGAAGGTGGAGGATTGTTTACAGTCTAACTAAACTGCTGCATCTTAAGCTAATTTTTTCTTTAACCTGATGTAATTCATTAATCAAAACCCTTTTAGACTCAGTTTTCAGCCTCATTTTTTGAAAGTAAACTGCCGTAATAAAGTAAATACATCAGAAGTTGTTAAAGGGGGTAGTAAGTGAAGCTCATTAAAAATTCCTTTCTGCCTTGGGTTCATTGCAAACAAACAAAAGTTCCTTAATGACTTAACCTTCTTACCACCACTTTACCTTCTAAAACACTTTATACAACTTAACAGGTGTCCCACAGAAGACAAACTTTTTGCACTGGTTTCATTGGTGTGCCTAACATTCTTTCTTAGGTGCACCAGCACAAAAGGTAGGTGGACCCAAATTTTCGACCACATCGCATTATTTAACATTGCAGTTTTATGGTTCACATTTTTTTTTAATCACTGTCAAATCAGCTAATATTGACATGTAAATGATTAATTAATCCAGTAAACAAAATTCTTAATTTTACGTGGAATTACTGAAAGTGTTTAAAGAGCTTCTATGAGCTAAAGTTCATAAGATGTTTAGCCCTTTTTAAGGGCTAAACATCTCAAACTACACATCTACTACATTAAAGCCATTTTTCTCCTTTATTTGCACTGTTGCATGACAGCCTCTAATGGCTTCAGTTGTGTTAAGAAATACAAGAGCCATCTGAATAATTTTTTTTTATTGGCTTTCTTTTTTCTTTTTTTTTTTTTTAAAGACCTTTGCGAATCTTGTTTTCAGTATGAGTTCCTTGGAGGGTTTTCAAAATCATTTGTATTTTCAAAATAATTGATTTAAAGAACAGAAATCTTTGAAGATACCCATTTGCGTCAAAATTAATAAACTGAGACCATTTCACCTCTAAGTTGACACACAACTTTACAGGAGACACACGACTGTTAGTTGTAACATTAGAAGTCCACCTACAACCTTCTTTAGTCAAAAAGACAAAGACAAAAGCGTTGTTCAGTGGTAGTTTGCCTAAGAAGCAGGCCAGCAAGGAAAGTCGAAGGCCTGGCAGAGAATCTTAAACACGGATGCTTAAATGCTTGAGAGGGATTTAAAAAGTTCTGTAAAGCTCCTGTATCTGCAGCAGTAAACTGGTAAATATGCCACATAGCAAAAGCTGCGTTAGCTGTTTAATTAGCAACTTACTGATGGTGGTGTTACTCGTGGTGTTAAATCACTCTGAGCTGCCCCTGTTGAGATGTTTCCAACAACTCCACCAACATTTAACGGCTCAATCCTAAGGCTGGTACAAACTGTTATTGAGAAAAGTCCAACACCTACTTCGGGTATGAATGGTGAAGCAGAGAAATAACCAGCATAACCTCACTATTAGTTTACTTTATTCAGTAGGAAAGAAATGATCAACTGATGTGGCTAATATTAAAACAAGGAAAACTTAGCAAACCATGGACCCAAACTGAAACTAATAATTACAACAGAAATTACTCAGAATATATGGCAATTAAGGGTGGATAAAAATATCGATGCATTGCAATTATTATTTTTTTTTTCCAAATTCAATATTGATTCAGAAAACGCTGTGAATCGCTTAGATCTCCTGGCCAACAGGTTCACGCCATGCTGAGCAACACTTTTGAGAGCCATGCGCACTGTCGGGGACATTTCAGATTTCTTACTTGAATGTACTACTTCCTACATTTCCCACACTTTCTGCCAGTGGGACGAAGAAGAGCACTGTTTGATGAACTACATGAGCACCTAGCACCATTTCTTTGATGATCCATGTGTCCACTACAAATAAAATCTGTTCCCCAGTGAAATGCACAACTGAATCTAAGGTACCACTTAGTCGTAGTTTGATCTTGTTAACAGGAAAGCAATACTGGGTGTGGGATTGGCTACTATATAGTAGTTTTTACTAATTAAGAGCATGAAAATATTGTTACGCTGTAATTAATTATATCTTTCTGATCTTTGTTACAGAGATCCTTGTGCCTTGAAAAAAGGTTGCCGCTGTGTTAAAAAAAGTTTTTGTTTTTGTTTTTTTTGTATTGTGAATATCAAAACATGATGAAATTAAAAGGAGAATAAAATGACACAAAACTCAAATAATACAGATAATTTAAAATTAGGGTTGTAAAAATAATGGGTTTATAAACAATATTTTATAATCAATACTAGAAAAATGTTATTATTTAAAGATACTTAGTTGCGTCAAAATCGATATGAGATCACCCATTTATATTTCCCCAAATAGTTGCACTTCTGGCTGCAGGGTTGCAGTATCAGAAACTCAGCCTCTCCTCTCACCTGATCTAAACAGTTAGCTGCTGCTGCTGGAAAATGAATCTCTGCTAACGTGGCAAGTACATCCAACAAAACCCCCAGCAAGGTTTCCCTTAGAAAACCTGCTCTCCTCAGTGGAAGGGGCAGTCCACCAGTGGCCCACCATGTTTTTGTCAAAAATATTAAAAGTTGACAGGAAATTTTAAAATATGATTAGGTAATTATGTTATTGGAAGACATTTTTGACTATTTCTAAACACACGACTAAACTATAGTCTTAAAAATAAACACAAATAAAATAAATGTACATTTTTTGCACTTCAGCCAAATAAATTAAAAGAAATATTACCTAAAATGGACAATGATGAGTAAACTTATTTGTATACTTCACTAAATATTCTTGGGGTTCAAAATTCAAGTATTTATTATATTACTTTTTCTTGTGTTTCCCTAACTCCTACCGTTTTGTTTAGTGATGTCTGCAGCTTGGTGCAGTATTTTGATTTGCTGGCTGTGATTGGTTGTTATTTAGCCAAGTGAATGTAGTTTTTGCAAGTAATGCTCTGATTGGCTGAAAATAATCAGTCTGTGATTGACTGGTGTTGTGGCTCACTTACATAAACTTTGTCAACTTCCAAGTGCAGAGACAGAGCCTAGCACTGCCAGATCACACACTGAGCAAGTGAGTGTGTGTGAGATGTAAACACACATGCCACACATTATTGTTTGATGCAGAAGGTTGCTAACATCAGCAAACAGTTAGTCTGGCAGGGCCAGGCCTATAGTATAATGGGGGAATCCCTGCTTGAGGGACCCTCTTTAGCCGACGACCATCGCTGTTCTGAGGTACTTTCCCTCTGAGGCAGATGGAAAGCAAATGCCAAAGGATGACACGTGCTAGCTGTGCTACTGCTACAAGCTAATCCTATGACACTGATATTTGAGAGCAACATAAAAAGGTCATTAAAGCTCAGGTATTTGCAACAGTGAAGTAGTAAACCACCCAGATGACATAAGCTAATGCTGCCTGTTTAATATTAGCTTCACAGACACAAACAGCCCAGTGACGAGTTCTGTTGCTCCATCGAAGATGCACTTCCCAAATGAAGTTCCAAACCATGCAACGCTTTGCTTTACTGCAGTATGAATTAAAGCAGAAAAATATTAATCAGCTGACAACTCAGTCGATTGAATGAAAATAATTTTAAATTGAAATCTGCCATGGGGTAGGAAGAATTTTGGGAATAGCTGTATATTTAGAAACAAATGAAAATAATCTGTTTCAGGTGAAAACACTGGAACACTTAAGGCTTCATCAACAAGTCAAGCTGTGATGGAGCTGCATATTAAACCTGCCGTGCAGAAACACCCATCGGGACAGATATTTACCACTGTCAGATAAAACTAATACTGTAGCATCATTGGTGAGGAAGTTAAGTGGGACACAATCAAAATAATAATGTAAACCATGTTATGCTGATGAGATGTAGTGTTGTATTTTACTGCATGCACTTGGCATTCGTTTTGATGAAGCATTGGATGGGGATTTGACATAAGCAAATCCCTATTCTTAAATATTTTGGATCAGTACCTATGAGGTAAAAATCCTAATCTGGTCATCCCATATTATATTTGTAACAGTAATCCTAAATTATTACTGTATTTATCCTGATTGATAGTTGATTTGAGTGGAATTTAGCAGATTTTTCATCCTGTTAGAAGCTATTGTTGGATAGTACTCACTCTTTATGCTTGACTCTCAGTTTAAATCATAGACTCTTTTGAAGCCGCCTTGATTCACTTAAATGCAAACTATGCTTTCTTATTTGATTTGGTCTCAGCTGTGTATAATATATGTAGCTCCTCTTTACTGCGAGAAACCACCATGTGAAGATAAGCCTGTTTATGCACACATGGATATTGACATTCTCATTATCTGTTTTACAAGGACAAACTGGTGGAAGATAAACGAACATTTTTCTTTGAAGCTATGATTAAAAAGAGATGAGAAAACCTGAGAATAATTAAGGTTTTACTGTTTCTAGTTGTCTCTTCTTGAACCAGTTGCAGATCCATTCCTCGGTTTCTTTCCACTCTGTGATGGGCGATAATCCAATTGTAGCTCTACAGATTGTCAAAAAAATTACTTTATTTATCCCAAAGGGAAATTAAATAATTTAATAATTTAAATAACAATAATAATTTAATAGTATAAGTCCAGTGGAGATTTAGTTTCATATGACATTAAATGTAGAAGAGAATGTTTACTATTTAGTAAAATGTTTAAGATTTTTTAAAATTTTATTTAGCTAAAAACCAAGTAGAAAAACAAAAATATTAGCATAATTAGCTCCTCTAAACATAAACGATTTTTATAATCTATTTTATTTTGTTAGATATGTGAATTTGGAACAGATGTATGTTTTAGTGTATATAAAGTTATTTGGAGTGTTGAAGTGTTAGTGATTGTTAAAGTCTGGTGTCCAGTGTGTCTTGAACTTTACAGACTTTCCATTAGAGGTTAGAGCTGAAATTATCTCCAAATTAGATTGGAAATATGTTCTTCTCTCCCTTTTTATCTGCCTGCATTGCTGGAGACCAGAAGTGTTCAATTTTGTCGCTATATTTAGCAACTGTTCAGAGAAAAAAAATGGTATCATCCAAAGTCAGAATCAGCAGGTTAGACTTTTTAAAGTGGTGATCGGCAAGAAAACTGCAATCAGTGCACCCCTATCAATATGTTTTATCATTTTAGCCACTAAATGCATAGAAAAGCTGTTGATAATTTGCTCATGGTTGAGATGGGAATTTTAACAAGCAGCTCACAGGATCCATCATTGAGTACACAGATTCTCCAGAAGTCTCAGTAGCTGCCTGATCAGCTGAACATTTTTTTGTGGTGTTCCCTTAAAAATCTGTTTTAAAAAGGAGGAAAGAATAAAGGAGGAGGGCAGAGCAAGCAGGAGCGAGGTCATGGTGAACTGAGCTGGGAACATGTTTACTCCGGATCAAGTGGCTGACAACTTCACCTTCTTTTTCTCAAATAAGCACCTTCCTGTCACAGGCATTTTCTAACCCTTTTAGTAAAAACAGTTTATACAGAAAACAAAGTGCTGCATAAACTGCGCAGTTGATACATAAAGGCCTGGAAAGCCACCGTCCCATGTTTCCCAAACCTGCCAGTTTCCCACTATGCCGTGGGAGGGGCTGGTCAACCTGGAGGGCTGTTGCTTTTGCCTGCTTCCAATCAACCACCATCTGCTGGCTGCGGCACTGAAGAATTTTTGATTTCCTGCGCACACACACACTCCCCCACCAAGCAGACACACATGCTTCTATACAGTTGCTCTGGTACCCCAGAGTTTAAATGGTGGGCAGCTAAAAGTATAGCAGGCAGTCAGCTCTGCAGGTACTGGGAGGCCCAGAGTTTAGCACAGTTAGGGCTCTGCACATAATGTTTTGTTTGTTGCTGTTCTGCCAACTTTGCATTTGAACCAAACTGCCTAAGCTCCTCTGATAGCTCTGCCTACTTGGTGAATGCCTTCTCG
This sequence comes from Anableps anableps, assembly GCA_014839685.1. NCBI lineage: Eukaryota > Metazoa > Chordata > Actinopteri > Cyprinodontiformes > Anablepidae > Anableps > Anableps anableps. The sequence continues at coordinate 3,780,334 of CM026086.1, forward strand.
AACAGAATTAGAGAGGTCTCCTTACTTAAGATCAAATTATTACATAATTTTTTAATGATAAAGTTAACTCTTTGATTTACCCTAAAGATTCAACATAAAGTTTCGGACTGTTTAAGACTTTATTTAAAGATGCACAAAATTTTCACTGAAGACAGTTAAGTTTTATCTCCCCGTTTATTCAGACATCTGACATTAATAATAGTGAGAAACCACTTTGATTCTGTGGCTTGCATCTTTTTTGAGATTAAAACTCTTTTTATTAAGGCTAATCTCCTGTAGGGGTGCACCGATTTTTAAAAAGCCTGATCTGCCAATTCCGATTCTGGCCGATACCAATATTTTTTTTGTTTGTTTGTTTTTTTTGGGGGGATCATAAAAGTCGCTAAATATAGTGACAAAGTCGCTTAGTTGGCAATGGTGAATAGAATGGAGTAAAAATATCCTTTATTGTCCCACAATGTGGAAATTTCTGTGAAAATATCTTTTATTGTCCCACAATGTGGAAATTTCTGTGCAACAGGAGCAAAGTGGCATTGACAGGCAATAACAGAAAACAGACTCACACAATATATATATATAAAAAAAAACAACAGATTAAATAATAAAAAAAACAATACTGTACAGTAAGGCAAAATTTCAACATGAATACTGTGTAGTTGTAAAAAAAAATACTCCAGTCCAGAGGAATGTGCAACTGAGTTGATTAATTAAAAATGTACAAGATGAGCATGTCTCTGAGCATTAAAAATACAAATTATTTACAGTTAGTGACAATAGAAAATCAGTTAACAGCTGCTGAGAGGAAGGATCTTCTTTAACACTCCTGAGTGCACCTAGGATGCAGCAGTCTGTCACTGAAGTAGCTCTCCAGCTCAGCAACAGCTTCATGCATGGGATGGGAGACATTGGCCATCAGTGATGTTATTTTAGCTAGAGTCCTTCTGTCTCCCACTATCTGCACTGGGTCAAGGGGGCATCCTAACACAGAGCTGGTCTTCCTGATGAGCTTATCTAACCGCTTCCTCTCAGCTGTAGATAAGCTGCTACTCCAACATACAGTCCCATAGAAGATGGCTGATGCCACTCCAGAGTCAAAGAAGGTCTTTAGGAGCACACCCTGCACTTCAAATGACTTCAGCCTCCTCAGCAGGTAGAATCTGATCTGACCCTTCCTGTAAAATGCATCAGTGTTGAGTCCAGTCCAGTTGTTCAGGTGAACACCCAGGTACTTACAAGAGTCGATGATCTCAATGTCCACTCCCTGGATGTTCAGCGGTGTCAGTGAAGTGCGTCTGCACCTGCAGAAATTCACCACCCGCTCCTTGGTTTTAGCAGCATTGATCAGGATTTTGTGGACTGTTGCCAGTCCACAAAGTCCTGAGTCCACTGTCTGTACTCTGAATCATCCTCACCTGTAATGATGCAGAATCATCAGAGAACTTTTACAGGTGGCAGCATGGGGAGTTGATGGAGAAGTCTGCAGTGTAGAGGGTGAAGAGGAACGGTGCCAGCACGGTTTCCTGAGTGACCCCCATACTGCAGACCAACCTGTCGGAGACACATCCACGTGTCCTTACATACTGTGGGCAGCCAGTGAGGTTGTCCAGTATCCAGTGAGACATGCGGTGGTCCACTCCTGACAGCTGCAGCTTGTCCCTGAGAAGTCCTGGCTGGTGTTGAAAGCACTGGAGAAAACAAAGAACATGATCCTCAGAGTGCTCCCAGGTTTCTCCAGGTGGGTCAGAGCTTGGTGCAGAAGGTAGATGATGGCGTCATCCACCCCAATGCCAGGCTGGTAAGTGAACTGCAGCGGCTCCAGGGTGTATCGATGTATGAGGACCAGCCTTTCAAGGGTCTTCATCAGATGTAACGTCAAGGCTACTGGCCTGTCGCTGCTGAGGTCCTTTGGATGTTTGGGCTTTGGTACTGGTACCACACAGGAGGTCTTCCACAGCTGTGGTGCTTTCCCCCAGCCTCAGGCTCAGGTTGAACATGTATCCCATGATGCCACACAGTTGATCTGCGCAGCACCTCAGGAGCCTGGAGCTGATGCCATCTGGACCTGCAACCTTTCACACCTGGATCTTTTGCCGTGCATTCCTCACCTGAAGTGATGAAAGGGACAAGATGGAGGTGGGGGAGGGAGGCTGTGGGATGGAGTCCTTTGAAGTGAATGGGGTGGATGATGGCTGAGAGCTGAGACGTATGAAGTCCTCAGAAGAAAAACTGGCAGTTGTTACAGATGAAGGAGGTATCGTTCACCCACCCTAAGTCTCCTACAACCTGCGGGTTTGATTTGTAGCCTGAAATTGACTTCAAACTTCTCCAAACCCCACTGATGTTGCTCTGCTGCATCTGATCCTCCATCTTCTTCCTGTAGATGTTTTTTTCCATCCCTAATTATCCTTCTTCACAGATGTTAGCTCCTTGTTTCCTGATTTAAAAACTCTCTTCTTCTCCTTCAGGGGAACCTTTATTTCAGGGTTGATCCAGGGCTTGTTATTGGAGAAACACTGTACCGACATGGTGGGTACAGTGTTTTCAACACAGAAGTTGATATACTCTGTGATGCTTTCGAAGTCCTCCCCATGAGGACCACAGAGCTCTTCCCACACAGTGGAACTGAAACAGTCCCTCAGAGCTTCTTCAGTCTCCTCAGTCCTCTTCTCCACTGTGTGTGTCACAGCTGGTTCTCTGTGTACCAGGGGTTTATACACTGGCTGGAGATGAACCGATGAACCATGTTGTGATCTGAGCCCCCCAGAGGAGGGAGAGGGGATGAACTGAATGCCTCCTTGGTGTTGGCATAAAGTAGATCCAGGATTTTGGCATCTCTGGTGTAGCAGGTGACATATTGGGTGAAGGTTGGTAGAGTGGAGGACAGGGAGACATGATTAATGTTCCCCGAGATCAGAAAGAGGGCCTGTGGGTGCTGTGTTTGAAGTTTGCTGGTGGTAGTTTGAAGGACTTGCAGGCTGCAGCATCGTTAGCAGAGGACGGGACATATACAGTTTTCATGATAACGTGTGAAAATTCCCGAGGAAGATAGTGCGGCTTCGTGCTAACAGCTAGCAAGTCAATGTCCATATTGCAGAGCGTCTCTTTGATGTTAGTTACACCAGCTATCATTCTCAAACACAGCCAGACCCCCTCCTTTCTTGGCACACAGTAAATGAAAGCCAACCATGTTTATATGAGAGTCCAGAGTTAGCGTGGTTACCCACGTCTCAGTTAGGCAGATAAGGCTGGCCTCTTGATGGCTCCTTTGATGGCACACCAGAGCCGATAGCTCGTCCACTTTGTTGGGAAGAGGTCTCATGTTTCCCATGATGATGAAAAGGATGACTGGTTTGTCCCTTCTTCCTTGGTTCCAATGCCCGCGTGCGTCCTACGCTTCTTCCTTCTCAGCTCGCGGGGAATATCGGGTTGCTCAGTGGGAGGAAGTACCGGTGACCTACTGAAAGCTAGTAGCTGATCCCTTGTGTAAACAATGGACACATGGCCGCTCACGCCTTCTCCAAACATGAAAGACTTACAAAACAAAAATAAAAACAAAGTTGTCCACAAAACAGTCAGTTCCTTTGTGTGAACCAGCAAGACGAAAAAAAGAGAGCAACAGAAAAAGAACATACAGCATGTCAAAAGATTTTAAAGTAAGATACGCTTAATTGAGTCAGAGCTGCTGTAGAGGGCGCCAGCTTGTGCGGCACCGGAAGACAAAACCATGCACGTGCAGACGTGACCTGGTGGATGGGTCTGTCAGTCAGCCCCCTCCCCTCTCCTCTCATGGCAGAGCAAAAGGGACCCTTGCAGGGGTCAATAAGATTGGTGGATAACATTGATTTCTCGTGTAAGCATCAGCTGATCTCCTAAAATTAAGGAAATCGGGGGCCAATTTATTGGAGAACCCCTAGTCTCCTGAATAAAGTTTTCACTCAATACTGTTCTGAGGGACAAGGTACTGTCTGTGCTTCCTCAGTCTTTCGGTCAAAACAAAATGTAGCAAAAAAAGGTCACATCTGGTTGCATTCTTTAAAAATTAAAATTTTTACAGCTAAGCCTGAAATTATTCATTCCTCTGGCAGATTTTGGTTTAAAGTAATCTTTTAGTTTTACCAACATGTCTCTTCTGGAAGTAGTATTAATATTTGTGAGGACCCCAGTTAGAGTTCTGACTTGAATCTGATAAAGAATCAGTGGATGGAGCTAGAGATTAGGGTGATGACAAAGAGGTCTTCTAACCTCGAAGACGTGAAGTTCATCACCAAAGGTACATCGTCAAAAAGAAACCTAAAAAAAAAAAAACTGGTCGACAAATATATAAAGGGTTTGATTGCTATGACAGTGAAGATTGTTTTATTAAATACTGAGAACGGTATAAAAAATGTTGATGTGCCTTTTTTTTTTTTTTTTTTTTAAATTAAAATCTAAATGAAAATTTAATTTGTTTTCAAATTGATTCTACCTTTTATCTTTGAGGGGATACCTTTCTCATTTCCTATCAGAAACAAACTTCTTGGTTGAATGAAATTAAATCTAACCTACCAGTGGTTAGAATCCTTTTTTCCTGACCAAAGTTTTGCTTGTTGGAATGTTACATTTTAGGTGAGCCATGTTTGTACAACTCAAACTGTGAGAACTCTGTTCTTTGATCCTTGAATTATGCTGAAGTCTCTTTCTGTCACTGAGGCTGTCATTTACATGAGACCTTACTGTTTAGAATTACTGTTTGAGACAAATGAACGTATTCATGCCTCTTGAACTTTTCCACATTTTGTCACATTATAACCACAAACATCAGTGCATTTTGTATTGCATTATTGGTGGAAGGAAAAGGATGCATGACTGTTAAGATTTGTACACGCATTCAACCCCACCTGACTCCATACTTTGTGGAACCAGCTTTTACAGCAGTTGCGAGTCTTTTGAGATACACGTCTCTACCAACTGCGCTCATCGACCATTCATGTCTGTTCACTCCAAAGGGAACTTCTTGTAGCTGTCTTCTTACTTCTCTTTCATGAAGGTTGGATTTATGGATTATTAAATTAGCAGTTGTCCTGTCAGCACATTCTCCCACCTGGGCTATGGATCTCTGCAGCTCCTCCAGAGTTACCATAGGACTCTTAGCTGTTTCTCTGATTAATGCTCTCCTTGTCTAGCCTGTCAGGTTGTCTTGGTAGATTGCAGTTGAGCCATACTCTTTATTTTCAGATGATGGATTGAACAGAGCTCTGTGAGATGTTCACAGCTTGGGAAATTGTTGTAGAACCGAACTCTGTTTCAAACACTTCCTCCTTGACCTGTCTGCTGGGTTCCTGGGTCTTCATGATGCTGGTTGTTCTCTAAAGAACCTCTGAGGCCTTCATAGAACATCTGCATTCAAAATGAGATTTATTGGTCCCTATTTTGGTGACTTCTTAAAGCTGCTAGTTGCATTTTATTTGGTTGTATCAGAGTAAAAGGGGTTGAGTTCAAATGTTTGCCATACCTTTTATATTCTTGTGAAAGATTCATTAAAAATCGTGCATAATCTTTATTCCTGGTTTATGCACTAGCTAGTTCTCTACACTGGAATAATGTTCATGTTGATTTCTACATACATGCTTATGTCAGGCATCAGACCCACATAAGCACACTGATTCCTAATAATACATGGGTGGCTGCAGGCCCAGCATCATCCTCTGCCAATTTATCTCTTTATTTGTTTAAAACTTTCCTGGACTAAAACGCAACACTTAGTCAGTAGGTCCTTGCTGCTGGGTTGCTCCATAAATCTGCAAAGGAATCAGATGGGATCTTCACTGTTTACACTATATGTGATGTTTGAATTAATACTGATTGTTTTTGTACAGGATATGCAGCATTTAGGAAAGTTATTTATTTATTTATTTATTTTTCTATGGTTCTGTCCCAAACAGTCATCAACCATTCCTCTCCACACTACCTGCAGATACAGTGACATGACATTCTTTTCTTTTCCACTCATGTGTAACTTCTGTGTTTACATTGGTATATTCTGTAAAGGACAGCTCACAGGACTAATATCAGGTATTAAGTCAGTGTTTCCTCCAAAGGTTTGTGTTCCTTATATATTAAAGATTGATTTGAAGTTTTCATTTCTTTGAACATTTTTCGAGCCGTTTACTCAGGAACAAATTAGTTCATTGATAGTGGATGGCAGGCGTTCTCCTTCCAGAAAACAGTATGGAGCTGTGGGTTGATACTTTGGCTCTGTGAATAAAGCCTGAGCAAAGGAAGCTTTGTCTCTATCATAGCTGTCTATGCAGCACCTCCTCAGGCCCTGTTTCACCACAGCCCTCAGGGACTATAGGGACTGCAGGGCCTAATCTGCCAGCTTCAGTCGCTCCCAGCATTTCAGCGCCATGCAAGCCTATAATTACCTACGGTGACGAGGTGTGTGTGTGTGTGAGAGAGAGAGAGAGAGAGAGAGAGAGAGCATTTTTTTTTTTGGTTGTTTTTTTGAGGCTGGGAAACAATCTGTCCACATTTTTGACCTGTAATTGGGTCAGTTGTCAACGAGTAAATCTTTCCCAGAGCTCTGCAGCTGCCAGGCCATCTGAGCAGACTCCTAATACTAGATCACTGCTCTATGATTAACAAAGAAAAGCAGAGTAGGGATCCCCTCAGCCAGTTGTAAACATACAATAAAAGGTTCCATTAGTGAATGGTGCATAAGGACGGATACTTGAAGGTTGTATACTTAAATTACAAGCTTTGTTATTAAAACAAAGGGTTGCTTTTAAAGGGGTCATGACAACAAATGTCATTTTTCTGTGGTTTTAGGGGTATACTAATAGGATCTATTGTGCACTGACGAGGCCGTGTGGATGTCAGGAGTTGGTATCAAAAGCCCTGCTCATAGACGGTCAGCTTTGTTTCTTTGCTCAAAAACGGAATAATTAATTCATATTCTCCGATTAGAGCACACCATCAAGCAAACAGCCCTCCCCCCAGCTAATGTAAGGGCTAAGTCGTGCTAGCATGTCTGGCTCCTCCACTAAAAAGCGGAGCTGTTCTGTCCCAGGGAGCTCAAAAACGGATGGAAGTTTCCACTTTACTCCCGAAGGATGAGAGAGCCAGAGAAGAGTGGCTGAAGTTCATTCATGGGGAAGCAGCACGCAATTATGACCTCAATTTGAGACGATGTTCAGCGCATTTTACTGAAGAGTTTCCTGAATATAGTTGTAGCCAATCAGAGTGAAGTCAGCCAGGTAGAGCCACATATCATGACCGTACCCAAGCCTTGTACTGAGGAGGGAAACCTGGCCTGCCGAAACAACCCCCTACAAAAGGGTGACGTTATATATTTTAGATGAAATTCTTTGGAGCATTGACATATGCAGCAATGTCAACGACATGAAATAGTTTATACAGTGATGTCACCACCCCTTTAATATATTAGGTTGTGTTTTCTGTTTGCATTTTGACCATGTTTTCTGACATTCAAAATAAATATCGTTTGATCTTAAAGTGGCCAAATTCCTCCCTCTTTTTATTTGCTATATGAGAGAGATGGTCGTATCGCCAACTTCTCAGAAAGGACACAAAAGCAAAGATAGAATGTCTGCATAAACTAGAGATGCACTGATCAGGGCTTACAGACCAGTTTCTGTTCTCTGGTTTTTGTGGAGCTGGGGCCTGCAGATACTAATTCGTTTTATTGTATTTAATAACTATAAAGACATGGGAAGAGCATTCAGATAATTTAAGAAGTTGTTTTAAACCAGCTTTATGGTTATTTCAAAACTAGTGGTGGGAATCAATTACAATTTTTAATTGAGTTAATTGCAGGGGCTGTAATTAATCGCATTTTAATCAAAAACTATATAACAACACAATAAGCAACATTTTTGATTCAAAAAACCTTTTTTCTTGTTAAATTATTGAATAAGCAGACATATGAGCTCAACAACAAATATATTGTTTTTAATCTGTTGTTCTGGTTCTTCAACTATCAGATTGGGTAGAATAGCACTTTGCACCATTCAAGTTTTGAGGAACCCCTGATCATTCATGGAGCTTCTTTAAAAATGTGAACTGTGGACGCTGACGTTAGTGTTGGGGACATCTGTGCTGCTGCTATATGTTTAGCATTGAGATGCTAGTTTAAGCCAGAATAGCTTCTCTGATAGGCCGACTGCTTTTTAGCACAACTTGAACACAACTAGAGTCTTTTCCAGTGTCCCATCAGATCCGTTTTTAAGTAAAAGGTAACCCCCAGTGGGCCGAGAGAAGTGGCTTTGTCGTCCATTGCTGTTGTTTGAGGATGGCACTTATGCATCAGATATACAGGTGTACCAGAAACAGAATACAAAGGTTCCAGTTCGGGACTTTTGTTTGTTTAAAAAAAAAAGTGATACATTTTGTTTTAAAAAAAAATTGCGTTAAAATATATGGAATTAGATAATCAAAATGAACGCGTTAAAGTCTCGACCCTCTTCAAAACCAAACAACAAAATGACTGCAGTTTGAAATTTGAAGCTATCTTTAGAGTCTTATGTTTGAGGTTAGCATAGCTTGCAATAGCAACTATAAACATCAGTCTCTATGTATTTCTGACAGAGTCAAGATCCCAGCATGTCCCATAACTCTTAGAGGCTGGCACCTCAAAAGGATGCAACAGAGCAATGTTGCTGTATTATATTCAACCTTCCTGTTACCAGCTGAAGTCAAATTCTGTTTAAAAGTAGCATCCTTAATGAATCAATGACCAGCATGCCACTGTTGAAAGTAAAGTTATACTTGTTTTTGTCCATGTAGTTACTGGTCAGGGTCTAAACATCCTTCAATTCTGGGCAATTTCCCTCCAAAGATTATCTGAATAGTGATATAAACAGCATCTCTGTGATGGTGACAAAGCAGCTCACTCCCCAGGACTGACTGAGTATAATCATGTATTAACCTGGTTGTTATATATCCTGATAAAGTGTCTTTAATAACAGAACATCTGTAAATAACAGCATGGTAATTTAATTTTTTTTTTTAATTTATTATTTTTCCTATTAAACTCCAGTTACAATGTGAACCTTTTAACTCAGATTATTATTATTTTTATTATTATTCCAATTTTAATGAGTTTGTTTCACTTTGAATTGTCTGGAAATCTATTCAGAACTAACCAGCAGGAGAAACTCTCATAAATAGTGTAATCCCAGTGGAGGGCATGGCTTTGTGCCCCACTTAGGTTCTCATTCCAGTTAGGTACAGTGACTTGGAGTGAGGGAGCGGTCAGAGTGTGTTTTCTTTTCCATCCAGTTGAATGAAACATGTTGTTATCCTTTATAAAACATGAATGCTGTGTTGCATCTGAGAGGGATCGAGCCTCCTTTTGTTTAGGTGTCACCTTCCTGCTCCTCTTCTTTGACAGTAATTGGGCTGCACCTCCTCCTACTGTCAGCTGCAGGCGGATGTTTTGCAGAGCTGATTCACAACTTTTCAGTTATGACACTTGATTTCCTCATAGCTCAGATTAAACAGATGCTTAGATGAACACTTGAAGCATTTGTGATTAGAGGCACGTCTGACTTTCCTTACAATTTAAAGCTGCAATATGTAACTTTGCACCGCGCCCGACCTAAAACAACCAATCAGAGCCAAGAGGAGCGTCTTAGCGCTGTCAATCAATTTCATTTACTTGCTGCTAAATGTGCTAATGGTGGAGAAACAACTTACCGTTACAGGACAACCATTGTCATCGGTGGCCTTGCTAGCTAGCCTGAGCATTCACAACAGTCTCTGCGAGCTGCAGCGCAGGGAGAGATGCCGCCACTCAGACAATGATTGACCTGCCTCCTGGCTCTGATTAATTGTTTCTAGATAGCACTGGGAGAAGGCAGAGGAGCTCAATTTTTTTTTTTTTTTTTTTTCACAGATTATCTGTCTCATACCATTCTGTCATGACATAGTGACAGTTTCAACAAATATGTAGAGAAATATTTTTTTTTATAAAAGTTGCAAACTGCAGCTTTAATCATCAGCTTTAAAATCCTCCTGGATTTTTCTGTCCTTAAACTTGCAGATTCTGCAGCTAAAGTCTGTGCTGTGAGCCTCCTCCTGGTTTTTCTCTCTGCGTCATGAAGCCCCCATCAGAATACAGCAGAACAGGAAGAGCTGCTTGTGTCACAATGTTTTGATTGGCATGTTTGAACCTCCCACAGGAGGCTGTTTTGAAAGAGTGTGGTTAGGAGAGAAGTGTGACAAGACAGAAAACATGGCCGTCATGCACTTGAAGCGTTGAAGATAGCTCTGTTCCACGTCAGGCTCCTGTTTCTCATAGTTTAACCCTGTGATGGTTGATCTGTGTGCTCTAGCCTGAGTTGGGATTTTATATTAGGATCTGTAAAGAAATTCAGGCGTAACTCTTACAACGCTGTGAAACTGTACAGTTCTAAAGAGTTGTGGTTGTTTGGCCTTGCTTCCAAATATGCGTATAGTTTCTGTATTTCGTGAGAACAGAAAAACTCACTCTACTCTGTTTCCATGAAGGTTACATTGCTGAGCTTCTGTCAGTTTTCACCAACTCTTCTTTAACTTTGAAGCCTTCTAACTGGCTGCTCTAGCTGCTCCTGACAGAACCGTTGATTTATAAAAGCCCATCTGTGAAGTCCAGGATAAACGTTTCTAAACAAACTTTAAATCTGTTCAAGTTGATGTCCTGCAGCAAACTCCTCCATTTAGGTTTCTTTCTTGAAGTTTCTGACAAATTTTGAGCAGATCTTGAGTTCGTTTAAAAAAAGCTGCTGGTACTGAAACTAGCTAACTTTGAGTCTTCCCATAATCACAAGGAAGAATGACATGGAAGCACTAAGGTATGGTGCTTTTACTGACTGGAAGAAGATCCAATTTTTGACTTGCTTCACTGACTAGAGACAGTACAGTCCAGGTCAAGGTGAAAGCCATCCAGTTCTGTTCACCAGCCAATCTCTTGGTGCATTGCTTAAGCCTGGTTCACATGGCAAGATTTTAATACCAATTTTTATCACGATTTTTCCTTTCTGACAGTCTTAAGGACGCTCCAATTATTGGGATGGCTCTAAAGATAATCTTAAGAGATCTTCCTGCTGTGTGTTAAGAGTGTTCTGGTCCACTCGGAAGGATGTCGGGACCACTCCGATCTAAAATCAGGGATATTCAACATGTTGGATCGTCTCGGCCCGATATTGCAATGTGTGTGGTGTTCTCTGAGGACAAACGAGAACGCAGCCTGTTGAATGTGACGTGTAGCCAATCAGATAGCCAGGTGAGGGAAGCGTGGAGGGGACTCCAAAACAACTGCCATGGCGCAGTTTTCTCTGTTAAAAACAGTCCACAAACTATGTCCATTGGTTCTTCCTCGTCGGCCATGTTTGTTTACTCTGAACTTGTGTTTGATTGAGAGGTTTTTTTGAGGTTTCCTGGCTGACATTGGAATGTTGGTGAGTGAAATCAGTGTGTGTGTGTGCGTGCGTGTGTGTGTGTGTGTGTGTGTGTGTGTGTGTGTGTGTGTGGTCTGTTGCTCCACACACTGTAGGACCAAACCTGTTATAGCTAAGATTTTTTTATTGTCATGTTTGGGGTCACTCAGGTGTTCAGCTGACAAGTGTAAAGTCTTGCCGCGTGAACCAGGGACAAACGATCCTGTTTCCTTTGTGTCTTTCAAAATCCTTCCCAGTTGTTCCTTCGGGGTTTAGGGCTAGAAAAAGTCCTTCATCTGCATAGTGATGTACCCTTCCAGCTCTAAGTTTTTCCCAGACATTAACTGATTTAAATATTTTTTAAATAATATTTTTTATAATAATACTTATTTGGCGTACATGTTTTTACCACATCTGTCCTTTTGAGCTGAGATCAGAATTTAGCGGTTTCCGTGGACATGAAACACCTGTAAGGTGACTGAAGTGAGCTGGCTGAATCAGCAGCTTCATTCTCCTGAGCCTTTTGAATGGTGGAAGTGGTGGACACATTTCAGGTGACTCACATAAATCGTGTTTCCAGATCTGCTCTGTCATACTCTGCCTCTGGAGGAGAAGGATTCCCCGCTACAGATGAGAACATCTGAGTGTCCTCTAGAGACGGGAGGCTTTAGTGTCACACATTTCACTCTTCCACTCCCTGCACAGCTGCAGCAACACAGTCCTCCTCATTCCTGGTTATCTGCTGAGTTTGCTCCTTTTTCATCTTGATCATATATCGGCCTGCTTCAGATTTTCCTGCAGTTGGCTTGTTGGGAACCAATTGTTTTGCAGAGCAGCTTTTATTGTTGAACTTAAAATAAAAAAATATGTCCATACCAGACTACTGTTCACCCTCCTAGTTTCTTTAATAAGTAAATTATGATGTTAAGAGGAGTTGGAACGGCTGGTTTCCTGTACAGTCAGTCAGAGGTGGTTTCCTCCCTCTGCTTCTCCTTTATTAAGGAGCTTTGTGGGGAGGAGGCCCTCTGACATGAATGCAGCCTCTTCTCATCAAGCTTCTCTCAAATCTGTTCTTGTAAACGCCAAGGCTTAATAAAATGGATGGCCTCTTGGACAGGCTCTTGGAAAACATATTCAGCAGTCTGTTCATGCAAAGATTTCTTCAAGACCCGTAAACATTGTGCATCCATAAACTTTTTTTTTTATTTTTTTTTTTCCCCCTGCTTGGAATATCATTCATCTACCACTTGGTTTTTCTTTTTTCTTCTCTTTTAGTTCAGATGTTCAAAATGAGGGTGGGTTTCTGCCGCAGCTGATGCTCCAGTCTGCTGAACTGAACAGTCGGTCCTGACCTGGTAACATACGAATGGCCCAGGGAAACCAGCAGATTGACATTCAGGTTTTGCACGACCTGCGGCAGAAGTTCCCTGAAGTCCCAGAAGGTGTCGTCTCTCAGTGTGTTTTGGAGGTAAAGAGGCTTGAAATTCCACATTATTTAAAAAACAAAACAAAAACAAAAAAAAAACCAACAAAATCAAACAATTATAAGTTTATGTTTTATAAAATAATAAAATATTGTGAATTTTATTTACTTATTCATTTTAGTCAGTAAAAACATGTTTGCTTATTCCACAACAGGCTGCAAGCTGCTTTTAAAGCCTTGCTGTTTTGAAAAAGTAATAAAAAAATATGCAAATGTTAGACTCTGATGGTTGTCTTTTTGAAAAAGTTTTTATTAAAAACACAAAAACAATTTTACTATTAAATTATAAATGTTTACCAGATCAACAATAAACTAAACGCATTATTTTAATGAGACAAAGAAAGCTTTCTGATTTTATATTTTTGTGTAAAAACATGTCACTGGAAATAAGAAATACATTCAGTATAATACTTGCCATTGTGCTTAAAATGTTTCATTTAGATTTAAATTTGTGACTAATATTAACAAGTGTACTCGGGGTTGTTTTTAAGTTATTTACAGATTCTGAAAGGGTGAATTCTAAGCTTTCCAATGACATCAAACACATGGAAATCGAAAAAAAATAATGAATAAGTTATGGTTATTTGAATGTTGGCACTGAGAAAACGAGATTTCAGAGAAATCAGCTATGAAAGTTTCTCTCCTAGTTTTCTCCCCAAAACCTGGGAGAGTTAACAAAGGCTGTTCATTTACATTACTTTGCAATAACCCCACCTCCCAGCACTGATTGTCAACTAACAATGGGACTTCTGACTCTTTGAAGGGAAGCGAATCTCCAGGATCATTTCACTTTAGAGCCGTTAAAAACATCAATTTTTGAACATTTACATCTTTCTAAGAACAAGCCATTTTACCCCTAATATAGTTTCTGAAGTTCACAAAAAAGTGAAATCATCTGTATTAATTAAAATTTAATATATATATATATATATATATATATATATATATATATATATATATATATATATATATATTATATATATATATATATATATATATATATATATATATATTATATATATATATATATATATATATATATATATATATTAATTATATATATTTGTTCAAAAGATGCAAGATACAACCACAGTATTTTCTTGCAGAAAAAAATGGTTATATATTTTCATAAAATACAACATTTTAAAATATAAATGTCTATTACCAATGTAGTTTACTACAAGTGTTGTGTGCATTACATTTTAGGGCTAATTGTAATTTAGAAGCATAATAAAAGAAAAACAGGCTTGAGTTGTTTTGGCAAAAACAAAAATCTTCTTCTGCACCATTAAATATAAAAATTATCCACCCATTTCTATCAGTTGTATTTATCTATTGTATTTGTCGATTTAAATAATTTTAAATAAAAAAAATAATAATAATAGCTGTTGTGTCTGCAGAGCATTATAAGCAAGCTAAGTCATAAAAAACAAAGAACATCTCTTACTGAGACTCGGGTCCTACAGTTCACGGCAAAGAGCCATTCAAAAGAATCGAATTGCTTGTGCCATTGCATCAATTCTCTCAGCAGGTATGACTTGGCTTATCTAGTTAGAAATACATATTTTTATAAGTTAGGCAACAAATTATTTAGAGGGTTGATCTGCCCAGCCACACAAAATGCAATAACGATATTATGAGAAAATGGCTGAATTTCACCAACTCAACCATGAAAATTTAGAAGAGATTTTAAAACAATTAAGCTCATCCTCCTGCTGTCTTGATATCCTGCCTACAACCTTCCTTAAGAAAGTTCTGCCTGTCGTTGCATCTGACCTGATTCAAATAGTAAACTCTTCCCTCTCATCAGGTGTTTTCCCCCAGGCTCTAAAAACAGCAGTTATCAAACCACTGTTAAAAAAAGAGCAATCTGGATAAATCACTATTGCAGAATTACAGGCCAATCTCTAACCTTCCATTCATTATTGAAAAAGCTGTGTTTCAACAGCTAAACAGCTTCTTAACAATGACCAACTGCTTTGACGTCTTTCAGTCTGGTTTCCGTGCTCACCACAGCACTGAGACTGCCCTCGTCAAAGTGTTCAGTGATATCCACACAAATACAGACTGTGGAAGAACCACAGTGTTGGTTCTGTTGGACCTCAGCGCAGCATTTGACTCTGTTGACCAGGATATATTATTGAAGCGACTGGAGAGCTGGGTCGGACTCTATGGTACAGTACTCAGTTGGTTCGAATCCTACCTAAAGAACAGGGATTTCTTTGTGTCAACAGGCAACTTCTCATCAGAGCAGACAAAAGTCACACGTGGAGTACCCCAAGGTTCAATCCTGGGACCCCTCCTATTTAATATCTACATGCTCCCACTAGCTCAGATTATAACAAGTAATAAGATTAGCTACCATAATTACGCAGATGACACACAGCTCTACATTACGATGTCACCAAGTGACTCCGAACCCATCCAAGCACTGTTTAGATGCTTAGAACAAATCAATGCGTGGAGGTGCCAAACGTTTCTCCAGCTGAACAGAAACAAAACTGAAGTTACTATCTTTGGACCCAAAGAGGAACGATCTAGAGTCAGCGCGCAGCTTCAGTTATTACAGCTAGAAACTAGTGATCAGGCCTGAAATCTGGGTGTAGTGATGGACTTGGACCTGAACCTTCAGAGACACATAAAGACAGTTACAAAGTCAGCCTTCTATCACCTGAAGAACATTTCCAGAATTAAAGGACTAATGTCCCAGAAGATCTAGAGAAACTCATCCATGCATTTATTTGTAATCGCATTGATTACTGCAACAGTGCCTTCACAGGTTTGCCTAAAAAATCAATCAGACAGCTGCAGCTGATCCAGAACGCTGCTGCTGGCATTTTCACTAAGACCAGGAAAATAAAACACGTCACCCCAGTTCTAAAGTCCTTCCACTGGCTCCCGGTAGCTCAGAGAATAGACTTTAAAATACTTTTGTTAGTTTATAAATCACTGAACGGCTTAGCACCAAAATACATTAAAGACCTGTTGTCGTTGTATCAACCTTCCAGACCACTCAGGTCTTCTGGTTCTGGTCTGCTCTGAATGCTGCTTCTCCATGTTTGGTTGTGGTTCTGGGGATGCAGTTTTTATGCTCCTCTAATCTGGAACAAACTTCCAGAAAACTCCAAAACAGCCAAAACACTGAGTTCCTTTAAATCAAGGCTAAAACCCACCTGTTTAGAGCCGCCTTTGATTAGTAGGAAGTGAAACACTGAGCAATATTTTCGACTTATATTTGTTCGATGATATTTTCTTGATGATCTTTATGATTTTGATGCATTGATATTTGCTTAATGATTTTGATGATTTGCTGTATACTTGATTGATGTTTTTATGATGTGAAGCACTTTGACCTGCCTTGTTGCTGAAATGTGCGATACAAATAAACTTTATAGATTTTGACTTAGATGCAGTTAATCAGCACGGGGCGCAGCGCTGCTCACTGCCCCGTCACTGCCCCGTCACACTCATTACAGCTGCAGCAGTGCAGCCCCAGACCGGGCAGACCAAGATCTGCATGCCAGTGGCATGCTATGTATTGTAATGGTGTTCTAAAAATAATTAAACTTCTGCAACACACTCTGAGAAACTGAAAAATATTCCTGCAGACATGAATGCCTCCGATCATATTAGTAGTTCTGGTGTGTCTTTTTGTTTTGTTTTGTTTTCACTGGTATCTGGTGGATGTTGTCATCTCTGAATTATCTTTTTTTTTTTTTTTTTTTTTTTCCTCCTGGTTGTTACCCGTATGGGTTGTTGGAGATGTTGATGAGCCACGTGTTTACCTCAAACTTGCAGCTTATTGGCCGAAACCCAGACAAAAGCGTGTGAATAGCCAATAAAGGCTGTTATGTTAATCCGCTGAGTTTGAATTCAAACGCACAGATGATCATTTTAAAACCTCCGAAACTATTTTAAAGCATAGGGTGGTTTCTTCATGACTTACACTAGTATATTTAGCAAAAAATAAAAACAAAAATTACTATTTTCTCAGAAATTGGTGGTTTTTGTGATTTTTCTCCATTTCTGTTCTGCCGACTTGTTCCTACACTCTGAGTGGCCTGTCACATTTGTCTGAAATTTTTGCTCAAAATTTTTTTAAATACATAGTTAATTTATATCACTGCCTGTGCTGGGGGGGCTGAATTTGTTCCATTTTTTAATTGTGGCAATATAATTATTCTAAGGACCAAAAATGGCCTCCAGGCCACACTTTGGACCCCCCTGTCTTTAGCTGACATACTTGTGAACTTGTTTTTGTTTTTCTGTTTGTAGTTAGGTGATAAAGCATCAATATACCAAATAGCCCATAGTAGCACGGTAAATCTGGAGTCACAGATTGTGTTTGGTTATTTTTCAGTCAATAGGAGGTCCAATAGAACAAGTAGTGTGTTTCAGGTTGGTTGTCCTCTCTGCTTATCTCTGAGCTGCATTTTTTTCTACCACCCTTTGGTTTCTTAAATTACATCACTAAGTTACACATACCTTTACAGCTGAATAAGGCTTTAGAATAAGGCTGCACAATATATGGAAAATTGCAGACTACTCTTAGAATTATGATAACAGTAACCTACATTTTAATAGCTCTTTTCTTTCTGTGACATCATATAATGTCCCCACTATTCTTCGTTAGCTCTAGCATCTCAGTCATTAAAAATATCCATCAGGTGTTTGCATTAGAGGCAGTTAGAGTCCATCCAACTGGCCTGATACATTATCTATATGCAGTAACCGTGCATGACACGTGAAATATAGCATGGCAAATAATACATTAAAGCAGACCTTTGCACATAGTGATATTGCAATGATGATAGTGATTTATTGTATTGTGCAGCCTGTCCTTTATAAAGACACACTGTGACTCAAAGGCCACAAAGTTGACCCTCAACAGAATCATTTCTACATCCTCAGCTCAGATCCATCATGATCCAAGACGGAGGTTTAAAGCTCAGAAGGATAGTGCAGAGTAAGTTTACTGTAAACTGTTCAATATTCCTGTTACCTGCTGAAAGTCTAACCTCATGGATTTTATCTATTTACTTCATACTATTAATGATTTTGAATCCCTCCATGATGAGATTCTCCATTATATTACTCCACTGTTGCTATCATAATTTCTTCTGTGGTGTTTTTATACTAAATTACTATAACTTAACCATGTGTGATAACCCATTTTCAAAGTAGAAAGTGTTCAGGAATGATCTTGGAGAAACTAGAATTGCTGAGCTGGGTTTTTCCGGTCGTTTACAAGTAGGGCTGCACCAATTGCAGTTTTCTGGCTGATCACCGATCTTTAAAAAGTCTGACCTGCTGATTCCAAATTTTGGCCAATGCTAAGTTTTTTTTCGCCAGAAAAGTTGCTAAATATAGCGATGAAGTGATGAGATTGGAAACAGTGACTATTGTTAACCGTACACCTGCAGACGTGACCTGGTGGGTGTGTCTGTCAGTCAGCCTCCCCTCACAGCAGAGCAAAAGTGGACAGTGGCTAATTTTCAGACCTTTGCAGAGGTAGATAAGATTAGTAGATAAGATTGGTGGAAAAAATTAGTTTCTCATGTATGTATCTGCTGATCAGCAGTCTCCCAAAATGAAGGATTTTGGGGCCAAATTATCTCCCAGTTTATTCATTGATACTCCCCTTTATTGTCTGTGGTTCTCCACTGAGAGCGATTCATTCTGAAAGCAGAAAACATTGAAAATATGATGCCGGTCCTCCCGGGGGGGTGTTGTTAGAGAGGATTTGTTTGTAAATAGGTTGCTTAAGATTAATTTACATCTAATTTCTCATTTCTTCTCTTTTTCTCTTGCAGTGCAACAACAATTTAGACGCCTGTTGTAAATACTTGTCCCAGGTCAGTCCAGGCTACCTTTACAGTGACCAAAGCAATCTGAGCTTCTCTGAAGACCCCAGCTTCGCCCGGCTCCGCAAGCACATGACCCAGCTGAACCTGGGCTTGCAGTCACAGAATGTGCATGTGGCCCCAGATCAGGACGGCCTGAGGATGAACGGCAGCCGGACTCTGGCCCACAGCATGAGTGACGGGCCCCTCCAGACAGGCCAGGCCCCCAACAGTGACTTTTTTCAGCACGAGTCCCAGTCAGCCCCAGTGCAGGTCCCCTCCACTCTCAATGTGTTCAGTGTAATGGAGCCAACACGTAAACCGCAGCCTCCACAGAACCTGGCACTCTACACTCTAGGACCGAAAGGACCAAGTGTGGGTCCGCCACAAACCCCCCGCTTCAACCCCATCACAGTGACACTAGCCCCAAATCTCCAGACAGGCCGCAACACTCCCCCTTCTTTGCACATACATAGTGTGCCACAGCCAGGCCTGAGTAGTCCACAGGGTAACTCCATCTTTATCCGGCCGTATGTCAGCCAGTCCAGCACCAGCCGGCAGAGCCAGCAGCCAGGTGGGAGGGCCCAGTACAGCCCCACCTCTCAGCCTCAGCAGCAGATCTATCAGATCTCCCATCCCTCCCCCATCCCTAGCTCGCGGCCTGTCCCCCAGCACTCCTCCTCACATACCTCAAGGACCTCTCACGTCTACATGCCCATTAGTTCCCCCACTAATCCCCAGGCGCCTGCTATTCCTTCCATTGGAAGCATGGCGTCTTCCTCTGGCGTCTCCTCTTGTCCCCCTTCGTCATCCTCCCTGTCAGCTGTCAGCCAGTACAACATCCAGAACATCTCCACCGGCCCTCGGAAGAATCAGATCGAGATCAAACTTGAGTCTCCTCAAAGGAGCAACTCCACCACAGCGGTTCTACGAACAAGCAGCGGGTCCTGGTCCACTTCCTCCTCCTCGGCCTGTCCGTCTTCATCTTCCTCTTCAGCTGGAGCAGCTACCGTCTCCAGCACCCCTCTGTCCATTGGAGGGCCCAGTTCGAGCCGCAACCAGCCAACTGTTTACTTTTCTGCCAGCCCACCTACTGCTGCTACCACCCCCTCTGAGGAGACCATGGTGGCCCCACTGGGTTCCCGTTCCCAGCCCAAGTTTTACATTTCTGCCAGTGATGACAGTGGAACCAGAAACCCTCCTACAGTCTACATCTCAGCTAACCCTCAAATACAGGGGCCTTCAGGAGCCAGGAACATGGGGGGGCAAGTGAGCATGGGCCCCGCCTACATTCACCACCACCCACCTAAAACTCGTCCCTCTGTGGGAGGTGGAGGAACTGCTTCTTCACCTCGCGTGGTAGTGACTCAGCCAAACACCAAATATACCTTTAAAATCACTGTGTCTCCTAACAAACCTCCAGCTGTGTCTCCTGGAGTCGTGTCCCCAACCTTTGAGCCCAACAACCTCCTCAGCCTGCCGTCAGACCACCACTTTGTGGAGCCAGAGCCCCTGCATCTGTCTGACCCGCTGTCCCCGCACAGAGAGCGGCCAAGCGAGCCGCGCAGACTCAGCATGGGTTCTGATGATGCAGCATACACACAAGGTGAGCAACGCCCCGATGCTGAGCTGGCTTTTCTTCTCCAGGGAGTCATCCACTACATATTAATGTTTGCACCCTGCACATTTCCTGCCTGAATCATTTACACAGATCACCTATAGTGCCCATAAATGTTCAAAATAAAATGTTATATATGGGTTTAGGTTGGTTAGGAGGTTCTGATCCGATCCAGATGTCTGAATTTAAATATCTACAGATACAGATGTTTTCTGATGCAGTGAAACTTTACTGAAACAGTCAATGTTGTTTTTGTCCTGTTGTATAATTAGGTTGGATTTCAGAATATAACTGCAGTTTGAAAGTTTTAATGGGCTGTAAATCTTGGCTAACCAAAATAGAAGTTAAAAACTCCATTAATTGTTCAATATTATTTATGAGTGAAACCATAACTCTTTGTACAGTACATGAGCGCACATGTTGCACAAAACGGCTAAAAAAAAAGTTGTTTTACTTTTGCCAAATGACACCAGGAACACATTTTTGCCTAACTGTAACACTGGTCTCTACGTGTTTTCTGTGTTGTTAGTATTCCTGTCAGCATTTCCAAATCCTTTCTGCTCCATGGCAGTTAGATGGTAAAAGTTAAATGAAATAAGGCAACTTTCTGTATTCCTGTTAGCTTAAGCTCCTTGTTGCTCCTCTGTAGAACTCCTTATGCCTGCTTCACATGGCAAGACTTTAAATGGTCAGTTGATTTTCAAACCCTGAGAGACTCCCCACCATGACGATAAAAAAATCTTAGCAATAACAGGCTTGGTCCTACAATGTGTGCTGTCGAAGCACACGGCAGGAGTAATACACCATAAACCAACAGATTTCACTCGCCAACATTCAGATGTCAGATGGGAAATCTCTCAAAACCTCTCGAGATCAAACATGGCCAACTGGAAAGAAGTAATGGTGGAAAAATAATAGTTAAAAAAAAAAAAGCAATGGTGATAGTTTTATTAATATAGAAAAAACAATAAAAAAAAAAGACTTTTCCAACATCCTCTGGATTCTCTGGTCCGCCATGGCAGTTGTTTTGTTTCTGTAATTTGGAGTCCCCTCCACGCTTCCCTCACCTGGCTATAAGATCGGCTACACGTCACATTCAACAGGCTGCGTTCTCGTTTGTCCTCAGAGAACACCACACACGTTGCAATATCGGGCCGAGACGATCCAACATGTTGAATATCCCTGATTTTAGATCGGAGTGGTCCCGACATCCTTCCGAGTGGACCAGAACACTCTTAGCACACAGCAGGAAGATCTCTTAAGATTATCTTTAGAGCCATCCCAATAATTGGAGCGTCCTTTCCCGTCCTGTCGGAAGGGAAAAATTGGAACAAAAATTGGCATTAAAATCTTGCTGTGTGATGTAGGTTTTACTTTGACAATTATTAGATAAACTTCACAGCACACTTCTTTCCTTTTCAGTGTGAAAATATCTCTGAGGGAGATGATGCTGCACAGTAGAGTACTCCCTCTGCAGCAATGACAGCGGGCTCCTCCCGTATCATTTATGTACGTACAGTTTAGAAGGTTATTATTTATATTTTATTCAGGTGTGCAACAGTTTGACCATCCAGAATAAAATCAGTTTAAAACCTGACCTCCAGCAGCACCGTGCTGTCTGGATCGGTGACCTCAGCGTATCATCAGAGACCAACAGAAGAACATCAGTATCGGGTCTGATCCAGATACTGGATTGGCCCAATCTGTTTGAGAACTATCATAATACCTAGCTGAATAGTACTCTTGGTTTAAACTGTCTTTTAGTGTTAAAGGTGAACAAGTTTTTTGTTGTTTTTTTTTTTCAAAAAGATTTGAATTCTAATGTCATTTCTTTTACTCCTTTTATTATCCCTAAGTGCTTTTCAGTTCACCTTAAACGCCTGCCTTGAAGCTTAAGTTACTAAAAAGTATACATAGACTTTAAAAGTATTTCTTGAGTGGTACTGTGTATACTTGCTGTCAGTACTGTGGTGGAGACATGTTCTTCATGGTCTTTTCCACATGGAAGATAAAAGCAAAGGTGACTGGCTAAGTAAGGACTGGTGTGATGACTACAGTGTGAGTCCTCCTCAGTAAATGCTCTGTTTGCCCCCATCAGCTCCTAACTACAGATCCTGGAGTGAGTCAAACATGTGGCAGCACACTGCTCTTTCCTTTTTTGGACTTTTGACTGTATCATGTGTGAGTCACTAGCTTTGGCTTTTGCTCTATGGCGACTACCGCACTTAACACTTTATGTGCACTTGTATCAAAACACAGAATATTGATCAGCAGTGTTATGCTTGGCTGAGTCTCATTTAAAGCTACCTGATAGAGACACCTGTCACCATATAACGGCTAATTAAACACTAATGTTTTTACCACCAGCCACCGAGATCCTATCTCTCATTGTTTGGCAGCAGAATATCATTTTTGGTGTTATGCAACGTTTTTTCCTGATGTGCAAGTGA
Source organism: Anableps anableps (assembly GCA_014839685.1). Taxonomy (NCBI): domain Eukaryota; kingdom Metazoa; phylum Chordata; class Actinopteri; order Cyprinodontiformes; family Anablepidae; genus Anableps; species Anableps anableps. Next base: position 3,803,145 of record CM026086.1, read on the forward strand.
AAACCTGTTTGAAATGTAGTTGCCCTGTTAGACTGGTTCAGTTAGGAAAAAACAAATCGTTCTGATTGCCTTTTCTGCTTTTTCTTTGAACAACTCTGTGATTTTTGTGTGGGGGAAGATGGGTTTCTAAGAGTCTGTTTTCTTGAGGAACATAGCTTAACAACATTAAATGTACAGTTGGAGTAGAAAATTGCTAGAATTTGATTAACTTGTTAGGATAAAGAGCCTTTGAGTAATATTATAACAACCTACCACCATAAGCTCCTAAATTACCATAGCAACATCTGAAATCTAAAGCTGGATCATCATTTAACAGCTTATTTCTTCCTGACGAAGAAAGAAGAGAAACTGAAGATCCTCCCTGAAATGTAGCATTCAACATTAGCTTTATCAGAGATAACGTTAAGCTATTAAGCAGACTGGACTAGGGCCATTTGTAGACATCGCTGATGATGTCAGCATTAAATGTTGTCAATGTCAAATTTTATCGTCAACGCATAATTGTTACACTTTGATATGTTTGGGGTGGTTTTTATTACCAAAAGTTCCAGCGGTTATCTTGCTGTGTTTGTAGTGAGTCACCCCCCCTGCAGACTGGAGCTGTACCTGTCTGTCCCTTTAATTCAGCTCCAGTCAGAAACACTGTTAGCGTTCAATCAAAGAGCTTAACTTTGAGTCATTTTAAAGAGCAAACTAAAAAACATTGTGGAGCTTTTAGTTTGACTCCACATGAGAAATCTTTGCTTATTCTCCAGACTGCTGTCTGCTGCTGGTAAGATATTAACTGATTCTAACTATGCCGTGCAACCCCACAACCAACCTTTTAAGGAAAGTCCACATTAGCATCACTTTTTAGACCTGGCTTCTAAACCCAAATCTATAGACTCTGATATCTGCATAGCAGTGATCCAGCACAGCGATTCTTTTGAAATTAGGGAGGTATAAAAGTATATAAGTAGATCCTGGTACTAACACAGCAGCACTAGTTGAGTACAATGGTTCAAAGACAGACTGCTTCTTTCGTCTTACACAAACTTATCTTAACGCACCAGAAGTTATTTTTATAAGTGTTTTAACTTGCATTTTAAATGTGTTTTTATCCATGTTTCTCTTTCTTTTCTTCATGTTTGGGAAAGCAACATTTTACCATCACCAGGACACTTCATGCAGCTGTTGCTTCTGGTGATGTGTGCCTTTTATCTCTCTGCTTCCAGCATTGTTGGTTCATCAGAAAGCTCGAATGGAGAGACTGTGGCATGAGTTGGAAATGAAGAAGAAGAAGCTGGAGAAGCTAAAAGAGGAAGTCAATGAAATGGAGAATGACCTGACCAGGAGACGGCTGGAGAGATCCAACTCAGCCTCCCAAATTCCTTCTGTAAGATTATAGAGAAGATGTTTACTACTTTGCTTCGGTTAGACCTCTTCAGATTTAGTTTCCACAGAGCCAGGTTTCTTGGTGTGAAATTTTATTTCAATATTATCCAGGTTTGGAAAAAATATGTTATAATGTTCTGTCCTCTTCCTTCCATCCTCCCCTTTCCTCCTCCCCCATGTTCTGTCCAATCTTTCTTCTTGTGTCCTACCTCCTATCCATCCATCTTTTGGATTTTGCAGTGTCTCTCTTTAAAGTCTGTCCCTTAATAGAAATATCTGCCATAAATATGTAAGAGACTTTCATTATCTTATAATACACGGAGAGCCAAAGATTTTTGGCACAACTTCACCGACTCCCAGGTGCATGGAGAGGGTCAAAGATCTTCTAAGATGAAGACTCCAGCAACACTTGAAGTTCTAGGAAACAACTTTGTTGGTAGACCAACGCATTTCAGCTTGTGGCCTTCATCAGGGTCATTTGAGTAACCGTAAAGGAGAGCACCAGCTGACACGTGTTGCTGGAGTCTTCACCTTAGCAGTATTTTATAATACAAATGTAGCGATGTGAGGTCTGGAACTTGGGGATTTTCAGTGTGTTTCTTTGGACGTTGGTTGAATTTAAGTCCAATGATTGTGCAGTCTGGCCACTTGAGAGAAATGTTTCATATGAATTAAGTGACCTAACATTTAAACTGTACTGTAAACTGTACATGAATATTTGAAAGTTTGAATAAATTGCCTCAGACATTTCTCAAAGTAGAAAAACATGTGGTGCTTCTACACTTCCACACAGTGTATCCATCCAGCAGAACACTGGAAATACAAGTACTAGTAGGTTTGTTTTCAATGCTCTGAACGTAAAGAAGACATTGTCAAGCCATGCGGAGATGTTCTCAAGATCTGCCAAAAGAACAGGAAGGCTTTATTTCTGTTCCTTCATGTGTAAACACTGGCAATAATCGTGATTTTATTGATATTTTCTATCTTTAGATTAAGTGAAAAACCTTAGCTGAGTCTGCTTTGTATTAGTCAGTTGGGAGTGAAGGAAACTTCTAGATTATGTTTTTGAGCCAAACTTGAAGCTCTGGAGAGTCTGAGAGCTCAAACCAGGATGTTCAGATATTTGTTGGGTTTGAGATTCAGTCAGTCTCTCTCTCTCTGTTCTTCCTTCAGATCGATGAAATGAAGAATCTGCGATGCAAAAACAGGACACTGCAGATTGACATTGACTGCCTCAGCAAAGAAATCGATCTCCTTCAAACAAACGGTGCGTATTCTGTTTCCTTTAGGGGTTTGCCAAAAAATCGATTCACATAAGAATCCAGATTCTCATTTACTACAATTCAGAATCGATTTAAAATGTTCCAAAATCAATTTTAAAAAACAAAACAAACCTGCTGGCTGTTGGCCTCCATTTTGTAACTACGTGGGATGTTCTGACATCACCATGTAGACTGTACTGGAACATACGCATGCGTGGAAAGCGCCTCAACAAAGAGGAAACTACAAAAATGAAAGAGAGAGATTCTACCGGCCCCGTTTTCGTTGAAGGCAAACAATTGAACTTATTTAGATTTTTACCGAATGGCCAGGAAGACTGAGCTTCACGTGACCTTCGCTGTGTGCGACGTCGGCAAGATGAAAACTGAGCACTTCGGGAACACTGCAGATGAACAGGGACAATAACAGCTGAGCCAAAGGTACGGCGTAGCCTAAAGTATGGCGCCCTGTGCCGTGTGTTGTCTGATTGGTCAGAGGTTCGGGGCCCTGTTTTATACAGAAATGCGCTCGGACGGCAATGTTGATATTTTGCTTCAACCAGTCCGCTTCCACTACCTGATTTTTACATCCGCAGGCAACATGAATACGGAACTTTTATCTGACGCGGTGAGGAATTATTTACATTTAGTCTAATCGCTAAAAACTTCGGATTGGAAATTGCAACGTCGTTGTCCATGGAGGAGGCTGTCTGCAGAAAGGTGTGGTGCTGTCTTCATGACCACTTCGTTAAAACTAAACAGGGGGATGCAGGGACGAAGTATTTCTAGCTAAACATGGATTCATATTTAAAATTTAATGTGACTTTTTGATGTCTCCATTTGTCATTCTACCTTGCAAAGTGGCCTGGGGTAGATCATGAGGATCATTTATACGCAGATAGATTCAAGCAGAAATCATTATGAATACTTGCTTTGACCCGAAAACTGATTTTGTGTTTAATAAATGTAAAGATGCATTTTCTATTTAAAGTTAGTTTTTGGCATCTTTATTGTTCATAAGACAGTAAATTAATAAAGACAGCAGGGCAGCAACTGCAGCCTGCTTACATGCTCTTTGCACTCAGTACTGTTAGCGAGCAGTTCTTCCTGAATTGCATCCTGCTGCTGCTGGGTAACGAGAGATTTACAGCCCCCGTGGCATGACTGCACCGCCCACAGGCCGAGCAGCTTCCACACGTTAAGGATGGACGTTGGGCCTCTCACTCATAAATGTTTTATTGATAATGTGGTTCATGAAAAAGTCTTTTTGACTAAACAAATCACATCAGGTAAAGCTGATCTTGAAGTTTGCTTTCAATAAAAATGAAGAGGAAGGCTAGAGAAAGAGAACTTGAGAGTAAAACCAAGCCACTTATCCAAGATATCTAACAGGGAAGCATCATCACACACAAGAGTTATATTCTGCATCTTTACCATCATCTGATATGCCAATGTTGTTGCTTCCACTCTGTTTCCATCTGTGTGCAGGACCACACTTAAATCCCAGTGTAATCCATAATTTCTATGACAACATTGGATTCCTTGGTCCTGTCCCACCCAAACCCAAAGGTACTTTATCTATTGGTAAGGCTACTCCTGGATGGATTCTAGTCATTACTGGTGTCTTGCTACAATTACTTCTGTTTGCATGAACTCCGTAATTTTTTCAGCAAAAATAACATTTATGTGTGCTAATATCTGCTTTTTTATAATTCCCGTTTGCATGGACAGTGCCTTGTAGAAGTATTTATATCCCTTGGTATTTTTCCACATTTTGTCACTTTACAATCACTAATTCAATGTATTTTATTGGCATTTTATGTTAGACTAACAATTAGTTCATGGGGTTTTTTTTCCAACAGTTTTTACAAATATAAATCAGAGAGGTGCATTGTATTCAAACCCCTTTATTTTAATACCCCTAAATGAAACCTAATGCAACTATTAAAAAGTCCCATAATTAGAAAACAAACAGCAACATGAAGACAAAGGAACACAGCAGACAGGAAGTTTAAAGCAGTGTTAGGTTGGAAAGAGGTCTTCAGAGCTCTGTTCAATCCATCTCCTGAACATGAAGAGAGGATGGACAAACTCCAGACCTACTAGATATGGATCCACAGTGGAAAAAGTCATAAAAAGTTGAGTTTGCAGTTTGTCATACGCCATATGTAGGACACAGCAGACATGTAGAAGAAGGAGCTCTGGTCAGATGAGACTGCAGCTGGAGTTGATGTCCTAAATGCAGAAAGCTATATTCGACTTACTGCTGCCTGTCTGAGATGTTGTGTTGTGTTAATCTCCCTTTTTTTCCCTTTCCTATCAGACCCAGGAAGTAAGATTGTGAAGCCAACCCCTGAACAGGAGGAGGATGAGGGCACCCATTGGAACTGCACAGCCTGCACCTTCCTCAACCATCCTGCCCTCAACCGCTGTGAACAGTGCGAGTTCCCGCGGCACTTCTGAGCCAAGGGGGGGCGCCCTTCCTCTGCACACCTCTGATGTCGCGCAGATTAGAGCAGACAAGACTTGTGTTTTCTTTTGCTTTTGGGTGAAAGAGAAAATGGACGGCAGGCTGTCATAAAAATCATGCAGCCTATTTTTCTCAGTTATTAACTGTCTTTCCTGTTCTCTGAGGTTAGTGTAAAACTGTCCACCGAAGGCCTGACTGGATAGTGTTTACAGCTCATGTTTGCTCCCAACAGTCGGATGATACCTCACCTTAGAGACTGGGATCATGTTCCTCCTCCTCTGCTCGTTGGGTGACACTCCTGGCGATACTTCGCTGCTTCCACTCACAGTATTATGAGCGTGGCCCGGCAGTAATGGTGCACGTTTGCACACATGCACAAACAGTCCAGGTGCCGATGTGCCTTTCCCTGATTGCTTATTTTAGTTGTTCCTTCCTCTGTGATGGCCTGACCTGGTGATGGGAACTGTGCTCAGCCACTGAAGGAAAAAGACTACTCATGGACTTGAACATTTGTTTGCTGTTTCTAGAGGATGCCAAAGGGCAAACAGCCACTGTTGCTGCCTTGTTTCTGTGCTTATTATTGTCTCTCCACCGCCCCCTTTCTGTCTACTTAGTCATGACTCGATGAAAAACAAGTTGCATGCTTTGTATACAGTACTTTGAAGCAGAAGCTCTCCTTGAGCTGTTTGCTGTACATAATTTTAGAATGTGCTTTTGAACCTTTCTCCTCACACTATGAATCACTTGTATTTCCTGTAAGTATAGCTTTATAGACTTTATCAACTATTTTATTTCTGTTTCCTTAAACAGACAAGCACCATGCTCCATTTTTAAGCTTTTTACTTGATTTCTGTGAGAACTGCAGCTTTGCAGAAGGAGACGAGCAGAGCTGGTAAAACCCTCACAGTCATCATGAAGCTACATGTGTCGGTCCGTTCATCGCTTGTGTATTTGCTGAGTTTCCTGTGTACGATCTGTTGATGTAAAGGCGCTGGAGGAGTTTTTGTTGTTTTTGTTTTGTTCTTCAGGACATATTGGAGACTTTCTGGGGTTGGGGTAGAAGAGCTGAGTTTAAAAATAAAAAAAAAGAAAGAAAAAAAAGAAAAACAAAATGACAAACTGCCATCCTCTCTGACAACTGGAATGTAGGACTGATATTTGGGGACAACTACACCTCAGTGCGAAGAGACTCTCATTTCGTAACACACCAGGATTGATTTCAAAGAGCTCCTGGAAAAGCCCATTGGATCTGAAGTTCCCATGCAGACACGTGCCTGAGGGGAGCTTCCAGTTTAAAAACCAACTGGTGTTGGATTAAAATGTCTTTCCTCTGTTTGAATGATTCTTCTGGGACCCTTGTGCCGTATACACAGGTTAGAATTGTTAAACTCCCCACCACACACACACACACACACACACACACACACACACACACACACAATGTAAGCACATGACTGTCCGTTCTGTATTCCCTTATTTTTATTGGCTCCTTTTATCCTCTTAACCTTTTATGAAAGAGGGAGCTTCTAAAGTTTACTCGATGTGATTAAGATATCGTAACCTTGAAATAGTAACTTTTGAGTCTTTCCTTGTTTGTGAACTGGTGCCTTCCATTAGTGCCTTTGAATTTATATTGACAATCTCCTCAGTAAAATTGCAAGTGCCATTTTTTAAAACCAAATTCTTAGTACTATGTAATCCCATTTAGAAGTAGATGAATTATTGTCTCTTTAGCACTTACATCTTTGTTCTTCCTTTTCCAACCCAAAGAATCCAGTTTTCAGCGTTATCTGCACCTTGGTGTGAAGAGGCAGTTCATTCATGTTTTATTAAACAGAGGAAAAAGTAATTTGGATATCTAAAGTTTTAGTTTTTTTTTTTTTGTTTGTTTTGTTTTGTTTTTTTTTTTTTTTTTTTTTTTTTTTTTTTTTTTTGGATTTTAACTGGGAAAACTGTCTTTGTAACAGATAAGTTATTTGTAAAAATAAAAAAAAAATCTATTGTGAATGTCGTTGGTGTGCCGTTAGAATGCTCTTCCCACTAGATGGCAGTAGAGCTCAACCTTTGGAATACTACTGTTCACTTCCTGGTGGTTTTTAACATGAGAATCAGCTATACTGGTGGAGCTCAGTAGATTAAAATGTCAGTGAAAAATAGATGTATTTTAGTAATTTAGTTCACTTAGGTCTTTCTGATTTTGAGTACAGCTAATCAAAACCCAGAATTCTGTTACTCAGAAAAATCCCACATGTCCAATTTTAAAAATTAAGTTCAAATTCAAAAATACTTTATTGATCCCAAAGAGAAATTAAATGTTGATGTAACTCATTTAGTCAAGGAGTTATTATAGTTATTATACGGCTGTGGGCAGGAAAGATTTCCTGTAGCGGTCTGTTTCACAACCAGTCTGAAGAAGCCTCTGACTGAAGAGACTCTGTTTTCCAGTGACAGTCTCATGAAGAGGATGGTCAGGGTTGTCCATGATTTTCTTGATTTTATGTCTAGAAATATTCTGTATGGCCTTCACAATCATAGGGAAGAGGAAGAATGCTGCCTGGAGAAATGTCCATTGACACTATCCACGAGGTGGGTAAAGCTTGTTGTTCAGAGTGCTGTATCCAAAAGTATGGTTAGAAAGTTGAGTGGAAGGAAAAAGTGTGCAGCAACAGGGATAACTGCAGCCTTATTATGAAGCAACGTCAATCCAACTGGAGTCAGAGCTTCAAGAGTCACCACAGCAAAAATCCAGGACATGGACTGCAGCTGTTACGTTCCTTGTGTTAAACCACTAGTTATTCAAGGAAGGCAGAGAACAGAGGACAAAGAACTGGACTGGTCCTTAGTTGTCTAAGTCCTCTGTTCAGATGAAAGTAAACTTTGCATTTCATTTGAAACTCAAGGTCTGCAGGAAGACTGAAGAGGCTCAGAATCCAAGTTGCTTGAGGCCCAGTATGAAGTTTCCACAGTCAGTGATGATCTGGGGAGCCATGTCATCTGCTGGGGTTGGTCCACTGGGTTTTCTGAAGTCCACAGTGAGAGCAGCTATCTGCAGGACATTTTTTAGCACTTTATGCTTCTCTCTGCTTAAAAGATTTATGGAGATTCTGTGACTTCATTTTCCAGAAGGACTTGGCAACTGTCAGCACTGCGAAAGGAACCAATATCTGCTTTAATCCCATCACTGGTCTGGATTGGCCTCTCACCTGAACTAAACCCCGTGGAGAATTTGTGAGATATTGGCAGGAGGAAAATGAGTCACCAGAGCCAACAATGCAAACGAGCTGAAGGTCGCTACTAAAGCAACGGGAGCTTCCTGAACACCTGAGCAGAGCCCCAGGCTGATCTCCTTCATGCTATGCTGCATTCCTGAGTCTATACAGTTCACTTGGTTGACACCTTTTTATCATTGGACTTCTGTAATATTCATATTTTTGGAACTAAACCTTGGTCAAACTAATAATCATCATCCACATTAACAAATACTTGAAAAATGTTGCTCTGTGTAATGAATCTGTATGACTTTTGCTTTTTGAACAGAACTGATTAAATACATTTTCACTATGCACGTATATAAAATGAAAAAAAAAAAAAATTTCTGTGGCTTTTTTTTTTTTTTTTTTTTTTTTTTTCAATCTTTTGATCTTTAAAGACCTGATAGCCTGAAATGTCTGCAGAGTTCCTAGGTACTATTAAAACGTTTGAAACAGGATGAAATTGGATTTTATATTTTTCCTGCTCTAGGTAGAAGAAATGATCAACCATAGACACGTGCTGCACATTCTCATTCCCCTCCTGAATGTCACCATGAAAGAAAAAAGCTAAGAACATGGATGAACCTTGTAATGTGTGGACTGTGGACCAGCTGAGGTGTTCAGGAAGCCCAGGTTGCTTTTCGAGCAGCCTTCAGCTCATCTCCAGTGTTGGCTCTGGTGTCTCATCTTCCTCTTGACAACACTCAGCAGCTTCTCTATGGGGTTCAGGTCAGACCAGTTTACTGGCCAATCAAGCACAGTAATACCATTTTTATTAAAGCAGGTAAAATCAGCTCAGTATCTCCATGGAGCTCATCACCGACTGTGGGGACTTCACTCTAGACCTCAGTCAGCAGACATACTCAGTCTCTCACTAGATTTCTAAATAAAAAAAAACCTGTATTTTCATCTCGAAACAGGACTTTGGGCCACTGTGGACCAGTCCTGTTCTTCTCCTTGGACTAGGTGAGACACTTCTGAAATGGTCTCTGCTTCTGGAATGACTTGACACAGGAAATGTGACAGCTGTAGCCCATGAATGGACATTGCTTCTCAGGGCAGCAGTTAACCCTATTGCTTGTGCACCTTTTTTGGCCTTCTACTAAATTTTCTGTTAATATGCTTTGATACAACACTTGAACTGCCAGCTTTGTTGGCAGTGAGTTTTTGGAGGTTTACCCCCCTCGCAGAGGGTGTCAGTGACTGTGTAGGCCACAACAATTCTGTATTAAAATGTTTTTATGGGGTTTATGTAATATTCTGAATATTGTTAATGATCAGAAATATTTCAGTCTGTGAGCAGTGAATCTATAGGAGATTCTCAGCTTCAAGTGAATTATTGAAATAAGTGACATTTTCAATTATATTCTGATTTCTTATGAAACTATGGTTCAGTGGAAAAGTCGTTGCCTTGCAATCTGAAAGTTGCGTGTTTGATTCCACCTATTTCCTGTCACATGCTGATGTGCCCTTGGGCATGTCTAGCACAAACATAAACCCAGAGTATTTCAGACACTTTTATTTGAAAGGTGCAACAAAAACACAAGGCTTCACAGTTCATATTAATATTGGGACAGTCTTTACAAAAGTACAGTGTATAGTGTTCCTCATTTTGAGGCAACATGAGAAAACAACACATGTTGCTTTAATAAACATTTGTCATTGCTACAGTAAGTAGCTGGAATGGAGCATTAGTGCATTGCACTTCTGTAATAGGACAAAGGAACAGCTGATATTGTAGTTTTACCAGACTAACTTCCTTTTTAATGCTTAAAATAATGTGTTTATGAAAGAAGACACATTTTATAGCAAAAATAAAATTTCTCTTCTTTTAAGGAAATGTTCACTTTGGTTTCACTGTTTCTAGAATGAGAACTCCAGTGTGGGCTCAGTTTGAACATACCTAAGAGGTTAGCAGTCTAGAAGGACATGTTGCTGGTTCTGTAGTTCTGAATGAGGGTAATCAGTTCAAGCATGTCTGAGACGTGTGGATTGGCATTCAGGACTTGCTCCACCGTGCTCTGGGGGAAGAGCGTGCTCAGCTGGCTCCTCAGGTCATTCCTCTGCTCGCTGGACAGGCTTCTGGTCTGGCTGCTCACCTTGTTGGTGGGGAGACTGGACTGCACCCAGGGGTCCCGGGGCAGGCTGTGGCTCTGTCTGTGAGAGACAGACCTGGTGTACTGCATCTCTGAAAAATGAGAAGGCTGCTCCCCGTTGTGTGGAGGCAGAGCGGGGCAGGAGCTCCACACTGGCTGGTGATGATGGTTGACAGGCTTCTGGTGTCCACACCTACACTGGCTGCACATGTGACCCTCACAGGACACGGAGCTGTTCTGGGGAGGGTAGTAACTCTGTCCACTTGGTGAAAGCCTCAGGCTGTTCCCGGCATATGAGCCGGACATTTGGTAGCTGCCTCTGCCGCTGCTGTAGCTGGTCAGAGGGTGCTCCACGCTGTAGGGCATGTCCTGGATGCTGAGCCTGGACATGGAGCTTCCCATGGAGCTGAAGGCTTCATCTGCATCTGAGCTCTGGTACTGATAAAAAAGAGGACTCTTGTTTAACTGGCTTCTCAGGTTGCTGCTCTCCCTATAATAGATGGAGGGGTCGCTATGAGTCAGGTCATCTCTGCTTCCATAGGGAGGAGTGGGTGGGGTGTATCTGTGCTCAGGCTGATGTGCGAGGGCCCTCAGTTCATCAGCTACAGCCAGCTGGGACTGGTTCACCCTCTCCGGATGGTAGAACTTGCATTTTATTCCATAAGTACATTTCTTTCCTGAAAAACAGAAATCTGTGTTAATTTTGAGCTCCACAGAGATGAAGTTGTTGCTACTCTTAAAAAAAAAAACAAAAAAACAAAAAACTTCAACACAGGATATTTCAGTGCTTTACTAGGTGGTAAACTCTCGGTTTACACAGCATGCACGTCATCACTCCACTACTGTCTCACATTAAAAAATCTCAAACTCTTTTTCATCCTTTAGTCCCATGGTTCTCATACTCTGAATTTGAAACACAATTTTTAAGACAACATTAAACACCAAACTTAGTTGTTTTCCAATTCAAGGTTCAAACATCAGATGGGACTTGCTATTTGGTTCACTAATATTTTGGATTTTCAAACACAGTAACCACTTTCACTAAAGGAGTGTATGAAGGAAGAAAGTAATTACCAACCATCAGAAGTGCAAATAAACAGTTTTTTACCACAGCTATCTCAAGTTTTAAATGCCCAGCACAGAAGCTATATTGAATTTTGAGTTCAGGGCTTGTAGGAAACCCCTGTTTTTCTGTGGGGTTTCTGTTGATTTTTGGAACATCAAACATGGAAACTTCAAATTTTAAATAAAAAGAGGAAAAAAAATTAAACTGTATCCTTTAAACAATCTCATTAATTAGAGTATTTTTCTTTCTCTTTTGTTTTGATAACGTAACACAATAAACTGAAAAAACTCTTGTCTTCTAGTGGTTCTGTTTGAAACTGTCCAAATGGTTACTTTAAAAACTTGGTTTTCAATGAGGTTGTTGCTCTAAAAAGCTAGAAAGTTGTTTCTATTTACTGTAAAAATCCTCCAGGCTTTGCTGTAGTTCAAACATGAGCTATTTTTGGTATAGAGGGACACATCTCCAGTACCTTGATATTTGATGGTATAATCTGTTAGCCAGAGTAAAAATGTATTAACGTTTAATTACTAATTTGGAAGTATTTATGTCTAGCTAAAATAAACTCCAGCTTTATGCAAGCTAACAGATGCTAATCTAGCTTTAGGGTGCTGTAAGCTGCTAGCTTGCAGGTGGCTCTTGTTTTTACAGAGCTGTCTGTATCTGCAGGTCTAACCTGCAGTACATTTTCACCTGAAACTAAATGGAAGCTGCCACTTTAACTGGATATTTGGTTTTTGTCCCTCTGGCAGCGAAAGGTTAATGATTACGTCTGAGTGGAAATATGTGGGGGTGTTTTGTGAGGATGCGTCCCTGGAGAGTGAACATTTTTACTAATCAGAAACGCTTTATCAAACATTAATGAAACTAACATCTTCCTACATGAAACTATCACCCTCTAAGATGTTGATCACACGTGTTGGTTTTTGTGCTGCTTATTACAGTACTGGTTTCTATTTGAATCCTGTCCCATGGGGCAGAATGAGGAACGTGATTAATGAAGTTTAGGGAGGGGGAAAAACTAACCATATGGGCAATGCTGCTGCTTGTTGTCTGGGGTCCATGGCTTTTTCCTGAGAAAGTCATCTATGGTGGGACCACTTCTACCCAGAGGATCATCTGGAGGCATGAACCTGCACAGCAGCACACAGAGAAAATAAGGTCAATGGCAGCTGGGGAAGAAGAACCCAGACCCAAAGCAGGCATGCAGTCAGAACATGGTTCCTGTATACATATGAGGAAGCCTTACTTGTCATTGGCAAATGTGTACATTAGGAGCCTCTCCTCAATAAACTTTTTCCACTGGGGATTCTCTGTCTGCAGGTCACGATAGTTGTCATTGGACACAATGATTCCGTCTGACTCAACCGCCAGCTTGATGATGTAGCGGTCATCGTAACACACCACTCTCTTGCCGTTGACACACCGCGACGGCGTGTACACCAGGATCTTCCTTCTCTCCAGTTCATGGAGAATATGTTGATCTATGGGACACAAGATAATGTCTTTTAGTACAATGCCAAACTCTGTAGCAGAACTGTTTAAAAATCTTCTGTTTGGTAAAGCACCTCCTGTAGCTTGTCTTTATGTTTTAGTAGTAAAGCAGCAGCTACTGCAGTTTCCATAACAACCCAGTTGATAATCAGACCAGGTTTGGGTAAAGGCTCTGGATGTTCTTTCTGTTTAAGATGTTTTAGGCTTAAACCCTTCCTAGTGTTTGGAACGGTGTTTTATGCCATTGCACCAGTTGGGATGTATTTAAGAGATGTTGCTGGCCTTTGGGGCCTTGATCAATCTAAACATCACCTCTTAGTCAGTTATTACAACCTTTTTATTTTATTTTTATTTTTATTTTTGCAGACGCTGATGGATCTGAGCTATTATTAACATCCTTAAACGTACGCTCTGAGTTAGTCCCTGAACCAGGAGACGTCGCAGTTCACACGAACCTTCACTACTTGTTTTGACAGTGACCTTCAGAGCAGGAAATATCAAAGGTATAGAGTTGCCTTCTGCAATATTTCTTTGTAAACTGCTGATGAGCACTTTCCTGGAATAAGTTATTTTTGAAGAGAGAGTTTTTTTTCAGTGGAAGTCACTGAAGGCACTTGGAGTCTGGCTGGCTGTAGCTGCCAAACAGGATGAATGCAACAGAAAGGATGGAGGGATGGGAATTTACCTGCACTCAACAGTTTTATGCCTCAGTGCCGCATTGCATGCCTTGACAGTTCTAAAGATTGTACAGCTTACTTCCCAGATTTCTATGACTTATATTTCTCGTTAAAGTTGCCGCTGTCTCAACATGCTGAATGAGCAACATGACTTTTACTCTTCACTTGTATAATTCAAATGAATCACCTTGTTTTGCCTCTTTTGCTTTGATGTGGCAAGTCACCGTGAAAGTGCACTGGTTTCCACTTGTGTCAAACAATAGTACAAAAAAAAATTGAACAAAACAAGTTGTTTTTCTGATTTCACAAGTTTTGAGTCATGTGCGTCAGAGTTTCAGGTTGATTTCTTGAGACCTTTTGCTTGGCTCGGCTAGAAGTTTAGACCTCTTCCACTGGGTGCACTGGGTAACATGACTTAATTCCCATCAAGATGGTAAGTGCCACTTTAGTTGGGTGAGGAGTTTGCATGTTCTCCTTGTGCATGCGTGGGTTCTCTCCAGGTACTCTGGCTTCCTCCCACAGTCTAAAAACATGACTGCTAGGTTAATTTCGCTCTCTAAATTGACCTTAGACATGATTGTGTGTGTCCTATGTTTCCCTATGATGGTCTAGTGACCTATCCAGGGTGTACCCCAGCTCTCACCCAATGACCACTGAAGATGGGCACCTGCGCCCCTGCAAGGACAAATGAGTATAGATAATGGATGGATGGATGTTTTTATGCAAAAAGGACTTGGAGTTAAAAAGCACTTTTTCTCATTAGATTTGCCTTTTGAGTTGTGTGTTTTTTGTTTTTTTTTAACACTGCTACAAGCCAACCCTCCCATTCTGTTCATCCATTCTCCACTTTATTGTCCCATCACCCATAAATCAAGACACCAAGGTTCTTGAATTGCTCAACTTGAGGTAGAAACTCACCCACCAAACGGATGGCACAAGCAACCTTTTTCTGATTAAGAACTGCAGCATCAGAGATTGATCTAAGTGTAAGCAGATTTTTTTTTTTTTTTTTTTTTTCAAAATGACAAATAACAAAATGCAAAAAAAAACTGTTTGAAATGTCAGAAGATAAGATTTTATAAAAATAAATTATTGTTTAAGATGTTCTTAAGAATAGAATTTATTCTGAACCAAGTGTAGCAATGAGTGATACATGCATCGGTCAAAAAGGAGCACAACCCTGCATGACTGAGCTCAGATGGCTGTGTACAAACTGAAAGGCCTCTCTGCAGTCAAGCATTGGTCACTCAGCTTGATTCAGCCAGCAAGGTCCATCAGTGCAACCTTCTGGTTCTTGTTTCGAGCTTTACTGTGGATGGATGCTACAAGACCCGATGTGTGAATCAGGTCTGGTCTCTAATTTTTGCCTAACTCTGCTAAGTGCTTGAAATGCATAACCTGATTGACGAAGACGGCAGCTGGTGAGCTTCTTTAGCAGCTAAGGAACCCAGCAGCGTAAAAATAATGATGAAAGCTAAAAGAACAACTGGGTCTGGATTCAACAGGTGGACTGAGGCTAGTATTGATTTTTTTTGCCAGCGTATGTTGTAGATACACTTATGTTACCAGGCAACCAATACAACATTAAAACTAAATCCAAAAAAGGAAATTAATAGCGTTTATTTTGAGATTAACTGGTTGGTTGAAATATTAGTGCTTCTCATTACAAACCACAGGCTCACATACTTTCAGGTCTTTTCATTCAAGACACTGTGGACGTATTACTGTCACGCATACACACATGGTGAATTTAGAGATGAATTAAAGTGTTCATCCTCTACAGCAGAGCCAGGATGTTGCAAAGGTTCCACAGTTACATGGCAGGGATTTCTAAAATTAGCAGTGGCATTTCCCTCTCAGTGTGACAGAGTGACTGGACTGAGCCACTACAGTGCACTCAGGTGATCTTACCTGTTATGGGTGCCTCAGGCCGCGGTTGCTCCTTTCTCCACAGGGGCACAAACACTGTGATGTCACGCAGCCCTTTGTCCCAAAACCAGTTCACCGCCAGCTGTAGGCCTTGGCACGAAAACACCTTCTTGTCACCATGGCTACGGAGACAAAAGATGGAGTCAACAAAGAAAAATCTACTTCTGCTTTTGTATTTCCTTATACGATAGTCACACACACACACCACCTCTCCCTCTTTCAGGGAACTGACAGTGTTGTAAGACATGTGCTTCAATGTTCTGCCCAAGCACATAGTTGGGTCATCAGATGCAGAACTGAAACTTTTCTCTAATAGGGTTCTGGCCTATGAGAACTAAACCTGTTGCCTTTTATAACTCTGGACATGCCTGTTTGTTAAGACATTTACTTCCTTGTACTGGTTTAACACTGAAAAAAAAAATGGTGCATTTGGCAACAGTGGTTGTATCCGGTGTAGACCTATAATAAATGGATGGAAATTGAGTCATCTTCTCTTGGACTTATTGATTTGAAGTATTTGACATTTGGGAAAACAAACACAGAAGGGTATTTTTAAAAGGGAAAAATAAAGGATTCACATTGATTGATGTTGCAGTTTTACACATTGTTTTCATCTGATACCATTTGCCCCAATAACACATATCCATTTCATTCAGTTCTGGTGAAAATCCTAAAATCTTTGCACACACTTCCAACGACACAGGGGGGGTCATTTAGTTTTTAGCAGTTTAACATCTTAGTTCTTGAACTTCAGTAGCCGGTGCATTACCAAGCACCAGCTACTGAGCAGGTAAACTAGGAGACAGTGTGCCTGCAAACATGCTTGTGGGTATGTGTTCACATGTGCGTATGTGTGGGAGTTTCCCTTTTTTTCCATAAGCAGGAAGTGGTGAGCTGCTTTGCATACAACAGGTAAAAAGATAATGTCTGACACGAGTTACTTGTGACTCACCCAGATCCTCCCTTCATAAATTACCTGATTAGTCTGTTTCTTTAAACCATTATGGCCTCTAGCACTTTATTATTTTCAGATACCTATATTTCTTTTATTGGGCTTCTTGAGTATCTGTAAAAATGTTGGTAGTTTCTTACTTCTGCTTCCTGAGGGCATTATAGCATCTCATTATAGTTTCTCAATATAGTGTCTCCATTGAGTCCATCAGGATTCGTATTTTAAAAATAGTTTGTTAATTTGAATAAATTTAGGCCAAGTATATGTGTGACACAGATCTAATCATGATTCTAATAGTATCTGTCCAAATTCAGTACCTTTTGGCTTTAAAAAGAACGAGATGGTGGCAGCTAAATGTCACATTTATGACATCCTTTGGTTAAGCTGCTGTGGCTAAACTTCTAACTTTTCCCTTCATTATATTTGTCATTTTATTTTAAGCTGCATGATTGTTGTTTTAGGGCCTTTGGAGGGAGAATAAATTTAGCCTAGCAAAGATGCTTGCTAAACCATAGCTCATTCCAACCTGCAGGAGAAAGCAAACATGTTCCTTTTTGTTTTGTTTCAAATAATTCCTGTATTTATACTTTCTGTTTAGTTCTCATGTGGCCTACTCACACTTTTGGGAAATATTTGTTTTAAATGCTTTATTATCAAGCATGTTATTAGCATGTTTTCCTCATTTGTTCCCAGCAGGAAATTTGCAGTAATTTGATTAGAGTTACGGTCTTTAAGACTCTTCTAGATTTGGAATATAAAAGTCTGCAAGTTGGCTTAACAGTTTTAGAAAGCTTTAGTGCAACAGCGTGAGCTGCTAGCTTCATTACAATTAGTTCAGGTTTAAGTTTTCACTGTTTCAATTCTTGTACTGTTTTCTGATTTACTGACAGGAAGGAGTCGGTGGTGAATGACTGTAGCTTTAAAAGCATTTGACTGAAATCTATATTCTTTTCCTGTAAGTGTATGTTTTGTAAACTATAAAATTTGACCTTTTTTTTTTTTTTTTGAGGATTAGCTCAAAACAGACTCTTCCAGTAGGGAATCTTTCATTTCCAAATCATCTGTATTAATTACAGATGTGTAAATACGGGTTGTGCTGTTTGTGCATCTGCACATTTGCTTCTACAGCTTTGTGGGTGAGCATTACAAAAGTGTGAGAAAGTTACTGCTGTGAGATCTAAGTTACTACTGAGAGAGTAGCTACTTGGTGGGACTGAGACTGAAAACAAGTTGGCGTTTACCAGGTAAGAGTCTCTCGCAACATGAACTGGTTGCATCATGGGAACTGGAAAATGTGACCATTCTTTTAGCTTTGAGCCAAAGGCTTTTTGTTTTTTTTTTTTTTAGTTTATCATAAGTGAGAGAGGGATTATCCATGTAGTTAGGGCCTTTTTAGGTAACTAATTAATTATTGGGATGAAATGTATGATTTAGAAAGGTTCACAACTGTCTAACATCCTTACAGTGGAGTAAAGCACTCTGCGTTACCTGGGAAAAGTGTCAAAGTAAATAGTTGAGTTTTCTTCCTCTTTGGACTCACACCATGTCCTTACAGGAACATATGTTGTAAAAACATCTCTCCCTTATTTTCTATTTTGAATTCATACCATTTCCTCCACTTGTCATCACACTCTCTGTTTTAATTTAGAGCTTCCTGATCCATTGATCTAGGTCATGAAAATATATCAGTTGTGCAATCATGTCATTAAGCAATTCTCATGGTGTTTCACATTCTGTAACGGTTCTACCATGAATGACAAACTCCTCCCTTCTTCTTGGCCCAATGTACTACTGTGTTCACAAGAACAGGAGGAGATGAGAACAGATTTTGGCTAAATTTCTGGGAAACAAAACAATTGTAAGACTTTTTTTTGACAGTGTAATATACTCTTGTCCACGGTCTGAGCAGTCTTTGGTGTAAACTGCATCTTTCATGCTTAAATTAATATTGATCTAGTGCCAAAAAGCATTGAAAATGGTCTTTTGATTTGAACAGCAGCTGACCAGACACAGTCCAGATTAAATTGAATATTAACTAGTGGTGTTCAACCATATATTTTAATTTACAGATCATTTACTGTGTAACAGGATCCCTACTGATTGAAAATGACAATAAGGGAAACATTTTTTAACACACCCTGGTTGCTGAGTCATATTGCCTAAATCATAAACCACTGCTAAATAAATGGTTTTTCAATGCCAGCATGATGCACGAGGCCAAATAATTGCACAAAAATAAGGAAAATTGGTCGTTTTTCATACATTAATCAGTAGACCAGAGCCATGTGGTAATTAAAATGTAAAGTCTCAGGAGGAGTCATTTCATCATTGTTCTTCTCAGAATAATGGAAAACAGACTTCTAAAACCTGAGCAAACATCTCAGATGAAAAGTAAGTATGAAACCAACAACATGTCACACCACCTCTGAAGCACAAAGCAGAGTGACACATCATCTGCAAAGAGGAAGTGTTCTCTGGTCACATGCCTGAACTGAAACCACACTGAACAAGCTTAAAGAGGATAGAAATCAACTAAAATATGTTTTTTTTAAAACTGAATTATAATGCTGGATAATGTCTACTAAAGTGAGTAGACACAAACTGCTGCACTACATACGCATCAGCATGCAAGAAACACTGTTTCCAGGAAGTAAAGGAAGAAAGACCTGTTTTCTTGGGGTGACAAACAAAATCCCTTGTTTGGCTTGAGAATAAGATGCAACTATTCATGTGAAAATAAGTGACTGTTGGGAAGGGAAGGATTCTGCATTCTGTTCTGCTAGTATCACTTTAATGTTAAGAGCATATTTACTGCACTGAACGCAGTCTGCACTTCATCAATACTTTGTAACCATCTGCAATGTGAAGCAACTATGTAGATTAGGTAATGCAGCAGGAGACAGGGAATATAATAAATAGCTCGAATCTCTTTAGAGCAGACGTAGAACCTCTCTATGTCGAAAGTGACATGTTGCAGAGAAAAAGAATGTTTTCGTACTTTAAAGCTAAATTTTCTCAGCAGCTACTCCTGTTTCTTCCTCCTAAGTAACACACCGTAAGGACACGCTCAGTGAAACACTAGATAAGTATTTCTAGTGACAGATAACTTCAGCTGACTCACCTCATGGCCACGTTACTGCCATCGATAACCACGGGTCTGAAGGCTGCATTTGACTCTCTATCAGGGCCGGTCCTGGCCTTGCTAGGACCGGGACTGCAGCCTCTGGGCACCAGTTTCGGACTGTTTGGTACACTCGTGTTGCCGTGGCTGCGAGTGTGGCAGGTCTTTATCAACTCCTCCAGGATGTCATTGGTCTGAGCATCGTGGTGCAGGCTCTCCAGCACCCTCAGAATGTCATTGTGAGAGTACCCTAACTTGAGAAATCGTTCTACTTTGGCGTTCTGCTGCTGGCGGTCCATCGCTCTCACTGCTTCCTCTCCTCTGTCTTCTCAGGACTGTCTGTCTTGGGAATCCCTCGTCTCGCCTCCTTATTCTGGCTGACGCTGGTCTCCAAGGTTACAGCCTGTGTTTTGGAACAGTTGACAGGTGTCAAAGATTGTGGGTGCAGACAGAGGAGCTCTGTCACTGAAAACACAGGAAGCACATCTGTGGTTTCTAAGGGGTTTCAGACATCAGATTGTGGTCTTATGTGCAACGATTAGAATCTGCTCTGGTTACCACAGCCTCATGACTTTCAACGCAAGTGCAAACACCATCTTACGTCACGCTGAGCAAAGAAAGCCCCTCGCACCCCTAGAGAGGAAGCAAAGGGGTCTGCTGTGATCTCTGGTCTAATTTTACCACCTGACTCACTAAAAACAGCCACTGAAACATGAATGAATGGAAACAATGTGAATGGACAGCAGGGTTTCAGCCCCCATTCCGCGAGTGTTTTTGTCACTCAGTCCGGGAACTCCCTGAAGCTCCCACCCAAACAGGGATCACGCTGCTGTATGTGGGCGAGAGGTGCTGAATGACTCAACCTGCAGCTTTCAACTTTCTTACCATGAGGAGAGATAGTCTTACCTGAAAATCTGAACAGTTATGTCACACTTGAAGGAATTTCAATCACAGAATGCTTCTGAAGTCAGACCTAAAGGGTGTGCCTTTAAAAAGTAGTCTCAACACAACAGATGACAATCATTCTTTGGAGCTTTCAATCATTATCCAGCCTTGTTGGACAAGATGTCTTGATAAATGTCTCTGCAAGGTAGCCTAACAGTTAAAGAACGAGGAAAAAGACGTGTTAATTTTCAGTTAGAAGCTACAGATGCCTGTTTAAAAAAGGCCAGTCCTCTGTTTTTACTTTTTTTATCTGCCATTTCCTCTTGTGCTTGCACACTGTTGCTACAAAGTGCACCAAACCACATCCTTTGCCCTCGCTTGACATTCAGACATTTTTCTTTAAATTGAAACTGATTAACTATGTTTGTCTCACTGCTCCAACTGTGTGTGCCCTTTGTAAGGCAGCGTTCAACACAGACCACAGTCTGACCCCAACACCTACATGTCTCTGTTTGTCTGAGAAGTGACATGACAAGCTCTCACAAGTCAAGATTCCTTACAGGAAAAAACACATTTACTACACGCAGAGTGCAGAGTATGGCAGTGACACAGCTGAATCAGGATCTACTTACACGCTTGGTAGGTGCCAGATGGAAGCAGAGTCCCTCTGTCCCGGCTGTTGTGTGTGTGAACTGCTCCTGCCAGCCAGCTGCTCTGACAAGCACACCGGTGTGTGTGAAGCTGCCCTTATTACTCACAGGAGGAAGAGAAAAACTCGCCTCTAACCAGCAAGGAAGAGCTCTCAGTAAATTTTACTTCCTGATCTGGGATCAGTTCCTGTCAAGCCTAAGGGATTTTATGTGTGTGATCACTTCCTTGTGTAGTGTAATAAATGCTGGGTAACTGTGCGCAGGTCTTGGTAACATGCCAGGGTTATTACCTGGCAGAAGATTAAATTAACATCTTGGTGTTTGATTTCAGCTTTTTGTTTTATTTGATCAGTTCCTTCATGTCTGAGAAGGGCTTAGAGACAGCTGTAAGAGTTCATGATGTCCTAAGCTCATAAACAGCAAGCTCACAGTAATTGATTTGGTAACCAAAGAGTGGCAATCAGTTCAATTCAAATTCATTCATTCATTCATTCATATTAGACCTGGTCACAATGAAATTCATCAGAGCCAACAGAGAAACTCATGAATAAGTTTTGGCCCGACAGTTAAATGTTTCAGATCATCAGACCAATTTAATGTCACACAAAGATAATCTAATTCAAAATAAAAAGCAGTTGTCAAATGATGACATAAATCATTATGGGAAAAAATCTATCCAAACCAAACCAGTCCAATGAGAAAAGTAAGTCCATTCCCTGTTTAAATCATAAATTACTTGTGATTAAACACATTTCAGCAGCCACACCAAGGCCTTTCTAGTGCTACACCTGTAGAATCAATAAGTCATCTAACTAGAACCTGTTCGACAACATGAAGTAGGCTAAAGGATCTCCAAATGCCTCGATCTGAAGGAATTCAAGTCTGGAAAGGGTTACCAAGACTTTTCTAAGGATTTGGGTCTCCAGAGAACCACAATGAGAACCTTTATCCGTAAACATGGAACACTGGAGAATCTTCCCAGGAGTTGCGAGCCTAACTAAATTACTCCAAGAGCTAATTGAGGACTCATCCAGGAAGTCACAAAGAAGCCAGAACGCCATCTAAAGCACTGCAGGCCTCAGGTAAGGTCAGAGTTCATGATTAAACAAAAAGAAACAGACAGGGCGAAATAGCATCAACGGCACTACTGACCAAACAGAACTCGAAGGTTCATCGCACACTGACCAAAACATCTTGATGAAGACTTTTGGGAAAATACTCTGTGGTCTGAGGAGACAAATGTGCAACTTCATGGAAGGTGTGTGTGGGGGGTCCTTCTCTCAAATGTCAAACAGCAGACAGAGCTGAAGCGGTGTGTTGACCATGGGTCACTGTGTTGATAAACTCCTGACTTGTATATTTGGTACTTTTGAATCATTTGGACCTTTATATGCTCTATTATGATTGGTCCAGTGTAAATGTGCTGGGATGCGTTGACCCTAACTCAGCACCACGGGGTCTACTGATGAAAAACAAACCTCTGAACATCAGTAAAGAGCCAGTAATATATCTCTGAAAACAGAAATGGGGTGGATGATGAAGCATGGGGTTTATTAAACTGCAGGTAATATTCCTGTAGCACATAGAGAAAAAACTGGGAGATAAAGTCAATATTTATTTTTGGACTGTTTCCATGTTTAGCTGTGTCACCTACCTGGAAATGACCATCACCAGCACTACTGGTTCCAGTAATTTCATAAAGACACTTGGCCTAGTTTTTCTGGTAAAGTTGTCTATTTCCTTGACAAAGTCACTGAAGCAGCTGTTGACACTAACTAGAGAATATGTATTCTGATTTTCATCCCATAGATTGTAACACTAGCTCAGAACTTATCTGTTAGCTGTGTTTTTCTCCTAAATAGAGTCACTAATGGGGTGACTGCTGCCACTAATTCTTCTTAAATGCTGAAAGTACTTGTTGACCAGTGTTTCCATGTGTTGTGTGGGTCTCCTCCATCATTCCAACCCCCATTGAGTTGCAGCAGATGACCACTAATACTGAGCCATGTTCTGCTGGAAGTTTCTTCCTGTTAAGCTTGAGTCTTTGGTCAGAAGGTCTTTGCCAAATCAACTTGCTCAGCTTCCTTAGAAAGTTAACTTTCTACCAATTGCCGATATGGACTGAGTTGTGTCATGACTGGTATCTATCTAATTGAAATGATCAAGTTGGATTTGAATCTGTAATATGTAACTGAAGTGAAGTAAATTGACTATATTATACACTCTGGATATGAATCAGAATTGTTTATCTTGGTAACTTCCCAGTCATTGCTATGCAAATCAACAAAATTGAATGAAATTCAGGAATTCTGATGAGCTGTAAAAAATTACCCCAGAAATACTAGAAAGTGAAGAAATTACTATTATTTACTCAGCCTAGCCTTATATAAGGGACTTTATCAGACGTCAGGTCAACTGTCAGGTGTTGTTTGTAGTGCACAGTACAGACTGTGAACTATTCATCAGATAACTGTATTTAGACAACACACTGACCAGGGTTTTGGTGAAGAGAAGGAAAGCTCTGAACTATTTCTAGATGTAAGAATTCAACACACCGGAGCTGCAGCAACTATTTCATAAAGCATCACTGTTAAGGTGTCCAGCTGATTCTTCATAATCTATTGATTCTACTCATTTTTATCATCTCATCTTCCATCATATAAAAGAGTCTACAGGAAAAAATAAACCAGATGCTGGTGCAAAATTCTCTCTGAATTATCCCCCCAAATTTCATGCTATAAACAGTGAAGTAAGAAACAGTTTCCATGAACAGACCTTTCTTATCTGAAGTAGTTAGTTAGCTTAGCTCAGTGGGAAACTAAAAAGAGTAAAAGCTAGCCTCTCTGTGTGGGTTAAATAGCTTCTGCCTTCTTTTCTAGAGCTTTCTTGATGTTTCTGCTTATGTGCTGCTGACCTGGTTTAAGTTAATCGCTATTTTTTTTTATCGCAAGTAAAATACACACTTTTCTACTGATAAGGTTAGTTGTCAACATTTAATTTACCTTTGGGATCAATAAACTACTTTTGAATTGAATTGAATTGAATGTTTATATGAGTGAGATTTTTCTTAAATAATGAATTAAAAGCTTGTTGAGATTTTTGGGAATCTGTATGTTTAATGGCACAAACTTATTGGAACGGGATGAACTGCTTCTAAATCCAGGACCTACAGTGTTCGAAGAGCTCAACATATGCTGCTGTTGTTTCTCAGTGTCAGTGTGACACACAAAGCTATTCTGAACCTGTTCACAGCGTCCTGTTCAATATGCCAGGCATAAAAGTCCTATAGTTAGAAAAGCTGCTGTCGTACTGATACCAGCGTGATGACTTCACAATAATCTGACAATAGGAACACAACCAGTCATGCTTTCTCAGTGTGACTCAAGCGTTTTGATGCTACAAAGCAGAAAGTTGGATTATAAGAAACGGATGCAGTGTGTTGTTGGACGGAGAAAACCAAGAAATGTTTTAATACTAGATTAATGTTTAATCTTTATTATTGTGACAGAGCTCAAGATAGAGGCTGCCTGATGTACAGACCTATTCAAGAAATTTTAATATCATTGAAAAGTTCATTTATTTCAGGAAATATAACACTAAGAGAAACACATTATATAGATCAAGTACACACAGATGAATGTTTTAGTTCCTTTAATTATGATATTTTCCACTTACTGTTAATGAAAACATTACATTTGAAATTAGAATATTACATCAGACCATTAGAAAACATTTGTAATATAGAAATGTGGGTTTAATGAAAAGTATGCTTTAGTATGTTAAATACCTGCTTAACGCTTGTTGGTTTTAATCTGAAAATTGAGTCTCATCAGAAAGCATATTCTAATTTATTAAATATGACTGTATAGAGATGGGCAGGGCTGGAATCTGTGACGAACCTCCCAGTCTGTGACGACTGGGATTTTTTTTTTTTTATTCATCCTTGTGCATGTTTGTTTTAAAGGCAAACTGCTCGAACCAGGAAGTTAAAGGAATTTTTGATGTAAAAGACAAAGATGTGGTGCGCATCATAGCACTGGAAATATACAGAAAAAAACACCACAGCGTAAAATTACTCAAGTAAAACTGTCCCTATAATGACATGATTCTGTTCTGCTTATAGAATGACTTCACTTTTTAAGGATTCTTAGTAAGTGTATTGAACAGATTATGTTGTACTGTGTAGCTTTGGATCATTAAACTATATAATCTGAAGATACTCAGGAATTTCAGGATGATCTGCTTGACTGATCTGCTTGCATCAATGCACATTTGGCTTGTTGACAGGAACTGCGAAAATGAGTAAAGGCCTAACAGGCTTTTACAAGGATCAAAGTCGGGGTCGAGGTCATTAATTTAGTCCTGTTATAAAGCTTTAGTGGTCATATTTGCAATGACTGGGAGGTTACTGTCTGTATAGGTAGTGGAATTTAGGCAGAGTGTGTGTTCGTAACAAACACAAACGTTCAAATGTTCATTGTGTAGTTGTGGGAGAGCAGGGTGTCTCGTTTGGGATTGTCAGGGTCTTTGTTTTTCACAGATGATCCGGTTCTTGTGGACTTTTAGAGACACGATCTTCAGTGTGGACTGAAGTGGTTCACAGCCATGTGAGAAACAGCCGTGATGATTGTCAGCTCCTCTGTGACCACATCCACCATAATGCAAGCATCACTCTGGACTTTGTGGTAAAGAAAGTTCCTCCTCAACTACAAAGCTTTTACTCCTGACTTTGCTCAGAACATTACCGACCATTTGGACTGACTCATGAGCAATAAACAAGCATTAAACATTATATTTTGTCAAATGTCATTATGAAAATCATCAAGAATAATTGCCATTAAATATATTGATCAATGTTTCACCATTCAAAAGCAGCTCTAAACAGGTGGGTTTTAGCCTTGATTTAAAGGAACTCAGTGTTTCGGCTGTTTTGCAGTTTTCTGGAAGTTTGTTCCAGATTAGAGGAGCATAGAAGCTGAAAGCTGCTTCTCCATGTTTGGTTCTGGTTCTGGGGATGCAGAGCAGACCAGAACCAGAAGACCTGAGTGGTCTGGAAGGTTGATACAACGACAACAGGTCTTTAATGTATTTTGGTGCTAAGCCGTTCAGTGATTTATAAACTAACAAAAGTATTTTAAAGTCTATTCTCTGAGCTACAGGGAGCCAGTGGAAGGACTTAGAACTGGGTGTGATGTGCTCTATCTTCCTGGTCTTAGTGGGAACACGAGCAGCAGCGTTCTGGATCAGCTGCAGCTGTCTGATTGACTCTTTAGGCAAACCTGTGAAGACACTGTTGCAGTAATCAATGCGACTAAAGATAAACCGATGGCTGAGTTTCTCTAGATCTTGTTGAGACATTAGTCCTCCAATCCTGGAAATGTTCTTCAGGTGAAAGAAGGCCGACTTTGTAACTGTCTTTATGTGTCTCTAAAGGTTCAGGTCTGATTCCATCATTACACCCAGATTTCAGGCCTGATCACTGGTTTCTAGCTGTAATAACTGAAGCTGCGCGCTGACTCTGGATCGTTCCTCTTTGGGTCCAAAGATAGTAACTTCAGTTTTGTTTCTGTTCAGCTGGAGAAACTTTTGGCACATCCACACATTGATTTGTTCTGGGGATCAGTTCAGTGCTTGGATGAGTTCAGAGTCACCTGGTGATATCGTGATATAGAGCTGTGTGTCATCTGCATAGTTGTGGTAATTGATCTTATTACTTGTTATCATCTGAGCTAGTGGGAGCATGTAGATATTAAATAGGAGGGGTCCCAGGATTGAACCTTGGGGTACATGACTCCTGTCCACTTCGATAAGAAGTTGCCTGTTAACACAAAGAAATCCCTGTTCTTTAGGTAGGATTCGAACCAACTGAGTACCATACCAGAGAGTCCGACCCAGCTCTCCAGTCGCTTCAATAATATATCCTGGTCAACAGTGTCAAATGCTGCGCTGAGGTCCAACAGAACCAACACTGTGGTTCTTCCACAGTCTGTATTTGTGTGGATATCATTGAACACTTTGACGAGGGCAGTCTCAGTGCTGTGGTGAGCACGGAAACCGGACTGAAACACATCAAAGCGGTTGGTCATTGTTAAGAAGCTGCTTAACTGTTGAACTAAACAGATACATATATTGTGTCTTCTTGTGTGGTTGCAGACCAAGACAGCTATAATGTTTTGGGATGAAAGGAAATAAAAACAAGAAATCGATGCAACAAGACAAAATCACTGGATTTCACAACAGCATTAATGACCCTCAAGAGTAAAGAACAAATCAGTCCCATGCTATATATTTTAGTGTACCATGTTTTATTGAATGAGTTTCAAAGTGAAAACAGCAAGTTTCCAGTTGATGACAGAGTAAGGCTTTAGCAGATAACTAACAGCCGCACATTAACCAGTTACCATTTTAAAAGAAAGTAAAGTGCTTTGTAAAAGTCTTCATACCCATTAAACATTTCACCATGTACCAAACACAAAACCCATCTATTTACTGGGATTTGATGTGACTGACCAACATCAACAATAAAAATATTGGATAGAAAATTATAAAATGGTTTTCAGCTTTTTATAGATCCAAATCTGAAAAGTATGGCAAACTTTGTGTTGTTTAGCCCCTTTTACCCTGATGACCTTAAATAAAACCTTAAGAAGTTACTTAGTAAACTGTGAGTAATTTATTATCTATGTAAATCCAGCTGCTCTGTGAAGGTGTCAGAGGTTTATAGGAGAACATTAGTGAACAAAATGTATCATGAAGACCAAGGAATTCAGCAGACAGGTCAGGAAGAGGGTTGTGGAGATGTTTAACGCAGAGTGACGGTAAAGAGGTGGTAAAAGATGCTCTGGTCAGATGAGATCAAAACATAACTTTTTGGCCTACATGGAAAACACTATGTGTGGTGGAAAACTAACACTGAACACACCAAATCCACAATGAAACATGGGGTGGTAGCATCATGCTTTGGGAAAGCTTTTCTTCAGCAGGGACAGGGAAGCTGGACTGACTGGAGTTGTTAGGGAGATGGATGGAACCAAATACTGGAAAATCGTGGAAGAAAACATGTTAGAAGCTGAAAAAGACTTGAGACTGGGGTGGAGTTTCACCTTTCAGGTGGGACATTAACATGTAGTTGTTGGTACAATTAAATGGTCTGTATCAAAGATTCAAGTGTTAGAATGGTCCATTTAAAGTCCAGACCTAAAACCAGTTCAGAGTATGTGACAAGACTTGAAAATTGATGTCCAGACATTCTGTAGCCAGTCTGACTGAGCTGTGGCTTTTTTGCAAAAAAGAATGGGCAAAAAGTTCAGTCGATGTACAAAGCTGATAGAGATGTCTTAGAGCCATAACTGCTGCAAAAGGTGATTTAAACAAGCTATTTCACTTGAATCAGCTTCATTAACCAAGGTTGTGCACACAAACAAGGAATCTGACTTCTGTTTTCAAGCACTCACATCATACAGACATTAAGTATAAATATATAAACTTCAGAGGAAATCAAAAAAAGATCAAATGAATCGTATCAGCCAATATTTAATTTTAAGAAAAGAAAAATGAAAGGCAGATTGTAGTCATGCAAATATTTTTATTTTGTTTCCCAGTAGAGTAACTGGCTATTCTGGCTGTAAGGTGTTTATTGTGTTCATCAGACAGACAGCTTGGGGGAAGAAACTGTCTCTGTTGCGCCACCCTGAAGGTAAAAGTCTAAACAGTTTGTGTCCAGGATGTGTGGGGACTGCAGAGATATTAGCTGCCATTTTCCTGACCCCAGACCTTTACGAGTCCTGGATGGAGGGAAGGTCGGCCCTGATGTTCCTCTCTTCAGAAGTGATGGTTTGTTGCAGTCTGGACCTGTCCTGTTTAGTGGATGAGGCCCACTCCACAACAATATGAGCTTCAAGTTTTATTGAAGAAATGGGTGAAGGGGTTGGATTGGGTGAGAGGATGGGTCACCTGGAAACTGCTGATGAAGGCTTAGCAGGATGAGACTCAGCCTGGCAGTGAAACCTCAGGAAATATGAAAAGGATGGATAGACACAAAGAAAGAGACCATGAAGCAGAGAGAGGGATGAGGGTGACTGAACAGGGATGAGGAAGAAATGGGGTGATGTCCTGTTGAGGATGAGGGAGTATGGGGTCAACACAATGTGATAAACAATGATGGATGGGGGTGGGTATAAGAAGACTGCTGAGTAATTAGAGGTGTAGTCCTGCTCCTGAAACAAAGTTAACATAATACTTCATTTATCCAGAGGTGGATACTTACTTTAAAACATTTTAAGAACTGGCATGGCACAAGCAGTCACGAAGCTGACCGGTGCTGCCTGTGGGGATATTTTCTCCTGATGATGAAGCAGCATTGCTTCTCAGGTTGACTTCAGAGATCCTGCTCAGCTGGTTTCCTTCACATTTATATTATCTGGTGATTTCAAACTGGTTGGAGATGATATGGGATTTACTGGACAACCATGCCACGCATTTAAAGAAACACTCCAAATAATTTTCACCAGAATAACACAATTCTTCCACTGGAAGTTTTATATTAGTCTTTTTTTCTTTGAGGGTGAGAGGTTTACTTTATGCGTTCTTTCAAGTGCAGAATGTATAATGAGGGTGATTTCCCCACACTTAGTCACAAGCTTCCACCTTGTTTTGTTCAGACCTGTAAGCATCTTGGCCTGGGTGTGTTTCCAAGCAAAACCTGCTTTTATTTTACACACTCAGCTGATGTGGAAGCTAAGTGAAGGAGCAAGGAGGACTTCATCTGCAGGAATGTACCACTGCTGCTGTTTGTTCAATTTTCAAGTCTTTTGTATGGATTGTGTTTTGTACAGCACATGCTACTCATAAGAAGGCATCAATAAGCAAACCATACAAAACCAGCAAGGACTAATAAATGATCCTCTTGGCATGAGATTGCACAAACTGGTTCAGCTGTGAGCAAGTTCCAACGTATTCATTCCATCATTACACCATTATTACCCGTCTGTACTTAGTAATTAAGACACACATCATTTAAACTTGGCCTTCAGGTTTTGCAAGTCACCTTTAATCACTACAGTGCTGTTATGTTAGAAATATCTGTTCAGAATCATTCAGACAAACAGTCAAAAATACTCAGACCAGTTTTTTTTTAATGATTTTCTATTGATTTCTATTTTGGACTTGGTAAAAAATGTCATCATTAACATCATCACATTATCAAGTCATTATTTTAGCTGTCAGCTGCTGCTACCTTGTTGTGGTTTTTAGTAGTAAGAGGTTTTGGTTCCTTTTTCCATCTTCACTGGTTGGATGGATCTTTCAGCTCTTGTCAATAAGGAACATCTGTGTCTGAAGCATGAAATAAGCACAAAAAAGGGAAAGGATTAACAAGAAAATTCAACTATTTCCATTATTCCAAGACATAGTTTAGCTGCCATTAGCCAAATAACTTCTATTAAAAATCTGGTTTGGGATTATTAAGTTTTGATGAAGATTAGTTGTAATTAATGTTAATTCTATTCACTTTAATTCAAAGGAAAATGATGTGCAGTTTGCAAGATTTTACAATAAAGAGACTAAAAACTGTGGCATGCATGGTGTTATTTACTTGATACCCCTAAAGAAAATTCAGTGTAACCAGCTGCTTTTGGAAGTCTCCTAGTTATTAAACAGAGTCCACCTGTGTGGACCTGAATATATAGGTATAGTATAGGTCCAGCTGTTCTGTGAAGACTTCAGAGGTTTGTTAAAGAACATTAGTGAACAACCAGCATCATGCAGACCAAGGAACCCAGCAGACAGGTCAGGGAGGAAGATGTGGAGAAGTTTAAAGCAGAGTAGGTTCTAAAACAGCATCCCAATGTTGTTCAGTCTGTCATCTGAAAATAGAAAGAGGATAGTACAACTGCAAACCTAACCAGACATAGTCAGGTTTGCAGGCCAGGCACAGAGAGCACTAATCTGAGAAGTAGCTATAAGGTCAATCGTAACTCTGGAGGAGCTGCAGAGATCCACAGCTCAGGTGGTAGAAGCTGTTGAACAGGATATGCACTCCACAAATCTGGCCTTTAGAAGAGTGGCAAGGAGACAGTGATTGCTGAAAGAAAGCCATACGAGGTGGTGTTTGAGGTGATAAAAAGAAAGAAACAAGGTGCTCTGGTCAAATGAGACCAAAACTGAACTTTTGGTCTGCATGCAAAACATGTGGGAAGACAGTAGAATGGCTTATTTTTTTGTTTTGGGGTTTTTTCCAAGTGGAGCATCATAGCGAAAACTGCAATGCTCCACTTGTGAAAGCAAACCTGCTAGGCTTCTTTTTGGCACTCAGGACAGGACACGGTAAAAAAAAAAAAAAAAAAAAAAAAAAAAATCATAAATTAATCTCATGCTACAATAAGCAGGTGCTTTGTCAGTCTGATGAAGATTTACTGGCATCAGCTTTATGAATGCTCAGAGCAGCTTCAAAGATGCAGTCTGCTCTACTGTTTGATTAATTCAACTAATAAATATTTAAAACATGGAGTACTCACCCTGTGTCCAAAAAACAGAAGAGGCCCTGGAGTCATGGCATCTTAATTGTATTATATAATATACAACATATGAATATATTATATGTATACTGTCTTCCTTATTTTAGTTTACTTGTCTTTATTTATTAATTAATTTTTATTGGAGGCTTCCAACAAAATTTTGCTCAATATGTGCATTGTGAAAGTGCACTTGAATGACAATAAAGTCTAAGCCTAAGTATAATGCCTGCATTCCGACACAGTTTAATACTGTAAACTTTACACCCCCATCCCTACACATGCACTATGCAATGCTATACACATACTTTATAGACATGACAGCACTTGATGTGGTACAGCTACAAACGAGTGATCAAGCCCGAATCTGGCCTACTCTGCATCCCCAGAACCAGAACCAAACATGGAGAAGCAGCTTTCAGTTTTTATGCTCCACTAATCTGGAACAAACTTCCAGAAAACTGCAAAAAATGATGAAACACTGAATTATTTTAAATCAAGGATAAAAAGAAAGTTGCCTTCAATCAGTAACTGGAACATCATTAATTGTAGTCTGTTTTCCAACCTTTTATCAGTTTCCTTTATTTTGCCATTGTGATGTAATGTGTCTTACTTGTTTGTAATTTTATATTTTCATCATGTAAAACACTCAGAATTGCTTTGTTGCTGCAATGAGTAGAATGGTTTAAATCAAAGCATATTCATGTGTTAGAATGGCCCAGTCAAAGTCCAGATCTAAATCTGACTGAGAATCTGTGGAAAGATTATAATCTGTCCGCATCCAAAATTATATTCCATTTTGTCTATTATCTCTCTTGAAGTGATAAAAAAAACCCCCAAAATAATGTATGTATGTGGCAGTAATTTCAGTGATGTGTTAAAATAATGTTTTTTTCTACAACAGAACCAACTCAGTTACAGGTGAACAGAAGAAAAACTCATCTTATCTCACTCTGGTAGTACATGGAGGTTCCATGGGTTAATGAATAACTTCAATACATGTAACCCTGCTTTTATGAGGAATTAGGATTAACTGAGGTGTATGACAGATTATCACTCAGCAGCAGGAGTGCTTTGTTTCCGTTGAAAATACAGTCATAAGATGAAAGAGGTCAAAAGAGCAAAGAACAAAGCTTTTCACATAAATGTGTGCCTGAGGGTTTGTTCAGAGGTGCAAGTTTAGATTCTGACCATGCTTGTTTTACAGGTGCACAGGGAGCCCCTGTCTGAGTGTGTGTGAGTGTGTATATTCGGATATCTGCAGAGGTTGCAGACATTGAAATGAACCACGCAGACAGCATGCATACAGCGTAGGCAGCTGGGGATGACTCTGGCAGTGGTTCCACCCGTGGGTGTAAAGCACTGCAACCCTTTTTTCCACTCTGCTCGGTACCATCACCTTTCGCTTTTCTGGGTTAACCCTCAGTACAGCTTATTTTGGTTCACCCCAGCATATCTTTTTCCACTACTTCTCTCCACCTACAGGATAATCTTATTTTGGGGAAACTGAAAACACTGTGTGGTGACTTCTGAGAAAGATGCAAACCAAACAGCTTCAACACTGTGAGCAAAGACATGGTCCACACTGGCAATTGGTAGATTTGGGTTTGATCAGTTCAGGTTGAAAGCAGGAATAAATGGCAGTTTAAGAACAAAAACCAAAATCTGAAGAAGCCTCGACTGAAGACACTGTTTTTCTATGACAGTCTCATGAAGAAGATGCTCTGGGTTGTCAGTAATGTTCTTACTGAAGAACCTTTGTTTACACAGTCATCTCCGGTGGTCTTACGGTAGTTCCCAGAACAGAACCAGCCTTCTTTATCAGGTTACCGAGCCTTTATAAGGCCCTGGTTCTGATACTGCTACCCCTAACAGAAGATGGCAGAAGAGACAACATTCTCCACAACAGACTTATAGAAGATCTGCAACATCTTGCTGCAAACACTGAAGGACCAAAGCTTCCTCAAGTCTGCTCCATCCTGATCCTCACAGTGTTGCCTGCTTTGTCCAGGTGACAGTGGGTTTGTTGAAGCAGGTGAATAATGGAGTCTTCAACTCCATCTCCATGGCGATAAGCAAACTACAGGAGGTCCTGATATGTGCTGGTTTGCTTACTCAGGTGAGGCAACAGGAGTCTCTCCAGGACCTTCATGATGTGGGATGTCAGGGCAACAGGTCTGTAGTCGTTGACTGAAGGGTAGTGCTTTAAGGGGGCCGGTACGCAGTGGTTCATAGTACCACCACTTCTAAATTTTGCCCCTAAGTGTACTGGGAGTTGTTTCCAGCGTTCTGTGTTTTCTGGGACTTTTTCCAGCATTGTAACAGGTGTGGCGTTAGTCTGTGTTTCCCCATCAATATGCTCCCCGTATATCTAGCTCCACACCGCACAGGCTGCCAAAACAAACACAAACCAGCACGCGTGCTCGCTCTCAGCCTGCAACCGGTGTGCTCTTCTCGCACACAGAGGGACTAAACTCAGGAACGGGACAACGGGACACAGAATGGAGCAAAGATGTGAAAAAGTGCATGCAAACAGAGAATCTGACTAGAACATCTGATGTAATATTTAAAAATTATGTAATCAGACAGACAAGTATAAAGTCATATGCAAGTTTGACATTTTAAAGACAACAAAAAAAAACAAATAACAATTACAAAATAATAAATTAAGGCAAAAGAAACACTTTTCCAAATAGATCTTTTTTCAATATAAAATGTATTAAACTAAAACAGAAGGTGACATATATGTATGTAAAGTACATCCAGTGACAATATATAGTGTTTACTATATGTTTTGGATCTTCAAATGTCTCAGCAGATGGAAACTAACATGAGATCAATAAAGCTGAGAGGTCTCACTTCAACAGAAACTGTAGCTGTGTCTGAATCTGCTGCATTTTTGGTTAAAACATGTTTGTTCTTCATTTAGTGACGTTGCTTACAACAGATAGAGTATCCAGAAGTTTTACTCAAGTAAGAGTAGCAACACTTCATAGTAATATTGCTCAAGCACAAAGTACAATGTAGTAAAACTACTCCTAAAAGTATTATTTCAAAAAAAGTTACTCAAGTAAATGTAACTGAGTAAAAGTAGAAGCCACTCCAAGACACTTTGAATTTGACTCGTGGATTTGATTTAGATCTACCTTGGTTCTTTGACAGATCTATATAAAAATATTACACGTTTCTGTCCCATATTTTTATGACATTAAGGTGAGTACTGGCACTTATTTTTTTTCCACTTAAAGCACTGTTGAAGGGTGAGTTTTCTTCATGATGTGGGATGTCAGGGCAACGGGTTGACAACTGATGGGTGAGTTTTCTTTGGTACTGGAACCAGACAGGATGTCTTCCATAACAGTGGAACCTTCTCTTGGGTCAAGCTAAGGTTGAAGAGGTGTTTCAGAATCCCACAGAGCTGCTCTGCACAGGCCTTCAGGACTCTGGGGCTGACACCATCTGGACCTGCAGACTTGTTCTGGTTCAGTCTCTCCAGCTGCCTCTTCACCTGACTTCTAGAAACAGAAAAGTAGGAGGGGGAGGCAAAGGGAGCAGCAGCATCTTCTGATGTGGTTCAAGACAAACTAGTGGAAGCAGAAGAGTCCATGACTGAGGTAGAGGATAAAACATCTGAGGTGTGACAAAAAACAACTGTTTCGTCATGAAGACTTCATAATCCAGATAACTGTTCTTTCAATTAAAATAATTTCAGTAGAAGGTTTCTTTCATGCCAGATCATTTTGAAACAAAGAGATGATGGCTGTACATTTTAATTGGAGGTAATCATTGCCAACAGCTGAAGAAAATCATTTTAGGCAAGGCAGTTTTATTCATATAGCACATTTTAAACAACAAAGCAATTCAGTGTGCTTGATGTGACTTGAAGGAACAAAAATCAACAAACCAGCAAAAAAACATTACATTGCAATGGAAGAGTGAGGGAAAATGATGACAGGTTGAAAAACAGATGACAGTTTAGGATGTTCAACTTCCTACTAATCAAAGGCAGCTCTAAACAGATGGGTTTTTAGCCTTGATTTAAAGGAACTCAGTGTTTCAGCTGTTTTGCAGTTTTCTGGAAGTTTGTTCCAAATTAGAGGAGCATAGAAGCTGAAAGCTGCTTCTCCATCTTTGGTTCTGGTTCTGGGATACAGAGCAGACCAGAACCAGAAGACCTGAATGGTCTGGAAGGTTGATACAACGACAACAGGTCTTTAATGTATTTTGGTACTAAGCTGTTCAGTGATTTGTAAACTAACAGAAGTATTTTAAAGTCTATTCTCTGAGCTCCAGGGAGCCAGTGGAAGGACTTTAGAACTGGGGTGATGTGCTCTATCTTCCTGGTCTTAGAGAGAACACGAGCAGCAGCGTTCTGGATCAGCTGCAGCTGTCTGATTGACTCTTTAGGCAGACCTGTGAAGACACTATTGCAGTAATCAATGCAACTAAAGATAAATGTATGGCTGAGTTTCTCTAGATCTTGTTGAGACATTAGTCCTTTGATCCTGGAAATGTTCTTCAGGTGACAGAAGGCTGACTTTGTAACTGTCTTTATGTGTCTCTGAAGGTTCAGGTCCGAGTCCATCATTACACCCAGATTTCAGGCCTGATCACTGGTTTCTAGCTGTAATAACAGAAGTTCCGCGCTGACTCTAGATCGTTCCTCTTTAGGTGCAAAGATAGTAACTTCAGTTTTGTTTCTGTTCAGCTGGAGAAATTTTTGGCACATCCACACATTTATTTGTTCTAAGGATCAGTTCAGTGCTTGGATGAGTTCGGAGTCACCTGGCGTCATTGTAATATAGAGCTGTGTATCAACTGCGTAGTTATGGTAACTAATCTTATTACTTGTTATAATCTGAGCTAGTGGGAGCATGTAGATATTAAATAGGAGGGGTCCCAGGATTGAACCCTGGGGTATTCCACACTTGACTTCTGTCCGCTCCGATGAGAAGTTGCCTGTTGACACAAAGAAATCCCTTTTCTTTAGGTAGGATTCGAACCAACTGAGTACCGGACCAGAGAGTCCGACCCAGCTCTCCAGTCGCTTCAATAATATATCCTGGTCAACAGTGTCAAATGCTGCGCTGAGGTCCAACAGAACCAACACTGTGGTTCTTCCACAGTCTGTATTTGTGTGGATATCACTGAACACTTTGACGAGGGCAGTCTCAGTGCTGTGGTGAGGATGGAAACCAGACTGAAACACATCAAAGCGGTTGGTCATTGTTAAGATGCTGTTTAGCTGTTGAAACACAGCTTTTTCAATAATGAATGGAAGGTTAGAGATTGGCCTGTAATTCTGCAGTAGTGATTTATCCAGATTATTCTTTTTTTAACAGTGGTTTGATAACTGCTGTTTTTAGAGCCTGGGGGAAAACATCTGATGAGAGGGAAGAGTTTACTATTTGAATCAGGTCAGATGCAACGACAGGCAGAACTTTCTTAAGGAAGGTTGTTGGTAGGATATCAAGACAGCAGGAGGAGCTTACAAAAAAAAAAAAAAAGAAGTTGTGTAACGTGTCATGTTGTGAATAGGCACTACATTAAGAAATAATCTAACATTCAGTCTGCTAATTAAACTGATAGATTAATCACCAGTTCGTCTGACCCTAATCAGTCCTAGGTGAGACGAGTGAAATCACACCAAAACATGTGCTCAGTCACAGTTTATTCATGATTTAGTTTTTTCAAATACCACTAATTATGTTTGGAGAATTTTGTATCTTCAACAAGTAAAATCATCATCTGTATTTACTCAGTCTAATATGACTATTTGTCTGGTGATCTGAAACATTCAAGTGTGGTAACGTGTCTTAATTTTTCACAGAACTGCACTCAAATGGGATAAATCCAGTTCATTCAAAACTAAGCAACAAAATGCATAGTGATCGAGGTGTATATATGTAAACAAATCAACTCTGGTGATGAATCACTCATCTCATAATCAATAGTTACAAAGATTATGAACTAATTAACAAAAGGAGAAGCAGAACGTGTGCTGGTTATAAAACTACTGAAGTTGTTTATTGTCCTTTGAATCAAATTTAAAATGTAACTTTTCAGCTGATTTCAGATTCATTTGCAAAAGTCTAATCTTTGTAAATAAAAAGGTTTAACAGCTGTCATAAACTAGCAGATAAAGTAACACTGCTTTGAAATTCACTATGACCCTGCAGATAAAGAGATTAGCTGTGACATTCTGAGATAAACCTCGGCTCTGAGAGGTGGGTGGAGGGAGACACCAGTGATTTCCCTCAGTAATGTGGGGAGGTGCTCCACCCAGCAACTTTCCATGCAGACATTTCAAAAATACAAAAACCCCGAGCAATCAGTGGCAGGTAGGATCTTCTGCAACCTTTGTTCTAAATGTGGCACAGTCACAAGAGGAAGATGCAGAAGAAGTAAACAACAGTGTGATGAGGAAGTCTGTCATGGTTACAAAAAAAAAAATTGTACAACTGATAAGACAATTTCCACGTCATACTGAATATTTCTGCTATTCGGAAAAATGCACTTCTTTTAGTTTATTGATCTAGAAATTGTTTAAATGATGTCATTTTTGCTTTAAGTTGGGCTAAGATTTTAAACGAAGGTCAGCCAAAAAAGAATATCAGAAAATCAAGAGGAGGACAGTTTTCCTGCCAACACCACCTCATCTGAATCTGCTCCTCTCTTTATCCTTGGACTTCCTGGGTGAGCGGCTGCGGCTCCGGTCCCTGTGACCTTTGTCCCGACCGTCCTTCCCGTGTTTGAGCCGGGACTTGCCGTGTTTGTGATCTCTGTCTCTGGAACGTGAGCGAGAACCCGAGCGCTGGCGGCCCGACTTTCTGTCGCGCCTGTTCTCCTCACTGTCCTGGAAACATGAGCACAGAAAACACAGTTAGGACGGCGGTGGGAGAAGACAGTGAGACTGTTGTCACACCATCAAGACAGAAGGAACAAGGAGGATATCAGAAAGTAGGAATCTTTCCTCCTTTGATTAAATTTGAACTTCTAGGAAAGACTTTTCCACCCAGTTCAATCAGTTCCCACTTTGCTGTGGATTTTAATCGCTGATACCACAGGTGTAAAGCTATTACTAGCTTTACACTTTGGCTGCTTTTACATCCCTGACTGAAGAGAGAGCTCAGGCTTCTTGGAAAAAGAATAAAGCAAAAGGAACACTGATAAGAAAGCCATTAAAAGGAACGAGGAAGTATTCCACAGGAGACATTATTTGCCAGCTGGTATCATTCCTGGCAAACCTGAGGTGACCTTCATAACATCTACATGAGCCAGTGCATGTCTGCTTCATCATCTGTTGACCATGCTTCTAAAAACTGCTCAGCGTTCCCGTCACACTGACATCCCTCATTCCACAGCAGGTCAAGTTCCTGCAGATCAGTGAGATGGAAGAACAGAGCTGCACATTTACTGAGAACCACTTCCTAACAGCCTGGCGTGTCCATTCACCACATCATGTTTCTGACCAGGAAGTTCTCTGTATCAAAGGTCAATGTGAGCTTCAACAATAATTAGATAATTGCTTGTTCAGAACATCTACATGCTTATGATTCTCACTCGCTGCTGCATCCTTCATCTCATTCTGTTTCAGGATACCTCAGCTTCCAAGCACAGTGGGAGGCCTCTCCATGTAAACTGTCTACACTGCTGAAAAATAAAAGAACTTCCTCATTAAGATATGGCATCTCATTCTGCTGACAGAGCAATGCTGTGTCCCTGGGAGCCCAGAACTAGATGAAAAAGATATAAAACAAACAACACAGTGGTTTATCTAAGAGGTAATTAAATCCATATAAAAATAAAATACTGGGATCATTATATAAACACTGCTATATAAAAAAAAAAAATACATCCTCCACCTCAAACTACAACAGGTCATAATAAACATCATCTGCTTCTTATCACGTCCTAAAATGATTCCACTAATATAAACAACAACACATGACATCCAAGATGGAAGGAAAAAAAAGTAAACATAGCAGAAGCAGATAGAGAGAGACAGGAGAAAATCAAACCCCGCTCATGCAACACTGAAGCACGGTAGTGGACAGCTGATGATGTGGGTTTTACCCCACCTAAACAAAGGCTTATACAACAGGGAGGGGACAGTAATAGATTCCTATAATGGTTTTTAGATATAACCTCTCCAGCAAACCAAGGTCTGGCCTGGTGTGGAAACAATCATCTCATCTTGAATGTGAACAAAACTAAGGAGATGATTGTAGATTTCAGGAGAAACAGGGTCAGATCAAACCCTAGTTCCATCAAGGGAGAAGAAGTGGAGGTGGTTGAGGAATATAAATACCTCGGTGTTCATGCAGACAACAGACTGGACTGGAGACTCAACAGTGAAGCGTCTACAAGAAAGGACAGAGCAGACTGGACTTGTTGAGGAAGCTCAGATCCTTCAAGGTTTGCAGCAAGATGTTGCAGATCTTCTATCAGTCTGTTGTTGAGAGCGTCATCTCCTCTGCCATCATCTGTTGGGGCAGCAGCATCAGAACCAGGGACCTAAAACGGCTCAACAACCTGATAAAGAAGGCTGGTTCTGTTCTGGGGACGACTGTGGAGCCTCTGGAGTTGATGATGCAAAGAAGGATTTTGCATAAAATCAAGAAAATTATGGACAACCCTGGACATCCTCTTCATGAGACTGTCACTGGAAAACAGAGTCTCTTCAGTCAGAAGCTTCTTCAGTTTGGTTGTAAAACAGACCGCTACAGGAGATCTTTCCTGCCCACAGCCGTCACCATCTATAATAACTCCTTGACTAAATGAGTTACATCAACATTTAATTTCCCTTTGGGACAAAGAAATTATTTTTGAATTTGAATTTATTCCGGCTTCCTGCACTTGGCAGCCAGGATCATGTTCCTCAGGATCTCTTAAATTAGTTGTCTTCTCTTATTTTGTTATGCTCTCTTGTTTCACCTGATGTTATCCTATATGTTCTCTTATGTTAAGCTGTCTTATGTTCTGTTAAGGAAAGAACTGCAACAATAACATGTGAAGGACTGGCCACCTGTCCAGGGTGCACCTCACCTCCCCGCCAATGGCTGCTGGAGACAGGCACCAGCACTATGAGGCTTTAGGGTTATTTATCTGAAAGCTAACCAATGGTCATCTGAGTAAACAAACCGTAAGTCTAGTACGCTGGAGTCTTTTCTGGATCACTAGAAAGTTGAAACAGATTATTTAGTAAAAACTGTTCAGGAATCTGCATGCTTGGATGTTCAGGAATGCACACAAACACCATCAATCTGTGCACATGCCTGGCAGCACCACAACTATCACACCTTCACAAGCTGGAAATATGAAAACGGAGAATATAGTAAAACATGTGAACTCGGAACATTCAGGTTAAAGCTGTGAAAAAGTGCTTTTCTGTGAAGTTACCTTGTGCTTTTTGGATTTCCTGTTGTCCTCGTCATCTGAATGATGATGGTGCTTCTTATGTTTCTTCTCTGAGTGCCGTTGGCTCGTCATCTCCTCCTCATCCTCAATTAGCAGGTCATACTTAGAGCTTTTAGGAAAGTTAGGGAAATCTCATAGGGAAGAGAAAGGCAGTGCAGACAGGTACGAATCAGAATAATAAGATCTGAAAAAAGCATTCCCAGGCATGTCAACACAGAAGGATAAGGATACTCTTGTTTAGGCTTCACCTGATCTTTCAGAGCCAGCTTGGAACGGCTCTCTAAGTCCTTCTCGTAAGCCTTGAAGTCATCTTTAGTGTATTTCCCTCCTAGAACATAGATGTAGTAAGAATGATCAGCTGCTGATGAAGGTTAACTTAAAGGAGCAGTTCAGACTTTTTGACAGGAGGTTCTGGTAAACATTTAGAAGCAGATAACATCTTATCTGAGTTGATCTTTATTTTAGTATAAATCCAGACTATCTGCTTGTGCAGGAAGAAGCTAAAGGCTGGTCTGAACAGGACATAAAGGAGTCTTCCACTACAATAGAACGTCAGTCTCATAGGTGCCACAGCAGTTTATGGAAAATGTTTTCTAAATGTTTAAGCCACCCTCGGCTGTTTATCTACAGAGAAGCCTGTGATTACCTCCCTAGGACAGACAGGAGGCTGTGCATCACTAGTGATCTCTCTGTGTGAAACACTTAAAGCACTTCCAGTCAGAGTATGTATGTTATGCATTTTTTTTCTCTGCTTTTTTTTTTTTTTTTTTTTTAACTTATTATTTTTTCGTAACTTTTTGTTTCCTTTTGACTGGAAATGCTTTGCATGTCCTGTCTTCAGCATGTGCTTCACACAGGAAGATCGATGGAGGAGCACACCTCCTACCTCCATTTCCTGTGTAAACAATCATGGACCTCTGTGTACGTAAGCAGCCCATGTAAATCTGATGATGGCTTAAATGTTCTTTAAATAGCAGAATCTGCTGTGATGTTTCTTAAACTGGGAGTTATTTTAGGTCAGCAGAGGTTTGCTTTGGTACTGGCTTCTCTCTGACTAGCTGTTAGCTTCAGCCTCTGGGACCATCTAATCTGGATTCATGATAAATGAAGAAAAAACTGAGTAATCTGCTGTAGATATCATACTAGCTGCTTAAAAACTTAAAAGAAATTCACTTCAAAAACACTGAGCAATTTCTTATTGTTTCTTTAAAGTTAAAGAAACAATAAGAAATTAAGAAAAACTGCTGTTACTTCACATAGTAAGGGAAAAATATTAAAACTCCATCCTCAGGCCTTAGCATGACAACC
This sequence comes from Anableps anableps, assembly GCA_014839685.1. NCBI lineage: Eukaryota > Metazoa > Chordata > Actinopteri > Cyprinodontiformes > Anablepidae > Anableps > Anableps anableps. Next base: position 3,845,605 of record CM026086.1, read on the forward strand.
TTTCCCTTTCCATTTGATCTTTGCAACAGACTGGCTGAAGTCCACATGGATCCGTCTGTCATCAATCAGCACATTGTCCATTTTGAAGTAAGCCTTCTCGCAGTCTTCTTGCTGTCAAGAGAATAGGTTCATATAACATAAAGTTGCAAGGAAAAAACAAATCAAGTTAATTTAATCAAAACTCAGCTTTAATTTCACCAATAATACCATGTGTAACAACATTCCTGACATGGACTAACCTTCTGTACCTGCTGAACATACAGTGACCATTTCCTCAAACTGTCCTGCCATCAGATATTAGAGGACATGCAGGCTCTTAAATATTTTCACACAAAAGGTGTTTGGAAAGCCAAAACCACAGCTTTAACTAGGTGTCCATATACAGAGCAACATGATCCTGGCTGCCAAGTTCAGGAACCCGGAATAAAAATATGGAATTTATCTGGAGGCAGGAAAATGTTGCTCCATTTTAATGAGACATATAGCAGCTCCTCATGTGGAAAACCCCCTGCTCCACTCTTATCTTTTATCTTCAAGGAGTCCGCTTATTCTGGCTTCTTTACAAGAACCATTTGGTCCAACACCCGACATCAAGACAGACGCCACTGACCAAGTATGAAAGTCAATATTTATCTAAAAATACAGCACCCTCTACTGGTTGCAAAATGTATTGCACTCAGCTGTTTCAGACCCTTTTTCTGTTTGTTTGACTGTTGGGATGTGGTGAAATTCCTGCAACAACATTATTCAATAAATCAAAAGTCCACATGGTTCACCACTGAAACACTGTAAATAAAACGTTCCCTATTATCTCCTAGTTGTACGACAAGTTCCACGTCTACAACGTCTAAACTTTTATTTCTTCATGAAACACAGGTATAGGCGTGGCTAATCCTTTATTTGCTTCACTTTCACTTCTCTGTTGTAATGACCCCAACAATCTCACTGGATCACAATCAACAGGTCATAAACAGAACAAACCCAGTTTATGACGGACTTCCAGACTCCGTCATAAACTAGTCCTGCAGGGTTTTTCCACCTGTTATTATTTCCCTTATAAAAAGTGAAGAGCAGCTGAATGGAAAAACTTAATGTTATCAGCTTATATTTGCTGGTGTACCAGCACAACAAAAAGCACAGGAAGAAAAGCTAATTAAAGTACTGTTCAGTGATTCTACTGACAAATGTCTAACATTAGAAAGTGTGTGTTACAACAGAGTCTTTAAAGTGTGGCAGCTGCTTTGGCCCATTAGTTTTTCAGCACATTTTATCCCAGTTAAATCAGGTCTAACTTTACAAAGCACAAGTACATAAAGCAGAGCTGAGTAAACTACTAGCTTTGAATGGTTGACCCCAGTTACTTAAACTCATCCACCCTCAACAACCTGGTTCCTATTCTTACTATAGATCACATCCCTGAGGACTCCCATCCACTGCAAACAAAAACAGGCTCCTTCTATACCGAACCCATCTGCCAGTCCTACTGTTACACATCACCACTGTCTTGCTGTCATCTTGACATGGATACTGTTCTCCACCAATCGATTTCACTAGAGCAGTGTTAAACCTGCAAGGACACCATGACACTTTCCAGACATGTTATGGAGGGGCTGCAGCTAACAATTATTTTAGTTATCGATTATTCTGACGATTAATTGTATAAAAGAAATCGACACATTCTGCAGAATTTTCATTTAACCACTTAAAGCTGCAGTATGCAACTTTTATAAAAACATGTTTTTACATATTTGTTAAAACTGTCACCATTTTGTGACAGCGTGTTATGAGAGATAATCTGTGAAAGGATCAATCTCCTCCACCTCCTGTCTGAGCTACTATTGCCCTCTGAAGAAATGTGCCGCTCCCGACCTAAACCAACCAATCAGAGCCAGGAGGAGGGGCTTAGCGCTGCCAGTCAACTCATTTAGACGCTGCTAAATGTGCTGATGGTGGAGAAACAGGAAAACCGTTTATCCGTCGCCATCGGTGGCCATGCTAGCTAGTCTGAGGATTCACTACAGTCTCTGCTCGCTGCAGCGCAGCAGAGACCAAGGGGGGGGCTGGGGGGGGGGGCAGCCAGTCAGACAGTGATTGACACCGATAAGACCCGCCTCCTGGCTCTGATTAATTGTTTCTAGATAGAACTGGGAGAAGGCAGAGGAGCTCGATCTTTTTCACAGATTATCTGTCACTGTCACAACATAGTGACAGTTTCAATAAATACGTAAAAAAATATTTCTTTTATAAAAGATACATACTGCAGCTTTAAACTTAATTTATATAATATTAGAAATGCATAGAAAACACAAATAAACAAGTAATTCAATTCCTTTTTAAATAAGAAAATAAACATTTTATTGTGTAAAATGCAACAACAGCATTACTTTAGTGAATGATTGATCATTTGTAGCAAAGGATGCATCCGTAGCTAAAAAAGTCCTAACATCAACATGTGAAAAACTCAGTCCTTTCTGCTTGACTTAACAATACAGTGTAGGGCTGATATGTTGACCAATTAACAATTGGATAGCAAAAGGTGCTTAATGGGAGATTCATTTTTACAGAATGTGAAGCAGGTGAAGCTAAAACTGCCACTTGAGGAGTTCTGAGTAGAACAGATTTACAGACAGAGGAATGCTTTTTTTTAATCTTAAATGCAAAATGTACATATTTTTTGTACAGTTTTGGTTTAATTACTTAATAATTTCCTTTTGGGATCAATAAAGTATTTTTGAATTTAATTTGAATTTTTCTTCAGTCAGAGGCTTTTTCAGAACCACTGTAATACAGACCACTACCATGTATATATTTCAGGGCAAAAAAATAAATTTTGTTTTTTTCTTTAAATCAATCAAATGCCTTCTACAGGGATTCCCCACATTTTCCTTGTCTAAATCCAAACTTTTCCAGACTCAAACACCCAGATACCTCAGGCCATTTTTAGCCCAGGCTTAAAGCATAAGAACTAAAATTCAACGAGGCCATACTAAGCTGGAAAAACCACAGAGTGAAAGAAGGGAAGAAAGGCTGGATCAGCAGATGGATAGAAAGACGGACAGATTTTTTTTTTCACCCCTCAGAATTACTGAACATGACAGGTCTGGGCGAAAAGAGGACCTACTTATTTTTAGAGGATCAGTATTAATGTCAGGCCTTATTGGTGTATAAAGCTGATGCTGCTCACCTTTTCAAACTCAATGAAAGCGTAGCAGAGGGAATCTCCAGTTTTCCAGTCTCTGATGATCTCACAACTATACAGAACAAAAACAAAAAATGTTTTCCATTAACATCAAAAGGAAACAGAAAATGACAACAAGCTACATGCACAGGCAAAGATCGTTGATAAATAAGTAAAGACCTTTTTGATCAAATTTATAAGATTTTACCTTTTTATTGAGCCAAAGCGAGAAAAGATGATTTCCAGGTCCTCATCTGTGGTGACTGGGTTCAGTTTGCACACAAACAAGACGTTCTCAGGAGGCTTCACATCTGCATCAGGAAGGTCACCAACCTGCAGGGATGGTGAGAACACTCTCAGGTTGCATCTTTAGGATGTTCCCCAAAGGACTGAGTGCAGGTTTTTGTCTCACCATCTCCAGCAGGATAGCCTGAGTCTTGGCTTCTTTCTCCTTCAGCCTCTCTTCCAGCTCCTCAGCTCCTTTCCCATCTGTATCATCAATTACTTCATCAGCTCCAATACGACCGCTCTGCATATACATGGAAAAACATTGTGGCTGCTTTACACAAACTATATCATTTACATTTGTCTAAGAGTATCTGAGTCCCTCCATCATTTCCATGAGAATTAACACTGCTGTTCTCACGTCCAGCTGCTCTTTGGTGGGCTCAGGTGATCGATCTGGAACCGGTAGATCCACAGGGTCGTCGAATGGATCATCCAGGACTACTGTGTGGTTTATCCTGCAGTAAAATGATTAAACAATACATTTTTAAAAAACTACAATCAGTTAAATAAAGCGATAGTTATCGCACAGTCAAGTGAATACATCACAGAAAGTGTTACAGAGGTTGCTTAAGGCAGGACTGTTGTGTGTTGATGTCCTGCTTGGTCAGCATAGAGGAACACATGGGGCGCTGCAGGGTCAGAGCAGTCTGTTACGTATGAGTCAGTGGAAGTTGGCCATTCAGAGTACTGAAGCAGTTGTGATTATTGGACAGTGGAGATGATGTTAGACCACTAACACTTCCTCCCCTCATCAATACCTCATCAACACTGTCTACTGTAGATCACTTCCGGTTCCTAGGAACCCCCCTTCTCTGGACCTGAGCTGGTCCTCACAAACAGACACTGTTCAGAAGAAGCCCCAGCAGAGACTGGACTTCATGCAGCAACTTGAGAAGGACAGCCTTCCTCGGGAGCTGCTGGTTGTCTTCTACATGGTCACAATTCAGACTGTCCTGTGTTCATCCATCACTGTGGAGTTTGGATCAAGCACAGAACAGAACAGGACCAGACTGCAACCAACAACCAGGCCTGCAGAGGGTCATCAGGGCTGAGCTTCCCTCCATGCAGAACTCGTACAGGTCAAGGGTTTTCCTTCAGGGCGGCGTTACAGAGACAGTCTCTTCCTCCATGTTGTCTCTCTGATAAGCACCTTACAGCTAGAGTAGTCAGAAACAGAAGTACACATATTTGCACCATTCTAACCTAACGCTTTAAAAATGTATAAATATACATACAAATATATGTACACATTTGTTCTTTTTTTTGCATCTCTTCAAAAGTTTATATATTTATAATTAATGTCTGTACGCTGTTAGCGTGTGAAACCTTCTTTGTACACAGTCTTGACCAATAAGTCTAATGTAGCTCCATCCATGCCACCATCAACTCTGTTGTGGATGGAGAAACCCCCCCCCCCCCAGCATGATGTGGCTACCACCATGTTTCCATCATCATCCTGTAGCCTTTACAACTGACTCAGAGCTTCTCTGTTAAGCTAGGTTTCTCTCCTAGATGAAGCCACTACAGGAGCTCCTGCTGACACTAACTTCTTACTTTTCTCAAACATAGAAAGTACTCCTGGATCGGTGCTTCTGTGTCTTTTTGTGTCTCTGCTCTGTCTTCTCAAACCCACAGCAGGCTGTGCCAGAAGGCTGTCCACACTGAGCCAGGTTCTGGTTCTGCTGGAGGTTTCTTCCTGTTAAAGGGGAGCTTTTCCTCTCCACTGTCGCTACATGCATGCTCGCCATGAGGGACTGCTGGAAAGTTAACGTGGCCGTCCAGGAGGAGCGAACGCTGCAAGTCAATGACTCGATGCTCTGCTGGGTTTCCTTAGATAGAAAACTTCTTAACCAACTTGAACAATAAACTGAACTTGATGCATTGTTTGATCATTATTTCATAAATATAAAGTGGAAGGAAAATGATACATAGTTATCATGAACTACCATATAAAGTACATTGAGTGTATCAAAACGTGGAACACTCAGTGTTAAACGGTATAAATATTCTGCAGGTGGAGCAGGAGACAAATGTGGCCTTTTATGATTGACAGACATGAACTCTTCGCTCCAACTCACCTGATATCCTGAAATGGGACAAAATCCTTGTCAACAAAGGCCTCGTTGATTTTGGTTAAGACATCCAGTCCTTCTGTAACTTCTCCGAACACAGTGTGGACTCCATCCAGATAATCCAGGTTCTCCCCGGTTGTGATGAGGAACTAGGAAGAACAGAAGAAACAAATTATTCCTGTGGCACAGGACAGGTGCATTTAAGAAACACTCACCTCCCCACAAACACATGGAGGCTTTCTAAAAATCCTCTAAATATGCTTCTGATTCACCTGAGAGCCATGCTGATCATTTCCGTTATTCACCATGGAAACCGTCCCCGTCTTCCTGTGTTTGATGCGCGGCGCTTTCTCTGCATCAAAAAAGCGCGCCTGGTCTCCGTACAGCTTGCTGTAAATCGGAAGCACAGACAGGTCTTACCAGCGCTCAGCCTGCTTCCTAAACATCTGAAACTGTTTTTAATTACTGACCAGAAAACAGATTCGCCTCCACGGCCGGTTCCAGTCGGATCTCCAGTCTGTACAATGAAGTCCCTCTGAGAAAAACACAGCACTTACAGGAAAACTGAACTACAATCACGCTTCATGTATTTCTGATTTGCCTGGCTATTATTGTTTTGTTTTTGCTTAAAGATACTTAAAATAAAAACAGCAGTCACAAAATCACCTATGTCTGAAAACTGTCAGAAAGTTACAGCACAGGCTGACAGAATGAGGTGGTGAACACTCGGACAAACAGAGATCACTTCTTTTAACTGGCTGGGTGGGGAAGAGAAAACAGAGGAAGCCTCGTCTGTTCCTCAAGATACTGGATTCAAATGAATACAGTATACAGGTTATGAATTACGGCTGATAAAACAGAGACATGACGCATAACAGTTCCTCAACACAGCATATTGGATGATCATTAGTTCTGTTTTATATCTTTCTAGGTTTCGTTGAAACCAAACACACATTCCAATATCAGTCGATTTCACTTTCTTGTGAGCTTGTTTTGTTCTGGCAGATGTTAATAATGCTTTGAGTTTGCCTCTTCTGGACCTAAATTCAACTCGATTTAGCTGATTACTTTCACTTTGCCATTTATTTGTGTCGGGTATTTTCAGTTTTTAAGGTAGCTGGGACATTCAGATGGGATGGCCAGAATTTAGTGTAAACCAACATAGTAACATTGATGTTCTTGTCATGGTTGAAAATATGTTTTTTCTTTCTTCTAAAGTTCTGATGTTTCAATTTTTTTAGCATTTGCTCCAAATTTTAGACAAAGCTAATAGCAGTAATGTCGCAGTCTCAGCCCATATTATTCGTGCTCAGCTGTTTTGAATGAATGAGAAAGTGTCAAGAGAAATTCCTGTTTTTTTTCCTGGTTTCTCTTTGGAATTACCCGGAAATGTTTCAATGTTTAGATCTTACTCTTCTTCTTCTTCCTACTCTTCTTCAATAACGGCAATGATTTTGTGCACACAGCATTACATATTAAGTGGCTCCAACTGGGCACATTCTAAACATGAAGCAAATTTCTAGATAACATTACATCCACATACTGAGAGTTTTATCTCATTTTTATAATAGCTTGGCTTTTAAATTCTACCTAAAAAATAAGGATTTCATGAATCACAAAATGATTGAAAATTGGTCCCGTTAAACAAAAGTGGAATGATTTTTATATTAAATAGTACTTTATTATTCATGATCACCAGATGATAAGGATATTTCAGTACCTTTCAATTATATCTTAACATACTTTGATTTTCTGGCAGCTACTGACTGGACACACCAACATATTTTTCAATCTCTCTGTTGATTTTCCGTCTTAAAGAAGATTTATCATCGTCTCCATTGTTTCAGCTGACAGACAGCTCCTGTTGCGGACATGTTTTCTATACCAACCAACTGCAACAACAAAGCTGCGTCTCACAATGAAGACTTGAAAAGTATAGAATTTGATTCAGGTTTTTTCAAGATCTGGAGAACGATGGGAACCTCCATTCATTTGTCCATCTATCCACCAATATATTCATCCCTACAGTTTTGTTTTCCATCAACCAGCTCGCTACACATTCATTTATCTATTATTTATCCATCTGTTCTCCATCACCCCTCTATCTGTAAGTATCTGTAAGATCCAGCCTCCTTAAGTAAAGTCAAGTTTATTTGTACATCACATTTCAGCAGCAAGGCAGTTCAAAGTGCTTCACATCGTAAAGACATCAATCACGTACACATCAAAATTGCAAACAGTCTCCTCCTTAAGTTCTTAGACTCTGCTTTTTGTACGTTCAATATTTAATGCCTGGCCATTAGTACACATATCTACCATAGTTTCGAAGTGAATCTGTGTAGTTAAACTTTTAAAATAGTTTAAAAAAGGAACTAAGGACATTAGAAATGGGAAAGTATATTATTTTTGCAATGAAAAACGATTTTGAGTAGTTTTAGCAAGCCGGAATATTCAGCTTTTAGATTAAATTGTGACATAAAATATATGAGATGTTTGTTTTATTGTAGGTAATCTGCTTCATTCAACGCGTTCAAATCGTTCCCCATCTGTATGAACAAGGGTAGCTCTGAAGGTAAGCTTTGCGTTTGGCGCCCTCCCGTGGAGGCTCACTGACACAGCACACAGAGTTAACAAAAATAAGAATAGATTGATAGCGAGACGGTTTGAAATAAGACAGCTTAGTATTACCTGCACATTGTGGATGAGACAGTAGTTGTAATATTTTACTTTGCATAATTTCAGGAAGTTCAGGGAGGCTGAAAGAGAGCACAGAGATTAAGAGAGCAAGGGTTAACATTAGAAAGTAAGATGTTTGGAAGTAAGATACAACGTAACTTATTACAACTGCGCAGATAAAGGTGAGTGAGTGAGAGTAAATGCTGCAAACAAGGTAATCGAAAACTGAATAAAACGAAGAGACAATCCACCGGCTAACCACCTAAGCTAACACTATCATATCCTGTAAATCAGCTCTCAGATATCTCGCTCAGTTATGAAGGAACTAATATTCTGACATGTAGCTCTGGGTAATTGTAACATGTAGTCTTACTTTTGGGTCTTTCCTCTGTAAACAAATCAATTACAATATCCCCTAGCGTTGTTTCAAGGAGCACCGCCATACTGACGTTTTCAGTTCTCGCGAGAAAAACAGAAGAACATTTTGTACGCTTGCGCAGTCCGTAGGTATGCGCAGCGGTTTTTTCCCGACTCTTGTTTTTGGTGGAAGAGAACTAAACGCAGAGATGGCGAGTCCCACAGTTGGTCTTATTGTTCTTCTTTTTGTCGCCGAGTCGACCACAAAGCAGCTAAACACGGTAGGAAACAAAGAAGTTTCCTATCTGATGCTAGCCCCGGTGTTAGCCTTTCCGCTCAAACGTAACAATGATGCGTTCGTGTATTTTCCGTTCTTACGCTGAGTTGTTTTTCCACGCAGGAAAATATCCTGATTAACGTGACAGCGGGGACACTTACAGACACAGAGCTGCAGCAGTCCAACAGCTTACAGGTAAATTCATGGCTACAGTGGGAATAATCCAAGTTCCTAAGCTTCGTCAGTTTCTGGGAAATCAGGAGAGAAGCTCATGAGTCACTGCTCCGGTCTGTTTTTTCCTCCAGATAAATTTAAACATATCAGTGGGCGAAGAGCAGGTTCTGGTCAACGAGATTCCGGTGGAGCTTTCAGGTGTCACTCGGTTCAACTGCCAGGCTGTTCTCTGTGAGTGTTCTTCACGTACCCTTGGAGCTTTGAGAGCTAAATGTTAAACAAAGGTGGGAAAAGCCTTGATCCATCCGTTAGTTTTTCCTTGCTTCCTGTAAACTCCAACTGGTCCTGAGCAATGGTTCCTGGTGGTCCCATTGGGTCTGTCTGTCCCTTTGTTCATTTTTCAGCTAATATCTCTTTGGGAATCATATTTTTCCGATGTTGCCACCCCTCTTTATGAACTTTAGCATCTTCGCTATCATCATATAAATAGACTGGGCAAAGATACAGTGCCTGTAAAAAGTATTCACCCCCTTGGACGTTTTACCAATTTTGTTGCTTTTACAAATAAGTCACGATCAGTAAAATCGTGCTTTTTTTTTTTTTTTTTTTTTTTTTTACAAAGATAATACAAAATCCCCTTTCATGACAAAATGAAAACTGATTTCTACAAAAGTAATAACAAATATGTAACATAAATAGAGGCGATTGCATAAATATCCACCTCCTTCCAGGCAGTGTTCAGTAGCTGCTCCTCTGGCTGCCGTCCCAGCAGGGAGTCAGTGTGGACAGGTCTCAGTCAGGCTGCTGAGCTCTTCCAGCTCCATCAGGTTGGTGGGGAACAGCTGGGATCAGCCAGCCACAATTTCTCTGTGGGATTGAGGTTGTTTGTAAAGCTTTGACCTGTCGATGCAGATTTGAAACTAATGTGATTTCTTTTTATGAGCTATGAAGAACAAAACTCTCACTCTTGAGCATCACTGAAATCTGTAAACATAGAAAAATCCTCCAGGTTGTGGCACAGAAGTATTCATACTGATAAACCAAGCAGAAAGCATTAGTTTGTTTCATTTACTCTTTTACTAAGTTTTTTTTCCAATTGCAGCTATCTGATATTGAAATAATACCACTCATTAATATTTTAAAATCATATAATTAGAGCTCTAGTTATTTGTTGATGTAAGAGGAGTATGAATGCCTGTCTGGTGTTTTCCAGTGGACAGCAGTAATGGAACCAGTGAGTTCGATTCAGGGGACTTGGTGTCGGCTGTTACCCGGGTGATGGTGAGCCAGAACAGGCTGTACAGCGACTCAGACGAGGTTGTGGCTCTGCAGGTGTTCAGTGAAGTGATAGAGTTGGATGGCAAAGAGGTAAGCTCTTTCTTTTATCTCTCCTATGCTAAGATCATCAATTACTTATAATCATTGATAATAAGATGGAGACAGCTGATGGGATCCAAATGCTGACTTTTAAGGCTGCCCCACAGAAACTGCTCCAGTCTTTCTGAAGCATACGTCTGAGCTTTCCTTTGTGTCATTCAGGTCCACCAACCTGACATGTGTGAGGTGAAAATACTGATGAGCCCAGAATTCCAGAAGCTGGCTCAGTTCACCAACGTCTACCCCATCGGACACAGCGAGATCTTCAGGATTCCCAGAGAAAACGACGTGGTCGTCACAGATCCAACAAACTTTAGAAGAGGTTGATTTTCTAACCCTAATTACTGTTTCTATTACTATGCTTTGGTGCATTTTTGTCATATTACGTCTAACTTTGAAATCAGATGAAGAACAGCTGATGTCTCAGACCACCAGCCAGTACCCCCACACAGAGAAGCACACCGAGACCACGGAGGAAGAGCTCGCAGCTCCAGGGAAGCTTCCAGAAACCCCACTGCGTATGGACCCCGACCTGCTGTCTGATGTCGCGTACAGTGATGAGTTTGAGGACACAGAACCGAGCCCGTCAGATCAGAATGAGATGGCCAGCCTGCCCAAGGAAGTGACATCATATTTGGTAAGTGAAACCGATACTGCTGCTTCCATATAAGGGCCTAGCTGTGTCGAGGCTTTTATGTCGGAGGTATCTGTTCGTGGCTGGAGATTGAAAAGAAATCTGACTGTCGGTCAAAGTCCATCAAGTGAGACGTTCACAGAATCTGACTTTGATCCTTAAAAAAATTAGAGGCATCACATTTTGTTTCCACCTCCCAACAAATGATGGAAAGCTACAAACGTTGCTTATTGCAGGCATAGAAACGGAGCGTTACAGTGCTCTAGACTAACTGGTTGCACTGGTGCACCTTGCTTTTTTTTTCTTAGGTGCACCAGCACAAAAGTTAGGTGCACTAACATTTTCAACCTCACCAACTTTGACATCATAGTTTTACAGGTTCACTTTTTTAAAATCTCTGTCCATAAAGACAAATAAACAACCTTGACTTATAGATGATACAGTAACAATCTAGTAAACACAAAGTTCTTTATTTGCAGCAAATAAAATGAAATGTAAAAGACAGACAACTGACTGAAAAAGTATTTAAAGTCGGTGAGCTGAAATTTAAACTTCAAAACCTCTTAAGAAAATAAATAAAAGAACGTCTAAATTATAATTCCAAATGTTTATGGGCTAAACATCTTATGAACATCTGAAACAGAACATTTCATTACATGAAAGTCATTTTTCAAATGAAAAGTTTCTGTGGACTTGATCTTGGTGAAAGGAAGCTTTTCTCTTGCAATATTGTAGGAAACATGAGGCTTGATCGTCATCTCAGCCTGGTCTGGTGGTGTGTTTGCTGAAAGGCAGTGGGGAGAAGGGACACCCGGGAAGTTAATTCATTGCGGCATGTAAAGATGCATTGAGATTTTTCAGTGTTTCAATTAGAAATGTATTAGAACCATGTTATGAGTGGTTAATTTCCATACACTGTTGAGCTGCAAGCACAGACATCGGGCCGAGCACAGGAGGAAAGGGGGTCGGGGTGGAGCATGTCCCAGAACACGTTTTGAGCAAGATTTAAACTCATGCATGACAAAAGATTGTTTGTTCACATGGACATATACGCTCGCATGTTTGAGCAAAACTGAGGGGAAAGTGAGGTTGATGGCTCGGTGTATCCTGGGAGCCTTAGTGATGAGGTTCGGACAGCTCAGGCCTCAACTTTTCCCTTCCACCCTTCACTATCTGATTGGTTTAGACCACGGTGTGGGCCTCATGTGCATCTCTTGTTGAACCAGAGGGAGACTTTCAGTGCGGGAGACTCTTTTTTTTTTTTTTTTTTTCCCCTCAAACGACTGGTTGCACTGGTGCGACCTCTATTTTTTAGCTGCTCTATTGAGAAATCAGGTCACACTCTAGAGCTCTGTGTTACAGTGCAACCACAAGAACTCTCCCACGTTCTGTCATGTTGCAGCCATAAACTTAATAGCATTTTAGAGAAATTGATGTGACAGACAAACAAAAAGAAATGCATAAATAAATATTTTACCCTGACATCCTGAAATAAATGTGTAGACATGATATGAACCCCAGAGATCAGACCATCATGGAAGAGTAAAGTGAAAGAAGAAAGTCATAAAATTTCCACAGGCCATGTAGGGCACACACCGGTCAGATGAGACCAAATGAAACCCTTTGACCTGTCTGCGCTCTCTGCGTCCATCCTCTCCTCAGGCCATGTGTCAGTGGGTGGAGCACGCGAGGGAGCGTCTGCGGCGCTTCTGCTACGAGTCCCTTCCCCTCTTCTTCCTGGTCATGTGGGTGGTCGTGATCGGTGTTGCCGGATCGGCGTTCATCGTCAAGGTCTTGGACCTGTTCTTCCCAGCCTGTGAACACAAGTGAGTGGGTTTCTGAGTATGTGATCCTGGAGAATATCTGGAGCGTGTTCTTGTCTACCAGCCCTCCCTCCCTGATCTGTTCCACAGGCACATTTTCCAGATAAACCCCGTCACTCTAATGCCAGAGGAGGAGAAGCTCAATCTGCTGGAGAGCGTCGAGCTAGAGGCTCCTGAAGAAGAGAAGAAGCCTTGAAGCAGAGCGGGCTCGGCCCAGTTCCTTCCAGCTCATTTTGGTTCTGATTTCACGTTTGGTTATGGCCTTTGGTTCTGTTCCCTGTGACCCACTCTCACGGTTTCGCTTCAGTTTACTGCTCAGCAATCACACCTGATGATGTGATGGTCCGTGTAAACCCCCAGTTAAATGACCAAGCCCACCATGGGAGCAGTGAGGGGTCTAATGGCGAATTCATTTAGCTTTCAAAACATGGGGGAGGAATTAAAATTCACGCAGAATATACTCTGCTTCAAACATTTTATTCTCAGTTATTTCACCACTTTAGAGGAAACTCACATGATCTCTTATGCAAAGGCTGGAGTTTCAGGCGGCCTTGTGTGTTTGTGACCTCTTAATGACAAACAGCAAGAATAAACTCTAGTTTCGGCTGGGTTGTTTTTTTTAAAGAAAACCTAGTTCAAGATAGTTTCCTCTTCCCATGTTTGTCAGGTGAACAGTAAACGTGTTAATGTGAAAAAATGCCCAACAGTTTCCTTTACAGTGAATGTTAAATCAGGCAAATTTAAAGCACAAAAAACTGTGACAGCGACCATGTGATACCAAATTAATGATCCTTTTTCTGTAATGTTTAGTTCTTTTTTGTCTCTCTTTAATGGTTCTTGTCACAAATAGCTGATGTGCAGCAGTGTACGCTCGGCCAGCAGACGAGAATATCGATGCACCGATCAGGCTGTTCCTGCCTCATACCCTTTGGTTTCCTTTTAGGCCTGACCTGCTGATTCGTTTCTTTTTTTCCTAAATATTGTTACACATAAAGTTGGGGGAAAAAGGCTGTTGGAGGTTTTTCCATAGTGATTTTGAATGCATGTGAACGTGAAGGAGCTCTCATTTCTGCATCAAAACATTTGTCCCTCACCGTTATTGAGCTGAAAAAAGGATTCAGGTGTCAACTGAAAATCATGGGAGTTTTTCATTTTGATGCACTGAATGAATAGTTTAAAAAATCCTTACTGACTCTGCTCTCTGGCCAGCTGATTGGTGCATCACTAGAAGAGTTCGTTTTATTTCCAAGCAGGCAGCGTCTGCTCTGCTGTCGCCCTTTAACTGGAAATGGTTGCTGGTGAAACAAGGCCGCCCTCAGAGACAAACCTATGCACATCACTTCCTTGGCATGTTTTGTCACGATTTAGAAACATTTGAGCTAAATGTTGTTACTAAGGAAGCAGCTCCTTGTGAAGCCTGCTGCACATCAGTGAAGGTTTCCTGTTGATTGTTCTTCACAGTGCCTCGTTTAGGGGGATTCTTTACGTGCAGGGTGGGGGAGGGGCCCGTATGGTACCAAAGTACCACTTCATGTTTTGCTCATCTTGAAGAATGTAAATGAAGTTGCTCGTAATGTTCCTGCACAGTGGACATGGACCAGCGCTGCTGCTCTGCCTGAACCGATGGAACCACAAAGTCCCTGTGGAAATGACGACGCTGCACTTAGTTTTGTATTTGTCTGTAAAAACTGGACAGATGTTGGTAATCTCATGTTCTGTAATCTGCAGTGCCTCAGCTGATCCATTTCTTCTCGTCACCGTTTGATCAGGCCGTTATCTCAGCAAACAGCTTCAGTCCGATGCTAAACAACAAGCTTTTGTCGATTTTTGTCGCACTTTTCAGGAGAAACAGTTTTCACTCCTCAGATCAGCTGAGATCAAGGCTCTGGACCGGACTCAAACCGCAGGGTGCATGATGTCTGTTCATTAGAGAAAACATGCATGTGTGGTGTCGCCAGTAAGCGTGGCGTGCCGTTTCATCTGTCCCTTCTAAACTGCATGATGACTCAACACAGCTGTGGAAGCAGCCCCAACTTCCACACCGTTCCCAGCCCTACACAGACTGTAGATCAGCTCTCATGGCAGGAAATATGGAAGCATGAAGTTTAGAGATGTTGCTGAAAAATGAAACATTTATTTGAAATAGCTTTGTTGAATCTGTACAGATCCATGTGTTTGCATTACAGCAGGGTTGTGTTTTGGGGTTGGAACTTAAGCGTAATAAATGCTTTCCTTACAACCATCAGTTGACGTGTGCTCTGTGTATCCAGATAACACTGACAGTAGCCTTTTAACATGAAACTAAATTGGATTTAGAACTGAATTTATACTGAGCATTTCTCGTCATAGTTTACACTACAGCAACATCCACCCAATCACACTGGTAGGAAACTTGGGGTTAAGTGCCCTGCCCAGGGGCATATTGACATGTGACAGGAGGAAGCTGGAATCAAACCTTCAACCCTCCAACTACAAGATGAGCCACCATCACCCCTAACATGAGATGTAGGAGCTGCTGCTGTTTATACACCCCATGTATGTGCAGATGCAGCTCAGGGATTTTCAGTATCAAAAAGTTATCTAATTCAAAATCAAACTCTTAATTCCATATAAATAATTTGTTGATTTTAATGACAGCGGCTCACAGCTATTGAAAACCCAAACTCCAGATTCTCAGGAACGAGAACATTACTCAACACCAATAAAGAAAGGGTTTTCCACAATCATGGGAAACTGCCTGGACAAACAGCAAACAGGTTGTTGCTAGAGATGCTCATTCCTCTGTGCTGTCCAAGCATGTTAATTAAAAGTTAAGTGGAGGGGAATAAAGATGCACAAGCAACAAGGACAACTGCAACCTTAATAGGATTGAAAAACAAGGTCAACACCCTACATGAAGATGTGAAGAATTATTAGGTACGTTTTTTTTTTTTTTTTTAGGCAAAATGGCCCAAAAAGAGAGATTTAACAGACTGTGAAAAGTCAGAGAGAGACATGGTCAAGGTAAGGAAGGCTGAAACCTGACCACTGCTGAACAAGACAAAGCTGAAGCATCTAGACAGGGCCAAGAAATATCTGAAGACAGACTTTAACGGTTTTACGGATGAAATGGGAGTGACTCTTAGAGACGTATGGTCCTGCGGGTGGATCAGTAACGGGCACAGAGCTCCAGTCCGTTAACAAAGACGAGCTGGTTGGACCTCCTCGGGTTGAAGAGGCCAGTTTTTAGAAGACCCTTTCTTCTAAAAACATGTACCCTAGTCCTCTGCGTGGCTGGCCAGTAAAGGCGTTAAAGATGGAAAAACTTCTGACATGGCTGAACCCAGCTAAGAACATGTGGGCGGTTCAGGAAACCAGTCCAGCTCTCTGATCAGTCTGGGAAGCTGTGGTTGCTGCCGCACTGAGAGCTGATCAACAGATCCAGACACTGACAGACTCCGTGAATGCAAGCTGGTCACAGTTACTGAAAGGAGGGAGGGGGGGTGTGTGGCTATACTGGTCACAGATTTGGTTGGGTTTTTTTTTTTTTTTTTTTTTTTTGGTCAAATATTTATTGGGAAGTTTTGATTTTTTTAAATTTTCAATTCAACAGATGAAAATAAAGAGATGGGAAAACATGCATTTCATTTTGTTATGTAATAATCCTGCACAATAATTGTGCACATATATTCCAAGAAAGTCAAAACCTCACTTTCTTAAACATTCGTGTTTGAGGTTTACTTTGATTTTGATGCACTGATATTTTTCCGAAGATTTTCTGTATACTTGATCGATGTTTTTATGACGTGAAGCACTTTGAACTGCCTTGCTGCTGAAATGTGCGACACACATAAATGTAACTTATTAACATTTTTGGATTAACAGAGCATTGTAGTTTGTGATTAATAAAAATAAGATTTGCCTAATAATTGTGCACAGGACACGGTCTGCAACAGTCGCACTGTTTCTGAGTGAGGTGTGGCTCAACAAAAGCATCTTACCTGAGGTAGGGAGAAACGGACCGGACTGTTACTGAGAGGTCAGAATCTTTTCAGATGCAAGAACATTTTGAAATCAAGGTCCCAGAGTCTGGAGGAGGAGAGGAGAGGCTCCAAGGTCTAGCTGAAGTTTCCAGTCAGTGACGATCTGGGGGTCATGTCATCTGCTGGTTCTGGTCCACTGGGTTTGAACAAGTCCAAAGTCAACACAGCTGTCTACCAGGACATCTTAGAGTCCTTCATGCTTCTTCTGCTGAGAAGCTCCATGGAGACGCTGGTTTCATGTTCCAGAAGGACTTGGAACCTGCCCACACTGCTTTGATCGACTGGGTATCCCTGTGCTTGATGCCAGCAGACTGGTCCAAGCTAAACCCAAACCCCGAAGAGGATGTTTTGTCAAGAGGAAGATGGGACTGAGTAAAAACTGCAGACAAGGTGAAGGCTGTTATCAAAACAACCTGGGCTTCCTGAACACCTCAGCAGAACCTCAGGTTGATCTCCTCTATGCCACGCTGCACTGATACAGTAATTCAGTCAAAAGGTCAAAGGTATTGAGTGTTTGAGTATTTACTGCGAGGCAACATTTCTGCATTTAAAATCTTTTCTTTGGTCTGATTTTGGAGTCATTAGCTGAAAGCCTTAATAAAAATAAACAAAACCACACAGTTTTTTAAAATCTAAACAGCCTTTAATATTTAGAACTGAATGACAAATGGAATTTCTAATTTATTGAAATTAACCCATATTTGCTCTTCTAACCATTAACCTTTTTGTTGTCCGTCAGCACAGCTGACCCAGTGCTTCTGCGATCGTCTTTCTTGTCCTCTAATCTCTCAGCTGGTCCATCAAAATGAACCCTCATCATGAGCCTGGTTCTGCTGGAGGCTTCTTCCTCTCGACCCCTGTTTGCATCCAAGGGACTGGTGTCCCGAGAAAACTTGTCACTCAGTCTTTTCTGATATATTCAGGGTATTTGAGAAGACCTGAAGGGACCATCTGCTTTCAGTCTGAATAGGTTTTTATTGGATTAGATGAACAATAACCGTCCCTGGCAGACGGACAGAACTTTTAAATGCAAGAACTACAGTATCACAGCTGGCTGAAGAAAGCCAAAGACCAAACGATTCCTCTGGTTCTTCCAACAAACCCAACCTAACCTAGGAAGATATCAAGATGGAAAATGACCAGATAAAGTGGCTCCTTCATTTAGTTGCACAGACAGCAATAACTTTATTTATAGAAATATCTTTAGTGTTGCATTCATAGAAATGTACATTGTCCAAAAGACAAAAAGGAAATGTTGGTGCAGATCTGTCAGTGAGTTCACTGAGAGCCAATCACACGTCCTTTACTTTTAATTTCACTACATTTTTTTGAGACCAAGACCAGAAACAGTTTTTGCTACTGAATAAAAACATGTTGCCACCAGTTAGAGCTCAGGCTCTCCAAGCTTCACACTTGGATTCAACATTATGTACAAAAGAAGTGACGCCATTCATAATTTTCCTTGCATTCCAAACATCCATCCAGATCACATAAACAGTTTAGCAGAACTCACGCAAAAACAGCTCTTTACACAATTCAGGGGGCTTTCTCCTCAGCAGGATCCAAACTCTTCGATCCAATTCGCATACTTCTCCAGGTCAGCGGCTGAGACGGATTTGGACACTTTCTTCAGAGCCGACTCAAAGTCTTCCATGGTGGTGGGCATGTGCATCTCGTCCCGGGAAAGGTTCCGGATCTCCTCTGGGGTGAGACCCTCGATCCGTCGCCTCATGGCCATCAGAGAGGCGTCTCTAACACGGCAAACAGTAAAACAAAACAGTCCTTAAATGCATTTCAGTTCCAGCACTCATTTCTGAAGCCCTTTAGTAATCCACTCACACGAGGTTAAATAAAAGCATGTCTGCTGCTTGTACAGAAATATCTGTCGAAGAGTTTTCTTTTCCAAAGGTTAAAGAGAAAGCAGAGCGTTAAACAACAACGTGGTGTTCCATCAGAGAACCTCCGCGTTCTGTTTCATATCGAGGCTCATTTCATTTTTCTAGAGTGTGTATTTGGAAGAGTCAGGTAACGTGTGTGTTTTAGCACTTCTCACCCTGTAAGGCCCACTTTTCTAATAAATATAACGTTGTGAGAACCGACTGCTCCTTATGGGGCCCAAAGCCCCGGTCCCATAAGGAGCAGTGCCGTTTCTGGGTTCGGTCTTGGAATAAGGTGTGAAATGAGTGTAGCCTGGGTTTAAGCTTGTACTGGTAATAGTTAGGTTTAGAGTCTAGAAAGGCTCTAGAAATGAGTGAAAAGTGAATGGAAGTCAATGCAGAGTCCTTATAAAGATAGAAAGTCATAACGTATGGCCGTGCACGTGTGCATGTGTGTGTCTGACCTGCACACATTAGTGATGTCAGCTCCTGAATAACCCTCCAGCTGCTCTGCAATCTTGTCCAGGTCCACGTCGCTGGCCAGCTCCAGCTCCTTCAGGTTGATCCGGAGCAGCTCTACCCGCCCCTTAACTGCAAATATAAGGAACAGGATTAAATAAGTCGTTATTTAACACACACATACACACCAAAGAATTGAGCAATGCTCTAATCAGTTTCTATTAATACAATAAAACCCAGCTTCTTTAACAAATATGCATTTTGTAGAAAAAAGGGCTAGGATCCAGAGTTCCCACTGGATGCAGCAGGAGACCTTGGAAAGCCGTTACCCGATTAACTGGAAGCTCAAGGAGTATTTTACAGACAAGCATCTGTAGGTAAATTCTAGACAAGAGATATTTATGCATCTTGACTGTTACCAGTTGGCCATATGCTAGCCTGAGCTCAGGAAATGAGAAGAGTTTCACTTGACACCCTCTGAACTCTGCAGCAGTTGAGTCTAAAGACAACAAGGCAAAAATCACAGTGGGACTGGAGTCCTGATGGCTCTTGATCAAAACATGGCAGCTTATTCTAGTCAGAACTCTGTGTAAAGGGGTGGTGACATCACTGTATAAACTATTTCATGTCGTTGACATTGCTGCATATGTCAATTCTCCAAAGAATTTCATCTAAAAAAAAATATATATATATATATATATAACGTCACCCTTTTGTAGGGGGTTGTTTCGGCAGGCCAGGTTTCCCTCCTCAGTACAAGGCTTGGGTACGGTCATGATATGTGGCTCTACCTGGCTGACTTCACTCTGATTGGCTACAACTATATTCAGGAAACTCTTCAGTAAAATGCGCTGAACATCGTCTCAAATTGAGGTCATAATTGCGTGCTGCTTCCCCATGAATGAACTTCAGCCACTCTTCTCTGGCTCTCTCATCCTTCGGGAGTAAAGTGGAAACTTCCATCCGTTTTTGAGCTCCCTGGGACAGAACAGCTCCGCTTTTTAGTGGAGGAGCCAGACATGCTAGCACGACTTAGCCCTTACATTAGCTGGGGGGAGGGCTGTTTGCTTGATGGTGTGCTCTAATCGGAGAATATGAATTAATTATTCCGTTTTTCAGCAAAGAAACAAAGCTGACCGTCTATGAGCAGGGCTTTTGATACCAACTCCTGACATCCACACGGCCTCGTCAGTGCACAATAGATCCTATTAGTATACCCCTAAAACCACAGAAAAATGACATTTGTTGTCATGACCCCTTTAAGAACAAAAAAAGGGCACTGGTTTCACCTGTCCAACTGCCATGAAGAGATGGGCAATGTGCAAGTTGATTATGAAATTTTGGAGCATTTATGGCAAAGAGTAAAACTAACAGCATTTCTGGCTTAAAACCCATCACCTTATAAAGGATTAAACAAACATTGCTTTAAAATGAAAAACTACTGACACCCTGACAACAAGTGGTGCAGCTAAACATCACCTAATCATGATTACAATCAATCACAGTTTGAAAGATGAATGCAGCATTAACTAGAGAAAACATTTTGCATTCCCAAAAGCTTTCTTACAGCCTGGAGTTAGTGTTTATAGACCCTGAAGCTTTCACATTTGTTATGAAATGAGACATGGATACATTATATACCTGTGTAATTTAATCCCACCATAAATGCAGCTGTTGTATGAAGAGCTCAGAGGTTTGTTAGAGAACAAGCAGCATCATGAAGACTCAGAAACACAGCAGCAGGTCAGATAGAACATTGTGGAGAAGTTTAAAGCAGAGTGAGGTTCTACAACAACATCTCCCAGAGCTCTGATCAGCCCATCATCTGAACATGGAAAGAGGATGGACCACCTGCAGACCTACATAGCCATCTAAAAAGCAGCAAAGAAGCCTGTAGACTAATTTCTCACCAGAACTACTGGTCAAGTACCCTTAAAATGAGCGTTTATGGAAGAGCAGCTGAAAGAAAGCCATCAGAAGTCATGTCATGCAGGAGACCATTAACATGCGGAACAAGTGAGACTCAAAACGCAGCTTTTTGGCCTACATGCAGCAACTATCACTTCCCCTACACACCATTCTCACCATGAAAATGGAGGTGACAGCATCATGCTGCAGGGACATGGAAGCTAGACAGAGTTGATAGGAAGAAAAAAAAAAAAAAAAAAAAAAACAACTATCAGAGGCTACAAGAGACAACCCTCAACATCCAGCCAGAGCTACAAGGTTCAGATCAAAGCAGATGTTTGTGCTTGAATGGCCTAGTCAAAGTGCAGACTTAAATCCAATTCCAAATCAGTGGCAAGAGTTGAAAACTAATATTCATCAACTGTCCTTCCACTTCACTATTACACACTGCTCTGTGTTGGTCTTTCACCTCATCCCTATAAAATACCCTGAAGTTTGTGGCTGAAGTGTGAAAAGGCTCAAGCTTAATACATACTTTAGTGAGGTAGTGTATTATTACAGCAGAACTCATTTTTACCATGGAAACCATTTTGTTCTGCTTCAAATCATAATAATTTATCCTAAATGCGTTGTGTGATTGTGACAGTTCTGACGCCGGCGCTGCTGCTGGTAATCTGACTAAATGCTAATCAGTTCAGATCTTCCATCCTGAGAACAGTGGCAGCAGAGTTGGAGGACACCACTAGAAGGTGTAAAAACAGGGGCTGCGAGGAATTTCACGACCACAGAGATCTGTTTCAGCCATGGAGGTGAGGAAACCGGTCCGTTCACTGATCCGATCAGACCAATGTTTAACAGGTGGTGGTGAGCAGCTTTACTTGAAGGCAGAGGGATGTAAATCCTCTTCTCGAGCCGCCTCCTCAGGGCCTCATCGATGTCCCAGGGGAAGTTGGTGGCTGCCAGCACCATCACCATCTTTGACGGGTCGTCGTTCTCTGAAGCCCCGCCCACTCCTGCACCAGAGCCCAGATAACAGAAAAGATGCTGATAAACCATGCAGTGGATTAACAAACATGGAAAGCAGCCGTTACATATTCAAACTAGACATAGGCGGTCTACATGAACTGTAAATGCTGCACAGTTATGATACTAGTTATTAACACCTCTTTGTGTGCAAACATATAGATGAATAGCATACCATCCATTTGGACCAGCAACTCTGCCTTGACCCTCCTGCTGGCCTCATGTTCCTCGGAGGTTCCTCTGCGGCTGCACATGGAGTCAATCTCATCGATGAAGATCGTTGTGGGAGCATAATGGCGTGCCTGCAAAGAAATGAAAGAAAGGGAGAATAAAGTCCACGAGGCTCATGGTGATATAGAAGACTTCAAGAATTAGGTGTTAATCAATGAGTTTTAGCTACAAACCTCAAAGATGTTAAGTTTTGTAAAACTCATCAATGCAAAAGAAATGACATTTCTAAAACAGATGAAATACGAGACCAGAGTATAACGGGCGAACACAGCAGCCAACCTGCTTCATTCAAAGCCAGCCTGCTCAGCGTACCATTTCAAAAAGAAGGCGAACCAACTTCTCAGACTCTCCTCGATACTTTGAGGTCAGAGTGGACGAGGACACGTTGAAGAAAGTAGTTCTGCATTCAGTAGCGACTGCTTTGGCCAACAGAGTCTTCCCTGTGCCTGGAGGCCCTACCATCAGCACCCCCTGAGGAGGAAATGAAGCAGCACGTCAAAGTAAGCATGGAGAACACCAACAGTGTGCAGGAAGTATGTTTAGGATTGGCGGGACTTGAGTGCATTTACAGTTTTCTGCTGTCAATTTAAAACATTTTGGAACAAAGTGGAAGGAAGATCTCACTCTGAGACAAAACAGTTTCCATAGTGAGAATCTGAAGCACAAAGATGTTTGGGATGCTTCTCTTGCTGAAAAAGTCTAGAAATGTGTCCACATATGCATTCAGGCTGGGTCGCACACATACTTCCTCTCTTAGTGGGGACCTGTTTAGTTAAATGCAAATCAGAAGGGTGATGAATTATTTCATAAAACTGAAAGTTTCTGTAGAGCTTCAGCCAGCTGGGTAGGCCTCATTGTTGACACTGAAGACTGCTGCCCCGCCCACCAATATTCCTTAGCTCTCAGATGGCAGGTCACGTCTTTGTATTAAGAAACAGTTATTCAGATCTTCAACTCATTCATGTGCCTGCTTCATTATAGGGCTGCTACTAATGACTATTTTAGTAATTGATTATTCTGACGATTAATCGAGCAGTCGGATAAAAAAAAAAGGGAACATTCAGCAGATTTTTAATTTAACGTCTTAGACTTAAGTACAATATTAGAAATACATAAAAGAAAAAAAAAAGAAATAAATTATTTTTTAAAAAGGAAAATAAACATTTTATTGCCTAAAATGCAATAAGATAGCCTTCCTTTTGTGAATTTGAGCCAGCTGAAGCTAAAAATGGCCTTTTTTAGGGTCTTTACACTCCAGTTAACAATTAATCTGTTGCTAAATTAGTTGAAGATTACTTCAATAATTGATTAATCATGATTAATTCAGTTAATTGGTACAGCCCTACCGCATTATATTGTCCTTCTGTTAAAAAACAAACAACAAAAAAAAAAAAAAAAAAAAAAAACACACCCCCAACCTCTAGGATAAAAGTTTTCAAAACAGCTTTAAAAAAAAGTGAGCAAAGCTCAAAGTTGTTTTAATAGCTTTTATTTTATCCATGTAAATAAACTGAGCATACTGCTCCAAATTAAAAATCACATTTATCCTTCTACAGATCGTGAGGTAAAAAGGAAGATTAATAGTTTCCAAAAAAAAAAAAAAAGAAATTGATTAACACCGTATGTATTTAAAAAAAACAAAAAACAAACAAAAAAAAAAGCTAACATTTACTCTATAAACTGAAAAAAAAAAAAAAAAAAAAGAAACACTTGATTTAGTGTTCTTATGATTCATTGAGCTGATAGTTACAGTAGTTCTCTTAACACCTCCTGAGGACTGGTTCCCCAGCCAACATGGACTCATCCAACTTCAGGGGCCGTATTCACGAAGCATCCCAAGACAAAAGGTGCTCCTGGTGACGACATTTTAGGAGAATTGCTATAATTCTTAGATTTTTCCCAGAAGCCCCCAACTGGAACTGTGGGAGAGTTAAGCAGGGAAGATGGTGGGAAGACCGACAGAACGGAGAGATGCTCCTCCTAAAATGGACAGAGCTATGCCAGCAGCAGGTTCTGCTCCTCCAGGTTGGTTTTCCTTTACTTCTCCATTTTATGTTGGTCGTTTCTCCAAATAAAAACAAGTTTATAAAAGCAGCCAATCAGTGAATTGCTGACAGTTGAGCCTCCACATTAATGATAATTAATAATGAAATAAATGACATCGTAAAATGACCAGCATGGCAAAAAGCTGTGACAAATCATAATAATGATGAGGATGTAAATAAGTTGCAATCAAACATGTTGATGCTGTATGGCTATTAATTTAATTTTGCACAGCTACATCATCATGACATTTTTCTTAATCCAGTCTAGATTCAATGTTAGGTTGTTTTCCATCAACTGATTACTGGGGGTGTATATTTGGGTTTTTGTGCATCTTACTTAGTTTAATAAATCAACCAATCACAGCCAAAACTAGACCTATTGATTTATTTCAGAAAGGCTCAAGAAGTAAAAGCTACCAGGCCATAATCTATTTTTAAGAGAGTAATTTATATGATAGGATAGGATACGAGCTTCATTTCTTTTGGGTGACATCTGGTCCACACTTCTTACCAGTTGGTGGCGATAATGCTCCATTGAGTTACTTGCCAACCACCAATAAACAGAAGTACAAGAGGAACCAATCACAGTCCCTAGAAGACAGCGTCACGCCTAGCAACGGGGTCAACCACCACTAGCAACGGGGTTAACCACGCCTCCTCAATAAGATGGGAATCTCCGTCATCTCCTGGCACAGAGTGGCTCACAGCAGTTGAATGAGTCAGTCTGAAGCTGGGACTCCGTGGCAGGAAGTTTTAGGCCAAGATGGGAGCGCCCTGAGAGGACTCTTAGACTCTTTGTGAATACAGGCCCTGTTACCTGCTAAATGGAAAGGGCCGTTTCTCTTTGGCATAAAGCACCATGATCTCTGAAAGCATCCAGGTGGTCCATGGTATGTGATAAATAAGCTGGAAACCACAGCATGAGAAGCCTTCCTAAAGCGTGAAGCCAGAGTCCCTCTGCTCCATGGCTTGGAGTCAATGTTCCTTGGTCATCTGACGAACCTGCTGCTGCTGCTCCTCTCCAGCAACCCCCATATCTTGCATATCTCGTTGTTTCAAACAGCTACAGCACTCTGAGATAAGCGTAGACTTTTAATCATCCTGGAGTTAATCAGTGGCCGAGTCTTTGCCATTTTCTCCATGATGCAATGATGCTCACCTGGTTGATTCCTGGTTTTTTCCTCTTCTTCACATGACATGAACAACCTCAATGGCATCATTTTGAACACAACCAGTTCAATTAACAACTGTTACACAGAGTCAGCAGCATGCATGTCATCACTGTTGGTTCTCTCTTACTCTATGCCAACTAGGAAGTTATTTACCATGTAGAAATATGATTTCTATCAGAAACAACGACTGATCTTCTTAGTTTATGCTGGACTGTTATTCTGAACACAAATTTATTTGTGGAAATATGGAGAAGACAGAACAGCAGCAGCAGCTTAGAGAACAACTTTGAGACATGTTACCATTTATAATTTTTTTCTAATCATTGTTAAAAATGAATCCCACCATCTGTCCTTCATAGCAGTACCTTCCATGGTCTCCTGATGCCTTTGAAGAAAGCAGGCATCCACATCGGCAGCACCACCGCCTCTTTCAGGAGCTTCTTGGCATCTTCCAAATCTGCGATGTCGTCCCTAAAAAAAAAATAAAATGATAAAAATCTAAACAAAATGCATGTCTTAAAGAACAATCTGTGTCCTTAATGGCTGTAATTCAAGAAAAATGCATGTAACAAGCTTCTGCAGAAGCTCTCAGATGGAGCCTGAAAGAATAAACTACTTATCCAGCCCAAATTCCTGCAGTTCAAAGCCCTGAGAGAATTAAGCCTGAGATCCTGATAATGAGCTTAACTGATCTAGCTAGAAGAGGCAGACTTTTGTTCAGATACAGCTGACCTGAGCTGGTGTTCCAAAATAAAATCCATGCAAATACAACATTTAATCTGCTCCATCTGCAAAGGATCTACTTACCATTTCACATTTGGGTTCTGAGATATAATGTCTCTCTCTAGGGCTTCCAGCAGGTCCTTGTCATATCCTGTCCCGTCAAACTTTTTCACTTCTTTCTCCTGCACGTTGAAATACAAATATGTTTGCTCAGTGAGCCTTCTGATCTGAAGGAAAACTGGAGTAAC
Source organism: Anableps anableps (assembly GCA_014839685.1). Taxonomy (NCBI): domain Eukaryota; kingdom Metazoa; phylum Chordata; class Actinopteri; order Cyprinodontiformes; family Anablepidae; genus Anableps; species Anableps anableps. The sequence goes on from CM026086.1 coordinate 3,872,169, forward strand.
AGGCCAGCCATCAATAAACACACAGCATAAAGACGCCGTTTGATCAGCAATGCCAACAATAGGGAACATGAAGCTTATTGCTTCAAGCAGTGTGTTCTTTACTCCATGCTGGTCACCTTGTCATCCTTTGCTTTGCCAGCAGCCTCCTTCGAGTCCTTCTTCTCTTTGGCCTTGGAGACTCTGCTTCTGTCCCCGTTGCCCCCCCGCGGCGACTGCTTCTGATGGGGCCTCACAGCCACACTCAGCCGGTGGTTTGAAGGTTTGCTCTCCTTCTGAAAGTTAGAACGCCTGACAGGACCAGGAGAATGTCTGCGACAGGAGAGATGATCCCAACCATTTAACAACAGAGACATTAAAGCTGCAAGCTGAGGCAGGGATCATGGTCACTCTGGAGGAGCAGAGATCCACAGCTCAGCTAGGAGAATCTGTCAACAGCACAGCAACTCGTCATGCACTAGAATACACACAATCAGTGGCCTGTATACCTATACTTACTAAGATATCAGTCAGAATTCATTCTGATGCATTAGATAAGGACCATCAGTGTCAGGGAGGAAGTATTCAGAAATATTAATGAAGCACACAGAGTCTAGAAGTCAACTGAGCAGCAATGAAAACAAGTTCAACAGGAACTGGAAGTTCCTGAGCTCCATCATATGACTGCAACTGGATTATTGTGAACAAAGACTGACAGCCAAGCTCTGAACACGGAGCCAAAAATACAAACTGTGTGTTAATGAGGAAAAAGTAATACCTTGGTTCCACATGTGCTGGCCTCATTTCGAAGTCGTCATGGTTGGTGGGTTTAACAGGTGCTGTGTCCAGATGAAAGCTCTGCAGAGTCGACATTATGTCCTGAACCTGTCGGTTCTCCTCACTGATTTCTTGCCACAGCTAAGAAACAGACAGAGATGACATGAACCAGGATCCTTCCCTGGAACAGACGTAGCAGTCAGGCTTTTCCCGGCGGCTGAACACATCAAGTCTTTTCATGGAGGTTCCAATGGGCAAATCCAATTTTTTCTAAATGATCTTCACAAAAAAACAAGATCAAAAACAATCTGCAGGTTCTTCAGAGTTTTGTACCCAACAGAAAATGAAGGAATTACAAGATGATCCCCATTTTGGTATTAAATATGATTTAAGTATGATTTTTAATTAAACTGTTGATTGATGAATGATCAGATGGAAAACGGTCACTTTTGAGGCGATCAGGATGAGCCAGTATTCATATCTGACCAGTCGACTAGTGCATTTCTGGTTTGTGGCATGTTGTCAAGGCCAGAGCATTTACCTGCTGCCATCTCTGCTGAACACTGCTGTCCCGGACAGTGTACATATAATTCTTGATCTGGTCCAGCAGGCCGTGATAGAGAACACTGGCTGAGCTGTAGTTTCCCAGCAAAGCATACTCTCTCGCCAGCTTCACGTTCTCGCTGATCTCTCGTAGACTCATGCTGCGGTAGAAGCACAGGTTCGTCAGAGCTGTTCGCCTCCTTGCTTTAAATCAACATGGTTTTCTAGAGCATACACACATGGGCAGGACCTAGAGCTGAATCTGCACACAGCCAAGACCATGATTATAATATTCTACAAGCCTCAAAATCAGAAGCTTTTATACCATCTGTACCAGGGCTGGCCCAAGGTTTTATTGGGCCTTAAGCAGAACATGATTTGGGCCCCCTCATCCTGTTAAAGGGGTCATGACAACAAATATCATTTTTCTGTGGTTTTAGGGGTATTATAATAATAATAATAATAATAATAATAATAATAATATCTATTGTGCACTGATGAGGCCGTGTGGATGTCAGGAGTTGGTATCAAAAGCCCTGCTCATAGACGGACAGCTTTGTTTCTTTGCTCAAAAATGAATATAGTTGTAGCCAATCAGAGTGACGTCAGCCAGGTAGAGCCACATATCATGACCGTACCCAAGCCTTGTACTGAGGAGGGAAACCTGGCCTGCCGAAACAACCCCCTACAAAAGGGTGACGTTATATATTTTAGATTAAATTGAAGACCCGCCTCCTGGCTCTGATTGGCTGTTTCTAGATCGCACTGGGAGAAGGCAGAGGAGCTCAATTATTTTTTTTTTTTCTTCCCCCCACATATTATCTGTCTCATACCATTCTGACATGACATAGTGACAGTTTCAACAAAATAAGTAAAAAAATATTTTTTTTATAAAAGTTATACTGCAGCTTTAAAAAGTTGGCTGAAATTATTTGCTGAGATATATTTGTGAACAAACCAAGTTCAAAACACAAAGCTCAAAATCATAGTATCAGATTGTAGCCATGGTAACAACAATCAAACTATGAAGATTATTCTTTGCACTTTTATAAAGTAAACCTGCCAATCAAATCTTAAATTTAAAAGATCAATTTATCTCTCCTAATACCATAAAATCATATTTAATAGCATTCTCAAATTAATGTTAAAATTCTAGATCTATGGTCTGTGGTACAATTCAAGCATTTATGTGGCCCCCTGAAGGTCTGGGGGCCCCTAAGCAGCTGCTTAGTTTACTTCTGTTTTAACCTGGCTTTCATCTGTAGCACCATTTACATAAATAAAGGAATCTCATTTAATTTCCCTACATTATATCAATAAAAAGACATTCAAGTTCATATAACTATAATAAAGTCATCCTGTCCCTAATTTCCAGATTATAAGTGAAAAGCATTTCACCCTAAAAAATGAAGTGACATTGCTACTGGTGCCAATACAGTGTCTAGAAAGTACACCAAAGTCACGTGACGCACCTGAAGTAACATCATAAATGGAGCCATAGTCAGCATCAAACATGATGGACCCCTGATATCTCAAAGGTTGGGGGAAACACCATGTGCTTCAGGTGGATTTTAATGTAAGGTTACAAAAGTTGAGTAATTTACTTCATGCAATAATGATATATAGGACATGTATGATGTAGAAGTAAAACAAACATGTTTTTAGAAGTTTTATTTTACTCTATTTTTATCAATTCAAAACTTCCATCAATTCAATGTGATGGTGTCATTCAGAACAGTATTTAAAGATGAAATGGAATTCAGTGATATGCTCATAAAGCCTGATCAAAAAGTTAAAAATGAGAAAATATGCGAACAGAACCACAGCGATGTCCACTAAAGGCAGGAGAACCGTCTGCTACATGTCAGAATTATGTGTTCAGATGATTTGACCAGATAATTATTTACACATCAAGTCAATTTGTATATCACATTTCAGCAGCAAGGCAGTTCAAAGTGCTTCACATCATAAAAAACATCAATCAAGTATACAGCAAAATCATCAAGCAAATATTGCTCAATGTTTCACTTCCTACTCATCAAAAGCGGCTCTAAACAGGTGGGTTTTAGCCTTGAGTTTAAGGAACTCAGTGTTTCAGCTGTTTTGCAGTTTTCTGGAAGTTTGTTCCAGATTAGTGGAGAATAGAAGCTGAAAGCTGCTTCTCCATGCTTGGTTCTGGTTCTGGGGCTGCAGAGCAGACCAGAACCAGAAGACCTGAGTGGTCTGGAAGGTTGATACAACGACAACAGGTTGATACAACGACAACAGGTTGATACAACGACAACAGGTCTTTAATGTATTTTGGTGCTAAACTGTTCAGTGATTTATAAACTAACAGAAGTATTTTAAAGTCTGTTCTCTGAACTCCAGGGAGCCAGTGGAAGGACTTTAGAACTGGGTTGATGTGCTCTATCTTCCTGGTTTTAGCGAGAACACGAGCAGCAGCGTTCTGGATCAGCTGCAGCTGTCTGATTGATTTTTTTAGGCAGACCTGTGAAGACACTATTGCAGTAATCAATGCAACTAAAGATAAATGCATGGATGAGTTTCTCTAGATCTTGTTGAGACATCAGTCCTTTGATCCTGGAAATGTTCTTCAGGTGACAGAAGGCTGACTTTGTAACTGTCTTTATGTGTCTCTGAAGGTTCAGGTCCAAGTCCATCACTACACCCAGATTTCAGGCCTGATCACTAGTTAGTAGTTGTAATAACCAAAGCTCCACGCTGACTCTAGATGGTTCCTCTTTGGGTCCAAAGTTAATAACTTCAGTTTTATTTCTGTTCAGAAGGAGAAAGTTTTGGCACCTCCACACATTGATTTGTTCTAAGCATCTGTTCAGTGCTTGGATGGGTTTGGAGTCACCTGGTGATATCGTGATATAGAGCTGTATAGTAACTGATCTTATTACTTGTTATCATCTGAGCTAGTGGGAGCATGTAGATATTAAATAGGAGGGGTCCCAGGATTGAACCCTGGGGTACTCCACATGTGACTTCTGTCCGCTCCGATGAGAAGTTGCCTGTTGACACAAAGAAATCTCTGTTCTTTAGGTAGGATTCGAACCAACTGAGTACTGTACCAGAGAGTCCGACCCAGCTCTCCAGTCGCTTCAATAATATATCCTGGTCAACAGTGTCAAATGCTGCACTGAGGTCCAACAGAACCAACACTGTGGTTCTTCCACAGTCTGTATTTGTGTGGATATCATTGAACACTTTGACGAGGGCAGTCTCAGTGCTGTGGTGAGCACGGAAACCAGACTGAAACACATCAAAGCGGTTGGTCATTGTTAAGATGCTGTTTAGCTGTTGAAACACAGCTTTTTCAATAATGAATGGAAGGTTTGAGATTGGCCTGTAATTCTGCAATAGTGATTTATCCAGATTATTCTTTTTTTAACAGTGGTTTGATAACTGCTGTTTTTAAAGTCTGGAGGAAAACACCTGATGAGAGGGAAGAGTTTACTATTTGACTATTTTACATTAAATATCCCACTGAACCTGTATCTCAGTGTAACTTTACTCAAGTGATGCTGATCCTTGCAGGTGTAGTCCTCTACACACACTGCCATAACTTTTTATCCATTTATTTTTCTAAGTAGAATGGTGTTGCAAACAGAAACAGAGAAAAGTGCAGGCATAGTGGGAAAAAAATGGGGAAATGATTTGGGATGCAGAACAAGTCTGGAGAAGACTGAGTAAAGGGAGCAATGGAGTGATGTAGAGAAGTAGACAGAGGTCAGGTAGGGCATAGGATGTTACCAAATCTCCCTTCTAAGGTCGCATACAAGGATGCAGAATAAGGAGCATCAAATATAACCATCATATTAACAGCTTTAAGGATGAGACCACACCAACCACTGGCCACAATGACCGAACAAGCCAACTTAAATTGGTTTCATGCTGGGTGGAAAATTGCTGGCCATAATTTAAAAAAAACAACAAACTCATACATTTATTTTACAAATAAAGTATACAGCTCAATGAATTCATAAATGTTTTGACATGGTTCAGTTTTAAACTTGACTCCTCAATACCCTCCTCCCTGCGTTTCTGCTGCACTTCCACATGAAGAGACAAGTGAACAAGGTTACTGGTTCTGTTCTCAGGACAGCTTCGCCCAGCAGAGAACTGTTTGTGGTTAAATACGACTAAGACCAACAGAGAGGATGGAAAGTCTCCATGAAGAACAGTCAGCCTGTGAGAAGAAACGCTCGCATGGCTGTGAGTGAACGAACTGCTGCTCACTTCAAATCAACCGAAGCCGCCTTCTCCCGCACTAGAAGCTAAACTACTTTACTAAACGCGGTGAGTACCGACCCAAAGAACCAGAACTAGTCCACAAACCTGTTCCGAGGCAAGTTTCCACTCCGCGTCCCTCATGGACCCGCAGACTCTCCGGTCTGAAAGTTGGAACGACTTCACCGAAGCGACCAAACAGCTCGAGACGTTTATAGCTCACTTCATCACGGAAGTCAGTAACTGCGCATGTTCCCCTGCGTTCAAACTCAGCCAAAGTTTGGACTTCCGCCCATGACTTTCAAAATAAAACAAAATAATCGTTTGACCACACTTTTGGGCAAACTTTATATTTTCCTAGCCATAGCCTGCCCAAGATATACGGAAGCCGAGAGCGGACGTGTTACGCATAAACTTTTTTCTGATGGTTTTCTCGAGATAGCGAGTTAATTTACACACATGCAGATGTGTATAATCAGCGTAGTTATGAATAGAATAGAATAGAAACTTCCTTTATTGTCCCAGGATGGGGAAATTGATGTGCAACAACAGCAAAGTGACACTGACAGGCATTAACAGAAAACAGATTCACACAGAATATAAAATATATATAAAAACAGAATAAAGAATAAAAAAATACTGTATAGTAAGGCAAAATTTCAACATAATACTGTGTAGTTATAAAAAATCCTCCCCTCTCAGCTCCATTTCCAGCTGGAGTAGATGGCTGCCTATCGGCTTGTTTTGGAACATTGTGCACCTGCTGGGTTTGTGCTTGTCTTTCCACAATCTTTGCTGGGGCAGTGATGTCATTGCTTACATTGTCCTGTGTTTGGGGAGATGGCCTTCTGTTGTTAACAGCATTGAAGATATTGGCAGTGAAAAGCTTTTTCCCCATCTTGATTTAGCCTAACTTTGCGTTGTCTGAAGAGATGATAGCGCTCCCAGAAAATCTTGTGATTGTCAATAAAGTTCATGGATTTGGAAGAGCATTCTTAAATAAGCCATCTGTTAATCATCAGCAGTCTGCTGTAATTTTCATCTCCACGTCCAGCTTTCGGTACTGGTCCACTGATAAACACCTTCATTTTCAGATTTCCAGCTGTGCTTAGAAGATGACTATAGTCGTTTTTCAGAACTTCAGATTTTTGCTTGGACAGATCATTAACTCCAATGTCAACGATTAGACTCAATGCTCGGCTGATCAGTGGTTAATGGGAGTATTTTCTCTGTTACCTCAGACAGTGTAATTTGGGAAGCAGATTACTTTCGTTCTCTTTGTGCTGCAAAAACGATCGATTCCATTCACAGCTGAATCCCTGACAATAAAAACGTTTGGCATTGATTTTGGTTTCTGGGTCACTTTAGGAGGTGGTTGTGTTGTGTACTTAGTGGCAACCGCGGTCCAGCTGAGAGTGTATTTAACAAACACCTGAATCTAAACACCTGTGAATGTACTTGTGTCTGTAAGGTTTCTCCATAAGAATATTCGATAGTTGTGGGGGCCCACAGATCCAACCCCCAGGACATGAGGATGACTGGAACCACAGACACCCAGGGCCCTCCAGCATGCCCCCCGCAGGGGCTGCAGTGACAAGCCCACAGGATCCACCAGAGCAAATCCGGTCTTGTGACCAGTCATGGACAAAGAGACCTTAGCGTCCCCCGGCAGAGGCCCAACTGAGCCAGGGCACCCAGGCCACGACAAGCAGCCACCAGGGTGAGCTGGCATACTCCAACACCCAGCCCCAGACACTTTGAGGGGGAGAGGGGAGATAGACCCCATATTGAGTGGGGGGCCTAAAATGCCAACCTGACATATATAAACAGGCACAGATCACATATTTAAGGTGGGACTCTGGCTGGACCACTTCAGAACATTCACATTACTTCCAGTCATAAAATATGTGTTTGTAAAATATAGGATAACTGCAAACCTAAATTTTTCAGGAGTAGGAACAACTGTGTGCTTAACAATATGTTCTCAAAACTGCAATCTATGTTCCCCCTCTGAATAGCTTTGCTTCACAACCCTCTCCAGGCTGCAGAATTCCAAGTGGTTTGTGCACCAAACTTCTTCCATTCATCTTTCAATCATCCCATTTGGATATAGCCGTCTCAACAGCCACCTTCTTTCGCTTTTCGCAATCACCTTTTGCAGCTTGGAGAATCTTCCCCATGATTATGTAGGCCATAACATAACTTTCCTGTAATAAAAGAGCAGAAGGGATGTCTATTCAAATGTGATTTCCTTCTTTTTACATCATTGTATGTTTTTGGATCATTTGCCCTTTGTCTTTTGATACATGTTTTAATAGTTTAATATTCATATTCTTTGAAGCACTGATTTTTATCTGTGAAAAGTTAAAAATAAACTTCAGTCATTTATTGAGATCTATCCGTATGAAGTCTGTACGTTCTCTGCATCTGCTTCAGGTCGCTGGGTCACAGTAAAGCAGTACTTTGGGGAACATGGAAGGATTTATTCAATTATTTTACAACCAAACATTTTAAAAAGCATAGATTAGTAGGATTAAAATTATACTAGAGGGCTGGACACTGGTACAGTTGGTAGCACTGGTGCCTTGCAGAAAAAAAAAAAAAAAGGTCCTGGGTTTGAATCCCAGCCTGATATCTTTCTGCGTGGAGTTTGGATGGTAAACGGCCTGTAGTCGTATAGAGCTTTATCAAGTCTTCACACTACAGTCAGTCATTCACACACTGATAGTGGTGAGCTACACTGTAGCTACACTGTACCTGGGGCAGACTGACAGAAATGAGGCTGCCATTCAGGCGGTGCCATCAGGCCCTCCCGGTTCATCCATGGGTTCTCTCTGGGTACTCCGGCTTCCTCCCATAGTCCAAAACAGGAAACAGGACTGTTAGGTTAATTAAAATGAACCTAAGGTATCAGGGTGTGTCTGTTGTCCTGTGACGGACTGACGACCTGTCCAGGGTGTACCCTTCCTCTCACCCAATGAGCCGCACCCAGACCCTGTGAGGACTCCACTCCCATCAAATAGCAAACACTGGGTGGGGCAAAACAGACCCATGAAGATTTCCTCACAGTAACACCATACTTTTTTGTTGCCACATGATCCTTTTAGAAAACCTTTGTTCTTCACAACTGTAAAAAAAAATAAATAAATAAACCTCCATACAAAGTGGGACAAGTAAATACTGAAAATCTTTATTAGATGCTGCAACATTTGTACAGATAGGCTTCATCTAGCTGCTAATCTGGATTCATCCTCACAGTAAGCCCCACTGGATCCGTTTACGTTGTTCAGTTGTGTCCTTTACCCAAAAACAGTGAAACTTAACTGCTTTCCACTGTAACATATGATTCACCACAACTTATCTTGGAGCAAACAGAGTCGAGCCGATTCTAAAGTGGTTCCAATACAAGTTCTAAATTGATCCAGAACCCTGGCAGACCTGGGTGTAAACATAAATACAGTGGTCAAAATTAAATTAAAATCGCCTACAAATTCTTTTTTAAAATAAAGCAACATTAAATAGCTATTCAGAAACATTGCAATTTTACTATTATCACTTCTATACTTAAAAAATAAATCACATGATTAAAAATTATTTACAAGATATTCAGCCAGCACAGCATTTAAAAAAAACAAAAAAACAAAAACCCTACTTAGTCTAGCTGATGTATTGCTACTTGTAAGATGATCTACAGCTGAACAGGCATAAAACACTTTGAGGTTTGGAAATGGACATGTTTAAATGCTACCAGACGTAACGGCTCTGTAGGTCGTCACAGTATAAACTTCACTCAACAATTACTGACCTCATGTGGAAAGTTAAAGCTTCAAATAAGTACAATCAATAAGTGCCTTTGTGAGGGAATTTATAGCCAATTCAGTTCATGATAAATAGCACCATGCAGACTCTAAAGGGCTATACATCACTGTTAAAATGGAGGAGTTCCTACTTATTTTGCACTCATGACACAGTGCCCCCTGGAGGGCCCAGAGAGAGCAGAACAGTGAGTGAACCTGAGGTAGCAAAGCCAATCAAATACACTTTGGAACCGATGATGCAACACAAAACCCAGTAGTGCACTTTTCATAAAACCTCTGAGATCATTTGACGCGCTCAAGTCTAAACTAGGTTTCTATAGATTAAAAACAAAATCAAACTAAAAAGTCCTAATTTATCTCGGAGTCCTGAGTATTATGAGTCACAGTTCCACTGTACAGATCATCACTGAGGGACGAAGCCACAGTCCCATCCTTCACAATATACACAGGCTGTTTAATCAGAACAGGAATATCTACTCACTGAGAAAAGCCAAGCTGGTAATGGAGAAGTCTGAAAATGGCTGTTAAGGGAAAATTATTTCAAGAATGGGTCAAAAGTTTTCATGTGGTCTGTTGCTCTCTAAAGTATAAAAACAAATGTGTATATACAAAAATATACAGTACGTCCTAACAAGGTATTCCAACAACAAGAAGCGTTTTCTTTTTCTCCCCTTTTGTAAACTTTTAAGTTTTCTTTTTTAAAATCATTTTCTATTTAAAAGGCAGTTCTTCAAAAAGTCCAAAATATAATTGTCCTTTTTTCCTACTCATTAAAAAATAAAATAAAATAAAATTCAAAGCTTCTTCAAATCAAGATTTAAAAATGTTCTAAAGTCAAACGAGTCAGTCAGTCCTTTCAGGGGCCTTCAGGTGGTCATGATGCTGGGAGGAAAAAGGCCTCGGCTCCGTCCTGTCCACGCTGGGTTCCTCAGTACACGTGGGGAACGATCCGGTAGCGTACCGTTCGGCAGTACTCGTCCCACGCTGAGCCGTACTTCCGTCTGCACTCATTCATGTCACGAGAGTCTCTGTGCACGAGGAGGATGAAGAAGTAGATCATGTAATGCCAGGGCAGGAGGTGGCTGAAGCCTGGGGGTGTGGAGGGAGAAGAGAACAAAGCGTGCTTGGATCAGTTAGTTTAGTAAGATATGTGCAGTTCGCTCTCATTTATCCATACCATTTTATTTGTTTTATTTTATTTGTTTTTGTTTTATTTTTTATTTTATTTCTAGGATTAGTACAACTGGTTTTATTTTTGTTGACTCGTAATTTTTATGAATACATTTTTTTTTTTTTTTTTAAATTTCATGAACATTGCATTAAAAATCAGTTTTCTCCACATAGCAGTGTGTACAGTCTTCAGGGGCCCTTCTTTCCTGTGTCTCTATGGGAGTTCAGTGGCCAGCTCCGCTCTCTAGCTTCTACTCGCGGTTCCCACTCGGGCTGCTCTGAGTGCAGCTGTCTGGCCGATCACCGATCTTTCAGAAGCCTGACCAGCCGACTCCAGTTTTGGCCGATACTAATTTTTTTTACAACTGTCAGGTGTTGTACAGTCGCAATACATCTCCAATGTTCCAATCTTATTTTACTGAAAAACACTGAACAATACCTGTGAAACAATACAAACTTGTTTTAACTGCACATCAGGCAGTGCTCTGAAATATAAATGAAATGTTTAGAGCATGGCCATCCAAGCTACTAAATTATCCAAACAAAATAATCACTTCCTTTAGTCTTTTCACACACACACACACACACACACACACACACACACACACACACACACAAAAAAAAACAAACAAAAAAAAAACTTGGGCAGCAAGCTAGACTTGAGCTTCTCACCAAAAATAAAGAGCACAGATATGTTTTGCTTTTACAAAATCACAAGGTTTGAAGTCAGTTGAGGACAAACCAACAAAACTTAAACCACCAATAAAGTGACCTGAGTTTTAAGTTTCCTTGTAGTACAAAAAGAAAACACCCAAATGTAGCATCATTGTGGCAGTGTTAATGTAAATAAGATCGGTTTCACATGCTAGTATCGGCCGGTCAAACGATCGGTGCACCCCTAGTTCCCACACGTCTTTCACTGAAAAATTCCACTTTTCCAGAATCAACTTTCCAGAGATCTCACTCCATTACATTCATTTAAAAATTAGATAAGTTCCTGTGAATCTATGGCTTAAACTATTGAATCTGGAAAAAAAAGAAACAGGAAGAAAGGGCACGAGGAATAGAGGAACAAAAGGAAGTGAGAAAGGACAAAAGAAAAGAAAGAAGGGTGGAAAGGAGATAAGGAATGGATGACAGGACAGAAGGAAACAAGGGAGATTGAAAGCACATAAAGGAAAGGAAGGAAGGACATAAGGTTTCCATGTTTGTGCTAAAACAGGTGAAGTCCACTCACCACATGGTAGGGACCAGGCCAGAGCCATGATGAGGTCTCCCAGGTAGTTAGGATGGCGGACCACTCCCCACCAGCCTGAGACCAGCAGGCTCTTCCCTGTAGCTGTGGGGATTGTTTTCAAATCTGGACAGAACGGGACAGAGGAAATTGGATGTTTTCTCTGCGGCATTTCCTCTGACAGCCAGAGAAAGGTGTCCAAAGAGCATTCCAAAGGTTCAGCTGAACTTACGGGACAGTCTGGGGTCGGATGGATTTCTCCTGAAGGCGTTTTTCTCAGAGTTTGATTTCCTGAATATGTAGAACCCAACAACTGAAACACAGACGCAGACAGTAAACCATTAATCGTAGATAGTGTGGAAAAACCCAATAATTAACCGGTTGCTATGGTACTACTCACGTTTCAGTGCAATGATGGTCACGAGTACTGGGAGGCTGAGGGGGTTGGGGTGACTAACCAGATAATTAGCCTGCAGGGTGTAAGTGAAAGGAACCCACACCAAATCACCAAAAGCCAACATGTAGCCGAACCCATCGTGCATCAGGTCCATGGTGGTCAGGATGGCCTCCTGGAACACAGCGAGTCGTCTTTCAGGTGATGGACTGCATTTCTTCCCTTACTTTCTGCACATATGCTGTAACACATGTAGGCCAGTGTCGGTGTTGTGCTGAGCGTACCTCGTTCCACAAGCCGTCCAGCACGTAGATGAGCTGGAAGATGTTGACGAGGATCATCGAACATGACGGAGCGTCCAGGTTCTGCTGCTTCATCTCAGCCAGCGCCATGGCAAAGTTGATCAGACACTGAACAGCAAGAGTCACACAACAGTCAGAGTAATGAATGTCTGCGTGTTGACCTGTTGGAGAAACTAACTGTTGTTCATGATTTTGAGACGACGCAAATAAATGCAGAGACAGAAGGTCTGGGATTAAACTGGGAGGTTGTTTATGTTACTAACCCTCAACCACATTTACTTTCTCATAATAATAAATACTTTTTGAGTATTAATTCTTCATGGGTTTTCAAGAGTCTGACCTTCCGAAAAGTTAGATACAAAAGTTCATGACTTGTACTGTAACTAAACCATCTTGGTCTAACATCATACATACACGCTTGTAATAGACGCTGGCTGATTACCGCTAACTAATTATACCAAGATTTTAAAAAGTTTTGGTTTTAAGACGGCTAAAGTGTTCCTTCATAACAGTCGTAGGGTTCAAGGAGCTTTAACAAGAAAGTCCTGGACTGAAAGCAGAGTTTCCTCCTGATACATGGAGCACAGCTTGAAGAAGCTCCTTTGCCGTTTCACTTCGCCACTATTTAAAAGAATATCTTCGTATTCGGTCATCTAGAAATATTTCCAGTCGTGAAAACAATCCTAGTGTGGAAGCTCTAGGAGCGACAGCTAACACTGGAAACCAAGTACACACCCCCACACCTGAGGACAATTTAGAGAGACCGGTTAACCTCACTGTCATGTTTTTTAAAACAGCGAGAAAACGCTGGAGTACCCAAAGAGAACCCACACATGCACAGGGAGAACATGCAAACTCCATGCAGAAAGCTCCCAGGCTGGGATTCGAACCCAGCACCTTCTTGCTGCAAGGCAACAGTGCTACAAACGGCTCCGCTGTGCAGACATCTTGTTTTACTTGGGTTACTGTACAAAAAAGGAGCAACATTCTGACCAATACGCACTAAAACTACTAAACTGAGGAGCTTTAATATGACAATAAATCGGATAATCACTATAATATTTTACAAGCAGGAGGAATAACTGATGGTGTTTTAGATGAAAGCAATTCGATGAGTCCTCACATGTTAGTGTTACCACAGTTTAGCTCTATCCTGAGAAGTGGAGGTCATTTTCATTAAATGGCTTTTTTCTGCTACAATGACCTCACTAGACTTCTGTCAAGACCTCACTTCCAGAAACTGTCAATCTACAGCATTAAATTATTACAATAATAGCACTATAAAGCCACCAGGGGGTGCTGTTTTTTCTTTAAGGCACTAGTGGTCTTTATTCAACAGTAGAAAGAATGACAGGAAGAAGGGCGGAGAGGGAAGGAGAAGACATGCAGTAAATGGCCCGGGGTCAGGAATCGAACCAAGGCCTCTGTATATGGTGCGCCTGCTCTACCGCAGAGTCACCGGGCGCCCCCCCGGAGCTGCTGTTACAGAAATGGACTCAAATGATCCTCAACAAACTGCACACTACGCAGAAATTCAAACAAGTCATCAGCTTCCAGTCAGAACTCACCCAGCCAATGAGTCCAGGACGCATCTCACAGAAGAACTTCAGATCAAATTCCTTGATGCGAGGATTCAGCTCACGGCCTTTGAAAAAGTCATAGATCACGTTTCCTGGAGAATCAAAGAAGTTCAAACAGTTGCAGCAGATGCTATTAAAATAAGGAAACAGCAAACTGCACTGAAGTGGTGTATCGCTGATCTGTGATGCCTCTCACCTGAGTTCCCGCCCAGAGCCCGCTCATCAGGGACAGTCCAACAAGAGCGGACATACAGATAGATGCTGAGCAGCAGGGAGATCAGGAAGGAGGCGGTGGTGAGCTGCAGGAAGTGACTGTGAATGTAGGTGAGGTCAGCTCCCTGGTACACTGCTGCTGCCACCACTGCAGCGCTAACCACAATGGCAAATAAACCTGGACGCACACAAAAAAAGCACCATTTCAGAGAGCATAACAGGAATGCAGAAGACTGGTCGGGAAGGATCAGAAGGACTTCCCAGAGCGTTAGCAGTGCTGTTCGGGTTGGTCAGTTGCTGACAAACCCAATTAGCCCAACTATTAAAGATTTGATAGGAGTTGTTCAAGAAATTTATGATATGGAGAGAATGAGACTTAACAGCTAAATCTGACTAATATTCCTCCCACAATGTTCAGCTAAATCTGTGTTTTTGTTTAAGATGACCGTGGTTTAATACTTTGAGCTATCTGTCATGACCAGCAGCTTTGTCTCCCAAAAACTTTAATGCTAACATATCCACTAAGTAGAACTAAACAGCTTCAATGTATAGATGCACCAATCAAGCTTTTCCTGGCTAGTATTCATTATGACCAGCCAATTTCATTTTTCTCTAAAAACTTGAACAAATGAAACAGTAAAAAAACACACATACAGCAGGTTTTCTGATAGAGGTGGCAGTTTTGAATCCATGTTTATGTATCAAAGCATCTGTCCATAGGCTTCACCTGATTTTTTTTTTTTTTTACTAAACTACAAAAACAAAACAACAAAAACAAACAAAAACCCCCAGCTCCAGTGGATCACAGGTAAAGTCACATATACAAAGTGAGAGTAACAGAACAGGCTGAGTGTTAGTGTGTGATTACCAGAGTCTTACCATTGGTTCTGTATTTGAGCTGTTTGCCAGACCTCAGCAGCACCCCTTCACTCAGCTACAGACACACACACCAAAAACAAGGAAGCTGATTAAAACAGGACTGCAAATAGAAGGAGAATACCTGGACAGTACAGACAGAAGCTGGACAGCAACCTTGAAGGCGATGTGATCAGTAGTTGATTATCATCTAAAAAATGATTTTGTGTTTATGTAATGAGAACAAAGTATTTTCTACACTGATATAACATGTCAGCACGAGAGCTTCCATTTCTCCTGGGAAGCATCTCATCAAGTGTTACTCCTGACCATTAATCCAATTTCTTCCTCCTGCCAGGACAAGCAAACATAGGTCATGTGCTGATTCACGAGGCCCTTGGATTAAATCCAGGACTGAGCAGCCAGCAGTGCTGGTCTCACATCATTACAGGTTTGTTTTCAAACCTACCAATACAGTTCAGACAGAGTTGGGCCTCAGGCCTCCTCACTCACCTTTCCAACAGGCACAATGTAGAGCAGAGCCTGGAATAAAATCCAGAGGACAACAAAGCCAAGAGCTTGAGGATCCCAGAAAGTTTCAAATGGAGGCAGAGCAGGAACGTTTGCCAGACTGGGATCCTTCTGGTTTACTTGGAGAACCAGAAACAGAACCCAGCCCGGCAGGAAGAGCATCAGGAAGGCAGCTCCTGGGGAACAGAGAGTCTGATCAAATTTATGTTATTCTGCTACGTTCAAGTCTCATTCAGCACACTTACAGCTGATGAGGAGACTAAGATATGATGAACAAAAGCAAAACCTTTGATTGGTTTCTATTTGTTACAGTTTATATCATCCAGACAGGGTCTGAAGCCACAGCTGGTAACAGGACAAGATTGGGGGTGGGGCACTAATTGCAGTTTTCTGCCCAATCAATAATCTTTAAAAAGTCTGACCTGCCAATTCTGACTTTGGCCAATGCCGATTTTTTTTGTCTGAAAAGTCACCAAGTCGGCAACAGTGGGGAGACTACTGTTAACCGCTCACATGCAGACATGATGTGGTGGGCGGGTCTGTCAGTCAGGCCTCTCTCATGGCAGAGCAATAGGAGACTGGCTGACTCCCAGACTTTTGTGAAGGTAGATGAGATCGATGGAAAAGATCAGTTTTTCATGCAAGTGTCTGCTGATCGCCGATATCCCAGACTGAGGGAAATCTGGGCCGACTTATCGGTGCATCCCAGACAGAATGAATAAAAATGGAAAGTGTTTTAACAACAGCAGAAGTAAATGATATAGTGGGGGGGCGATCATTCTGAATCAGCCATTTTGCCATGAATTTTCATCTCTAAACCATCAGCCAACAGCACATGCAGTACTTTGATGCACTTTAGAGACATATGCTTTAAAGAATAAATAGGAAAAACCTTGGGATCCCTTTATTTCCTGCTGGACTGTAACTAAATATGTAATATAAACACTAAATAAAGTGGAATCAGTAAATGGGACTTCTAAGAAAAACAGAAATTGGTATCAGCTAGGAAAAGGCCAATCGGTGCATCTCTACTAAAATACTGCCCTTGAGAGTACTGGCAGCATTCCTAGAGGCTGTGATGCTGCTATGTCCTGAAATCCATCCCAGTGAGGGTGGTACTGCTTCCAAAATTAAATCAGAAATGTCCAAAAATGTAACTTTTAATCCACAGAGACCTCATGCAACAGAAGGCTAATGGTGACAAAGACTAAACTAATCTTTAGAAATATATTTTCAGATTCTATTTTTCCCAGCAAAAATAATCCATCTTAAATTTGCTCAAATAAATGGAAACTCCTGTGTAGTTTAGTGTTCTAGGTTCTGATTGTTCTAACATGTTGGATTCTGATTAGCAGCAGAGAAAACTCATACTTTACTGGCTTAGGTTATCCTGAGTTATCTCTGTAGCTATGCTGCCATAGGCTGCTGGAGGACAAACTGACCACTTTTTCTCACTTTCTTCTTCTTCTACTCTCCAATTTGCATTACTTGCTGTTATTTCAACTGTTAACTTTTTGTTTTCTCCCAGTTATTTTTCTCTCCAACCTGGTCTGGCGTTCTGTTTGGCTGTGATGCCTTGCTGGAGGAGGGTTTCAGCTGAGATAACGCTGCCATCAACTAATCGTTCTCCTTCTCCTGCTGTTAACGTTTTCCTTTCATGAACATTGAAAATAATCCTGGATCAGTTCATCTGCTTTTCTTCTGCATTCTGCTCTGTCTTCTCAAACCCCTAGTCGGTTGTGGCAGATGGCCGCTTGTACTGAGCCAGGTTCTGGTTCTGCTGGAGGTATGAGGGATTGCTGTAAAGTCAACGACTCAACACCATGCGGTCGCTACGTGTTCGTCCAGGAGCAGTGAACGCTGCAAGTCAACGACTCAATGCTCTGCTGGGTTTCCTTAGAAAGTTTCTGGACTACTTTAAATAATTAATTAAGCTTACTGTACTGTTTGATAACTGGAATCAATTGAAATCTATATATGATTGAAATGATTTTTTTTTTAAGTGCCTCCAAATGACATATGTTGTGAACTGAACTATGATATATGTTGTGAACTATAGAAATAAACTGAAATGAATTGAGAACTCCTGAATCAGACACCTAAAGAAAAGGAACATTTCCCAGGCTGCTGGGAGGTTTACTGAGAGAGTGATCATTGGTTCATTATTTTTGGACAACCTGTCCACAGATACAACTGACAGAGTGAGGCTTCTTCTGCTTATTGTAATCGTTACCAGCTTTCAGTCCACATATCTGACAGCACATAGAATACTTGTTAACAGGAGATCTTATTTCCTGTAACTCACCTATCTTCCCTCCAAATTCCAGTGGGGTGGAGGTGGGGACAGCAGCAGCAGGGGCTGCAGACATCACTTCCTCTTTCTCCTCTGATTTGGCTTCAGCTGCTTTGACGTCTCCATCATCCTTCCTGCGCCGTAGATTATACCGGCCTTGGTTCTTCTCAGAATCTACTTCTACCTTAGCATCAGACTGGATGAAACAACGGAAAATCATTATGAATTCTGCATCCTAAGAAGATTTCTAACCTCAAAACCAAAAGGTTTAAGAAGAAATAAACTGAGCAGAAAGCACACAAGTAAAAGCCACACTGAGTTGGTATCTGCATACCAATCCCATTCACCCTTCTGTACTCAACTCCACCCACCTATCTCAGCGTTTCTCAATTGTGGTCCTCAAGGACCACTGCCCTGCATGTTTGAGATGCGTCTCTGTTCCATAACATCTGATTCCACTGATTGCATGACTTCCTCTGCAGCCACCAAGTGCTGCAGGAGCCTGTTAATCACCTACTTATTCAAGTCCAGTG
Source organism: Anableps anableps (assembly GCA_014839685.1). Lineage (NCBI taxonomy): Eukaryota > Metazoa > Chordata > Actinopteri > Cyprinodontiformes > Anablepidae > Anableps > Anableps anableps. The sequence goes on from CM026086.1 coordinate 3,890,627, forward strand.
TGCGACAGAAGGGAAACACCTAAAACATGCAGGGCAGTGGTCCCTGAGGACTGGAACTGAGAAACACTGATCTATCTGAAGGTTAATGAGCAGCCTGTGGTTCAGAGTGTCACCCAGAGACAGTTCAACATACAGGAGGGGGGAGCTGGAAACTCACAACCTCCTGATTTTCAGACAACCTAACCAGCATAGCCTGCTTCACCTCATAACACAGTATCTGAACAGGTCAGAACTAGGGATGCACGATAACTTTTTTGAAACCGATGATAGTTTTCTCATTACAAAGGCCGATAACATACCTGGAAATAAGAAGGCTCATGAGCCAAAATGTAATGCTGTGACATCAATACCCCAAACAAAACCAAAAACAGTTGACTCTTTAAAAGGAGATATAACATTTTGAAATGAAAAACAATTAAGCCAATATTTGTCAAAAGATAAACAGAAACCATATCTCAAATGAACATCTTTTTAATAAGGTTCATTTGATGTAAAAGAAAAAACAAGATCCCTAGAATTGATTGAGTATTTAAAATAAATACATAATGAAAAAAAAAATGCATTCAACATATTCAAAATAGAAAATGCCCTGACACACGTTAGATTCAAAGTACGTTCATTTATATTACTAATATATAATTATGGACATTTATAACCCAAATATTCGTGGTGAAGCTTATGTGAATAAAACCAGTAGGGGGCAGCATTACAATAAGCCAGCCTATAGCCTGCTGAAAATTAGTAGTAGAAGAAGCTCATGTCATTCAATTCAAAAATAAATTAAATTAAATAACTAACGTTGCTGTAAATCAAAGCGGGATTGAATTTGGCGACTGAATCACCCTTATCTGGAAGACGCACATCAGAAAAGTGGCGGCGGCGGCTCAGCATGATAAACCACGGCTACAGGAGGCTAATGAGCTGAGAACAGCCCTGGTCTTCCACAAGGTTGGAGAGCTGGTCCTGAAGCGCCATCATTCCCATGATGAGGTCTTTAACCAGCCCTTGTGTCCTCTCGGGCAAATTTTCATTTTTCCTCCAAGCTTCAGCGATGGATTTGGATTTGGATTCTTGAAGGCCGTCTTACCACCGTTAACATCGCGGGCCTCAAACGCTTTGAATCCTCCGTCAAAGCGATGCTTGTGTTTAAGGTGACTAATCAAGTTTGACGGGTTAAACGCCGCGCCGTTTTTCTCCTCCAGGAACTTCCTTTCAACATTTGTTCCACAAAGCCAGCGTGTCGGCTTCCTCCGAAGCCTCGATGCTCTCTGTTTACTACCAGCTGGGCTGCATGCATGCTGCTGGAAGTTCCCGGTTTGGGAGTCGGCCTGACCTTTTATGTTTATATTTCTTTTGTTTGCGTGTAACACCTTGGAGTAATTGATATGTTATTTTCTTTTAAACTATTATAAAGAAAAATTATGACATGAGGGAATTTTAAAATGATTTATTTCTAGTCAGAGTTGTTTTCTCCAATTACACTTGAACTCCGTGCAACCCCAGTCACCCGCACCACCGAACATGTTGTCTGTGCAACTCGTTATGACATCGGACCGATACGAATGACGTCATCATTTCTTCTTATCGGGCCGATAGTTATCGTGCACCCCAAGTCAGAACATCCTAAAATATATGCATAACTTCACAAAGGTGGGTCCTTTAATAACTGTGGAGAGAAAGCCCTTTGGGTGGGACATCCTACTGCTGTTACAGCAACAGAGTCTTGTTCTGCTCCAGAAACTGAACTTGGGCCCTGCAAATGGATCGCTGTTGGAACTTTTTTTTTCAAAGCAAAGAAATGAAAGACACCATGTGATGGAGCAAATGAAGCTCAGCCTTGTGAAGGGGAGCCTTCACAAGGCCCCATCAACCTGCATGCATCGTGACATTCCAACAGCTTGGACTTATCTCAAAGCCTCCATTAACAGTCTAGAATCTGCTGCCTTGCTTCCTGTTTTAGACAATGGTTTTCATATAAAGAGACCCCTCTTTTGGACCTTTTCTGTTGGATTTATGTGGCTATGTAGACATGCTGTAACAGCTCAGCTCTCAACACTTTGACGGTAGCAAAGTTTTACATTTTCCGGTATTCTTCCAGATATTTTGCTACATTACATTATAATCCAGAACTCACCTCATTCCCTTTGCTAGCTGTGTTATTCTCCTCTTTCTTTTCATGTTTATTGTCGCTATTGTTCTCAGTTGGCTTTTTCTGCTGCTGCCCATCAGACAATGAAGGGAGACAGATGGAGGGGAACAAAAGCAGGAGAAAAAAGATAACATGAGGAACAGACAAAGTTAGTCAAAATCCAGAATCCAAGGGAGACATATGGACATTTCCCGAAATGAAAAAAAAAAAAAAAAAAAAAAAAAAAAAAAAAAAAAAAAAAAAAAAGAAAGGTACTGATGACTCTGGACATTTGAAAACAGTTTTTCCAAGAAGCCTCACCATTGGGCTGATTTTGACTTCTGCTGCTTGCTTTAGCTTTTTATCCCCACGAGAAGATGGTGTGCTCTCTGCCAAGGCTGCGGTCGCAGCGGCGGCAGCTGTACGAGAGGATGAACGGCGTGTAGTCCTAGCAGGGGAGCGCGAGCGGCTGCGGCGACGTCCAGGTGAACGGGAATTAGAGCGGGAACGTGAGCGAGTACGTTGCTGGAAGCTAGTGACACTCTGTTGGAAGATATATATATATATACACACACACGACAAAAAAACTAACACTAAAACCAGGAGTCAGTGTGAAGGAGGAAAAATTTTCACAAAACACAGAATGACATCATGAAGATCAATCTGTAACAGTACCATGATGTCTTGCTCCTTGAGCTCCAGCTCTGTACCATCCTTGTAGATAACTGTGTAGAGGCGGCTTTTAGCATCAAAGCCAAGCACCTTGACCTCGTAGTAGAGGCTGCTGCCAGGCCAGCGGCCCATCACCTTGTCCCCTGCTTGGTACTTCAGAGAAGGCATGTTCAACTACCTGAGGAAGATTAAAACACAGTCATGGACCACTGGAGACAGAGCAGAGAGAGAGAGCGTGAAAGAGAAGATAAATAAAAACAAGTGGACAGAGAAATAGACTGGAAGGAACACAGCTAAAAGACATTCAGCATGCATTTTGAATCAGGTTTCCTTTACGTCACTGTGGGCTCAATGTTTATCTTTGTTGAATCACATTCAGGCCTGGAGCTGCCTAACACTATCTAGAGTTGGTTTCAAGATCAGAAAACATTTCCTAGGATCATAAACAGATCCTAGAAATATCCAGAGGAATATTTATACTCACAAATAAGTACAGCTACGTTGTGGAAATTAAAGGAGCGCCACCATTGCTCTTATTATGGTTATGATGCTTTGAAACTTCAGTTGGCTAGCTATAAGTGGCATATTTGTTCATCAAAATAAATAAACGCTGAAGACAACAATAACTATGAGAATCCATCCATCCATCCATTTTTGCAGCAATAGCAACAAGTGGTGCTTTTCTGTTAGCAATGAAAGCAATAGATCATGTTACAGATTTCTGGTATCAGTAGGCATGGGCCAATTACTGGGTTCAAGGTATGATGCAAGGAAAAGATATGGTTTCAAATCCACACACTTTACTGAGATCTTCTAATATCCCAGCAATATTATATTCTAATTTTTAGAGCTGCAACTCTAGGGTGAATGAAAAGTTAATTTATTTCAGGAATTTAACTCACTTAATAAAATATTATACAGATTAAACAGACTGATGTTTTCAAACCTTTATTTCTAATAATTATGATTTCATGCATACAGCTAATGAAAACACAGCGTTTAATATTAGAATATTATATCTGAAAATAAAAAAAAAAAAACAAAACAAAACAAAAAAAAACCCTCCCCCCAGAAATTTCGGCTCAATGAGTTAGTATGGTTAATACCTGCCTAAAGGTTATTTTCAAAAGGTACATTTAATCTGACAAGCCTCAATGCATATTCTAATTTATGGAATTGTACCTGGATTCCTACTGTTTAAAGTCTTTTTAATGAGACCAACCTGGTCTTATAGAAAGATTAGCTTGGCTGTATTCCCAGTCGTGAAACAGAAAATCAGACAACTTTTTGTATCGATATAAAAATAAATGGTATGGACAGCATAAGCATAAGCATAGTGGGCCATAAAGGGTGTCTGTCCCTTGATACAGCATTGAATTTGTTTTATTGCCTTGCACTAATTCTACATATATTGAATATTCTCACGTGAGCAACAGATGAGAAAATAGTTAAATCGCTATAAGTAACCCATGCAACCACACAGTTATTTGGAAATTTGATACAAAAATCAATTTGGGTTTATAATTATCACGATCAATCATAATATTATTCTCTGATAAACTGCTTGACAACTGCCCATCCCTAACAGTAGCAATAGGAATAACTGATGTGTTGCTGAAACCCTGCCATACAGCACAGAGTAGGAGTAACAAGAGTGTTAACTCTGCCATTTTCACCAGGACTCACCTGTCACTTATATAATTCAAGTTTCTGTTCTAGTAGCATTAAGATGAATCCATTTAAACCACATCACAAACACCTTATATTTAAAGCAATGCAGAAAATAGCAATAACAGCTCATCATGTGACTGTATTTTAGAAAATGTTCTGCAGAAAGGCATAAAATCACATATTATAGTTGTCTATAGTTAGAGAAATGGCTCATTAACATGTTGCTGAAACACATTAGAAAGATCTGTCTAAAGTGCAGTGCTCCGTCTACTCATTGGGTATTTCAAACTAAAAACCTTGGAAACATATAGCGTATTAAAACATGCTGTCTGCTACACTAAAATCCATGGGGGAATCTTTCTAAATCCATCAGGTCTGGTGCAGCAAACTGAAGTCCTTTACGTCAAAACAGACTAAAGAGCCACCATTTCAACCAACTGTGCCATTACTTAAAAACCCTTCTGCTGTTGTGTTGGAACTTCGGGTGGGAGATTAAAACTATGCCACTGTTAGCAAATCTGAACTGTGTAACGTATAGGTTAAAGCGTTTTAAGTGGACAACCTACATTAGCACACAACTGGAACAACAAAATGCTACAGTAAAGCCAACTACTGCATACAAAGAGATGGGCCAGGCAAAGTCAGCATAATGAAACATTACAGAGCACAGGGATATGGTGTCTGGAAAAGTGCAGAACTGCTGACAGGTCTGTCCCTGTTAGGTTTACCCACAGCTCTGTGTGTGAAAGAAGCCCTCCATTCAAGTCAGTCAACTAGGAAAAGACACAACAGCTAAGGCATGAATGAAAGGAAACTAAGCGTGGCTCATAGATAGCAAGTCTGAACTCTGGCAGTAAGTTTGACAGCAATCACAAGTGGAAAAGTATCTGTGTGGACAAATCAGATTATTCCTCTGAAACCAGTACCCAGCAGGTAAATCATTTCCAACGTATCAAAACTAAACTACAGCCACAAAGCTAGATTTTTCTAAGACTCCAACCTCACATTGCTCCTCTAAGCTATACACTGTAAAGGGCACATTGTAAAAATAATAAAGATATATATTATTTAAGAACCTCCAACCTTAACAGGAAAGATAACAGCGACTTAAACACCCAAGACAAAAATATCTGGGTTCAACTAGCCTGAGTATTCAAGTTCAACTGAACTTTTTTTTTTTATTTTTTATTTATTTTGGAGTCTTTACTGTAAGCACAGCCAGCTGTCATGCTTCTTAATATTCCAGCGGTTCACACAAACTCTACTTTATTACAAGAACCTTGTAGAAGCTACTTTAAAATAACCCAGGTTGCAGATCTCAGTTTCTTGCCAGGAAATAACCATCATCTACAATCAGAGGAAACTTGTGCAGGGCCTCAAAAGTCCTTAAACAAAGCTGAAACGCGATCCCATAATACGATATATTTGAGTCAAATGTTCCAATCAGCCCCAAGTTCACTGGTTACTTTGGCCTCAATAATCGTATCTTGTAAAAACATTAAAGTCCGTTTGAAAAGCGACACACCCAAAGCCTGCCTCTGCTCTGCTCCGGTCCGGTCCTCAGGTCTGCTGGCTGGAATCCATGTGGAAGTCCCGATCCTGACTGATGACAGACTGCCAGCCAGTTTATGAAAAGAGACACGGCTCTCACGGGAGGGTGGAGTTTAAAATAAGTTAGAAGATGGAGACCACCACCCACATCTATAACATGGACTTTTTATATTCGCTCTGCAGATGTGTTCTCTACCACAGAAACAGAGGAAACTCGATTTATGCTTTCGTTTTGAGGCCAGAACAGAAAAACTCCGCTACGTTAGTTAACTTTCCAGTAAAAGTGTATGCATTCATAAAATCAGTATCATATTTTTTGTTGTTGTTGAAACTACTAAACCTCAACTGAAAACCAAGTATATGGATTTAAACAGTTGCCTTGTATTTTACCCTTTTTTTTTTTTTTTTTTTCCAGAGAAATCTCATTTTATAAGTTTTGTGTTTCAGCTTCGTTCGGTTACTGGCGATACGTTAACAAGCAATTAATAATGCAACAATATGGGCATATAAAAATAAAAACATGAACTGTTGCTTTAACAAAATCCGTTAGCTTTGCTTTCAGAGAATCCTGCTGCAGCTACAAGCAACAAAACGGAAAGGAGGGAAAACGTCATGCATTCAAATACTGCTGCTGAAGAAACTCCGAAGCATCCGCCAAACAGACAAAGCCTGCGCGCCTATCAATTTACACTGAACTCAGTGACTAATCTATGAAAAGGAAGGGAATAACAGCATGTTTGAAGCTCTTGTAACCTGAAAGCCAAATGACGAATGTTATTTGTTCAAGTCTGTTAAAGATGTCATTTGACAAGGCGGGCGCAATCTAATTCCTGCACACTGCATGATTGCGTATGTTCATCTCTATGTTGGCAAAATAACGTTTACTAGTGTCGCTGACATTTCTGCCCAGCCGAAACTGACAAAAATAACACAAATTTAACGTATCAAAGTGGCAAGCATACATACGTGTCATAAACAAAATATGCCTTTATACTGCTACTAGTAAAAAAACAAACAAACAAACAAAAAAAAAAACCGTTGTGATTCCAGAAATTAGTCTGAGCCCAGTTCACCGTTAGCATCGGCTAAGCCCCAGTTACCCAACAAAGAGAAGCGTAAAGTGAGTGGAAATTCTCCAACGCAAGTAGACACATCATGTCGGTGCGCTTACCTTATGCTGCTCGAGGAATTCCACCGAGTAAAGGTGACAGATAACCCACCTAACGACGCTGAAATAATGAATTAAGCTTAATATTTTTTAAAAACCGAACTTTGCTAACGTTTGACGTAGAGCTCGTTCTCCCTCCCTCTCCGGGCAAAACCCACCAGTGACCAGGAAGGCGCGAAGCTTTACGATTGGGTGGCCTAGCATTCATTTCAAACGGCTCTGCGCTCTGATTGGTTATTGGTGGATTTTAAATGAGTTGGGATTGGTTTTGAAAGAGTCACGACTATTTTTGTTTACTGGTGTCACATTACAGCCAGTTAAAATGGTAGATTTTGGCGAACGTATACAAAATATAACGTTCCTTTAGAATATGTACTAGGGATAAAATAAAAAGTTTCGTTAAATTATTAAATTAAGATAATTTGGGTGACGATGTAAAGATTTGTAAATGCTTCAGATGAATTGTCTCCCTCCAACTTTAACATAAACATAACTCTTGCTTCTTTGTGCAAATCGAGTTTGCACCTGGAGTTTATGTTTTTGCGTAAATACAATAAGAGGAAGAAAGGCGCTTTTAAAAAAAATCAAACTCCCCAATCAAACTGAAGCTCAACTATTTTTTTTTTTTTTTTTTTTCAACTTCCTCATCTTTCTCACTGCAGCTCGGGGTGTTTTCCTGTCTCAGCGCAGCTCTCGCCCAAGTCTCTGTGGCTGTAAATCAGACAAACTCAAATGAAGTGCAGATGCACTACAGAGTTCCACCCCGAGGAAATATTGCCGTGAGGACTTGAACATTATAAGTAGCCAAAAAAAGTGAGGGAAGCCTCCCCAGCGCTGGCTGGTCTTACAGGTGTGCTTTAGGCAACTAACAAAGTTCTCAATAACCTGATACAGGAACACCTACATCAAGCTAAAGTTAAATATTGTTCAAAACTTTGGGGAACCCACTTTAATTTTTGTTATTTATAATCCTCTTTTTACATAAAATACATCACTGGCATGCAAATCAAAGATTGAACTTTGTTTTAACTTAAAAATATGCTTTTACTCAAATAACACAGAGTTATTCTTTTTCCAATAAGTATTCCCTGTAAGTTAGCAGACAAATCTAAAGCAGCTGGGTTCAACTGTTAAACCTTGATCTCCATCACCAGTAGTTCACTTGGTTTACGTGTAGACAGCACAGGTGCTAAGGACTGCAATGAGGCATCCGCATCAGCGACACGCAAGTTTGCTCCCATTTTGAATCAGTCGGCCCCCTCTTCCTGCTCTTCTTGGCAGAGTAGTGCAAAGCAGTCAGAAATGTTCTTTCTTATATGAGGGTAGTGAGACAAAGTCTGAACTGGAACAATGACAGATGTGGCCATCTTGTGGAGGGAAACTCATGGGTTCAAATGTGCATTGACAGTGAGCGTGTTCTAGTTCTGGAAAAGAAACTAGTCTGTAGACTCCAGCAGGCATAGGTCAATATGAGACTGATAAAACATTGAGTAAAAATATTAGTTTTATTACATTCAGCCAACTAAAAGAAAAATCCAAAGGGTTTAAAATGATCTACACATAATTAAGTGAATGTAGTAGCACTGGCAGCACAGGGTAACAAGACTATTAAAAAGAACAATATACCTTGTTCATCATATTTTGTCAAAATAAGGAAACTCCACAACCTCACCAATGCGTTTGGCCTTGGGAGGCTGTTTCTACAAGTGTCCATGAGCAACAGACACCTGCATGTGTTTACATGTGTACAGCAATCTGCAATGCCATGCTCTGGACTGGACTTTACAAGACTTATGGTGAGAGAGAGAGATGCAGCACTATTCTAAAACTTACAAACTTGACTGATTCTGTTCATTTGAACTCTCCTCTCCATCCTTATCAGTCAGGGAAGGGACTTTAAAAGGTCCCAAAAAATTCAAAATCAACTTTTCTACTGCTAAGAAAACAAGTTAAAAGTTGAAGGCATTCAAAACAGCTGCCAACGTGCCCAGTTTACCCTAAGAGCAGAACACACACGTTGCTAAAAGAAGTTTCTAAAAAACCTCATCACAAGGTGCAGCTAAATTACTTTATTTTCACAGATAAAAAAGATTAAACATCCATATGTGATCATTTCTTGATAAAAGAAAACTTTCACTTGATGTCCTAATTTTTTCATGACTATAAAACTGTACGACAGATATTCCAAAGCAGCTGCTCTCCTTTACATATTTCAACGCTTTTGTTTTCTAAAGGCAAAATGAGAAAAAAAAAAAAAAAAAAAAAAAAAAAAAAAAAAAAAGATGAATAAACAGTGCATGAAGACTGTTTGTTACTGTGGCCACTTTTAAAGCACTATGAGGTTAGTGTTTCATTGAAGTCCCCCTTCTGTTTAAAAGCATCAGGCAAACTCACAATTAATGACATCTGAGCTGTTATTTTGGCTACTTACCTGTACAACTATTGGAGAAAGGTTAGTAGTGACAGAATGCGTGAAGCTGAAGCTTAGTTCCTCTGCTTGTCTCTGCCGAAGCTGCAAACGTCCCTCCACATAGAAACTACAATATCTGGATGCAAAAATACTCAGTTGGATCTAATAGTTTTGATGGTTATAGCAAACATATGCATTCAGCTTATAAGGACAAGTTTAAAGCATGGAGAAAGGAATTATTGTGAAATTTAAAACATGGATGATGGCACAGATCAGTATCAGGTCCTCACAGACTGCTGGCTGTGCCACGCCACTGAATGGTGCCTATCCACACCAACACACACCAGTCAGCCAGCACTGTCCTTAGAGGAAAAATGTTTTGTCTCTTTTTTGCATAAAATATTGAAATATTATCCCTGAAAAGTAGTGTCCTTTTTTCATTCATTCCCAAATTAACAAATCATTCTTTATCTTTTATTGCAACTTTTATTTTATTTGCTCAAACAAAACAGCATGTTAGCAAGTAAGAAAAGACTGATTAACACGTGTAACAGTATGGTATAATGCAGATCAGAAAAGAATCAAACTAACTGCAGCCAGGGTCATGTCACATCTTCATTTTCCTTCACATCATCAACATGGAGCAAAGCTCAAATCTGGATTTGAGTCTGGTTTAAAGAAAGCAAAGATGCTGAACCAAAAACAGTCTGACATTTGAAGACACCTATCCATCTGCACTTTCAATCAGAAATTTAGGTCAATATAAGAAATTACATCAGACTGAAGCTCATTTCTGAACTCTTACTGGTTTCATGTTTTCAAAGTTTGATTGTACTTCTGAACTCTAAGAACAACATTTCACAAAAGAGTTTAAATTGATCATATTTAGGTTAAAATAATCTTGGTGCAAAGATGTTTTATTGGTGGGAAAAGGTACCAAAGCTGACTGAATGCTCCCTTTAAATGAGTCATATAATAAAGATAACAAATGAAGAACTCTACGACAGCCTCTACATATTATTACTTTTAAATCTTTGACATATTAAATGCAACTTCGGAACAAGGCACAAACCACGTCGCTTTACAGAGATTCTACCCCCATCAGAGCATTTCCCCTGACATCTGAAACACCTTTGCTTTTAGGTCTCTTGACAGGATGATACAGAAATAAGAAAGGCGACTTTGTTGGGAGAGATGATGTTCAGCAGGAGGCCACTGGCTTAATCCTTTGGTGAGAGAGCAATGCTGCTGGCAACAGAGGCCCTGAATGACTGCTTTCTGGTGATGCTGGATTGCTTTGCCAGTTTTGTCTTAAAGTGCAATCATTTTTGAGTAAACGTGCAGCTCAGGAAGCCTGATGGCTGGCTGCTTTTATCTGAAAAAGGTGGATGTGAAGATGAGTTTTTATTATTAGCATATCAAGCCATAGCATGCCTACTACAAAAAATATATACAGTTAAAATAAAAAATGATGCTGTATCTGTCCAAGTGACACCAGAACCTTACTTGTTTCTTTCATGGTGTTTTTTTTTTATCTGAAAGATGATTAAGTGTGATGTCTTATAGTGTGTAGCAAAGCCATGACATCAAAGCCCTTTAGCAGAGTTGTGTCAATTGAGATCCAGCAGGGGTTTCCACAGCCACATGGAGACACTTATAAACAAATATTCTGCTTGTGCATGAAGTATAAAAGCTGGGTACGGTCTTTTTTTTTTTTTTTTACTACCCAACTTCTAATGTACACACAACAGAGCTAACAGAACTATTATAACTAAGGATGCTGCAAAAAAAAAAAAAAAAAAAAAAAAAATCAGCTGGTGATCAGAATATGTATTTTCAGCTTGATCAGCCCAGATCAGTGACCGACCCGGTGGAAATCCAAAAATCCAATCTTTATCTAATCAGTGAACGCAGCAAACCTAATCACCATCAGGTTGTAGTAATAAAACTCTGTACAGGGTGACTGTTTAAATATCGCTCAGGTATTTAATATAAAGTCAGAGATGCAAAAAGTTATTTCAACATGTGGTCCATTCGGGCTGTGCTAGAGAGTGAAAGACTCAGCAGATAACAGGAAGGCTGCTTTCGCAAAAAGTGCTGTGTTTTATCATTTTAAGCTTTCAGCAATGAAACATGCTGGATTTGGAGATGTTGATAGTTTTTTAAAAATCTCAATCTTTCTACACTTTCTAGAATATTCACATGGAGAATTTTAGTTTAGCATATGAGACACTATAGAGTTTAAAATCTAAACTGTGTAATCATTTTGTTGTTTTTCATAATGTCAGTTAAATCCTGCTTTATGGTGTCTGCTCTCTCGGAGGATGTGTCACCTCTGCACAGTAGGATAATGTGAAAATATATATATTTTTATGCTGCTCCTATATTTTCTTATGCAATAGTTGTTAAACATAAAACAGAATAAGAGCAAAATGATACCAGCAGATTTCTAATGGATGCATCTCCAGTTAGAACAGTAACTGTGAGGTGTGGCTGATGTATGCACACTGACAGGTATAAACATTTCTTCATAAAATCCAAAATTTAAAGGTCTATGATTTTGTTTCCAGCTCTTAGATCCTAGTCTGCGATTTTGCAGTGATTCTTAATTATACTGCCCAAATTCTGGGATGGATTGGACTCCTTTGTTCATTGATGTATGGTCTTTCACTGAAAACACCACTTTCTGTTTCATTTCAGGTATCAATATGATGAAATCTGAAAAAAATGTAGACTAATTTGAGTTTTAAAATTTCCCTAGAGATGTAGGTGTGAGTGGCTGTAAGGCATTTCTTAGGTTCCACTGCATGGTGAAACTTTCCCTCTTTAGAATCTCATTCAGACAAAACAGGAACACTGAGCTGTAATGTGGACTTAAAATGGTTGTTCTGACCTGTAGCCTCTATAGTCTGTAATCCACAGCTTCAAGGTTTAGACATCAGCCTCTAAACGTGTAACACATCCCTCTTAAGTTGCTTGTACTTGGAGATTTTAGCTAAATAAACAATGCTGAACTGAACTGAAGGGTGAGAGAAAAAGGTTTTGAGGATAAAGGAAGAGGAAATGCAGGATCTCATGTAATGAATTTAACAGCAGCAGAAAGTAAAGGCATGAAACAAAAGAATCATCATCAGTAAGCACTGGAGAAAGAGTAAATGGCACATTTGTGTCCTTGCATGGACACCATCTGGTTAACATCTCTGAAGTATTTATGTTACTGATGTGGGAAGGGAAAAAAAAAAAAAAAATGCAACTAAAGATGTTCTTGGATTTGATAGAAAAAAAAAAATAAATAAAAACAAAGGAGCATAGTGATTCCAGAATTGAGTATGTGTTACAGTGCTGCTCTGATAGTTTCCCAGAACAGATTTCAGTTCAGACAGATGCTTCAAACCTGTGGTGGTGCTGGGACGGTGAGCGTGGGCCTTGGAGCTAATGCTACACTTATTGCTTTAATAAAACTTGAGACAGTTAATGCAGTTTCGTGGCAGACTTGTGATCCTCATTGTATAGCATTAAAAAAAGAAAAACCTACATGCCTCAAACCGAGCACCCAAGTATGACAAACGGAGAGAACAGTGACGATATGGATGACCTTAACCCGATAGCAAATCCTGCAGGGGAGCTACAATAGAGGGTGCCCGTCCTCAGAGTCTCATCGACCTGTCACTGGATGTTACAGAGAAGTAAATGACTGGAAAACTTGAGACAGAATACAACAAATCAGGCTAGGAGTCCACCAACAGACAGACATGAGGGCGTCCTATTAAAAGACTGGATTATTGAGCTACTAGATATGGCCATACTGTAGATCTACACCAAAACAGACGTGGTTGATAGATACTTTCTCTCTAAATAACTCTCTCTCTGTTTTGTACATATTCAGGTTAAAATAGCATTTGAGGAAGACGAGCTTTACAGTGTCCTGCAGAGGTGGACTACAGAAGAGACTGGCAGTCCCTCATATACGCTCTCTCTCTCTCTCTCTCACACACACACACACACACACACACGCGCTACCCCAATGGCATTATGGGAAAAAAGTTTTATAGTTCTGTTCCAGACTTCGTCCTGTCTCCCCAAGCTCTCAACAAAACATCTGATAGGAACTTCCAGGAGTTCTGATTCTGAACATCAGCGGGTACTACAGCATCAGTGAGGAGTTCAGTGTTGTGTATAGGTGCCGTCGTTACTGTGGGACAAAATCAGAAACCATGTTTGCATAAAGACAGTCACTTCCCTGTCCTCCAGGACGTGATGCCCTTGGGGGGTGAGTGGGGGGTGGAGCGTAGGGGTGAGAGGGGGCAGCAAGAACATAAGGTTTGCTGATTGGACTCTGTAAGTTACAGCTTCCCACTTCCACCCTGCCGTTCCATCTGACACCGCTTCGCCCCAAATTCTGTCCTTTCTGTGGGATAATACAATTGTTGTCACAGTCACAATCACCATCTCCACTTTTTCTTTCTCTGTTTTGTTCTGCTGTCAAATTGTCTTGTCTGAAATGGACTGTGGTTGGCTTTCTGGTCACATGGGTGTGGATGTTGAGGAAAGTGGAGTGTGGATCCTCTACGCAGTGCTGGACTTTCCCAGCTCCTCCCTGATTGCTGCAAAAAACAGAAAATGGACACAGGGATGTCAGGTTTTGATCATTTTTAGGTGAGGTCTGAACATTTCAGGGTCAATAAGGTTGCCGCATCCAGTCTACAAGTCTAGCTCCAACTCTGGCTGTTCAGAGCCTTAAAGGAGGTTCACCTGCTGATGACTCGATGCACTCTGCTGGCTTTCCTTAGCAACTTTTGGACCGATCTGAACAATAAACTGAACATAAACTGAACTTGACTGCGTTGTTTGATAACTCGGATCAAACTGAAATGTATATAATTGAATTTAATGCAGTCTGTATGACTGGATTGAATAGACTGTCTTGTAAAGTGCTTTGAGATGATATTTTGGGTGAACTGGCACCATGTAAAACGGGACTGCAGGGACATCCCAGCATTATTGCTTAGCATTCAGCAAAGTGCTCAATACAAGCAAGTCATGAGTTTCCTAAAGACTGTAGCTGTATGTGTGAAGTCAGATTTATGTTCAGAAACAAAAGGCTTTTCTTTAGAATCTCCTGCTGCGACAGGACGTCGCTCTCTGTGAAGAGTAATGGATAATGCACTGTCCAGATTGTCACTGGCGGGCAAGTTACCTTCACAATCACAAGCAAGGATAATATTAATCTAGACCATGTAATTTGTTTTTCACTGCATTGTGAAGCTGCTCAGCTTTTAGGCATACTGCATATACAGCACTGATTTTAAGGAGGCATTGAACTGGAGCTCTGCATTGGGACAATGAGAAGTGCTGGACCTTGACTGATGTGTGTCACAAAATATTAAGGACATAAACCCTTTTTTCAGTTTTAAAATTGTGACACCAATACTGTTGCCAGCATATGACTAACTGTATGTCTCTGAAATGAGGGTATGTACGTTATTTCACTTCCTGTTTTCAACAGGTGTTTTAAAAAAGAATACTTATGAAAATATGAGGAAGGAAAAACAGAAGACAGTGTTAGAGATGACAATCTGAAAACCTGCGATCAGATCCTGGTGATACTTACCATCAATAAGCTCTTCTTTTAGTTTTGACAGCTCCTTTCTCATTTCATCAAGAATGTCCTACAAAGAGAAAAAGTCAAAAATCAAGTCATACTTTCTTAAACACAGAAATATTTGCAGGGTTCAGAGAAGCTATAAAGCAGTCTGAATCCATTTCTACCTCTTTACCTCCAGTCACATGGTGTTATGGAGGTTATAGTTAGGTCCTGCCCCCTGATAACAGGACATTCTCTGCTAATCCCTGCACTGGAAATCCCAATCAGATTAGGCCCAAAGACTGATTTAACAACACCAAGGCATAAACAGCTGTCAGAGATAGTACAGGAGGACGCGACAGGATCAGGAGTCTCTTGTTTGATCCTTCAACTCCGAGCTCACTGAATGAGAAAATGACCATAGCGACGAGTGTGATGGCAGGGGATCGTGCCGGGTGTCACTCTGCCGGTCTCACTAGTGACAAGCTGTAGTGACAGATAGGCAGGACTCAGACTTGACTTATCTAACCGGCTCATTCAGAGAGCTCAGAGGGAGCGGCCTCATTAGCGATGATACAATGCCAGCCAAACCAAGGAGAGTAAAATGTTTGATGGGTAGTTTAAAGAGATAACTTGCAATTTTTTTCAGTGAGACTCTTGAACATCACAGTGAAGACATTTGAGGAGACAGTCACACTGACCCTGTGCAAAACTACTAAAACTCAAAATGTTCACATCTGTGGTTCACAAAGCTATATTAATGGATTTTGATAATCAAATTTCACAAGAGATTTTTCCCCAATAATCTTCATTAAATTGTCAAAGCAGACAGGGGTAGATATGGCCATTGGTGACCCTGGGGTAAAATGGCACCAAATGTTTTCAGATCTAAAAGCATCAAAATGACTGAAGAGTTTGTGAAGCACAGATATGGGATATAATGGAAGCAGTCCTTAAGACCTTTGTCCAGGGCTGTCTTAGAGTGATACCAAACCTTCCACCAACACAAAAAAACCCCTGTTTTTAATCATTTCAAAAAGTATTCAGCCAAGCATCAGCAATGATGTCTAGACCTCAGTGTCCCCGAAGCAGAAATAAAGAATATATGTTTAAAGATACTCAAAGTATCCTTTCGATCTCCAGTAGGGCTCTAACAAGATCTCCTCATATAATATAAGATCTCACGATATTCAAACATTATGATGTTTGTCGTTGAGGTGACTGCTATCTCATGAGCTTCAGCCAGTTGTGGTCATCATGGCTTCGCCTGATAAACTTGTTATAGAAGATGCTCCAACTACGCTCAAGTCATTTGTTTGGCAGCATTTTGGGTTACAGTAAAAACTAAAAATGGAAACAGAGTGACGGACAAGACACAAACAGTATGTAAGCACTGCAAGTTGTTCAGACACTGAAAGAGGCAGAAAGCATTAGTGTAGCAACTGATGGGTGATATAGCTTTCTTTTTGGGCTTAGGACAAATAGGAGCTCCACTGTTTCACCGTTTCCTCAGCTGAACGTGTGTATATATGCTAAAGCTGTGTTGGCAGGAACACGAAATGAACGAAACAAGAGGAATATGCCACACAGTACTTCTAAAAACAATATTGTACTAAAATGTTTTACAAACCACACACAGGTCTATTAGTGATGGCCAGCCTATGTAATTACAAATTATAGCAAAACAAAGGGCAAAATAATAATATGCTGTATGTTTTACATTGAAATATGAAATAAAAATCTTAGATTTAGTCAAAACTTCTACACATTTTAAGGACTTTCAAGATGGTCTTACCTGTTTCAATCTGTCATAATCAACAGTTTCTGTCGGCACACCATTGGCACTTAAGGACGCAGTAGGTGTCGGGGTGGATTTGGGTCTGAGAAACAAGAAAAGCCCATGAAGCAGCTTAGGGTAAAGAACAACAAGAAACAGCACTAATATGAGGATCACAACCCAACCCTTGTGTCCACTGGTGCATCCATTTCTTTCATGTACTCTGCCTAAAAACACATCTGTGTCATGAGGTATGGATTTCCAATGTAGGGTTTCAAAAACTACAAAATTTTTGACAAGAGCACAACAGAAAAAAAAAAACAAATCTTGCTTTGGGTATAGCTTATTTGTTCTGATGAGGTCACAAGAATTGAGCTGATCAGCTGGCATCAGCACAAAGTTATGGTGGAAGAGCGACTTCAGACAGATTTCAGAATAAACTGAGTTGCTTTTAAATCTGCCCTGTCCCTCTTCACAAACCACCATCATGTGTTTTACTGTGGCCAGCTGGTCCTGGAATCCATGGAATGTTCTCATTTAAGGCTCAAACATTTTTGCTGCATCCGTACCAAATAGAAGTAAACTCTTCTAGAGCAGGAATTTGATTAAAACCAGGTGAAAACCTGAGGATTGCTTAGACTAAGGTCCTTATGGTCTATGTGATGTCACCGGAAACATGCTTACATGCTTCTGTAAGCATGTCTTGGAGAGGGTAGAAATATTTTTTTTTTTTAATAATGATTTACAAAAAAACCCAGCAAAATAGAAAAACTTACCATGACATGATGCTCTATAGATGACACACTATATCTAAGCTGAGTTTGAATGACAATACAGAAAAAAACTGGTAGCTTTAAAAAGGAGAATGTTTCTTTTGAAATGACTTTAAGCAGACAATCTGTTTATTGTTACAAACCTGCAACCATGACAAAAAAAATCAAACTGACACTTGTTCTGTTTCAGCATCAAATGGAGGAAAGAAAAGATGCAAAAGAGTTCACCCAATTATGCCAATGTAATTAGCAGAGAAAGCCTGCCTCAGGCATGCGCGCGCACACACACACGGTAGACATGCATGGAAGCACATATTGAATTTAAACCCAGTTGTCATCAGGCTGTCATGAACTTAGACCTCAGAAGCTATTTTAACAACTTTACTCATTAAATTTCACACGGCAAGAAAGAAATGTGCACTTTATGTTCCCTGTTTTTTCTCTGCATAATACCTTGCGTGTTATTTGTAAACAGGACTTCTTCAGGCTTTCTTTCTAACCCAACCTTTCCATAAAGGTTAGATGTGTGGAGTACATGACTAATAACTGACTTGTCAACGAATCTTTGCAACTCCTCCAGAGTTGGGTCCTACCATTTGGATCTTGGCTGCTTCTCTGATTAGGTCAGTTATCAGTTTAGGAGGATTTGCATTTGTGCCATCCTCTATTTTTGAATGAAAACTGCTCAGTTAGATGTTTTGGATATTGTTTTATTATCTAACTCTGCTTGAATTTCTCCACAACATATCTGTTATACGTTTTGTTACATGTCCCATTTTATCTGACTTTGACGTCATTGACGTAAGACATGCATCATAATTCTGCACCAAAAGATCACTCCTATTAGTTGTGCGTTCTTTTCCCTTAGCTTCCTTCATCTTGTTATGATCTTGTGACAATACTGTTGGCTCCCATCACTCAACAACTTTAAGATGGATCCAGACTTGGTTGAATTGAGAACAGCTGGTTGAACTGCTATTTATTTAGGTGCATTGGATTAAAGGGAGCAGAAGACAAATTCACATCACACAGTTCAAATTTTTATTTGTAATAACTTGAAAACAATGTATGATTTTTCTCAGACTCAGTGTTATGTGTATATTTTAGGTCAGTGCATTGTTGACTGTTGTAACATATAAACATTCTTTTTCTAACTATGGCTGATCTATCAAGTCAAAACTCTTCCTGAAGAGTGCACACCTAAAGTTATCGGAAGGGTCTACTTACTTTTTGTCACATGAGCTGCAAATATTTATCAGTGTATTTGATGAGGATATTAATAACAGTTTGTGTATATTATGTGTAATCTATTAAAGCTGTCCATGTAGGTGTAAACAGTTTATAACACCTGTAGAGAGAACTGGCTAATTTTACATCAGAGCAAGGATTTTTGTTGTGTGACTTTATCTTTCAGTATTTAGTGTTTTCAGGAGGTGAAAAAAGTGTTATAAAGATGAAAAAGGCAAGAAGACTTGTTGTCTCCTTGCTTTGAATTGGTTAAAAAAAAGGGATTTGTCCATATGTTATTTTAAAGGCCAGAACACTTATTAAATAAGCTACATGTTTCTTCTTCACAAATTATTGGATAAAGATAAAATTTGTTAGGTCGAGCACAGAAAAAGCAAAGAGGATGTCAGTAATTAGGCAGAGACTATCCTGGCTCTCCGCTCTGTCAAAGAACAGCCAATCAGCTTAAAGAGGGGAAGTGTGGCAGTAGGGAGCAGTGAAAGAAAAGGAAATAAGCTGAGCGGCAGCTCATTAAGAAGCTGGAAACACAGAAACAATGTTTGAACGCCTTATGGTGCTACTGTGGTGAAGGCGAGATCCAAATACATCCAGAGCTCCACAAGTTACACACAACAACCTCAATATAGTAAGAAGTACTGCGAGTATGTGGGGAACTCTGTGAGAAAGTTTGAACCTTCCAGTCATAAAAGGTAACTGATTCTACACTTCTTAGTGCTTAGCTCCGTGAGGCTCTCATTTTAAACAAGCCCAGCTGGAATCCAGACCACCCATCTGGTGTCCTCTCTTGTGAATACACTGACACACTCAGCCTTATCTGTGAAACCCCGGTACTATTTGCTCTGGCTCTACTAAGATAATAGTACACCAAGTCTACACTGCACTGGGCGGACACTCTTTTTAATGATAGGAAGGGTGTACAGTATGTGACGCACACATATAGATTTCCCTGTTTTGGAACAATAAAAAAAAGTTTGCATGCGGTTGAGTCTGTTTCCATCCAAACACAATGAGCAGATGATGTTTGAATTTCATCATCAGGAAAAGCCACACAAAGCTGGTCCCCCCCTGCAGGCTGGTAGATTAAAAACGAACACACAGACACAATTTCTCCCAAACATTCTCCCAAGCACCAAGCTGCTCTTCATTATAAACAGAAAAGATCATGTCCATCACAGCAAACGTGGATTAAAGGAAAGAGTTTGACTGGAAGAAGAGATTTGTGAAACTCCTCAGAGTCTTGTCTCTCTACCTGTAGGAGGAATCTGCTGCCATGGGATGTCTCCACGGAGACTCTCGTCTGTGTGAGCAGCAGAGACACAGACTTTATTATAGCTCCAGATCTACCTGGATGTTCTCAGCCTGATGAGGCTTCTTCATGAGACCCACTGGCGCTTAGGGTTGTTCAAACTGTAAACTCCCGTGAGGCTACTATAAAATATCTCTATAATAAGGCTTTTAGTAAAACGTTGAAAAGGTCTGATTTTTAGGGGTCTAGGTAGAACAAAGATGGGAACATCTGGTCCTCATCAAGCCATAGAAATCAACCAAATATAAACTTGATGTGTAAACCTGATGTTTCTCTTGAGTCACTCCATAATAAAGCTTTAACTTTTAGAACCATCTTCAGCAAGAGTATTCGAAAGGAGGCCACTTTATGACCTTCTTTGGTCTTTCATATTGTTGTTTAGGAATTTTGTCCCACAGTCCTTTAGTCGCTTCTCTTTGGGTAACATCACAGCATGTTAATCAAGCTGAGCTCTGTTACAGTACTTTGATTATCATGTTTCAGCCATTTTGTTGCAGATTTGCTGCTATATTTGGGATCACTGTTCTGTCCATGAGTCAGTGTCAGCCATGTTTCAGCTATCAGATGAGGAGTTCTGATCACACCACCCTCAATGTTGCACCTAGTTACAAATTCTGGTCTGAGACAACCTTCCTCAGCCCCTTAGAAGAGCAACAGACAAGATGCAACTTTCCTCACTATTCCAACATCTCTAGATCCTCCTTAAAGGTGGTTCTTGAAAGACACTGGTGACTACAGGTTACCCATGCCCTGTGACGAAAAAACCCAAATCATTACCCATCTACTACCATGCTTGACACCTGGTATGAGGCATATGGGCTGAGATGCTGTGTTTGGTTTTTCTCTAAAATTCTGCTGCTATTTGGCCTAAGATTTCTACACGGGCCTCATCTTTCAGAAGGACATCGTTCTTCCCCTAAGGACAGAAGTGATTTTAGACCTGTGGCTCTCACATCTTTAGTCATGAAAGCTTTTGAAAAACTAATCAAGAAGAAGCTGGTTGTATCTACTGAGGACAAACTAGATCCTTTACGATTTACTTATAGATGTGGCAGAGGGTTTGACGATGCCATCTTAACACTTCTAAACTTAATTTTTAAGCACACTGATGGCCTCGGCACTTATCTTCATTTACTTTTTGTAGATTTTTCCTCTGTTTTTAATACATTACAGCCTCACATTTTAGCTTGTAAATTATTGACCAATTTTAACTTGTGTCCTCGTGTTGTTGGAGGGGTTTTAGATTTTCTTGCTGATAGATCCCAGTGTATCAGGGTAAATGGTTCCATGTCATATGAAGCGTTTTCTTCTACTGGTTCTCCTCAGGGCTGTGTTCTTTCTCCCCAGCTGTACATGCGGTACACCAATGATTGCAGGAGTCAATACACAGAAAGACACATTCTGAAATTTGCAGACCACACAGTTATTGTCAGCCTGTCACAGGGAGAGGATGACTCACCTGGTCAGGTAGTGAAAGATTTTATTATGTGGTGTGATAATTCCTATTTGAAATTAAATCTCATGTGTATAGACACACTTGTCTGGAACTTTGAACATGAACTTTAACATTTAGCAGGAAAACTGAGACCTGCAGAGTAAGACATGGTTCTTGTGTTTTAATGTAATTTCTTAACATAATACAGGCAACATGAACTTGTCTGTATTATGTTACTTTTTCGCGTGCTTGCTGGGACATTCTCACTTGGAATGGACAGACCGTTGTGTTGAATGTCTGTTAAAGGATGTTTCAAATTATAAACTGTAAAAGTTAAAATTGTGTGGACATGGCCCATATGGGCACCACAGGACAAAACACTTAACTCAGAAAAGTGTTGTTCTAAAGAATCTGCAAAGTTCTGCTTTTGATGAGGCGCTCATACCAGTGCCTAACTGAGAGCATTATATTAGAACCAGCTGACTGTTTTTACCCTCTTGATTCATGTGGAAGCAGTAGGATGGAACTTTTTCACGTGCTACTTCTGCATTTTATTTTACTTTTAAGAAGTCTGCCCAGTGAACATGTCATGCATTGTTGGTAATCATATAGTACTATTCATTTTATCATCTTGCAAATATTTGATGTTGTAGATCCTAATAAAAATCACAATGGAACTTTTTTTTTTTTTTTTTTTTTAACATTGTCAGTGTACTCTAGGGATTTTAATCAGTCAGTTTTATTATGACCTCCCTTATTGTTACATAACTCTATTTTGTTTACATTTCTATTGTGATGGCTATTACCTAGGACATGTTTGCAAATCAGTTTTTTATGGGTTTTTTGAGAAAAACTTTGAGACACGAACCACAATTAGGTTTTTTTTTTGTTTTGTTTTTTTTTTAAAAAAAAAGGAAGTAAAAAATGTCAGAGAGCTTCATATTTACTGCCGTAATTATACTGCAATATGATGAAAATGATACTGCAGTTATGATACTGGAGTAATGACAAGTGTCCCTGAGTCAATGTGAAAATTTGTGTCTCTTGAAATCCCAGGTTCAATGAAGAAACAACATTGGTGGTAGAGGAAACTTTCTCCCTTACTTTTCATTCTCACCCACACACTTCTCAGGCTGTCACAACAATGCTTGATGAACGCCTACTGTAGACATAGAGGGAACACAAGCTTTAGTGATGTTAGGCAGCAGTGAACGGCCCAGGAAGTGCATCATGCTAAAACTAGCTGATGCTTATAGCTTTGCTAGGTTCACATGGTGTCTGTGATTGAAAACTTCCAACATAATTTCAAAGCATCTGATAAGGAAATAAAATGTGTTTTAAAGTGAACAGTATCAGAAAGAAGACACAATGACATGATGACAGGCTCTACTGAGGAGAGCGCTGAAACTGTACCTTCCAATCACTGGAGACTTGCTACCATTCATGGTGTTTGTTCTTTCCCATGGTTTCCTGGGCATGTCTGGACAACAACAAAAACACAAAATAATACAAACCAAGCTTCTCTTACTGATTTTCAGCATACAGTCATTAAAACATGTCTCATAATTAGGAGGATGCTGGAGACAGACTGAAAAATTGGCTGATGAACCAAATAGGACAATTTTAGGCTAACCCATCAAGCTGGAAACAGTAACATGTCTGAACCATACTAAACTATAACAGGTTGCACTGACAAAAACATTCATGTTGTACGCTGCTACTGAGTGAAGAAGATTCAAAGTTAGCTCTTTTCGACATAAGTCAGGTGTTTAATATACAATCATAGAAAGTACAGAGAAGTAAAAAGCTATAAGAGCTTTTTCTACATCATAGAGGCATATGTGTGGTTCATTCAGGCTGCCAGAGAGCAAAACTTTCAGCAGGAATAAAAGCTGAACGGCGTACGGTCAAGTTGCTCTGTTCTATCCTTTTGAGATTTCAACTTCTGTCTGCATAAATCATTCTGGTTTTGGAAATGCTGACCTTTTGAAAATCTCAGTGTTAAGGTAAGAATTTAACATTCTCAGAGAGAACGTTGCTGATGCTAAAATACCACAGCATCCAGTATAAGATGTTAAAGCCTGTTTAAAATGTCAACTCTTAAAGTTGCAGTATGTAACTTTGACAAAAATCTGTTTTAGTATATTTGTTAAAACTGTCTCCATGTCGTGACAGTTTGGGCTGAGGCAGATAATCTGTGAAAAGATGGAGCTCCTCCTCCTCCTCCTCCCTGAGCTGCTATTACCGTCTGAATAAACGCACTGCTCCTGACCTAAAACAACCAATCAGAGCCAGGGGGAGGAGCTTAGTGCTGTCCATTACCCTCGTGTACGCGCTGCTAAATGTGCTAATGGTGGAGAAACAGCTCACCGTTCCAGGAAAACTGTTTATCCGCCGTCATCGGTGGCCATGCTAACTAGCCTTAGCATTAGCAGCAGGCTATGCTGTGGTGAACCAGCTGCAGCGCAGCAGAGAGGAAGGGGGAGTGTGTGAGCAGCGCGTACATGAGGGTGATTGGCAGCACTAAGACCCTCCTCCTGGCTCTGATTGGTTGTTTCTGACTGATTGGTGGATTTCTGCAGTTAGTACTGGGAGCACTGGGAGAAGGCAGAGGAGCTGGATTTTTTCACAGATTATCTGTCTTATACTGTCACAACATAATGATAAGTAATATATAAAAAACATTTTTCATAAAAGTTATATACAGCAGCTTTAATATTTGGTTTTGGGGCAACCTGTACTAATATGAGTAATTAAAGCTTGACAGACACCAGAAACAAGATGAACTCTGACAAGTGCCTGTCTATAAACTTAAGATGGAAACTCCATCAGAAGAAAGCAATGAGGTGAATCCTAACTTGGACTGTCTACGCCCATCTTAGCTCAACTGATATCCTGAGGACCAGCCTTCCTCTGACACCTACCTGGTGTGCTACAGGCTGACACTTTTGGGGTTGTGTTGATCTCACCCTCTTCCTGATGGGCACACAGACACATGGTTCAAAAGTCAAAGATAAGTCACTTAAAAAAAGTCTGGCAGTTAAACAAGACTCGTCATTTCATGTTTCATTAAGAACCTCATGAAGTTACATAAAAAGACCTACAGAAATTCAAATATCTAATCAGAGGAGCTTCAAGCACCAAAGTTGGGAAATTGAACAGAAACAATAAAGCAGTTTAAACCATAAAGCATACATTGTTTTTAGTACATCTCTTGGGTTGTAAATGTCACACACAGAATATGGTTCATGATAATCTATAACTAAGGCATGCACTCAGAAAATGTTTTAAACATCTGCAAAAGATGTGTGAAGCATCCTCCCTGAGGAAAAAGGAAACTTTTTACTGTCATGACTGAATTTGAAATGTTTCGACAGGTTTTTGACATCAGTTTGTTGCTCACTTTCTTGGCATGCATGAAGACCGTCACCGAGATGAAGCCCTGCGTGACTGAGAAGTCATTTCAGACAAAAATGGAAAGAATGTAGAGCTTGGCCTCACCGAGGAAACCACAGCTCACAGAAGAGCTTTTGTGCGACTCAGAAGTGAAGAAAAAAAAACAGACTTGTGATAAAAAAAAAAAAAAAAAAAAAAAAAAAAAAAAAAAAAAAAAATGTAGGAATGTCCCACTTACTGATCTCTGGTCAGGTTCAGGTGAGGAGCCCTTTTCTGCAATTCTTCTCCTGTAGGACAGAAATCCCAGGGACACAGAGGACAACACTAGTGATGAATAACAATATTAGTTTACAGACAACTGTTCAAATCAGCAGTTCCTTCCTGGACTCCACCACATTTTTATCAGGAAAAAAAGCATCTAAGTTAGGGCTGCATGATATTTTGCAAATATACCATCATCATAGTATCAGTGTGTGCAATATTTATATCACAAAAGACTGTTTGAAGGGTTATAATTTTGTTATGAACTTGTATTTTAAATGCTAACATAATATTCAGGCCCAAAATGCTAAAGGCCAGAGTGACAAAAGAATATTCCACCTGATCTCATCATCACAATATTTACCATAATTATCACCTCTGCAAGGTTTCCTAATATGATGCGGCCCTGATCTGTTCTAATGGGTGCTGCCACATTCGGTTCGATCTGGTCCCTGAAATAACAAGCTTCTAGATTCAATAATGTACCTCCTGGCCAGTAAGGCGCTCATCTCCTCCATAAGTCCTCCTCCTGGCAAAGGCCCATTGCCTCTGGCCTCAGTTTTGGCCCCTGCAGCCCCAGACATGGCTGCTGCCAGAGCTGCCCCTGCATCATCACTCTGTGGGTGGAAAGCAGCTTATTGGTGATTGAACATTTGAGGACAAGATGTGTCTTGTCAAATTTATGGCTGATTTCTGTGTTTTGTCACGTTGCACAGATAAGCAGCCATGGAGCACTTGGCAGGAGTTGTCAGTGTCCTGAGCCTGAGACAAGCTGGGACAGATGGTGACTGTGTGTGTGTGAGACCATGCATGAACACTGTGTGAATGCATAAATCAGTCGGTGGTAGTGATCGGGTGAGATTCAGCACGATATCGCTCCAACCAGCGCCGCAGCAGTGAGGGTTCAGGAAACAGTGAGAACCAGAGTTTTCAGTTAGCTGCTCACCCTTGGCACTTTACGCAGCTTGGCTCCGGCGAGGGCGGCGGCCAGGCCTGACAGGGGGCGATCCTCCATAGGAGAGAAGAGTCCGGCAGGAAGGGGTGGTGCCGGGGGAGGTGGGGGGGCTCCAGGAGGAGGAGGAGGGCCCGGTGGAGGAGGTGGTGTCCCGCCTGGAGTCAGTGTGGGAGGGAGAGGAGGTGGTGGTGGTGGTGGAGGAGGAGGGTGGCCAGCCGGGGTGGTCACAGTGGAGCCGGGTGGCAGGGGTGGAGGTGGGGGAGGGGTAGGGGTGGTCAGCGCAGGGGTCTGAGCCACGTCTGCTAGACGGAGGGAATGATGGATGGGGAGGGGTGAAGACATGAAGAAGAGAAGAAAATGAGCCTCAGACGGACATCCTTCAGGACAGAAAGCTGCTGTTCCTTTAAACACAGGAGCCCCCCACCCCCCACCCCCGTACCATTGACTTCCAGAGATCATCTGCATTAGATTCACAACTTTGAAGTTCTTCATCTTTTTTCAACATTTGATCCAAAAGGCTTTTTGGGTGCCTGTATTACACAATCTAGACCACATGAGTAGTGTTCGAAAAACCTCCAGCTCCAGCCTGAGTCTATGAGATTTACAGACGAGGCTAAAATCATTCATACTCCTGGTAGATTAAGGATTAAAGTAATATTCACATTCGATCAAAATGCTTCTTCTGACTGGAAGTCAGACTAATGTTCTGGAGTCCCGACTTCAATCAATGGAGTGAGAAGAAGATTATAGATTATAGATTAGTGTGATGGTAAGGAGGTCTTCCAACCTCAGACTTGAAGTTAATCACTGAAGAGAAATTGTTAAAATACCAGTGAAAACCGTTCAGCCAACATAAGAAGGGTTTGATAGCTGCCAATAAAGATTTTTCCACCGATTATTGAGAAGGGTTTAAATAATTTATTGACAAACGTTTTAAAAAAACAACATGTAGATAAAAGCGATCATGTTTTTTAAAATGTATTAATCCTGCTTTGACATTATTTTACTATCTTTTGAATAATGGCTGTGTCATTTCCTATCTGGAACAAACTGCTTAGCTGAATGTAAGCAATATAAATCTGCCAGGGGTATGAATAACTTTGGGCTCAGCTGTACATGACATTTTATCTTGTCCTAAAATGAGGTAAACAGAATCTGAGGGAAACAACAGGATGTGACATATCACACAGATAAAAGTTTTTATCAAAAATGCGGAGAACCCAGCAGCAGCAGCTTTCAGTCCCTGTGATCTGATCGACATACGTTCTGGATGCATTGAAGTTGATCACAAATCAGGATCTTGGAGCAGGTTTGATGCAGTGATATGATCGAAAGCACTGAAGCAGATAGGGACATGTTGTGGTAGATGGGTAGCAACTTCAATGTATTTGAAGAACTGAATGCAACTACACAGCTAACCCCAGGATTGTGCAGCTACACGTATGATAGTTTTAAAAGGTTTCACTTCCCCAAATTTTTGAATGACAGTAAAAATCATATCTAGATTTTTTAAGCCAGAACAATTGATTCTTCATGATTATTCTGACATCTCCTGCATTTGGCTTAGTTTGCATGAATTTAATGATGACAGTGTGGTAAGCCAGATATTGATTTATGGTGCGTTCCATTTCTCTTGGACATCACAACTTTGATGTAGGAACGACATCACTGGAAGTTTAAGCATATTCCAGCAGCAAAATCAAAAGCTTGTAAGATTTGGGGACTGTTGTGAGAAATGGTAAGGCTAACTATAAAACAAGCCAATCCCATTTGATTTCTCAAATTATTATTCTGCATCCAACCTGGGGCTGCACAATAAAATGCAGAAATTGTAGGCTGATATATTCCAAGTGCTCTGAACTTGCATTTTACATGTTAATGTAATCTTTAGCCTGCTGGACAGAGTCTTATGACTGCAGACGTTCACATCAGACACAAAATGCTATATGTCATAGGGTGATGCAAGCACAGATGTGATAGAAAAGAAGAAAATAAGCACACATTGCAAATATTATCATCATTACAATATTTTCCAATAAGCCCTAATCCAGCCACTGTAGCAGAGATTGGACATTACTACAAGCTGGCATCTACATTGAAAACATAACTGTCTGAAGTGCAAATATATTTTTACTCAAGCTATTAATACCTTTCATATGCACAGTAGCTATGTTGGATTTTGAGGTCAGAGCTTTCAAGTTGCAATTATGACTTTAGAAGTGTAAACTTTCAAGTACAAATAAAATGCACCCTTATATCCCTGTAACACATAAGGACCGTATCATTTTTATGTATTTTATTACCATGACTGCACATCCTCCAATATTACCCTACAGTACACAAAAAACATGTTAAAAGCAGGCATACTTGTGTTTATACAGTAATGTCCACAATTAACACAACATCAATGCACATAATAGAAATGACGTTATTAGTTATCATATCAAAGCAAACGTCCTCATGCAGTATTAGTGTGCTGTAAAGATGGATTTGGGCAACATGAAAACAGTGGAACATGCCATGTTTCCTGTAGCTTTTATTTATTTATGGTGACAAGAACAAAATGAATGAAAGGCCTCATTAGGACTTTCTGAGCTGTAATAAACAGGCAACACAAGCAGCCAGCTATAAGCAAAAGATCTGATGAAATACATATCTTAATGCATGCACACACAGAAACACATACACAGTCATAGCACTGCACAATGATTTCCTTTAAACAGAAAGATGTTACAAGATAGGAGCAAGTCATCGAATCAATAAACTTAGATGGAATATGACTATGTTGAACTGTGATCAATGCAAACCCAGCATCCCAGAGTTTCCAGCCAATCAGCATCACCAGCTTCAACACCAGCTGGCACTGGGAAAATGTCCTCTGATGTATGATGGAGATCAGTGGGCCACTGATGTAGAAATACTAAACTACTGCTTTAAATTTCAGATTTACTTTATTTTAATTGCCTATTTATTAATGAGACCAAATTCAGCATCCTGTTGTTTTCACAATAAAAGCTTGCTGACTAAAACACTGATTTAGTTATAAATATGGGTGTCCTGATACAATTTTTTCACTTCCGATATGATACAGATATCGTAGCTTTAAGTACTGGCCGATACTGATATTAACCTGGTACAACATAAGCAGGAATCATACACACTTTTATTACTTATTTTGTAGTGTGGGATGTTAGAAAAGGCTTGATCAAGTGATATAATTCAAACAGAGAAAAATAGTCACCAACAATAGACATGAGAACAACTGAGCCATCATTAATAACCAACAGGTCTGCGTGTGGGATACAAGAAATGATGGAGCACAGTGCTTCTATGGGTGTACTTATTTTGGAGATTTTAGATGCCGGCTGATATAATCCAATACTCGTTTTTTGGCTGATATCGGGTCGACTTCTGATATTAATATCGGATCAGGACACACCTAGTTATAAATCAATTATATTTACAAACGGTCTGATTGGAAGTCAGAAGCTCAGCGAGTGTGTCTGGATGCAGGGAGAAGGAGGCGCCCAGTTAGTTTGACTAACTGCACTCCCACCCACACAGAAGAGTCCAGTTAGGGTCAGTGAAATGTCAAATCACAGAAGCAGCATCATGGTGAGGGACTAATGAGAAACGAACTGATAATGGAAAACACAAATGGGTTACTGAGAAACAGATGGCTTTCCACAACCTCCAGTCAGTCAGTGATCTGCTGCAACACATCACCATGAGTCAGACATGCCAAGCTGAGCAAGACGCACTTCATCTTCAGTCAAGCCTGCTTCTTCAGTAGCAACCGCACAGACATGCACAGACAGTCAGGATGGGAGGGACCAACGGTGACTACTGTACAGAGAAGACTGGACTCTTTTACAGCATCGGGTTTTTAAGTGTTACTGTATTAAATGTCAGGTAACTATAGCCAGGACGAATTTTGTGGGTTAAAGGTAAAAATCCCTCTTGGGTGCTTTGTAAAAGTATTTATACCACTTAAACCTTTGCCCATTTTATCACATTACAACAGTTTCCAAAGTTCTGCTGAGATTTTTTGTGAGAGACCCACGAAAAGCATAATAGCGAAGCAGAAGGAAAACGATGGATGGTTTTCAACATAAAAATCTCAAAAGTGTGGCATGCATTTATAGTCAACGTCCTAGAGCAATACAAGGTGGTTCTACAGTTAGAGCAGCGAGACTTTTGGATTTTATGTCTCTACCAGTTTTGCACATCTGAAGACTGAATTTTTTTCTCCATTCTTCGTTGTACAAAAGCCCAAACTCTGACTGTGAACATCTATTTTCACATTTTTCCACAGATTCTTAATTGGATTTGCATCTGAACTTTGACTGGGCCACTAACACGTGAATATGATTTGCTCTAAACAGCTGATGGCCATTAAAGCTCTGTCTGGATGTTTAGGTACATTCTCCGCCCCACTATCAAGTCTTTTGTAGCCTGTAACAGGTTTTCTTCTATGATTGCCATTTAGCTCCAAAGACCTTTGCATCTACTCTGACAGGCTTCCCTGTCCCTGCTGATAAGAAGCATAACCACATCATGATGCTGCCACCACAATGTTTCATTGGTGTGTTAAGAGGTTGGTTTTCTGCCACACATCACATCTTGCATGTGGCTCAAAATCAGTCCATTTTGCTCTCAGCTGAACAGGGGAGCAACTAAAAGGTTTGCTGTGTCTTCTACATAAAAAGGAAGTCCTTCACATTTCAGTCTTCATGTGTCGCCAGGAGCAGTCTAATCTGCCCAGGGCCTTCAGAATCCACAGAGCAGGCCTACGTTAAAGAAACAGTATAGCAGTGGAACCAATCAGCTTTCAGATTCGCCTCACAGAGCCAGCTAGAAGGCCCACAATGGCATCATCCAATCAGAGGTTTCCTGCCCTCTGATTGGATGGTCAGAGCGAAACTATCACCCCAAAGTTTTGCTTAATGAAGCAAGTCCTCAGCAACCTGCGCTGCACAGATTAATACTTCTGAATTTGTTTTTATTTTGTTCCCACAATGGCTGACAGAGAAGGAGAAATTGTTTGGTCTCAAGAAGGATTTAAAAATCCATTTTCAAGGCGGAGTTTTTCTGAAGTACCTGGAAAAGTGTTTTTAACTCTGAGAAGCATTGCAGATTATACTGCTGGGAATACTTGGTGTTTGGAGTTATCTGACCAAGGCGGCGGGGCGGCATCCAGCCATGGCGGGGTGCTTCAAGAACATTTGGAGAAGCAAAAATTGATCTCCAGCTCTGGTCGTGACTATTCCTATATCCACCACAACTGCCGAGCGGACATTTCCTGTCATCAAGGGAATAAAAACGTATGTCAGGAATACAACAGGGCAGAGGTGACAGGCAGCCTTGGCCTCCTTGGCTTGAAGTTATTGGTGGAGCTGAAACGAAGAGATCAGCTCTATGACAGTTACTGAAGTTTTCCTGCATAAAGAGAGGAGGGTGGACTTTATCCATAAAGCAGTGATCAGCAACTGGGTATTATGTATTTTATTTTTACATACGTGGCTCAGTTATGACTGTAGTGTAGAGGTTTGGAGTTGTCCTAACTTAACAGGATCATTGATGAATAAACAGTGGTGCGTCTCACTAGCTCCCCCTCTCGAAACGTCCTGCTGCTGTATAATGACGATTATATGTTAAAAACAAAAATCAGAAGGAAACCTTCATAAGAAAGTCTTCTTGCAGTTTTGTCTCTGTGTTCTCTGAATGAGGCATTCAGAGCTGGACACTTGAAATCCGATCCTTCGGTACTGATGTTGATGTCAGGGCTGAACAGGACCTCTGGAACACCAGGCCTTGATGGATTGGGTTTTTATATGGTGGTAAAGCCCCACTGAAGGCCCAGGTACCAAGTGCATGACCCGCCGCTGCGGTCAACCGCTCCTCAGTCGTCTCCCTGACCTGTCTGCTGTAATTCTGTCTTCATGATGCTGTTTGTTCACACTTTGAGTTCACCACAGAACAGCTGGATCTATACTGAGAGTAAATTAAACACTGCAGACTCAGATTATTTATGAGATTATTTTTTCTACTGGGTTTTATTTACAGGTCTCAGAATAAAAGAGGCTGAATACAAACGCCTGCCACACATTTTAGATTTTTATTTCTGAAAAGAATTTGACAACTTATGATTTTTCTTTACCTCACAATTGTTCGCTACTTCGTGTTGGTCTATCAGATACATTTCCAATAAACAGACATTGAAGTTTGTAGCTGTAATGAAACGAAATGTGCAAAGATTCAAGGAGCATGAATAGTTATGGGAGGCACTCCTGGCGTGGTTGTTTGTCTTTATTTGCCCAGTGTTCACCATCTCCCTGTTAGCGTGTGAGCCTGAGGCAGCGACAGACAAGGGAAGACGTGAAGAGGAGAGAGAGCAGAAACCAGAGTGGAAGCCTTACCCTGGGGCTGGGGCTGACAGCAGGAGCCCCCCTGAGCTGGGAGGGGCCCCGGGCCTGCGGCCGCGTCCGATTCCAGCGACCCCGCCAGGCCCAGACCCACGGGGAGGGAGAGGTGCTCAGCAGAGACAGAGGTGGCAGCAGCTGCAGCAGCAGGGGGCGCTGTGGAGGGAGAGGGCAAACCAGGAGCCTGGGATGAGGAGGGGGGAGACGAGACGGACGAAGAAGACGTGGGGAGGCCCATGGGTGAGGGGAGAGGGGGAGGGGTAGGTGGCGGAGGCGGAGTGGGACAGCTGATTCCGAGTGGGGTGTGGCTGTGTGGGATGGTGACAGGTGAAGGTGCGGGGAACATGGGTGGGCCGTTGGGTGAAGGTGATGGGGGCTTCTGGTTGAGGGGGGGCTGGGCCGCCAAAGGGATGAGCGGCCGTGGGCCAGTGGCCTTCCCTGGAGGACTGCTGATCATGACTGGAGGTGAGGGCGGTAAGGGGGTGAAGTTACACGCTGACCACACCACAGACTTAGATGGAGTGGGAGGGGTGGGGGCAGGGGCTGGAGCCGGAGGTGGGGCTTGTGGAAAGGCTGGCTGCCGCCTCGGAACTGTGGCGTAGTGAGGCAAGACGGGGTGGAAGGCAGAACCAAGCGAGGTGGCGAACCGGGATGCCGACTGTCTGAGTGGGGGGGTTGGGGGTGCAGTGGAGGAGGGTGAGGGTGTGTTGGGGGCTGGGAAAGTGGGTGTGGATGGAGATACAGGTGTGGAGGAGGTCCTGCCGTACTCCTGAGGGGTGGGGGTGTACAGTGTGCTTTCAAAGGCTGAACAGCCGCCAGGCCAATGGGGCAAAATGAACACCAGGGACAAGACGAGACAGATGGGACAGGAGGAAGGAAGGAGGGAAGCAGCCGTCGAGCACACGGGAGGGAGAAAAACAGCAGGTCAGGAGAAAGAGAAGGAAGAAAGGGAGGAAAAAAAGAGAAGGGGGAAATGAAGCAGGAAACCAGCAAAGAGCTAAACTCAAGTCTTCTTCTGCCTTCCGTGTCCTACAGCTAGCATGATGCTACTACACTTTGTTAATTGCCAGGTATTAGTACTGAGGACAGAGACAGAGACAACTTTCAGAGTCCTGGCTGTTAAAAGAAGGTGAAAGAACAAAGGAACAAACAGGGACAAGTTAGCTAGAAATATTAACATCTGAAATATGCCAACAATCAAATTTAATGCCATCATGACGGTCCTAAAGTCTCTGTAACGGGAGGTCAACTCCACAGTTAACACAATGAAACAACCTCTGCAGAGCCAATCATACAAACCTCTCCTCGAGGATGATGAATCATTCATTACGCAGCTAAACTGAACAAAAATATAAACACAACACTTTTGTTTTTGCTCCCATTTTTCATGAACTGAACTCAAAGATCTAAAATATTTTCTATATACACAAAACAATTTCTCTCAAATACTGTTCACAAATCTGTCCAGTCTGTGATCGTGAGCACTTCTCCTTTGCAGAGATAATCCATCCCACCTCGCGGGTGTGGCATATCAAGATGCTGATTAGACAGCTTGATTATTGCACGTGTGCCTTAGGCTGGCCACAATAAAAGACCAGTCTGAAGTGTGCTGTTTTATCACACAGCACAGTGCCACAGATGTTGGAAGTTTTGAGGGAGCGTGCAGTTGGCATGCTGACTGCAGGGATGTGGTCCAGAGCCGTTGCCCGTGAATTAAATGTTCATTCCTCTACCATAAGCCGTCTCCAAAAGCGTTTCGGAGAATTTGGCCGTACATCCAACTGGCTTCACAATCGTAGACCATGTGTAACCACACCAGCCCTGGACCTCAACATCCAACAAGTTCACCTCCAAGATCGTCTGAGACCAGCCACCCAGACAGCTGCTGAAACAATCGCTTTGCACAACCAAAGAGTTTCAGCATAAACTGTCAGAAACTGTCTCAGGGAAGCTCGTCTGCGTGCTCATCTTCAACCTGACTGCAGTTCGTCGTCGTAACCGACTTGAGTGGGCATCGAACAGAGGTGCATTTTGAATGCACAGACACACCGTGACGAGATCCTGAGGCCCGTTGTTGTGCCCTTCGTCCACGACCATCACCTCGTTGCAGCAGGATGAAGCACGGCCCCATGTTGCAAGGATCTGTCCACAATTCCTGGAAGCTGGAAACATCCCAGTTCTTGCATGGCCAGCATTCTTACTGGACACGTCAGCCATTGAGCGTGTTTGGGATGCTCTGGATCGGCGCATACGACGGCGTGTTCTAGTTCCTGCCAGTATCCATCAACTTCACACAGCCATTGAAGAGGAGTGGACCAAAAGTCCACAGGCCGCAATCAACAACCTGATCAACTCGATGCCAAGTGAGGCAAATGGTGGTCACACCAGATACTGACTGGTACTAAATGGTTATGTTGTGTATATAGAAAATATTTTAGATCTTTGAGTCCAGCTCATGAAAAATGGGAGCAAAAACAAAAGTGCTGCGTTTATATTTTTGTTCAGTGTAGATTATGGTAAATCTTTGTTTTTTTTTTTGGCTGAACTGGAAAGACTCTTCATGAGAAGATAAAGAACAAATGAAACAAGGTGATAAAATACAAGATTTAGATTTTTTTGTCACAATGATAGCAGTTTTTCTGCAAACGTTCATGCTCTTCAGAAGGTTACACACAGTAATAGTCATCATGAATGTAAATAATTTTTGCATATATGGCGGCACAGGGAGATTTCTGACTACATCGTAGTCTTCTGAATTGTAATCCATCACCGAGTGCCTTAGGATTCCCATGGCTACTTGACATGGTTGGTTTCTGGCAGAGAACCAACTCTAAAGCATAAAGTCAGTCTTCCAGGAGCCCAACGTTAGCTTGATTTATACGCTGGTCTGGTAAAGATTAAGACTCTGGAGGTAGTCCTTCAATATTCTACCTACTGGTAGTTAAGCATGGGGGTGGCAGCATCATACTCAGGGACTGTTTTATTCCAAAAACACTTCTGGTCATTGTGGCCAAATAGATCAGATTTGTTTCTTTAGACCATGAAATATTTCAGTTCAGCCTGAATATGTTCTCTTTAAAGGAGGACCTTCATTCCTGATCAGCACCCTCTCAGTCCACAGCGATCCAAAATATTAAATAACATGCAACATCCTGTAATGTATGGTCATATTCAGTAACTAAGAATATGAGTTCCATTGAGGCTCATTTATCAAAATGAAGGTACCTTTTGAAGCGACATGACAACACGCTGATGATGCATGTATGTAAAGATCTGACAGGGACTGTAACCGAGTTATCTGACATTGGGAAGTTTAAAGCCAGTGTTAGTTATTTAAGACTTCACAGTAGGAGGCAATAACCTGCAGTCCTGTTAGAATGAATAAAGCTATAATATATGTTATGTAAATTTAAGAAATAAAATCTGCTTTTGTTGTCTTATCTTATGCTTTAAATCTATTGAATATAGTATTTGTGACTAGCTGTTAAAATATATAAAAGATATATAAGTCTGTGTTTTCAGTTATGTTGCCACTTTTTTGCCAACTATCAGAATGCTTTATTTTGAGGGGCCTTCCCATTTTTCATACAGCTATAATAGTCTGTGTTGTTCACATTCTAATGCGAAGTTAGATTATTTCGAGGTGTGGAACAGCAGGGAAAGGCAGAATGCTAATTTTCCACTTAGTTTATTTTGTTCTAAATCTAACCTGAATCAGTGACTGTTTGAGGTAATTACCTTGATTGTGTGTGTGTTTTTTGTGCTTTTGCTGCTCTTAAACAGCCTCAGCGGTGTTTGGAAGGAGCTGCCATATGTGTTCTGTGTAATGTAAAGTTGGTAATCCTCACATCACCGTCTGCTCAACCTCCCTTTACCAATGCTGGGAAATCTGTCCAGGTCTAAGTCTTGTGATTAGATTTAGGTTTCTGTTCAGGATTCAATCTGATGCTATATGCTCATGAATGCTTCAAAAAACAACAGTCCTACTGACTTTACTAATATCCAGTGCCTGATAATTGCTGTAGTTAATGACATGTTCTTATTGCATTTTTTCTATGAGCAAACTCATGACTGATCTTCCTCTAAACACAAATACATGCATAGTTAGACACTGCTCGCCACAGAGGTCTCACTACCGGGTCAGAC
Source organism: Anableps anableps (assembly GCA_014839685.1). NCBI lineage: Eukaryota > Metazoa > Chordata > Actinopteri > Cyprinodontiformes > Anablepidae > Anableps > Anableps anableps. The sequence continues at coordinate 3,927,530 of CM026086.1, forward strand.
TGACACAGCAGGAAGAGGGATGAAACTCACACAGAAGCTGAAATCACAAGACAGATAAACTGATGAATTCGTGAATGACTCATTTCTAATCTCCTTTCTGCTTCTTGTTGCTGGACTTAAAATTCAGCTACTGTTCATTCAGACCTAAACACACCATTCCTCCAGTCTGATGTTTCTCTTTATAGTCATCTCACATTTGTTTCTTCCTAGTAAAGCTGCTTTGACACCCTTGACTTCAGGACTTTTTAATCCTTCTCTAAATTTCTTCATCATTCCACCTGACTTCTATATTTCTTGCTCGCTTTGCAGATGGTGCAGCTCTGCTCTGTCTTTCAGCAGTAATTATTTTGCTCATGCTAGACATGTGAGAGGACCAACATGCCATACATTGGCCAAACTTCTCTGTGCCAACCCAGTTGCTCCTGGATGCCAGACTGACATTAATTAGCGCCATCGAACAACTAATAAATATTTGATTAAAAAAAACTACACTTTTTGTGTTAACTCCAGCGTGGTACATTAGTATGAGTTTGTCAGTATTTTTTATCTAACTAACTTGATTCTCTCCAGCAACAGTCTAAAATCAGATGCAGTCGTAACAGTCACTTTTATTCTAGAAAACCTAACAATGTTAAACATTTTAAATGAGCTACACAACACTTAGCTAAGAAAAGCTTACAAGCTGTTTAACAGAATAATGTTCAGTAACAAGGTCAGTGTTGCCTGAGGTGTGTGACTGACTGCAGAGCAGAGCAGCGGCTGTTAGACTAAAACACACCGACAGTTATTCTGGAGAAGAAAAATCTCATCTTTATGAAGCAGAAAATGTCAAATCCCATCGTACCATCTCATGGGCTAACAGAACAAGTCTGTTTGCATTTGCCCTCTCATGTGATGTGCATGTTATTCTGGATAACATGCACATCACATGTGATGTGCATGTAGACGTGTCCTGCTGGGTCTACATGCACGTGTGCACATAACACATCCTTCCTTGAGGGTGTCGCCAGCGCTTCACCTGATGATGTATTTTTAGTCTCTGAGTAACTCCACTGAACTGTGTGTGTGTGTGTGTGTGTGTGTGTGTGTGTGTGTGTGTGTGTAGATCCTAACAAGCTGAGCGTGGCACTGAAGCATTTAGCACAGCCTTCCCTACTGACCCAGTCCTGGAATACAGCTAACATTCCACCTGATCCGATATTCCCACACTCCTCCGTCACAGCTCCATTTAGCGTGTGCAACAAAATCATGACCCCACCTGCTTCTCAACCTTCTGATCGAGGATGAGCTGAGGTGTTCATTGTTCAAACTCAAAGCAGTCAGGGATCAAACTGAACAGCGACTCAAAGCTTCAGCAGCTGCTTTTAAAAATAGCAAGAAAGTCTTGAAATACTAAATGTTGTCTATACTGAATTCTTTCTTTGATTTTGACTTGGAAAATGATTCCATACTTCTGAAAACATAAGATTATTTCACAGCAGGTCAGTCAGGGTCAGTACTCACAGGACCCCGTCTCTGTTGATGAAAAACAAACGTTTTTGCAGGCTCTTTAAATAACGCATCAGTTCCAGCAAGGGTGTTTAAGTTTAGACAGTTTTTAAGAAGTGCTTTACAAGGTGGCCCAACCTGTGGTACCACTGGCAGGAGTAGATAAAAACCAGAACATTTGATTTGTAGATGAAGTGGTTAAAACAAGAACTCCTTATTTAGATCAGTTTTAGATTCACACCAAATTGTGAATATGTGAAAAGAAAAATGGACAGAATATGTTTCACTTTACATGTAAGTGTTGCTTTTCTGCTTAAACACATGTAAAATAAACCAAAAATAAAAACAAACTTCCATTTCAATAATAAAAACCATGGCTCTTTTGCTATGTGGTATTGATAGGATGCAATGAACTGAACTACAAGCAGGTTTTGCATGATATAAAAACACGTTCTCTATAATTTCACTATTAGGTTCCTCATCACAGAAAGAGGATCCTGATGAACAGGAGATAAACAAGATGATTTACGGTTCCAGGCAGTGAATTATGTGTTAGTCAGTAATAAGATGCTATCAATGATCAGATTGTATTCCTGTTATTAATGTTAAGCTTCTCACACCCTTTGTGAGTGTGAGCGCATGTGTGGACAACACTCACCGGCGTTGGAGATGCGTCTCCCTCTCTCCCAGTCCTGCTGCTCTCTGTCCAACTGCTCCTGCTGCTCCTGCTCCAGCCGCTCTCTCTCTGCCTTTTCTCTCTCCATCATCTCACGCTCCGTGCGCTCCTGCTGCTCCTGGCGCTCTCGCTCCATTCGCTCCCTCTCTGCCTGCGCCTCCCTCTCCTGGCGCTCACGTTCCTGTCTCTCCAGCGTCTCCCGCTCCAGGCGCTCCTTTTCCTGACGCTCGCGCTCCATCTCCTTCTGTCGCTGCAGCTCCTGGAGCTGTCTGAGGAACAGAGAACAGCAGAGAACAACATGAGCATCGGAGAGGATACGACGTTTAAACTTGTGCTTCTGAGTTTTTCCCAAATATTACAGGAAAACATTGAGTGAAAAAGAGCTGCTGAGGAGGGAAAACAGTTAAAGAGAAACTGCACCAGAAATAGGAAGGAAATTAGGAGTCAGACTGTATTACTACTTAGAAATTTAATTAGTGTTGTCATTACATAAGCTATGAAATGATCATTTCTCTAGAGAAGAGCTGCCATGTTGTTATGCAATCACAACAGCCAGCTGGTCTGCAAAAACGGTTTTTGATTCAGGATGATTCAGGATCCAAGATGTGATGAACGGTGAGTTTTCCTGCAGGTCTTTCCTGGATGCTGGTTGTGCCGAACCAGCTGAAGTTGGCCAGTAGGTGTCAGCAGTGGGCAGCAGGAGAGGAGCCTGAGAGACTACCGTCAACAGAGAAATGGACTGGAGGGATATCATGAGAGCATGGTCAGAGGTGTGTGCAAGTAGAGATGAAAAACGGGGAAAATAGACAGAAGATTCAGGAGAACACCAGTAAATGTTAGAAATATATAAGCTCCCATCACAACTTCTCTGTCAACAACTTAGAATACTGTCACTGAGTTTGTTTCAGACATTCAATTAAAAAAAAGAAAAAAAAAAAAAAGAAAAGAAACTCATTATATAGATTTATTACACACACAGTGACATATTTCAGGCATTTATATCCATTCTTCTTCAGTTCATGGCTAAATGTTTATGAAAACCCACAATTTAGGTACTACGAAAATTTGAAAATTACACCAAGCCAATAAAAGGAAGACAGTTGTCCATCAGACAGGCACCGACCCCTTCTACAAATTAAATTCCAAAGGGCTATTTCAAAATAAGCTAAGTGATCACACAGTGCTATACCAAGGAATATAAATGGAAAGCTGAGTGGAAGAAAAAAAGTGCAGAAGAAAATTTACCCACAAGAAGATTTTAAACAAAGCCCATTCAGGAGTTTGGGGAGAGGAGAGATTCAAGAGGTAAAGACTGCAGCTGAAGTCAGAGCTTCAAGAGTCACCACACACTTTACTGAAGTAACAAAATCAGAAGTGTCTTATGTCGTCCAGGAAGAGAAAGGACTGGGCTGCTGCTCAGTGGTCCAATGGAATCTTAAGATGAAATCAAATTTAGCATTTTCCAGTTTCTACAATCAGTCATGATTTTAGGAGTAATGTCATCTGCTGGTGTTGGTCTGCTCTGTTTATTGTGTCTACCAAGAACTATGAGATCACCTCATGCTTCCCTCTGCTGACCAGCTTTATAGAGATGCTGGTTTCATTTTCAGGACACTGCCAAAACGACCAAAATCTGCTTTAATCATAAAGGAATCACTCTGCTGGATTAGCCAGTAAACTGGCCTGACCTCAGTCCTCCAGGGAGTCTGCTGGGTGTTGTCAAGAGGAAGATGAGACACCCGACGGACAACTATAGACAAGCTGACAGCTGCTATTACAGCAACCTAGGCTTCCTGGACACACCAGCACATCCACAGGCTGAGCACCCCCCCCCCCCTACTGCATTGATTCATGCACAAGGAACCCCAACCAAGACTTGAGTGTTTACACAGTGGACACTTTTCAGTAAGTCTACATTTCTCTATTAAAATCCTTTGTGTCTGAGATGTATTAAACTAATTTTCATAGAAACATTTGGGTTTTCATTAAGTTTACAGCACAATCAAGTTTAACAGAAATAAATGTATCCTGGTGTATGAACATGTTACTGGCAGGATGTGTTCAGGAGTTTTAGGTACAAAGTTCAGGAGGAGGGTCTGTCTATGAGACACCTAAGGAAATAGCAATATATCAAATGTGTGGCAGAAAAATGAGCACATAACACTGGACCTCAGGAGCATCCCCTCTCCCCCTTCTCATCAATACCTCATCAACACTGTCTACTGTAGATCACTTCCGGTTCCTAGGAACCCCCCTTCTCTGGACCTGAGCTGGTCCTCACAAACAGACACTGTTCAGAAGAAGCCCCAGCAGAGACTGGACTTCATGCAGCAACTTGAGAAGGACAGCCTTCCTCGGGAGCTGCTGGTTGTCTTCTACATGGTCACAATTCAGACTGTCCTGTGTTCATCCATCACTGTGGAGTTTGGATCAAGCACATAACAGAACAGGACCAGACTGCAACCAACAACCAGGCCTGCAGAGGGTCATCAGGGCTGAGCTTCCCTCCATGCAGGACTCGTACAGGTCAAGGGTCAGGAAAAGGGCAGCTAACATTTCTGCAGACCCCACACATACTGGACATAAACTGTTTCGACTTTTACCTTCAGGTCAGGAGCTACAGAGTGTTAATTGCTAAAACCAGCAGCCTCCACAAGGACAGTTTCGTATTTTATTGTTTCCTCTAAAGTTTATATATTTATACCTAATGTCTCTACACTGTGAGCACATGAAAGAGTAAAATTCCTTGTTTGTGCGCATAAGCTTGGCCAATAAAGCTGGTTCTAAAAACAAAGCTGATTAATTCTGTGGGAAATTGTAATCTGTCAAGTTCACACACAAACATATATCCTTCATTGGCTTGGAAAGCTGCCCTGCAGACTTCACACTGATGATTCATAAATCACATAAAGGAGAGAGAAGGTGGGAAATGGATCCGAGTGCCAACTCACAGAGACTCTCCAAATCAGGTGGCCTGCCACCACTCATCCTGCTCCTCTGAATGCTGACTCACAGCTAAAAGTCAATCAGCAGCAGAACTGTTGCTTAATACAAACACTCCCTCTTACTGCTTGCATCCTCCTCCACGGATGTGTGCACACACGCACGCACTCATGTTTCACTCTCAGGAAACATGAGTGTTTCCTGAGAGTGAAACATGAGTGTGTGCGTGTGTCATTGCTGTCACCTGGTTCCTGAGAAATGCTTTGTAGGCTGTGTTTCAGTCAAAGGTTATTGGTGCTGCTTCAGCACAAAGTGGACTAATAGTTCAATAAACTTGGAATTGCTCTCTCACCTATTATAATATTCACTACTTTAAAATGAACGTCTAAGGGTGTGATGAGAATTTCTCTAAGTGGAGAGACATGAAAAACAGCAGCCAGGCTAAGCAGGAACTTTGGAAAATTTCTTTAAATAATAAAAATATCCATGAATGTAAACACATGTGAGCATTGGTACATGTGAGTTCTTTCACCCACACCATGCTACAACTACTTCACCTTATCATGTTAAACAAGACCCTGTACTTTGGTAAAGCTGAGGGTCTGAAATTGAAAAATACCCCAAAACACACACATACATACAGATATATTTCTATCTATCTATCTATCTATCTATCTATCTATCTATCTATCTATCTATCTATCTATCTATCTATCTATCTATCTATCTATCTCTCTCTCTCTCTCTCTCTCTCTCTATATATATATATATATATATATATATATATATATATATATGTGTGTGTCTCCGTTTAATCAAAAGCTCTTCACAACCCGCTCAAATCAACACGACCCAGTCGAGGCGATGACTACCCCGGAAGAACCAAGCGTTTCAAAACAAGAGCACATGAGTATAGCTTAACTCCCCCGCTTATAAGGGAAAGCCAGGAATGTCATGGCGATGCAGGGAACACAAAGTCTGTCAGAGATAAACCACCTTGGCGCGACACCGGGATGTCAGTTCAAGCCTTATACAGCCTCACATGTTCCACCCTCATGCAGATGCACTGAAGTTTGCTGGATCTCTGTTCACTGGACTCGGACCAGAGCCGCGCCACAGAGAAAACTCCGCCCCCTCATTTGAATATGACAACATGAAATAAAAGAGCCTGAAATAAAAACGGAATTAAAAAATAAAAGTTCATGAAATACGTAAAGTCACTTTACAAAACAAAAATGTCACAAAATAAAACATTATGAAATGAATAAACAATACATGAATAAATTTTGAAATAAAAAAAAAAAAAACAAGGTAAAGATTTCATTTTTAAATATTTATTTTGTTTTATTTAATGGGGACATTTATTTATTTCATGGAATATTTATTAATAACAGTATTTAATTCTGAATGAAACAGCTCTCCATATCTTTGGCATGGTTGCTATTACTGAGTGAAAGCGCAAAATGAGCTGTTTTAGTATCATTGAGAGATGTAAAATCCAGTCACATGTAGCACAGAGATGTAAGAGGTGATTTTAAAGAAAAGTGTATTTTGTAAATCACGATAAGACATGTCTGTGGTTCATTCAGGTGGCGAGAGACTTCCAGCAAGTGATAGGAAATGAAGTATTAAAGCCAAATTTAACCTTTTGAGCCTTTAACTTGTGTGTTACAGAACATGCTGTATTTAAGAATGTTGGCATTTTTTTTGTTGAAATTTGACTAAGTACTGCTAATTCCCCTATTTACTAACATAAGATTATAGAGCTAGTAATAAAATGTTAACTCCCTAATCATTGCTTTTAGAATAACGGAGAAACCCTGTTTTAATATCAACCACTCTCACCTGTACTTCATGTCCCCTCTGCTACTGAAACAACCAAAAAAATAAATAAATAAAAAACCACTCATCTAAAATCAGTACCAGCAGATCAAAGCTTTACCAGAACTGAAATTTGAACATCCAAAACAACTCTGGTTAGTGCAGCTGTAATTTTGTGCTCTAGATGTTCTTCATATTGCGTATTGTCTTTGCCACCCAAGCCCATTTTACCCAGCTTTGACCAATGAACAGCAATGTTAAGTCCTCAAGTAGAAGGCAACTGTATTTCTTTTGCTTTTTGAAGTGTAACTAACCCCACTGTGAAAGCAGAACCCGCCTCTGACAAATGTTGAAAAATTCCAAAGTAGGTGGAGCCAAGAGACATGGCCAAATGTGGGGATGAGTGGAGGGGGTAGTGGGGCAGTGATCAGGACGAAAGCAGCACTGTTGCAAACTTATCCACTTTGCTGCTCTATTTAGCAACTTTTCAGACCATCTAGCGACTGTCAAAAAACAAACTAGTGACAAATCTAGCGGATTTTTTTCTGTTTTTGAAGACTTTTATGGTGATAACGCTCTGCACCTTACTGAGCGAGCAGCGAGTGCTGCCATGAGTCCCTGCTTCCTAAGCACTGCAGTCAGTCTGACTCAGTCGTCCATTCAACACCATACTGACACCAGCAGTCAAAGCAGATCCATTCCACTCTGTGTCCACATTGCAAATAAATCACACATTTCCAAAGCTGAGTAACGCTATCAATCAATGCTCACTCGCTGTTCCAACTCCTGCCTCGTCACCAGGTTGGTGGGGCCATGTGTCTGAGTGAGATGGTTTTATACCCAAACACATGGCTGTACCAAGACATACCACTGTAACTCATAGGAAAATTCAATTGCTTAGGTTCAACCTAAGGAGGGCAACACTGAGACAGCTTTAGGCAAAACACTGCAGAACTATAATTTACACTGAAATTTCAAAACTTGCACAGAAACTAAAAGATAGAGCCCTAAATAACCTATTTAGACAGTTTATCAGCAAAAAGAAGTTGATTTGGGGGTCAGTTATACTTTAAACGCATTTCAGCTGTCATGTACAAAGCTTCTATAGATCTGAACCTGACTGGAAGCAACAGGCCAAGAGGTGATAGAGCAATCACACTACCAGCTTCATTAAGGTCACTGACAGAGCAATTAGGACACACGAGTTACTGATCCTACCTTCTATGCAGTTAAATGCTTGGGTTGTTATTGCTTGATAATCCAAACGTGTCCCTAATGAGGCCATGCAAATTGTTTTGGTCACATATTTCAAGGTGTGAATTGCTGAAAAACTGCCTGGAGAGACAAGTCAGGGTTGCAGAGTAGCTGTTAGAAAGATGGTACCTGAGGCAACCTCCTCTGTTCGTATTAATTTTACATGTTTAATATAGATGGCTTCTTTCACTCCTTTCTCTCAAATCATCTGTCTTCCGTTTCCTTTTTTTTTGTTTTTTTTAAAAAAACGTGTCCTGTCCGGCAGTGTGGCACTCAGAACTGTCGTCTGAATGTCAAGGTAAGGCCCAACAGACTGGCTTTCACAAGCAAAGCATTACAGCTTTCGCCATGTTATTTTGCCATATATATAAGACTTTATTAAAAATTGCTTGGGGTTTGTTTCAAATGTAATGGACACAAAGATGAAAAACAAAGGGAAAGAGAAAGATGGAGGAAAAGTTTGAAGAGAAAAAAGGAGATAGAAGTAGAGAAAAAAAAGCAGAGCTAAAACAAGTCAACACCCTTGAAGTCTGCCTCTAGACCTGTGGAAAGAGAAAACACAGAGAATCCACAACAACAAATAATATATGGATATATAATAACAGTTATAACTTCAATGGAAAGTACACAGTACAAGGTAGTACAAGATGTATTTAGTGGCAATAGCAGCCCGTCTGAGTGTATCTAACAAACACCTGAATCTAGACAGCTCTGTGTGTGTGTTTGTGTCTATAAGGTTTCTCCCTAAGAATATTTGATAGATGTGGTTGCCCACAGATCCACCCCCAGGACATGCGGACAACACGAGGAAGAACAGAGCCACAGACACCCAGTGGCCCCCCCAAGCACAGAGCCCCTGGAGCCCTGTCTTCCATTTCCAAAGTGTGCGCATCACTGTCTTTAAAAGAGTGTACCTTGTCCATGAGATGTAAACAAATCATCTAGTCTTGACCTGATGAGTTTGGGCCACCTGATTGTGTAGCAACATTAGTTTCTCTAATATAGAGGTCTTGACATTCATTGCTGAACTGGAATGCATTTAGGACAATGCTGAGCTTGTGTTTTGCTGTTTTATCCTCGGGGTGAAACTGTCTAAGAGTGCTGTTGGGTTTAAAATGCACCGGAACACTATGCTTGGAAAATATAATTCTCTCTCTTTCTCTCAGAGAGAGCGAGAGATTCAAACAGACAAATTTAGATTCTGTTATTTTCATTGTATCTAAATACAACAAAACTCTAAGCTCAATGTAAAAAACTGAAGCAAAAGCAAAACAAAATACACAACTGGACTCACACAAAGGCAGATGTCAACATATTGTACTCAGTGTGGTGCTCTACTTTAATTTGCACATACTGTTTTATGCCGATTTAAAATTTGCCATTAGTGTGGCAATAGCTTGGGTGTATAAATGGTTTAAAAGCCTGCTTGTCCTTGCTTTGTGAGACCAGTAATGTCTGCCTGAAGCAAAAGTTTGAACAGATGATGCGCGGGGTGAATGAGGGGTGTCCTTTAGAACATTTGTGCCTTCTGAAGGCAGGGAGAGTTAAAGAGGTTGTGCAGGGAAGGAAGTTTGTTTATTAATCCTTGTGCAGCTCTGATGATTCTTTTCAGGGCCTGATCAGATGCAGGGCACCTGCACCTGCAGAGGGATAAATATGGTTTTAATTGTATGAATTAAGCATATTAATTCGATGACACTAGCACAGTACAATCTATTGTTTCAGTAGTAACAGCAACATTTGATATTGATAGTCAAACTTCAACATTTGGTAACTAACACAGCTAACACGTTATACAGTGAGATCTAATTAAACTTCCAAGATCCAGGACCAGTTAAAAATGTAATCCGTGCAGCTTTCCTTGCTGGTATTATGATGAATTAAGGCTGCATAGCTTTCAGTTTCTTTGATTAACAAGACTGTATTTTTGTGGGACACACCTTTAGTCTCTTGTAATTAATTTTCAACTGAGCATTGTTTGGGATTCACCCATTCAGACAATACTGATGCATTAAAAGATGAGGATCAATGAGGAAATGAAAGGGAAACATCAGTACAACCTTGGCTCAATATACAACTGCTACTCCTACTGACTAGAGTACACATGAACATACTGAACAGTCCCAGTTCTCACGGTACTGAGGAGGTCCATTGATGTAATTACAGAAACACCGAGCTAACCTGGATTCCTAGCTGATGGAAGCGTGGCAGTGCCACGTCTCTGAGGGGTTCACCGTCTCCTCTGGGGGGTTTCTCATGCACAATAATATATCCTCTCTGGTAGCAATTTAGTCCCTGTGGAATTCAGAACACTGAAACAACAGCAGAGCATCTTCAAAATTAAATTTAGCTCACAATGTGATGGCAGAGAATTAGTCTAATCAGCAAGATCAGTAGGGGTTCCACATTTTTTATTCCCCTCTGCTATTTCCTATTTAAGTATAGTTACCATCTGGCATGCACTGCACAGTTAATTGCAAAATAACTGGGTTGAATTGTTTAATAATTCAACAACATGGCTAGTTTGGGGTCAGATGTAGTGCAGAACACATTTTTAATCATAAATGGAAAAAAAAAGAATCAAAGTAGAAATGAAACCTTTATTCTAGACAGACAATGTGTATATTACACACAATATAATACATGGGCATATTGTTAACAAGGAGCTCAGTTTCAGCTGGTGTAGCTGTAGCTGATAAACAACCAGGAGAAACATTTGGTTCATGTTCTGAAAATAAACGAGGACAATCACTGACAAGTAGGGCTGCACTGATTGCAGTTTTCTGGCCAATCACCAATCTTTAAAAAGTCTGACCTGCCGATTCCAATTTTGGCAGATACCAATTTTTTTTGGTTTAAAAAGTTGCTAAGTTGGCAACAGTGGGGTGACTATTGTCAACCATGCACCTGCAGACCTGACCTGGTGGGCGGGTCTGTCAGTCCTCTCTCACAGAAGAGCAAAATGGCTGATTTTCAGATCTTTGTGGAGGCAGAGAAGATCGGTGGATATCATTGGTTTCACATTTAAATATCGGCCAATCCCAAAATTAAGGAGACTGGCGCTGATTTATCAGAGCATCCCTATGGACAAATAATGGCCTCAAATGCACAGTCCTGGAAAAGAACAGACAATCCTCAAACCTTTTCACATTTTGTTACCAGGGGTGGAACTGGTGGAAATTACATTTTTCCCCACCCACTCAAACATTTCACCAGCCACTGATTTTATTTTTGTGTGTGTAACATTTCCCTTGATTACAAGCCCCACCAGTACAATCAAATTATATAAAACATGTGATTTATTCTTAAATCTGTAAGAAAAACGATTTACTGACAAGAAGTTAACCACACATATATTTATACAGACGAAGTAAACAAACAGCACGGGCACCTTAACAGAGTGCAATAAGTCTGTTTTAAGTACACATCCTCAAACTTTAACATGTTACACAAGCCTAACATTCACAAAGTCCTTTCCTTACTTAGTGGCTTCTATATCTTGTTGTTTCAAAAGTTAAAATAAAGCACAGCAGCTGACGAGGAGGAGAGCAACCAGGTTAAAAAACGGACACGTTCTTTCACCACCCTTTCATCTTGGCAGAGAGCCAGGGTCACAGTTCCCATCTTGAAGTGAAAGTGGATGTCAAAGAAACTCTGCTAGAGATTTCTTTTCACTGTTTTATGGAACATAATTATGCCAATAGTAAGACCATATATCCATGTAAAATAAAGAGCTCTTCATCAAAGTAGCAGCTTCAAAATAAGTCTCGTAATAATTTCCTGTGTTGAGCATCTCCACAATCTGCTTACAGCTTCCCCACATAGTACTTAGTGAAGATGTGTCTCATCATTTATAAGTGGTATTAATTACAAACTGTTTTCTAACTGTTCTATTTTTTCTTTATTTTATGTTTTCTATTTTGATTCCCAATTACTCTTATTACACATCCCGAAACATGTGCATTAGTTCCACGGGCCACCATCATTCCTGTTATTCTAGCGTTTTTCTTACTTCCTGCCAGTTTACGTGTTGGCTTTTCCCCCACCCAGACTGACTCACACACACACACACACACACACACACACACACACAAACCTGCCCTCCTCTGAGCATGAAACGCTCCCTCTTCATGAACATTTCGACTCCTCCTTACCGGGCCAAGCAGTTCTGATCTAGCAGTTGCAGTTTGTGTGGTCAACATATCGGTTAGTTTGACACGTTTTTTTTTCTGCGTCCACTTTTAGGCACTTTTCAGCCTTTGTTCCCACAGCTTTTCTGACATGTCCCATCACATATTCACTTCTCTCCGCTGAAATGGCAATATTTATAACCATGGAGGAGAGGGGAGGGGAGCGGAGGGCCAAGGACGACTGAGGGATTTCATTGGATAAGCCCAATGTCCGTCAAGAAAATCAACCAAATTATTTTTAATATACATTTTTTGTTAAATTATGACAGCCTCGGGCCGGTCCATCCATGTGCATCGGCCTGTACCCCCCTGGACAGCAGTACAAACTGAACGCAGTTTTTTCTCTGTTCAGATTTCCAACCTGCCACCGTGGCTGGTGTGTTGTTCAAATTCACACGCCACTCCATACATTTACCTGCACTGGACCAGTGGCAGGTGCCAATTCCCACTCCTGTTTGTTACACTGCAGCCAAAAACCTCAGTGTATTTTATTAGGAACTGATGTGAAAGACAAACAGAAAGTAGTGCATAATTGTGAAGTGGAAGGAAAAGGATATGGGGTTTTCAAATTATAGAATAAAGAGAGTCAAGAAGACCAAGAAAAATAGGAGACAGGTCAAGGAGGAAGTTTAAATCAGGGTTAGGTTCTAAAACAATGTCCAAGCTTTGAAATTCTCACAGTTGAAATCATCTGAAAAACGAAAACAGTATAGGACAGTTCCTAGATATGGCTGTCCAACAACACTGACAGGCAAAGCTAAGATAATATTAGAGAGGCAGCCAAGGGCCAATGGGAACTCTGGAGGAACTGCAGAGATCCACAGCTCAGGTGGGAAAATCTGATGACAAAGAAACTATCAGTCATGCATTCAAAAATCTTCCCTTTATGCAAGAGTTACCACAAGACAGCTGTATTGTCCATAGGGGACACAACAAACATGTGGAAGGAGGAGCTCTCATCAGATGAGATTAAAACTTTTTGACCTACATACGAAATACTATATCTGGCAATCCCAGAGGAAAACCCCTTGAGAGGCAGCAGGGGACAAGAGATTCAGCTTCCAGCAGGACAACCACCTTAAACATCCAGGCAGAACTAAAGGAAGAGTTTAGATAAAAGCAGATTCATGAGTTAAAATGCCTAGTCAGAGTCTAGACTTAAAACCAATTGAGAATCTGTAGTATTCAAGCTGAGTGGGAGCACTTGCAAAAAATAATGGACCAAGACTACAGTTTCTTGATGTGCAAAGCTAATTGAGAAATAATCTAATCAAAGTGCATTAAAAGGATGAGCCTTAAAGTGTCACTGACAAGATGTTGGAACTATGCATAAGCTGTCATAAATTTTGTTTTATCATTCACATCGTTGATTTTTTTTTTTTTTTTTTTTTTTTTAATAAGTCTAACGCTAATTAAATGCAAACATGTTTTGAAATGCCGGATATCCTGTTAGCTCTGTGTTACGCTAACAGGATATCCGGCGGTGCGACTCCTTTACAGGATGTGACGTGAAGATGGTAACATCCCGTGTGCTACCGATGTTAGCAAGCTGTTTGTTTTTCTTCATTATCATCGTTTGTTGGAGTATACTGTGATAAATGCCGAAACGTTCTAATTACTCCAGTGAACACAGCCTGTTCTCATTCCCAAAACATAAAAATCTCCGAGGTCAATAGGACGAAGCAAATACAGAGAACACGAGACAGATGGCTTTCCTCTCCATCCTCCTCGGTACTCTGCAGCGATCAGTTCCCTGCAGACTGTCACACAACAGTCCCAAAAGTGTTTATATATATATACATAGTAACAATTAACCATAATAATGAAAATGCAGAGGGATTATTTGATTGTAAACACGGCGGATGCACGTGCAACGTAACTGCAGAAAGAGCCAGTCTGCCTTTAAACTGCCACCGGTTGCCATGGTTATCCACCGCTGTTTTAACATGTCAGTGTACAACTGTTTATCACAGCGTGATGAGATAAGTTATGCCACCAAATTGACAGTGAATGAGATACGTCTTTATAACCCTTAAGCATTACATGCAGGTGAGTGAATACATGAGAAAAACGGCTCAACGGGACGCAGTGCGAGGTGCAGAAACGCTGTATTAAAAATAAAACGTCCGACATCTGCAGCAGATACTGGACGAAGAGAGGTGACCTGTGCTACTGGCTGCAAGTTGCAAATAATTTAAATAGCTAGACTAATATATTCTTGCTCTCTTTCTGCAGGCAACATGCACAGTACAGTGGGTGATTACGCAGCGTGATGTGGATTGATAATCCCTCTACACTGTGCAAGATCGTAACATATAAATACTCTACAGTTAACAGAGGCAGAAAGATCAAACTCGCGAGACTGGTTACAAAACGCCACGCTCAGAACATTTATGTGCTGGTTGACACGCAGAACTTGAACTGGTTTATTTGAATTAAACCAGAATTAAATATGAATAATTTACATAGATCTGCTTGTTGCCATTCAGGGTTTTAGAGGCGACCAATGTCCAGCTCCAGCCCTTCACCATTGGACCCTTCCTCCCCAGAAACGTTGTCATTGTCGCTTCCTGAACTATATGGCTCAAATAAATAGGGTTGCAGTCTCTCTACTTCATCATTTGATGTAGCTTCTTCCCCAAAACTGCAAATCGTTAAAATCTTTGCTGAAATCCCTCACAGCTTCCTCCGCTTCTGTGTACGCCACCATAGTTGTTTACGTTTTTGGCTAACCCCCATTACGTCACAAGACGGCGCCAGCATTTGACCCAATTACTACAGACAAAAACTGCGACACTGCAATGCGATGGAATTTATGGTAGTCGGTCAGAAATATTTATTAACAGCTTTTCCGTACACAGAATGAAAGCACTGTAGTTCATCTTTCTAATGATGTCTTGGTGTTATTGTGACACAGACTCTTTAAGCTAACATTGTTTCAGTGGTTTGGGAAGAAACAAAGTGTTAAAATTGGGGAGAAAAAAAAAAAAATCAAAGAAAATAAGCGTTATGGGCCCTAATTTAAACTAAATATATTTGTTTGTTTGATCTTTATTTACACAGACTTATTCTCACTGGAGAGAGAGAGAGAGAGAGAGAAAAAAAAAACATTTTAAAGACAGACCTGATTATATAAAATCCTAAAAGTTAGACACAAAACAGTACAACAACAAATGAGCCAGACATCAAGTTTCATCAAGACAGAGCATCTGTCTTATTCAATAAAAGCCTAACACTGCTGACTAGAGTCTGGAGTGTTTAAGAATATTGGTATTGGCAGTGGTGAGAAGATTCCAGATCAGCAATTTGGAATGAAGAAATTAACCAAACTTAACATCTATGAGTAACTGCAGTCATCTCCCAACAGATACACATGAACACAGAGAGACTGTACCATTTGTCCTCTGTTGCCTCTTTTTCCCCTGAGGACGGCTGTGATGGCCAAACCCATGGCTACACTCCATTAAAGTCAGTAACTCCCTTATGCACTCTTCATCCAAACACAACAGCACTTCAGTTTGCAATAAAATATTTATTGGTTAGTTTAAATACATTTGTTCTGTTTGTAAGCATGTACATTTTGTTTACTTATGTATTTTTCTCAACTCATGGTTCATCTTTGTTTGTTTGTGATTAATTCTTGTTTGTTTTACCGGTACTTACCTGATGTGATCCCCGGGAGTTGCCTGATAAAACATGCTGGCCAGGGCTGAGCACACTTAAATACATTGAGCTGATTGGACTGCACCACCAGTTCCTGTTGGAGAGGGGGAACTTGGAGTTTCTTTATTTAAACAAGCTTTTGTATTTAAGTGAGTATTTGTATTTAAAGTTTAATATTTTTTGCTTTCTATTTTTTGGTGTTTAGTTTAACAAACTGTAGTTAGTGACTGTATTCCATTTAATTATCCCTACTGTGTGTTAATGGTCTGATCAGCCAGCATATATACCCTTGTGGATCACTTCTTTGTTAGGTCAGTTATGTTTTGTTTGTGCAACAAGCTAGTTTGTTTACATTTTTGAATGAGTTCAGTTTTGTTTCTTTGACTTCTTTAATGAGCTCAGCATCTTGTAATTTTTAGGTTAAAATAAAAACCCTATTTTTCTAATAATTCCTGTGACGACTCCTGTTTTCAACTCTGTCCCCCACAATGGCCATCGGTGAAGAGTAGGAACTTCCTGAATTCCTGAATCAATCTTAATTAGAGGAGAGTGTCAAGCTCAGCCTTATCACTGTCACTTTGTCACTTTTAGCAGAGGACGTCTGAAGTCTCAACTGTTGGACAATTTTTCCCTAAAAGGATAACATGGTTGTGAAACGGAAATCCTGCTGGTATGAACTATGTTCAGATTTTATTCAACGATGCAGCAAGTTGTCCACAAACACAAACATATTTTATTTTATGAATGATACACATGCACAAAAAGGGATCATGACATTACAACACAATGAGCACATAAACCTTAAATAACTTGTTTAGAGAAGCATAGAAGTGGTGTGTTTGTGGGTAAAATGTGCAAGCCAACAGGTGTGTGTGAGAGTCAAGTAAAGTTTATTTCTATAGCACATTTCAGCAGCAAGGCAGTTCAAAGTGCTTCACATCATAAAACCAATCAAGTATACAGCAAAATAATCAAGCAGATATACATGAAAATCATCAAATATCATTGCATCAAATCATGAGGATCATCAAGCAAATATAATTTGAAAATATCGATCAATGTTCTACTTACTAACAATCAAAGGCTGCTCTAAACAGATGGGTTTTTAGCCTTGATTTAAAGGAACTCAGTGTTTCAGCTGTTTTGCAGTTTTCTTGAAGTTTGTTCCAAATTAGAGGAGCACAGAAGCTGAAGGCTGCTTCTGCATGTTTGGTTCCGCTTCTGGGGATGCAGAGCAGACCAGAACCAGAAGACCTGAGTGGTCTGGAAGGTTGATACAACAACAACAGGTCTTCAATGTATTTTGGTGCTAAGCCATGCAGTGATTTATAAACTAACACAAGTATTTTAAAGTCTCTTCTCTGAGCTACAGGGAGCCAGCGGAAGGACTTTAGAACTGGGGTGATGTGCTCTATCTAGCTGGTCTTAGTGAGAACACGAGCAGCAGCGTTCTGGATCAGCTGCAGCTGTTTGATTGATTTTTTAGGCAGACCTGTGAAGACACTGTTGCAATAATCAATGCAATTACAAATAAATGCATGGATGAGTTTCTCTAGATCTTGTTGAGACATTAGTCCTTTGATCCTGGAAATGTTCTTCAGGTGATAGAAGGCTGACTTTGTAACTGTCTTTATGTGTCTCTGAAGGTTCAGGTCCGAGTCCATCACTCCACCCAGATTTCGGGCCTGATCACTGGTTTCTAGCTGTAATAACAGAAGTTCCGCGCTGACTCTAGATCGTTCCTCTTTAGGTCCAAAGATAATAACTTCAGTTTTGTTTCTGTTTCGCTGGAGAACGGTTTGGCACATCCACGCATTGATTTGTTCTAAGGATCAGTTCAGTGCTTGGATGAGTTCGGAGTCACCTGATGACATCGTAATGTAGAGCTGTGTATCATCTGTGTAGTTATGGTAACTAATCTTATTACTTATTATAATCTGAGCTAGTGGGAGCATGTAGATATTAAATAGGAGGGGTCCCAGGATTGAACCTTGAGGTACTTCACACTTGACTTCTGTCCGCTCTGATGAGAAGTTGCCTATTGACACAAAGAAATCCCTGTTCTTTAGGTAGGATTCGAACCAACTGAGTACTGTACCAGAGAGTCCGACCCAGCTCTCCAGTCGCTTCAATAATACATCCTGGTCAACAGTGTCAAATGCTGCGCTGAGGTCCAACAGAACCAACACTGTGGTTCTTCCACAGTCTGTATTTGTGTGGATATCACTAAACACCTTGACAAGGGCAGTCTCAATGCTGTGGTGAGCACGGAAACCAGACTGAAAGACATCAAATTAGTTGGTCATTGTTAAGAAACTGCTTAACTGTTGAAACACTGCTTTTTCAATAATTATGCTGAAAAATGGAAGGTTAGAGATTGGCCTGTAATTCTGCAATAGTGATTTATCCAGATTGTTCTTTTTTAACAATGGTTTGATAACTGCTGTTTTTAGAGCCTGGGGGAAAACACCTGATGAGAGGGAAGAGTTTACTATTTGAATCAGGCCAGATGCAATGACAGGCAGAACTTTAAGGAAGGTTGTAGGCAGGATATCAAGACAGCAGTAGGAGAAGCTTAACTGTTTCAAAATTTCTTCTAAGTTTTCATGGTTGAGCTAGTGAAATTCAGCCATTTTTTTGCATTTGTTATGTTTGTGCATAGCACTGTTACTGGATTTGGTGTTAACTATCTAATTTATTACATTTTCTCTGTAAAAAAGTTGGCAAATTCATTGCAGGCCCTAGTAGAGTGGAGTGCAGGTGTTACAGTCACAGGCGAGTTTCTCAATCTGTTAAGTGTGGCAAACAGGGCACGAGCATTGTTGATGTTTTTGTTTATGATTTCCGCAAAGAACGCTTCCCTTGCATGTTTTAGTGATAAGTGATAGTTTCACAGCCTCTCTTTGTAGATTTCATAATAAACATCAAGTCAAGTTTTATGCCATTTATATTCAGCCCTTCAACAAAGGCTTCTTTCGTTTCTTACAAGTGGAGGATTTATCCACTGAGATTTCTTCCTATCAGCCACAATCTTCACTTTGACAGGAGCAATGAAATCATTGATGTCTGAAATCTTAGAATGGAAATGATCCACTAACTCATCTACTGGGTTACACGATAGAATTGGAGTCAAGGAGTAGATTTGATTAAAAGTTTCAGCTATGTTGTCTGTCAGATAACATTTTATAATAATATCTGTTTTACTAAGCGAGTCAACAGAGATTGTACTTTAAAAAAAACAACAGAAAAGTGATCAGACAGAGTGACATCAATTACAGAGACCTGGGAGACATTCACACCCTTACTGATAATGAAATCCAGAGTGTGTCCTCGATTATGTGTCGGCTGTTTAACATGTTAGTCAAACCAAAGTTTTTAAGTATATCATTCAGCTTTTTTGTCTCTCTGTCTATTGGGTTGTCAACATGGATGTTAAAGTCTCCCATAATTATTAAAAGTCATAATCAATGCATATCATCGATAACAGCTCACCAAAGTTATTGAAAAAAATTTACCACATATTCTGGGATTGTGTATAGTTAGTGTCAGAGTTCATTTGTGGCCTTTTACCTCAATTCCAAAATATTCAAGAGTCAAAATCACCCAGGGAAAACTTTTTTACAGTTTAGTGAATCAAGAAATATTGCAGATCAATGGTCTTCAGCTTTTCCGAGCGGACCGTGACCATTGGTCAGGAAAAACACGGGAAGGAGGACTCTATATGTACGTGAATGAAGGTTGGTGTACGAACTGTGGACTGGTAAAAACCTCCTGCTCTGAGGCGATAGAACTTATGACTGTAAAATGTTGGCCGTACTATGTGCCACAGGAGTTTACTGCGGTGTTCGTCACCATTGTTTACATCCCGCTGGGTGCTAATGCAAACGACGCATCAAAGGAGCTGTATGACACCATTAGGTCACTGCAGATAAAGCACCCGGAGGCGTTTTACATGACTGTGGGGGACTTTAATCACATGAAACTGACGGACACTCTGCCCAGTTTTTACCAGCATGTCACCATTCCCAGGTGGGGAGACAACACCCTGGACTATACACTAACATTCATGGTGCATACAGAGCCCTTCCTCGCCCCCATCTTGGCCTCTCCGACCACATCTCCATCCTGCTGGCGCCAGCATACCGTCCACTGATGAGACAGATTAGGCCAGCAAAGAAGACAGTCACTGTGTGGCCCTGGGATGTAACCTTTGTGCTCCAGGACTGTTTTCAGTGCACCGATTGGCAGATCTTCAGAGAGGCGGCTACATATGAGGGTGAGGTGGACTTGGAGGAATACACCTCCTCTGTTCTTGGTTTCATCTCCAAGTGTGCTGATGATGTCACCACCACCAGGACAGTAACCTGTTATCTGAACCAGAAACCCTGGCTGAATGCTGAAGTGAGAGCTCTGCTGAGAGCTAGGAACGCTGCATTCAGGACAGGTGAGGCATCAGCACTCAGAGAGGCAAGGAAAGGACTGACTGCAGGCATTGCGAGAGCCAAAGCCACATACACCCAGAAAATTCAGGGTCACTTCACCACCAACGACCCCCAGCGCATGTGAAAGGGCATCAAGTGCATCATGGACTACAACATCAGAGATGCACAATGCCCTCATTGCCAGATACACTCAATATGTTCTATGCTCGCTTTGAGGATCCTAACACCCCCCCCCAGCACCAGACTTATACCACCACCTGGTAACACGCCCTTCTGTGTGACCACAGCAGATGTGAGGTAGACCCTCCAGGGAATCAACCCCCGTTGTCAGGGTTGCAGGCCCTGACAACATCCCAGGGTGGGTACTGAGGGACTGTGCGCACCAGCTGTCTGAGGTGTTGGCAGACATCTTCAACACCTCACTATTACTGGCATCTGTCCCCACTTGCTTAAAGACTGCCACTATTGTCCCTGTCCCCAAGTGCTCCACAGTGTCAGGCCTAAATGACTACCGACTTATACCCTTAGATCTCGGTAGTCATGAAGTGCTTTGAGAGACTGGTCATGACCCACATCAAGGACTCCATCAATGTCACTGTGGACCCCCATCAGTAAGCCTACAGGAAGAACCGCTCCACTGTTGATGCCATCTCATGGGTGGTCCACACAGCCCTCACCCATCAGAAATCAGAAAGAGCAGAAATTCTTACATCCATCTGCTTTTTCTGGATTTCTCCTCAGCTTTCAATACCATCATCCCACAGACCCTGGTGCAGAAGCTCTCTTCTCTTGAACTCAGTCCCTCACTGGGGAACTGGGTCCTGGACTTCCTGACCAACAGACCTCAGACTGTCAGGATCCACAACACTGTCTCCTCCTCCATCACCCTGAGCACTGGTTCGCCCCAGGGCTGCGTGCTGAGCCTCCTCCTGTTCACTCTGCTGACGTATGACTGAGCTGCAACACATCCCATCTGTCATATAGTGAAGTTTGCAGAAGGCTAAGGCTGCACGGAGGACTGTGGGGAGTAGTCTTCCCACCACCTTGGACCTCTACACATCACGATGCAGGGGGAGGGCGCTCCACATCATGAAGGACTCCACCCATCCTGCACACAGACTGTTTCAGCCCCTCCCCTCAGGCAGGCAGCTGAGAAGCATTCAGAGCAAGACCACCGGGCTCAGAAACAGTTTCTACCCTGCAGCTGTCGGACTGCTGAACTTGAGCCGCACTTAATGGACTAAATACAGCTTTATCTCACTTTTCAACTGAATTATTTATATATTTATATTTATTATTGACTTGGCTTCTTGAACTGGGATCTCAGTTCAAATTTCTTACCACAAACATGCAAATGTGAACTGGTATGACAATAAAAAAAAAAAAAATATATCTATCTATCTATCTATCTATCTATCTATCTATATATATATATATATATATATATATATATATATATATATATATATATATATCCTTGAATATTTAGCAGAGCCAGTTTAAGTGTCTTGGGGTAGATAATTTAGCAGTTTGAGTTTGCTTAAGAAAGGGTATTAATCTGACATTTGATTTTAGACCACTGCATTTCCTGCTTTTTCTCTATTAGTAATTCTGTCCTGTAGCTTACCATCATGGGGGCCAGATGCTTTCTGGGGAAGTACAGGTGAAGAACTAATGTCTGGACCCCTGTTTCAGACTTCAGAAATACAGAGTTTAAGTTGTTCTGATGGGCCAGAGTCCAGTTCTGATGAAGTAAAGCATGCTTTTTTTGGGGCACTCAAGAGGGAAGTTCCTAGCAGTATCTGGTGGTCCATTTTCTCACTGAAGTTGAGAAACATCAGTTCTGATAAATTTTCAAAGCTATTCTGTGTTCCAGAACTGTCCTGGCCTTGAGAAGAGAAGTCCTCTTCTTGGCTCCCAGTAGGTGTTCCTGGGGTGTGTGTGTGTGGGGGGGGTGTGTGTGTGCTGAGGAGTAACTATAAAACTATAAAAACTCAGTATATTAAATAACTTAACCAGTAAAACTATCAAATTAGGATGAGAGAGAGCAGGATAAGATTGTACTCCTTCCAAGACTGAAAAACATCAGCCTTGAGTGATTGACAGAGATTGAAGTGTCTCTAAAGAGGATGGAGAGCTGTAAACCATCAGGGGAACACCAGTGAATTTACAGAGCAGCTTTAGCAGCTGATGTCCTGCTCATCTTCTCATAACCAACATTCCTGCTCAGTGTGACCAGTCCTCACACACACGCATCTTCTGAAATTCACTTTTTTTGACACTAAAAAGTCTTTTAGTATTCTCAACAACTTCTGTCCAAAGTCAAGTTGAGTCTTCATAGTACCATTTCCAGTAGGGCTGGGCAATGAATCAGTAACGATATATATCGCGATAGATACGTGATCAATATCAATAGAAAATACGTCCAATAGAATGTTCAATAATTTCGCTGAACTCTGATGCAGAACCACACAGCATTCTGGGGGATGTAGGCAGAGGAAAGTCTTCAGCCGCTAAGCCTCTCATGGCCAGCTAAGCCAGGTTGGTTTCATCAACTCACTCTTTGGTTACCTAGCAACAACCATTTGATTAACTTGTCCAGCAGCAGTTTTGTGTTTTGCCACCATGCCTCATAACTGCTTGAGAATGAAAAATGACGACATGAAGTGAAAGGAGAAAATGAGAACATCAGCTGGAGAGGAAACTGTGGATAAAACAAGAAAGGTCACGTCACCAGTTTGCCAAAATTTCAGATATTTAAAACAAAAAATTAATCAAGTTATCGATATCAACTGATGTGAAATGCTTATATTGTGATACGTTTTTCAGCCATATCGTCCAGCCCTAACTTCCAGTAACTGGAGGCAACCACTCCCATGTTAAATCTGCCCTTTCTCTAATGTCTACATAATTCTGTCTCCTTGTGACTGAACCCAAAGCAGCTCTTTCTTTCCTCCTCAACTTACTGCCTCAGAGAAACGTTACTGGATTCAAAGCTGTGAAAAGGGCTCCTGCAACATTCAGCTGGCGTCTCGCTCGCCTCCTGATAAGTTGCCAGGGAAACCGTTGCTAAGAGAGTGTGGGTGGCGACATGGCCTGAATCCCCAACAAGCACACAGACAGACATGAACTTGCTCATTTCTTGACTTTCACATTCGTAAAGAGTTAATGACTATAAGGCACTCAGAGTGAAAGCTGATTGTTGGGAAGCATACAATCTAAGCTAGCAGCTTAAAGGCGGAAAGAAGCATAGCTGCATAGCAGCAAAGCATCTGCAGTCATTTTGTTCAAAGAGGCTGCAAAGGCATTTTACACCGTTTCAATCCTGCTGAACAAAGATGCATAAGAAATATAACAGCTAGTCATTAAAGCAGTGGTCTCAAACTGTATTCCTCAAGGGCCAGAGTCCTGCAACTTGTAGATTCCTCTCTGCTTCAACACACCTGGCTCCAATATTAACTCATTAGCAGAGCTCTGTGGAGCTTGACTGCATGCTAGCAAGGCAGTTTCACCATGTAATTCAAGTGTGTAGGATAAGGGACACGTCTAAAAGTTGCAGGACTCTGGCCCTCAAGGACTGCAGTTTGAAACCACTGCATTAAATCCAACATGATCATTAGATTCACCTCAGAGGCCTTTATTTATATAGACTCAATTATCACAGTTGGTTCCAACCTTAATAGATTTTGTTCTAATCCGATCAAATCTGTACTCAGTCATACAGTCCAATTTACAATCATAGCATAAAACGTTAGTCAATCATGCAAGATCAGGACTTTGCATCAATACCTCCTTCTGAGTAAGTATTCAGCGACATTCGAGAGAAACTGCCTTTAAAGGGGAAGAAACCTCCAGCAGATCCAGCTCAGTATGGGAGGCCATCTGTCACGACCAGCTGGCATCGACAGTCTGACAGCTCAACAACATTAGATGATACCTCCCTGGTTAGAAGATAACAATGAACCCTCTCTGAATCCTAACTCTGCAAAATAACTTCGTCTCTCTGGTTCGTCTTCACACTTCTGCACTGAGGTCACTATTTTTCTTCTTCTAGAGTTGGAGATGTTGTAGCTGCAAAGGGAGGGCCAATCCTATTAAAGCATTTTTATTAAATATAGGAGTGAGTCGTTGAGGTTCATGATTGTGTAAAGGCAAGATAGGCTACAAAGTAGCTGCACATCATTCAGGCTATGAGAGAGAGAGCAAGACTTTCAGCAGAAAACATGAAGGTGCTCTTTTTAAAAAAATTTTTTTCAACTTTCAACATCTGTTAGATTCAGAAATGTTGGCAGGCTTTCCTGATCGGATAAAGACATGGATTATTTCAGGAACATAAATTGTTGCTTCAGTGATGCTAGCTATGATATCACTAAAATAAGAGTGATAAAACAACTGATAGTTATCATTTTGACCAACCATGTGCTCTTTCCACACATGTAGCCATTACTAAAAAGAATGAAAGAACTGTCACAGGAGGATAGTTATAATTTTCTTTATATTACGATTCTTTGAGAGAAATCAGAATTGGCTAAAATTGGAATCGGCAGATTAAAACTTTATAAAACCAAACCCACAGAGACCAGGAATTGGCCACAAAACTCTAATCGATGTGTCTTTAGCTTTGCATTATTTCCCCACAATGTGACAACAGAGCTCAATCTTGTGGGACACTTCAATCTGGCGAAATCTGAGTCCAGCTGGACTCACCAGCTTGCCTGGCTGGCTCAAAGCACCAGAAAACCTGATCTGAATGGAGAATAGCCCAAACCGACCATATGGACCTACTCTAGTGAAAATCCAGTCCAAATGTGCAGCATTAAAACACAAACATGCTCCATGTGTTGTGTCCCCCTAACTAAAGACTCCAAACTCATTAAAGCAAAAAATGTATTGGTTTTCAAGGCACATCAACATACATGGATCCAAAAATGTAGATTTCAGGATGTCTGTGAAATCATTTGTCTTCTTTATGGATTCAGCAGAGAGATCTACTTATCCATATTTCATTCTTTCATGCTCACTTTTTCAGTGCAACACATTTCTTCAGCACCTCCCAGCATGTCCTGCTCCCACGCAACACAAAGCTATCTATATCACAGCCTATTATTTCCAGCTCATGCCTTTTTAATCCGAGAGTAGCACCCTGGTTTTCTGAACAGGTGATTTATCAACACTTTCTCCCCATCTGAGAGTCCGCTCATCCATGCATTCGTATTTTCGTTAATCCTTCAACCCACAAAGAAGCAGGGCCTACTTCTTCGTCCATCTATGTTTCCATGAAAACCGGGACTAAACAAGAAAGCGAGAGGAAAGCGGATGTGTGTGGGGGTGGAGAACAGAACAGTGTAAAATAAAAAGGAGCAGTACATATCCTCTTGTCATATGACCCTGTGGAAAGTCCCATCTTGTTGTATTTCCAGAAAATAAACTCACAAATGCAACAGAGAAGCCAAAGTGATGAAATGAGGCAGTGTGGTCACAGAGAAATGTGATAAATCAGTCCATAGTTAGCTGATTATCCTGACCTAAGTAGGAGGAGAGGAGACAGCAGAGGGCTTCTTTTGTTTTGGTTGCTTTGGCTTCTGATATATTTTGGAGAGATTGCACAAATTGTGACATGTTCCAAACTTAGACTAGATCCTAATCAGTCTCATTTTGACTAATAGAACCTGGAGTTCCTGATGGTGTATTACAGAGGGGGAGAAAACTTGGAAATAGAGTCAAAGTTAACTCAATAGAAGGAAATATGGACAGGAAACTCTAAAGACTGCTCTCTTATTAAAAAAGGTACAGCTCTGGGGTGTTTAAAGTTTGTGATTCTAAAATGAATGACTTGCAGCTGACTGACTTCCCACAGAAGAGAGACAGCATATAGAGTTGCCAGCTAGAAACACTCATTTGATTGTTCATTGGTTGTTTTAAAGTGTTGATGGGAAAATACTGTTGGGTAAGTGTCTCAAACACGCAGGATGGGCAAAAACAGACACCTTAAGGTCTCTGAATGGAGAATTGACTTTAAATTTAATAATAACAATAATACTTTAATCATTGATATCTATTTGCACAGTTTTAAACACAAACTGCACCTATCAGGCAAGAATTAATAAGATGAGACCAGTGCTAAGAGCCTAAATGAACCTGGAGCAGCTTTTATAGCCAAGTATCAATGTCAGACAGATGCCAAACTTCACTTCATCTAGGCAGGGGCTGGTATGATAATTTGGTTTCACAGTATTAACACAAGTACTTCAAACAAAAATGCATAAAATCCTTTAACTACGTTCAAAACAGAACTGCAGTTATCACATTGTTGGTGCCAAAATATTAATACAGATAATGTTGTATATGGCATTTATAGTTATGAAAAACATGGTTGAGTGTCAGCCATTTAATCTACTCAAAGGAATGCATAACAAAAAACATTTTTCAGCTAAAGATTTTTATGAAAAAAAAAAAAAAAAATCAAGAATCATAATAGCTCAGTCACAAAAAGCCAGATTAAATCAAAGTGTCAGTGAGAACAATAAACTCAGAAGCAACAGGAATAATTGTTGATTTTTTTGTTTTAAATTAAATCCATAAGATCTTTTCTATCTTTATTTTATCAATTTTGAGAAAATACAATCCGACTGTTGGGTTTTTCTGAAGGTTATCATACAATGACAATTTCCTACCAGAGATTCCCTAGCTGGATGGATGCAAAGCCAGAAATGTCAACCTATTCTAATGTCCAGCAGATGGCACATGCAGTCAGAGGTACAATCTAAATGGGTTCTTCTAGTTCTGGTGATGCTAACTAGGCGGGTTTCAGATTATTAGCCCTGCAAAAAAACTCTAAACTAGAAATCCTTCAAAGAACATTTCTACCGTACAAAGTTTGACGATGCTTAAAAATGCTGACAGGATTACAGATGGCAATGCGCTAGTGAGTGGATGGAGAGAACCTCCCCCACCCCCAAGAAAAATCAATGTCTCAAACCAGATCAAGAGTTAATGAAACTTTAGAAAACATGTGCAACCCAGTTTTTCTTATTCTCCCTCTCTTTCATCCCATTCTCATGCAGATTTACACATCCTTCTCTTGCTTTCCCATCCCGTTATCCTGATACTGGCTTCTGAATCAGCAGATGACCTCAGCCATTGATCCACTGTCTGCCTGTCAGTTATCTGTGCTAAAAATGGAGCAAAAATGGAGCTGACAGAGAGAGAGAGAGAGGTGGGGGTAATGTAAGGTAGAGTGAATGAGAGGAATGGAAGTGAACATGGAGGAATAATTGCTAGCTCATTAAACTCCAGGCAGATCCAAGTTTCCCCCAAATTAAATTAGAAATAGCACTGAGTCAAAGCTGAAAAATGCCTCTCTGGCCATGTGTGTATGAGCTGTGCAAACACAGACAGCATATCTGAACAATGATGTCAACATGCAGGATTTCAGAATGATCTAACATGAAGATTAGTACATGACCTCTACTCCAGACCCACTTCAACAGCACATATATAAACTATCATTGGTGTAAATAAACAGACTGGGTCACTTGAACAGCACAATGGATGGGTTAAAAACACACAACCCCCGAGAGCAGCAAGAGGAGTCAGTGTTTGGTGCCAAACCTTTGGACCATCAACATCTAGTGACACGGTTAGCACCTTAAACTGTTCCCATTGATTTGGGCCTGGAGTCCTTTACAGCGGACAAGGCTGTGCTGACACTGATGTTTTTTTCTACAGCACACACTAACAACCTCCACATCATAAACTCAGTGCTAAACCATCAAGCTTCTTACACGTTTTCAGTCCAATTCCCATACTCAAAACTCCAGATTTTCAGGGCTAGCAGTCATTCTGACTTGAAGGCTAAACACACATTTCACTGGGAATTAACAGATTTCTACTGAGATCAGGCTTTAAATGAGGGAAGGACAGAATTACGGAGCAACAGATGATGGATGGATAAACAAACAGATGAACAGATCCACTGGACATTGAAAGGACTAATAGATGAATGATTGATGGATGAACAAATGAAGGAATAAAACTTTTAGGTCATGGAAGTGGAAATGAAGTCTGGAAATACATTATTCCTTTATCCATATATTTAGAACTGGCAAATACTTAAACCAAATTACATACTTTTCCAGGCTGCATAGGGATCCTGCCTTTAAGTTTATCCACAATCAAAATACAAGTAAAATGATTTATTCTAATTCATTTTTAATAAATGAAAATAACCACAGGAATATTTCTCTATAACACCATACAATGAGTTGGATGAAGCATTTCCTGTCTGAGCACAGAGCGGAAAAGAAAAAAAAATTCATTTAGCATTTCTTTCTCCCCAGCTCTCTGTCAGTTACCCCTACCCTGACAGAACACCTTCTGTTTTCTTGTTCAAACATCCTCACCATTAAACTAAACAGTGAACATTCACACAGACATTTTGGGAAGCCAAGTATACTTTCATATAAAAAAATATGTTCTGTGTTCTTTAACAATATTTTATTGGACCATGGATGGCTTATGGTCAGACACCAGGTGTGAAATGCCAGTATAATGGATGTTATGGATTATTACTGAAACTCAGAGACAAATCACTAAGATGTCGAACTGTTGTGCCTCCATCTTATGATCAGTAACCAACCTTTTCAAATTCCAGTAGGACTCAGTAGGATATATTGCATCTGAACAGTCAAACAACCCTCAAAGATGATTTTAGAAATGCAAACTAAGCATAAACATGCAACAACAAAAAAACTGTTCTAAAATAACTGCATTGGTAATCCATTACTTTAGAAAAAATGTGTAAGTAATTTATATTTACAGAAGACTCATGCTATGATGCAGAGATTAAGCTTATGATGAATACACATGATAACTAATGAAATATTTCCCCCATGTGCCTTTCCAGACCTCACAGCTCTCTTCATATGTTAAATAGAAATGATTGGTGCTGGTTGCCAGATGAAAATAATATGACCCAAGGCTTTTGTGTGATCATTCCTATATCTGTGTGAAGTAAGACTGTCCTGAATAAAATCTGTAAATGCTGTCAAGCAGCTGACCTCCATCAACACAGGCTGTTGTGTGGATGTGTGCAACCACTGCAGAGCTTCATGACTACCTGAGTCAAACACTGACCATGTCTGGAGGAATTAAGGTTTTGTTTGAGTGCATCCATCCACACACACACCTGAAGGCTTCATTTAGTCACACACATCTCTGGCATCGTCTGTAGGCCACAACCTTTGTGTGTCCTTCCCTTCCTTCCTTTGTCTTCATATTTATTCACTCCAACACACATATATACATATATACACACACACATATATATATATATATATATATATATATATATATATATATATATATATATATATATATATATATATATATATACACACACACACACACACACACATACACACTTCTCATTAAAGGGAACACTAAAATTAAAATATCAAATAAATATTAAAAACATAAATATAATATAAAAACATTAAAATTAAAATATTAATTAAATATTCTCATTTAAAACTATTAATACAGTGGAATTGATTGAGAAGAAAAGAGCACAAAATTATAAATGTAAATCCAAATTATGACATCATGGAGATCTGGATCTGGATTCATACTCAATATGAAAGTGGAAAATAACATGACAGGCTGATTCAACGTCAGCGAATATTCCTCAAGACAAGTCTAAATGAGGCTCAGTAGTGTGTGTGGCCTCCACGTGCCTGTATAACCTCCCAACAACTCCTGGCCATGCTCCTGATGGGACAGCGGATGTTCTCCTGAGGGATCTCTTCCCAGACCTGGATTAGAGCATCAGTTAGCTCCTGAACAGTCTGTGGTGCGACGTGGCGTTGGTGGATTGACTGAAACATGACGTCCCAGATGTGCTCAGTTGGATTCAGGTCTGGGGAACGGGCAGGCCAGTCCATAACGTCAATGCCCTCATCATGCAGGAACTGCTGACACACTTCAGTCACATGAGGCCGAGCATCGTCATGCATAAGAAGGAACCCAGGGCCCACTGCACCAGCATATGGTCTCACAATGGGTCTGAGGATCTCAGCCTGGTACCTTATGGCAGTCAGGGCACCTCTGGCTAGCACATGGAGGGCTGCACGGCCATCCAGAGAAATGCCTCCCCACACCATGACTGACCCACCACCAAACCGGTCATGCTGGAGGATGATGCTGACAGCACAACGTTCTCCATGGTGTCTCCAGACTGCCATGTCTGTCACATGTGCTCAGTGTGAACCTGCTTTCATCTGTGAAGAGCACAGGGCGCCAATGGCGAATCTGCCAATTTTGGTGTTCCCTAGCAAACGCCAGCCATCCTGCACGGTGTTGGGCTGTAAGCACAGGCCCTATATGTGGACGTCGGGCCCTCATACCACGCTCCTCATGGAGTCTGTTTCTGACAGTTTGAGTAGAAACATGCACATTAGTGGCCTGCTGGAGGTCATTTTGTAGGGCCCTGGCAGTGGACCTCCTGTTCCTCCTTGCACAAAGGACGAGGTAGCGGTTCTGCTGCTGGGTTGTAGCCCTCCTACGGCCCCCTCCATGTCTCCTGGTGTACTGGCCTATCTCCTGGAACCTATTCCATGCTCTGGACACTGTGCTGAGAGACACAGCAAATCTTCTTGCCACCGCTCGCATTGATGTTCCGTTTTGGATTAGCTGCACTACTTGAGCAACTTCAGTGGGCTGTAAAACACGCCTCGTGATGCCTCTATGCATGACAGCACTGACAAAATGAAAAAGTGACTAAAAGTTCAACCAGAAAGGACGAGAACAGAGAACTGATCTGTGGTCACCACCTGCAGAATCACTCTTTTACAGGGGTTGTCTTGCTAATTGCCTCTCATTTCCACCTTGTTGCATGTTCCATTTGCACAGCAGCAGGTGACATTGATTCACAATAAGTGTTACTACCTAACTGGTGACATTGATTTGATGTATGTATGTATGTATGGATCTCTCTCTCTCTCTCTCTCTCTATATATATATATATATATATATATATATATATATATATATATATATATATATATATATATATATATATATATATATATATAGTTGTTCATGGGAAAGTCAAATGAAAACAAAAGGTCTCTTTATACTCTAAATGTTTAGAGTTATTGCGTCACGATTCCTACCTTCTCTGCAGGTCCATCTCTTCTTGTGAGGGGCCGTTCTGAACCTGTGGCCCCTGTCTGGGCAACGTGGGGCCTGTGGAAGACAGAGCACAAAGAACAGTTGATGTCAAATGGAAGTGTTGACATGCCATTAGAGTTGGGCAGTTTGGCTGAGAATCATATCATTATTGTTTTATCACCCAGCCCTACATGCCATCAAACATGTCGACAGTTCAAAGGGATCCTTCTGGCACAATTTCACTGACTCCCAAGGTGTATAGCGAGGGTCACAGATCTGCTAAACTGAAGACTCCAGCAACACTTAAAGTGCTAAGAAACAACATTGTTAGTAGACTGTGTTTTGGAGATTTGAGACATAGCTGGTAACCGTGGAAACAAGGTTTATCAAAATATCTTATCTAGATTCTACAGATGTCCTCTGCTCATCTAAATGTTATTTTGCTAGAGAATCTGATGCAACATTAACAGTTCTGTGTGTAGGTTGGTCAAGACACAGCAGCAACTGAAACCCAATTACTAGCCCTCTATTCTGAATGTCTACAAATGTTAAGGCTGGCAGGGCTGCTGCAATGCCCTCACGGTCTAAACATCCACTATATATCTGTGTGGGCCACATAATCTGATTCTTTCTGCTCCACATACATGTTGATCTGTCTTGCTGCAGCTTTTACCTCCTCCTCAATTACATTTATAGAGACTGAAAGCATTTCTCTTTCCAATAAAGATCCATTTATGTGGCATCAGTCTTCTTTGCAGACTGTTGGAGCATACAAGCTTTGCAACATTATTCATAACCTTTGAACTTCCTGCCCCTTTATCGCCTTTCAACCACAAACCTCTGTGCTTATTTATTGACTTATGTAAGAGACCAACACATACTAGTGCATAACTATAAAGTAAATACAAACCTGAAAAGTGTGGTGTTCATTTGTATTGACCAGATCTGAGTCAACACTTTGACCATCTTCCACTACAGCTGCAACTACTTTTGCTTAATGAGTTTCTAGAGACCAAAGTTTCTCCTGTTTCTTTGCAAAACAGTTCAAGCTCAGTCAGACTTGATGGGGAGCCTCAGTGAACTACAGTTTAACAGTCTAACATTGTTTACTGACTTTGTAAAATAAAGGTAATTCAGGTGGGAACTGCATCTGATTTTCTCCATTTACAATTTTGAAATACTAGAAAGTCAAGTCTATTTGTGTAGAACATTTCAGCAGCAAGGCAGTTCAAAGTGCTTTACATAATAAAAAAACATCAATCAAGTATACAGCAAAATCATCAAGCATATATCAATGCATCAAAATCACAAATATCATTGAGCAAATATCAAGCAAATATAATTCAAAAATATTGCTCAATGTTTCACTTCCTACTCATCAAAAGCGGCTCTAAACAGGTGGTTTTCAGCCTTGATTTAAAGTAACTCAGTGTTTCACCTATTTTGCAGTTTTCTGGAAGTTTGTTCCAGATTAGAGAGCATAGAAGCTGAAAGCTGCTTCTCCATGCTTGGTTCTGGTTCTGGGGATGCAGAGCAGACCAGAACCAGAAGACCTGAGTGGTCTGGAAGGTTGATATAATGACAACAGGTCTTTAATGTATTGTGGTGCTAAGCCGTTCAGTGATTTATAAACTAATAGAAGGATTTTAAAGTCTCTTCTCTGAGCTACAGGGAACCAGTGGAAGGTACTTGAGAACTGGGGTGATGTGCTCTATCTTCCTGGTTTAAGTGAGAACATGAATTTCGAAATTCCTTCAAGAATTGTTGAACTGCACCTTTTAAAACACAGTTAAAGATTAGTGAAAACCATTCTATTAGTGAAAAAACAAGAAAGACTACTTTTTTGGTGTTGGGGCCACCTTAAAGTTAGAGAAGCACAAAAATATTCAACATCTGGACTTGTTGCTTAAGTTGCTATCTGCCTTGTAGCTTTCAATGGGCTCTAAATTAAAGGGCTTTCAGTTCCCCATAGTTCAAAATCTGAAACACCTCAAACATTCAAACCAGGACTAAAACATATTACACCAATAACCAATTTATATTAAAAAACAAAGTAATAAAAAAAAGAAGCACAAAATGTAAATTGGGACATCTTTATTTGCAAAAAGAAAAAAATGGGGATAATCAATAAAAAATAAATAAATAAAAAAAGCCTATGTATATATGCAACTAAAATCTTATTTTGTTATGGTGAACCCAATATCCTGCATTGTGTAATGTCAGGAACCTACACATGCTTCTGACAGGGTAGTAGGTGATTTTCCCTTAAAGTTAAAGCGTAGGGATAGGTGTGAGATATTCTGGACTGATGAATTTGGTAGCACTTTTATGTTTTTGTTCATGAATTTTTCTGTAGTCTAACTATGATCCTGAAACAACCTTAAATATAAAAACATTGAATCTGTCCAACAACAAACTGTGTGCGTCAGCAAGTTTTATCTAAAAAGAACGCCACTTTTAAGACGCATTAGTAACAACCTACCTCTCCAACGGGTATTTTGCAAATAGCTGCAGAGGGCAACACAATGGCCTAATGACATGAATGTATATATTTCAGAAGCACCTTTTGGGTATTTTTTTTCTAAGCAAATCAATCAGCCCACACTATGATTGGTATCAACCTAAAGGAGTAGCAGATTTTGAATAAAGGAAATAAAAATTAATGTTTAAAACCTTAAAACAGTAAAATACACAACAAAGTGTCACCTTGCTAACACTGTCATTTTTGGCAACTTTTTGGAAGAAAACAAGGAGTGCCCTCGATATCACTGTCTAATTAACACCTGTTCGTGCATTAACCTTTTAGTTTGACCCAAGCAGAGGCAGAAGGACCAACATGTTACATTTCTAACACGGACCAGTGTCAAAGCCTGATTTAATCGCAGATGTGTGTGTGGGTGTGTGTTAGATGTTTTATCTAAAAACCTTCTCTAAACTTAGGCAGAACAGCTAACTGCCTAACATTAACAGATGGAGGGCCCAACAGGAGTAACAGCAGGGTCCAACCAGCATCTGGACAGAGCCGAGCAGGAAGCGCCTCGTTCTGAGTCAAGTGCTGATTGTGTGTCCTGTAGTAATCAAGACACAGACAAAGACAGACTAAACGGATAGGGTTTGGGCTGCAGCCAGGCTGACAACCGCTTCTGCATATCAACACAGTGCCCCCACTTAACACTGTTGCGGGTGTTGGTTAGAGACCAGACATGGCAACTAAATATTTTACTGTGTTGTTCCAAACACTTATGTGATATTTGCTAATAAAGATTCTGATTTTTTCAAATTTGAAAACAATACTTTAAAGATGATATACAAGAGGAGCTTTACAAATTACAGTTCATTACTACAAATGTTCTTCCAAGCTACTGAACTGGGTATGGCAGGTGGGGGTGGGTGGGGGCATAGTTCTTAACATTCTTTGACTATATAAACTGAGCAAAGCGTATGGTGTACGCCACTATAATAAATCAAATTCAAGTCCCAAAAAGTTAAACTAATGGAGAAGTCACCAAAATATAATCCTAATATTAGTGATGGCCAAAATGAGCATTTTTAGTAGCAGTGAGGTGTTTATATTACATTTCCTGGGTTTTTAATAACATGCTGAGACATATCTGCAGTTCATTCACGCTGCAAGACAGAGAAGGACCTTTCAAAGTTTCTGCAATAAACGCACAAACAAGGATCAGATCACATGCAAG
The DNA here is from genome assembly GCA_014839685.1 of Anableps anableps. Taxonomy (NCBI): domain Eukaryota; kingdom Metazoa; phylum Chordata; class Actinopteri; order Cyprinodontiformes; family Anablepidae; genus Anableps; species Anableps anableps. Next base: position 3,962,874 of record CM026086.1, read on the forward strand.
TCCATCTGTCTAGATCGCTGGACCTTTCTTCTAACAGCATTCTCTGTGAAAGTTGATCACACTGCATAAAAAAAACATGCAGATCAGGGAATAAAATGGTTTTCTGAAATGGGAGAGAGGGAGCAGATAACAGGAAGGCTGAAGGAATCATCACAAAGTTGTTCTGCTTTATCTTTCTCAGACTTCAACCCCTGCCACAGAAAAATCCTGGATTTTGAAATGTTTGGATTTTTTTTGGAAACCTTTGAACTAAGCTAAAGATATACATTCTCTATGGAACACACAGAGTGAATGCTATTTTTGCAGTGGTTGCAGCACACTGTGACCTTTAGTATCTTTAGTAAAATCATTTAAGTCCAGTGTCAACATGTGAGGAGTAATTCCATTCAACACATGAAATGCATCATCATGCAACTGTGCATACGTGACAACTGGGATATAATACCCCACAATATTGCTTTCCAGACAGTCCTTTGAGGATGTATATAGCAAACACTGGTATTACAATGAGAATATAAATGCCATAAATTGTGCAGCTTTACTTTGTTTTAACATTTCTGACATTTTACAGACTGATTACATACTATGATGCAATAAATGATGAATAAAATGTTTTTTTTCTGAGTAAATAATGAAAGATGAGACTAAGAATTAAAGACTAGATCTGCAGAAACAGTGAAACAGTGCTGTGCATTAACTTCCCAAGAACATGACATAAAAGCCTATTTTTGAAGCCAACAATGAAAAAGATAAAATCAAATCCTATAATATGTCTATGGATGACAACGTTTACATGTCAAGAAATGAGACATGTCTATCATGACATCTAGGTCACTTCGTACTCTGTATAGGGATCAAACCTGTACTGTTTGTACTTAGGCCTAAAGTTTAACAAATATTTGATAACTATTCATCACTCTTAATATTTATTACAAGTTATCTTTTAATAATTTACCATTTATTTTACCATCCAAAAATCTGCTAAAGGCAGATTTCTATTGTTTTGAAATTCAATTCAATTTCAAAAATACTTTATTGATCCCAAAGGGAAATTAAATGTTGATGTAACTCATTTAGTCAAGGAGTTGTTATAGATGGTGATGGCTGTAGGCAGGAAAGATCTCCTGTAGCGGTCATCTGTTGTTGACAAGCACTGCCAATCCACCTCCCTTCCTTTTCCTGCTACTCTTTAAATCTCTGTCCGCCCGTATAGTCAGGAAGCCCGGCAGAGAGACGTTGGAGTCGGTGATCTGCTCCTGCAGCCGTGTCTCAGTAAAACACATAATACTGCATTCCCGATACTCTTGCTGAGTCCTCGTCAGGGCTTGAACTTCATCCAACTTGTTAGCTAACGATCTCACGTGGCCCACTATGACGGATGGCAGAGATGGTTTGAACTTCCTCCTTCTCTCTCTCCTCTTTGCTCCTGCTCTGCATCCACGACGTCTCCTTTTCAACTCCTCTGGGATTTCTGGCTTCAGTTGTCGTATTATTTCTGCTTTTGTGATGTTAATCAGCTGCTCCAATGAAATTTTGAAAAAAGAAAGTCTCAATGAAAGTAACAGAGCTACTCCAACTGTGCTGCCATCCTGAGCAGCGCAATTCAAGAAAAATAAATTGATCAAATGTAATTTTTACCCCTTATAAATAATATATAAATAGAAATTTTTGCTCTCAGAACAATAATTACGAGATTAAAAACTGTTAATGTTGAAGTACTTTGTCTTTGTAATGAGTTTATCCTCGTCTTTATATTCTCCACCTCTTCATTATACATTGCACGAAATGTGGTTTGTATGGTTTTCTTCTCCTCACTGCAAGCTGGAGAACTTTAAATATAATAGGGAAACCATTTTCTAAATCCACAAAACCTTTGTTCTCGATTCTGAATAGTAAAGACGCTTAAATTTGGGGTAGAAATGACAGCATTATGCACAAGACAAATGCTTATGGGCTAAACATCTTATGAACATCTCAAACAGAACATTTCATTACATTCAAGCTGTTTTTCTAAAGAAAAATTAATTCAGACTTGAATTTAGTGAAAGGAAGCTTTTCTCTTGCAATATTGTAGGAAACATGAGGCTTGATCATCATCTCAGCCTGGTCTGGTGGTGTGTTTGCTGCTGCCTGCAGCTGAGAGGCAGCAGCGAGAGGGGACACCTGGGAAGAGCATTTATGGCAGCGTAGAATGTGCTTTATAGATACACTGCTCTTTTAGCATTTCAATGAGAAATATATTAGAACCAAGGAGTGAGGTGGGGTGCGGGGGTGTTTATCATTTCCATACACTGTTGAGCTGGAAGTGCAGACATTGGGCCGAGCAAAGGGAGGAGGGGGGTCAGGGTGGAGTGCGTACCAGAACATGTTTTGAGCAAGATTTAAACTCACGCATCTCTTGTTGAACCACAGGGGAGACTTTCAGTGCAGGAGACTTTTTCCCTCAAACGACTGGTTGCACTGGTGCGACCGCTGATATTTTTTAGCTGCTCTATTGAGAAATCAGGTCACACTCTAGAGCTCTGTTGAGTCTCAGACCAGGAGTCCAAGTCAAGTTTCAAGTTTTAGGACAAGTCTAAGTCGCGTCTGAAATCTTTTTTTTCTGTGACTTAAGTGCGAGTCAAGTCAGAGTCTCAAACTCCAGTCACCATCTCTGAAAGAGAAACACCTTGCTCTCAGCTCACTTTTACTAGACAAATCATCTCATTTTTACCCTCTTGATGGTTCCCTTTTACAGGCTAAACCCAAATAATGAACTAAAGCTGAGTCCAGAGGCAGTCGATATCTGCATCTAATGGAGACCAGAGACAACGTCCTCTATCGTCCATGCCTTTGGGTCTAATTCTATTACTGTCTGGCCTTGTACACCCTGTGTGCTAATGACAGAGTCCAGACAGCAACCTAACAGAACTGAACAACAAGGAGGTAGAAATTGCAATCAATATAGAGGCTGGAACATTCGCCTCTCCCAGATGTTTTTATGGATCGAAATCCTTTATCTTAAAATTCAGCTGTTTTGTGGTGCACCACTTTACACCAGTTTCCTGAAACTAATTTCAGTCAGTTTCCCCTCGTCAAATGGGTGATCTACAGAGGTCTAGAGAGATTCAATTACCTCAGACAATAGAACATAGGCTTGGCCTATTTAAAAAAAAACCAACACAAGAGTAGGAAAATAAAAATCAAACTCTGAAATGATTCTGCCAGATACTCAGAGACAGTGAGTTCTCCTATAAAACACTGGATGTCTGAGATCACCATCTGCACACCTTATTATAGAAGAATTAAATGAGAGTCTCCTCAGCCAGAGGAACAGCTAGATTCTAACAGATTAAAGCACAAAGAGCTGAATTATTAAACCTGCAGAAGAAAATTGTGTAACGCCACATCTTTAGAGCAAACCTCAACTTAACTTCCCATGGATCAAGCGTACAACCAGTACAGAATGTTGCCCTTTCCCTTCCCTGGACCTACATGAAGCCAGTGTTAGTGAGGGCCTCCTCTGGCAGCAGACGTAGCACCACAGTCCATGTGAGGCCCCATCGGACCCGTTTCCAGGCCTGAGAGCTACTACCACTCTACCGCCAGCTCTCCCCGTGCACTCCTGGGACGTCACATACAGAACCATAGCTCAGGCAATCCGGAGGTGGTTCCTTAAGTTTCCTGAATACAGTGTTGCAGCTTGGGAACAGCAGCAGAGATGGTGTAGAGTTCCAAAAGAAAAAGAAAAGCATGCTTTTAATAAATCTTTGTTAGCATTCTGCTGGCGCAATCAGAAAATCTCTTCATCCTGTATAATCTGATGCTTTGATATTCCGCCGGTACACCTTCAGAGATGATGCTGAAATGCCGGGCGTGGCTCTCTTTGTGCTAGTCCTCCCAAAGAATATGACTGAGTGAAACAAAGACAGAGGAGAGGGAGGAATAGAAAAGGGAGGGAGGGGTAAACATAGGAGGGAGAGGGGGGGGGCATAATAGGAGGATGAGAGGGGTGACAGAAGAGGAACAAACTGATGGGATTTTGGAAACTAGCTTGGAGTGACTAAAATAAGATCAGAAAGAGCCATTTACAGGAAGAGGCAGGAAGCCTTACAGTGTGGGTTGTTGAGCCAGTTTATACTTCCTGAATCCAATATATTATTCATATGCTGCATTCAGAGAAGAACATGCTGCTGCCCTCAGTTTCCTTCAGATGCTTGATTATGTCCTTTACTTTCACTTGATTTTTACTCAACTCAGAATAAAGCTAGGCTTATGTTTCATTTAGATTAACAACTAATGACCATTTTAGACAAAACGACAACAACAAAAAAAAAAACATATGTCTAAATGTGATTTGAGTTTTATTTCCTTTAGACTTGAGATTACGGTTTTTCTTCACATTTAAAATCTCACAGTTGCCAACATTTTACCGAGGTTGATAACAGGATGTTATGACTAGGTAACTGTGTGAAGAACAACAACATCATGGAATGCATATTTTAACATCTCAAAACACAACTCTATTCAAATTCAACAATACTTTATCCCAAAGGGAAATTAAATGTTGATGTCACTCATTTAATTAAGGGGTTATTATAGATGGTGATGGCTGTGGGCAGGAAAGATCTCCTGTAGCGGTCCGTTTACAACCAAACTGAAGAAGCCTCTGACTGAAGAGGCAATGTTTTCCAATGACAGTCTCATGAAGAGGATGGTCAGGGTTGTCCGTAATTAAACGAGTTACGTCAACATTTAATTTCCCTCTGGGATCAATAAAGTATTTTTGAACTGAATTTGAAACTAATGTTATCCAACGATCTTAGCTGCCTCCACAAAGCTCTGAAAATCAGCCTCTGTCCCCTTTAGCTCAGCTGTGAGAAAGGACTGACTGACTGATCTTGTTTACAAAATCAAAAAATACACACTGTAAGATGACATTCTTTGCAGCTTAAATGGACTGGTTTTCAGTCAAAATTTAGGACTTTTTTTGTGATGACCAGAGTCAAAATACGTGAATGAGAGCAGTTGTTTTGAGGACTGGCCACTATACAATGTTTATGACATAATATATTTTTATGAGAGAATGGATAGCTTCAGACAATAATGAATAATAGTAAGTGGAACATTGATCGATATACTTTATGTATATTTGCTTGATGATTTTGACAATGGCTTTTGTCAAAATGTTTATTTTGTTGCTGAAATGTGCTATACTAATGAACGTGACTTAAAACTGCAAGGTCGATGAATACGAGATGTTGAAAAATTGATGCAAATTGGTGTTTTACATAATGACTTAAGTGTATTTTTAAGCTTTGTTTCACACTAAATATTTTAAATGAATAAGAACTAGTTCATGTTCAAGCTGTGAACTTAGTTCAGAATGCTTTGGTGATGCAGTGTGAACACGGATTCATTTAAATCCAGTAGATCTTAATTTAGAACTAGTTCTGGTTAGGGATGAACTGGAGCCACACTGGTCCCCAACATGGCCTGTGGACACACGGGACCTCTCATGACTTTCTTATTACCTACCTCCCCACCTCCAATAAAACACCAGATTTGTGAAGTGTACTTATACTTGTCCTGTTAACTGTTCTACTGCCACTTGAGCCATGGATCTCTGCAGCTCCTCCAGAGCAATCTGGGGAATCTTGACTGCATCTCAGAATAATGCTTGAGATATTGATAGATAACATAATCCTGCTTCAAACCTCACCACAACTTTATCCCCTACCTGTGTTCTTTGGTCTTCATGATGCTACTGTGTTTAGGAAGCCTCAGGGACATTACAGCTGTGGTTTTGCTGTGATGAATTGACAGAGTTTGGCTCCATTTACTCATGAGGTGACTTCTGAAGGCAACTGTTAAGTTACTGGATTTAAAAGATGGTAAGATCTGGTGATAAGTTGGTTTGTTTAGTCAAAATCCATATACAGAGAACCTTAGAACTGAGGGACAGTGTATTTCCTATTTTATCATTACTGTAAGTCAGGAGACATCAGGGTCAGGTGTTTGATTCTTTACTAAATGAGCATTTATTCTGTTCCTTCCTCCATGGCCATGTCTATCAGTCAAACCTTTAGGGACATTGAGGCTTCAGACATGGTAATATGAATAATATATGAAGTCCAGCTTCTCTTTTTGAGCACATTTTGATCCACAGGGATATATCATCTCCACTTTTAGCATGCATGGGTCCACAGGGGACTGCCGCCAGTAACTCGACACAGAGACCTGAACGACAACTACAGACAGACTACACCAGAAACATCTATAGGAGATTCCACCTGTCAGCCTGATATGGTGACAGCGGTCCTCCTCCAGATTTATTTCAGCAGTCTGGTATAAGCTGATCTAGCAGGATTCCAGGGACACATGCTTTAAAGACAAGCCCATGGAGCATTACATAGCTCATGACGTCATCTTTAAGGTCTGTTGTCAGGTAAAAACCACATGATCGAAGGTCTGACTGCATCTTAAATGACACTTAAAATATACACCCACCATCCACTTTATAAGGAATATCTTGCTAGTACAGGATAGGATCCCATTTTGTCTTTAGGCAGGATGGATAAAGGCTTTCATGTTATTTATTCATCTTCACCACCTCTAGACGTCTAAATTCATTGTTTGCTGCCATGTGATTAGCTGAGCTACAGTTTTTTAACAAGCAATAACAAGCAACAGACATACCTAATAAAGTAGCCAGTAGGTGTATATTAGAAAATACAGGCCTAGGGTGGGAATTAGTTTAGGTTATAATTCACAAAGATCACTCACTCTCTTAAAAAGCTCAGTTTATTTTGAGCTAAAAACTTGTTTTCTTGATCTTTTTCACTTCCCTTATAAACTTTTTCAGAATTTGTGTTAAACCTGAAGAAATATCATTTCTGCAACAAAAACAACAACAAAAAAACAAAACAAAACAAAAAACATACCAGAATTATGTAAAGACCAGGTCTTACAGTAATATATGGTAATAAACTTCAGAGCAGAAATGATGTTCTTGTGTTACAGATTGTACCAATGGAGATTTTAGAGTTCTGACTGGAAAGGGGCACAAACAGTTTTCATTGTCAGACTCAGACAGCAGCATAGCATGTATTCTTTTCAGTATAGCAACAGAAAGCAAGCCAACTGCAGGCAGTCATGGAAAAGTGAGTGCCATCCTCCAGAGTGTTAATTATGTGTAAATAATACAGGGAATGCTAAGCTTTCATTTTTTTCAAAATATGACCCGTGAAGCACACACCTCGATACTTCCAGATATTAGGTCTGCTACGTGTGGCTAAGGGACAGATGTCACAGCTCATCTACAGAAGTTTGTTTTAATAAGTCACAAACTCCACAAAGTCTTCAGAGACATATGTCTGGCTGACTGCCCTGTCCTGGCAGCGTGTTGGAACAGGGTCTGCTTAATGCTTCTAGAGTCTTCCAGCTGATGCTAGATTTTTTAAAAAGGAACGACTAAACGGTTCCTGAACATGTATCAGAAACCATTATATCACATGGCCAAAGAAAACAGGATGTCTGGCATCAGAACTTATGAGTGTTTGCCATTTTAGTCCACACCCATTATCCTTGGTAACCTTAGTCATCACTACAGATTTTGTATTAACTAAAAGCAAGTAGCTCAAGAAACTATCAAAAAGATAGTTATAAAAAATAATGTCCTTAATTACTAGTTGCTGTTTGCAGTAAATGAAATGGCTGAAGGTCCAACTTGAACTCATCCATCTGTTTTCGTGAATTTTTCACTGACATTAACTTAGGGCTTATGAGGGTCATAATATTGACAGGGTGGCTGCCCCCAATGATTGAGATAAAAAAAAAAAAAAAAAAAAAAAAAAAAAATTCCCTTCTCACCCTCCACGGGTGGTCTTTCTCAACCTCTGAGCTCGGGTCCTCTACCAGAGGCCTGGGAGCTTGAGGGTTCTGTGTAGTATCTTGGCTGTGCCGAGAACTGCGCATTTCTGGACTGAGATGTCTGACGTTGTTCCTGGGATCTGTTTTAGCCACTGCTCCAGCTTGGGGGTGACTGCCCCGAGGGGCCCGATGACCACAGGCACCACTGTGGTCTTCACCTTCCAGGCCTTCTCCAGTTCCTCTCTGAGGCCCTGGTATTTCTCCAGTTTCAGACCTATGCAGAACAGCGGCTGGGTAGCTCAATGGGTAAGTCACCCGACCTTCACCCGGGAGACCGGGGTTCCAATCCAGGCCGGGTCGCTTTGTTCAGATATCCAGTGTGGGTCCTTAGGCAAGATCCTTCGCGCTACTGCCTACCTCATGATGAGTGACAAAGGAATACACGCCATGCCGGCTCAGACGTCGCCCGGTCAAACAAGGTCTGCGTCAGGTGCTGGGGAACCAGGGCACCTTCACGAAAAATGGGTTACTGGAACAAGACGGAATTGGGCGAGAGGTGAAAACTTGGATCTGTTGGAATGCTACTACTCAAGTAACCCTAGTCAGAGGGGTTACATGCAAAGAATGCGGGAGGAATGGTTACGTCGACATCCCCATCCCCAAACGGCAAATGCTGTCACAACTTGAGATAGACGAGGTACAACACAAATGCTACGGCAAGGGGGAGCCAGGACGCCAGGTCAGAGGGGAGTTAGCTTCAACTCCCCACCCAGAGATTGGGTTAGCAGCCCCAATAATGAACGAACCATCACAGCTGAACGAGGCAGCAACTGACCTGAGAGGTAGGATTGTGGCCTGAATGAACACCAGGCAATCCCGATGCCTACCAACACCATAATGGAAACCAATGAGCTGGTGTACAACTCAGCATCAGTGATTTTGAAGCGCTCGAAACTGCCAAACAAAGGCTCCAAGCCTTGGCCAGTCGCCTAAAGAGGTACACGAGAGAAAATGAAGCCAGGATTAACCGGCTCTTCTCCAACCAGCTAAAGTGTACTCTCAATGGCAGGGTAATAACAACAGAGCAGACCCACCAAGGCTGGAGACCCAACAGTACTGGAAAGGCATATGGGAAAGGGAGGCGACCCACAACAGCAATGCACAGTGGCTAATCTCTCTACGAGATGACCACAGCAACCTCCCTGAGCAAGCCCCAGTAACTATCACAGTGGCAGATGTCCAAGAAAGAGTCTCAGGTATGAAAAACTGGACAGCACCAGGTCCTAACATGATCCATGCCTACTGGCTAAAGAAACTCACTGCCCTCCATGAACCAGCTGCTACAAAGTGGGACTCACCCTGAATGGTTAACTGAAGGGCGCACAAAGTCCATGTGCCCACTTATCTTAGCAGCTAAGATAAGTGGGCACATGGATAAATACATGAGTACAGCACAGAAGGGCATCGGCATAAATACCAGAGGAGCCAAACACCAACTCCTGGTAGACCAAACAGTCACCCGAGACTGCAAAACCCGACACACCAACCTGTGCACGGCTTGGATTGATTACAAGAAAGCCTATGACTCAATGCCACACACTTGGATCATTGAATGCTTAGAGATGTACAACATCAACAGGACTCTAAGAGCCTTCATTGCAGCCTCGATGGGGATGTGGAAAACCACCCTTGAAGCCAACTACAAGCCAATTGCACAAGTGTATATATGTGTGTATGTGTGTATCATCACCCTATGGATGATGACATTGTCATTTGACTCCTTTGCAGCAACTTGTCAGGTGTTTGGTTGAGGTTGGGATGATCCTGAAACCAGTGTCAGGTGAAGGGTGTCAAAAACCAAGCAACACAACCTATGAAACATGTTCATAATGGTTTCTGCCTGAAAGGAATAAAAAAAAAACTCAAATTACTTTGACTAGAATGTCTTCAAACATAGTGATGACCGTCGTTGGTTGCTAGTTTGTCAGTCTGATATTGAGTTTATGAGATCATGGTACTTCATCTAAATCCCCTTCCATTCTCTTCAGTTTTTTTCCACAAAGAACAAAAAAGACAAAGCACATTCACCAACGGTTCTAGGAACCAATTTCTATTTAGATAGATAGATACACACACACATACATGTGGTCGTTCACATTTCCAAATATATGCGACTTGTATGTGATCTCCTGTGTGAACCGTAAACAACCTGAAATGTCCCGCATGCGCAGTAGAGGACGCAATAACGTCACACGTAGCGAGCGAGCTCAGTGTTTGTGGAAGTAAACATGGATGGTAATGGTGGAGCACATCTTGCAATTTTAAAGTTGTTTTCCAGCACATCAGCAACTCTCTCCACTGACTGCTCTCCGCATCATCGTCCGCCATGGTTGTTGTTGTTTTTCTTCCTGTTTCTGCGTATCAGGACGCAGAACAGTGACGCTTGTTGAGTATAAATGACGTACAGGTCGGATGAATGCGACCTGGCCGTCCAGACACAGGTCACGTTTGAAAAGATCAGCTACGTCTCGGATTCAGGACCACAAATCCAAGTGGCCTGGGTCACATTTGTAAAAGTCAGATCTGGGTTGTTCAGACTGTCATGAAAAGATAAGATGCAGGTCGCATAAGGGGAAAAAAAAAAAAATCGGATTTGGGTCACTTCAGGCTGCAGCGTCAACGTAGCCTTTGTAACCTCCTGTTATAAAAATGCTGCATAAATCAAATATGATTTAAAGGAAATTTGACTTCATAAATTAACATCTTGAAATTGGGCCTCTGTCTCTAAAAACTCCTGCTCCATCTGAGACTCTTCAGGAAGTTATCACAACAACGCTCTTCTATTAACCCTTTAACAACGTTTTTATCAGCGTTTCACTGAGAAGTGGCTCGCATAATGAGCTCAGCAGATGTGTAGTTCCATCAGGTGTTTGCTAATTGCTGCTAGTGAGTCTGAAGGGGCTGATTTGGGAAGTCGCAGGGGATGGGGGCTCTGTGAGGTGGAAGCTCGGAAGCTTGGAAACTGTAGCTCTGAGGAGGAGCAGCACCTCGGTTGTTTTGCACAGCTGAATGGTTGCCATGGGAGATTAAAGGATTTCTCAAACATGCATGAAAGAATCAAGGCAACACTCCAGATATGTTTTTGATGAGGGAATAACATTAGAACATGATGTATTACATAATAATGCCCCTTTAAAATGTTTTAAGAATGTCAGTTGCTTAATCAGTCTTTGTTTAAATAAAACTGTAAAATCTTATTCTACTGTCGAGCTGAGTCTTCTCCCTCACATGGGTGTCAACTCTGCTCCTCATATGAAAAATGATCCTGACATGAATGCCCTCCCTATTCTACTTTATAGTTAATATAGTATAATAAAAAAAACTGCAACTGTTTCTATTTGTCAAATAATCTGAAGAATGTAACCTTATCCTTTAGTGGAGAAAAACTATGTTTTTCTTTTTAATATTTTATTTCATTACATTACATTATTAACTCTTGTTTAACTTCAGTAGCATCAAGATTGGGTGGATTATGTGTATTTAGTTTAGTCACATGTAGCTCTGCTAAGGAAAATGATGCATTAAAAAAGTGGAAAAAGAAGATTGTTTTCCCCTTACATGTTTTAACTGAAATTCTGTTTAGCTGATAGTGTCCAAATGAGTCCTTATATTCATAGCACACAACAAATGGATGAATTATATATTGTTAGATGACCTAATGTAAACTCCAGATCTAATAAGAACAGCAAATTAAAAGAAAAATAAACACTTTAAATCAGTTTCTACAAATAGACCAAGTTAGAACCCAGACAACATAAAAAAAAGGAGTGCTGCAGTGAGACATAGCTTTCCATTACATCTCAATGTGCACATTCCTGACTGAGACAGGCTGAGTAATGGCAATGGAGAACAGACCCAGATGGACTAGGCAGGAAATGAGGAGAGGAGGCGGCAGTACAAAAATCTGCCTCATCTGCGTCTCGGCTCCAGTGAGTGGAGAATCATTTAAACCTGGCAGGGAACACTCAATAAGCTGTGAACAGGCTCATTTTGTCAGCACTAATTTTCAAGGAGCAGCAGCAGATCTGGGAGGCTGAACAGGCCACAGGTGAATAACTTAGAGCTAAAAGGAACTTGAAGTCAGATATTCCAGATCCTAAATCAGCACAGATATACTTTCATAGTGATTTTCAAGCCAATTAAACTTCATTTATTTATATAGAACTTTTACAAGATGAAAGGAACACAAAGTGCTTCACACAATCAAACAGAAAGATAAACATTATCAGAATAAATAATAAATATTTTTATAATAAAAACTTGCAAATGAAGCAAAATATGCTTAGGAGCATGGCAAGCATGGACGGATCTACAGATTTCTTCCATATAAATAAAAAGGTCGAAACTTTGCATTTCAGCAGACTTATTTTCTTTTCCAATTGGTTCTGACACAACAGCAAAGACAGCAGTTCTCTAATATTTCTATTACAAAGGTCCTGATCAGTACCTGGAGACCCTGATAAACTCAACTCCTGATGCTGGGCTGCGGCACGTTACTTTCTATGCCCTGTTGTGTTATGTGCAACTAACTTAATCATAGCCTGTTTCGATCTGCATGGCTCAAAAACTGTATTGTGAACATTATATTTTCTTCCCACCATGTTCTGACGTTCAAAAAAACCTTTTAGTTTTTAAATGACTTTGCAAGTTTAGCCTGCCTTAAGTTCCACACTGAGGGACAATAAAGGATATTTCAATATAAAATAAAGAGAATACCTGAACAAAACAATGCAACTCCAACTCCAAACCCAGTCCCACCTTGTGGAATCAATGTCACCAGTTAGGTAGTAACACTTATTGTGAATCAATGTCACCTGCTGCTGTGCAAATGGAACATGCAACGAGGTGGAAATGAGAGGCAATTAGCAAGACAACCCCTATAAAAGAGTGATTCTGCAGGTGGTGACCACAGATCATTTCTCTGTTCTCCTCCTTTCTAGTTGAACTTTTAGTCACTTTTTCATTTTGTCAGTGCTGTCTTGCATAGAGGCATCACGAGGCGTGTTTTACAGCCCACTGAATTTGCTCAAGTAGTGCAGCTAATCCAAGACGGAACATCAATGCGAGCGGTGGCAAGAAGATTTGCTGTGTCTCTCAGCACAGTGTCCAGAGCATGGAATAGGTACCAGGAGATAGGCCAGTACACCAGGAGACATGGAGGGGGCCGTAGGAGGGCTACAACCCAGCAGCAGAACCGCTACCTCGTCCTTTGTGCAAGGAGGAACAGGAGGTCCACTGCCAGGGCCCTACAAAATGACCTCCAGCAGGCCACTAATGTGCATGTTTCTACTCAGACTGTCAGAAACAGACTCCATGAGGAGCGTGGTATGAGGGCCCGACGTCCACATATAGGGCCTGTGCTTACAGCCCAACACAGTGCAGGATGGCTGGCGTTTGCTAGGGAACACCAAAATTGGCAGAGTCGTCATTGGCGCCCTGTGCTCTTCACAGATGAAAGCAGGTTCACACTGAGCACATGTGACAGACGTGACAGTCTGGAGACACCATGGAGAACATTATGCTGTCAGCATCATCCTCCAGCATGACCGGTTTGGTGGTGGGTCAGTCATGGTGTGGGGAGGCATTTCTCTGAATGGCCGCGCAGCCCTCCATGTGCTAGCCAGAGGTGCCCTGACTGCCATAAGGTACCGGGATGAGATCCTCAGACCCATTGTGAGACCATATGCTGGTGCAGTGGGCCCTGGGTTCCTTCTTATGCATGATGATGCTCGGCCTCATGTGGCTGAAGTGTGTCAGCAGGTCCTGCATGATGAGGGCATTGATGTTATGGACTGGCCTGCCCGTTCCCCAGACCTGAATCCAACTGAGCACATCTGGGACGTCATGTTTCAGTCAATCCACCAACGCCACGTCGCACCACAGACTGTTCAGGAGCTAACTGATGCTCTAATCCAGGTCTGGGAAGAGATCCCTCAGGAGAACATCCGCTGTCCCATCAGGAGCATGGCCAGGTGTTGTTGGGAGGTTATACAGGCACGTGGAGGCCACACACACTACTGAGCCTCATTTAGACTTGTCTTGAGGAATATTCGCTGACGTTGAATCAGCCTGTCATGTTATTTTCCACTTTCATATTGAGTATGAGTCCAAATCTAGATCTCCATGGTGCAACAATTTGGATTTACATTAATAATTTTGTGCTCTTTTCTTCTCAATCAATTCCACTGTATTAATAGTTTTAAATGAGAATATTTAATTAATATTTTAATTTTAATGTTTTTATATTATATTTATGTTTTTAATATTTATTTGATATTTTAATTTTAGTGTTCCCTTTAATGAGAAGTGTGTATGTGTGTGTGTGTATGTGTGTGTGTGTATATATATATATATATATATATATATATATATATATATATATATATATATATATATATGTATGTGTGTATATATGTATATATGTGTGTTGGAGTGAATAAATATGAAGACAAAGGAAGGAAGGGAAGGACACACAAAGGTTGTGGCCTACAGACGATGCCAGAGATGTGTGTGACTAAATGAAGCCTTCAGGTGTGTGTGTGGATGGATGCACTCAAACAAAACCTTAATTCCTCCAGACATGGTCAGTGTTTGACTCAGGTAGTCATGAAGCTCTGCAGTGGTTGCACACATCCACACAACAGCCTGTGTTGATGGAGGTCAGCTGCTTGACAGCATTTACAGATTTTATTCAGGACAGTCTTACTTCACACAGATATAGGAATGATCACACAAAAGCCTTGGGTCATATTATTTTCATCTGGCAACCAGCACCAATCATTTCTATTTAACATATGAAGAGAGCTGTGAGGTCTGGAAAGGCACATGGGGGAAATATTTCATTAGTTATCATGTGTATTCATCATAAGCTTAATCTCTGCATCATAGCATGAGTCTTCTGTAAATATAAATTACTTACACATTTTTTCTAAAGTAATGGATTACCAATGCAGTTATTTTAGAACAGTTTTTTTGTTGTTGCATGTTTATGCTTAGTTTGCATTTCTAAAATCATCTTTGAGGGTTGTTTGACTGTTCAGACGCAATATATCCTACTGAGTCCTACTGGAATTTGAAAAGGTTGGTTACTGATCATAAGATGGAGGCACAACAGTTCGACATCTTAGTGATTTGTCTCTGAGTTTCAGTAATAATCCATAACATCCATTATACTGGCATTTCACACCTGGTGTCTGACCATAAGCCATCCATGGTCCAATAGACTTGGACCATGGTGTGATAATTTGGATTTACATTGATAATTTTTGTATTGTCTTAATCAATTCCACTGTGTTAATAATGTTTTTCAACGAGAATATTTCATTAACTGAGATCAAGGATGTGTTATTTTAGTGCTCCCTTTAAGTTTGTGAGCAGTGTATATTACAAGCCAAAATATCGAGTCATATCAAAACAGAGACCTAATATGTTTTTGTTCGCGTGGAAATAGAGCAAAATTTCTAAATATCGTGTCGAGAAGAACAAAAAAAATAATTTATTATTTACTGAAGCTTGACGTTAGGGTTGCACCGATAAATCGCCCCCGATTTCCTTAATTTTGGGAGAGCAGTGATTGGCTGATATTACATGTGAAACTGATCTTATCTACTTCCACAGCCACTGTCCCCTTTTGCTCTGCTGTGAGAGAGGGCCCACTTACCGTCTACATGTGTGCAATCAACACCAGTCACCCCACTGCTGCCAACTTGGCAACTTTTCAGACCAAGACATCGGTGTTTGTTAAAAATGGAATCGGCCAGAAAACTGCAATCAGTTCTCCTCTACTTCATGTGTCAAATCAAATGTACGTTTAAATGTCAAAAGATTATAGCAGCTTTCTTAATCCAGTTATAATCTGTCGGCGCATATTAGGGCCAAAAATTGACGTGTTGCTGTCACTAAGAGGAATAACCGGACCAGATATGACTGCACTTTCTAAAATGTCTTTGGCAAGAGGATTTAGTGCAAAACTAAATACAATATATTTTGTGGCACCTTTAAATAATTACATTTTCAAGTATTAACATGATTTTAATAACGATTTTAATAACGTTCCACACTGTACTCTGTATTGGCCCGGATATCTGACAGAGAGAAACGGTCTTAACTAAATATTACTTTAGTAAAGGTTGGATGTCGGAAAGGCTTCATTAAAAAAAGATGTCAGCAGATGGGTCCAAGTACCAAATTAAATGCTTAAATAGATAGTGGGTTACATTTAAACATCCTGGTTACATGAGATCAGTGTGGTCATGAGAAAATCTGTACCTTTTACACTGAAAGATGAACTGATGTATGAGAACATTCGTTTGGAGATCTGGCAGATGGAATAGGTCATTAACCCCAGAATTAGGGATGGAGACTTTAGTTTGACTTTACCCCTGTGGTATCTGTGGATGGTCTTTAAATCTCAGCCAAAGGATAATGACTAAAAATTACAGCTTGGTCACAGCTGTTTAACTTAAGTGTTTTGTTTACTACTTTGTGATTTTTGCAAAAGCTGAAGAAGTTTTTGTTCACATTTCTTTCTGCTGCCTCCAATCCCCTTCAGGAGTATCCTGCTTATTTCAGTATGTGAAGAAAGAAGACTGAACTTCCCACAAATGTTTTAATTTCTGAGCACCTCATTAATTTAATTTATTTACATAGTGCCAATTCACAACCCGTCATCTCAAGGTACTTTATACTAAAAAAAGTGAGTTCAATCCAATCATGTATACATTATGCATGATTTCATGAGAAAATACACGAGGATTTACAAACTACAAAAGCATACTTTGGACACCAAAGACCAAACAAACTAACAGCACAGGGCCTGGGTAGGGTAAATACTCACTCTTCAGGATGATATAAGCACAACTGATTTTCTGTTGACCCTGGGGGAAACACTGAACTCTTGCTGCTGCATGCATGTCTGTTAATTCTGATGAAAAAATAAGAAACATTTTCATAAACCGCTGATTGCTCGACTGCTCTTCAAGTTGAGCGACCTCTGACTTTTCTTTCATGTCTTTTCCTCTCAAAGACAACTTCCCCTTCCTCCTCGCCACTACTGCATTCAGCTCCTCTCATCCAACAGCAGAGTCTCCCTGCTGGGATCCAAATGTTGCAGCGTCTCTCTTTGCTAACCAGTGTTCTGAAGCCAAAGAGAATGAGATCATGAAGAAATACAAAATCGGGGCAGGTGGACAGATTTGGAGGGATGCTCGGTCATGACAAAACGAGCACGACCACATACCAGCCTAATGTGGTACATGGCTAAGGGGGATGTAATACCCCTCAATGTTTACAGCGTCGTTCCAACCTCATGACTTGCACACACCAAACGTCCTCTGGCCAGAGGGGACATGATGTTTCTATGGGACAGGGGAAGAAGTGTCCTTCTGCGTCCCTCTCTCTTTCTGTGAAACTTGAGGTCTCATAGGTCCTCCCCACAGGTTTCATAAGATCCAGAGCCACATGGGGCTCTGCTGGTAGCGACGGTGATGACTGAAAACAAATGACGTGCCTTAGCAACTTTTCACATGTCTCCATGGAGACAAGTCTGAAAGAGGTGAATTAGAAAAACAGACCACAGAATTAGACGTGGCTAATCTAACGGCTTACTGTGTGTAAATAGTATCTGTTGGTACATCTTCTGCTTAAGTGTTAAATTGGCAAGATAAATGATCATGAAAATTACCGCCCTGATATTTCCACTGATCTGAACTATTGGTGCTGATGATTAACCACAACTAAAGATGAACCAAGAAATCACCTGGAGACCAGAATAGGACAGTTTTCAGCTTGACCATGACTGGTGATTGTTACTAATTGAACATGAAGGGGAGTTTCGTAAAGACCGTGGTCATTTGTTTGTTTCTGACATTCAGAAACATAGCAACAAGTATGAAGATTTGTCTGCAGGGGTGTCAGAGGAGGCAGTTATGCTGCTGCTTACATTCCTCCTGTAAGCATTTCAGCAGAGGTCAGGTCAGGTCAGGGCTGTTTTGTTCTGATCCGTTCTTCACAGAGGCTCTGCCTGGATCTCTGCTGAGAAAATCTGCCTCATCAATCTGTCTGCGCATCTTTCCAAGACTTAAGTCCATCTTAGAGAGAGGAATCAGTTGGAATATTTTCCATCTCATGTCCAACTTTTTTTTATTGCCCCCCCCTACTATGCCAGTTACTATCCACCCAGACCACAACAGAGTCAAACGCCTGAGCGGCAATCTGTGACCCATCCCTCCATCCCCTCAACTCTGGCCTTTTTAGGAAAACAGTCACACAGAGAAACAACGTGATCATTGTCCTCACAGGTTTGAAACCACAACACCACCAGTCTGAAAAATGGAGCTGGATCCAGTTTCCTCTCTCAGATGGAAACTATTCTGTGTTTTGCTGCTCATGCATTCCTTCATGGCTTCCATGAACACACACACAGATTAGAAAATTCATTCACCTTGCTATGTGAGTAGCTCCAGCTATTCAAAAAGAACCAATCACAAGCCACTGGAAGGCTTGGAGGTTTTTAATGGTGCAAACAATAAAAATGTGATTTTTTTTTTTTTTTTGGCTAACCATGTCAATCTGAGCTTCAAAGATGGACATCAAAGAAGCTCTTTGAGTAACAATTTCTGATCTGCAGAAACATTTATGAGGGTAAGAAATCAGTTCTACCTGCCAGGATGGCCTACCAGATGGTTCCCTTTATTTGAAGAGCACTTTATTTGATGCACTTACAGGGTTTGAACATGTGTTCAAGTCTGTGATCCACTCCAGGAGTGGTCAGTTTAAAGATGCTTTAATACATGAATCTTTATTACAGTTCATATGCTGGAATGTTCTCTTGCCCATACTCAATTGGATAGAAGGCCTGCTTCTCAGATCTATGACCACAGATTGAGTGATGGGCTATTCTTGCATTACAACCACAGCCTGTATGAAATGAATAGATGAATTCACTGACGTCAGCAATGGGTCTGAGCTACAATTTTAAAGCCTCAGGTTAGGCAGCTAGCCAATAACCATCAAGGAGCTGAGAGAGACCATATTTGGAAAACTAGACAGAGCAGGAGAGTCAAACCTAAACCCTATTGGACTAAAAGCTCATACCTTTGAGATGCAATATTAAATTGTGAGATTGTTTCCAGAAAGAACACCAAAATACTAAACCAAAGCAATGAGTGTAACTAATCTAACAGTGGTGTGAATGTTCAGTTGGGGTGTGACGATGCATCCAACTTGGTAGATTAGATGCTAGATTCACAAGAACAAGATGAGATTTAAGCAATACTAAGAAAGCATAGAATCCAGTTTTTGTTTCAGCAACTTTACAAATCAATCTGTTTTGCAAGCTACTGTAAACACTTGAAAAAAAAATGTAATCTATGAACAATAACATAGCATATTATTACAGTACAACAACAGATTTAAGATTGTATGTGATAGGATTGACAAGTGTTGCAAAACTGTTTCTTTTCCAAATAGTTCTTCAGTTGATCAACCATCTGATAAAGAACCCAGTGGAGCAGGGTGGAGCATCTATTGCAGCACTGCACTTGGTACAGTCTAATGAACATTTGCACCTTCTTTCCTTTCTTTCCTCAGCAGGTTAAACTGCCTAATCCTCTATTTAGACTATAACTTGATTAACACAACTTGACTGTGCATCCTCTTTTGGCTTTCTCTGTGTATGCATTGCTTATTAAGTGCGCCATAGAAGCCGAATTTTGGCTCTGGCTATGGATCTAAACTCCAGCAAAAAATGCGTCTTTTACCAAGTAATTTGATCAACTATTTGAAGACTAAATCTGTGTGTCATGCTCTATCAATGATTTGTTAAAACAGTCAGAGGGACTGTAGGCTTAAAAAGATGAGCCACTATGATCTAAATAAAATAATTTTGTTTTCAAAAGTTATTAAGTATAAGCCAGACTTGTTAATTACTTGGTATTGGTACTCGGTATCGGCGAGTACCTAAACTGAGGTACTCGTACTCTGTTGGGAAAAAAAACTGGTATTAGGACACCTCTAAATAGAACTTTGCTCTTGTACTTAACAACTGATTGATTGGTGTACTACACTGACATATGCTTCAATGAAAGGGCCCTAGAAGCATCTTTGAGGAGTTCTAGACTTGAGGTTCTTGTGAAGTATGAAATGTTGTGGCAAGAGCAAACTTATTCTTGTTCTTGCCACATCAAGTATAAAAAAATAATTTATTACTCTGCAGTTTGTACAGGCTTTAAATGAAGACACCTATTATGGAAGAAAGGTACAAAGGCATACATTGTTGAACAAAAATCATAAGAAATTACGTTTGAAAGAGGTCATGTGGAAGACACTGCAAATGTTTGGAAGAAGGTCCTCTGGTCTGATGAGACTAAAAATCAACTTTTACTCTACCTGTCAGAGTTGATGAAATGGAGCTAAACAGAGAGAAACCCTAGAAGAAATCCTGATCGAGGCTGAAAACAGACTTAAGACTAGGGAGGAGGTTTACCTCCCAGCAGGACGATTATCTCCAACTTGTGGATAAAAGCATATGCATGTGCTACAATGGTCCATTCCAGACCTGAATGCAACTGGGGACCTGTGTCAACACTTGAAAATTGCTTGATCGAGCATAAGCTATTTTGCAAAGAATGAGTAGAATAAAAATATCCTTTATAGTTCCACAATGGGGAAATTTCTGTGCAACAAGAGAAAAGTAGCAGTGAGAGACAATAACAGAAAAACAGACTCACACAAAGAATATAAACTATGGAAAAAAACAGAAGAATAAAAAGAATGCTATACAGTAAGGCAAAATTTCAACATAAATACTGTGTAGTTGTAAAAAATGCTCCCATCCAGAGGAATGTGCAACTGAGTTGGTTAATTAAAAATGTACAAGATGTGTATGTCTCTGAGCATTAAAAAAAAAAAAAAAAATAAATAAATAAATAAAAAAAAAAAAAACAAAAATATTAAAAATACAAACAAATTAAAATTATTGACAATAGAAAACGGTAAAGTTGTACAGATACAAGCATGGATATACATACGTTCGAGGTTTGTTGGGAGTAATGATGGTTCTAGAGCCTAACAGCTACTGGGAGGAAGGATCTCATATAATGCTCCTTAGTGCACCTAGGATGCAGCATGGGGTGGGAATGATCAAAAAAGTGGTACAAAAAAAAGTGGTACAAAAAAGTGGTATTCCAGAAAACTTGAATCAGTAAATCCATTGAAAGTTGGTGCTTCAATGTACTTTTAGACTTATTTGTTGCAATAATAATAATAATAATAATAATAATAATAATAATAATAATAAATAAAAATAAAAAATAAAATAAAAAAAAGTCAAATTTCCCTTCTACTTCAGAATTATACAGAACTTTGCATTGGTAGATCACATGGATCCCAACAGAATACACTGAAGCTCGCTGTTCCAAAATGACAATGAAAAAGTTCAAAGAGTTAACTTAATATTTTTGCACAGCACGGCAAGCCAAAATCAAGCAGAAATGTTAAAATCAGTGGCATAAAGCTGCTTGTGCTCATCATCCAGCTTGCTTGGTTCCAAGAATCTGTGTGCACCAGCTGAGGACACACCATGATTTATCTCTGCACAGATTATTGACTAAGACCAGGAACGGGTAAACATTGGCTGGCTAGAGCTGCTGATGTCGACAGGACAGATAAAAGCAGTTTACAGGGCTACGCCGTAAATCACAGCTTTGTGTTTATGTGCTGCTGATAGAGCCACAGAACAAGACACACAGATGGAACGCTTTCCTGTGTAACATTCTTTATGTAACAAAGTACTAATTCAATGTAGTATTTGTCGTACTGAGCTGCTTAAAGCCAAAAACATCAGTATGATCAACAAATACTGCAGGAAAGATCACAAGCTGTTTAAACCTGGAAGTGTTTCAGAATGACAGATAGGTGAGCTGTGGGAGGGTTTGACGGGCGCCACAGAGAGCAGCTGTCAGGACAGAAATACAGAAGCAAAACAGCAGGGTGAAAGGGGAGACCCTGACACTCTCCTCAGGTCCTCAGGTCTCCATATGAGGCTCACTAGACTGCTGAGAGCGCAAACAGGCTAGATGATGTGGAGGGAGGGGAGGGGGGATTACAAAATGACTGAGGGAGCTGGGTGAAGGCAAGCAAGGTAGAAAATGGAAATCCTACAGAATGAGGAAGGAAAGAAGAATCAAGTAGGAAGGAAATTAAGAGAGCGAATAAGAGAAGTGTGAAGAAGTGCCTGAGGCTGGACTCTTCAGCTGCGCTGTTTGTTAAGAAGACTCAGAGTTTTCAGACAAAGAAGAGCAAATGTGAAAAATGAGCAATGGCACCCAGAATTCAACTAACATCTGGTTTGGTGTGTGGGTTACAGATTACAAAATAGATAAATATGTTGCTGGTTGGTTGGTTTCACTGAATTAGACTTTCAGGATTCTTAAAGAAAGGCAGACATGTTTGTCCAGCAGAGAGGCAGGAAGCTTCAGATTTTCTCTGATTCATTTAGACATTCATGATGATTGAATCTGCTCTGGTTATGGTCTGTTGCATTAATTTAATCACAAGTCACTCACTTTCTGATTATGTAACATGTTTGAACACATATACACAGCAGGAAAATATGTCTGCATCATTTACTTTATTTTTCATTCTCTTGCGATATTTTGTTTTTGCTCACAAACAAACCACATACGTCTCTACGCCAGTAGAATAATGAGGCGCATCACTATCAGGTTAATTAGTGGATGGGATTAAATGTGATGAGAGGCAGGGCTTAGGAAGAGAAGGGGGGATGGAAGGCCTAGAGGAGAGCATGCAGAGCTGCATCTGGATGCTGGGAGCACACAGAGTCCAAAGAAAACCTTTGCTCCCATGATCACAAGCAGAAGAGAAGGTGAAAGATGGATGCATTATGTAACTACTGGGGTTTAAAAGGTGGCAGGCGGCTAAAGATTAATTCCAAAGAGCGTGAATCTCAACAAGTTTACTGTATTGTTTTAGTGCTGCTTGTCAGCAGAAAATCCCGAGCGACCAGAGTCGGACAATTATCAGCTTTACCAGACCGGACTCATGACCAGCGGGTCAGAAACTGAAATATCCCATCTTTTTTTGGATCAGTGATTGCACCATACAGGAGCACTAGCAGCTGGCACTGACAGCACCATCCTTCTGTGTGCACACTGTAACTGAGTAAAGAATCAGTAGTTCTCAGCATCAAAGATGTGTTGGTAATGAAGTCAGAGGAAGCAGAGATTCAAGAAGCTGTTTAAAGGAAACTCTGCCTTCCGTCACATTCCGTCTGAATGCAGACCGCCAAGCTCTGACACCGGTCAGACAGTGTACAATAAAAGGTACGTGTTTTGATAAGCAACGTGTTATTCAGACCTGTTGAGTATTATGGCTTTTTCTTTCTTTTTTTTTTTTTTTTTAAAAACTTATTAACTATTGTTTGGCATTTTAATCAAAACTTTAAATGAAAAAGCACTCACAGGACCACAGGTTTGTTTTTAACAGTGCTCTGACAGATTTTAAGATCACAAATTCTTCATTTAGTTTGGCTGTCTCCACCATATAAAGGAGCATTAGAAACATTTCCAAAAACAAAAAACAACTCAGAAATCGCTAGACTAATTTCACATATTTAGAGGAAAAAACTTGGATATTTCAGAGAATATCCTCGTTTTAATATTGTTCATTTACTTTTTTTGCTCTGCAACAGCCCTAAGACGGTGTCATACTGACGTCACTGAAATCCAGCAGATGCTGTGTGCTTTTATGGATTTCGCTAAGTTTTTCATATTTTCCTCACACGTCGGTATTTAAAACCAGCTCTCTCATCGGTCACTCCGTTCCGAGTCAGTACCACTTCACTCTGTCTTCAAAACCCCCGTCCTTTCTTCACACAAACAGCCGAGCCAATCATTTCTACAAGACACCGAGTCCCCGCTGACCTCTTTTTCTACTGGTCAAAAACCACCAAATAACATACAGTTTTAAATTGCTTTTAGAAAATGTTTTTTTTTTTAAATCATGTTTAAGCAGCAGCTCATGATCTGAGTTGATACCTCAGCTCTTTAATGCATTGACGAAAACAAAATACTGAAGAAGTCAATTTTCACAACCTGTGCGGCTAGAGCCATCAGCATTCACCTGGTCATTACACAGTTCCTCGTGATGGATCTGAAACAGTCGCAGAGACAAAGTTCCCCTCAGTCTCTCCGTTTCAGCTGTAAGCATGACACGCCACATATCTAGAACTGTTCCATGTCAAAGAATGCTCCCAGTAAATATTCACATGAATCATGATTTCATGTTTAATACAGCTTCAGTTTTACAATGAGAAGGGATGAACTTTATTGGCCTTGAGGGGAAACACAGCTGCACATTAGAAGCTGACATAATGTGCATATAAGCAGGCTCTGAAGAGAGTAACACAAACACCACCCTGACTGCACACAAGTCACTTCTTTCAGCTGCTGCCTTTAGAGGTCATCTGCCTCCATCATCTTCCTCATCATTGGTTCCCCAGACCCTTCTCACCTATTTTCATGAACCCTCTCTGTAGTTTTCTCCCTCCCTCTCAGCAGCATGTTCAACTTCATCTGCCCAACATATTCACCATCCTTCCTGTCCTTCCTAACCAAAGGACAACAGAAAACTAAACACTAATTGTGAACATGTTTCAGCACAACCTGCCAAACAACAACTAAACGATGCCACCAGCAAGACTGAAGAAACATTCACCAATGCAGCAGTCCAACACTGACTGTGTAGGTCGGAGGTGCCCAAGTCCAGTCCTCTAGAGCTACCACCCTTCTCCAACACACCTGGATCAGTGGCTTGTTACCAGGGCTGTGCACAGCAGGGTTACTGCTGCTGAGGGAATTCAGCCTTTTGACTAAGGCGTGTTGGAGCAGGGATGGATCTCTGGAGGACTGGCCTTGGACAACTCTGGTCTAGATAGCTGTCCACTAGGTTAAAGCTCACCTGCATCCTGGGAGTTGAGCACCTCCAGTGCATGCATCATGGCACTGGCAAACACATTGGCGTCTTCCTTGCTGCCAAAGTTGAGGCCGTAGACCTGTCGAGCATCTCGCCACTGATGGAAGGTCTGCGTGGCCTGGTTGTATTTCAGCCCCTTGGGAATGGCACAGTTTATCACCACCTTTGGGCAAACAGAGAGGAGCCAACATTCAGATTATCAGCAACGTTTTGACAGAACCAGTTGCTAATGCAGGTTTTACACCATTTATGCAGAGTGAAGGAGGAAGCTTCAGCCTGGAGCAGATCAAGGTCAGGAGAACATACAACATCCTAGAATTTTATTGGAAGTTGTAACAACAATATGACTTGCTAATGGTAATGTGTGCTCTACAATCTCAACATCTGGTTTTGGTCCATACATAGGAAAATGTGCTTTAGTGAACTTCCGTCTCTCAGTGCCTGATAGCAGTCTGTGTCCAGGACATTATTACATCCTCCTGTTGATTTCAACAGCACCTTAAACAAGAGTTAAAATGGGTTTTCCTGGGCACGGCGGTGGCACAGGGGTAAAGTATGTGGCCCATGTATGGAGGCCTCAGTCCTCGACGAGGGTGAACAGTCCTCCACTTCTCACAGATAACCAAAGGCCATGATTTCAACACTTAATGCACCCTAACGTTTTTATACTAAAAACATCCGTCCCTCACCATGGTCTAAAATAAGACAAGAAAGAAATCAAATTTCTATTTTAAAGAGAAAAATCTGAAATTCTTGTTGACAGCAGTAAATTTTTCTACATTACTGAGATGCCGTAAGAAATCAGCAGTAGTTACTGCTGACCAGTCGGGGGTGATAAATCCTGCTGGACTACGAACTGCTGTCAGTGTTTAGGAAGTCCAAAATGATAAGGATCTATATGCTCTATAGAACACACACAAAGATCTCTTAATAATCCTAGCTGTGATAGCAGCCCTACACACATTTAGTTTAAATGACAGACTCCATGATCGCTTTGCATTTGATTTATAATCATAGAACCCTTGTTTTACAGCACCAGTGCTCTGACACACACACATAGTTATCTCTGCTCCCATTACAAATAAGTAAGTTACTGCTTACAACAGAGATTAATTTCAAATTAGAATAAAAGCGATATCTGCTGCAGATCAGAGCGTTACACAAAACACTGATCATAAATCAGTTACAGCATTCTGATCCATGCATTTCTAATATGAGTAAGTTATGAGTATTACTTTTCCCGGCATGCAACTTGCACAAAAAAATAAATAAATCAGCTGATCAGCTCTTTTTACCATATGCATATATAGTCATTTTACAATGTCTCTCCACAACAGGCCTAAAGCTGGAACCAAGGCAGGACTGTTGCCCCCGTGGTGATGTCACCCTAACACCACTGACTTATTACTACCTGGCCTTAGCTGGAGTGCCACTATGCACTTGGATTACTGATGATGTTGGTGTAATAGTCCAATAGCAGTGGAGAGAAGGAACGTGTGTGCCACCAACTGAACACAGTCACACACACGTACAAAACTGAGCTGTGGAAGAGCTCACCTTCCCACATACGTGGTTCTGCCCCAGGGGCGTACGCCTGGATTTAATGCTGAGGTATTTGTTACTACTTTGATGAATGAATTCATCATGACAAGACTGTTTGGTTAACTGGCCTTTCTAAATGCCCCATAGGTAGGTGTGTGTGTGTGGGAGAGAGACAGCATACATCCTAGAGATTCTGGCAAGTGGCCTTAGTGAAATATGATAATTACTCCCGTGGATTCAAATTCAAAAATACTTTATTGATCCCAAAGGGAAATTAAATGTTGATGTAACTCATTTAGTCAAGGAGTTATTATAGATGGTGATGGCTGTGGGCAGGAAAGATCTCCTGTAGCGGTCTGTTTCATAACTGGTTTGAAGAAGCTTCTGACTGAAGAGACTCTGTTTTCCAGTGACAGTCACATGAAGAGGATGTTCAGGGTTGTTCATGATTTTCTTGATTTTATGCAAAATCCTTCTTTGCACCATCAACTCCAGAGGTTCCACAGTCGTCCCCAGAACAGAACCAGCCTTCTTTATCAGGTTGTTGAGCCGTTTTAGGTCCCTGGCTCTGATGCTGCTGCCCCAACAGATGATGGCAGAGGAGATGATGCTCTCAACAACAGACTGATAGAAGATCTGCAACATCTTGCTGCAAACCTTGAAGGATCTTCCAGACTTTCCCGGGACCAGACAGGATGTCTTCCATAACAGTGGAACCTTCTCTTGGGTCAAGCTAAGGTTGAAGAGGTGTTGCAGAATCCCACAGAGCTGCTCTGCACAGGCCTTCAGGACTCTGGGGCTGACACCATCTGGACCTGCAGACTTGTTCTGGTTCAGTCTCTCCAGCTGCCTCTTCACCTGACTTCTAGAAACAGAAAAGTAGGAGGGGGAGGCAAAGGGAGCAGCAGCATCTTCTGATGTGGTTCAAGACAAACTAGTGGAAGCAGAAGAGTCCATGACTGAGGTAGAGGATAAAACATCTGAGGTGTGACAGGAAAGCTGTGGGTCAGAGGAGGCTGGGATGTCTGTTTGGCTGGGGGCAGGAGGGGAGGATGGGGAGCTTGTTGCTGAACTGAACCTGTTGAAGAATGTGTTCAGCTCATTTGCTCTGTCCAGACTTCCATCTATCTGATCCTCCTTCTGCTTGAAGCCTGTGATCTTCATCCCTGACCACACATCTCTGATATTGTTCCTCTGCAGTTTACTCTCCAGCTTCTTCCTGAACACCTCCTTGCTGTCTCTAATCTTGACTTTGAGCTGCTTCTGTATGCTCCTCAATAACTCCCTGTCTCGCTCCCAAAAGGCTCTTTTTTCCTGTTTAACAGTTCCTTCAGCTCACTGGTGATCCAGGGTTTATTATTAGGGAAGCATCTCACTGTTCTGGTGGGGATGGTGCTGTCCACACAGAAGTTTATATAGTCGGTCACACTCACTGAGTGAAGTCATTAATGCCATGACTTCACTCAGTCATGGCATTAATGTCCTCTCCATGTGGCTGTTAAAGAGAAATCCACTCGGTAGCATCAAAACAACCCTGTAGGGCTTCTTCGGCTTCCTGTGACCACTTTCTCACAGTCCTTGTTGTTACAAGTCGTCTCAGGACAAGGGCTTTATATTCTGAGCAGAGAAAACAAGGTTGTGGTCTGATTTACCCAGAGGAGGTCTTGCTTTGGAAATCTATGAATCCTTGACATTTGTGTAAAACAAACCAAATGTCTTGTTTTCTCTGGTAGAGCAGCTGACAAACTGTTGAAACGTTGGCAGTGCAGCAGAGAGAGCGGTGTGATTAAAATCACCAGATTTCGCCACAAAAAGAGTTGGGGTGTTGGGTCTGTATCTTAGCAACAGTGGAACTGATGACATCACATGCATTGCTGGCAACGGCTGAGGGTGGAACGTAAACAGCCACCAAAACAACACTGGTGAACTCTCTTGGCAAATAATATGGACGAAAACTTACTGCCAATAGTTCAATGTCTGGACTGCAGAGACGACGCTTCACAGTAACGTGTCCTGGGTGACACCATCTGTTGTTGACTAGCACTGCCAATCCACCTCCCTTCCTTTTCCTGCTACTCTTTAAATCTCTGTCCGCCCGTATAGTCAGGAAACCCGGCAGAGAGACGTTGGAGTCGGTGATCTGCTCCTGCAGCCGTGTCTCAGTAAAACGCATAATACTGCATTCCCGATACTCTTGCTGAGTCCTCGTCAGGGCTTGAACTTCATCCAGCTTGTTAGCTAACGATCTCACGTGGCCCATTATGACGGATGGCAGAGATGGTTTGAACTTCCTCCTTCTCTCTCTCCTCTTTGCTCCTGCTCTGCATCCACGACGTCTCCTTTTCAACTCCTCTGGGATTTCTGGCTTCAGTTGTCGTATTATTTCTGCTTTTGTGATGTTAATCAGCTGCTCCCTGTAGTAAACCACCCTATTGCTATGGGTGCGCATCATAACAAAAGAGCAAAATATAGAAAAGTATTGGGGGGTGGAGGGAATCAATCCAGCACAGCATCCAAGACAAGAAGGAACAGTTGTCTAAAAAAAAAAAGCAATTTTTCCAAGAAAAGCAGGAAAGAAATTTTGAAAGAAAGAAAAAAAAAAATCTCAACGAAAATTACAGAGCTACTCTAACGTGCTGCCACCCTGAGCGGCGCAATTCTAGAAAACAGGATCAGTGGTCAGTAGAGTATGCTGATCTCCAGGCCTTGTAGAGGAGTGAGGAAGAGAGTTGAAAGGAAGACTAGTTTAAGGCTGTGTCTTTGGAAAAACCTGGATATGTTTTGGGATCTATCCCAGCTTCTCTCATGTCTCACTTCATTGTCAGCTCCCCTCCAGAAACTCTTTGTTTCCACTCTATACACTGCAAAGAGTGTGAGGAAACACTGTCTGTGTACTTCTACAAGCAGATGGCAACAAAAGGCTCAATGAAAACACACACAGACTCGTTGAGGGTTTTGTAGAAACACGTCCTTAAACACTGGCATCAACTCCTCAGATCCCACTCGAAGCACAAAAAGGCAGTGACGTGTTTAGGTCACATGATCCCACACTACCTGATGATCCTGGATCTTGCGTCCTACCACGCGGAAGGCGTTGTTGCCCGTGTGGTGATAGATGTGGACTCTGCTGAAGCCTGTGGAGCCTCCAGCAGGGACCCACTTCTTGTTGGCATCGTCGTACACCATGACAGCAGCTCGTGCCTGGCAGATGCTCTGTTCACTGCATCACAAAGACACAAAGAAGACACAATGAAATAAGTCACAGCTTTTGACAATAGCTTAAATTCAGCCAAAAAGAACACTTTTCAAAAACTGCTGATCTCTGGCATGAAAGCTGCCAGTAAGTTCACCAAGAGGTCAGACCATCTTTCTGAGATCTTTCTGAGCCACAGCGCCATGCATTCATGTTAGAGTTAAGAACCGGACAAATATCTGACTCAAGATCTGCAGTTCAAATACAGAAAAATCTCAGCACGTTTTACCCTGATTCATTAACTGCATCAAAGTACTCTCATCAGTAAGTCTGTAAATGCCTCAAAATAAAAAAAATAAATAAAAAAATTATAGTTCAAAAATATAAAAATAATTCTAAAATAATCAAGGACAGCATGTACTATGATTCATTTTTGTTGTGCTTAATAAAAATAAAAAGGTAAGGCAACACACCCTGATCTATAAACAACATCTATAACAAAGAACCTGCTGCAGCCTGTTCTTTTATGTGTTAAGAGTCCTGAGAACAATCGGAGCTGGCAGGTCACACCTCAAGGAAACACCTGATTAGTGCATCTGTACAATAAATGAGTGGAATGCCTCTTAACATACCAATAACATGTATGTGTGATGCAAGGCACAGCTAGTAATGCTGATTGAGAAGAAGCATTTCTGTGCATCTCTACAAGAATCTGAGCCCCAGCAGTGCTGCAGACAGGAAGTGACAGAAAAATAGACTCAGAATGAAAGCTACAAAATGTAGAAGTGAACTAAAAATGGTCTTGTGAAAAGCACTGGAGGGGGGAAATGCACACTGTGGATTTTTATCAGAACTAGAAAAGCATGAAAGCAGAGGATCCACACTGAGAAGTAAAACCTGTACCAGAAAAACCCCCAATAAACTGTGCATCACAGAAGTATTCAACACTTCTATTAGTCTTTCTTCAACAACAGATTTTTTTTTTTCTTGCCATTCTTGAATAAAGGCTAGATTTGTGGAGTGCATAAGCAATAACTGTCTTAGAAACAATCCCCCAGCTGAGCTGTGGATCTCTGCAGCTCCTCCAGAGCTACCATGGGCCTCTCGGCTACTTCTCTGACTAACCCTCCACTTGCGCAGCCGGCCAGTTTAGGTGGACGACCATATCTTGGTAGGTTTGCAAAAGAAGCAGCTGGTGGAGGGCAGAGGTATTCATTCATTATTGTCTGAGACAGGACAAGGAAATTCAGAAAAACTACTACATCTAACATTTTTATTAGAATAGACAAAGATATTTTTAAACATGTGTATTATTACTAGAAGGCTGAAGGTATGATTTATACTAAATGTAGTCAAAGTCATGTAAAATAAATCCAGCAATTTCTAGAGTAGCACCACTCAGAGGCATGTTGGAGCAGATCTTACTTTATGCTCTTTTTTACTTTCAGACAGCTATGATGCATAACCATGGCAACAAGGTTTTTTGTTTTGTTTGTTGTTTTACAACTGAGAGCAGCTGATTAGCATCTCTAAAGCTCAAATAACAGCTGAATTATGACCCCAAATCCCAGAAGAGTTGAAAAGGAGGCTTCATGGAAGCAGAGAGAGGAGGAAGTTCAAGCCATCTCTTCCATCCATCATAGGCTACGTTCTCACAGCAAATGGCACACAAATCCATTTTTCTTGCCCATATACGACCCATCTAGGGCTGCAACTAACGATTATTTTTAATAATCAATTTATTGGTTGATTATTTTATCAATTCATCAATGAATCGGTAAAAAAAGTTTTTAAATAGTTTAAAATAGTTTTTTTTTCCTCCATTACTTCCTTTTAGGGGGCAATTTCTTTAACTATGGATGATTGACGATCGGTTGATCCGTAAGTGTGAAACTGATCTTATCCACTGATCTTTTCAACCACCAGGCTCTGAGAAGGGGCTGCATTTAACCATAGTCAGCCTGCTGTTGCCAACTTTGCAACATTTCTGCTATATTTAGTACAGAAACAAATCGGTATAGGCCAAAATCAGTCAGGCTTTTTCAATATCGGTGATGGTCCAGAAAACTGCAGTTGGTGCACCCCCAGTTTATTTTAATAATAGCAATCAATCAGTAGAGCAGTTGATTGGTGTGATATATGCACGACCATTAATACAAACAAAATATACAAACATTTATTGAAGAAGCACTTAAACATGTCTTGAATATGTCTACATATTCAACAGAACACCCCTAAGGAAAAAAAAAAAAAAAAAGAAAATGTGCTCTATTTACCTCCAATGAACTTTATTTATTATCTCTTAAATAAATCTCTCTTTATCTACTGTATCCTCCTTTCTCTCCCTCCAACTGTCAGGTTAGTCTTTCCTTACTAAACTCAGTCACCCTGAGTGACTGAGTTTAGTAAGGAAAGACTACATTCCTTTCTAGAATGTAGTCTTTCCTTACTAAACTAAGTAGTAAGGTCATTTCTAGAATTCACCAATTCCCCTTGAAAACATCGCCTCCGCTCTGCCTCCACCTCGCTCCGTTCAGCTCCCCCAGTAGGCAGAGTTTTTATTATTTTTTTTTAACTTTAATTCAGTCAGCCAGCATTGACAAAGCGCTGCCGGTGAAGAAAACGGCCCGCGACATGCCAAATCACGAGTGAGGCATTAATCGCACGACACAACAAATCAATAATGAAATTCGTTGCCAACTATTTTAATCGTCGATTTTTATCGATTCGTTGTTGCAGCCCTTGACCAATCTCTCCCTTTTTCATGGCAGTCTGAACAGCCTATTTTGGATCCCCCCCCCCCCAAAAAAAAAAAAAAAAAAAAAAAAAAAAAAAAAAAAAAAAAAATCTGATTTGAGCCACTTCCATATGTGGAACTAAATTGGATACATCTTTGATAGTTTTCAAGAGTCTGTAGTCATAACACTCATGTTGCATTTATGCCGACTTTAACGTCGTTGACATGAGAAATGGATTATGATTCTGCACTAGAAGAAGCCAGACGCTGTAAATCTGGACTTGATGGCTGAAAATCATCATTCTGAATTATAAAAGAAGTGTGAGTCACTGAAGAGCATCACATCACAATCCCAGCACCTCGGTTCCGACTACACATCCACTACAGAGGTATCAGTCAGTGCTCCACAGACGATTGGTTATACTTTGTTTTTACCAGTTTCCTTAGTCTTATGATCTTTTGACAATACTGTCAGCTCCCATTGCTGAATAACGTTAAAAATCAATCCACAGATGGCGGCGTCCATTATTACCCTACATAAACAGCGCGCTGTGGTGTGACATCAACGTTCTTCATCTGCAGATGCAGGTCGCTTTGGGGTTGTAAACCGTTCACACAGAAGTCTGATTGTGGTTGCATTTCATTTTTACTATGAATAACCATTTCAGAAAAAAAAAAAAAAAAAAATCAGAATTGAGCATCAGGACCTGCTGTGTGACTGTAGCCATAAAGGCAGGATAATATCCTCAACTCTGTCTCTCTGCCCAGCTTTCTGGAGTCACAAACAGAGGGTACTTTGATTATATAAAACATTTACAGACTGCCCTTTGTTTATGTCGCTACTTTAGAGATAAAATGCAATAATTCTGTTCTATTTTACACTTGACTGGTGCAGTAGAGCCTCGCTGACCCTCCTTATGTCACCATCCCCACCATTACAGTCATTCAGCAAGCAGACTGGCACAAGTACAAAAAAGTCAGGATGATAACCAGCTTCATTGATGAATTTAATTTTTTCATCAAGAAGATTCTGTCTCTTATACAGCAAAGTGACAAAGACAAAAATATGACTACAAAATGAGGAGCAGAGAATGAGACTTGAGATGAGAATATTTTTATCTCCTTCATTAATGTTAATGAAGCTGCAGAGCCAGGAGTGCTTCTGACTTCAAAGAGGAATGGAGCAGCTCTGGGGGCTTTGCCAACATGACATCACATCCTGCTGGTATGGGAGGGTGGAGAGGGACTGTGGGGATGCAGCAGATGAGGCAGAGACAAATGAAGCAGCAGAAAATGGACTAAAGGCTGAGTGATCTCAACAACTAATCAACCTGATTAAATAGGACAGTGAGGACTAAAAGTCTCTCATTACTTGGCTAGAAAAACAACCCAGGAGAAGGAACATGCGGCCACTGTAACACATTCACTCTGTATACACTGATTCACTCCATCACTTCTGCTGCTGGAAATTGTGCCTAATTCCACTGCTGCTACGCTAAAGTTATGCAACCAAATGACTGAGTTGTCTAAAAATAGAAACAAACCAAAAAGGGGCAGCTGAATCCCCCATTCATGGGCTTTGCCAAACACAATGTGGGGATGAATGACGACTTAGGTTTTTGTCCTGTCAGGTGTGTGGCTCGCTCAGTCCTAGGGAACATATGTATGCTAAATGCCAGAACAATGAGAGAGATTTTTTTAAGACAATTTGTATTACTGTCTTCACAGAATTGACTTCAGGTTTCAGCTGTATGAGCACTACAAGGCCTTCCAGTCATCTACAGTATGACAGCCCAGCTAAAACCTACCCACAACTTGCATGGATGAATAAAGCTCATGACTTCCATGCCTAGTTCTGTTTTATCGTCTTCTTAAGCGTTGACTAATCGCCACAACACTCCTATCCAGAAATGATTTTCACCCACACAGGGATCAGATTAAGGCAGCAAAAGCTTTGTATAAGACCTCAACATGACAGCTCGATCCTCTAGCTATTCCAAAAATATGGACAGAGTCCTTGGAAAATATTTAAACCCCCTTTAACTTTTCTACATGTTGTATCGCTACCATGACAAACTTCATGTGCTTTTTTTCAGGGCTTGATGCGATATGCTCTACTTCATGTTAGTCCAAGTGTGAAGAAAAAGGATACATGTTTTCCTAATGAAATTTTCCAGATAATAATCTGAAGCGTGTGGGGTGCCTTTGTTTTTACCATCCTGAGTCCACACAGCTAAGAACCACCTTTCACTGTCGCTACAGCAGCAGAGGTGTCGGGATATGTTTCTACTAGACACATACATTTCTACTCAACAGCTCAAGCTCAGTGAGGCTGGATGTAGGTCATCTGATCAGCAACTTTCAGACCTTGTGATTCACTTTTAATCAGATTTAGGTCTGGATTGATAAGCTACAATATGAACCAATGGTTGAAGTGGTGCCTGAGCCGCCTTCAGACATTTTGAAAAGGTAAATACAAAAGAACCACTGTAAACACACATTGTATCCAACCATTCATGCACACATTCACACGCCGATGGTGGTGAGCTACTGGATAGTAGCCGCAGCTGCCCTGGGCCAGTCTGACAGAGGCCATGCACTGGGTGCTGGTGACGACCACCAGCAGCAGGCAAGGCAGGTGAGATGTCTTGCCCAAGGACACGACGGAGACAGACGGAGCTGGGACTCGAACAAGCAACCCACTGATTATGGGATTAACTCCTACCACTGACGCCACCATCGCCCCAGTAAGCTGATGGACAGGATGGAGGGACAGACGGAATGGACCATGTATTGCAGCTCCAGTTGTCCATTTAGCACCACTCCAGTCCCCTGTCCCTTGCAGCCTCCAGCAGGTTTTAGTCCAGGTTTGTTCTGTATTTATCTCCGTCCACCTTTCAATCAACTCCACTGCTGAAGAAATGCAAACCCACAGCATGATGCTGCCTTCCCCATATTCTCCATAAAGAACGCATCACTTCCTAACAGTGTCGTTGATCTGAAGAGTAGGGTGCAGCTTACTGATCAGGTGATCGGGTTCGTACCTACCTACACAGGCTGTTGGGTAGGCTCAGGTTTGACTCTTCCTTATTTGCAACCAAAGGCTACTTTATCACGTTTAGCAAGTCTCCCCCTAGTTTGCCATACTTCAGACATTACACACTTAAAACATCATACAGGAAAAAACACGTTTTTTTTCTCCTCTAAATCAGGATGAAAAGAACCAGAAGGAGGAAATGTGCTGATCATCCCTCAGATATATAAACCACTGAAAAAGATTCATAGTGATCCCCGGGACACACACAGCTCTGTCAACAGATGAGAAGTGACTCTGCAGCACATCCATTTGGGTTCTGCTCTGCTCTGAAAAGCCAGCTTCAGCTGGAAATCCTGTTCTGAATCATGCCATGTAAGATGGAGCAGGGAATCTTCCCCAAGCTTGGAAAAGGAAATCCACACATAGAAGTGAAGAAAAGAGAGGCAGATTGGTGATGAGCTGAAGGTTTGTTTAACAGGGACTGCAGCTGGCTCTCAGGACAGGAGACGTCTACACAGACATCTGCATCCTTCCTGTTTCTTTGCTCTCCACACATGGTCCTAGTTTTCAGCTTGTGGGTTTTTTCCTCTAGGAAAGTTTCTGTACCACTAACTGACCTTCCTTAAACCCATCCCCCTCTAACATCTGTATCTTATTCCCTCTGATTCTCCTTTTTCCCTTTCATGAATCAGCCAATACTTCTTTTGTGGTGCAGAGTGTTTCCAGCCCATCTGAGAGGGATCAGGATCAGACTGGGAGGCCGTCCGGACAAGAGAAAGCCCCGTTCAGCCACAGCCTTCAGCTGTTGGCCCAACGTGTGCTCTCACTGTAATGAAGACATCCCAAAGTGGGCCCAGGAAGGTCCATTTGATTTCAGTTCAACAATTTCAGTAGCTCATCAACTTGTAATGACCATGAATGACCATGCTTCTTCCTCATCTCCATCTTGCTCTCTTTAGATGGACCCTCAGCTGGTGGGGATGCTTTATTTTCTGGCCATGACTTCTGTTGTTAAATTGAACATTTTACCATGCAACACGGATTTCAAGTGTCTTTAAAAAGAGGCTGCAGGAATGATAATAAAAGCCAGATGCAGCTCATTTCGGATTTTCATCGAGCAGAATAACAGTCAGCTTTAGAAAAGAACATAAAGTTCTCATCAGGTAGTTCTCCAGACCAGCAAACATCTGGGGCTTTATCCAAACAAGTCAGACTTCACTGGGATTGGGAAGTTCCCAATAAACTGGTGGAGGACACCAGTTGCTTCA
This sequence comes from Anableps anableps, assembly GCA_014839685.1. Taxonomy (NCBI): domain Eukaryota; kingdom Metazoa; phylum Chordata; class Actinopteri; order Cyprinodontiformes; family Anablepidae; genus Anableps; species Anableps anableps. The sequence goes on from CM026086.1 coordinate 3,999,554, forward strand.
GTGGTCCAGTATGTTGGATTGTCATCTGCTCCACAGACCACACATGTTCTGAGGAGCAGTGCAGTCAGGAAAGAAGGGTCCTGTTAGGGGATGAACAGGAACCACTAAGAACAGCCCAGCAACTGCCCTCTGGAAAAAACAGACCATTTTAAATCAGGCAAGGCTATCATTAGTTATGTTTCCATCCAATTGTCATGTGAACTTTTAAAATGTCCCAAAAAAAAAAAAAAAAAAAAAAAAAAAAAGAAAAAAAACGAGGGGGGGGGCAAAGTTGCGTAGCCTTCCTGATTAGGCTACGCAGAGCATCATTTCATCAGATGTTGACACGACGCATGGCTGGAATAAACAGGAAGTAGAGGTTGTAAACTAGCATGGAGCACACATCTCAGAAAAATGGAGCGAGGTTTTCAGGAGTGAGCTGTAATTGTTCCGTCCTGTCAACTAGTATTGGTGATGTCAGATGCTGAAAGAAACACAATCCTAATGATTCTAAGAGCAGAAACATCTGATCGGTCACCTGAGGTACATGTCAGAACTTATTTGTGTTTCCATCTCTGCTTTAGTTCAACTGTTTTTTTTTTTTTTTTTCAGAAAAGCCAAAAAACCACCTCAAATGTGGGTAAAAGAGTTTTTGTGAAATTGTGGAGGTTATTTCAAATTATGCCGTTAATGCAATACTTCAAAATGTGCATAAAAAAATGCTGATGGAAACACGGTTTATTGTAGTTGTACAGAACATGTTTAAAATGGTCAAACCAGACTTCAAAGGATGAGGATCACATCCATTAATAAAGAAGACCAAGTTACAATCAGTTCTGTCAACTTGCAGGTTCGTTCTACAGTTGCTCTGAGGCTCAACAGGAGAAGCAACTTTCTTTCAGTCATTTCAGCATGCCAGGTCCAGCAACTCTGGAGTGAGACAAGAGACAATCACTTCTGCTCCAGCTCTCTTCACAGGAACTGCAAAAGGAAGAAAATGTGAGTCTGATTCTAGGTTTTGTTTATGTGAAGCTTTGGAGTCAATAGTATTGACCAACGGCACAAAAAAAATGAAGTGTAACTAATCAATGTGGCCAGACGACGAGAACAGATCACAACCTGGCAACACGGTTACCATCCATATCCAACACCTACACAGTCAGACCGTACTGCCTTTTCAGACGGGATCCAGATGGATCTGTCACTCTGGCCAGACCGCTACAGGATTTCTGTTCTGTGTCTACATGCATCTGCACACCATTCATACAGCTGTGTTGGAGCCAGGAGAAAAGACCCCTGAGCTTCCAACAATGAGTCATCTACTCTAGCAGATGGTGGTGGGAAAAAGCCAGAGCAGGAGAAGCCCAATGTGTGGCACGATGGCAGCAGAAACACCTGAGGTGTGACAAAGAAGACAGCACCGCGAGTGGCTATATATAACCTAACCTAACAAACCCACAGGTACACAGTGGGTGTGTGGGCTGCAAATAGACACGCTGGCTATTTGCAGCCAGCTAAATAGAGGCAGGAGTAGTTAGAAATGATGCTGTTATTTTCAGAGCACACCAAAATCTTTTGGTGGATTTATGAATGTCATTTGTTTTATTAATTTGAGAAAGTGAGCTGCTGGTTAGAAGGATTTACCACAGCCAGACGGCAACAAAGACTGCAATTACAAGGCAAAGGAACAGTTGCATTAGAGACCGTCACCTTAGGACAATGACAGTGTTTTAGACCACAACTAATGTCCCAAGTTGTTGCATTTTCCATCAATAATCCAGGTGTTTCCATGTTTTATTCTATACGTTCTGTTTTTGAGCAAAGCTATGATTTAGACACATAATGCAAAAGCGTAACAACTACAAATCTGTTTTGGCAAGACAAAAAAAAGAAAACTAATTGCATTAGCACACATGTCCAACATTTGCTTGGAAAACAAGGGGATGTGGAAGGGATATCCTGATCCAATGAAAGGAATCAGATCAGACCCCCAAACATGTATGTGTAAGTCTGTCATAATAAGCAATAAATCAATCAATCACAGGATAAATTAAAACAAGCTCAATAATTTCCATTTGCATGACTGTTTTTCTTGCATCTCTTTCTACCAAAGACTGGATGACTAAAGGCTTCAGTCTGGTGCAGGGGTCTCAATTAGACCCTTTTTTGAAGGACAGTTGTCTTTATAGAGACTTCAGTGCCCATTTTATTTATTTCAGTTGTTTTGTGCATTTACTTTGGATATTTAAAATGTCTTCCAATTCCAGAGTTAAATGTTTGTTCAAAATTCAAGTTTAATGATCTTTGAGAATGTGTACTTGCATCATTATACCATTACCATTATATTACTTGAAAATGGTCTCAAGATAATATTGTTTATCATAATTTCTGGGACAATTTATCGTCCAGCAAAATTTGTTATCCTGACCAGCCTATGTATGTGTTTAAATGATCAGTATTATGAAGCCGTCAGTGGGCTGCTGCAGCTCCCCATCAGCAGGATGTGACCGACGCTGTGCTCTGACATCCCCAGACAGCAACCGATGTAGGAGCAGCTGAAACACCAGCCATTAATGAGATTCAAAGCAGGGTGCCAGGTTTCTGAAGCGGGACGAGAACTACGCTTTGTAGACACATGATTAACTGGTAAAGCACTGAAATGTTTTACGAATACAGGACATAACCTTGCTAACAATAGCCTAGCACCTCACCAAGCTGCTTGCATGGAGAAAAAAAAAAATCATCAGTAAGATTAAGACATGAATTTATTGAAGAGTAGTTGAGACTCCAGCACCCTGAACTTCCATGATGAGTGAGTTTCCTCTAATGCACCGTCAGGTCAGTGGCCACCTTATTCTGTGCTGCTTGAACAACTAAATCCTAGTTTGGACATCCCTAGTCAGCCACCATGTTTTGTTTTTATTTAAAGAAACAGAAAACCATGTTGATGAGTGTAATGAGTTTATTTACATATTCTTCATGAGGCTGTTTACAGAGAATAGATGCAGATGAGGAAGTGTGTGTGAGCTCTCAAATATTCCACTCCAATAACACAAGAGCTATAAATAAGTAAAGACAAAAAACTGTCAACAATCTGGTGTCAAATTCCAAACCATATGGTCTTTTTGCAGAAACAGTGACTGATATTCTTCTGGTTCAAAGAGAAAACTTATAGAAAACAAGCTGATGAGTTCAAAACCGACAACGTAATGAAACCAGGAAGAGTAGGCAGACTTGGACATGTCTAAACATAGACATTTAAAGAAAATGTTACCTTTATTATTTTTATTTCAATTTCAAAACAAAGATGTTTTAATGTTGCTAAGCAGAGTCAGAAACTAATCTGTGGTCGACCTTCAAAGATCAGGTGTTTCTCACCTCTGCTACATTACAAATGCTGAACTGTTTGCCCTAAATTATTTGATCACTTCATGTAGCTTTAAAGCACGACTGTCCTCCAATTACCTGGACCATTGACAGGACAACTCGAGCACGGTTCTTGTTTAATGAGTAGTCTGGTCCGATACTCAGAACCCTCATGGAATCAGTTAGGCACTGAGCAACTTACTCACAGAATCCATTAGCTGACTGAAGAGGCAGCTCTCCAGAAGAGGGTTCCACAGGTGGGCCTGCAGCTGACTAATTCATGATCTGAGACTTCACGTCACCATGGCAACAAGCATGGGAGAAAAAGATGAACATTTCCTGAAGACCATCTGACCTTATCATCCAGTAAACAGTCCAGTTGGTATGATGGCTTATCTTTAATAAGGGGTGCGACACACTTGGCTGACTTTACAGCCGACTCACTGGGAGGAGAGTGACACAGCAAAAGTTTTCACAATTAGAGACAACGTGGTCATTAGAAAAGGAAAATCTTCTGGCATCCCAGCTTAAAATGCGAGATAAGAAACCGAGGAATTGTCTGGTGTTCAGGGACGCAGACAGGCAGACACTGCAGAGCTTCAGTATGGATGGTTTGCTTTTTCTGCCCCCAGTGCAGAGAACCATCTACGCCTCCTGGTGACGTCTTCATTGGATCCAGCCTGGCATCGGGGTGGATGACGCCATCATCTTACCTCCTGCACCAAGCTCTGACCCACCTGGAGAAACCTGGAAGCTCTGTGAGGATCATGTTCTTTGATTTCTTCAGTACTTTCAACACCATCCATCCAGGACTTCTGAGGGACAAGCTGGAGCTGTCAAGAGTGGATCACCACATGTCCCAGTGGATACTGGACTACCTCACTGGCCACCCACAGTATGTAAGGACACAGGGCTGCGTCTCCAACAGGCTGCTCTGCAGTACGGGGCTCCCACTACACACCATTTCATTTCCACTTTCTGAACACAAGCTCCTTAGTTTAAAATAAAAACGTCTAACTATTGACATAAGAAACAAGTTTCTCTATGATATGTGGTGTTGAACCCTAGTGTTCACAGAAATAGTTTCCAGTTTATAAAGGAAGCTGATGATGGGAACAAAAAAAAAAAAAAAAAAAAAGAATTGTTCAAGAATTCTGACATTTCAGCAAACCGTATCAATATTTAAGCAGCTTCTCCCTGTTAAAATTATGCTAGATCTGAAAAATGGAGAAGGTTTCTGATGTAGCTGCTTGGTTTCTAACCACACCCTCAGGGAGGAGGGAACATTCAGATGGAAAATATATCCTCTCATCATTATGAACCAGGATCCAATATGGAACGACAATACTACTGCTGAATACTACACAATGATGATATTGATTTTCCTTGGTTTAATAAGAAAACGAGCTCAAGCTTTAAGCTAAGAGAACTAGGATCAAAAAGCTGCAGCAGAAACCTGTTCTTCAAGCACATTTAAAGACGGCAAAGCTAAATAAATTCTAGGTTAAACTGATCCCATTAAAACTGCTCCCGTAACTGCTCCAACTAGTTGATCTGTATTAAATAAAGTGAGTTCAATAAAGACCTGGCACTGCATCACTCCAGTCCTGTTCTATGAATCCTATCTGAGAAGATCTCCTCTGTTGTCCTGAACCACTGATGCATGTTCCAACTAAATAATCGCAAATCTCACACAGAAGGAAGGATGATGGCAAAAATGATGCTTCCTAAACCAAAGAGGATGATGAGGGCAGGACTAGCCCCTGGGTGATGGCAAGTACATACCGGTGGATTTCCATTTTGGAGGCCAGCCCACATCTCTGATTGAGGATGAAGCTGCAGACTTTAGAGTGAGTAGCTGACGACTGGATCTGCATGGCTCCAGATGGTCTTCTGGCTGCTAAAGTGACCCAGCCAACAACTTCTGTTTGCTCCGCCAACACCCCACTCCTCTGCAGCTTGGCCTCCCAGTTCTGAGGTCTAGTGCCCCAGTTGCCTCCACTCTTTAACTGGGTAGTTAAAGTGGTTTGCAAATACTTTTTTCCTCCCCCTCTACAAATCAGCTTTCTTTACCATCCAAATCAGAGTGCCAGCTGACCCCCCTCCCCACCACACACACCCAGCCTCTCTCTCTGGCTCTTCTCGAAGCCTCCGTAACAGGGAGATTCCTTCATTCATATATGCAATGTTAGCGACCAGCCAGGGAGCGGACGTGTGAGGGAGCCGTCCAAGCCGTCAGCCAGCTGTGTTCTTCCCATGGCGCTGACACCAGCCACACAGATCTCACAGACATGCACGCGCTTCAGTCTTGGCTTTTTGCCTTCGTGGCGACAGAAGAGGTATCCAGGCAACAGGCTCCCGCTCCAGCACAGGTTGCTCCTGTGCTGCGTGGTGAAATCACCGCGGTGGCATCATGCAGACCACAACAGCTCAACTCGGGAAGATCTGTGGGAACGTGTTGGGAAGACTGATTTTTCCTGCTGCTGCTGCTGCTGCTTTCCGTCGCGACCATCCATTGGTTGACTGTCTCGGCTACATCTCTTCATACCTTTGTCTATCACTTGATCTCCCCCTCTCATCTGCCTCCTCCCTTCCTGCCTCCCAGTTCCCTCTTGCTGCTTTCATCTGTGTGACTGAGTGCTGAGCTCTCTCTAATTTACCATCCACCCACCCAGCTCCACTCCTTTCTGTCTTTCCTTCACTCTCTCCTAAACAAATGTGGCAAGAATGAACACAGAAGAGGAGAAAAGCAGCAAGGACTAATGAACAAACTTTAGCTGAGCCTCCCCCAGCATTGTAGACACTGTTCAACAATTTTATTTAGTGAGGGAGCAACACACTGAAAGCTTGATTCTCTACATTTCTACTCCGTCTGCAACATTAAGCTGGTAGGGTGCTGAATAATCCATCCATCGCGTCACAGCTATACACAATGAACAGAGTGAGCTTGGATGTTATGCAGCTACCTGACAACAGGCATATCAGTCATCACTGATTTCACTAGTGCTCAATGTAAAAGAAAGTAATGTCTACAGACTGTAAAGCCCCTTCTCCATGGGCGTGGCCTGAACTGGTTCGTTCCCAGTCAGGCCCAGCCAGATTCATCTCCATTTGCACATCCTGCACAGTTCTTCCCCATGTTCTGGAACCACCTTCAGGGGGGTACAAGCCAGACCAGTGATTTGATTGGCAGCAGTCTGCATTCGTTGATTGGCCCATGGATTTACAGCAACAACATCTCAACCGCCATTTTCAATCAGCGACGAGACCATAGCAGTTGGCGAGATGGTGAGCTGCAGATCGATAATTCCATGGTCAAACTCTGAGGTCCAAACCTTCTTATCTTTTATATGGTGGAAGTGCACATGCAGCATCAACTGGACGGGTCAACCCGCAACAAACAAATACACAGAGAGATCTCAGAGAAACTGGCCGCCGCCTCAAGGACACATTCAAAATCACATCATCAGAGCGTCGACCACATCTCCCATGTGCTCACAGCCCACCCATGTTCCTGCCCACATAGTGAAGAATACGTTGCCAATAGGGACACATCCAACTTGGCTAAAACCAAACTAGACATTAACCGGCTAGAGTGAGACTGGACAATGGAGAAGGGCCTTCAGTGAACAAGCGCCTAACGCATATATCAAGCTTTCCCCACAGAATCCTCCTGGTTGCTATGCCAACTTTTATGTGAACATGGGAAGACAGCTGAATGGATTTTCCCCCCATATTATTTAGCATGTGAAGGACAAATCATCCTTCTGCTTTAGGTCAGCTTCTTAAAGGATGAACTTTTGAGAAGGCATTTCCACTGCCATAAAGCCACAATGAAGCAATAAGGTTGTACTTTAATTTTTAACTAGCGTATATTTTCCAGAATAATGCATTAAGAACGCCAATTTTGACAATATAACAATAAAAAGGTGAGGAGCATCTTCACAGGCAGTTTCCAATGGGTACAACCTAAAGTTTTCAATTGTTTTCATGAAGAAAACCTTATTGTAACCTGGGAATGTGGGTTCCATTTATTGGATGTGGTCAAACGTGTAAAACCCCTTGAAATACATCAATGTGTTTATTACAGGAACATAAGCAGCCAGAGAGGGTTGATAACTGATGATTATTTTATGTTTCCCTGAAGCTTAAATTAGACTTGAAGCTCAAATCTTTTAGCCTGTGGCCAAGGAGGCAACGGTACTGCAGGTGACTTTGGTCTGGAAAAAGAAGGATGAAATTGTGGAAAAGCACATCATGCACACTTAAGTACGGTGGAGGATCTGTAATCCTGTGGACCCATTTCTCTTCCAAAGGCCCTAGAAGCCTTGTTAAGGAGCTTGGTGTAATGAATTCTCACCAATAAAATCAAATTTCTTCCATGGCCATCCCAAACCCTCAGACTGAACCCAACAGAAAACCTGGGGGGCAGGCTAAAGGCTAGAGAGCATCAGACAGGATCCAGGACTCTGAACAGTCCTCTGCACAATCTTCTTAGATACTCCAAAGATCCTTCTCTCTGTATTCTCAGACCAGGTGAAATGATATAGACGACTCAATACTTTGATAACACTCTGAAAGAGGACTGTACAATTATTATGCCACCAGTAATTTTATAAACAATATTTTTAAGATGGATTTTTTTCCCCCAACCACTAAATAAATGTACAATTAAATAAAATTGCTACATTTTTTCAAGTTTTTTTCTACTTTTTTCAGTGAGATCATCTTATTGTAACTGAATTGTTATTTTATTTTTTCTTTTAAGGAAAAAAAGCATCTTTACCAGAGGTGCAAATAATTGTAAATATCACTGAATATCTCTTGCTACTGAAAAACTTGACTTTTTCTTTCCTTTAATCAACCAGCAACTAAAGATGTTGCTCTCATCTCTAGAAAATTCCAGTGTCAGTCTGCTTGTTCAGACTAAAACATCTTTCAACTCGTCTGAACCACTACAGTCATTCATGGATGTTCATTTAAATACAAGCGGAATATCACCTTTATGAGGAAAAAACATCAGAGCCGTTGCCTTCAACCCAACATGCTCAGTTCAATATTCCAATGAACAGTGATGAACTGCAGCCTCCTCTGCAGCTCTGTTAAACAAACAAACAAACAAACAAAAAAAATCTACGTGTTGAACATGTTTTCTTTTTTTTTTTTTTTCACCGTTTGGATAAAACTTTGTACCCAGAAGGCTGTTAACTTATTCATGGGAAGATGTAATTACAAGAAGTGCTGAAATAAAAGCCTTTTTTATATTTCCCCTCGGACAGCTGGCTCGACAGCCATGAAATCAGCTGTAATAAAACGAGCTGGGGCTGACGTGTCAGTTTCAGTTTAGGGTGAACAATATTCACAGCTACAAGGAAAGCGAGAAAGGATGGAACAACAACAGCTGCAGGACATACACATTTATCTATGTTCATGGATCACATCAGGACATTCATGCTTTGAGAACAGAGCTCATTACAAACATGACCAGCTTCATCGTGTAGTAACCTCAGTGGGTGGAAATAGTGAGAGTATAAATTGCCGATTGAAATACACGTCATTTGATCAGAATCAGCAACAGGTGAGTTGGATTAAGCTGCCAGCCTATTGAAGCAGACGTAGACGGGCAGGGGGAGGCAGAGAGTGTCCCGGGATTCAAGCTGTGATGGATGGAAGGTCTGTGACTAGAGCCGTTTGTCACACCTGGGTTAAGCACACAGTCAAAAGCTGTCTAAACATGAACACACACACACACACACACACACACACACACACACACACACACACACACACACACATCGGGAGCCATTACAAGAAACTAGAGAGAGACGTCAACAGAGGAGGACACAAGAGCAGCGCTAGGCACCTGTAATAAGCTACTGCCTCTCTTCACAGAACAGATGATGCGAGGGAGGACAGGAGGAAGACATGGGAAGGAAAGGGGGGAAGGAAAAGGATGAAATACATATCAGGTCATATGAATAAAATATGGACCAAATGTAATTCATGTACACATAAGAGGAAGAAAGGATGAGTGGAGGACATAAGATGAGAGCAGGAGGCTTGATGGCATTTCAGCTTGCAGCACAGCAGGAGGCAGCAGGGTACAGGTGGCTCAAATACCACACACCAACACACACACACACACACTGTAGAAACGCACTGCTTCCCACACAACACTTAAAAAGACCAAACTCAGACACATGGCAGAACTGGTGAGAAGAATTTTAGCACTGGAGTACATGGCTTCCATCAGGTTACATGCTGCACCAATCTTGTTAAAGTGCGACCATCATCTTGAGTGTGTGAAATTATATGATTTCAGCGATTAATAACAAGCCAAGCTATGAGCTGCTCTAAATCCATCAGTCACATCTGCCACCTCAACATGTGAGCAAGCTGAAGGTGCAACCTTGAGATCTAAGAAGAAATCAGATCAACCATCATGACCTCAAATAGGACTTCTATGTTTCTACCACGATGGGACGTCAGTGAGCCGCCTGCAGCAGCTCTACCACTGGAAGCAGAGCCCAGACGTCAAACTCCAACGCCGTCCTCAGGTTGCGATAAAGCAGCAGCCTGTCTCAGAGCTGTCAGCGAACCTACTGCTAGAGATCTGCAGCAGACTGGAGCTGATTAAGCCCTGCTCAGCAGCCAGCTGTTAATAACTGCTGATGAATTATTCAACGTTATGTTGGTGAAAGCGTTGCCACAGGCTGAGGCCACACAGGTAATGTAGCTCTGGACTCAGTGTTCTACACAGTGAACCCATAGCAGAGTTACAATGCACTTCAATAGCAACAGTTTCAGTTTGAATGGGAATAAATCTTTTAGCACTCCTCTTTCCAACTCTGGTCAGCACATGAAATGAACCGCTGCTGAGTCACAGATGAACCCGACTCTCAGGGCATATTCAGAGCTAATAAGCTCTATAACTAGTAGCAGACAGCTCCATCCAACATGAGTCCACAAAACGGCCCCAGTTGGGTGATAACAGTGTCTTTATTCCTTGACTGGGGGGGAAACCTCAGATGAAGTGTTTTTGGGAACAGACAGGGACTCTGAACACATTTCAAATGACAGAGTTACTCATAGCGTAAAAGCCAAAACCGACCTGGGCACCACCATAAGATCGCTTTGTTTTCAGGTAAACTTAAAATGCCCCCAGGTTGTTTTACATGGGAGGGTTGGGTTTTTTGTTTAACCAGAACAAATGTGGGCCACAATCAACTTTAGTTGCAGTAGCAAAGTAACTTCAACAGATAAAGCAGTCATACAGTGGATCATTTTAGTAGTCAGCCACAGGTCATAAAAACTTTCAGAATACAAGACAGACAACGTTTTGTTTCTTGAAAATATTTCTCCTGTGGAGAGCGTTCGCTCTGAAGTCAAGTCAGAGAAAGTGTTTCTCTGCACGTCAGCTATTTATCTAATGTGACATTCAGCAGCAGAACAAACTGGTAAGACATCATCTGGCAGATGTGTTCCCATCCCAGCCAAGAGTTTAGATTATCATGTCATAAAAAGATGCAATTTCATAACACTTCAGATTTAAATTTAGCAAACTGACTATATTCTTTCCCCCATACCTAGGCATCTTCATGCTGAAGCTATATTTTGTTTTGCAAACAGCCGGAGTGATCCAAACAGGGAGGAATCTGGGGATAAAGGGTCCATCGTAACCATCACATGATCCATTAAAGATATTCCACCCCCCAGCAAAAATATAACATTACCAGTTTAGAAGCACAGGAACGGACCCATGTAAGATTCTCACAGCATGGTGACCTTGAGTAAAGAGTAGTTCACATCTTCATATTTAAATGTGTGTACACAGAGGACATTAAACTGATGGCAAGTTCCTTACTGTGTGAACAACCTTGGCAAAGAAAGCCAGCTGTGATTGTGATGGTACACTGATGCAAAAACAGAAGAGATACGGTCCTAACCTGGCGATGATGACGGACCAAAGTCTCCATCAGGAGATGATGAGACAATGAGCTGCATTATTCAGTCTGTGGGACAGGGCATATCTCTGTGTAGCTGTCATCTGACCTGTGCTGCTTCTGTTGTCTCATCTGAACAATGATGTCATTGTAGTTGAGTGAAGCCATTATACAGGCAGGATGTTTGAAGCAGACAGGTACAGTAGCTTCCCTACATGTCGCCGTTTACTGCAAGCTACAAGCTCCTTTTTACCCAAAGGGAGAAATCTGCATGTGACTAGAACTGGGCCAGCAAACACTTTATGGTTAAGAGGTATATTTTTCAATCATACAAGATGTAGAAAAAAAATTTGTTTAATGTTGTTTATTTTATCAGTTTATCTAAACTGATAAAATCAGTATCCGTTTAGAGCTATGGATTGGATATCAGGCACGTCTTCTCTGATTGGTGCATTTCTCGACGTTTTATAGCAACGTGTATGACATGAATTAAGCTAAAACAAGGTGATAAAAATAGAAAAACAAATTGTGCTACATTTTGTTTCACCTCCAACCAACAGCAAGTATGAAAAACTTAGTTTTAAATCGTGACATATTCCTGTTCACATGCAGGTGAACATATTTTGCTCTAACCAACAGATAGCTGGCAGCAATAATGGAAAGTTTATTCAGTTGGAAATCACTTTACAAGCTTCTAGCAGTTTGCTAAGAAAGTTTGATGATTAAAGAGTGAACAACATCTGCATCTCTGTGGGCTGGGAAGATGCAGTTTACCCCTAGATGGTCTGAAACAGCTCACCAGTGAGTTACTATGACTGAAATCAGCAGGAGATCCTCACATTCAACCTTATGGGACAGCAGATGGTACAAGCATTAGGAAATTCAGGAGTGGAAAACTAACAAGGATTTTCCAACAACAAAAGCATTCTTTGTCAAGAGTTTTTTTTTTTGTTTGTTTTTTTTTTTAAATGATTTTCTCATATATTTCAGTTTCTTTGAAATGGTGCAGCGGCTCCAGATGCAGTGAAGGAGAAAAGTGCCCCATCACTAAACGGAGAGACGAATCTTATATTGTAAGTGAAGTGGAAACCCCTCTGATTGGACTCTGAGGAGCTCAACAGCCAAGGTAGGTCTAAAAATATAAAGCCTTCTCATGAGGGAGGAAGGCCTTTTCAACGGAGGCTCAATACTGAATGAATTCATAGACAGAAAGCTAAAAGCTAAAATGTGTTCCTCTGCTGAGAGGAATGAGAGGCAGCAGAGGTGTACAAGAGTCTTGAAGGGTGGATGGAAGAGAAGGAAAAGTGGGAGAATCCACAGACATACAGTAACCCCACTTCTAAAGCTCCTCTTGTTTTAGAAATCCTGATCCTGCTTTGGAGTTGGCCATTCTGAGGGTACGGAAAGGTAAAGTGTCCTTTTTTAAATCCTGCTGTAACTTTTGAAATTCCACATTAGACCCAAAGTCAGTCAACACAAAAATACCTCAAAAACTTACAAGTCACGGGTCATCTTGGAGCTGGTAACAGGTGAATCCGGCACCTTCACCTCAACAAATAAAGCTAGAGCTGCTTTATTCTAGTTCTTTGGGTGTCCACTTTATCTAGAGACTGACCGAGCGAACAGCTGGAGGACGTTCCAACTGCCTCCCAGATGGAAATGCGAACCAGCCTTTGGACAGACGGCAACAGTAGAAAGGCCCCCGACCAACCACAGGGCCTCAGTCCCCTCCCTGGAGCCTGAGCTAAAAGTGGAACAGCTGAGTGTGATCATGTAGGGGGGGCAATGCCTCTGTTCAAGAATACCTCCCCCCACCATCCTGAAATAGACACCATGACCTAAACACGTCATCGTCCTGAATTATATGGAGGGATTGTTAGCACTGCAATAATACAGCGTTGACTCATTAGAAAGCAGATGTTTCCTTCTATGTCCCAACCTGAACACAAGGATAAGCAGGTACAGCAGACTGGGGAATTATTTACACATCAAACATTGCCGTTGGGATTTCCTGTGGCAAGGTTTTATGATGCACCCAGCAAGCGATGTTAGCTGTCTGTACAAAACACAAAATATTTCTAATTACAGTATTCAGTGGTTTAGATTTGCTTTAGACTTTCAGTTTATGTTCAGCACCTTCAGATTATGTATTCCAGGTTCTTTCTAGAACAATTTAGTTTTCTGCTTAACAATAACTTGCAGCTATGCTAACTTGTGCTGACTAGAGCTACCAAGTCCGCTGCTGGCAAATCATCAGGACCTTCAAGGTATTCGGAGAAGACCTTAAATAAACCCAGATTTAAAAAAGAAATAAAACAATAAACCACAGGAGATGTTTATGGGGCCATAATGAAAAAAAGAGCAAAGCTATGCAATAATATTTTAGCAGGGTGCGAAGCTATCACTTAACCCTAAAACATGCAAGGGAAACTTTTGTGGAAATCATGCACACACAAACCCCCCCCCCCCCCAAAAAAAAAAAAAAAACAACGCTCGTGCTTCTTTTACCACAGTTGACAGGTTGACGAATCCTCCTGTGATTTTACCACCTGAACTCCACTCTACCAGGGCCTGCCATGAATTTGCCAACTTCTTTACAGAGAAAATTTAAAAAATTAGAGGGTTAATCTGCACATCCACACCAAACCCAATAACGATGCTATGCCCAATCATAACAAATGCAGACAAAATGGCCACATTTCAACTACTCAACTATAAAAGCTTAGAAGAAATTATAAATCAGTTAAATTCCTCCTCCTGCCGTCTTGATATCCTGCCTACAACCTTCCTTAAGAAAGTTCTGCCTGTCATTGCATCTGACCTGATTCAAATAGTAAACTCTTCCCTCTCATCAGATGTTTTCCCCCAGGCTCTAAAAACAGCAGTTACCAAACCACTGTTAAAAAAATAATAATCTGGATAAATCACTATTGCAGAATTACAGGCCAATCTCTAACCTTCCATTCATTATTGAAAAAGCTGTGTTTCAACAGTTAAGCAGCTTCTTAACAATGACCAACCGCTTTGATGTGTTTCAGTCTGGTTTCCATACTCACCACAGCACTGAGCCTGCCCTCGTCAAAGTGTTCAATGATATCCACACAAATACAGACTGTGGAAGAACCACAGTGTTGGTTCTGTTGGACCTCAGCGCAGCATTTGACTCTGTTAACCAGGATATATTATTGAAGCGACTGGAGAGCTGGGTCGGACTCTCTGGTCCAGTACTCAGCTGGTTCAAATCCTACCTAAAGAACAGAGATTTCTTTGTGTCAATAGGCAACTTCTCATCGGAGCGGACAGAAGTCACATGTGGAATACCTCAAGGTTCAATTCTGGGACCCCTCCTATTTAATATCTACATGCTCCCACTAGCTCAGATTATAACAAGTAAGTAATAAGATTAGATACCACAACTATGCAGACAACTATGCACGGCTCTTTATCACAATGTTACCACGTGACTCCGAACTCATCCAAGCACTGAACAGATGCTTAGAACAAATCAATGTGTGGATGTGCCAAAACTTTCTCCAGCTGAACAGAAACAAAACTGAAGTTATTATCTTTGGACCTAAAGAGGAACGATCTAGAGTCAGTGTGCATCTTAAGTTATTACAGCTAGAAACTAGTGATCAGGCCCGAAATCTGGGTGTAATGATGGAATCAGACCTGAACCTTCAGAGACACATAAAGACAGTTTCAAAGTCAGCCTTCTATCATCTGAAGAACATTTCCAGGATTAAAAGGACAACAAGATCTAGAGAAACTCATCCATGCGTTTATCTTTAGTCGCACTGATTACTGCAACAGTGTCTTCACAGGTCTGCCTAAAAAAAACCCCAGACAGCTGCAGCTGATCCAGAACGCTGCTGCTCGTGTTCTCACTAAGACCAGGAAGATAGAGCACATCACCCCAGTTCTAAAGTCCTTCCACTGGCTCCCTGTAGCTCAGAGAATAGACTTTAAAATACTTCTGTTAGTTTATAAATCACTGAACGGCTTCACACCAAAATACATTAAAGCCCTGTTATATCAACCTTCCAAACCACTCATGTCTTCTTTGCATCCCCAGAACCAAAGATGGAGAAGCAGCTTTCAGTTTTTATGCTCCATAAATCTGGAACAAACTTCCAGAAAAGTGCAAAACTGCCAACACACTAAATTTCTTTAAATTAAGGCTTAAAACCCACCTGTTTTGAGTTGCCTTTGATCAGTAGTAAGTAGAACATTGAACCATATTTCCTTGATGATATTTGCTTGATGATCCTAATGATTTTGATGCACTGATATTTGCTCGATTTTGATAATTGTCATGTGCTTGATGATTTGTTGTATACTTGATTGATGTTTTTTATGATGTGAAAAGAACTTTGAACTGCCTTGCTGCTGAAATGTGCGATACAAATAAACTTGACTTGTTTTATCAATACATTCGGGCACAACCGGCCCTTTGAGAACATTGATGATCTTGATGTGGCCTGAAATGAAAGTGAATCTGACACCCCTGAGCTACAGGAAACATCTCAGCTCTGTATTCAGTAATAAAGGTTTCTTCGCCAAGTTCTGAGTCACTTTGATGAGGGACAAAAATTTATTCCATTTAATGACATTAAAACAACTTAAACTTCCATGAAATACATTTCTTCAGAATATCTGTCGACATCCTATCTCTCCACAATAAAATGAGACTGCTTTACAAATTTAGAGACTTTGCTTTTGTTTGCAAGTCAGCAAACTAAGTAAATCACCAGTAATCTCAGGGATCAGTGTGCACTGTTTCTGGAAGGATGGATGTGTTGGAATGGCAACCAGAGCCATCTCTCAAGAAAACCAAATACTTTACAGAACAGAAGCTGCTTTGTAAAGCTAAATGTAAGAACCATTCAGTGAAACTTCAGAAGACAGGTTTTTTATAGACAGTTCTCATAAATGTGTCAGATTAACAGATTATACATAGGACATTATATATAGGACATCTTACAGGTTCCTTTGAATGCAACATAAAGAGAGCCATCGGTGACTCACTGCAATACAAGTTAATCATACATGGATGATTTAAATCAATCACTGGCCATCTGATTCAAATATTACACAAACTAACAGCACCTTCAACTTGATATGCCAGGAAAAACAACTGTGGCATTACTTTGAATAAAGTCCCTGTATTTGCTCTGCTTTGTTAGGAGAATGTGTATTTGTCGTCCTCTTCTCTTTTAAATGGACGGATCTGTCTTTCATTTTGCTAATTGGCTGTTTTCCTTTTTCATCCAGACGTTGCAGCCCCTAGGATCCGCTAGGGCCCAGCAACTCCTGGCTATAAAAGTAGCTGTGGTCCGGTGTGCGATGGCTGTTCTGCTCTTGGGTGGTTCTACCCCAGCTCTGGGGAAGCTCTTGCCCTGCTTGGAGCTGACAGCTTGGCCGACTCTTACCTGGCCCACCTTGGCTTTCTTCTTGGTCCACCTGCTTCTGGCTGCAGCTATTCCAGCTGCCGTGGGGCTGTCTACTTGCCCGTTTGTGGTGTTTACTTGTATTAATTTTTTCCTCAATAAAGAGCTTAATTGTGTTTCGAAATCTGTATCTCCCTGTTTTTGTTGCAGCTCAGTGAGCCAGGTCGTAACAGTGGAAATATGAAATAATAGACAGTTTGAGTGAACAGAGCCAGCATATGGCGGGTTTTTGAGTAAAAAAGTTGGGAGCAAAAATGTAAGTTTGCTCCGTCACTTTTGAGAATAGGAGAACAGGTACTCTGCTTGCTCCTTTGAAGAGTGGCTTTGAAAAGACTTGATGTCACCCTCCCCCTACCCCACACAACAGCTCGGTGCTGTCAATAGGAAAAAGTCCTTCACCAAGTCACAGAACATCTGACCCTAACAGGAGTTTTAAAGTGGTTCATGTGAAAGCAACATGGAGGTCAGAGGTCAAATGTATCCAGGTTTCTCTCTCACACACAAAGAAGGAGTCATGTTTACGGGTGGAGCAGACCTGAAATAGATCAGGCTGTCTGCAGATTTTCATCATAGGGTTTCAGTCTGAGCACATGGACTGGCTCTAAGCATGAGCTACCATCAGATTTTCATATTTAACAATAAAATTATACAATATTGATGCAAAGATTTAAGACAAAAACTATGATCATCATGATCAAACTGGTTGTTAAATCACTGATTTTTACAGTTACAGTATTTATAACATTTATTCAATCTTATTTTTATACATAGACTTAAGCAAAAGCACCAATTAAATTTATTCATAGAGTAACACTGGGGGTATAACAAGCTGATTTTAGCGAGGTAACTAGACAGGCTGTGTGTGTATTGTTTTTTTTTATGGTTATGCGTGTCATTATAAACTGTGTTTTATGGTACAGCCCCCTCTCCCTTTTCCTCAAAAGGCCTTGCCTTTAGCCAGGCCACAGAGATAAAAAAGAAATTTGTTCTTAATCTGGTTTTTACCTGGTTAAATAAATGCATAACAAAATAATAACAGTAAATCTCCTGAAATACAGATATAAGTTGGCTTATTAACAGACATGCTGCTCACTGTTGTCCAACTATAGTTTTAAAAACAGTTTTTCATTTAAAATGTTCTTTTAAATGGCTTGTGATAGTAAGACCCTTTCTCTAATCAAATCAGTGGAATTAAAGGTGCAAGGTCAGGTATCATGGATAATTTTAGGAGTTTTGAAACTGGAGCTTCTTGAAATCTCAACATGATTTCAGACTGAGATCTGACCTCGACCTGGAGTGAACTGAGAAAAAATTATGAATGTAGAAAAATGGGCTGCTGAAAAATAATTAAAGCTGCAGTACATAACTTTTGTGAAAATATGTTCTTTACAAATTAGTTAAAATTATCATTATGTCGTGACAGTATAAGACAGATAATCCAGCTCCTCTGCCTTCTCCCAGTGCTCCCAGTCCTAACTGCAGAAATCCACCAGTCAGTCAGACACAACAATCAGTCAGGAGGAGGGTCTTAGTGCTGCCAATCACCCTCATGTAAATGCCACTCACACACTCCCCCTTCCTCTCTGCTGCACTACAGCTGGTTCACCACAACATAGCCTGCTGCTAATGCTAAGGCTAGTTAGCATGGCCACTGATGACGGCGGATAAACAGTTTTCCTGGAACGGTGAGCTGTTTCTCACCATTAAAACATTTAGCAGCGCGTACACGAGGGTGATCGACAGCACTAACCCTCTCTTCCTGGCTCTGATTGGTTGTTTTAGGTCAGGAGTGGTGCATTTCTTTAGACGACAATAGTAGCTGATGGAGGAGATCGATCTTTACACAGATTATCTGTCTAATACCAAACTGTCACGACATGGTGACAGTTTTAACAAATATGCAAAAACCATATTTTTGTAAACGTTACATACTGCACAAAAAAAAAACAAAAACAAAAAAAAAAAAAAACCCATCACCCACAAACAAAGACACTGCTAACAAAAGCTGAGGCATCCTATAGTAAAAGGCTGTTTAAACTGGGAAATGTTCTGATCAGTGTGAGATGACTGAAGTATTTCTGGAAGCTACAGATGGCTTTCCTGGGTTAAGGAAGAGTTCTTGATTACCATGTAAGCTAGGAAGGAAGGAAGGAAGGAAGAGGAAGCTAGAAATATCCATGGCAATAAACTTCCTCCTGACTAAATGGACACTGAATGCATCACTTCTTTTAAAGTTTCCCACTCTCCCTCCCTCCCTCCTGCCCATTCTCAAACACACTACCCTTTCATTCATCCCTTTGCCTCTGGCTCATACTTCTGCACCAATCCTGTCTCTGCATCTTCTCCTCTCCCACTCTGTTCATCCAAACCCCTCACTCTCTCTCTCCATTTCTCCCTACCACCATTCCTTTTGTTCCGTCTCTCGTCTTGTCTCTTCACCTCACCTCTCATGCTAATAGGCCATTGATGTGGTCTCTATGGTGATGTACTTTTCATTCCACTGGAGAGGAACGGGCCAGTGGACTGAGCGGATTAGAGGAAGAGAGCAACCTGTGAATGTTTGAGCTCACAACTGGGTGCCAGAAACACTCCACACAATCAGACTGAAGCTAACTATGCATGAGGGTGAGTGTGTGTGCGTGGAAAACAAAAAACACAGATGGGCCCGCATCACTGCTGATTTGACTGTTTGCAAAGCAGTGAACATGAGCTCTGTGGGTTAGCTGTTACCATAATAAGCACCAAGGGTACCCTCTATTAAACTGCACTGTGGTTCCTTGTGGACAATATGAGTGGCTAAAAGATTAAGAGGGAGAGTTTTAATATCCCAAAAACATTTCCTGTCCACAACATGAGCAAAAATGGATTTTTCCATGGTGAGAAAGCAGAGGGATTTATATTGGAAGCAAACCACAAATAAGATGCCACATTATTTCAGGAAGAGGTTTTGGCAGCGAATCTGCTAACTACACAATCCAGCCTGAGAGCGGCTCCTCAAAGAGCTCTGCAGGAGGCTAAGCCTGGCCCAGCTGGAAAACGATAGGACAGACTGAGAAAATGGCCACTTAGCAGCAGTACAAGCTTTATAGTCAGGAAGACTTGAGAGAAGAAGAAGAAAAGCAAAGGCTAACTAAAGTACGCATTAGATAATAACATCCTATAAATCCACACAACTAGTATCCAAACTTCTAAGCAAACATCATTAAGCTCCAGTATTATTTTATTGGGATTTCAGGTGCATGATAAACAAAAAGAAATACAGCAGTTTTCTTTTATATAAAATCTGTGGTGTGCAGTTGTGGTCTACGGAGCCCCCTCAGGGACATGTGGGACGTTTTTTCTGCTGCGTTGTCTCGCAAAAATATTCCATTCCCTCGCAATATGCTTGTGTTCTCTCGCAGTAATGTATTCACTAGTCAGTTCATGTGGCAAGTCTTTCTGCGACAATATGGTTTTTTTTTTTAGGCTTTTACATGTATGTTAATATCATTTGTGAGATATATGATATTTTATATCGTTTTCTTTAGGATACAAATGCACCGCAAACTTATGTGCAAAATGCTGGCAGCAAAACAGGTCAAACATGGGGCTTTCCATCCCTTTCCATCACTTCTCTAAGACAAACAAACTTTCTGTAAGAAGGAGAGACAGAAAAAAATACATCCAAACTATTTTGATTTTTTTTTTCATTTTCATGGGGTAATAAAGTCATCTGACAGTTTTGGTTGTGTCTTTAGTGTTGGTAGTCTGAATGGTTAAAGGACTGTTTTCATTTGCAGTCCCATTTCCACCGAACCAGATTACACAAACAAACAAACACGCAGTTAATAGATGGATTTTCAACCAGCTTTCTGCACCAAAGAGTTAAGGATGTATAAACACGTTTTCACCGAGGCTTTTTAAAGGTGTCCATATGTGCAATTTTTAATTGACATCTATTATCACTGTGACTGTATACAAGGTAGACCAGGGTGTATTTGCTCATTTACTGCAAGAGAATGCAATATTTATTGCAAGGTAAAGCAAAAGAAAAACTTTCCAACATGTCCCCTATGGGGCTCTGCAGTGGTCACACCCATTGTGTCAGAACTTCATAAAACTACTTTTCCTGTAGCTGCAAGTCTTTGGGAGTACGTCTCCAGCAGCTTTGCACATTAAGAGATCGAGAATTAAGATCATTCTACTGTGCACAACAGCTTAAACTCAGTCAGACTGAATGGAAATCATCTATGAACATCAATTTTCAAATCTTGCAACAGATGCCCAACTGGACTTAGGTTTGGGCTTGAACTAAACCAGTATCTTTTAATCTGAACTATTTCATTGTCGGTCTGGTTGTGTGTTTAGAGGTGTTGCTTTGCTGAAAGATGAACCTCCAACCTAGTCTCATTTGCTTTGGAGCCTTGAACAGTTTCTCCTCAACATGATGCAGCCACTACCATGTTTCACAATGAGGTTGGTGAGTTCAAGGTGATGCACAGAGCCTTCTTGCCACTCTTCCATAAAGACTAGGTTTGTGGAGTGCCTGATTAACACTTGTCATGTCAACAGATTATCTCATCTGAGCTGTGGGCCTGTGATGCTCCTCCAAAGCAACCATGGGTCTCTTGGCTGTTGCACTAATTAATCCCGTCCTAGTCCAGTCTGTCAGTTTAGGTGAATGGCCATGTAGGTTTGCTCTTGTGTTTTAGTGCATATGTTCACTTAAAGAACTGAACAGAGCTTGATGAGATGTTCTAAGACTGAGATGTCGCTTTGGAACCTAACCCGGCTCTAAACTTTTTAAAATGTTATCCCTAACTCTTTGTGTTCTTTTTATAAATTAATTAGGTGGCTTTTGAAGGGAACTGGATTGAATCCATTTAAGGCCATCAGAGTAAAGGGGTGTTGAATAAATGTCACATTTTATAGTCCTCCTCTATATACACACACACATACATACACACACATACACGCAAACAGATCTCACAAAATTAAAGGGAAAACTAAAACAACATCCTAGATCTCAATTAATTAAATATTCTCACTGAAAAACTTTAACACGGCACAATTGATTGAGAAGAAAAGAACACAAAATTATTAATGTAAATCCAAATTATCACATCATGGAGATCTGGATTAGGATTCATAATCAATATGAAAGTGGAAAATAACATGACAGGCTGATTCAACGTCAGCGAATATTCCTCAAGACAAGTCTAGTTGAGGCTCAGTAGTGTGTGTGGCCTCCACGTGCCTGTATAACCTCCCAACAACTCCTGGCCATGCTCCTGATGGGACGGCGGATGTTCTCCTGAGGGATCTCTTCCCAGACCTGGATTAGAGCATCAGTTAGCTCCTGAACAGTCTGTGGTGCGACGTGGCGTTGGTGGATTGACCGAAACATGACGTCCCAGATGTGCTCAGTTGGATTCAGGTCTGGGGAACGGGCAGGCCAGTCCATAACATCAATGCCCTCATCATGCAGGACCTGCTGACACACTTCAGCCACATGAGGCCGAGCATCGTCATGCATAAGAAGGAACCCAGGGCCCACTGCACCAGCATATGGTCTCACAATGGGTCTGAGGATCTCAGCCCGGTACCTTATGGCAGTCAGGGCACCTCTGGCTAGCACATGGAGGGCTGCGCGGCCATTCAGAGAAATGCCTCCCCACACCATGACTGACCCACCACCAAACCAGTCATGCTGGAGGATGATGCTGACAGCATAATGTTCTCCATGGTGTCTCCAGACTGTCACGTCTGTCACATGTGCTCAGTGTGAACCTGCTTTCATCTGTGAAGAGCACAGGGCGCCAATGACGACTCTGCCAATTTTGGTGTTCCCTAGCAAACGCCAGCCATCCTGCACGGTGTTGGGCTGTAAGCACAGGCCCTATATGTGGACGTCGGGCCCTCATACCATGCTCCTCATGGAGTCTGTTTCTGACAGTTTGAGTAGAAACATGCACATTAGTGGCCTGCTAGAGGTCATTTTGTAGGGCCCTGGCAGTGGACCTCCTGTTCCTCCTTGCACAAAGGACGAGGTAGCGGTCCTGCTGCTGGGTTGTAGCCCTCCTACGGCCCCCTCCATGTCTCCTGGTGTACTGGCCTATCTCCTGGTACCTATTCCATGCTCTGGACACTGTGCTGAGAGACACAGCAAATCTTCTTGCCACCGCTCGCATTGATGTTCCATCTTTGATTAGCTGCACTACTTGAGCAAATTCAGTGGGCTGTAAAACACGCCTCGTGATGCCTCTATGCATGACAGCACTGACAAAATGAAAATGTGACTAAAAGTTTAACCAGAAACGACAAAAACAGAGAAATGATCTGTGGCCACCACCTGCAGAATCACTCTTTTATAGGGGTTGTCTTGCTAATTGCCTCTCATTTCCACCTTGTTGCATGTTCCATTTGCACAGCAGCAGGTGACATTGATTCACAATAAGTGTTACTACCTAACTGGTGACACTGATTCCACAAAGTGGGACTGATTTGGAGTTACATTGTTTTGTTTAGGGGTATATACATACACACACATACATACACACACATTTATGTCTAATTTCTGGTGTGAGATGTAGTACTTTTGTAACAAAACTGTCCAGGGGAAAAGGTCATGTTGAGGAAAAAAAGCATCTTTTTTTTAGAATCCACTGATCACACAAATAATTCAGTTTCACTTTGGGTAAATGGTCGAAAATAAAAAAAAAAAAAAAACAAAACAAAAAAAAAAAACAAAAAACAGCTGAAGCCACAAGCTATGTTTCATCTGATTATAGGCACAACAGGGAACAAGGTAACAAGGGGTTTTATCCAGACTGATTTGCAGTGTGTTCTTTTGTTTTAATAATCACTTACCCCTTGGAAGCTCAGTTACCTCAAAAGCCCAGCTCCCTGCATGTGATTTGCCATCAACACCAACCATTTTACTATAACTGCTGCTGTCTTACTGTAAGATGCAAACATTATCCATCCTACAGCAACAAAAATAAAAATAATGGAGATGATGTAGATAAACTGAACCCCCCAAGTAAATGCAATTAAAGATCTATACATCATAGCACAGTGCTGTCATCTGAGGACACTAGCATCCCTTTCACTCTGCTACCCTATGACCAATTAGCCCCGTCACCAGCTGCCATCTACATTACCCCGCTTGACTCTTCATCTTTGTGTGCTCAGCCTTTGCTTTTGATGGTCGACCCCAGGTAATTTAATTCAACTTTAATAAGTTGAAAGTTTTTATTTGGATATGTACAGTTATGTTCAGGAAAAATTCCATTATTTTCCTTCTTTAAATCCATTTATCAAAGTGTCTGGCCAATGAATTTGAAAATGGGTTTTTACTGAAGTAGTACACTAAACTTGTGAGTTTGATGTTAGCTAACACAGTATGCCCTACGGCCTGCTCCACTGTAACTTTATATGATAATAACCTTGCTGAGTATCAGGGCGTCTGTAATCTGCTGCTGGGAAATGCTGAGATGCTTTTTGCATGCAAGGATGATTTCAATGACATACTGGGAGATAGCGAAGCTGCAGGCAATAAGCAGTTATCATGAGCTTGCATGGTGATGAAGCTGACAGGTTATCACTGCAACTGAAGAATTCTGCTCATTTCTGCTTCCCTCTACTTGCATGTAGAAATGTCCTCTTCACCTTTTCATCTCAAAACCAACATCGGACAGCTAACATAAAAACAGGCACTCCTGATGTACTGTGCAGCCTTTGGGCTTATCATCAGAGGGGGATGGGGCGGCTTGTGTTTTAGCCACGTGTCCAGTTTGCTGCTGACTTGCTTTATGTCTGTTTTGAAAGGAGGAGAGCAGCTTGTTAATAGGTGTTGTTAAAAATGTTCCTACCCTGCCTCCTCTGCATCTATTTTATGTAGATTCAATGGAATTCCTCTCACACAGAAGTTGATCTGAGAGCCTTTTAGTTAGCCTTATCTGGGACTCTCATCATTGTCACGTTTGCCATACTGCATCTATAAAGCATCACAAAAGTATTCAAACATCTACAGCTTTTTCATATTTTGTCATAGTACAACTCATTTATTTAACAACTGCAGATAGAAAGCCATTGTTAAAAAACATCCTGCCTGCTGTTTTTGTTAAGTCATGTAGGCAACACAGCAAACATGTAGAAAAGGATGCTCTGGTCAAATGAGGCCAACATGTAACTGTTTGGCCTACATGCCAAATCCTGTGTGTGGCAGAAGAGCAACACTGCACATCACCCTGAAGATGTCATCCCCACACTGAAACATGGTGGTGGCAGCAACATGCTTTGTGAATCCTTTCCTTCAAGCAGGGAGAGCAAAGCTGCTTGGAGTTGATGGGAAGGTGGCTGGAGATACACAGAAGGAAAATGCTGGAAAAAAGCTGCTGGTTGATGGAAAAGACTTCAGAGTGGGACAGAGGTTACAGTGACTCACCCACAAAGCTAACCTGGGATGGCTCATGTGCTTTGGACTTTGTGCAAGAGATCCAGAAAGCACATCCTCATTCATGACATTTTATTCCATGGACCTGGTTCCTTTTGCTAGTTGAATGACTCTTAAAAAGTCTTAGAGATTGTACTTTCAGAATGATTAGTTTTATTTCTGTTATTCTTTAAATAGCAAGTTTTGAATCTCCTTTTAATTTCAGGACATTCCCATTATCCAGGCCCTGGAGGACCAGGCTTGGTTGTATCCATTTTAAATGTTGTGGTTTGATATGGTGGGAAGAGTAGTTGTCTTGCAAACCGAAAGTTGTGGATTTCATTCCAGCTTCCGCCTGCCACATGTAATTGTTCCCCTTGGGAAGGCACTTAATCTCAAGTTACTGATATGTGCATCAGTGTATAAATGTGTCCAGATTTGTAAGAGCAATTAGGTTAGTGTGGCTCTAATGTGAAGTGCTGTTAAGTGGTGAGTATGACAACTACGTGAATTCAGTCCATTTATCCACGATGGACTTCTTTCATATTTGGGTTCAATTGACAGGTGCTTACGTTTTCTTTTCTGAAACATATCTTAACAGATCGATCATTGAGAAGGAAATCAGCATTAAAGGCTATAATGTATATAAAAACAGACTGGCCCAAAAGCATTGAGAGCCATTTCATTCATAATCAAATAATTAAATACTGTTATTAGTAAATAATTAATACTCCATCAAATAATAAAAAAAAAAAACATCCCCATGAAGTAAAAAAAGTATTTAAAAAATTTTTTTTAATGGTGAACCTATTTTGTCAATCACAGTTTTTTTTTTTTTTTTTTTTTTTTTTTTTTTTTTTTTTCAGGAATTTATGTATTCATTTCATAATTCATAATTCTGTGACACTTATTTTGCAAAGCAACTTTACGTATTTCAAGGATTTATTTTTTAGCTCTGTTTTTATTTCAGGCTCTTATTTCACGTTCTTATGAGCAAATGAGGGAGTGGAGTTTTCTCTGTGGAGCTGGTTTGTTCAGAGAGAAGCGCTTGATGGACTTGGAGTGAATTTACACCCGTTTCTCACAAACTAGTCCTAGAACCTTAATGACCCATCGCAGCAAAGTGTTCCCCCTCCTGAATCCTATTTGGTTCAGCTATTGTCAACTGGGTTCACAAAATCACAAATTTTTTTAGCGGGCAATATGGAGGACATTTGAGAATGCCGAGATGATAAGTTGGGTTTGCTAATGAAACAGAGCAACATGATTTCCATCAGATTCTATTTCAGCCAGTGTCGTGCCAAGTTAGTTATCCCCCACAGTATTTGTATCCCCTGTCATGTGGGCACTGCAGGCCTTATTTTCCCTTGCAAGCAGGAGAGTCAAGATATCCTCATGTGCTCTTATCTTGAAACCTTTGGAACTTCCGAGGTAGCCATCGCCTCGACTGGGTTGTGTTGATTTGATTGTGAAGAGTTTTAGATTAGACAGAGATGAGTTCCAGAACTCCAAAGATAGTCCACCTCTTTCACTGTCCCAGTACTTCAGTTCAAGCCCTTATAGGTCGCAAAATACTTTAGGCAGTGTTACAAAATAAATGTCACAGAATAAAACACTATTATGAAATAGGTAATTAAATAAATAGGTAAATCTTTAAATAAACAACAAACAAAATTAACAAAATGAGCTCCCGATACAAAATATATATATATATATATATATATATATATATATATATATATATATATATATATATATATATATATATTTAATTTTTTTTTTTTTTTTTTATTTCATTGGGACATTTATTTATTTGAATGAGCATTTATTAATTATTTATTAACAGTATTTATTTATTGATTGTTGAATGAAATGGCTCTCCAAACCAAATGGGGAGGGGTATTGAAGTCTTTGTTCAAATATTCATTTTTTTACTTTTACCAACATCAGTTGAAAAATGTTACATTTTTTAGCTCAGAAATAATTACTGTATCATTGCTTGGTTTTTAAAAAAAAAAAAAAAAAAAAAAAAAAAAAAATTCCTAAACCAAACCACAATTTATTGTAAAATGAAACCGCATAATGCAGTATGAGTTCCAGCTATTTCTAAACATGGATAAGCTCCTAGATGTAAAAAAGGGCACAGCAATTCTTTCATAAATGTTGTAAAATTGTCGATAAATGCACCCGTCAAAACAATCCTTAAAATATTGGAAGACTATTAAAATACTTGATGGAAATAATACCGACTGTTTAACCATTCTCTTAATAGGCAAGATATTCATCACCTTTGGTAATCTGTCTCGGCTCCCCATCATCTTAAAATGATGATCCTGTGGACCTAAAGAGTTACAGGTCAATATCAAAATGGTCTGTCCTGTTATTGAGCAGCTGAAGGAGTATCTGACTTCTCCTCATAATTTATGTAATCTTTAGTTTGGTTTTAGCCTTAAAAGTAACCAATTATTTTATTGAGTCTTTAGACAATAAGCAACACTGACCTCTGGAAGACATAACAGGTTGGTTCATATGCAATTAAAGTAAAAATTTATCAATGTCAGACTGTCACAAAAAGGCTGTTGGGTGGATTGAAAATGATCTTTTCAACAAAACCAGGAGTGTGTAAGCTGAGAACATTTCATCTACTCCATCTACTCCACCTTTTGATGAAACATTGCCTGATGTGATCATGGATTCTCTTAATACCAATCAGCAATAAAACGATAAAAGTCTATATAGTCAAATCACGAACTTTGGATGACACTTGTTGTCATCGTGCAACTGAGAGCCATCTGTGAGCAGATGTACACGGAAGAGGCTGCAGGCCACCAGTACCCCGTAACCAACTGTTGGGTTGACAGGCTCTCAGTCATCTTATCAGCAATTTTCAATATAGCCGACTGTTTTACTAACTTTCAACTTGTGATTTTTCATGGCTGCTTTGCAACGTTTAAAGAGACACCCACACTCCGTAACAGGAACACTGCAGAACTTTCTACGCTAAAGGCCCAAAAACTGAAGTATGAAGGATTAACATTAATATAAATGACTTATTCTTATATTTACTTTTATGTAGAGATAGGACATATGATTATCTTAGATCATAAGGTACATTCTATGCAATACAGTGCTCAAACGTCCAAAGGGAGGTGCTCAGGAAGCATCCTGATCAGATGCCTGAACCACATGAACCGACTCCAGTTGATGCAAGGAAGCAGCTGCTCCACCTTCCAGCACCCCCTGGATGATGGAGCTCCGAACCATTTAGCCACACACTGAATGTCATGGTCTGAAGAAGCCAACAGCATCACATCAACTGCAAAAAGCTAAGGTGAGACCCTCAGGTTCCCAAACCAGACACCCACTTCTCTCTGACTATATCTTGAGCTCCCATCCATAAAAACCACAAATAGGATCAGAGACCAAGCCACCACTGGCAGCATCCAATCTGCTGATTCTCTTGTGCTGTGAAAGTGGACACAGCTCTTGATTTGGCCATACAAGCATCGGATAGACTTTAAAACCAACCCAGATACCCAATACCTGCAAGGATATGGGATATAAGTGATGGAATTGCAGGATGACAGGAACACACATGCCTTGTTTCCACTGAGCAGTACGGCACGGGTAGGTGCAGTTCGGTACACTATTTTATGGTCCGCCGTATTCAGGAGAGCATTTCCACCACCAGTTGGACTCTCACTGGGCAGGTGGGGTTAAACCCAAACGCCTAATGCACTAGTACATCTCATGCTTGTTGCAAGCAGTGACATTTTTCTGTGCCCCGGTCAACGGACTGTGTTGTGTGACGCCAATAGCTCCACCCTAACCATACCAATGCCCTATAGACCTACAACTGAAGGGGGCCCAGGAATGGGGCGGTATGGGTTGGTTGCATGAGACGCTTTTGTAATGGAAACAGATAAAATAACGTACCAAACCACACCAACCCGTGCCGTACCACTCAGTGGAAAAGAAACGAGGCAATCGTGAAACGTCATATTCATCACAGTATCTGCGTATGCAATATTGCAATTGCAAAGAACTGTTTGGATGCCAAATTAGGAAGGCTATTATACATACTGTGCATTCATTTAAACTGGTCATGAAATATTTGGCCAGCTACATCAACTTTCACTGCCCTAAAAGTCAACATCTGATCTCCACTTCTGTGAGAGATGCTGAAACTACTGATGTTGGAAAATGAAGTAGTGAGGGAAATGTGGATTAATTGTAGGGCTGGATGAAATGACTGAAAAATGTATCACGATATAAGCATTTCATATCAGTCGACAGATAATTGATTAGTTTTTTGTTTTAAATATCTGAAATACTGCCAAGCTGGTGGAGTGACCTTTCCTCTTATCCACAGTTTTCACGCCATTGTTTTTTAGTTTTAAGCAGTTATGAGGCACGGTGGCAAAATCTGAAACTGCTACAGTACAAGTTACTTAAGTTGTTGCTAGGCAACCAAAGAGAGTGATTTAGCTGATCCCACACACCTAGCTTAGCTGGTCGTGAGAGGCTGAGCGAAGTTCAGTGAATATTCTATAAATTGAATATTCTATCAGACGTATCATCTATTGATACTGATCACCTATCTATCGCGATATATACTGTTATTGATTTATTGTCCAGCCCTAGTAATCGCAAACATTATCATCACTTCTGTTAATAATATCCCCATGTTTTCCTAACATTACCATGTTCTGGTGGAAAATGAAACCTGTAAAAAAAAAAAAAAAAAAAAAGGAGAAGATGAAAAAACTGTGCAAGCACATACAAAATCAAGCTAGAGGCCAAAGGGTGAAAAGGCCTTTCATTCGGCTTCACCCCCCAGCATGTGCTGGGGTCCTGTGCTATGTTTGGGAACAGATTACATGTATAGATCCCCAGAAAAGCCATTTACCTTTCAAGAATACTAAAGTTCATCAGGATTTTTTATAGAACCTGACACCATTGGAAATATCCCTTCTACACCTCTCCCCTCCCCTTCAGTCAGCCTTCACAGAGAAGTCCTAAAAGCAGCCAGAATTAATCAGAAACAGGGCTTCAATTCTCTAACATCACTGAGATGATGTACAGTCACCTCTGTCAGACCAAGTGCCACCTCTCACCAAATGTACATCAATTGTTTTGAGCTTTTTATAGAACGGATTAGGATGAAAAGAACATTACATAAGTGCTTGGTTGACAATATAACTGCTCTCTTACAGGGTCCATGTTAGGTAATGTCACATCCTAAAAACAAAGCCAGTAATCTTTGCTGCGTGCATCATCATCAAATTCAAAGCACCTCATATTTCCTGTGAACACTGCAGCACCCAGCTTCATTCAGCTGCACACCATGCAACAGTACGTAGCCTCATTACATTGATTAATACTGAATATTTTCAGCTTCTGTCTGTGTTTTAGTGTCTCTCAGCTCCTCCTGTTTGAAGTCTTTGCCAACAGCAGATAAACAGTTAGGAGTCAGGTCTCCTGTGGCTCCTACTGGTTGGTTCCAACTTTTTTTTTAACGTGGTAAGGTGGATGACAAAAAACGAGATCAGCCAGAATATCAGCTAGAGAAGCAAAAATAGCCCTCTCCTCCTTTCACCTGGCTTTCTGTTTGCTCTGCATGTTCTCAATTAGTTGAAATATTTGTGGAAGAGAAGATGGTGGCCTCCTGCCTCCTCCCTTTACTGCATATCCTCCCCTCAACAGCCACTAAAACGGAGCTTTCTCCAAGGGCAAGAAGTACTGCTAGAAGAAAATATTAAAGGACTATGGTAAATGGTAAAAACCATTAAGGAGTATGAGCACTTAGACAGTATGAACAAGAGATGCAATAAGAAACTGGCTGCTGAATGAAATCAGATTATTTTTTTAGCTGATTGATGCTTCCTGGTCAGTCAGAAATGTAATGGGGAAAAAAAAGATGCTTTTTATGAAAATAACAAGCACTGTTCTGTGTGAACACTGTTACTCAGTGAAGAACACTTAAAGTTAGCCATTTTCAGAATAAGTCAAGTGGTTAAAAATAAAGTAAGAGAGCATACAGAGGTAAGGAGGACATTTTTCTGCAATCTGAGACAGGTCTGTGGTTCATTCAGTTACAAGGGAGAATAATACCTTCAGCAGATAACGGGAAGGCTGAATGTCAAGTTTTGATGTTCTTTCCTGTTATATTTCAATCTCTGTTGTGTATCGTGCTAGACCTGAAAATGTTGGAAGCTTTTTGAAATCTCAAAGTTAAGGGAAGGGTCTGTATTCTCTAGGACACAAAAAGACTGCAGTCTTACTAATGCTAACAACACTAACTGGTGGTAAAGGCAGTTTAAAAATCAAACTTCACAATCATCTGTTTTCAAGTATAAAACAAAGACTGGGAAAAAAAAATTCAATGCTGTTCTCAGCTCTTATTTTGAAAAAACTCTAAATAGTCAACAATGTGTAAGCAAATGAAAGTTTTACAAACACTGGAGATGTGCCACAAAATCCTTTGCCACTTTGCCCATTATGACTATAGGGCACAATAATCAAGGTAAAGTTTAAATTAGCCTCTCTTTTAAACTTTAAGTGTAAAAGAAATAAAACTAAGACAAGTCAGGAAATATGTCCCTTTCTGCATTTAATTCCAATGTAACTAAAAGTAACTACTAATAAAAGTTGTATGTATCGCCATACCATCCCAGCTTTCCTCTGATTTAAAGTTGTACATTAAGAAAGAGAATGTATAACAATAAGATCAGACAGTGACAGTAAACAACTGACTCTCTTCCTGAAACAATGTCCCTCACCTTGGAGGACAATCTCATGATTGATTTACAGCCTAGGCAGGAAAAGGTTTGTGAGACAACAGTGGCATCCAAACACGCGTAACCGTGTGTTCTTTGCACTTTTCAAACAGCAGAGCTGAAATCTCCAGTAGAGGCTTAGATTTCATTGAGAGCTGTGGATTTAAAGCTCACTCAGTAGGATACCAATAGCTCCCAACAGACAAGGGAAAGAAGTTTCTTCCTGGCTTCAAAAAGCCAACACAAAAATAAGAACTCACTTTGTTACATCATAGCTGCTGTCACAGCCCATGTTTGTGGCGTGAAACAACAGCCGTGACCCATCTGTTTGTGTGGGCATGAGAAAGATGGCGAAACAGAGGCGACTGAAAGGAGGGCTATAAGAACAGAAGAAACTGATGGAGATGAAAGAAAAGTGAATGAGTGAAATGAGAAGAGGTGGAAGACACAACAGCTGATGCATTTTTACAAGCTAGATGGTGTGTTCACTTGTCAAAGACGTGCTAAAGAGCTGATCATGCTTCCTGCTGCTCTCTGTGGAGCACACACACACCAAGAGAAATAAAAGAGGCTGGGTTATCACAGCCGATGGTTTTCACTGCTGCCTCAGCACAGACTGACTCTTTGCAGAGACTGACGGGGGAGTTTCCCACAAGGTCACGCAAGACATGGTCTAGCATCAGAAATCAGTATAATGTAACAGCACAGGATACTACACTAAAGAGAGCAGGAATGAAAGTGAACAGCTGAAGATGGAGAAATGGGAGAGAAAGCTCAGCAGTTCCAGTGAACAGCTGAAGTCAAATCTGCCTCTTATTCTGAGCTGATAAGAGGAGACTTGGCTCAGAGAGTAGACGATGTAGGACACGCACTGCTGCAGGCGTCAAACATACAAGCTGACTTTGGAGGAGTCCAAAGACAAACAAACACAAACAGATTCATTTCAGGATTAATTAGCTCAAATTCCCATTCAGTCCTTTAATAACCAGATGGTGTAAAACACCAGAGTACCACATATAAACAGCTGGTCAGCCAAATCTGTTTTCTAATACAGTAGAGAACGCTGAATATGGAACATTTCCTCCACTTAAAAACGACCATATTGCACCAATGAAAGTGGTTGGTATAAATGGGAAGATGTACAGCTGGGTCATCATGTTGACAAGCCTCTTCAGTGGTACTGTGGGAAAAGGTCTCAAAGTTGACCATGTTCAGTATCAGTGATCTTATAGCTGGACAGGACATCAAACATCTTCAATATGTTGAGCTTTGTTCCACTCCCAAAAATGACAATATCATGACTATGGTGTATCTATTTCTATAGCAACAATCTGGAAGCCAAGCATGTCTTTATGCTTCTCAACGCATCCATGCCCATACGGAAAACTGTGGAGAATGCAGACAGTATGCTGGGTGAGGTGGGACTGAGTATGAGATGAACATAGGACATTTGAGCAGTCTAACAATATTCACAGTTTTCAGTGTCAGAGATGTTTAAGTTAAAGACGCAATTCTGCTCAACTCTCGTCTCCTTTCACTGGGCTTTCTCCCACTGAGCTGGATTCCTCCGGTTGAATTTCAACCGGGCCGATCAGCGAACAGAAGGAGACGTTGTGAACGATGACGTCGATTTTCTGCGCTGTTTCAGAATTGAAGTCAGCCTGTAGTTTTGCGATGGCGGCGGAGGAAGTGAAGGAAGCCGTTCAGTCCGTGTCGGCCCCGCTTCCAGACACTGAGTCAACATTAGCAGCCATCTTGTTCGGCCTGGCAGTGGGGGACGGTTGTTTATAGCTCAGCCGATTTCCAGTAAGCTTCATAACGTTGAACTGGTGCATTACATACATCACGGACAAATGTTAGTGATAGGGTAACATTTAAATCCTCAATAGAGTCCACACCTCCAGGAAGCAACTGTTTCTCCATAGTCCAGACCCTCTGGACGAAGTAAAGCGTACAACAAGGGGCTGCTTTTTACCAGGCTAGTGAACGTTTAGATTTGAGCTGATAATCTGATAGAAGGAAAGTTCGAGACCTCAGGAAGCTTTGAGATAGCAGAGACACTCACTGAAAAACCCAGGAGCAGTACAAGCATGTTGCTGATGTGAAGCTGAGTGACACTGAGAAATTAGACAAACAAGTGATTATAATAAACTTTATAATCACTGCCCTTATCAAAGAGAAAGTAATTTGCTCAGCTTTCGTTTTAGCTCATCTTTGACTTCATCTGAAACCGCCATATAACACACACACTGCCCTAATTAAAGATTTTATTACCTTCTCAGTCACAGTACACAATATTCATTTTAAACTAGGGATCCATGATAGATCAGGATTTACATCGGTATTGGCTGATCATTTTATTAAATGGGCAATATTATGTGTTTTCCAGGCACAGAATAATTTTATAGCACAATAAAGTAACCATGTTGCCTGCAGCTGTTACAAAAATGCTGTATATATCAAATATGACAAGAAATTTGACTTCGTAATTTAACGCCTTGAAATTGGGCCTCTGTCTCTTTAAAAGCTCCAGCTCTTTCTGAAACTGCCTTTAGGAAGTCATCACAACAGCACTCTTAACACTTTAACAATGTTTTTACCAGTGTTTCACTGAGAAGTAGCGAGTATCTAGCTACTCTAGTAGCTCATCAAATGCGCAGTTCCACCAGTTGTTTGCTAATTGCTGCTGGCTAGTCTGAAGGAGCTGAGTGGGGAAATCGCAGGGAAGGGGGGGGGGGCTCTGTGAGGCGGAAGCTTAGAAGTTTGAAAACTGCAGCAACGAGGAAGAGCTGCACCTTGGTCCCCACCAAAGCGTTTTGCACAGCTGAACGGTTGCCACGGGAGATTAAAGGATTCTTCAAACATGCATGAAAGAATCAAGGCAACACTCCAGGTATGTTTTTGATGAGGGAATAAGATAACATGATGGAAAGCTCAGAAAAGTCGATTTTACATAATACTGCCCCTTTAAGACATCGTTATAGATCTGAGAACTGGGTGGATATTTATTCCCATCATGTTGTTGTTTGTAAATTTGTTTTGGGAGGGGGTTGGCCATGTGGTATTTGTTGGGTCATGTGACAGCGATTTAGCACAGGACTAGGGTTTTATTTAACTGAAGCAAAGAAGCAATGTAGATGGTTGATGGGTTTTAATGTTATTGTGTTGAAAGGGTAGGTAAATATTTAAAATATCAGTAAATACTTGTCAGCTATCACAGCACTGTAAATATTGCGTATCAATATCAGCCCAAATTTTCTTATCGCATCCTTCTTTTTTTTTTTTTGTTTAAATCTGAAAAGTGCTCTTTCATGAGTGCTTTCTGTAACAAAACATGTTGCTTGTTAAAAAAAAAAAAAAAAAAAAAAAATGTTCTAGTCACCTCTCAAACAGTCAATTTATTCATTTTAGACCAACCTTGAGAACATTTTGTAAAAATTTTGGCAAGGGAGCAAGTCAACCATGATTCAACTGTTTTATCTTCATGAGCTTTCAATCTCTATCATAAACGTGGCAGATTCAGAAATCTTGGCAGCCTTTTGGAAACATCAGGAATAAGGTAGGGGTCCAAATTCTCCATCACAGAGTGATGTTTACAGCTAGAAATGTTAACTGTGCAAATCATGCTAATTGTTAACATAAGAGGCTATAAACAGTTTAAAAAAGTAAATTCCAAATCATTTTTGTTTAAAATTATGAACCATTTTACAGCAACTACTGTCTAACATACCTACTGCCATGTCCACCTGTGCTACTGAGCATTTTAGAACACTGATCAGTCTATCTCCATTTTATCTACATCGCCAAATTAATTCAAATGTTGAAGCATGTCTAAGTTAGAATCCACGCATAATTAGATCTTTTTCAAGAAAACATTCAATAATGATTTTTTTTCTCAATTACTGGCAGCAGTTGGCACACTTGGGGGCCTTTAACCACGAGTTTTACAAGAAGCATGTGGGACGACCGTGCTGACGTGTACAGATTGTGACCCTCGACCTGACAAGGAACAACACACAAAGGGAAAAGGGACAGAGGACAGCCAGCTGTTGTGGTAGAGGGAACATATGGACTAACAGAGCTGCCACCTGTTTTCAATCGTCACACATCTACAGTCACACACTTCACCCAAAGTCATCCTAAAGCAAAACACTTGCTTTAGGATGACTTTAAATGGTTCAGCCTCTCAAAAACACTCCCATCCACACATGCGGGCTGCATGTTTCAGCAACTGGCTGTCTTCAGACTGAAAGGACTGGCTGCACAGAGCATCAAGTTTGCACTGGCTCAGCAGAGAACCCCCACCAAACACACAGGCTGGCAGTGAGAGTGGAGTGTTGGGCATTAGGCTGGCAGAGGCATTACAGCCTGCCACATAAGCCTCTTCCTGTTTTTACTACCAGTGACATCTGTTGCCCTGAGTTACATGTGTAGATACAGTAGTCACACTCATAACACAGAAGCACTGGCAACATGATCTGCTCAAATATGACTCCGTTACAATGGTGAAGCTGATAAACTGATCTGGTTCCGGTTCCACTTAAACAAAACCACACAAACCAAGTTTATTCTGCTGGATTACTTTAATTCATACCATTTGGAGCTGATTTGACAGGCAACTGCTATCAGCTCTAATGGTGATGTTTTTGTCATTCTGGATTACACAGTCTGCTTTTATAGCTGATAAACGAGAGCCTCTGCTGACACGACAGAGCCCCTTTCACAGCTGGTGTCAGACCTCCAGTCTAAGAAAATCAAGTGGTAAATTAGTGCAGAAATAAGTGTCATCCAGGCTGCACCTTGTTAATGTTGTCTAATTGTTCTCATTTGGATTGGACAGGCTAATTCAGTGTTCTTTAAGCACACCCAGCACAGCAGGAGGACAAGAAAATGAGTTCTGAACAAGGGGGAAAGACTGGAATGGTTAAACAATTGACTGACTCAATTTGTTTCAGCTTAAAAATGAAAACAGAACAAAGTGCACACACATTTAAACAATGTGTAATATTAGTGGAGGAGCAACACACAAGTATAATGTTGGGTCAAGAACATGTCTCATGACTAACTTGTAGATAGTGATCCACCTTTTTCTTCGCTGGTCACCAGAGTCAGTTTTCAGCTCGACTTTGATCAGAAATGCCTTTTTTCCCCTCACTTAAAGGCATCGTGCCCAAAGCAAATAGCAGATGCTAACATTGGATGACTATGTGGTATGTTTTCACTTTAAATAAGGAAACTAAACCCTGGCCTATTTCGGTCTTTAAAGCAAACAATCAAGTTTGCTTAAAAGTCACATTTATTAAATTTGGCAGAAAGAATCAGAATCAGCCAGTCACAACTTAAAGAAAATCTGTCATAATGCATCAGAGCATTTCCTCTGAACCATTTTGGTAAGCTCGAGTCCTCATCTAAATATAAAACCAGTTTTTTCTGTTGGCCCGCACCTCATTTGAAACAGACAGAGGTTAAGCAGAAAACTGTCCACTGTCTAACCAAATGAAATGAAAATCAGAGATGCAGCAACTAATGCGATAAAGAACTGAGAATCCATCCAGCAGGCTGTCAGCACACAGAGTAGCAGCTCAATTTAAAGAGCAACACACTGTTGCCATCCTGACAATGGCACAGCACATTCCACTCAGATTACAGCAACATGAATCAGTCTCCCACTGGAAACATTTGCTGTTCTATGAAACAAAATATAGAAAATAAAAACCTGAAAATGTGAAGCAGCTGAAATTCTACACAGAGCAAGAATGAACGAATCCTAATAGCACCTTGTCTCGTCTCTTACATGATTACAATTCTTCTCCTCTCATTCCTTTACATTGATTTTATTGAACCTTTATTTAATCAGGTGGAATAATTGAGCACCAGCTCTCATTTCCAACATGGACTAAGAAATTTGAGTCAATTTAAGTTTAAATCAGTTCAGAAACGTGCTTTCATGCCTAACTGGAGTTGATCTCGTGTCCCTTTATTTTCTGCTGAGTTTAGAACTACTACCCTCAAAGAACTTGCTGCAGATTTATCCCGTTTGCTAAATTCAGTCCCTGATATAAACCAAGGTTTACACACACAGAGTTACGTCCCTATAGATTAGAACATCGGCAAAAAGTTTATCCATTTTCATAACTCAATTCAGAAAGTGAGTCTTTTATATAGATTGCACACACAGTAATAGATTTTAAGTCTTTACTTATGCTATTTAGGGCTGCACAAAATTAGGTATAATAATGGTGAATGTCACAATAATGTGTTGCAATAAATGAATAAATACACAGTACTAATGTATTTCTGTTTTGGGTTCAAAGCAAACATAAATGCGACAGAAAATCAACTTTTGTCCATCTCAACAACATGGTTTTATTGAAAAGGTTTGTTCTGGCCAACGCTGTTTAGGCAAGAAAACAATGTTAGTCGACCTAAGTTGTAGTTTCCTAATAACTTGACCACCTTAACTCTTTACCTTCTGAAATTTGTAACATGTCACCAACAATATTACAGGCTTGGAGAGGTTGTTAAATATTTAGCCAGAACTTACTGCAGTCCATGCAGTCCTTTGCAATATGTACACTGCACATAGTGATACTGCAGTAATGAAACATTTGCAATCTGTTTTACTGCCTCGCTGTTCATTTTAACGAATATGGCATACAGTTAAATGAAAATCAAAAATCTGTTTCATCAGTTAATTTCATGCCCTCTACATGGGGGATAAGCCACAGGAGGGAAATGCTGAAGAAGCTTGCTGTTCAACAAGTGCTGTATGCAAACATATTAATGGACAGTTCAGAGAAAGGAAAAAAGTATGATTGAAAAATTGAACTTTTTAAATAAATGTAAATTTTGCCTTTCATTTATAAATCAAGGCCACAGAATTGGTAGTAAGATAAGAGCGATAAGTTGTATCAGGTCCAGTGTAGGGTTGCACAAAAATCACAAATGTATTATCACCACAATATCAGTGTCAGTGTGCTCAATATTCATATAGCTAAGGACTGTTTGGGGAGCAATAACTGTGGGCTAATATATTTGAAGAGTTCTGAAGTTGTATTTTTCATGCTAATGCGAGATTTAGCCAGTAGGACAGAGTCTCATGGCAGCAAAAGTTCACACTAGACACAAATGACATCAGCAAAAATGCTAAAGGTTACAGAGCAGGAAGCACATCTTAGAAGGAGAGGAAAGAAGAAAACAGGGACTTATCGCACCCGATATCATCTCAATATTTATCAATATGATTGCAACCACAAGATTTTCTAATATTGTGCAGCCCCTGTCCAGTGCGAAGTTTCCTCAGTTCGCCGCTGTTGGTCCATGTGGTTGTGTCTAGTCCAAGTCCTTCCACTGGCTCCCTGGAGTTCAGAGAATAGACTTTAAAATCCTTCTGGTAGTTTATAAATCACTGAACAACTTAGCACTAAAATACATTAAAGACCTGTTGTTGTTGTTGTATCAACCTTCCAGACCACTCAGGTCTTCTGGTTCTGGTCTACTCTGCATCCCCAGAACCAAGGATGGAGAAGCAGCTTTCAGCTTCTATGCTCCTCTAATTTGGAACAAACGTCCAGAAAACTGCAAAACAGCCGAAACACTGAGTTCCTTTAAATCAAGGCTAAAAACCCACCTGTTTAGAGCTGCTTTTGATGAGTAGGAAGTGGAATTTTGATCAATATATTTGATGTGTATTTGCTTGATGATTTTGATGATGGCATTTGACAAAATGAAATGTTTACAGCTGTTTCATAGTTGGTGACTGTATGATGTAAAGCACTTTGAACTGCGTTGTTGCTGAAATGCTCTATACTAATAAACTTGACATCTGGACTTCCTTGACATCTTTAGTAGAGTGAAAGGTTGATCACCACACTTATGTTTTGATGCAGTAATTCATGTAAAATGAATCTAAACTAAGTACTGAGTGCATATACTGTACATGGAGATTCTTTTCAGTATGTCCACATTTCAGGATTTCATTGGTCTGATGTAATATCCCGACTTCCTGTGTGTAAAGAATCTATACAAGTATAAGTGAACTACTAAAAGAAAAGTTTTGAATGTGAAATATTCCAGTTTATGATATGCACCTGTAAGTGAGCTTAGATATGCTATAGACAAAGGCTAAATTGAGTGGTTAGATAAAAAAACAAACAAAAAAAAACAACAACAAAAAACAACAACCTGAAATCAGTATTAGCCACTAAAACCCTGATTGATGCACCTCAAGTCTGATTTACTGTCATTGAGTGAACTC
This sequence comes from Anableps anableps, assembly GCA_014839685.1. Classification (NCBI taxonomy): domain Eukaryota; kingdom Metazoa; phylum Chordata; class Actinopteri; order Cyprinodontiformes; family Anablepidae; genus Anableps; species Anableps anableps. The sequence goes on from CM026086.1 coordinate 4,039,744, forward strand.
GTTTTACCTCGCTAAATATTTACTATAAATAAATATGGTCAGAATGTTTTACTATGCTACATCAGCAAATGTACAAAGTGTGCTTAATATCCTGCAGTATTTACATACCCGTGTAGGACCTTGTTTTATATCCAGTTGAAACCAGATAAAAGAAAAGTTGGTTCATTCACCTAGTAACAGAACATTTTTTCAACAATTTAGACTGAAGTGGAGTCCTGTGAAAAATATTCCCCCCCTGACAGATGAAGCCGACTCAGATTCAGCACAAAACCGCCAACCTCTAGGAAGCCTCACGCTGAAAAGGCCCAAACTGTGCAAGAATTCACTCCATGCCTTTTAATGTTCATCTAAAAAGTGTTTAATTAGCAAACTGACAATAAAAAGTCTTAAACAGAAGCTGAGTATTTTTCTGTTATGCAAACATTTTTAAATTATTTGTAACATATGTCTTACTGGATGTTTTGATGAGCTATGGAGCACTTTCAGCTTGTTTTGGACATGAATTGTACATGGGGATCACTACTGAAATGTGAAAAGACACCAAACCCCACCAGCTGCCAAGCTGAAGTCAAGTCACCGCTTGGCTCCAATTACAAACCGTGATGGTGGAGGAGTGAAAGCGCATGGCTGTACGGCAGACAAGAACTGGTAGCTCTTATAATCCAGTAAGACAGCAGACAGTAGGCCAGTGAACATCGGCCTCAGCTGCGCTAAAAGGGATTGACTCAGAGTTCATGTCTCACCTCTCTAATCCCACCAGACTGTCATCTTAACCCTGACCACCTGCTGATCTGTTACACAATCGGGACACAACCTAGGTGTGTGCAGACACAAATACATACCCCAACAAGCAGAGTACAAGAAGGAATTAAAGACCACAGGTGAGTCTGTTTCAACCAGGTTTCCAGTGTCTGAGTCACTCATCAGACTGTTGGGGGTTATCATCTTCTGCCCAAACTCCAAGGTTAAACCAACCCCATCAGACCCTGTGAACTTCTGTAGAGCAGGCTCTCTGAATTCAATTAGAGAACACCATAATCCAGTGTATTCCCACTAATGTCCAGTGAGGAGATTACTGTCTGAACTCTTGCAGCAGAGTTAGGAGATGGGGATGTGATGACTTCAAAAAAAAAAAAAAAAAAAAAAAAAAAAAGTACCATGATTGGGTGCAAATTTATTACAGTTATCAATGTTATCAGGGTTTTGTTAACAAATGTTGAAAGTAGGCATAAAATGCCTACTAATGATGCACCAATCAATCAGCCATGGATCAGCTCTGAATAGTCATCAGGACTTTGAATATAGATTTTTTTTTTTTCTCCCATCTGTTGGTTCTTAAAAGAACCCCTTCTATGATCCATGCATTTAAATTTATTAAAAATCAGGTAAAGAGAACCATGTCATTTAAATCTATAAGTCCCCACAAATATAATCTCAACAGGCCACATTTCAGTGATTTCTTTCTCTATACGTTTCAAAAACAGAGTGGGGAGGGAGAAAAATATAGTGCTCACAGTAATTAACCAGCCTAAACAGACCCGCCACCGTGTGTGTGTGTGTGTGTGTGTGTGTGTGTGTGTGTGTGTGTGTGTGTGTGTGTGTGTGTGTGTGTGTCCGCTCAAGTATCAATTATCAATAGCTGATAGACTGCTTTAACAGCAGCAGCTGTTCTCCTGCACAATTTGGTGCTGAAGGTTCACCAAGAGTTTTCCTTTGGATCTGCTGCCATTTAGGCTGATGAAAAATTTCACTAATCTTCAACAATCAGAATGATTATTTTACATGAAACTGATTTACTGTCCCACCAAAATGTTATCAATAATAATCAGTGTGAGAAAATAACACATTTCAAGTGAAATTCAACCTGTTTGTCACAGAAAGCCAACTCATTTCAGATAAAGTTAAGCTATACTCATGTGCTCTTGTTTTGAAACGCTTGGTTCTTCCGGGGTAGTCATCGCCTTGACTGGGTCGTGTTGATTTGAGCGGGTTGTGAAGAGCTTTTGATTAAACTGAGACAAGTTCCCTTCAAACTCCACAAAGATATTCCACCCCTTTCATTGTCCTGGGACATCAGTTCAAGCACTTATAGCTCGCATGTTCCACCCTCATGCAGATTCACTGAAGTTTGGGGTTTCTCTGCTCGTTTCTCTCTGACCAGTGGCAGCCCCACTCCACAGAGGAAACTCCGCCCCCTCATTGAATATAAGAACATGAAATAAAAAGAGCCTGAAATAAAAATGGAGTTTAAAAAAAAAAAAAAAAAAAAAAAAAAAAGTTCATGTAAAGTTGCTTTACAAAATAAAAGTGTCAAAAATAAAACACCATTATGAAATGAATAAACAATGAAATAAATAAATCTTGAAATAAATTAACAAAATAAAAAAATTAAACAAATACAGTAAAAAAAATAAATAAATAAATAAATCCCTTTTTAAATATTAATTTTGTTTTATTTTTGGGGGGATATTTATTTATTTCATGGAATACTTATAACAGTATTTATTTTTAAATATTACCTTACTCTGACAGTGATTTTTTTTATTAAAAAAAAAGTGAACTGCGAAACTGCAATGTTAAATAATACGATGTGGTCAAAAATTTGGGTGCACCTAACTTTTGTGCACCTAAGAAAAAAAAGTTAGGTGCACCCGTGCAACCAGTGTAAAACAGTCTATAGCCCTGTCTAGGTGCTTGGAAAATACCCCCCCCTCACTTTTTCCATAGTGTCAAAAGGGTAGGGAAATACATATAATATCGGTAAATATTGGTTATTGGGCATTGCAGCAATATTAATATCTGAGATGAATATTGGCCCAAAATTTTCATATCGGTGCATCCCTATCAAAAACCAATGTTTCTTCACAGTTTTTCGTACAAAATGTATCATTTACTTCCCTACAACTCTGTTGAAAAGACTGATGCATCATTTTCAATGCTGTATAATAAAGTTTGTGAGCAGGGTATTGCAACACAGATGAAAGGGATCCCAGACTTGCTGTGAGCTGGGTGCAAACTCCAGCTCTGCCCAGTCGGGATGAATTATTCAGCAGCATGCACACAGCGCTGTTCTCACGCTGCAGCAGGGACCAGAAGCCTGCCTCATTTCATCGAAAAGAAATCACTAAACTGTTTCCAAGACACTCTTTCACCTCTCACTGTGAGCTTCTGTTTGCATCTTGTTTATACTTCAGCCTTACTCTCATGCTCTACCAGCCGTGGTAACCGCTGCTCTCATTTCTAACTGTTTTTTAAACAGTGGACAGTAAAGCCAGGGATTTACCAGTGATGTTAGCTACTAGCTTAAAAATAAAATGGTCGATGTTCTAAAATCTTCTGTCCATTCATAGAAGCAATAATGCTCAAAGTAAATTCCAGGAAAAGGACAGTGGATCAATTATTATAGCTACCAATATGCAGACTTTTCATTAGAAAAGGAGCCTAATGTTATGATAGAAAACACAGCCATCATCATAATCATCTCCCAGTCTTCCCTTTGCAGCTTGTTGAGCACAGCTGACTGACTCCTGGGAGTTCATGTGTCGGATGATTTTTTCAGCTGCTGCACAGGCATTGTCCTGGGGATGAAAGGCTGGGAGGTTAGTCTGAGGATACTTCTTTATGGAGGCCAAATGAGGCCCGACTGCAATGTAGATGACCTGCTACACAACTCCTTTATCTTCCAGTCTTATCTTTTCTGTCCGTCTTTCTGGAACTGTGACTCTTATTTCCTCAGTCAGCTCATTCAATATGTAACCAAGTCACAACAGATCCCATAAAGGGTGTCCATTAGTGTTGTTACCGAGGCAACCATTGTGATAAAAGAACCATGTGGAGGTTTCAATTGGTGCAACAAAGCAATGGGGGATATGGTAGAAAACCAGCGTTGAGTTAAATAACATTTCATTTAGATTAATACAGAACGGGGTTTACAACAGAAATGACTCGATGGTGACCTCTGTCTGGTCATAGTTCTGTAATAAACACACATCCCCCATGGCTGATCACATTGTCCTCTCATTAAATGAGTCGATTTGCAGCGATCACTGTCCAGCTCTGCTTTCAGAGCATGCAACTGGGATAGCAGAACCAAAAGGGGCACGTCTTAAAACTCACAGCATTCACCAGCGCTCCATTTCCTCATGTTGGATGAGTCCAAGCAAATTTGTTGTGCATCCAATATTCTTATCTGATCTGCTGATCAATGCAGTTCTCCAATAAGAGGGACAGTCCAAGATTATGTGCCGCCTCTGCTCTGCAAGCACCCATAGACAAGTGTTTGCTTGGTGACACATGATCATTAATCCAACATTGCTCTTCACAGTTCACAGTGGTTAAAAGGTTTGCTACTACAGCTGAACAATTTATTGAAAATGTATCACTGTCACAATATTACTGTACACAACATGCATATCACAGAGACATGCCAAGGTGCAAATAAATGTTAACATAAATTTGTGCTCTCTCTGTCAATAATATATTTGGTGACACTTCTGTAATACTATATAAAAACCTTAGAAGTGGAAGCCAGAGTAAGCCATTAGGAAAGTAAAAAAAAAAACTTGTTTTATAGGTAAAACAGGATCTAAAAGTCAGAAAGGCACTTTTAATAAAACCTGGAATTTTTTCCCCAGAATCTGGATAAATTATCTGGGATCTATGTTTGCCAGGAACTCAAAGCAAAAGGACAATTTTTAACAGTGTTAAATTAACACAAGGATTTTTTTTTTCATAAAATTCCCCAATACTATGAGATACTGGATGTTTTTCTAATAACATGCAGTCATGTTTGCTACTAACCCCCAAGGTGGTTCAGGGGTGTAATATACTTTTAACCATACCCCACCCCCATACCCACTCGTACCTTTCAGTTAATCAAAAGCCTTAAAGCTCATTTATGGAACAAAGGGAGGATCTGAGCGGAGCCACAGGTTGTCTTTTGACAGTTTTGATTATGCGAGGCATTAACTTGTTTTGTGGACTTCTTAATTAGTCCATCATCAGTGAGATTAAAGACGCCACAAGAAGGAGCAAACCAACAGGAATGCAATGAAAGGTCATGTAGGGGGGGGTGAGAAAACAGGCAGGTTCTAGCAGACCCCCAGCACATGTTAATAGCTGTTTAGGCGGGGCCTGTTTGAGGGCAACATTAAGCAGATGAAAGGTGAAACCCATGGAGGCTTCTCTGTGTTCACATGTGTTTAGTACATAAAGAGACATGTGGGTTGCTGCCTTTAGGATTGTTTATAAGAAAATAATTCAGTTTTAGTGGAGAAACAACAAATTACTCCTTCACTGTAAAGAAAAATGGTCAGGACTTGAATTGTTACAAGGAACGCCACATTTTTCCTGTAATTTGCCCCGATGTGTTAATTATTCTAACATTGTATTTTTTTTTTAATCATTTATTACTCCAGTAGCAGAAAAAAAAGCTAAGAGTAGCTGCTGATGCTTTTTCTTCAAATTTGATGGGTTTTTTAATGTGTGCACTAAGATTAGACTTATCTGATAAAAATGTTTTAAACTTTTGCTCTACTATATATTTACAAGCATTTAAACAGGTTTTTAATCATGATAACCATCTAATCATGATCACTGGCAATTTTCAATAAAAACAAACCTGCAAAAGCAGTGCTTAATCAATGGATTTTATAAAGGTTTAGGTTATTTTATTATACAAGACTCAAAGATAGAAAAATGAGTTCTTAGCATAAGGAGTTTAGTTTTTTGCTAGTATTGTAATCAGTTAAAGCTTAATATAAACCCTGTTTAAGTATATAGACACATTCACTCAATTCATTTAGTGCTGTTTGAGGAAAATATCCTGGATTTATTCAATTAATTACCAGAAAATAATGGTATTTTGTTATAAATGTGTGTATACAATGCATTTTATTTGGATTCATAGCCCTTAAATCTAAGCATGAAGTACACTAAAGTGACTTCTTAAGACAAATTGTTTACTGCATTTTTTTTTTTAAACAGGTTTCAGAGTAAAGGCAGTTAAATGCAAACATATGTCATGTGTTGCAGTATGTGTACAATAAAATACATTAAATGTGTATTGTAACATGATCAAATGTGGAAAACTCAATTTCCACTGGATATTTTAAGCCTGCTGCTTATGTATGTTTAAAAAAAAAAAAAAAAAGGAAAAAAGAAAGAGATAAAAACTAATTTGAATGAACCCGCTGGAATAACCACAGAGTTCTGCAAGCAGCAGAACTCCAGCCTCTCACTCATGAATAGTACTAGGATGATGATGCCCCAGGAGAAACTTGAACCAAAAGTGTTTGGATCAACATGATGGCACAAATTCTTGCTCATCAGAAAACTGCATCTGCTTCAGCAATGTGACCTAACATCAACACAGAAACACTGCTGCACACATGTGAGTGTAGTGCATCAGTCCAGTGACCTGACAGGAGGTTCAGGCAGTCAGTAGCCACGAGGAAGCAACCATAAATATATCTCCAGTGTCACGTATGCTCTGCCCAGTCAGTCCTGATCTGAGCTGGACATTACTTTGGTCCTCCACACTGAAGGCTGTTGTGAAAAGGGTTCCTCTCGGTTCCACCAGAGTGAGTACATCACACTTCTATTTACAGGAAATGTTTTAGCTTGGACAGAAACAGCTGCGGCATTCAGTCACTAAAATCTTCATCAGATTGCTGGTTTCAACGTCACAAGCACCCAAAGCTTCAAAACATAGAAAAGCAGGCTTGAAATGTCACAACCAGGACTTGCCATAATTCACAGGAGCCGTTTCTGATTCATCATGACCTGTCAGTCTGCTAAGAGTCCATTAAGACATAAGGCAACCAAAGCTACAATGGCATTATTGTCATCTGTGCTGAAAGTAAAGGTCTGTTTTTCACCAGCAACTCCCCGAAGACTCCCCACAAACTACAGCTGCAGTGGGAAATCAGCTGGTTAACATAACTGGACAATTTTCAGCTCCATCAGCCATGTATGCCGTCTGGACAGTTCAGTCCCGTCACTGTTCAGTCAGAATCTCAAAAACTGATCTCTGGCGATCAGTAAATGCACTACACTGTGTCACACCAACAGGAGCACTCTTTTTGGTGTGATTCTGATTCCATCATTAATCCGGAAGGAAAATTAAATGTTGTAGTAACTTGATCCATGTTTCTTCACAGAGTCATAACAACTGGTCACTGGCTATGGAGCAGTAAAGATCTCCTCTAGTCACCCGTTATACAACAGATCTAAAGAAGCTTCTGACTGAAGACACTCAGTTGTTGTAATACAATCTCATAACAAGGACGCTTAATGTTGTCTCAATGTTATGAAGCATCCTTCTTTACACAATCATTTCTAAAGCGGCCAGTCCACAGAACAGAGCCAGCTTTCTTTTCCAGCCGTTTCAGCTTCATTTGTACCCAAAACATCTGTTCCAGCCCTGTTGGTTCGGGACACAGGAATATGGCATTGTTTTCTACTTGAACACATGCAGAAGGTTCATGTGCAGAACAAAGAGCAAAATGCAATGTTCTGTAGGGCCACTTTTAAAAAAAAAAAAAAAAAAAAAAAAAAAAAGGGGGCACCAAAACAAAGAGGGGACTCCGAGCTTCACTAAGCTCTGCTGTTGGGGAACATACAGGTTTCTCATGCAGCTACGGTGGAGAATAAAAGGTGGATCGAACCAAAACAATTACCTGGCATGTTTAAAGTCTTTTACTATTCAGTTCGCTTCTTCCTACTAATTCTCCTTTTGACTCAGCAAAAACAGAGAGAAGACAGCTGAATGCTTCACTGTTCCATTTGTTTTTCTCCTCTTCCCTCATCTCTGTCACTCCTCTGTGCATTTTGTTCTCCTGGGTGCATGCTGACCAGCACAGCTGAAATGGCATAAACAAAACCTCAGAGGGAGGTGAGGGGGACTGGGGTTTGGCAGGACACAGCACAGAAATGCACATTCATGAGCTGTCGTGGCTGATCAGGGCAGATCTCACAGCTGAGCGTGCTGTGGGCATGCAGCTGGTCAGAGCGCACACGTACCGTTGACTCAAACTGTCCCAAGAGCTCAGGTGTCCAGTGGGGACACTGATACCGTGGCAGGATGTGACGCTCTCATGGAGCAATGAACACACACCAGTCACAACACAACTGTGTACTTGTTACAGACAAGTCAGGCTTCTCTTTGGGAAACTGTTAGGATTCCTACTGGGAACAAATATTGGCACGGATCGAGTGCCAAGTCAGTCTCTCTGGAAAACTCATACCGAATTTTAAATGTGATGTCTGGACAAGAGACAGGTGTTAAAAACAGTTTACTTGGTTCTTACATTAATCGTGAAGAAAGCCTTGAACTAGCATCAGAAACACATTAAAGGGTTCATCCAAACATTACAGTTCAATAAACCACAGTGTGATTTAAAGTGGCTCCACTGCAGCAGCACATATGGGCAGTACTATCACTGTTACACTGAGGTCGCTCCATAAACACCCCTGCAGGGTTTGCCCTGCTATCCCACTCTAAATGAGCTGGCGCCCTGAAGCAGGCGTAATAAAAAGGTTCAAGTTGAACTGCTGAGGAAATCTGAATAAAGCAAATGGTTGGACAGAGCGAGGAATGGGCCCGTTGCTCAAAACCACAGCATATCAACCTTTTAAACTCATACATTTACAAAACTATTCAAATTTCAGTGATACCATCATGACATTTCAAATAATGTTAATAAAATGCCAGAGAAGAGCCAGAATGACAAGAATGTTCTCTGGCTGCACAGGTCAGTCCAGCATTGGCCCCCCCAATGCACACATTTGTTGCACACTGGAGGTCAGCTGGCTGAAACATCCTGCTAGACATTCCCCTTGATTACAAGAAAGAAATTAGGCTGTTTGGAAATATTTCCAAGACACAAAAAAACCCCCAAAACATGGAAAGTCATAGCTTAGAAAATAAAAGAGCAGAACCCATAACTGGAACTGAGGTAACAATGTTTCAAACTACAGTTTGACAGCTACAAGCAGCAGGTACCTCCTCTACCGGAGCAGCTAGTCAGGCTAATATCAGCTTATAGTGGCTAATTAACAACTAGATAGTATCACTCTATTTGGAGCTGAACAAAAAAAACATCCATTACTCTGCGCTGGAAAAGTGGTAGTACTGTGTTCAGTGAGGTTTTGTGGTTTTCCTGAAGTTTATTTAAGTAAAACAACAGCAACAAAAAAACCCCAAAAGTTACATATATAACTACGGCTCTAAGACTCCTGGATGACCGCCACAGATTCTCCGTCACTCAGAATCCTTGCATTCTGCAGGAACAGAGCCTCGGATGACGTCAGGCTGTGTAGGTTCTGAGTGATTGTTCGATGTGTCACAGGTGTGACTCTTTCAGCACCGCCTCTGGTGGTCAGCGGGGATGAACCCATAAAACATTATAAAACATTATAAAAGTCATGGTCAATTTGGTTTATCACTTTAGCAGCATTAGAAAAAAAACTGCCATTTCTCCTTTTACAACTAAAGACATCACATCATGTTTGATACGTTCATGTTATATATTTGTGTATATACCTTAATGTGTTGAATATACGGTAGTTTTACTCAAGGTTATGTAGTGAGGCTCTTAAACTGGCCTCTACCTTGCCACTGATTTTATATGATTTTTGAGAGTGGCCAAAAATCCCATAGACAGGAATACATAAACGGTAGGGACATTTAGGACCATCCTGCACAAACAGCTACAGTAGCTGTGGTGTCAGACAACTCCACCTCTCCATGCTGAGCAAGTGATGTCTGCGACAGGAGGTTAGCAAACCCACAGGATGGTGTGGACAACGCCTCACAGGTTAAACACACTGCTGAAAATATTCAACAGTCTGCCCTCATCTGTCACACTGACTGCTGATGGACTTCAGCCTCCATGAAGACTGGTGCTGTTCACACCTGGTAAGCTCAGCAGAACACAAATAAAGAGTTTCCTAACAAAAACTGTCACAGTGCAGGGCCAAGAAATAAAGGCAAAATAACAGAAGTCATAAAAATTACATACAGGGTTGTTAGAACATGAACAGCAAGGGTGGGTGGATGGTAATACAGGTTAGGCATCCAACCACATGACAATTTAATATCGTGATCATTGTGAGCACATTGATCATGGTTATCAATATTATCAGGATTTTGCTAAGATCCATTCGAAATGAAAAAAAAGCATTTTTACAAGTGTAAGCAAAGTTGATGGAATACATGTGATTATGAAAATCACTATGATCAATACTGATAGTAACATAAGCATTATAATAAATATTATAGAGTTTGCATGTTCTCCCTGTAAATGCGTGGGTTCTCTCTGGGTACTCCAGCTTCCTCACACAGCCCAAAACCACGACTGATAGGTTACTTGGTCTCTCCAAGTTGCCCTTGGGCATGAGTGTGTATGAGCATGGTTGGCTGTGCTGCTCAGGCTGCCAGTCCATGACAGGGTGCCGACCTGTCCAGGGTCCACCCTGGCTCTTCCCCAATGACTGCTGGAAACAGGCACCAGCTCTCCCACCCCCACCAGCTCCTCCTTCGTAAATCAGGCTACTGACAAATGGCTGTGACAACTGACAATCACACTCAACCCATACTGCTCACATCATCAAGGCTCTTGTTTTTGTACCTGCAGAACAAAATGAAAGACACTAAATTTTATTGTCTTAAACATATATTCTTCAAGTTAAAAGCGCAAAACAGTTATGCTTAACATCCTAGGACCTGGCATGTACATATGTGGACAATAATGCATCTTATACAAGAGTTCAGGTCTTAGGATGTTATGGCTCTTATGGTTTTATTAGGAACATAATTTTAGCGATAATATTAACCCAACTAAATATTTACTCAAACTGTAAAATTTCATTCAAACTAATCAGTGCTTTGGTTTGCACATTACTGTTAGTATCTGGAGTAAAAAAAAAAAAAGAAATAGCATGCAGTTGTTACAAGTGGCTGTAAGCTTGTGTGTGAAGTTGTAGCGACATGTCAGACGAGTGTCACTGCTCATCTGTTATCAACCTCCAGCTGATTTATTAAACCTAAAGATTTATTAGTGTCAAAAAAGTGTCATAAGGGATGAAAACCTCCACTAAATATTTAACTGCTACACAAACTCAAAAGTTTAGTTTCTTGACAGATGCGGTAGAAGTTAGATATAGCTTCTGTGGAACAAGTTCCCATTCATAATGCAAAACATCATCCAACTAATGCTCCCCAGTTTTTGCTGTGACACACTGACTCCATCATGTAATTTGTATTCTAAGCAGTGAACAAGGTTGAGGAGCTGTGACTCCATTCCCTAATGCTGACAAATTGATGCCGGAAAGACGACTGAGGGTAATAAGTGGGAGAGAGATGAGATAATGAAAAGAGATTATTTGGACAAGCAAAAACTGAGCAGCAATTTGTTGTTCCATTTAGGACCAGGGACCAACATAGGTGGGTGGAGAACAAAAAAATAAACAGATCATGAGACAGACGTTCTGCTGCATCTCATCATTTGCTTTCCCCTTACTCCCTTCTGCAGTTAAAAATGCATCAATGTGAGTCATGTCATAACTGGAGTTAAAGGCGGCAGATCTTTGGCTAACATGTGTTTTCTGTGTAGAGCCCATGCCTATCAACATGCTGGTTTCACCCCGTCTCATTCTTTAGAACATAAAGCAGTGATACAGAGTTGGTAAATGCAGGGGGAGGCGCTGCCCTAAGCAAAAGCTTATCTGCAGAACCAGACCATAGTTATAAAACTATTACGTATATATTTCTAAAATTTATGTTAGAAGCAAAAGCTTCTGGTGCAATTTAAAAATGTGAAATACAATAAGTAGAGGTGACCTCCACATGAATGGTTTGTACCTGAGGTAAGTATTACTCTGGCACAAAATTTCCTTTGTGGTTTTTATCCTTGTTCTTTATGTGTTTTAACATGTACTTGCCAATGGCTTTATGAAATCCGTTTTATTTTCCAAATTCCACTTTTCGATTTTTATTTTTCTGAATTCCATTCTTTCCATTTTAACCATATTTTTTAACCCAAAATTGTGTAATTATGGTGTGACTAAAAAAAAAAAAAAAAAAAAAAAAAAAAAAAAATTGAAGAACTGCTGCAGTGTGGACCAAAAAACAAAAAAAAAATTGGTTCAACAGATCATTCAATGGTTTTACAAGGTGTTAAAAAGTGTTTCGCCCTTATTTTTTTTTTTTAAAGAACTCAAACATTATGAGCAAAATTAAGACAATCAATCAATTTTTGAACTGAATTTGAAAATATTCTTAAAAATTAAAAAACAAAACTTCCTGGTGGAACGATGACAGTGTATAGTCTTTTGGATAAAGCTGATGGGGGAATAGGAAAGCAGAATTAATGATAGGTAGAGGGAGTAGTGAGCAAGATGAAGAGGAGGAGAAGAAGACTGGAGAGTGGGCCAGCAAAGACAAATCACAACAAGAGGAGGTCACAGCTTTGTATTTTAGATGTCTATTCACCAGCCGCCTCAATGCAAACCCAGACTGAATCCAACAGATCAAAAAACTCTCAGCGTTCTGACATACCATATAGTTCACTTAACATGACATCTTTTTAATCCAAATCGTGAAATTTAAACAGCTCTGAAGGTCAACAGCCCTGAAATGTGACAGGAAACTTGGATCAGTCCCCATGCACTTAGCTGAGAACATTAATATGAAAAAAATTTACAATCTTATTGGTACTCAAGGAAAGTCCATAAAAATGGATTTGGCATTCACGGTACATAATTTTTCCAGTTTGGGGGGGGGGGGTTAGTTTTCCAGATCTACTGAGAAAAGCTTTTTTGCTCTCCTGCATAAAAGCTCTTTATTTTTGACTGGCAGCAAATATAATAAGCTTAACACAGGACACGTCTGCAAGTGAAGCTGGGCAATATCAGTAAAACATGCAATTGCGTAGTATTACTGGCTATTGCTGTATGACTGTATCAATTATAATCAAATTAAATATGAATATGTTTAAAAATGTAAAATTCAATTACCGGGTGCAGTACAATTGCCCCACATGTCACTGAGGACCTGACTATACAGTGATAGTATTAACAAAGACTGCAGCATATTTTAAAAACAATTTATCATCACGTTTATGGTTACTGGAATAAATTCAACAAGACAACGTGAAAACATTTAAGAGTCCATCTCACGCATCCCTAAATTACATGACCTTGATATTGTGATGACAACTGTGATTTGATATATTGTGCAGCTTTATGTGCTAGATATAGAAAAGAGGAAACATTCTGGGGAATCCCAGCTTTATACATTCTGATTTGAGTTTACTGAAGACTGCAGCTCTGTGTGTCCAATCAGATAGAAGCTTAGAAAAACATGACAAAGTCATCCATGTTCTAAGGGACATGTCAGAATATTATAGCAGCTTTCTTAACTAATACATTTCTGTTTTCAGTAAAAAGAAGAAATGATGACTGAATTTTAAGCTGATAAGCACATCTCAAAAAGTGACTGCAGTGTTTATGTTCTCAGTGTGCAAACTAAATTAAGCTTCATATGAAATTAGCCTCAGACTGACCTTGCTAACATATAAATCACATATTAAGCTCTGACTGACTGCCATCCAGCTTTAGTTCACAAGGAAACAGCGGTGGTGGTGGTGCTGAGGGATGCACTCCACATAAAGTCCTGAATAAAATGTTGCAGGCAGCATGTGGCTTGGCCTCAGCTCCCATCACTCATCTGTGGCATGAACCTGAAGGGCCTGGGAGGCCGCGGCCTTTCAGCAATTGTCAAGATGTGTTACCTTGACACAGGGCAGCTCAGCCACTCTGCCAGTGCTGCTTATCCAACAGCCAAAGATAAGCTGGCATCAGTGCTCTGTGTACCCTGATACAATGCAGGGAAACAGTGACAGACGTTAGCTCCTCATGGGTTAGGAATTTGCTCTGTCAGGTACGTCTGACCTTCTCAGCCATGTTTTGCCCAGTAGCCCCAGTTATTAAAGTGTGTTTTTCACTGATGCCACAGTGCTAAAATTTTAAACTTGATTGTGACATTAAGGAAAATACTTGATACCATTTGATACTGAGGCAACATTTTTGAATGGATTCCTCTTTTTACTTGAGAGCAAAAAGAATGGTTAAGGACACGTCAGAACTATGGTATATTTTTACGACCACGGATGTGTACGCGGTGTGACACAGTAAACTGCTCAGTGGGAAACAGTGTTCGCATCGAGCCGTTTTGTGTACGATACCAAAATATGATATGATAAGTCGGCGCAGACAGTCGAAGGACGCGCAGCAGTTAGACTCCCACAATGCTGCAGTGACAGGTGTGCGGTGGCCGCCCTGGTGAAGAAGAAACGGGGCTAGGCGCCCAACTAGCTCATCAAACTTGCTAGCATCCATTCGGATTGTGGGAAATGAAGGAATTTGTCACGAGAAACGTTGGTAATCGGTACGCTTGACTGTGAATTCTCAACCATCCGCAGAGTCCGCGCAGCTCACAGAATACACACAGTACGCCCCAGTATGTGGAAGCCTTAAGTGTTGAAATCCTTTATGGAAGTGTGCAGCTTTTAGTTTTGCGTTTAGTTCTGCATTCATTTTAACTGTTTATCTTCAGTGTGCCACTGTGTTCTTCCATTCGCGTGTATATTTGATGATGTTGCAAATAATTTTGACAACTGAGGGACAAATAAAGGATCATTCTGTACTAAAATAAACTGGCTTTCAAAACAAACATGAACCATACTGAACTGATTTTTTACAGCATAAACAAGGATCTGGTCCATGTAGGTATATTCAGCAGCAGCTCTGTACAATTTCTGTCTAATAATTTTGATAAATATTTTCTTCAGTGATCATCGGTAGCAGAAAAGGACATTCCTCTGGTTTGTTTCCTTGCTTCACAGTACCGCAGTTGAACGGAGCATTGCTTGATTACAGTAGAATTAGCTTATGTCATCTGAGAAGTTTACTACTTCACTGCTGCAGATACAGAAGCTTTACTGACCTTTTTAAGTTGCTCTCAAATATCAGTGTTATCGCTTTAGCTTGTAGCATTAGCACAGCTAGCATGTGACATCCTTCGGCATTTCCTGTCTGTCTGCCTCATAGGGTCAGTACCTCCAAAAAGTGCTGGTTGTCAGCTAAAGAGGGTCGCTCATGTTTTTTTTCCTGAATGTTCTCGCCATGTTGGCAGAGTTTAGGACTTCCTTCAGGGAGAGGAGGGGCTGAGTGTCTGTTATTGTGGCGCTGCTGCTGAAAGAAATGTAACAATCTGGGCAAATGTGAATGGATTCATTGGTATCGAAAGTAACACAAATTAGCATCTTTAATTAATTCATTTTTCTAGAATTGATTTTATCGAGATATTGATTATTTGACGACTCCACAGTTTTTTAGCAATTGCAAATTATGCACTGTTGACCCCTAACAACTTAGAAGAAAAACACCTTCCATACTGAAACAGCATTCTGGCCTTCAAGCTTCTGGACATGGTACACTTGTTTTGTAATAATTAGGCTTCATTCACACAGCAGCTGAATGAAGCAGCCCAAATCAGATTTTTTATACAACCCATATCCAACCTTTTCACAGCAGTCTAAACAGCCCAATTCCAATGCTTTCACCCCCCCCCCAAAAAAAAAAAAAAAAATCAGATCTGAGCAACCTCCATATGTTTTACTAAATCGCATACATATGCGATTGTTTTCAAAAAGTGTCTGCAGTCAGAACAATCATGCTGCATTTAATCCAACTTTTACGTCATTGACGTGAGATATGCATTATAATTATGCACCACAAGAAGCCAGACTGGGCATAAACAATGGCTGGAAAAAAAAAAAAAATCATAATTATGAAATTATGAATGAAGCTGTTCCACTGAAATGTATCACATCACAATCCCACCACTCCTGGTTCTGACTATGAATCCAAACAGACTGCAGTCAACGCTCCACAAAACGCCATTGTTATTAGTTGTGCTCTTCTTTTTATTAGCTTCCTTAGTCTCGTTATGATTTTGGGACCATCCTGTCAGCTCCCATTGCTTAATAAACTTTAAAACCGATTCATAGACGGAGGCGTCCATTGTTACTTCTGTAAACAGTGCACTGCTGTGTGACACCAACGTTCTTCTGCGCATGCAGGTCGCGTTAGGGTCGTAAACCGTACACACAGAAGTCTGATTGCAATCGCATCATTCTGCAGTATGAACAAGGATGCATAAAAAAAAAAAAAAAAAAAAAAAAAAAAAAAAAAAAAAATTTAAAAAATGGATTTCAGCAAAAGAAAAAAAATTGGACTGAGGATCAAGACCTACTGTGTGAATGTAGCCTTTGTTTTTTACCTTTGATTTACTTGCGTTCACAGCATTATACTATATAACTTTCAAGAAAGAACAGTTTTGAAGTTCTCTAACAAAAGAGAAGTATAAGACCAGAACAAAATGGTTTTTTGCATCATTCCTTTTTAGTTTGGAAATGCACCAATCAGGCTCTCCTTAGCTACAGACTGTCAGTTTTCTCTGACGTCTGAGCTGACAGATTCTAATTTCTATTCCAAGGACCTTAACAAAGACAAAATATGGCTGAGGGTTTTTTGATGTGTTTATAGACTAAAAATAGTATGAGTTCTAAGTTTTGATCCATTTTACAAATGTGATTCTCTCAAGTTATTGCTAATTTTATTTGTGACTTAGTACAAAAAGAAAAACAAAAAAACAACAACAAAAAAAAAAAAACAACAACATTCTAACATCACCATTTTGAAGTCCTAAAATATTATTTACCCCTGGAGATTTACTGCCTCCGTCCCCACAGAAGACTGAGAGCAGAAGTCTATGATTTAAAATCTATTACGGTTAAAACTGAAACTGACAGCAAACATGAACTATGCATAATCTAAAAGTGGAAAGATTTAAACTATATAAAAACACTGAAATTACTCTGCAATGCAAAACACTTAGCACTCTCTCCACAACCAAACCCCCGGATGATTCAGGACAAATCAAAAAGGGCTACCTGCTTCCTGGAGCGACTTTCTGGGTTCAGTCTCCAACCATGTAAGCTGTTCTTACCCTGACAGATGACATGTTACTGGAGAAGCTGTAAAGAATGGTCATATTACACTGATTTCTGGAAACAGCTCCTAAAGTGGAAACCCACCTTGGGTGGTTTGATTAACACTAAGAAAAGATAGACATTTAAAAAGTATGTCACATTTCTTTATAATCAAAGTGAAGGCTATAGAGGTTTATAGGAAGACTGATGCTTCTCTGGTAATCCCTGCATTACATACCAATTTTTGCTGGTTACAGACCAGTATAAATGACTGAATGTCCCCCAACAGAGTTAATGTGGTGAAGCAGATGTGATGGTAGAGAAATACTGAATGCCCAGTAGGCTAACTGGGGGCAGTCCTTCTGGCCTCAACCATTTGGCACACACACACACACACACACACACACACACACACACACACACACACACACACACAAGTGTCCTGCATGAGTCAGGCCTGAGCAGCTGGGGCTGCCACTCACTCACACACCTGTTACTCACTGCTGACACACATATACACCCTGTCTGGACACATTTAAAATACAGCAGGAACAACAAGTTGCATCTAAAACTCCCAACAGTGCTTCCTCACCACCACTGTTACTGCTCTGCTTTAAAGGAGAGAGGTCATCCAAGATGCAAGAGAGGTCAAAACTAGCTAATGAAAGACTTGAAAACTATGAAAACTATGAGGGAGAAGAGAAGAAGAAAAAGGCAGATGAAAAGTTAGTGGTTGCAGTCCCGAACATGGACACAGCATCCAGCTCTGTAAAGAAAAAAAAAACAAAACAAAAAAAACCCATCGAGATTGTTTACCACAGTTTGGCCTACCAACAGATTCCAACATCTGGATTCAGTTAAAGGCTTTTGTAAAGGGGGCCAGCCACATCCACACTGCATGTCTCACGTCCTAGCACACACACAGCGCAACGGGCAAAACACGAAACATAAACCAAGGCTGCACTCTTCGGTTGAAGCCATTTTGCCCTTGAAGCTTTGTCAGGGTAACATTGCCACAGTTACACACAAATATCTGGCTTCAACCGAAAAACTCCTCCGCTCCAACAGCACCAAGGAAAACCAAGGCTACGTTCCTGAGGGGAGACTGCTTCATGCAAAGAACAAACGGCAGCTTACAATCCTCCTCTCTCTGACAGTTTCATGTATGATTCTGCAACTCCACATGGACCATCTCGTTGCAACATACAGTAACAGTTTTTAGCTCACAGACATGTCAAAGACACTGGAGAATGATAAAGCGATGTAGAAAATGGAATTATGGAGGAACACTCAGAAATGAGAGAAAACAAGGATTCCAGAAACATACTCCCTACAAAGCTCTGAGGCCAATGAAATTAAAGCATCACAAACCATGCACTTTTTATGGTTTTATTTTAACTGGAACTCATCCGCTTTGAAAAAAAATCATCTTCTTTCCTATCCAGGGATAACATATTCCTTTTAAACAATAACATATTTAATTAGTATAAAAAAATAAAATGCTGTCTTACTATGGAGCTCACAAGGTTTTTTTTTTTTTGTTGGTTTTTTTTTTCAGTTTGTTTAGTTGTTTTACGCCTGAAATATTGTAGCTGGTTAAAACTTTACTTTTCTATGGGCCTAATCTCAAGTCTTAAAAAAATGTAATGATCAAATCTCTTTTTTAAAAAAAAAAAGCCTACATTGAATCCCTCAGACCACACGTGGGGTTCCTCAAGAACTTGCTCTCAGACCTCTTTTATTTAATATCTACAGGCTTCCCTTAGCTCAAAGTCTAAAAACTTACCAGACCTTTTAACCAGTGTGCAGAACACACAACGTGACTATGTGTCTATGTTTGAACAGGTGAATGGGCCAGAATTTTACTGAGCTTATTGTGGAAGATGAGCATTTAGGACTCAATAAGGAAAAAAAAAAAAACCTACAGAGCATGCAAGAGACATAGCTGTAGCTATGAATTCAAAAATACATTTTAAAAGCTACATAAAGCCTTTCACAAACTAAGCCAACTACAATATACTGTGAGAATTAGGTGAACTGGCCACTAGTTAATGTTTTTTCCATCAGATAGAACTGTGTAGAATATTGGTTCAACAACAAAACCTTGAATATGAGTTGCAGTTTTCCTGTAAATGCAAGTTTCTCATCAGTTCTTAGCTTTTTGTTATTTCAATTTACCTTTTTTGTCACATACACTTAAATGCAACCCTTCTACTGCACAACTGCAATTTAATATACTGTGTAGCCATAATTTTATGCGACTTCATTCTGTACTAAGAAGCCTGTGACTTAGAAAACGAAATCTGTAAAAAGAGGATAAAAGTTTTCATCCTTCATAAGTGGTGTTCCCTTCTATCTGTCTAGTTTTATATGTTTCGAGCATAATAACAAAGCCTACTAGATATTTTCGACTTTAAAAGGCTGTATGTGTGTTCATTGAAATAATTGGAACGTATGTCTATACTTCATTAATATTCAGATCTTGTGCCCCAGCACGACTTCATGTCGACCAGCAACGCCCCTGATTGAAACTTTGTTGCGGATTTGTGAGAACACCTTCAATATAAATGGCGTTTATGTTAAGGGTAACAATTAGAACGTGTTAAAGGGATACATAAAGCATGACGTCACTTGAGAGTCCTTTTAAAGGCGCTTAGGAAAGTGCGCGAGTCGTTTCTTTGCTAATAGAAATCAGCTTTCGCGCGCGCTTCTGTGTGTGTGAAGGAGAGACAGTCGTAAGGCGGCATCAAATGACCGTCGGCCCATCAAAGATAATCCCTGTTTATGCAGAAGCTGAGAGCGCGCGCCATTCCAAACCCATGCACGTCCACAAATGCAGCGCGATCTGACTCACGTTGAGCAGCGAGCCTGTCTTTACACAAAACTGCCGAGCGGCACTCAGCCTCCAACGAAGCTGGCGGAGCACGCTGGTTGTTCGGTACCAGCGGCTGAAACAGCTGGTGTCCATTACAATTCACCTCCAAATGTTAAGCTAACGCCGTTTGTGTCAGATGGGGTTTTCCTCGCGTTCTCACCAAGCTGCTCTGCTAGGCATCTCCTCCTCTGACTTCTATCGCCTCCAGCATTATTTAAGAAAACACAAAACAGCTTCTTACCTCATGGTGAAGGTGTCGTCCGGTCAAATTTCTCACAGAGCCCTGTGGCTGGACGACGCGAAAAGCTCTTTTGTAGTTTTCAAAAAAAAAAAAAAAAAAAAAAACAAACAAAAAATGTAATTAGCAAAACTTCGCTGCTACACTCGGTTCAAAGGAGACCAAATGAATGGGACTCCGAAGAGGGGGGCTCACAGTTTACAGGCTTGTCCAGTGAAAGTATAAAAAAAAAAAAAAAAATAAAAAAAAAAAAATAAAAATATAAAAAAACAAAATTTGAATAAAAAAACAAAAAAAAAAACAAAAACAAGAACAGTCTAATCCTACATGTTCTAGACTCCGCTGCTGGTGCTGAGTCAGATGGAAGTAAGAGAGAACCCCCAGCGTCTCCACGGCTTTTTGACGCACTTCTGTCGGAGTGATGTGGCGTTGTGCCGCTCGGATAACAGACTGATGCCGCTGCCTGCTGGCTGCAACATGTGATGCGTTCAAGAGCCACTTTAAAGCTCCTGCATATACAAGCAGCCGGTGGATAATAAAAACTACATTTGGTATGTCAATCTTTTCTAAAATATAGATTGCTCGAATTAACAAATATTGCTAAAATGTTATGATTTACTAGATTTGATATTAAGGTGCAAAAATAAAGCTATGATTTTCTGTTTGCGCAAAACTCACTTTCTGGTACCACAACATCCTACTTCAGTATAGCTACCTGCCCTTAATACATTCCCGTTAAGTTTGGAGAATATGTGAAAATGTGCAAGTTTGTCTAGCAGCTCGGATCTCATGCGCGCTGTCTGAATTGTGTTATTTCATACGGGAATTGAATGCACCATTTAACGCCGCTTGTTGGACGTATCATGTATAGGTTGCCTCTGACAACCGTGTCAGATATCTGAGAGCTGGACTAAATTTAATAAAGAGGCGAGGTGAGCCACACTTAAGAGAACATCTAGTAACTACACCCAGACAAAGATACAAAGTTTGCTTCATGGGTGTTACGTGACACTTTGAGGATTTTGCACATTTGACAACGTTTCTGAGCATATTCATGCTTTGAAACAAACAAAGAAACTTAAGACCAGACATAGGCCTCACCTGTCTGATCCCATCAGTAAACTTGAGGAAATTCTCAATGGGGAAGCTGGTCTGACTCAATATGAAGATGGATAAAGCTAATTACAAGAAGATCCTGGAAGAAAACCGATTAGAGGCTGAAAAAGATTGAGACTGTTGCAACGTTTCACCTTCCAGCAGGACAAAAACCCTTAAACGAACAGCCAGAGCAACAATGGAATAGTTTAAACTATTCATCACACTTATCCTTGCAGGGTCGCGAGGGGGCTGGTGCCTATCTCCAGCGGTCATTGGACAAGAGGCGGTGTACACCCTGGACAGGTCGCCAGTCAATCGCAGTAGTTTAAACTAGTTAGATCAAACCAATAGCATTTCACGTGTTAGAATAGCCCAGTCAATGTCATGAAATCAAATTCAGTACCTGTGGTAAAACTTGAAAATTGATGCACACTCAATCCAGTCCAACTGAACATGAGCTATTTTGCAAATAAGAATCTGCAAAAAGTTTCTAAATGTGCAAAATTTGTAGAGAGAGATTCTGAAATACTGTGACTGTAGCAAAAGCTGGTTCTACAATGCATTGACTCAGTAAGCCTGAATACAAATGCATGTCATGCCTTTCAACATTTTGTGGCACAATTTGCTCATATTCAAGGGGCACCAATTGCAGAAATCAGTCTTCATAAGTTCACAACTTACATCAATTATAGTAATCTATAATGTGAATGAATGAATGGCAGTTAGTGGAAGCCACAATGCGCAGTAGAGGATAATGAATATGTTGGGCAAAGGATTTCAATATGAGCTGCCAGCAAGGAGGAAGAGAGGAAGAAGAGCGCAGAGAGCTAATAGATGTAGTGAAGGAAGGTATGTGAAAGGTCAGGGCTTACAGGGCAAGATAGAGGCAGAAGATCCATTTAGTGCAAAGCCTACAGGGAGGAGTAATTGGAAATCAAAATTAAAAGGTAAGTAATTAATCCTTGTAATTTGACTTGATCGCAAACAGTTGTTAATTTCAACTCTTTTATTTTGTTTCGGGCAGGCTTCATAAGGCCAGAAAACATCCTTAATGTGAAATTAGATTTTTTTTTTTTCTGCACAATAAATTAGTATGCATCATAATTGAGCGTATATGTCCGTCTTATAACAACATTACAATTACAAGACTAGTTTTGTAAGAAGTAAGACAGTGCTATAAGCCACTTAATCATTCAGTCACCTAAAGAGGCTTACTGGAGCTAAAGTGAATTTGTATTGTTTACTGACAGGTTCAGTTAAATCTGTCAATCTTCAAATGATGTTATTAAATGTTATTTAAAAGGAAGAGACAATGATATAATACCTGCAAAAGTATACTTCTCAGGAGAAAACTGACATTGCGCTGCACCATGAACACACCAACAGTGAAACATGGTGGTGGCAGCATCATGCTGTGGAGATGCTTTTCTCCTGCAGGAAACTGGTTAGAGTTTATGGAAAGATAAACTCATGTCATGCCTACAAGGGAATCCCAGAAGAAAACTTTTTTCCCTTCTACTTCACAATAATAAACTACCTTGTGTTGGTCTGTCACATAAAAATACCTGTAATATACAGTTTTGGGATTGTAACTTGACAAAATGAGGGTATTGGTATGTTTGTAAAACACTGTAATAGGATGCAGTAATACTTTGTTAAATATCTTAAATTTGGGAAAGAGCAACTGGATTCCATAAGGATACCTGTTTTTCAAGGTTTTGAGGAATATTTTGTGTAAAAGCACATGTGCTCATCAGTTTCATAGCGAAACACCAAGGGTATCCGTCTCTTAGATAGTACAGCATGTATTCTGGTTCATGTCACTGTGTTCTTCCCTGGATCTGATGAGTTCATAGGTCTGTGTGGTGAGATATACTGACTCTCTTTTAATGAATGGATTCCAAAATCTAAAACCAATGCAAGCTACCCATGTGAGCTCCGAGTGAGTCACTAGGACACCACCCCCTCCCCACCACCTCAGGGGCTCGGTGGCTGTGTCATCTAAAGGCATGAACCAGAAGGCTAAATGCCAGTGGAGTTGGGAGAAATATAGATTCTGTTACTTATTCTAAAAACTGTTCAGGACAATGAAAGAGGCTCAGCTGCATGCTGCTGAGATGGAGTGAGTCAATCCAGTCTTCCAACATAATCTGCTGACTCTAAGGCAAAATGACAAAGGAACAGAGCTAAAGATGTATGTTCTATACCTGTACACATTCACTTTGTCCTGAAAGTTGGTACATGTTTGCACCTATACCTTTTTCTCTTACTTTCAAAATGTGTTTTATGTTATTTTACATAATTGATCCCTGTTGTGAAAGAAGCACAGTTAAAGCCTGGTGAGAACTAATAGCTAACCTTTTTGACTGTCTGATACATCCAGAACCTGCAAAACTCCCCTCAGAAAGACCCTGGCTGAGGTACCTACAGTTACATGTATTCAGTTTCAGTTGTCAGAGCTGACTTTGCCCCAGAAACAGGAGTCCAAGCTAACCTAGTGTATTCTGTACTTTACTGAGTGCTTCTCTGGAGACTTTAACCTTTGGTGGGCAAAAGAAAACCTCATATTTCTGTGTTTCTTGGCTGAATTTGTTAGTTCAAAAGCACCCCCAACTCTGTCTACCATCTAGTGGACAAACTAAGAATGACACATTGTGTTTTATTTATTAAGCATGTTTAGGTGATAAAATAAAGAACATTTAAACACATTCTATATATTTTAGAGGGCAATGGTATTGGCAAATACATCAATTATAATTCAAATTATTCAAATCTATAATGTAGCAGAACCCCATATTTCTGCTCCGTTGACACATTGTCTTCTCATTCATAGCGCACACACACACACACACACACACACACACACACACACACACACACAGGGCTTGCAAAAGTATTCATACCCCTTGAACTTTTCCATATTTTGTGACATCACAACTCCAAACATAAATATATTTCATTGGAATCTTATGTGAAAGACCAACACACAGTCCTATACAATTGTGAAGTAGAGAGAAAATTATACATGATTCAAAACATTTTTTACAGATAAAAAACTGAAAAGTGTGGTGTGCAAAAGTATTCAGCCCCGTTTTCTCTGAGTGCACCCAGTTGCCTTCAGAAGTTGCCTGATGATCGCTAATGACTAAATGGAGTCTGCCTTGGTGGAATCTAATCTCAGCCCAACTCCAGCTGCTCTGAGACGCCTCAGAGGCTGGTTAGGAGAACACTGGGGAGCAAACAGCATCATGAAGTCCAAGGATCACAGCAGAAGGTCAGGGAGAAAGTTGTGGAGAAGTTTAAAGCAGGCTGAGGCTAGAAAAAGATTTCCCAAGCTTTGAACATCTCACGGAGCGCTGCTCAATCCATCATCCGGAAATGGAAACCGTATGGCCCAACCGTAAACCTACCAAGACGAGGCCGTCCAGCTAAACTTCCAGGCCCAACAAGGAGAGCGCTGATCAGAGAAGCAGCCAAGAGGCCCGTGGTGACTCTGGACCAAATGCAGAGATCCACAGCTCAGGTGGGGGAACCTGTCCACAGGACAACTATTAGTCGTGCTCTGCACAGATGTGGGCTTTATGGGAGAGTGGCCAGAAGAAAGCCACTGTTAAAAGGAAACCATAAGAAGTCCCGTTTGCAGTTTGCCAGAAGCCATGTTGGGGACGCAGCAAACATGTGGAAGAAGGTGCTCTGGTCAGACGAGACCAAAATGGAACTTTTTAGCCAAAATGCAACACGCTATGTGTGGCGGAGAACTAACACGGCACATCACTCTGAACACACACTGTCAAATATGGTGGTGGCAGCATCATGTGCTTTTCTTCAGAAGGGACAGGGAAGATGGTCAGAGTTGATGGGAAGATGGGTGGAGCCAAATCCAGGGCAATCTGGGAAGGAAACCTGTTGGAGTCTGCAGAAGTCTTGAGACTGGGGAGGAGCTTCTCCTTCCAGAAGGGCGACCACCCTAAACATAAAGCCAGGGCTACAATGGAACTCCGCCTTCAGGAAGTCATCACAACAGCTCTCTTCTATTAACCCTTTGATGTTTTTACCAGTGTTTCACTGAGAAGTAGCTCATATAATGAGCTCAGCAGCTGCGCAGTTCCACCAGGTGTTTGCTAATTGCTGCTGGTTAGTCTGAAGGAGCTGAGTGGGGAAGTCGCAGGGTAGGGATGTTCTGTGAGACGGAAGCTTGAAGACTCAGCTCCTCCGAGGAGGAGCTGAGTCTTGAAAGTGGAGCTGGGTCAACCCAGGTGTTTTCCACAGCTGAATGGCTGCCACAGGAGATTCAAGGATTTCTCAAACATGCATGAAAGAATCAAAGCAACACTCCAGGTATGTTTTTGATGAGTGAATAACATTATAACATGATGTAAAGCACAAAAAAGTCGATTTTTGCATAATCCCCCTTTAAGAACTGTCCACAAGTTCTCTGTGGTTAAGGTTTGGGGAATTTTCTGGTCGCAGGTGAAAATATTTCAGTAGTAAGACCTCTGAGCCACTTCATCATCACTTTTACCCTGGAATACAGTGGATTGTTGAAAGAATTTGCTCTTGGAGGACAATATGATGCCATTCTTTTTTGGGAGGAAGCCCACTCCTTTGGCTTAGAAACAACCCCATACATTCACTGTATCAGAGTGCTTCACTGTCAGTACTACATCAGGACTCAGATTTACACTTACTTTCACTTCTTTTTTCAAATAAAGTCCGATATGTCTCAAGCCATCAAAAGCCTTGCTGCCTCCTCTGTTGGGAGGGACCCTATGATCTATGGTTCTGAAACTGTGCCATATTCTTTGATGTAAAGCCATGATGGCCACACACTTTTTTAAAAGCAACCATCACTAACCCAAACAAAAAACTTGCAAACATTTGTCACTTTACAACAATCAGTCACATGAATATGATACACCTATAATTTTTTTTTTATTGAGTTGAAGGGGAAAAACATTGACCATGAATTATACCTTGCATCTTTCCTTATTAAAATTATTGCAGCTCTTTTAAAAGGAAAAAAAGAGAAATGATGAAAAAAAAAATCAAGAGAATCAGTAATTATAATAAACAATGTTCTGCATTGCTCAGAAAAAAGGATACTTATCAAGATATATTAAGTCCAACCACTAGAGAGCAAAATGTATAATATACCCTAGCTGTGAAAAAATATCTTCCGATATAAAAATGCTTTAAATTCCGATACAGTCAAAGAATGCATTAATAAATATTATGTATATGTTAAATTGTATTTGGATTCTAGCTCATCATTAATTAGTATCAAAAATAGTTACTCAGAAAACAGTCCAGATAGTTTGATAGAAATACAACAAACATTGTTCAGAATCAAAATGATAGGCTTTATTGTCATATTTTCATGGATACCAGGTCATATAGGTATTAGAGGAAATTAAATAGCAGATAAAGTTGCAAAGGAAGCTACTAGAAACATTTTTGTTGAAATAGATGTAAAAGTCAGTCGAACAGAAGTAAAATGCATCATAAAGAAGAAAATGAGGGAAATATGTCAAAAACAATGGGAAGAAGAAAAAAAGGTAAATGGTTTTATGGGATTCAAAGGAAGGTAGGAGAGATGAGTGTGGAGATGAGGGAAGAGATAGTCATATCATGGGTTAGATTTGGACATATTAAATAGTACCTTATTCATAATAAGGAAACATAACACAGGTAAATGTGATTGTGAACAGGACTGAACGACAGGACATATTTTGTTATACTGTCAGAAATATAGAAATGAAAGAGTTCAGCTGATTAATAGTCTTTCTGAAATAAAAATGAGACTAAATCCCACTTTAGTATTACAGAGAAGTTCAATATCTGATAGTGTTCAAGTTTTGATAAATTATCTCAGATTGACTTGATTTATTTGAAAGGATATGAGTTTTATCTTTTTTTTTTTTTTTTTTTTTTTTTTTTTTTGGGTGGGTGAGGGGGGGCTTCGTTTCAGTCCACACTCACAGTCGCGGCGGTAATGCACGCCTAAAGATTTTTTTTTTTTTTGTCTACTGCAAAAAAAAAAAAAAAAAAAAAAAAAAAAAAAAAAACCCTACGAAAAGAAAGAATCTCTTCCGGGTTATTAGCTTTTAATTCCAAAAACAAAAGCATGTCTAACACAGCTTACATACATAATGGATAGTCTTTCTCCGGATCTTTGTGTGAGATAATGACGATTTAAAAAAATATATATTTTTTATACAAATTTTCTAAATCGGTCTCATTAAAGTCTGCATTAAATAATTGAGTTATGATTAGAGGAGTTTTAATTTGAAAGGGTTCAGCTGACTGTTTGTGCCTCCGTTTCTCTTCGCTGTGATTGGCTGGCCTCTGCAGCTGCTGATGTGTTGTTAGTGGACTTAGCGAGTCTTCTCTGGTTGATTCAGACCGAGTGTTTCGGTGCTGTCGGAGCTTCACCGAGTGAAGATAATGCCTTACTATCAGACCTGGGAGGAGTTCGCTCGGGCAGCAGAAAAGCTGTACCTGGCGGATCCAATGAAGGTAAAACACTGAAAGCTTCAAAGCTTTAAAGCAGCAGGACGGGTTAACATGCTGCCTAGCTAGCGACGTGTTCACGCTGACTGTGTTGTCTCAGTGTGCAAGCTGTGGTTGTGTGTGCAGGTCAGGGTGGTGCTGAAGTACAGACACTGCGACGGGAACCTCTGCATCAAAGTCACAGACAACGCTGTGGTGAGTCCCAACCAGAACCACCAGAACTGGTTCAACCCGGCCATGCTGGAGTTAGCATCCGGTTCACAGCTTCCGATTCTGAAGTAAACTGCGATGTCACAGCTTGGACTGAGTTGAATGAACCTTTTATGAACGGAGCTGCATTTGGACGAATGTCTGATTGGTGTGGAATAATCCAGCTGCCTTAAAACAGAAAGAGTGACTTTTTATTCATTTGCTGACCTCAGTGGGGTTTAAATCTGTCCGACAGGTGGGCTACTGTCTCAGTTTTAGTTTAATTTTGACCACTATAATAAAATAGGCTGAAAACCTGAGCAGAATAAACAGGATTGATTTGTGTCAGTTTCATTGACTGTTTGCCTCATTGCTTCTCTTGGGACAAAAGCAAGTTTTCCCACCCTGATCACTAACTGAGATGGATGTGTGGATAGAACCTGCTAAATGTTACAGACCTAATTGTCTGTTCTCCAGAAATGTTTGGTGTTCATCTGCTCCTTCCAGAGGAAATCAGGAAACAAATAGAAGTGCTTGGTTACCTCTTGGTCATTTAACTCGGGAAGCTTTCCAATCTAAAATGGAAATGTATTTATTTTCAGACGAAGAGAACCTGATTAAATACAAAGTGCAGTTTTCACAGCTTCAAATTCACAGGTTTCGCCTGTTTTTTGGTTTGCTGTGATGTCTTATTATTACCTTTTTTTTTTCTTTCCAATATTGGCAGAAGTTGTGATTTGGACACTCTACGGGACAAAGTCAGAACTAAACCTTTATTCTACAGAATTAAAAATGAGCAGCTTTAGTTTGGACTTAAACAATGCGAGCTTGTCAAGTCATGACATGTCAGATGTCTGTTTACCTGTAAACGCACACAGGACCTGATTTCAGAACAAAATTATTCTTTCTCTCATGTTCACAAAAATAAACCCAAACAACGTTTGTACCAGTCTGTCCTGTGAGTGTAGAAATCCCAAAGTGCAATGTTTTTGCTATTGTCACAACAGTCAGAGGAAGGGTCACCTGAAATCTGAGTGGATGAAACTTCAGTTATCTGTTGACAATAGAAATGTGCAAAATTGAAATAAAAACTACAGGAGATTTGTTAAACTAGTGCACAGTCTGGTAGTTATATTCTGCAGAAACACTGGCTTCAGATTTTAGTTTGTGACATTTTTACCTCACCACCCAACAAGGCTTTTAATGTTTTCATCAACTATATGGTTAAAGTTTACATTGGCTGTTTACGCCACTGGATCTGAGTGTATGTGGCAGATTAAAATGATGTGCTACATACCCGGGTTTTAAGCCCATGGGGCCCTGTGTTGTTGTGAAAGAGACGTGGCAGTGCAGGGGATCAGATTGTAACGATTTAGAACCTGCTACTCTTGGGAATGAGGAGGATTCTTCATCACTGGCTGGGTGCTTGTTTTTGTTTCCTTTGTTTTCCTGCAGGATAAATCAATCATTCATTATTTAGTCCATGTTTGACTTGTCTCTTTAGGTTTTGTCCTTTCTGACTCTTCAGGACAAGACACAATATGAATGGTTTATGGTTTCTAGAATGGCTTGTCTTTCACAGTAATTTGAAGCCTTTTACAATACCAGGCTGGTGCCTCATGCCCCATATTTATCTGTCCTTACAGTGTCTACAATACAAGACAGACCAGGCTCAGGATGTGAAGAAGATTGAGAAGCTCCATGGGAAACTGATGAGACTCATGGTGTCCAAGGAGACTCACAGCGGCTCCATGGAGACGGACTAACACGCCCTGGAAGCACTTTGCTCCTGGAGCACCGGGACTGAGTTCAGAGGACTTGTTGGTTGTTTAGAGCACAGAACCATCAGTGGGGTGAGCAGTCTGAGAGACAGTGGAAGCTGAGAGGGGATGTAGAGGGAATAATCCGATTGGCTACACTGATGGACTACTGTCAGAGCAGTGGGATTAGTATTTACTGTATATATTTTATTCTCTGAGGATTTTGTTTTTATCCCATCTCTGTACTTTAAATACTGTCATCCCAGATTTTGTTTTCAGACCTTCTAAACACATGTTTGATGCTATTAAGAAAACATAAGCCCAGTGTAAACTGTTGAGGTGGTTAAGGAACTGTAAGACGACAGAAGAAAATATGTTGCTTATCTACTTTAGAGGAGGCTAAAATAACTTTCTGTTTTCAGGGGGGCACAGAACTACGACAATGAAGAGATTTTTGTCTATTTCTTTGACTGCATTTCAATGCTGCATTTGATTTCATTTTGCTTTTTCCTTATCTACTTGTGCCCATAAATGATGCCTCATAAACGAAGCAGGACCCTCGGTTTCTTCAGCAAGTGGGGAAGAATCCAGTTTTTACAGAGAAACCTCCGCATTTCCAAAAGCCAGAGTGGTTTCAATAAATGTTCATTTTCTCTGGTACAACCAACATCTCTGCTGAAGTTTTTCTGATGTGATCATTGTTACTTCCTGATGCTGCTGCCTAGGTGAGAATGAGAAGCCCCAACCCTGGAGACAGCAAGTGGAGTCAGGCGTCTTGAAGGGTGTTCAGTCAGTTATTTCATTTTGTGACCACACAAAGCCTGAATAACTAAACCTACAACAACAAAATCACAGAAATAAATCCATCTATGTAAACAGCTATGGAACTTTTTTTTTTTTTTTTTTTTTTTTTACTGATCAAGTACAGCCAAAGAAAAAATTATGGAATTACTCATATTTGAGAAGAAACTAATGTCTTCATAAATAGACACAGGTATATGACCTTAAATAATATCAGTTTCTGGGCATCATGGTTTATAACAACAGATTTAACTCAAATATATAACATGATGCCTTAATATAAAACCAAAAAGTAACAGTTATTCAACTTATAACTATCATTTAGAACATCATTTACTTTTTTGATACTTTTGAAAAAATGTAGAATAAACTAAAACTAAATTTAGTAGTGCACAGCATATATGCGTTATTGCTGATCTGCACTTTGTCTAGAAACACAAGCTGATATTTACTGTGAATTAGTTGGGTTATCTGGTCTTGCAGCGGCCGCTGTCAGCCGCTTCACAGATTTGTTAATCATAGTTGACAAACTCTGCTTTCATAACAATATAACCTTCACAAGAGTGATAAGTGGCACTTCCTTAGTTTTCAGGCCAGGGTTATCTGTGTTACCCCGCCTCTCGCCCAGTGACCGCTGGAGATAGGCACCAGCCCCCATCCCAGTCCCTGACTTCAGAGGGAAACAGAGCAAGGAGCTGACTCCACTTGTTGCTGATCCGCTGTCAGCCTCTTTAGTTTGTTCAAAAAGTTGTGAAATGTCCTCCCCTGCTCTCCTATCAGAGGGTCTGTGATGAAGAAAATTATGTGTTTAAACACCGTGTCTTTATAGTTGATAGTTATATAGTTGATACCAATCATTTTAGACCCCCTGTAAAGACAAACCAAGCACCACCAGGGGTACCCGGTACCAAAGTCTGAGTACATCACAAAACACTACATGTCCCATCATCCTCTTCTCGAGCTCGGTTGTCAAGAGGAAAATCTCTCCTCGTGCGCTTTTCCTCCTCATTTCGTGCTCAGGACGATTTAAACGAACGGCTAGAACAACATGGCTGATTGTGAGGGCGCTGTGATATAGGGGAGAAAACGTAAGCAGAGCCGAGTAGCGACACCGCCCGTCCACGGTGTCCTGTCCGTCTGTCTGTGGACCGTTCTCCTGCGGGTCTGTGGGAATTCAGGTAAAAGCCTTCCAACCTGGAAGTTCTCCTATAAATTAATGAACTTTTAAAGATGTCTTCTCTATATTATACTCGACACGAATCTGTGAGAGTCGTTGACTCAAGTCCTCAGATAGTGTTGCGTTTACTGCGCGTAGGAACAACACTTCAATGAAATGTCCGTGGAAGAAACAGCTGAACCGCTCCATTGTTTCTTTTTTCAACAGTAGTAACATGTACGGTGTTGCATTCACAGTGTCTGCCTTTAATTTACATCGACTAGCTAACTGTAAGCAGAGGAGGAATGTGTTGTTTTGTTGCAGTTAGAAGCCTGACTAAACTTTCCTACATTTTTAATGAAGACGTGTTGGTGGGCAGTTTGTTCCAGAAAGCAGCCATGGATGCCCTGCAGACCCCCGAAAGGTCACTGAACTGCGTCACAACGACATGTCGGTGCCTGAGCTGGCTTTTCTCTCAGCGTTTGGCCCTGTCCCTCTGGTTTACTGCACAACTTGAACGTCTCCATTGAAAGAGGCATTTATCAGTGATGGTTATGCAGAGAAAAGCTTCGTCATGCAGCTCTCCGGCTGGGTCAGTGCTGCTCTGTAATCCCGTCAGCTGGTCTCAGACGTAACAACACTGACTCTGTTTCAGTCCACCCAGCCTCCCACTGGTTCTGGAGCCAGTCGAGGATTGTGGCTCAGCTTTGGGTCACACCACAGACTAATGGGCTTATCCAGTTATACCGAGTCAAGCTCTATCAGAAGAAGTACAGTCCTTTATTCTCAAACCTACAAATTGTTACTATAGTTTAAAACTGGTCATGTGAAAGTTAGACTGTTAAAATCACACACAACATAAAACATACTAGTAACCCTAAGAATCTGCAGTATGTTCACATTGGGAGGGGCATTTATTATATTAATTATAATCATGATAAATGTCTTAACAGTTTGATTAATTGTGACACCAGTAAATTCCAAGTAATGAGAATTTTTTTTTTTTTTTTTAGGATTATTACTTTTACTATTTTTTTTCCACTGTTGGTTCCATAAGAGCATCATTAAAAGTCACCCATCCGTTATCTTGCACTTAATCCGGGTTCACCAGCCGAGAAACATAGTCCCTCCAGCGTGTCCTGGGTCTTCCTCTGGGCCTCCTCCCAGCTGGACGTGCCCAGAACACCTCACCAGGGGAGGCGTCCAGGAGACATCCTAATCAGATGCCCGAGCCTCAACTGCTCCTCTCGGCGTGGAGAAGCAGCGGCTCTACTCTGAGTCTCTCCCAGATGGCCAAGCTTCTCACCCTATCTCTAAGGTAGGGTCCAGACACCCTGAGGAGGAAACTCATTTCAGCCGCTTGTATCTGTGATTAAAAACAATCAATAAATTTGAAAAGATGATTAAATACAGTTATTGTGTGAATTTTGAGAATAAAACTTTCACCTTTATGTAACTGGTGTCCTGAAGCGCCTATTTCGAAATGAGTCTGTTATTGAAAAGCAGTGTTGTGTTTGTGGGGCTTTGACTGCAGTGACATGCAGTCAAAGCCATATAGTTGCCTCAAAAAGACTGCATAGAAGTTGTAAATACTTTTTATCATTTCCATTCTCATTTTCACATTCAATACCAGAAAGTATTAAGTCCATATAGCCCACCCTATGTTAGTTTTTCCTGTTTACCTCCTAAAGTTAGAATTGAGCAGCATAAGTTGAATAGATCTGATAATGACACTTCTAGCATACAAATAAAAAAAATATATATATAAATTTTAGAATCAGAATTAGCTTTATTGGTGTGCACAAATGAGGAATTTTACTTCAGTTTTGAAGTGCTCACAGTGTACATAAATAATAACTTTAAGGAAATAAAATAAGGACAAAGAAAGGATATGTACATGTATTTGCAGCCAAATGCTTGGAGTTTTTTGTGAGGAAGGAACAGGAAGGTCAGGTATTCAACTACGAATGAATTCTGAAGCTAATTAAAAGCTCTTCAGGTATTAATTAAGACATGTTTATATCAAGCGATGAGTAGGTTTTTCCATAGAATGGTCCTTTTATACTTGAGAGGTCTGACAGAATGGAAGATGTATGTTTTTTTTTAATGTGTCCTGTCTCTGTGTATCAGGCACACCATATAGAGAAGCTGGTTGCCTCCATGTGCCAGGGCTGATTTGCTCTACAGGATATCTCAATATAGTATCATAACTGTATGACTGACGTTATTAAATCCAGACTGCATCCAGCATCAGAGTAAAGAGTAGGCAGGCCACATTACTGTAATAGTAACCTGTGTTTCTATGACTTTTAAGCATTTGGATTATGTGTGTGTGTGTGTGTGTGTGTGTGTGTGTGTGTGTGCAAATATTTCACCTACAAGTGCAGAGTTAGAATGATGAGAATGGTAGAAAGCCTGCAGCACCCTAGAGCAGCTACAGTCTGGTGAAAACGGCTACAGAAGGCTCCAGCAGTCCCCCAGGCTGTGTGGGGTCCCTCCATCGTGTCCTGGGGGGCAGCCATACGCCCTGAACCAGCAACGTTGCCATCTCCCACTGCTCAGGCCATGCCTGGAACCCGGTCTCCACAGTGGCCTGGTGCCCGCAGCAAGACCCCCCAGCACCAGGCAGGACAAACCCTCAGAGCTCCAAACATGGTGGGGAGGCACCAGCTGGAACCCAGAGGGGCCAAGGGAGGGAGGGCACATTACCTTCCCACCTGGTGAGCTACCCCCAGGGAAGTCAAGAGGGAGGGGTTTCCACCAGAGCCCAGCTTAGTTTCTGAGGATTTACATTTCTAGTTGGATATATGAGAACAGAGATCTGAAGAACGAATGAATGAACGAAGCTATCAACAAGCAGATTTTTTTCATTAAAAATTGATCATTCTCAGTTGTCAGTTTGTGAAGTGTTGTCTTATCAGTAGTGGAGGTGAATATATTGTGAATTTCTTTATACAACATTTTACAGTGGCAGTAGACGTGATGTATCTTGAACATTTTACCTAACTGATGTATTGCAACCTGATTTCTCAAACGGATATTATAAAAATAACTTGTCCTAGAGAAAGAAGAACACTTTAACTCTCATAGTAAAGTACTCTGGTGGCTTCCAAAGCGTATCGAACATGGCGCCCAGGGCTTGATAAGACCAAAACGAAAGATTATACCTCCCTCAACTCGAGACTGACACTCCTACACTGAAGCATAGCAGTGGCAACATTATGCTCTGGAAGTTTATCAGAAAAAAATGATCAGAATGATGGATGGTGGTAAAAGAAAGAAAATCTCTAAGTACTCCAACGTTCTTCACCATCCAAATAAGCCCTTCAGATTTACAGTTTGTGGATACGTGTGGTTCTGAAATCCGACCCTGTGAGAGGCTGAGATCAGAGTCCAGTGGAACTAAAATCCACTCAGGAAATTTTGGTCCCAATTAAATTCACTCTGTGTTCCATGTGAAACAGCTGGAAACAGCTGGGATCATTCTGTTGCTATGTGTTGTGTTCAGCAAGCATGTTATTGTATTTATGTGTTTCAAATGGAAAGCTGAAAAATGTTTCAGTTTTGGGGAAGTTCTATCAGTGAAACGTACTGATATCAAGTTGCAAACTTTTACAGCCCAGTTCAGTCAGGAGTCGATCAGCAGCTTGAAAGTCCAAGGCAGCAGGTAGGATAGGGCTAGACCTACTGCCCTAGCTTACCAGCTGTAGTTTTAATCAGTGTTGCCTTAATAACAGTGATAGGGAGAGGCTTCTTCAGGTTCCATACGGGGATTTTCTTCATTCTAAACATTTCCAGTCATTTAGTCAGGAAGAGTGTAGTATCTCCACACGGCTGTCAAAAACTTAGCAAACTCTGGCTCTTTCCTGTCATTTCAGTAAGTAGTAAGTTAGTAGTTGGGAATCTGTAACTTCTTAAAACCTGGTTATATACTGATACCAGAAACAGCCAAAAATAGGCTGCTAGAAGTGTTTATGTTAGTTATATTTTTCTGATTGGAATAATCAAATAATTAAAATTAATTCATATCAGTAGTGACTGATGAATTCAAGTCCATCAGGGTAGGATGGGAAAATCTAGCTTTTTCTTGGATAATTTAATTGGTTACTACGTCTCCAGGGTAGCCAGAAATCTGTGACCTGGACCTTTAGCAGGGTGGGAGCATAGTAGAAGTCAGAGCAGTTGCTTGTATACAGTCCTGAGTTACATTCTTCTTCTAGCTGATACTTTGTTGTCTATGCTTTTCTTGCACATCCTCTGTTTCTAGATTATTAAGTTATCATTTTGTTTATTATTCATTTAATGATTCAGTGAAGAGCTTATTTAGGACTTTATGTCTGATTCAGTTTATATTTGATGTCTCTACACAGAAGCATCATGTTCACAGCAGTGCTGGTTGCCCTGGTGATCGGAGGATTGATTATCTTTCTGGTTCAGAGGAGCAGGAACCAGGTTCTGAAAACAGAGGATGGCTGGTGGGGGGCTGGAGCGCCCCCCGATGCTGAGGAAGATGTCACCATCTGGTCCTTTAAAGTAACTACCAGTGATGAAGATCTGGAGGTGAGCTAATCAAACAGACCTGAGACCCCATAATATCTTCTCTGGATCTTCATCCTCTCTTCCCTCCTTCTGTTTTCCCTGTTCTCTGTCAGGACCTTCACCGGAGGATAGACCAGACCCGTCCTGTTCCCTCACTGGAGGACAGCCAGTTTAATTATGGCTTCAACTCCCACTATCTTCACAAGGTGGTCTCTTACTGGAGAAATGACTTCGACTGGAGGAGACAAGTGGACAAACTTAACCAGTACCCACATTTTAAAACCAACATTGAAGGTGAGCCTGGGCAGCTGACATGTTCAGGAATAAATTGCTCAGGTATCTTTGACTTCCCTGACCTCTTTGAACTTCTATCCAGGCATTGATGTTCATTATGTGCATGTGAAGCCCCAGAGGGTGCCTGAGGGGACAAGAGCTATTCCTCTCATAATGGTCCATGGCTGGCCCGGCTCATTCTATGAGTTCTATGGGTTGATCCCCCTGTTAACAGAGCCTTCAGATCCAGACTGGCTTG
Organism: Anableps anableps; assembly: GCA_014839685.1. Classification (NCBI taxonomy): domain Eukaryota; kingdom Metazoa; phylum Chordata; class Actinopteri; order Cyprinodontiformes; family Anablepidae; genus Anableps; species Anableps anableps. Next base: position 4,076,499 of record CM026086.1, read on the forward strand.
TGTTTGAGGTGGTGTGTCCCTCCATTCCAGGCTACGGCTTCTCTGAAGCTCCACGGAAGAAAGGTCAGTGTGGAGAGATTGATGCCAAATCTTGACTCCTTATCAGTATTAGAGAGCTGAAAGGATGTTAGTAGAGCCGAGGGAGCAGTACACCACTCAAACCAGCTTCATGTCATTGAAAGCAAGGCACAGAGTACTGCTGAGGCTGAATAGTCCTTATCACAGCCTGGTGATGTGGGAATAAGGAGGCTCAGCCCTTGTGTGGTGTTCATGTTTAGGTTACTCAGCCAGCGTTGGTGGGTCTGGTGGACCTGCTGCATTTTATTGTTGAAGTTCAAGACAAACTAAAACTTTTTACATTAAAATACAAACAAGATGTTCACTTTGATTACATCAATATAAACAGCATAGATGGTTGGTTTTTGCCTTTTAACTTTGAAAGAAAACATTTTATGTTAAATAGTACCACTTGTTTTGCTATATTACAAAAACATGTACATTTAAAAAGAACAACATTTCTATTCAATATATAACTAAACATTAATGTTTATCTTTAATTTTACCTGTAAGGCTTTAACTACTTTTTTATCTTATTTTTGCTTGTATTTGAAATTTCACTCATAACTCAAATGATAACCACGTCAGTCTAGAAATGTGCAAGTGTCAGCTGTGAAGCATCTGAAACCTGCACATTGCATCAATGTTTCAACTTTATGCAGAAAGTAAGACAAGAATCACACATACATACACCAACATCCTTGTACTGCTATCAGTCCAAGGACTTTGTATTGACTTCCATTCATTTTAGTTACCGCATTTATGCCTAACCGAGACATTTTCCATAACCCTAACCATTACAAGTATATACACACTGCTCATAAACTTAAAGGGAACACTAAAATAACACATCCTAGATCTCAATTAATTAAATATTCTCATTGAAAAACTTTATTATTAACACAGTGGAATTGATTGAGAAGAAAAGAACACAAAATTATCAATGTAACTCAAAATTGTCACACCATGGAGATCTGGATCTGGATTCATACTCAATATGAAAGTGGAAAATAACATGACAGGCTGATTCAATGTTAGTGAATATTCCTCAAGACAAATCTAAATGAGGCTCAATAGTGTGTGTGGCTGAAACTGAAACATGACGTCCCAGATGTGCTCAGTTGGATTCAGGTCTGGGGAACGGGCAGGCCAGGCCATAACGTCAATGCCCTCATCATGCAGGAACTGCTGACACACTTCAGTCACATGAGGCCGAGCATCGTCATGCATAAGAAGGAACCCAGGGCCCACTGCACCAGCATATGGTCTCACAATGGGTCTGGGGATCTCATCCCGGTACCTTATGGCAGTCAGGGCACCTCTGGCTAGCACATGGAGGGCTGCGCGGCCATTCAGAGAAATGGCTCCCCACACCATGACTGACCCACCACCAAACCGGTCATGCTGGAGGATGATGCTGACAGCACAACGTTCTCCACGGTGTCTCCAGACTCTGTCACGTCTGTCACATGTGCTCAGTGTGAACCTGCTTTCATCTGTGAAGAGCACAGGGCGCCAATGGCGAATCTGCCAATTTTGGTGTTCCCTAGCAAACGTCAGTCGTCCTGCACTGTGTTGGGCTGTAAGCACAGGCCCTATATGTGGACGTTGGGCCCTCATACCATGCTCCTCCTCATGGAGTCTGTTTCTGACAGTTTGAGTAGAAACATGCACATTAGTGGCCTGCTGGAGGTCATTTTGTAGGGCCCTGGCAGTGGACCTCCTGTTCCTCCTTGCACAAAGGACGAGGTAGCGGTTCTGCTGCTGGGTTGTAGCCCTCCTACGGCCCCCTCCATGTCTCCTGGTGTACTGGCCTATCTCCTGGTACCTATTCCATGCTCTGGACACTGTGCTGAGAGACACAGTGAATCTTCTTGCCACCGCTCGCATTGATGTTCCGTCTTGGATTAGCTGCACTACTTGAGCAACTTCAGTGGGCTGTAAAACACGCCTCGTGATGCCTCTATGCATGACAGCACTGACAAAATGAAAAAGTGACTAAAAGTTCAACCAGAAAGGACGAGAACAGAGAAATGATCTGTGGTCACCACCTGCAGAATCACTCTTTTACAGGGGTTGTCTTGCTAATTGCCTCTCAATTCCACCTTGTTGCATGTTCCATTTGCACAGCAGCAGGTGACATTGATTCACAATAAGTGTTACTACCTAACTATATATATATAGTATGAGGGATGGTCATCAGTTTTTTTCTGAATTATGTTCTTCATAGAAGGCCAATGAGTCTGAGTTTGAAAAACTAATTATTTCCACATTTTGCTATAAGACAAAGGTCCCACAGACCCGAACACCATAGAAGGGTCATAGTAATATTTGGTGTAATCATAGCCCTGCGGATAGACACTATAACCTGTAGATGAACAGTATTCTTACTGTTTGTTCCTTTTCCTGGACTTGTGCTTTTAAGGGTGCATTTTATCATTGATAAAGATGAAAATTAGCCTGACTTCCCATATTGCGTACTGCTGTAAAACTGTTGCTCTGCATGGAGCCCGGTTAAGTTAGCTGTTTACAACATTAGAAAATGAGGTTGCAACAGTGTAACTCACAACAAACACAAACTGCTGAGGAGGCTGGAAGTTTAAAAGTGAATTAGAGTTTACACACAGTACCTATATGGTCTTACAGTCGTTTATTTTAAATGTATTAATTAAAAGGTTTTGTACAACTAACAAGTCATTCCTTATTTATTTGTACTTAATTTCCAAGGACTCTAATCTTCACTTAACCTGTTAAAGTGGTTTTAAAAGTTGCTTCTACTGCCTTTTTAAAGGTATTTATTAGTCTCTACGTACAGGAGATGATGAGCTGGAGGTGACACATCTCTCAGGTTCTTTGTCAGGGTCTTTGCTGTTTTTTGGGGGGGATGAAGGGGTGTTCTTGAAGGAATTTGTTTCAGACCCTCTTCATCTGCTGAATTTTGTCTTAATGTCTACATGTCGAACTCAGGAGCAACTGGGGAAATAGAAATAATTTGTGTTTGTAACAGAATGCTAGGAAGAAGGCTCCAAAGATCTCATTAAAAAAATCAATTTGTGCTGACTGCTTGGTCCTTACTGAGATTAGAGTGTCACGATACAATCTAAATGGCAGAACTGGAAAAGATTATTTAAAGTGATTTTTGCTAACACAGCTGGTGATAGTTGAGACACTTGTAGGCTTACTACTGGTGAGATTGTAGCTAAAGTAGAGAAGAATATAAAGGCTGCTCCTAGTTTTACTCAGATACTTCTTCATTGGAGATTTTGAGCTAATTCTTCTGTATCTGTCAAAATTTCCCTCTTTCTAAGTAAGTACATTTTTTATATAGCATGAATCACAGACAGAAATGTCACAAAGTGCTTCACAATAAAATAAAGAGTAAAGTCAAATTAAAAGTCTGTTTTATCAGGAAGGTCTAGAAGTGCTTTTAAAACCATTAACAGTGTGTAGACAGCTGAAGGAGAAAGGTTGGATGTTCCACAGTCTGAACGCTGCTGCTTCTGAAGAGCAATCGCCCCACGTCTAAAGCAAGTTTTTGGGACCACACGTAACAGCTCTGTGGGTTGGAGCATAAAGCTCCAAAGAGGTTTAAGGAGGTTTAAGGTGCAAGGATCCTAACGTCAGTGTCAGAGTTTTAAAGGGAATTCTGAAATTCAGTGGAAGTCAGTGTCAAGGGGCCAAACCAAGCATCTTATGGGCTCTTTTGGGAGCTCCAGATAAAACCCTCACAGCAGAGTTCTGAACCACCCAGTGGTGGTCAGTCTCCTTCCTAGTTAAACAGGTAAAAGACTGTTGCAGAGGTCAAGGTGTGAAGATATAAAAGTGCAGATTATCATACCCAATTCATCATTACATATAAATGTTTCAGAGATGGAAAAAGCAGGTTTTTGTTAACTGTTTAGAGTGGAGCTCCATGGACATGACAGAACCAAAAATAACCCAAAGGTTCTGAAGATGAGGTCTTCTGGAGGAGGTCAGTAGCTCCAAGTTGTGCTTTAGTGGTGGAAGGGAACAAGTTCTCAGAAGTCCTGAGTAGAGTTTGCAGTAATTCTGAAGTTTCTCCCTCTGTGAACATGTTTCCAGGTTTTGATTCAGTTTGTGCTGCACGCATCTTCCACAAGCTGATGAGGCGTCTGGGTTTCCAGCAGTTCTACGCCCATGGAGGAGACTGGGGCTGGCTGGTCACCACTAACATGGCCCAACTGGAGCCCAAGTATGAGTGAACATCCCCATTTAATGACAAGTGCAGCTGAACTACAGTTTACACAGCTTCTTATTTTTCCTCTCATCCCAGAACTGTTACAGGCTTGCATGTAAACTTTGCACCGCCCTCCAAGCCAGGCCTGCTCATGGCTTTATCTATCATGCTTGGCCACTACTTCCCTAAACTGTTTGGATTCACTGAAATGGACGTTGAACGACTCTATCCATGCATGGAGAAGCTGGTGTTGGAATCCATCAAAGAGTCCGGTTACATGCACATCCAGGCAACCAAACCTGACACAGCTGGTAGGAACTGATTACTCAGTGAATTTTCTTCTCCCTTTTTTAGTATATTCTAAAATACATGATATGTTCTTAAAGTCTTCGTTTTTTTAATCACAGATTTAATCAAACCTTTTTGGTTTTGTGTTTGAAGTCACTTTAGATCCTAAATGGTAGGGAATTTTTTTTTTTTATCTTGACCTGTCAGGTCGCGGGTTGAATGACTCGCCTGTTGGTCTGGCTGCCTACATTCTGGAGAAGTTTTCCACATGGACAGATCATGACTACCGGAACCTGGAAGACGGAGGACTCACTAGGTTAGGTTAGGAACAGGTGCTAAAGGGAGACGTTTCTCTCAGGTTGCATTAGGGGTGGAACAGCACGTGTAAGCCTTGTTGTATACCTGATTATGTGTGGAAGAGTGCAATTCGATGTGTAACGCAACTTAAAAAAGTGACACTGAAACAAAAACAGAAAGGAGTCTCTGCTTCACTAAGCTTTATTTAGAAACATTAAGGTTTCTATGCAGCTACAGTGGAGAAAGAAAAGTGGACATTGCATTGTTACATTGTTGTATTGTGTTTCTATCCAAACATTGCTGATGCCTGCTTATACTAATTTATTCACTGAAAGACCAAAATCCAAACAAATTTCCAGTCAGTTCTAAACTTTCCTATTTAGGTTTTAGGACATAGTAAAATAAAATTTATTTCAGAAATTGGAAAAGATTCTTTGTTTACTGCTGACTCAAGTATTTATTTTTCTTGGTTGAAGCATATCTAAAGTGTACCAAACCATGACCCGAGTGGATTCCCAACTATGATTTCTGGGTACCGTACACCCCTAGGTGCTATTATCTGAGTAAAATCATGATCCGTGCCTTACAGGAAGTTCTCTCTGGACGACCTGCTCACCAACGTTATGATCTACTGGACTTCAGGCTGCATCATTTCTTCAATGAGGTTCTATAAGGAAAACTTTGGCAAAGGTCTGGACGCAGCCCATGCTAAGTGAGTGATAACCAATCCTGGATATTATCCAGTCATAACATTTTCAACATACCTCTGCATTCCTCCTTGAAACTGATGTTTAGAAAATCCAGTAAGAGACATATTGAATCAGAAAAAGCTTGAAAGCTTTTAATGTTCAGACTATAAAATAGTTCACTGCTTTGCTTGACATGGATTGTTGTATGATGTCTTCCCAGGATACCAGTCTACGTTCCCACCGGCTTCGCCTGCTTCCCCAACGAGCTGATGCATACGCCCAAGCTTTGGGTCAAACAGAAATACCACAACCTCATCAACTTTTCTCCCATGCAGCGTGGAGGCCATTTCGCTGCCATGGAAGAGCCTCAGCTGATGGCAGAGGACATCCAGAAGTTCACAAGAACAGTGGAGAAGATGATGAAGAAGCAGTAGAAGGTTAATGCATCAGATATAAAATGTTTTCTCTTGCATTTGGGCAGGAGAGGAGGTGATATGTTCTCCCTGCTTCTCATGGATTTATTCCCTTAGTGGAATCAGAACATGTTAGTGGAGTAGAACAACATATATATGGGGCATGTAATATTCAAATACCCACACACCACATATGTAGTTGTCAAATGACAGCAACTGGACATCTAGAGACAGTTGAGACTTTGTGATTCTACACTGTGACGCCAGTTTCTGAATGACTTTTCTATCACGCAGCAGGATTGTTCTTTGAAGTCTATCCTAAGTGAGGCTGTACCATCACGAGCTCAAAGCTAATAGAAAATGTTGCATAGATCATTTATTTCTGAAGTCTGTTTTACTAAATCAGTTTCTCCTTGAATCATCATCTAGTAGTAAATGCTTTGGGTTTAGAGCTGTTGTGGGTTGACAGTCCAGCTGTATTGCTAATAACTGGACACATCACTCACGACAGCCTGTGGTGTTGAAAAGAGATCAGTAAGCAGCTGCAGATAGGATATCAGGGGGCAGCCAGTGTTGTTGTGTTGACAGCATAGACAAGGTGCCAAGCATTCCTCTGACTGATAGCATTAGACCTCTGTACTCAGGCCACAGCCATCATAACACCCACTGACCTAATCAGGTTTAATATTTATTCATGCTGTTTAGACTCATTTGAATATTTTGGAACCAGTTTGAATACTTTAGCAAACAGGAGTCCCACATGTGTTGTACTTACTTTACTTTTGCTTTTATTTTATTTAATCAGGAATGTCTCATTGAAAAATAGTATCTCTACTACCAGGGAGTACTCATTGTTTTGAGTGGCAAAATTTCTATTCATAAACTGAAAAAAACAAATAAACACAATGATCACGTTTACAAAAGAAATAACATTTTTAAGACACTAAATAAATAAAACTTGATTATACCACACACTTATCTAGTAACGGAATTAAAAGCAGTGATGCTGTTCTGGTAAAGCTCTATTTCTAAGTTGTTTAAATTGACTAAGTAAGGGTAACAAATCTAAGTATGATCTGGAGTTCAGTCCACACACACATGCATGTGTTTCAAAAGCAACACCTTGTGTAGATGACCCAGAAAACTACAAAATAACCTTTTTTGAAGACCAGATTTTATATATACTAATGATATTTGACCAGACTACGTATTATATGCAGTTGAGACTAAATGTTATGTTTGTTAATTGAATAGTTTCACTAATGAACTAAACTTAATCCAATGTTTGATAACTCAAATCAATTAGAATGTTTGTATGATTGAATTGAAATGACTTTTTTATAACTTGTATAAGAAGTGCCCTGAGATGATGTGTTATGAATTGGCTCTCTATAAATAAACTGAATTGAATTGAATGGAAAAAAACAAACAAAAACAACCCTATGACAACTATCTGACATTAAACTATTCGGGGATTTCTTGTTTACGTACATTAGGATTACCAAAACTTCTTATTTGCACAGATGCCAAAGTAATAGGAGAGAGATGTTTTTTCTTTAAAATCAGACATTTCCTTAACACTTGGTAAGATTTCTGACATGGGTCAGTGCACAAGCTTCTCACAATAGTTTGCTGGGAGTTTGGCCTATTCTTCTGGACAGAACTAGCGGAACTGGTGGCCACTTTGTTCACACACATTTTCAGCTCTGCCCTTAAAGCATCTATGAGATAAAGATCAAGGTTTTGTGATGGCCACTCCAAAACTTAGATTTATTGTCCTTTAGCCACTTCATACCGAAGTCAGTGGTATCCTTAGGGTCATTCTCCATTTGTAAGTTTTGTTTCCAAGCTTTAACTCCTTTAACAGAACTCATGTCTTGAATTATTGCTTCAATAGCATTTCCTACTGCAGCAAAACCCACATGATACTGCCACCACCGTACTTAAGTTAGGTTGGTATTCTCAGGCTTCCACTTTTTTTACTCTGAATGTAACGATGGTCATTATGGCCAAACACTTCAATTTTTAGATTCATCAGACCACAAGACCTGTCTATAAAAATTATTTTCCCCTATGTGCATTTACAAACTTTCATAACACATTTTTTCATGTTGCTTTCAAAGCAATGGCTTCTTCCTCTCCAAACAGTCTTTCAGGTCATACAGGACTTGTTTCACTTTGGATATTGGACACTCTCACCTTCAGGCATCTTATGGAGGTCCATAGTTCTGTTTGTGATATCTTGGCTGATTTCTTTTGTTTTCCCATGACGTCACACCAGGATGCAGAGGGTTCTAGGCATTGCCTTAAAACACATTCACAGGTGTGTCCCCATTTACCTCAACTGTTGTGAATTAACTTATCAAAAGCTCACAAACCCATCCCTTTTCCATCCAACCTTTAACAGTTTGTTTAAATGTATAGTAATCTTGGTGTATGTAAACTTCTGACTGTGATGAAACCAAAAAAAGTCTCTACTTTGTTCATCTGAACTGATCTGAAACAGGAAAAGTTTAGTCGGATCATGTCACACAGCATGGAGCAAAGATGTTATGTGTCTTTTAACACAGTATATGTAAATAAGTGGTTCCAACTGTAATGCGGTAACCAGCCCATCAGTGTTTTAACAATGAAAATTTAAAATATCAGCTTTTCTCTAAGTGATGGTAACATCTAATTGACCAAATCAAAAGGTTTGCAATCGGGAGCCTTCAATGTTGCACCCTCTGATAAATCGCAGAGCAGAATGATGAACTGTACAGGCTGTTTAAAAACAATGTACATTCATGTAAACCAAATCACCATCATTTTAAAAAAATGATGAGTATGTAGTCTGGAACAGTCTTCTCCTAGCAGCAAAAACAACAAAAGGAAAAAAAGCTCAACTTTGGTTAAAGCTTGTCAGAAGATTGGCTACGTGGACATCAAATGATTATTATAAAATAATAGTCAAATGTTAAATATAAAATATTATAAAATAATCAAGGCAGATGCCAGGAAAACTGCTAAAAACCCATAAATGTAGGAACCATATATTTAGTATTTCTGGCATGAAAGTAAGATGTTTTAACTAGGCCAAAGAACTTTGGAAAAAAGGTTAAACAGACAGAAGAGTCTATTGCTCTGCTACTTATAAAGATAATTTGAAGGTATAAATAATCACACAGAATCATCTGCATTACAGTAAACCTGCTGAGTCATTGTTATCTATAGACAGTCAATGAGTTCTACCAGTTGGTCATTTAAAGTCCATTTCTGTACGGAGTCACTAAAACCTATAGTTTGCAGGTTTTGTTAGAGAGGATTATTATTTACACAATCAGATGCTTTGGCTAGATCTACAAAATCTCTAGGGCAACATAAGGTTGAAGAGGCTATGGTGACAGTGATGAAGTTTAGTTTGATGAACATTTGAATATGAACTGGTTGAACACTGGAAGCAGAAAGGTCTTACATGAAGGCAGTGGAAAAGTAAAATCATAATCACCTCTCGTTTATTCTGCTGGAATAACACTTTATGTTGTAGGATAACTCATTTAAATGATTTACTTGAAAGAGGATGAAGGCTTTTATTTGTTTTTCTTTATTGAAGAAGAGTGCAAAGAGTTTTTACAGTTGAAATGTAGAAATGCATAAAATATTCAGCAGATGTTAAGATGTACATTTTGCTATTTCACTAGTTTTATGAGTGTTAACCAGATTTTCAGAGTGATGTGTTGTATCTCTTTAGATCTAATAAAACTAACAGTTTATTACTGTTTTCTTTTCTTTCTTTTTTGTCTCTTTCAGCAAATTTCAAAGAGTTCTGTTAAAATCTGAGTTCAGGTAACCCCAGCAGACATTTAAAGAGACTTTTTGCCAAAGGCAACAAACACTTTCAAGTTATTAAAATACCTCCAACATAAATCTCTTAATGCACTGGTGCAGTTATATTCTTGCTGTAAATATAGAGTTTTCCATTACCACCATCCTGACTGACATTTATAAAGCAGCTCAACAGAACTTGGACATTAGAAGTTTGTGTTCTGTAATGAAAACAAAGAAAAGGGGAAAAACATTCTTATAAGCTGGCTTTGCTTAATTTGGTAAACGTTGCTATTAACTGAGCAGAAAAGTCTGAATTCCAGGCTGGAGAAAATCCAATATGGCCTCCTTGAGTTTGGAAGTTAGTGATAGCTACATTGGAAACACTGGCTGTTGGTGTTTATTAGTTCTACAGCCCAGTTAATAAGTTTGTTTTTTACTTTACAAATAACAACAAACTTAGTTCTAAGTACTTCTAAAGGCATCCAGAAGCCAAGCAGTGGTACATGGCCCTCCGTTTCAGCCCCTTAGCTTTAGTGTTTTCATTAATCTCTGCTTACTTGGTAAAGAAATACAACTACCCTAAAGCAGAACGATCCCAGTTAACTAATTTATCACAGACTTTAATCCGTCAAATAAAAAACATCATGATTGTAACAGAAGCAGAAAATAAATCCAGATGTGATAAACGTCTTCTCTGACATTACTAAATCTTGTTTTGCCTTCATTGTTTTGATTCTCTTTCAGCTCAAATAGTCAGTAGTCATAAAGGTCCTCTGGTTTTATGTAGATTTTATACCAGGATATTTCTCCCTTCCAAATGTGACATTGCGTTGGTAGATTACAGTGATCTAAAGGAAGTGGACTCCAGTTGAAGAAATAATTTAGTTTGATGGTTAGAGGAGTGTTTCTGGCTCTCTCCAGACAGGATATAGAGGTCTTCTGTGCAGATACCAAAGCATACATAAACACATCAAAAAGACAGAACTTTTAAGCTTTCCTTTTCTGCAGTGACCAGTAGAGCATCACTGCTGGGACACTTTATTCTGGGCTGTTCTACATTTACATTTGACTAATCTAGAATATCTTCCAAACTCTTGATTCTAACTTTTCTAAGTACTTAAATTGGGGAGAATAACCAAACAATATTAAGCAAACTAATACACATGCCTGTATATCCTTGGCAAGGTTTAATGTCGCGCTGCCCTGCGCCTCAGACCCCACCCCTGTCCAGCTGTTAGCAGAGCTCTGAGTTTCCCAAGGCCCCCTGGTGCCCTGGCTCAGGACACCCTCCCAGTGCTGCACTCCCCCAGGCCCTGACTGCCTGCCTGCCTGCTCCTCTTGGCAACCAAACGGCCAGGGGAGGATCAGGATGACCGGGCGGCTGAGATAAGGACCACATGAAGTTTCCCGCATTACCTCACCCGATTAGGAAACAAGCGGAGAGAGACGCAGAGCGAGAGAGAGGGTCATGCTGGGAGGAACTGTGTGGATGGACAGGGATGAGCCGAGAAGCGGCTGCTGTGTCTGCAGTCTTCACCAGCGACCTGATGGGTTTGGGTGGATGTGGTGCTCCTACAGAGGAACCGTAGGGAGGAGCTGAACAGAACAACGCTCCAGAGCTACAGAACCAGGAAGAGATATGATGAGTATTTTCAGCTGTTTCAGTCAGTAGCTTCTTATGAGATCTAGATTAGGCTTTAAAGATGAGAAGATGACCTCAGGTCATGTGCTTTGTTGTACTTTCACTGAATTACCTACAAGACAGTATGAACTTCCCTCACAGCAGCCTGCAGCACTCTAAAGCAAACCTCCATCCAGCCAATGAAAACAGACTGAACCAAGGTGATTTAGGTTCTCCAGACTTGCAAGGAGTTTTCTGCTGCTCTCCGACAGAATCCATGGCGGTCAGTCCTCTGGAAGGTCTCATGTCAGTGACCGTGAACCAGCAGCTGGTGTCCAGCTCCCCAGCACTGCATCAGGGCCCCACTGCAGCCGACCACCCAGCATCCCTGCATGGACACAGGGAGAGCGCACGCAGCAGCCGAGAGCCCAGGAAGTGGGTGAGTCTGGACACACCAGTTCCTTTTCTCTAATCAAACTTCAGCGTGACCCTGGTTTCAAAGAGAAATGATGGCAGTGTGGTGTTCAGAGAAGGGATAATTTAAATGAGTTATGAGCAAGTCATTACAAACATTCCTCCTAATATTAGTTCTGTCTATAGAAATAGCTGAAACATGTGCATGCAGATAACTGGAACTATTTAACCATAAATTCATACTTTTTTTCATATTCTTAATATTCTCTGAAGTTATTCAAGTTTTTTGTTTTGTTTTATTTCGACTGTAAGCGCTACCATTTATGTTAAAGTGATTGTTAAAAAGTGCAGGAGTAATAATATAATGTTTCAACTTCCACTGTGTTGTCTACAATATGTGTGATTAATATGAATATTGACTGAAATAAATCAAAACTTATAGATCTGATTCTTCTTCTTTTTGATAATATCAATAATAATAATTACAATTATAGCAATTCGATGCAATAAACTACACCTAATAAACAAACAAAGCATGTATGGTCTTTATTTTTCATTTATATAAAGTAATTAATTTTACTGTGAAAAAAACATGTAAAACAAGCTACTGCAGCTTAGCTGCCTTATGGGAGACATGAGCCAACCATGAGAATCATTTCTTAAAACAAAATGAAGGATTCATTAAGGTTTTTTGAAGGTCTTCATGTGTAGGTCCTTTGATTTTTCTTAGTCAGCTGGGTCTCAAGTCTAGACTCATGAGAAGCAAAATGCAACAGAGTAGAAGGCAGTGAAAGAGAATTACAGTAGTGGAGCAAGAATGCTGCGTCAGGACAGAAACCTGAAGGAAGGAAGACTGTATTGTTCAGAAAATGGATCTATCTCTAGAGAAGTGAAATGGATTGATTAGACTGCTTGATGCAGAGCAGATAAATATAAGGTTTCCTCAGGAAATACATGCAAGCTTTTAATCAAATCTACTCCTCCACCTCAATTCTATTGTGTATCCCAGTAGATGAGTTGGTGGATCATTTCCTTTCTAAGATTTCAGACATCATCAATTCCATTGCTCTTGTTAAAGTGAAGGTCGTGTCTAGTAGGAAGAAATATCCGTGGATAAAAGCTCCAGTAGTGAGATGGGAAAGAAGCCTTTGTCGTAGAGCTGAACATAATGGCGTAAAACTTGACTTCATGTTTATTATGAAATCTACAAAGAGAGGCTGTAAAGCTGTCACTCATCACTAAAACATGCAAGGGAAATGTTCGTTACATAAATCATAAACAAAAATATCAACAATGCTCGTGCTTCTTTTACCACAGTTGACAGGTTGACGAACCCTCCTGTGATTTTACCACCAGAACTCCACTCTACCAGGGCCTGCCATGAATTTGCCAACTTCTTTATAGAGAAAATTAAAAAAAATTAGAGGATTAATCTACATATCCACACCAAACCCAATAACGATGCTATGCCCAATCATAACAAATGCAGACAAAATGGCCACATTTCAACTACTCAACTATAAAAGCTTAGAAGAAATTATAAATCAGTTAAATTCCTCCTCCTGCCGTCTTGATATCCTGCCTACAACCTTCCTTAAGAAAGTTCTGCCTGTCGTTGCATCTGATCTGATTCAAATAGTAAACTCTTCCCTCTCATCAGATGTTTTCCCCCAGGCTCTAAAAACAGCAGTTATCAAACCACTGTTAAAAAAATAATAATCTGGATAAATCACTATTGCAGAATTACAGGCCAATCTCTAACCTTCCATTCATTATTGAAAAAGCTGTGTTTCAACAGTTAAGCAGCTTCTTAACAATGACCAACCGCTTTGATGTGTTTCAGTCTGGTTTCCATCCTCACCACAGCACTGAGACTGCCCTCATTAAAGTGTTCAATGATATCCACACAAATACAGACTGTGGAAGAACCACAGTGTTGGTTCTGTTGGACCTCAGCGCAGCATTTGACTCTGTTGACCAGGATATATTATTGAAGCGACTGGAGAGCTGGGTCGGACTCTATGGTACAGTACTCAGTTGGTTCGAATCCTACCTAAAGAACAGGGATTTCTTTGTGTCAACAGGCAACTTCTCATCGGAGTGGACAGAAGTCACATGTGGAGTACCCCAAGGTTCAATCCTGGGACCCCTCCTATTTAATATCTACATGCTCCCACTAGCTCAGATTATAACAAGTAATAAGATTAGATACCATAACTATGCAGATGACACACAGCTCTACATTACAATGTCACCAGGTGACTCCGAACTCATCCAAGCACTGAACTGATCCTTAGAACAAATCAATGCGTGGAGGTGCCAAAAGTTTCTCCAGCTGAACAGAAACAAAACTGAAGTTATCTTTGGACCTAAAGAGGAATGATCTAGAGTCAGCGCGCAGCTTCTGTTATTACAGCTAGAAACTAGTGATCAGGCCTGAAATCTGGGTGTAGTGATGGACTCAGACCTGAACCTTCAGAGACACATAAAGACAGTTACAAAGTCAGCCTTCTGTCACCTGAAGAACATTTCCAGGATCAAAAGACTAATGTCTCAACAAGATCTAGAGAAACTCATCCATGCATTTATTTGTAATCGCATTGATTATTGCAACAGTGTCTTCACAGGTCTGCCTAAAAAATCAATCAGACAGCTGCAGCTGATCCAGAACGCTGCTGCTGGCATTTTCACTAAGACCAGGAAAACACATCTCCCCAGTTCTAAAGTCCTTCCACTGGCTCCCAGGAGCTCAAAGAATAGACTTTAAAATCCTTCTGTTAGTTTATAAATCACTGAACGGCTTAGCACCAAAATACATTAAAGACCTGTTGTCGTTGTATCAACCTTCCAGACCACTCAGGTCTTCTGGTTCTGGTCTGCTCTGCAGCCCCAGAACCAAGCATGGAGAAGCAGCATTCATCTTCTATTCTCCACTAATCTGGAACAAACTTCCAGAAAACTGCAAAACAGCTGAAACACTGAGTTCCTTTAAATCAAGGCTGAAAACCACCTGTTTCGAGCTGCCTTTGACCCATAATAACAGGGACATTAACCAACATATTTGATGTGTCTTGATGTTTTTAATGATGGCACTTGGCAAAATGTAATGTTTGTTACTGGTTTCACAAGCGGTGACTGTTCAGTGTGTTTATGATGTTTTCATATTTTCATGATGTGAAGCACTTTGAACTGCCTTGTTGCTGAAATGTGCTGTACAAATAAACTTGACTTGACTTACATATCATCTTAGTGGCATTATCCAAAACCAGTTTAGATGTGAATCTGACTGAAGATTTAATTTAAAAACTGGCACTCTTTCAAGGCTCACTCAGATTTTTTATATATGAAGTTGGAAGAATATTATCTTCATTAGAGATGCAGGAAGGCCTCAAACAATTAATAATAATAGCTATAAAAACAAGTAAATGTTTAAGCTTTATTTTCTCCATTTTTATCTCATGCAGATCTGAAATGAATTTTTTGAAGTCTGTGAAAACTAACACTTAAAACCTTTGTCTGTGACACCTGTTAGGCTTGTTTGTTTTTGAGTTGTGACATATGAGTTCACCTTTATGGTTCTGTAGTGGATATGTAGGAGTCCCAACAAGCAGAGGCTGCTGCAGTTCTTCTCTTTTCAGGTTTAGCCAGAATGACTGTCAGTCATTCTGAGCAGCCTTGAAACTGACAACACACACAGATCTCCTTCATTTATTGATAGAGTTCCAAACAGGACCCTAGATCAGATAACATGTTGATTACTTAAAATGTAGTCTGTGTTTCAGGAGCACACTATGTGTGGGTCCAGGCCGAACTCTGCTTCTGCCTGTAGCCCTGTGGTCCAGACCAAGCCCCTGAAGACTCAGCACTCCCCAGAAAACGCAGCGCGAGAGAGGAGTCGAGTCCGCAACCTGCGGCAGGCCTTCCACAGTCTGCAGGTACACACACACACACACACACACACACACATTACAAGGCTATCTGCTATTTTCCTAAGCCCTATTTTTTGCTGTTTTCCTCTGTTATTACCACCTTCTTTTACTTGTTACATAATCTCAGAGCAGACTTTTCTCTCAACATAATAAAACATTTTGAACCGATATCGGTTATTATCAAAAATAAAAAAAACACAAACATTTATTTATAGGCAGCTCTGCCTTCAGTCCCACCTGACACCAAGCTCTCCAAGCTGGATGTCCTGGTCCTGGCTACAAACTACATAGCATACCTGACAGAGACGTTGGACCAGGACGGGACAGTGGCAGAGCACGCTGTGCCCTCCAGGCCAGGCGGATACCTGCATCCTGTTAAAGTAAGGAACCGAAAGCTGATTGCTCACTGCACTAACCTCATTATGGATGGCCTGCTAGATAAATGCTTCCATCACTGGTTCCTGATATGTTTGTATAAAGTCAGAAGTTCTCTTGTTTCTCTGCCGTGGTTACCTTATCGTTTTTATGACCTGTCCTCTTTATTGCCTGAACCAGGAAAGTGTCCATCTTTCCTTTACTATAATAAAGTCAAATATGCAACAGGGGAAATGTCCCATTCAACCCCTTCAGTAGAGTAAATCTGTCCCAACACTGCAATACAACCAGACCCACTATACCCAGTACAGGTTGGATGTTGGATGTTTTCCAACAGGCTTCATGCCCTTCTAATGTCGCCCTGGGCAACTGCCCACATGATCCGTTTCAAAGATCACCACTGACTGGTGATATTTTCATTTTACATATAAGAAACATTATCCTCCAACTGTTGAACGATTTGTTCATGGTCTCATCTTTATTTCAAAAAAACATGGAATCCACATAAATCTACCAGATAGCTGCTGTCACTAAATCTAAGCCTGTTACATTTCTTAGTTTCTCTGTTAGACATCTGCTCTAAGTTTATTCCTTCCAGTTATCTGATCAAATAGTTAGTGATCAGGTCAACTTTCTACAGTTAAAGCTACACCCACTGACAAAAACGAACAAACATGAGCTAAGCATCCAGAAGGAAAAGAAGTGATTCAGAGAGCATTTGGTGCTCATGCAGACCAGGGTGGAGGAGTCAAGGATTCAGTTTTTGGCACATCTAGGGCAGGCACCAGGGGGCATAACGGGTTTTGGCTGTTCTCAATAGTTTCGTGGTGAGTTTAGGATGGTTTACTATTTCTGTGGCCCAGAATTATTTATACCCTTGTCAGATTTATGCTTAAAATAATCTTTTAATTCAACCTACATGTGAAGATAACAGATAAATCATATTTTTATTTGATACTTCTTTTACATTGTTTATTCTCTTCTTTTTTGAAAGATGTCTGTCTCATTCTTTAGCTGAAACAAACTTCTTTGTTGAAAAAAAATAATTTTAATCTAAATCTGCCAGATTATGAACCTGTTTGGGCATTTGGAGACCTTCACTCGCTGTTTTGACAATCGGATGCTTCACTTGACTCGTGATGCCACCACTTCTATCCTGTCGTCCAGCGTGGCAGCCCTTGTTTTTACAGATACATTTATTTACATCCTCATCACTGCTCTGCATGTGTTCCAAATGAGGTCCATCAGACCATTCATTGCTTCACTTTTTTGCCATTGAGTTTATTTTAAAATTCATTCACTTAAACATGCATACATGTTTTATTTACTGGAAGTACCGGACATGTAATGATCAGCACTGATGCTGTGTCCCATTCTGTCATCAGAAGTGGCCCATGCGCTCCCTGCTCTACTGTGGCACTGTTGGAGATCTGCTGTCAGCCAATCAGAGGCCTCCGCACGGCCACGACATGACCCGCCCTCTGACACCAGACGAACAGTGATAACCCCACTTGTCATCCTTATCAATCCTGTCTACAGTCTTTGGCAGTCATGAAGGGAACAGAAGGAAAAAAACTCAATTGCTTAGTGAAACACCTGCTTTTTAATCATCATTTTATTCAACTATTCTTGTCAGTACTTGCACTAAAACTGGTTCTGACTGAACAGAATCAAACATTCTGACTATGCAGATTTTCTCTGTTTCCACAAGTTTTCAAACCTACTGATCATTTTCACATTTTGTCATGTTACAAACACAAATTTCAATGCATTTTATTAGGATGTGATGTAATTTTATGTACGCCTTCTTGTTTATTTTGTATTTGTAAACAAAAGAAAACCATTCTCATTTCTTTTACTCTTAATCCCAATAAAATACAACAATGTTTGTGGATGTAATGTCACAAAATGTGAATAATTAAAGGGGGGATTTTTGCAGAGCACTGTATGTAGATGAAAACACACTCACACATGCGAACACACACACACACACCTTAACCAGATCTGAATTTACACTTCTTTGAAAGTTTTCTGCTCTTCAAGGAACAAGCACCAGACTGTCAGGAAGGGGTTTGAGATGAGGAAATAAAAAGTCTGAATCTCTTGACTAATTATACCACAAATCACAACATGAAGGAACAGAGTGTACCAATTACCCTGATTTAAAGTCTTTCCAGATTCTTTCTGTAAGCATTTAGTCTTCTGTGTGTGCTTTATTAATGAAATAAAATGTATGTTTGCCAAAGTTTGTGTGTTTTTGTTTGTTTTTTTTTTTTTTTTCTTTTTTTACAGGGATTTGTGTGGGAGTGGCAGGATGGAGGGGCCGACGAGGAGAGAGGGAGGGATTGTTGTGGGAACGCAGCAGCTGTCTGACCACTTAGTTCTCATTACAGCTCTGCCACAGAATGTAACCTTTTAGTTCCATGAAAACATCAGCGTGCACGCTTTGCAGCTCAGAGCACGATGCTCACTGATTACAAGGAGAACACGAGTCGTACTCATGAAAACATTCCTGTCAGTGGAAACTTTAGGGGAAACCTATGAAAGCTTTTCGAAGGCTGCAGCTGAGTTTTTACTTCAAGGTTTGAAAAGTCAAGGAAATATGTTCTGGACCTGTCACCAGCACATAATTCCTAATGATTAACCGACGGCAGAAAGTATTTCTACCACTTGAACCTTTTTCACATTAATCACATTATAACTACAAACTTCAATGCATTTTTAAGGATTCTCTGTGATAGTCCAATACTCAGTAGTACATGATTGTAAAGAGAAAGGAGAGTGATACATTACTTTCAGATTTCAAAAAAAAAAAGATGCTGTGCACTTTAATGTTTCAACATGGTGATGTTTTGTTCAGGCTAATGTGCGTTGTTAGTTTTCTGCCACAGTTAGCAGTTTGCATGTAAGCCAAATAGTTACACTTTGGTCTAAACTGACCAGAACACCTTCCTTCGTGTGTTTGCCTTGTTCTCTCATTATGGCATTTGACAAAATGAAATGTTTATTGCTTGTTTCTTAATTGGTTACTGTAATGTTTTTATCATGTAAAGAACTTTGACCTGCCTTATTGCTGAGATGTGCTATACAAATGAACTTCACTTGACTCTACATCAGTGGTCCAGCTTCTCTCCATGTTCAGCTGATGGATTAAACAGAGCTCAGGGAGATGTCCACAGCTTGGAACATTGTTTTAGAGCCTAACTATGCTTTAAGCGTCTCCACAACTTCCTCCCTGACCTCTCTCCTGTGTTCCTTGGTCTTCATGAAGCTGGTTGTTCACTGAAGCAACGAAATATGGAAAAGTTCGAGGGTTATGAATATTTGTCATGAAACTGCATGTTATAGAAGCCACAGTTGCAAATTGTCAAGTTTGGTCCAAGGTTGGGAAAGTCAAGATGAGCTCTCGAGCTCTGGAGCACCCCCCAATTCCGAATGATGAACCCATCTTCATTGTCCTTCGGCCAGTTAAAGCCAATAAATTAAATGAAGAATCTTGTAAAGACTGTCATTCATTGGGGTAATGTGTCAAACCAAAGCAGACTGGACTTAAACTTGAGTTTCTGTAAAGAGTCTCACAACTTATGGTAGCAGCTCATCAGCAATGCAGCAACTGCCTCATTGTAGTCCATAACTCTAATCTTGGCAGCCTGACATCTGAGAAAGATTAGCTTTCCTGTTGCACACTTGTGTGCAACTGCAACCCTAAATTTTCTGTAGAGAAATAACCAAAAGACAGAGCAACCCAGACTTATGAAGAATAGATCTGATGGATAAATTATATCATCTAGTTATATGCAGTTCAAATACAACCAGAGAAAACTCTGTAAAGGATGTTGGCCCCTATAAAGAAGATTTAATAGCAGCTTAAGAACTGGTGTTGCTTATTAGTTTCTGATGTATTCATCATTAGAACAGATGTCTCTGGGTGGTAGTTAGTAGGGTTTGAAGTCAAGTCATAAAACCAGAGCATTAACTATAGAAGCATGTTAACTTAAGAGGAGCTGCAGTCTCCACAGTTCTGGCCTTTGAGATACAGAGACTAGAAGAAAGCCTCGAGAGGTCCTGTTCACCATAAGCCATGTACGAGACACAGCAAACACATGGAAGAAGGTATTCTGATCAGATTAGACCAAAACTGAACTTTCTGGCTACATACAAGAGGCTTTTGTGGACCTTGAACACACCATTCTCATGATGAAAAATGGTAGTGGCAGTGTCATGCTGTTGGGACGTCTTTCTTCAAGAACGACTGGGAAGCTGGTCAGATTTGATGGAAATATGGAAGGAGCTAAATCCAGACCAGTCCTGGAAGAAAACCTGTTAGCAGACCTAACAGCATGCAGGGGGTGAGCTGTTTAACCAGCCTCCCCTCCGGTGCATGTGCCCACTCCCAAATGTTGCATGTAGACATTTAAGGTTCTGGGCAAGGGTTTGGGGGGTGAACTGGCACCACCTCCTCTCTGGCAAGAGGGGCTGTCTGTGCTGGCCACTGCCCCATCTCTAAATACACTATATAACGACACGCATCAGTATCATATTTCGGTGGGCAGAGGGAAGTGTGGGGTCCTTTTACACCCATGTTGTCTGTTTCCCATTTGGGATTGGCAACCAGGAGGAGGAGCGGGCCATCTGATTGGAGTCTGGGCTGTGGATGGGCTTGGGGCTATAGGGGGCAATTGGGGGTGGGGCCAGCTCTCTGGTTCTCCTGGAATTGTTCTGATTTTTGGATCATGGGTCTTGGATGTGGTGGCTGGCCCTTTGGCCAGGGCGGCCACTGGGTTCTGGCAGGTAGTCATCTGGGGGTGGTGCCTGGCTGTTGGTTGTGTGTGCTAGCGATCGGGGGCATGGCTTTGCTTTGGCGGGAGGCTAGCTGGCCGGCTTGGTGTGGCATTCATGATGGGGGTATGCTGTGTGGGGTGGGGGTGTGCTGCCAGCATGCTTGTACGTCTCTGGGTCTGTGGTGTGGGACTGGTGGGGTGCATGGTGTTTGGTGCACTGGACCGACCGTCCTCTATTGCTCCTCTTGCCCCTGACTTGGGGCCGGCCTGCAGTCACTGTCAGGTGGGTGGGGCAGTGGAGTGGAGTGGACCTTGTGGCGGCACTGGGGTGGCTGGTGAGATGTGCTTGGCCTGGAGCGGTGGGTCGGCTCAGGTGTGGGCATATGAGTTGTTCCGTGGATGGGCGGGTTGGGGTTGCTGGCATAGGACAGGCAGCTTGACAGGCTCCCTGGTTTCCTACCCTGCTCGTCGCTCCATCGGGGGCATATCAGCCCTGCTGGTTGGGGGTGCCGCGGAGGGTTGTATGGTGGGCTATGGAGGGGCTACATCCTTTGTCAGATGTGGGGCTGCTGACGTTTTGCTTGGTTGGGTGGTGACAATGGAGCTGGGCTTGGTGATGGTTGTCCCTGGTGATGGTGAAGAGGGCTTATTAGTATGGTTGAGGGTTGTCGGCCCCTGGTGCAGGCCTCCTGGCAGGGATGCTTGGCGTGGGGGGGTCGATCCTGTCTTGGTGTTGGGTCAGGGGGGTTGGGTGTGGTTGCGTGGCTCGGTGGAATCTACATGCATCTGCATTTGTGTATGGGGCTGGGGAGGTGCCGTGCAGGGTTGTTGCCTTGCCATTGTTACATGCTGTGTGGTGGGGGGGCTTGGATTGGAGTGGGAGATGTGTGTGGAGCCTGTGCTGTGCAGGTGTGTTCTCATCAGCCTTTATGGGTCTGGAGCTCTTCTGCGGGGTGCCCCCCTGTGGATGAGAGATTCACGAGCATGTTCAATATTTATGTATCGGTTGGAGGTGGTCCTTTAGCGGAATCTGTGTCGGGGCTTGTGAGGAAGGGGGTCCGTGGAGTTGAGATAAGGGCTTGCTGGGGGGGTTGGGACTGTTTCACCCTGGGGCTGCTCTGGTTGGCTGGCTTGTTGGGACTATGTGGACTGTTTTGGCATCTGCCAGGTTGTTCAGTTGGTGCCTGGCTCTTGTCCAACCTGATGGGCTGCTCTGCTGCTGCAGAAGGTTGGATGGTCTGCTCTTCTCCACCCCAGAGAGAAAAGAACCATCACCTGGGTCAAGGGATGGGTTACCCCTCTGGGAGGACGTTACCTGGATCTGGGAGTATAAAGTGTGTATGGGGAGTGCGAGTGGGTGTATGATGTCCATTTTCTGTGTGTGTTTACATTGGGCAAGTGGGTGTGACTGTCTGTATGTGAGCATGAAGGTGGCAATGTGTGATTGTGTCTGTGTGTGCCTGTTTATCTGTCAAGTGTGGTGTTTGGGCTGCTCCCTCTCCGTGACCATCATGGACCCCCCACTAAAAATGTGGGGCGTACTTCTCCCCGTCACACTCCCCTCCCCAGAACCAAACATGGAGAAGCAGCCTTCAGTTTTTAATGCACCGCTAATTTGGAACAAACTTCCAGAAAACTGCAAAACAGCCGAAACAATGAGTTCCTTTAAATCAAGGCTGAAAACCCACCTGTTTAGAGCCGCCTTTGATCAGTAGTCTGGACCATAAATCTGCAAACAAATCTGGGTAAAATAAGCTTGGTTCTCCAAAGGGTGGAAGTTTGAGTGCAAAACAGTTAAAGTAAGTGAATCATTGATCAGAGTTTTTGCCGATGATTTTGATGATTTTCATGTGTATTTGCTAGATAATTTTGCTCAATGGTTTTGATGGTTTAATGATTCTGCTGTATACTTTGATTTATGTTTTGTATGATGTAAAGCACTTTGAACTGCCTTGCTGCTGAAATGTGCCATACAAATAAACTTGACTTGATTTGACTTGGTGGCGGGTGCCTCTGCCCGCCGGTGTGTTGGTTGCTCTTGGTGTCTGGGGCTGGGTACTGGGGTGTGTGTCAGCTCACCCTGGTGACTGCTTGCCGGTCCCCTGGCTCGGATGTGCCTCTCCTGGTGGGTGGTGTGTCCTTGGGGCTCAGGTCTCTTTGTCCATGGCCAGATCTGCTCCAACTGAGCCTATGGGCTCGTTGCTGCAGCCCCTTGGGGCTTCTACATCGTGGCTGCCAAGGGGTCGCCTGGGGCTTTCCTCTGCTGTTCTCTTGGGGGTGAGGGAGGAGCATTTAGTTTAAATTTAAATTGAATTTTGTTTTCATATAGGGCTGCACTGATTGTAGTTTTCTGGCTGATCAGAAATCCTTAAAAAGCCTGACCTGCCAGTTCCGTTTTTGGCTGCAAACAATTATTTTGTCTGAAAAGTGATTAAGTTGGCAACAGTGGGGCGTCTATTGTTAACTGCACACCTACAGGCATGACCTGGTGGGCAGGTCTGTCAGTCAGACCTCTCTGACGGCAGAGCAAAAGGGGACTGTGAGCAATTTTCAGACCTTTGTAGAGACAGATAAGATCGTGGATAACATTGGTTTCTCATGTAAGTATTGGCCGATTGCTGATCTCCCAAAATTAAGGAAATCAGAGGCGATTTATCAGTGCTACCCTATACTCAGATTTTAATTCTTCCAAGTTGGTATTTCGAACAACTGACAGAAAGGTCCCCAGAAGTCAGTTTTTTGTGCTGGAAAGGCTCAGGGGGCTCAAGGCAAATACATGCCTCACTTATCAGGTTTTAATTTTTAAAGAAACTTAAAAAGATGCATCATTTTCTTATAATTACTTTTGTATTGTGCTTCGTGTAGACTTATGATTATCTCTTTGGACATCCAAATCAACTCCATTGTGTTTTTCATTTGCATATATAAACTGAAATATGAAACAGTTCAGTTAGTCATGGTGATGTGTTTGCAGGATGAATCAGACCACTGCTGCAGAGAATGCAGACTCCAGCTGAAGTCATCTCTCTCCTTGAGCAAACTGGGCTCAGCTCCACCAGCAACAGCCCAGCGTTCAAGGCTAGCTCTATAAATCTGTTCCATGTGGGGAGGGGGTGGAGGGTGGCCCTCTGGTTCCCATAGTGTTTAGTGATGACTAATTTGGAGTTGGTGAAGTAAAGCAGAGGTTACAGAAGGACAAGCCAGACAATTTACATCAAACAAACATCCAGTTTGGAAAAAGAAAAGAAAAAGTCAGAAGGCTTGAATTCACACAAATTTTAAAAAGGCTTCGAGTTTTGCTCTGATAATAAAAGCACTAAAGTTTTAGGCCTGTTTGAGAAATGATACTCTGCTCTTAAAGAATGAAAGAATTTATCTCATGAGCAACTAGTTATGTTTTATAAAAAGAGAGATCTGAAGCTGAGTTGCTGTAGAAGAAGTGAATATTTCACCTCCTGTTGATTTGGTAACTTCCAGAACTTTTTGTAACTTTTATGTTAGTTTCATCTTATTGTGGAGAGACAGAATATTGACAAGCCAAATCAGGAAAAACTGCATTACAGGCCAGTGACTGGGGAAAGTATCTGATCTCCCGGGAAAACACAACCGTACTTAGTGGAGAAATTAAAGCGTCTTTTAGATCAAAGTTTTCTAATAAACCACAAATCCTCCTTCATGGATCTATTGTTCCTTTCTCATCATACAAGTTGATCAGCTGAGCTCAACGGCCATGTGTGATGGGGTCATGCAGATGGGAATGCAGAACCAAAGGGGTGTGGCTTACTACTCACAGCATTCAGCTGAGCAATGAGTAAAACAGGGCAGAGCTCTGTGTTGTGTCTTTTTAAATGCATTCAGTGCTTTCAATACAAGAATAGCCGCTCTTCATCATCAGAATGTTACTGTCTGAATCAGATTCTACAGATCAACATAGTTCTTAAATCAGATGGACACTGAACGATCATGTGCTTAACTGTGTACACATCCTTAGCCGCTGCCGCTGCTTTGTATTATGTGTATTATAATACATATAATACACATGTATTACATCACCCCATCGCAGTAGTTCTACAATCCCATATTACCCAGTTCATAGTGGTTACAGGTTGTGATTTGATTGGTTGATACTGAGTGGGTCTCTGGAGGAGTTCCAGAGACCCACTGGTCAACTGTTAGTCAGGCACTCCATTTATTTGTGAACAAACTGAGCTCAAACACAAAGAAAAGCTTAAATTCAGATCATCAGATTTTAACTACTGTGTGTTGACAGGACAATCAAACACTGAAGATCATATTTTGCACTTATACAAAACAAAATATTTGAAGTTATGGTAAAACCATCATATCAAATTAAGTAGTATTCTCATTCTCAATAAACTAATATAAATGTTTTAGATCTATGCTCTTTATTAAAATTCAAACTTTAATGGGAGGACCCTGACAGTTTGGGGGCCCAAAGAGGCATCTTAGTTCACTTGTCCCTTGGGCTGGCTCTGTCTTATTTTTAAAATTCAGTTGGTCTCTGGGATCAAGATACCAACAAGCTGATGAGCTCTGAAGTGAAGAAGATGCTTGGGGTTTTGCTCCTGGTTTTTTATCCTCCCAATGACAGCTGTGTGTGTGTGTGTGTGTGTGTGTGTGTGTGTGTGTGTGTGTGTGTGCCATTGCCCATGTCCATGTACAGACAGCTATTTATGCCACTGGAACTGCTTCAACAAAGTGAGCATCCAAGCATCTGCCCCCTCATGTTGGGAGATAATCAGCATATTTGTCCTATCTGCAGCTCATTATGGCCGGTACACACTGATTACAGGCTGGATTTATGGAGCTGCAAGGCTGCACTCCCACCTCTGGGTTGGCCAGACTTCTGCTGGAACTGGATGGAAGTCCAGGGAGAAGCAGCCTGCAAAGAGGAGGATGGGATGGAAGAGGAATAAAAACAGAGCAGAGGAGAAAGCAGGACAGTGGAGAGCAAATAACCAAAACATCAAAGTGAATAAGGATGCAAAGCATAGAAATGGAAGAGGTTTTGTATAGTAGTTTAGTTTACTCCTCTTCTGAGGAATTATAGTTCAGGTTTCTGAGAAAACTTAGATCATCTCATTGGGGGTTGTTCTCTTACCACCACTGAAGCAGAAGTGTTTGGCAGAGATGCTGAGGTCAGCATAGTGAGTCAGAACAACAGCGAATACTGGAATTACTAACACTTCTACTAAACAACCAGGGAACTCATGTTTCCTGAGGCCTCAAGATTTTATGTCTTAATGTTGGCACAGAGTTTACATGTGCTCTCTGTGCATACGTGGGTTCTCTCCGGGTACTCCGGCTTCCTCCCACAGCCCAAAAACATAACTGTTAGAGAGACCAGTTAACCTATGTTGTCCTTTCGGTGTGTGTGTGTGTGTGTGTGTGTGTGTGTGTGTGTGTGTGCATGGTTGTTTGTCCTGTCTGTCTCTGTGTTGCCCTGCAATGGACCGCTGGAGATGGGAACCAGCCCCCCTTGCAATCCTGCAAAAAAGGTAACTATAAACATTTCCTATCAGAAACAAATTTGAGTGAGGAAAAGCATTTTCAAAAATAATTTGGCCAGGAATATGAATAGTTTTGGACTTTGCTGTAGATTATCAGTAATTGGACTCTTTTTAGTGAATTATTAAATACAGAAGCAAAAGCATAATATGACCCAAAGTGGAATATTAAAGGGCAATTCTCAAGGGAATTGAAAGTCAATTTTTAGAATAACATTTACTGAATAAAGGTCTAACTTTATTAAAATGTCTCTGAAAGGTAACCTGAAGGTTTTCATACATATTTTAAGTACATGTTAATTTTAAGAAAAGCTTGGAGAAGGAAGATGCTCCAAGACAAGGAAGGACTTTGATGCCTGAAAACAACCTTAGTTAAACTGATACGAGGTCTTGCTTTGAGCTGGGTTGTCACCTCTCAGTGAACCGGGCTGAGTTTCTGGACCTGTGGTTCTGAATGTCCTCCGTCCTGTTTCTCAACTCAGTCAAACATTTAAGGACAGATCTGCTAGATACTATAGAGCCTTTGAATAAAAAGTTAACAGAAGGAAACATATGAAGAAGTCCAGAAAATAATAGGTCGCTCAGCCAGAATAATCTCAAATGCTTTGAAATGAAAACTAAAACCAGTTTTCATTGGAAGAAAAAGTAAAACTGCTAAACCAGTGGATCAGTTGATAGGAATAAAGGTCTACAGTCACCTGCAAGTCCTGGAACAGTTAGGAGTCACTCAGTACCTTGAAGACCTGTTGTTGTTGTATCAGCCTTCCAGACCACTCAGGTCTTCTGGTTCTGGTCTGCATCCCCAGAACCTGAACCAAGCACGGAGAAGCAGCATCAAGTATTTATGCTCCACTAATCTGGAACAAACTTCCAGAAAACTGGAAAACAGCTGAAACATTGAGTTCCTTTATTTCAGTGTTTCTCAGTTGTGGTCCTCAAGGACCACCGCCCTGCATGTTTGAGATGCGTCTCTGTTCCAGAACACCTGATTCCACTGATTGCATGACCTCCTCTGCAGCCACCAAGTGCTGCAGGAGCCTGTTAACCACCCACTTATTCAAGTCCAGTGTGCGACAGAAGGGAAACACCTAAAACATGCAGGGCAGTGGTCCCTGAGGACCAGAACTGAGAAACACCGCTTTAAATCAAGGCTAAAAACCCACCTGTTTAGAGCTGCCTTTGATTAGTAGTAAGTGGAACGTTGATCAACATGTTTGATGTGTATTTGCTTGATTTTGACATAATTTAATGTTTGTTTCATAACTGGTGACTTTATGATGTTTTTTATAGTGTAAAGTACTTTGAACTGTCTTGCTGCTGAAATGTTCTATACTAATAAACTTGACAAAGAGGCTCTTCGAAATCACCTGTCACCACACTTTTTTCAGGAGGGGCAGATTCCTGTAATGAATTGATGCAAAAATGGATTTCCTCAAAAAAACAAACAAACAAAAAAAAAAAAAAAACAAAAAACTATGTGAAGTGGAATAATAAACTGAACTTGACTGCACTAATTTGGAACCAAGATTGAATTAAAATGTAACTGATTTTGAATCTGTCTGATTAGGGTAAATTGAGTGAGTAAAACTTTATATAGCACCTTTTAAGATAAAAATCAAACAAAAATTTAAGCAAAAGGAGATTTAAAAAGACAAGTTTTTAGCTGGCCGTTAAAGGAAGCTCTTGATTATGAGACACAGATCTAGTTTACAAAAATATAGACATAGAATCATTTATAGCACAATCGAGTAACTATGCTACCTTCAGTTGTTACGAAAATGCTGTACATATCAAATGACTTAAAAGAAATTTGACTTTGTAATTTAGCACCTTGCAATTGGGCCTCTGTCTCTTTACGAAAGTCCTGCTCTTTCTGAAACTCCGCCTTCAGGAAGTCATCTCAACAGCGCTCCTCTATTAACCCTCTAACAATATTTTTACCAGTTTTGCACTGAGAAGTAGCTTGTATAATGAGCTCAGCAGTTGTGCAGTTCCACCAGGTGTTTGCTAATTGCTGCTGGCTTGTCTGACAGAGCTGAGTGGGGAAGTTGTGGGGGAGGGGTGCTCTGTGTGATGGAAAGTTGGTGCTGGATCCATCCAGGCGTTTTGCACAACTGAATGGTTGCCACGGGAGATTAAAGGATTTCTCAAACATGCATGAAAGAATCAAGGCAACACTCCAGGTATGTTTCTGATGAAGGAATAACATTAGAACATGATGAAAAGCTCAAAAAAGTCGAGTTTACATAACACTGCCCCTTTAATGCTTCTTCACTGCTGCGATACCAACTGGTCCTGGAGGTCAACAATGCTTACTGCAGCAACATCCAACAGTTCCTGTTTCAAGAAAGGGGCTCACATGACATGTTTTTAAAATTATTGCCCTGCTATGTTCAGCCAGTAATGACCTCTGATGACAGAGTTTCGAACTGGAATTTTAAAAGGATTTTCAGGTTACTGAGAAGACACTGAGGCTGTCAAATACCTGCTGAGCAGAAGTGCTTTATATGCTCTGAAATGCATTGGAGGATGTGTCCTGCAACATAAAATGGAAACAAAGTGCAAACACAGTGCTGTGCTTCTTTTGAGTCACACCTAAATGCTTCAGATTAGAAACATAAATGGAAAACATTTCCAACTTCTTGTTCTCCAAGCCTGGTTATTCCATCCTTGGCAGCAATGATGCATTTAAAGCCCTATGGAGGAGTTTTGGCCCACCCTGCTTTGCTTTAAAGCAGACAGGTTCTTCAGTCCATTTCAGGTGATTCTACACATTTTCAACAGGATTTAAGTGTAAACTTTAACTAGGTCACTTCAAAAGCTTTCAGAAATGGAGTTGCTGGTTTGTTCTGGATCATTTTTCTGCAGTAGAATCAACAGTAAGGAAAGTTGAGATTAAGGTCACAATCCGATGACCAGAATAAATGCTATAATTTGAAACTCCTCTTTATATTCAGGCACCTTACCTTTGTTTGACATTTCTTTAATGATTTGAAACATTTAAGTGCATCCAAAAGCAAAACAGAATATATAATGACAAATACTTTTTCACATCATGCATCCCTTCACATTCGTGCACTATAGTAGATGTACTTTTTGTGCTAGTAGAGTTCTTTGAACAGAGTTTAGTTCTAACTGAATAAAAACATTGCTTTGGTAAAAAACAAACAAACAACAAAAAAAAAAAAAACTAGGACCTTGGCCCCTCGATCTGCAGCAACAACCCAGACGTTAATTATTAACCAGTTTGCTGGTCTGCTGTGTCATTGTGTATTCAGTAATGGAAGTGTGAACACGGGACTGATTGTTGATTCACTTTGGACTCAGTTTCTGGCACACGTCACAGAGACAGTTGGTAAAGTTTACACAGCAATAAGGTCCTTATTGCTGCTATATTACACCACTGATTGATTATAGTGCTTTCACTGTCATACGTATTTACAGTCAGTTTGTAGGCCATGATTTAAACTGTGGAAAGAAGCCAGCACAAAAACTCCCATTTCAACAGATGCTTTAAATACAATAAAGGTTTATGAGCAAGTTTGCCACTAGGTGGCACCAAAACACACATTTCATTTTTTTTGTTTTCCATAATGAAGTTGTTACATTAAACAGAGGATGTGTAAGTCATTTTAATATCATCTCACTTCAATTATAAATCTGCTAATCATACATCTAAACACAGTGAAACAGATTAAACCAGAGCACAAACGCTTTCATTCGACCAGGATGTTACATCATAACTAAATCACTTCCCAGGTGTGCGTTTGGTCCAGATGTTGGCAGATGTTCAAAGAAACGTTCTGAGTAAGGAAGGCACAGCCAGAGCAGAGGAGAACCTCACCTCCAGTGCCTGTGGGCTTCCTTTGTTTTTGGAATGCAAATCAGGAAGAATTCTTGTGGATGGGATGGATAAAAAAATAAATATTGTTCCAAACAATATTTATTGTATACAGAAATTACTAAGTGATTCACTGTGAAAAGGCCACAAAGCTACAGAATCTGTATTTATAACTG
Source organism: Anableps anableps (assembly GCA_014839685.1). NCBI lineage: Eukaryota > Metazoa > Chordata > Actinopteri > Cyprinodontiformes > Anablepidae > Anableps > Anableps anableps. Next base: position 4,106,913 of record CM026086.1, read on the forward strand.
TTCTAGTATGGAAACAGTAGATAAGCAGCTTCACACCACCTGATGACTGTTTTTACAGGTCAACTGGTCACCTGCTTTTGCTTCTCTAAGTGAGTTAGTGTTCACTAATGGTTACATCGACATCCCCATTCAACACTAACTGCCAAACAACTAGTAGCTCAGTGTTCCAACATCCGCAAACAGCAAATGCTGTCTGGGTTCAGAACGCTCTTCTGACAACATTAAGGCTCCCTCACCCTGGAAACGGATCATCAACAGGCACACACTTCAAGTAATTTCAGGTATGGAGGATTCAAAAGGTACACAATCACAAAAATATACATGTCATTAAAAATTGTGCACCATGAAAAGGCTGAAAAACTTTGGGAATTTGGCAGAATTCCTGAATGCAGCACAGAAAGAGATGAGTTGGTGGACGGCTACATTCCTAATTCTGCCAGACTTTCACAAAACCAGACTTTTCATGGTTTTTGCATATAGAACGGCACATTTCGCTACAGGAAATGCACACAGGCTTCAGGTGAAAATTACAAAAATATACAAATAAGAGCTAAAATATGTTCTATTGGTTAAAAAAAAAAATATATATATCAGAAAAGAAGTCTGGTTCTATATGCTTTGTCTAAGTCAGGTACTCAGGAGGATGGCGATAACAGGCTTTGTATGAACCATAAGCTCTACTTCTTTTCCAACCAGTGAGACGGCTTTCTGCAGCCTCACTGCGTACGGCTCTGATTGGCTACTCGCTACCTACACCTCCAGGAAACCAACAAGACCCCCCATGCAATGACACGTGAGAGTGCTTAGAGACTGTAGAGGAGGGATGAAGGTAAACATTTAACTCTTTGGAGCGCATTCAGATGATGCTGAGCAATGACAGAAGCAAACATGGATACTGAGTCCAACAGCAACAATGGACACAGAATAGCACAACTTATGGTGAAGAATTCTCATTCCAAAAAGTGACAAATATTCAGAATTACTCAGGTTCAGCACATGCCGTCACTGATAGCCATCTCAACCACATTTAGAAGAAATACATACAGAGAAAAGGGCACTTAACAGAAGCTTAAGATATTTTAGAGATGTGTGTTCAGTTTGTACTTGACCAGCTTAGTGTGAAGCTAAAGTGGGCTTCAGAGCAGAGGAAAATCTATGGGGACATGGAGGGAAAAACTACCTTCATCTGAGATTTGTCAGCTGTGCTTAAAACATTTAAGTTTGAGTAAAACGAGCTGCTCAAACATATCCTGCTAACACCTCCTCAGCAGAACACATTCACACAGTGAGGCACTTTCCACTTAGAATCACGCGGCCAACAGGTCCAGGTAGATACAACAGCATTCGTAGCAGAGCTCGTCATAAGTCACTGTTCTCAAGTCTCTGTTCCAGTCACTCGAGTCACCAAACATTCTCCAGTCTAACACGTCATCTAGTCTGCATGACTGGAGGTTAGGATTCAAAATCTATACTTTGTCTTTAGGCCAAATGTGACACATCAACATTTAATTATTTCTGAATGTGTTGGAATTATGTATATACTTGTTATCCCATTTACTTTATATTCATGATATTATAAGTATGTTTGTTCTAATGTGTTGGAGATTGTAACTGAGTACGTCTCTGGGGCACTCTCCTCGCGAGTAAAACTACATTTAACTGTCTGTGTCTTTCTTTCCATGCAGTGTTATAAAAATGTTAGGGGTTTGAACCTAACAGAATGTTTTCAATTCAAGATGCAAAAGAATTTTATAAGCTGTTTTCAATTATTTTAAAATTGATAAAAGCACAATATTTATTCCATTAAGAAAATAAATATGCATTTTTATGTAAAGAGAAAATAAGACTAGCATGATAATGGTGAATTTGTGATGTGGAAGTAAAATGGTGTGTACACTGCCTTACTCTGACTGGAATGGTAAATGGCCTGTACTTGTATGGCGCTTTGTCAAGTCCAGAGGACGCGTCACCCTACATTCAGACGTTCACACGCTGATGGTGGTGAGCTACTGGATAGTAGCCATAGCTGCCCTGGGCCAGGCACCGGCGCCACCGAGTGGCGTCTTCCCCAAGGACATAACGGCTGAGATGGACAGAGTGGGGGCTCGAACCAGCAACCCGTCGAGTACAGGACGAACACCATCGCCCCAAATTGAAACACCTGACATGTTCTGCTCTCAGTACGTTTCACACAGGAAGATCATTAGTGGTGCACCGCCTCCAACCTCCATTTCCTGTGTAAATAATCATTGGATTCTATATTAAGAACTGTCCAAAGAAAACTTGACGACAGCTTAAAGGTTCATAAATGGCGTGCACATCACGTCTAACCTGGATTTAGACTAGAAGATGACAGCATAGCATGATCTACTGCAGCCAAGATATTACGTGCTTATGATCTTATGAAGCAGCCCTACCGGAAAAATCCTGAGCTCATCTTTTATTCTGGTTCTGGATCCAGATAACGGTCCACTCGGTCTGATGTCTGCTCACCTGCTTGGTTGTCTGGTAGGCCTGTATGTTTTCACCTGACAGGATGGGGGCCAGTGTAAGGACTTGAACTAGACTCAGAGCTCAGTGTGTCAGCAGTTCATGATGTCACTACTCAGATCATCTATTTTCCTCTATAAGTAGTTATTTTATACCACTTTCTATTGAATTTCTCCAAGTAACTCTGCCTAAAGTTTACTAGCATCCATGGATCTTCTCTGTTTCTCCTGGAGTTCACTGTGTTGCATGGATAGTGTCATTGTGCCCAGTCATTCGTCAGCTGTATGAAATGAGATTTTTAAATGAATCTGGTTAATAAACAGAAGTATAGAGTTATCTTTGGTTTCAACTCACCAGGGTTACGTCAGGACTAGGATCTGAATGTGCTCCAGTTGATCTGCCCCATGAGACATGCCTCTGCTCTCATCACCACAGCTTCACATTTATGGACCCATTTCTACAAGCAGCTAAAAGGTCTGATGAGTTTGAAACCAAGCTGTGTAAGATGCCACATTATTTGCACTCTATTTCACTTCAGTTTCTGAATTACTTTAATTACAATCTTCATATATTCTGGAATTTTGTGGCTCCATTATTGCTAGAAAAATAAAGGATTTTAACTGTGCAACAATTCCTGACCTGATTCTTTTGTTTCTGCCAAAGCACGGAGTGGAACAGGCTCTTGATCCCACCCTGCTGTCTGCTCACTGCTTGCTTCAGCAGCCAGCATGTTAACAGTGACTGCTGCAGCAGCAGCAGATGCAGATCTTCTGTAGTCTCTGTTCAGTGATCAATTCTAGTAGTCAGCAGTATTTTACTAGGGTGACGAGAGCCAACGACAGCTCAGGACAAAGTGTGTGTATCTTGTGCGGTTTAAAGGATCATAAGGCCGTCTCCTGAAGTGTGTGAGTCGTCAGCTGGCAGGAAGGCAGAGCCCTCCGAGTGTCCATGTCCTCGTCCTCCGTCTGTGCTTTATCACTCTCCATCTCTTTGTCCTCTGTGACTGTGTCCTCTTTGCAGTACGCTGCCCTGCTTCTGTCTTTCTTGGCCATTTGGTAAGGCTGAGTGTTGATTTCTTTGGGCTGAAAAACAGCAGCAGTAAGAAAAGTGATGGAAGCACATGTTGTAATTGGGGGAAGAGGAAACAGGGGGTCAACAATTAGCTACCTTCAGGGTCAGAGGAGTGATGCAGCACAGCTTCTCCTTGTAGCGATCAGGCAGGAAGAACAACAGCGTTCCGAGGACTGGGAAAACCGTTCCCGGGGTTAGCTCCTTCTCCTTCATAGGTCCTGACAGAAACAAGACATGAAGGGAACAGGAGCAGCGACAGCGTTACACCGCAGGGACCGAGGGACGTTTCTAAATGCTGAGGTCTGTGTGGGTGGCAGGGGGAGCAGCAGAGACTGGACCTGCAGCCTCTTTCAACAAGATCAGTGTCAACTGATCAGTGTTGTGAGAGTAAAGTATTTACACACCTTAAACTTTTTTCACAGCAGTTTATTTTCCTGGGATTTCATGGGAAACCAACAGAAACGAGTCCATTATTGAAAAGCGGAAGGAAAATATGTGGCTTTAAAGCATTTTTTACAACTTATATTTAGGCCCCTGAATCATCCCTAGATTTCCAGGTCATTACAGCTGCAAGCAGAGTCGGTCTGTTTCAACCACTGCAGTCAAACGGAGCATCGTGCAGGGAGGTGAACCTCCGGCTCAGGCTCAGATCTCTGGCAGCTTTTCTTCCAGGTCTGCCCTGTAGACTGCTCCAGCCATCCAGCTTCCCATCAGCTCTGACTATCTAACCATGCGGAGGAAATGCCTCCTCGTAGTATGAAGCCATCAGAAGTGCTTCTCTGCAGCTCCTCCAGAGTTACCACGGGCCCCTTGACTGCTCCTCTGGTTCTTTCTTTCCTGGTCCAGCCTGGTATTTTAGATGGACAGCCATGTCTTGGCAGGTGAGCAGCTGTGGCGTATACTCTGCATTTTGTGACACCGGAGTGAACGTTGCTCTGAACTTCCTCCCTGACCTGCCTGCTGTGTTCCTTGGTCTTCATGATGCCGTTTGTTCCCTAACGAACCTCTGACGTCTTCACAAAACAAACATGGACATTTAATGACTAAAATTACAACTTATGAATGTTGTTAATTGTCCTGTTTTTTCTTTTGAGGGAGCTCAGAATCACAGGGTTAAATACAAATGCATGCCATGCTTGATGGATTTTTATGTGTAAAATGTGAAGATAATTGAAGGGGTATGAATAGTTTTGCAAGGTGGTGGAGAACTGAACATGTTTGTACCTGTTAGCAGACTGACGAGCAGCCCCACCACCACCACAGTAGCTGAGTTGTGAGCACTGTACCACATGTAGGACAGCGAGTAGAGAGCTTCCACTCCTGTTGGTCTAAATGAAGGATGTCAGAAACACATGGAAAATATTCAGTGACTGGTTAGATTTACTTCTCACTTTCAGTCTCGTGGGAAAACACAAACAGGTCATCAGAGCTTTAAGAGTCCCTGACGATTCAGCTTCATGTATTTCAGGTTCTCTAGCTAACCCAGCATCAGTGAATTACAACAAGACAAAGCTGCTGCAGTGTTACAGCATTTAGGCTGAGTTACCTTGGTTTGGCTGTGGGGCTGGTAACCAGGGAGGTCAGGACAGTAGTGGTCATGTTGTCGAACAGTGGCAGAGCAGTGGTGTTGACAGGGGGTCCTGGTGTGGAATGAGACATTCGCATCACAAAGCTTCCGATCCCCACCCAGAAGGCCATGGCTAGCCCTGCTGCTAACCCAGCTACTGCGCCCTGACAACAGGAGAGATCACAGTCGCACAATAAATAGGACATGAGCAGCATTGCCTTCCTGGAACTGGTTTTTAAAACAATGTTTTGAATTAGGACTTACAATAGGGTTTGCCCAAGGAAAGAAAATCCCCAGGCAGAAGAGTCCCAGCAGGGGGCCGCCCACCATGCCGAAGATACTGAAGGCTGCCTGAGGACACAGCAGGGTGATGCAATGAATGCTTCTCAGACACTGATGTTTGGAATGCAGATGCATACTAATACAGCACTGCTGACAGCTCACATCTTCAAAATCATCAGAAAAAAAAGACCACCACCTAAAACCCCCACTGACCACTTCATACTACTGCATTTCAGTGACGCACAAAATACTCGCTGCTTCAACTAAATTATACTCCAGGATCGCCCTCCTATGCCTCCAATACAACAGCAAATGTTGCAGTAATGCCTCCATGGCAACATTACATAATCTCATTCTGTGCTATGCAGACACTCTGCCTGCACTGTTGAATGTTCAGCCACCTCAGCATGGTGAGTGCTTGATGTGGCTCCAACACCTTGATTAATCCAGCTGATAAGGATTTAACCAACTGGGCTGGCTGACTGTGTACAGAGCATTGAACTCGTATACACAGATGATCAGACTGACGTCAATTATTAAAAAACAAACAACAAAACCCAAACCAAAAAGAAAAAAACAAACAAAAACAAAACAAAACAAAACAAACAAACAAAGAGTCTGGTACCTTGTTTCCACTGAGCAGTACGGCACAGGTAGGTGCAGTTCGGTACACTATTTTATGGTCCGCCGTATTCAGGAGAGCATTTCCACCACCAGTTGGACTCTCACTGGGCAGGTGGGGTTAAACCCAAACGCCTAATGCACTAGTACATCTCATGCTTGTTGCAAGCAGTGACATTTTTCTGTGCCCCGGTCAACGGACTGTGTTGTGTGACGCCAATAGCTCCACCCTAACCATACCAATGCCCTATAGACCTACAACTGAAGGGGGCCCAGGAATGGGGCGGTATGGGTTGGTTGCATGAGACGCTTTTGTAATGGAAACAGATAAAATAACGTACCAAACCACACCAACCCGTGCCGTACCACTCAGTGGAAAAGAAACGAGGCAAAAGATATCACAGCAACGTAACTTAGTCCTGATGAAGTAGCAAAATGAAAAACTTACTCCCTTAATCCCAATGTGAATGAAGTATACAAAAGGGGGCAATATAAGCAACACACATACACTGAATCCTTAGCACTGTAGCCTAAACCTCTACCTAAAAGAGATGACTTTTAGGTCAGCTATAACTGTAACCAGCTATAACTTCTACTGATCCTCGGCCTACCAAGCTGGTGATGCTACAGGGTTGAATAGTTACCTGCAGCACAGATCCCATTATAGAGGCAACGTAGGCCATAGCCAGACACACCAGTCCATAGGCCAAAGCTGAGGGGAACATGACAAAGACAGAAGGTTGTGTCTGTTTCACTATGCATGGCAGCAACTTATCTCACCTTTACAACTACACCAAACAGAAACTCACAAACCAAACCAACAACCTGAAGAACTTACCAGCCAATTAATCAATACCTCAAAAGCAACTTGTCTTACCAAGTCCTTTGGACAGAAGAGTGGCCCTTGCTTCAGTCATATTTGGAAAATGAGGCTTAATCAGGTCCTCCATAGTTACTGTTGCCAAGGAGTTGAAAGCTGAGGAGATGGTGCTGGAGGGAGTTATAAAAATGAACAGACTGAATGATGCAGTGACTAAAAACAGAAAGCTACAGTTATCAGGACTGTTATATCAAAAGCTGACCAGAGGGCTTTACAGTAAGCTTTCCTGTCACCGTTAATTAAAAGAAGAGGTAATGTGATGAAGACTGAGAGATTTATTGTAGAGTGGATTAGCTGAGCCCCTCTTAGTCATCCTCTATAGACAGCTAATGCATGAAACGCATGTTAAAATGTTTACAGCCAACATTAACAAGCCAGTTATTTATAAAGTGCTTTTCACTAAGTCACAAAGCCCTGAACAACATAAATCAGAGTTAATACTATTTTTACTTTTAAAACGTGAGTTATTTTGTTCAAATTTTACTTGTGAAAATGTGTTCAAAAGGTGTGAATACTTTATGTTGCACATAAAAAGTGATTATAGATGATAAAAACCTAACAGTCTAATGAATGCTACAATAAGACAAAACAAACTATATGAGCGAATATTAAAATGAAGTCCCTGTAACTTAGGCCTTTCAATAATCTGTTTTCACCTGTATTATCAAGGCTGATGGAGAACAACCCAAGAGCAGTGGCATCTATTCCTGTCCAGCGTCACACTCCTGGTGTTTGTGTGATTTACCTGAGAGCTCCACTGAAGAGACAGGCCACGAACAGCCCAGGGAGGCCGGGTAGCTTCCTAAACACATCCATTACAAAGTACAGCACCATCTGCACAGAGGAGCTCAGAATCAGCACTGCTCAGCACACCTTTACTACTGACCCAACCTGAAGACACTGCGGCTCACCTGGTCATTTGTTTTGACGTAGCCCTTATCCAGAGGACTGTCCTCTCCATAGCGAGCAAACATGACCAGACCCATCAGGCAGCCCAAACAGAGGACAATCTGCTGGCACGGGAAAACCACGTAGCAGGACCTGAGAAGGCAAAACGTTGTTCAACTTTTCATTTTAAAGCTGAATCAGTCAACCCAACATGAGAAGCTGTTTGTGCTCACATGACGGCCTCCCTCTCAGTGCGGGAGCTGAGGTACCTCTGGACCTGTGCCTGGTTAACACCGTACAGCGCCAACATGAGGAAGACTCCTCCGACGCCTAACGTCCAGAAGGTGTGGCGCTCCAGAGGGTCGGGGTTCAGGCTACAGAGACAGATTAAATCTGGAATTAGGATCCTAAAAGTGGTGCTGAGCCAGACTCCCATTTCCACCCTCCACCCGTCGACCCAATCAGAACTCACTCAACTCCAGCAATGCGGCTGCCATTAGTTGCTTTCCTCCACACCTCTACTATACCTCCAGCCTGACTGGCTCCCACCACAATGACGGCCAGCTGCCCTGCAAACATCACCACTGTCTGGAACACATCTGTCCAGATCACTGCCTTCAGCCCCCCCTGGGAGACACGAGGACACCACCAGGTTAGAGAAAAAGGCTCTGATAAACAACATCCTGATCGGATTTTTTTTTTTTTTTTTTTATCCTCACCTCTTGTTTTCATTTTTAACATTTTAAATATTATTATTTGTTGTAAATGATGACATAAGAGAGAAAACATTAAACTTACCAGAGCAGTGTAGAGGGTACACACTAACCCCATAGCCAACACTGCTCCCCACAGGTCAAAACCTGTCACTGCAAGTCAGAAGAAGAATTAAACCATAAACAGTGAACTGCAGCCTTTATGCAGGCATAGAGCAGAAATAAGAACTCATGGTGAGATGCCAGTGCAACGTGTTCAAATCTGACTGAAACTACTGTCTAATGTATTCACCTGCATTAAGTGCCAGAGCTGGAGCATAAAGTACAACCCCCATATAAATGACCTGCAGAGAGGAAGAACTGCAAAATTAATATTCACATAAAACAGGAAGGAGTTCAAAGTTCATGGAATAGTTCCCACAAAGAACTGCACCTGTTAGTAGCTGTGTGGGTGTGTGAGTTAATGAGTGTGTTGAACATGTCCTGGCCTCCATTACTGCACTGGATTGTGAACATGATTTGTCACATGAAATTAAAAATTTTAATATAACGTTTTAAATGATCTGATCTTAAAGAAGTACACGACTGTGAAGTAGAAAGTATAATAATGTGGTTTAAATGTGGGGCATATATTTGCATTCACCCCCCCCCCCAAAGGAAGCAGTGTAAACCACCATTTGCTGCCGGTACAGCTGTGCGTGTTTTGAAGTATGTCTCTAAACATCTAGAATCTGAAATCGTTTGAAATGTACTAAGGCAGCAACTAACGATTATTTTAGTTATTGATTAATCTATCAATTATTCTGACAAATAAAAATATTGGCACATTCTACAGATTTGTCATTTAAGCCTTTTTTATACAATTTTAGAAATGCAGATGTAAATAAATTCTCTTTTTAAATAAGAAAATAAATTTTATTGTGTAAAATGCAACAACAGCATTCCTTTAGAGAACGACTGATCATTTGTAGTAAAGGATGGAGCTGTCACTAAAACAATCCTAACATCAACATGTGAAAAGCTCAGCTCTTTGTGCTCGACGGAACATAAGTACAGTGTAGGGCTGATCTGGTGATCGTTTTTGGGATTAACTGTTTAATAACTGGATAGCAAACGGTGATTAACAGATTTTGTTTTTACTGAATTTAAACCAGGTGAAGCTAAAACTGCCACTTGAGGAGTTTGGGTAGAACAGATTTACAGACAAGGTTTTTAAAAAATATATATATATATATTAAATGCAAAATGTATATATTTTATGTACAATTTTGGCTTAACTACTTCTCTGAGTGTGGTGTTCTTTCAGAAATTGGCCTTTTTCAGTCTGTATACTCCAGTTAACGATTAATCAGTTATTCAGTTAGTTGATGATTATTTCAATAATCAATTCATCACGATGAATCGGATTAATTGTTTCAGTCCTACAACGTACCTTAAGCTCAGTCACACTGGATAGAAATCACCGGTGGACATCAGTTTTTAATTTAGGTTACAGATTCTTAGTTCTCAACTATGACTAGGATATTCTAACACTGGCTATGCTCTAAAGCATTGCACTGGAGCTCTGCATGGATGCATGTTTAGGGTCGTTGTTGAGCTGGAAGCTGAACCTCTAACCTGGTCCCAAGCCTTCTGGAGCCTCAAACAAGTTTTCCTCCAGAACTGCCCTGTACTGCTTCCATTCATCAACTCTAACCAGGTCCCTGATGAAGAAAAACACATCCCCCACAGCATGATGCTGCCACCATCAGGTTTCATTTCAGGGATGGTGCATTCACTGTGATGCTGTTACAGTTAGTTTTCTGCTACATATAATGTGTTATTTTGCATTTAACTAAAAGCTGTACTACTTCTCACTTCTAACCAGAGCACCTTCTCCTGCACGGTTTATGGTGAAGTTTAAACTGGACTTCAATAACAACTTTCTTCTCGACACTCTTTCATAAAAGGCCAGATTTGTGGAGTCCATGACTAATGGTTGTCATGGCTACATGGAGGATCTCCTCAGCTCCTCCAGCATTACCTCATGGGTGCCTCTCTTCTTAATGTTCTCCTTTCCCATCTTGTCAGTTTAGGAAGACTCTCAGGTCCTTCTAGGTCTATAGTTGATCTCTTTTCCTAGTTCCATATGATAGATTAAACAGAGCACTGGGAGATGTTCAAAGATTGGGGTATTGTTTTATAATCTTTCCCTGTTTTAAGGTTCTCTCTGGCCTGTCTGCTGCAGTCCTTGGTCTTCATGATTCTACTTGTTCTCTAATGTTCTCTAGCAAACCTCTGAGGCTCTGAACAGCTGAGATGAAATTACACAAAGGTTGTTTCAATTTAATCTGGTGACTTCTGAAGGCAATTGGTTGCACTGGATTTTATTTAGTGGTATCAGTGCAAAAGGGTTCAATACAAATGTATTCCACACATCAGATCTTTGGGAAAACAAACAAACAAACAAACAAACTTTGGAAAAGTTTTCCCTTCCAGTTAATTACACCCTACTTGGTGCCGGTCTGTCAATAATTGTTAAAATCCCAATAAGATGCATTGAAAAATCCTGGTTATGATGTGACAAAAAGCAAAGGTTTGATGGGCAGGAATATGTTTGCAAGGCAGCGTTTACAGATAGTTGAGGATTTTTGCTCTTTTTTTGTTAGGAAAAGTTGAAAGTGAGAATAAACCACTGTTCAAACATTTCAATGTTAGTTATAAAAAGGGGTGGTTCTGTTCATCTGCTTTGGGGAAAAACAACAAACTCATGTGGGGAGATGGTAATGATGGTATAAAAAACATGAAGCAAGTAACATTTGCTGGAACAAGGTTTCAATCAGACAAACAGATGAATTTAATAATTTAGATAGAAAAACATTGAAATATGAAGCAGATCAAGATACCATCTGAAAGATGAAGGTCGCAGTCCCACATATGCGAACCGTCTTGTTAAAACGCAGTTCCAGATACTGTTGGGGAGAACGTAAAAGAAAAAACAAACAGCTAAATGAAAAAATCCCTAACATATCATCTCAGAGACATTCTGTGTTAGTCAGTCAGTGGAGCGGATCAGAACTGCCACAAGAGGTTCTGATCAAAGATCAGAATGATTTTGTTGAAAGGACATTATTGCAGTCATTCCCCAGTCAATGACTGATCAGAGTGAAAGATAAATGTCCTTCATAAACACTGAAGATGAGAACATGTGTTCGTTCCAGGACTGTTGATGCCAGGGTCAGGCTGGGAGAGATAAGATGCTCAACTCTGAGATCATACTTGAGAAAGATCAAAGGTGGAACAGGTATGAGCAAAATGTTCTGACAGAGTGGGAAAACGTTTCAAATCCATGAAGAAACATGCCATAAAACTGAGTGACGCAGCCAAGTTAAAGTAAAACTGCATGCAGGACAAGAGCTCAGCACAGAGCATGGGTTTCTAATGACAGAAGAGGAGGACAAACAGGGAGGAAGCTGTGCATCAACAGCAGTGGCCCTCCAAAAATACCAACACCTTGGAGAGCCTTTCCATAACTTCATGTTTTATTGCAGTAGCATCATCTCAAACTGAAACATTTAGCATTGGACAGTTACCCAGCATTTAGTTTAGGCTTATTCAGTCATTCAGTGGAGAAAAAAAGATTCCCACATTAAAAAAATAATTAATTTTATCCAAATACTAGGATCCTACCTTAATGATGCTTATAAAAAGGAAGCAGAGCATGGTTAAGTGCTGTCCTATTATCAAACGTGTTACTGGCAGGATAAGTTCAGTGATTTATTCAAATTAAAACACTGGATTCTGAGGTCATGCTCCTGCAATAAAAATGAATTTATCATAAATGTTTATGCTAATTTTCTCATATGGTTATTAACTGTGAGGACGCTGTACATGCATACCTCATAGGCGCTGGACAGCCGCAGCCTGTAGAAGATTGGGATGAACACATGGGCTGGGATGAGCAGGCCCAAGAAATAGGAGCAGCCCAGGAACCAGTACTGCGTCCCAAACGCATACACCTCAGAGGGAGCGCCCAGGATGGCTACGGCTGACTGAAAGGTGGCCAGCAGGGACAGGGACACAGGCAGGCAGCTCATGGAGCGGTCGGCCATCAGGAACTCCTGGGACGAACAGGATGCTCATGTCAGACATTAAAACACAGAAGCCCGATGCAAGCTGAGGTCAGAGTTTACCTGGGTGGTGCGCTGCCGCCCGCCGGAGAAGGCATAGAAGAGGCCGATGCCAGCAGAGGCCACCAGCAACAGAACAAAGATGACATAGTCCACTGTGGTAAAGTGCATCTGGACCACCTCCCCCATGATGCTGCTGGACTCAGGGCGTATGAGGAGGACCTTGGTGAGCTCAGCCTCTGGTGCTGGTTATGATGATGTTGGAGAAAGCCGTCTAGCCATGGTGACGTTCACTGGGGGCCAAAGGAGAAACAGAGGGTATATACTCCTGAATCCAAGAACATCCCAGGAATCTCATTTACAAACAGATGAAAAACAATCCAGCAGGACTCATGTGCTGCCTCTCCATTCAGACTGCTATTTATGGACTCTGAAGGCACACAGAGCAGAAAGCAGTTTTGTGACTGTTTCTGGGACACCGGGTCAATCTTTAGGAGGACCAGTTAAATGTTAAACTATGCCTTTACATTTCTTTACCAGTCAAATCTAATGAAACAGCAGGAGGGAGAGAACAAAACCTGGTAGAAACCACTGAACTGTAGTTTCTATCTGCTACTGTCTTTTTGGTTCTCCTTTTCCACACCTTTCTGTGCCATGATCCATCTGAGATATGGTCAAGGAACAAAGACCTCCTCACTTTGACAGAACATAATTCTGATTACGAGGGCAAATTCTGGCAAGAAAGGAACAGTGGGGTCAATATTTACAAGGCAAACTATTAGTACTGAATCCATTTGAAATGGATCCAATGATAAACTCAGTCTGCAGGACAGACTGAAATGTGTGAGACATGGACATGATGTCTTATTGGTGCTGTGTTCCCCTCAAGTTAAAATACATGGATTTAGAGAGTGTACTTCAGCTACTGAATGAGTCAACATATTTATTAAAGTCATTTGTACTCAGTGGAGAGCAACACTGACGCTGTTTTCACACCTGATAGTCTGGTAGACTCGGTTCAGTTGGGGACCAAAGCTGCAACATTTGTTCTGTTTTCAGCTGCTGTAGTTCTCTTCCTCACTGCTCTGTGTCAAACCAACCAAAGCCTTTGAGCAACCTGGACTTTTTAGACAAACGAGATAGAGTTGGATCAAAGTGGACTAAACAAAGTTGGTGGAAATGCACGCTGAGACAAAGCCCCCTACTGGCCACCTTGAAGACCAAACAACAGGCGTAACTATGGTGACAAAGCAGGAATATTGGAGAGAGCAAGTATGAAACCAGTTATTAAAAAAGGAAAATACAAGGGACGCACAATATATCGGCTAAAAGGTTGGTATCGGGTAGTATTTTGTTATTTTTTCTAAATACTTTGATATCTGTCTGATAAGTAAATCTGGGCCAATGTTAATACTCTTGTTGCCATGTGTGTGCATTTTGGGTGGGGGAGGGGAGTGTGTTGGTCATGGTGGCATTTGTTTGGGCCTGTGACAGTACAGGACTGTGGGGTGTTTAACTGAAACTAAGAAGCAATGTCAGCAATGTCGTTTTTCAGTGACTAAAGGGTTGAGAAAATGTATAAAAAGTGGTCCATCAGCTCACTATGAACTCACACCAGCTACTGTATACGGAAACCAGCTACTCAGTGTTTCAGTAAATAATGTTATGAAAGAGATAGACTAGACATAAAAAAATCAAAAAAAAATCAGTAAACATCGATTGACCATAACAGCACTATGAATATTGGCTCAAATATTCATATGGGTGCATCCCTAAACATCAACCAAGCAAGCACTGAACCAAATGTGTGGCTCATTAGCAGGCCACCACAGAGCTGAATGACTGCTGGTGAGAGAAGTCAGCCATCTGATTCAGGTGTGATGGAAAATGGATGGATCTAAAAGTTACAGGGTAGTAGCTCCTGAAGACTAGACTTGTTGGTCTAGATCAGGGCTGCTCATTACGTCGATCAAGATCTACTGGTCGATCGCGGAGGCAGTACTGGTTGATCGCAGCGTGACGTTAAAAAAAAAAAAATAAAATAAAATAAAAAAATTGTCAGCCTATCAAACATGCCGTTACTTAATTGACATACAGGGCAACCAATCAGATGACAACTGAATTTTGACCTTTAGGTCACCGCTCATGCGTAAACGACGGCGCGAGCGCAGCAAAACTTACAAGCTAGTTAGCGAATTAGCTCAGATTTTAAGCCCTTGTTAAAACATATGGTGATCAAAATGAGTGAGAAAGCTGGACCAAGTAAGGCGTCGTTCCGGGTGAGTGACGTCATCGTTAAAAACAAGAAGTCCTTCCAAGACGGAGAGATGGTAAAAGAAGCATTGGTTGAAGCAGCTGACTCATTGTTCCGAGACTTTAAAAATAAGGCGGAGATATTATCTTCAATCAAAGCTCTGCAGCTGTCAAGACATACAGTTACACGGCGCTGTGAAGCCATTGCTGAGGATTTAACCCAGCAAATGTGGAAGGACATCGCAGATTGTGAGTGTTTCTCCCTGCAGTTGGACGAATCTACAGATGTGAGTGACACAGCCCAGATGTGTATTTTCATTCGTATGGTGTTTAGTGATCTCACTGCAAAAGAGGAGCTATTGACAGCACTTCCCATGAAAGTGGGAAGTGCTGTCAATAGCCTCAGACGGGAGGAGAGGACATATTTCAGACATTTAAAAACTTTATGGAGAAAACTCAGCTCCCAGTGTACAAATTGGTGTCTATCACCACAGATGCAGCACCTGCAATGGTTGGACGTGTGAAAGGATTTATTGCAAAGTGCAAGCAGGACGATGTGTTCCCAGACTTCTTGAATTACCATTCTATAATCCACCAACAAGCGTTATGCGCTAAAATGCTCAACATGAAAGAGATCATGGATGTGGCGACGAAGATCGCCTGTTCTATTCGAGCCAGATCTCTTCAAAGACGGTTATTCCATGCACATCTGGAGAAGGCTGACTGCGACCACTCTGAGTTGTTGCTACATACTGACGTGAGATGGCTTAGTCGTGGGAAATTCCTCCAAAGCTTTCTAGAACTCTGTCCGGAGATTAAAGAGTTTTTCCGTGTATCTGGACATCCAGAATACAAGCAACTAAATGATGGTCAATGGCTGTTGGACTTGGCATTTTTAACTGATGTGACAAACCTGTTGAGTGACCTTAACCTTGAGCTGCAAGGAAAAGACAAAACAGTGACCAATATGATTAGCTCAGTTAACGCTTTCAAACGAAAGATGCAACATTTAGCCTCAAAGCTGCAGCGCCATGATTTGGCAGATTTCCAGAACCTGGCATCAGAGCTGGAGACACAAGGGAAGGCCTGTGAGCAACTTGACAGTGCAGCTACATGGAGCAAATGGACGTTTGTCTGTCAGAGTTTGACAAACACTTTCAAGACTTTTCTTTACTCGAACCAGTCGCTACATTCATGTGCTCTCCTTTTCAGGAAGATGCTGAGGTTGATTCACTCGCATCAAACATTGCAACACTGTTTCACTTGAACTCTTCTGCAGTGGAAGATGAGATTTTGACTCTACAAACTGACACTGAGCTGAACTCCAGAGCTCATGGACAGTTCTGGAACTGACTCACAGAGGTTAAGTACCCCAACATGAGGAAATGTGCTACCTCCTTGACTGCATTATTCGGCTCCACTTATTTATGTGCGTCAGCCTTTTCCTACATGAAGATCATTAAGTCCAAATACCGTTCCACCATGACTGATGAACATTTAGAAATGTACTTGAGACTGGCTGTCAGCTGCTACTGTCCGGACTATGCATCCCTGGCTAAGTCAATTCAGTGCAAGTCATCAAAGTAAACTCAGGAAACTACAAAAAAATGTAAATAATTATTATGTGTGTTGTGCAATATTGGCTTATTCAGTTATGCAAGGTACATCAACATACATTGTACATACAAATAATCTTTAATAAATTTGAAAACAGTTATATGTTTTGCATTTTTGTAGTGGGTAGGTAGATCATTTTTACTTGGTTGTTTTATAAGTAGCTCACATGCTGAAAAAGTGTGAGCACCTCTGGTCTAGATTTTTTGTAAAATGTTTGTGCATGAGCTAAGAGAAGTTTTATAAAACAATTAGGTTTCAAAAACAAGGCGCAGGATTGCAGCCCAAACATGATCCTGGTGATGTCAGCAGAGACAGACCTGATATGAGCAGGTTTGGACAAGGCCAGCAAACCACTGCCAACCACCCCCCCTCCTTTTAAATGAATAATATATATGGGCAGCAGTAAAGTTTGGGAAAGGGAGATTAAACAAAACTTCTGACTCTCAAACAACTCAGTCCAAACAGGAAATGACTGTGTCCACCATTTATCTTCACCGTACAACAGCGTGCCGAGGTTTGCTCCAATAAATACACAACTATTGTTTATTTTAGATAAAAAGGGGCTTCTGTGTAGAAAGATTTAGACCCGATGCTGTTAGTTGTTTGTCAGAGAAGCAGCAGAATCCTGAGCAACACACATCTACCAGCTGAAAGGAAAACAACCTGAGATAGCAGGGAGGATGACAATGATCTGGTGTTAATCATCCCTTCTTGAAAACAGCTCGACGCTTCCATGCTGGAATCAGATTTAAATCACAGGCTGCTCAAACATCAGGACTCTTCAACAAACCTAAAGCATGGAAAGAGACTTGACTTTCTTGTACCATTACAACAGATCAGGCAGCTGCAGAACCAAAAACTGGAGGCATGTTTTGATACATTTGTTCCTCACTTCTCCAGCCTTTCTGTATTATGATCAGATTCACTTGATATTGAATGTTAACTTTAAACAACACAGCCCAGTTAGTATTTTTGTTTTTGCCATCTAGTTGCAGATTGTTTATTTGCGAACTAATTCAACTTTTCAAAAAACAGTAAGCACCATGGCTCCAGTGACATCACAAACAGCAGAGCTAAAACAGATCAGAGTTCTTCTGAATACATCCACTTGCATTTTCCTTACTGCTCATTATTAGCATATTTTTAATAAAATCCATCCTTTAGTGGAGTTTGCAGGTATGCAAGGTACCTGGTACAGGTAGCAAAATATTGGTGATTCTAGGATAGTTTAGAGCCATAAATGCAATTAATAAATGTGAGGACCTAGGCACATTGGAATGGGCAGAATTTATCATTAAGATGATTAAAAATAAGACTATTATGATTTAAAAGTTATGACCTACATGAATTACAAAAAAAACCTCCCCCCACACACAACGTAAGCCACATATGAACTTATGTATTAGCATAAGCTAACAGGCTTATGATAATAAAACTTTGTCAGCATAACTTGGTGCTTCACAGCTGTGACTCAAGTGTTTGGTGTTTTTTTTTTTTTTTTTTTACACTGCATGTTTTTAGGCTTTTCATCATTTAATTTATTCAAGTCCTACATTAATATTATTAAATCCAAAGCTTTTAACAACTTAAAGCCCTCACAGAAACCCTGTTACAAGACAGATTTCATTAGGGGTGAACTGCATTGATTTCCTTAATTTTGGGTAATTGTTGATCGGCCGATACTTACATGTAAAGCTGATCTTGTCCACCAACCCTATCTTCCTCTGCAAGAGTCAGCCCTCTCTGCTGTGACATCAACCCGTATATGGATTTATTTCCAGTCCCGTCTAAAAACTCTGCTTTTCAATGCAGACGTGGAAATCTACATTGGGAGGTAACTTTAAAGCACCCATGTAGAGTCACACTGATCAGGTTTTTCTAGCTGATTTCCAGTTTTCTTTGAGGTCTGACCTGAACAGTCAGATTCTGTCCCCCACCCCAAGGATGAACAGTCATTTGCATGAACTTTCCCCAGCTAGTGTGGAATGGAATGCAGCAAAGAAATGAAGGGTGATCATTTCCTTTATGCATCAAGGCATATGTCCCCAACCTTTACCTGAGCTGAATAAACTGGAATAAAACGCTTTAAAAACTGGCTGTTTTTAAAAGTTAAAGCTACAGCATGTAAATTTTATGAAAAATAAAAAA
Organism: Anableps anableps; assembly: GCA_014839685.1. Lineage (NCBI taxonomy): Eukaryota > Metazoa > Chordata > Actinopteri > Cyprinodontiformes > Anablepidae > Anableps > Anableps anableps. Next base: position 4,125,552 of record CM026086.1, read on the forward strand.
ATACAACAAAAAAAAATATTGATGTACATAGTTATTGAAACTGTCACCATGATGAGATAGTATGGTATAGACAGATAATCTAAAATAAAATAATAATAAAAATAATAATAATAATAAAAAATAAATAATATAAAAAAATAAATAATAAAATAATTAATAATAATAATAATAAATAAATAATAAAATAATTAATTTTATTTTAATAATAAAAAAAAATAAAAATAAAATAAAATAAAGATAAAATAAAATAAAGCCTTCTCCCAGTGCTAATAAGAAACAATTAATCAGAGCCAGGAGGCGGGTCTTAGCGCTGTCAATCACTGTCTGAGCTGCACCGCTCATCCACCCCCCCGCGCTATGTTGCAGCTAGCAGAGACTGAATACTCATTCTGCTTTCAAACTTTCTGTTTTAAGCAAATATTATAGATAATTTCTGAAAATAATATAAAATCAATTTTAGACAGAATCTGAGCTTCACACAGGTTAATAAAGCAGGTGTTCACGCCCCAATTTAGTTTTTTTTTCTTAATGTTACATGCCATTGAAACTTCATGAAGGAAAAAGTTAATGCTTCATGAAGCATTGTGTTTATGGGGCTGCTACTTGTTGCCAAACCTCAGGCGCCACCTTGCGGTTGCACAAAATATAGTAATGCGTTGTGCAGTTTTGCCAACTTTTGATTGGGGCCTGCCATAGCAATGCATGGAGGCACCCATTACTGTCCACAGTACTAGCTGAGGCATGGCCACCGATGACAGCAGATAAACAATTTTCCTGGAATAACGTTAAGTTGTTTCTCCGCCATTAGCACATTTAGCAGCGCATACACGATGGTGATTGACAGCGCTAAGTCCCTCCTCCTGGCTCTGATTGGTTGTTTTAGGTCAGGAGCTGCGCATTTCTTTAGACGGTAATAGTAGGTCAGGGAGGAGGAGGAGGAGCTCCATCTTTTCACAGATCATCTGTCTCATAACATACTGTCATGGCATGGTGACAGTTTTAACAAATATGCAAAAAACATTTTTTGTAAAAGTGACATACTGCAGCTCTAACATGTGATCGATTTAATAGACATCTTTTCACAACTAGATCAGCTCAACAAGGAAAAATGATCAGACTTCCAGCACTGGCCTGTTGGCTGGAGCATCACTACAGCGATATAAACTATTTCACAGTACATTACACCGTACACTAAAACTGCAGCAGAAAGCATTATTCCTTGAACTGATTATCTTTTTTTTTTATAAAACACTACTGAACCTTAACTGTAGATCTAAAGAGTCATTTCTTATCTTGATCCCAAAGAACGAGCAGCATTTGGAAAGTTAATAACCCTTTAAAAAAAAAAAAAAAAAAAAATCACCAAACAATCCAATAATGGCTGTCTACTTGGATATCAGAAAAACTAGTAAACAAATGCTCTCCTTCAGACCAAGTACATACAGGCTGCAGCAGCTGCTTGTCTGACTGTCCACTCAGCTTTATAGTTGATGGTAGAAGAAGAATCTTCTCTGGTTACAACTTCTTCTAAAGCATGAGAGTCAATGTTTTTTCAGCCCATTCAATATGGTTGATAGCCTTTAGAAATCACTTTGTTTCTTTTGGGAAGCAAAATTCAAACATAATCCAACTACATGTTTAAATAAGAGACACATAACCCTGATCTATTGCAGAACTTACTTCAGGTGATTTACTTTGGTCAACAACCAAGACTGGTCGCTTTACACTCCATGCTGTGCTCTGTATCACACACCCCTACCATGTGTTCCTTCACAACTTGTTCTTCTCACCAAGTCTTACAGAAGACTCCACATCAGGACCCAGAGGAAGCACAAGGCAGCAGGGATGGGACCTCATAGCAGATAGTGGTGAGAAATCAAAGGTGATCTTTCAGTTAAAGGGCATCAGGTCATCAACTTCACAATCAATAGATTCCCACCCCTCAAAAAAGCTTTACTGGCTGGATGCTTTTGGGCTTCAATGGAAGTCAAATCTGAAGCATATCTCAATATATCTATCTGGAATTAGGACTGAATGATATAAGACAATGTTGCTATGGTGAGATCAATTGTGATATAACTAGTTTCTTTCTTTCTCATCTGTGCTTCCATCACTCTGTGACCTTTAGCCTTTTGGTCAGTGTCATCTTTGTCTGGTGTGAGCATCTGTTGCTGAGACACTGCCCAACTGGCTAAATATTGTAGTAGCATGTCACATGAAAGTTCATAACACTTGGAACATCCATCACACTTATCCTTGCAGGGTCGGGAGGGGGCTGGTGCCTATGCCCAGCGGTCATCGGGTGAGAGGTGGTAAACTCTGTACACCCTGAACAGGCCACCAGTCCATCGCAGGGCAACACAGAGACAGACAGGACAAACAACCATGCACACACACTCACACCTAAAGGACAACATAGAGAGACCAGTTAACCTAACAGTTATGTTTTTGGGCTGTGGGAGGAAGCCGGAGTACCCGGAGAGAACCCACGTATGCACAGAGAGAAAGACCCCAGGCTAGATTTGAACCCAAGACCTTCTTGCTGCAAGGCAACAATGCTGCCAACTGTGGAGTGCTTGGAACACAGTGGCCAATAATTGTTCTTTACAGTAAGACTATTGCACACACTTGTATTATGATGATGACATATTTGAGATTTATTCTGCAGCTTTATATGGAATATTTATACAGTCCACATCAAAGTTTGATTAGGAGAAGATGCTGAGACCTGATTTTGAGTTAAACACTTATGAAAATCCCTGACTGGAACAATAATGAAAAAAAAAAAATAAAAATAAATAAATCTGTGCAGGAATGTGCTCTGCTCCCACAGACAGAGTTTAACAGCTTTTAAGGTGTTAAACTCTGAAAGCTTTTTACACACTGGTCACTGCATACAGTTGCAGTCCATAACAGAAATAACAAGCAAAGAATCTCAACTCTGCAAGAGCAGCTTTTTTCTTTTGTTAGAAAACGGCTTCTGTACAAACAAAATAAACTCACTTTCACACATGGAAATCTTGAGTTTTCTGAGTTTAAATCCTAATGTAAGCCCATCAAACACTGGCATTGCAGTCTGCTGACAGGCCTGACTGAATAATATTCCTCCTTGCTTGATCAAGTGCTGGACATGACTGCAGTAAATCCCACACTGATCATTTTCGTCAATTATCTCTGATTTACTTGACTGCAATTCTGTTCCTCATTCTTTCCTTACAGTAGAACATATGATTGTTCTTCCTCAGAGGTATCTTTGTAAATGGAATGGAGAACTAAAAGGGACCATTCGCTGAACCAGCAGTAGAGGCAAAAACACAGATCTGAGGTATGTGTGTGAAGTGGGGAAATAAGTATTTGATACACTGCTGATTTTTCAAATTTTCTCACAAAGAACAGAGCGCACTGTAATTTTAACATCAACTACATGAGACAAAGTCTTAGCAAAAAATAAAACATCCCCAAAATCACATTCCACTGTTGTGGAAGACATCCTGTCTGGTTCCGGTACCAAAGAAAACTCACCCATCAGTCGTCAACGACTACAGACCCGTTGCCCTGACATCCCACATCATGAAGGTCCTGGAGAGACTCCTGCTGGCCCACCAGACTAAGCAAACCAGCACATATCAGGACCCATGCAGTTTGCTTATCGCCATGGAGTTGGAGTTGAAGATGCCATGATACACCTGCTTCAACAAACCCACTGTCATCTGGACAATGCAGGCAGCACTGTGAGGATCATGCTCTTTCATTTCTCCAGTGCATTTAACACAATTCAGCCTGATCTGCTTGGTCTGAAACTCCAGAAGACTCAGGTGGAGGTTTCAACAATCGCCTGGACCCATGACTACCTGACAGACCACAGGTTGTGAGACTGAAGGACTGTGTGTCTAGCCAGGTGGTCAGCAGCACAGGAGGACCACAGGGCACTGTACCCTCACCATTCCTTTTCACTCTGACTTGTGCTGGAAGTCTGAAGTATACAGACTCCTGTCATCTCCAGAAATACTCAGATGACTCTGCAGTGGTCGGGTGGATCAGAGATGAACAAGAAGCTGAGTACAGAGAGCTGGTGGACTGCTGTGTGTCATGGTGTGGAAACAACCATCTCATCTTGAATGTGAACAAAACAAAGGAGATGATTGTAGATTTCAGGAGAAACAGGGTCAGATCAAACCCTAGTTCCATCATGGGAGAAGTGGAAGTGGTGTTCATCTAGATAGACTGGACTGGAGATTCAACAGTGAAACCGTCTGCAAGACAGGACAGAGCAGACTGTACTTCTTGAGGAAGCTCAGATCCTTCAAGATTTGCAGCAAGATGTTGCAGATCTTCTATCAGTCTGTTGTTGAGAGCATCATCTCCTCTGCCATCATCTGTTGGGGCAGCAACATCAGAGCCAGGGACCTAAAAGGCTCAACAACCTGATAAAGAAGGCTGGTTCTGTTCTGGGGACGACTGTGGAACCTCTGGAGTTTATGATGCAAAGAAGGACTTTGCATAAAATCAAGAAAATTATGGACAACGCTAGACATCCTCTTCATGAGACTGTCACTGGAAAACACACTCTTTCAGTCAAAGGTTTCTTCAGACTGGTTGTGAAACAGACCACTACAGGAGATCTTTCCTGCCCACAGCCATCACCATCTATAACTCCTTGACTAAATGAGTTACATCAACATTTAATTTCCCTTTGGGATCAATAAATTATTTTTGAATTGAATTTTATTATTTCTCAATAATTTGTATTTTATTGCATGAAATAAGCAATTGAGACAAAAAAACATTAAACTTAATATCTGGTCCAGAAACCTTTGTTTCCAGTTCCAGAGACCAGATGTTTCCTGTGGTTCTTGACCAGGTCTGCACTGCAGCAGGGGTTTTGGTCCACTCCTCCATACAGAGCTTCTCCAGATCTTCCAGGTTTCAGGGGTGTTGCTAGGCAACAAGTTCATCAAGGATGTTCTATTGGGTTCAGGTCTGGAGACTGGCTAGGCCACTCCAGGACATTGAGGTGCTTCTAATGAAGCCACTCCTTAGTTGACTAAGGAGTGGCTATATATGGACTTAAAAGTTTTATCACAATATTTTGTGGTACTATTATGATAACAATAAAAGTGACGATAAAAACTATTACTTCTTTTTTAGGTAGCTGTATGGCTGTGATTGCATGACACAGCAATCAGAGCCCCACAAACACAGATGCTGCTCTTGGAAATCATACCCATTTATAATATGCTTCTTTAGGACACCAGTCACATGAATTGTATCATGATTTGTATCACTAAACTGCACACACTAGCTGCATTTAAACATATTTTCAAATTTATTGATAGGCTCATTGAGCAAAGTGTGGAGAAAATAGTAATACTAAGAATTCCGACAACACCAACAGTTTTGGGGGGTTTCTAAATATCATTATTTTGAATTTATCGTGACAACAATAAATAAAAATGCTTATCATGATAAGAAATTTATCAAGATAAATGATAAACAATACGATAAATGCCCACCCTGACCTCCTGACCTTCTCCCACGCCTCCTCTGGATCATCCAGATGGTCATTAGCAAATATCAGGCCTGGGAATGGACATGTGCTGACTTGAACAGGGGGACATTTCATGTGCTGCAGGATGTTAATCCATGAAGGTGCAGTGCATTACTATGGAAACCTTTGAGACTATGGTATCAGCTCTCTTCAGGCCATTGACCAGGTCCTCCTGTGTGGTTCTGGGTTGATCCCTCATCTTCCTCATGATCACTGATACTCCATGAGGTGAGATCTCGCATGGAGCCGCAGACTGAGGGAGACCGACAGCCATCTTGAGTTTCTTCCATTTTCTAATAGTTGCACCAACAGTTGCTGTCTTCTAAACAGGCTGCTTGCTTGTTGCCCTGTCGCCCATCCCAGCCTTGTGCAGGTCTACAACGTTGCCCCTGATGTCCTTAGACATCTCTTTGGTCCTGCCAATGGTGGAGAGGTTGGAGTCTGTGTGTGGACAAGTGTCTTTCATACAGGTAGGGAGTTCAAACAGGTGTAGTTAGTTGTGAAGATTGAGCACTTCTGTCAGTGTTCTTAATATTTCTCCCCTTGGCTTAAAAACACAGAATCATCTTGATGTAAACAATATTTAGAGGACATGAGTTGTACCAAATATTAAAGTCCAGTATAAAGTAAACAACCTTATAAAAATCATTCACTGCAGACTCAACTGTGGATACATTTTCACTAAACACATGCTGGTCTGACTGGAATAGTTTTCCTTACACTTCTCGTTCAACTGTAGCAAGAAGCCGGGGCGCTCACGAGCTAGCAATGGAGTATGACGCGTTTCTCGAGGCTCCTGCTGACAAAGTTTCAAAAATAGTTTTTTAACCTACGAAATCTTATCGTCTGCTGGCGAGGAGAACTGAAAGACCTGTACGACATACTGCAACATCATTTGTGAAAGAAATGGCGTCCAACCTACGAAAATATAAGTACGTTGGAGCACCAGCGACTAGACCCAGCGCCTCCTCGGCGGAGAGTACCAAGGGGGATCCGAACATGGCGACAGCGAGGACCAGAACAATCCGCGTGAAGCAGAAACTGCAATTATGAAAGCAGAACTTCTACAATCTATCAAGAACGATATCTCTGCTGTGATAAAAGAAGAACTCAGAAATGCACTTAATGCGCTGAAATGGATAAAGTGAAGGGCACTGTTAAGGAGGTATCCTTAACAGTGGAGGCATCACTCCAAGCTTTCAGCGTGGAGTGATGAAGTGACAGTCCTACAAACCACGGTTAACAGACTTTTAAAAAGAGCTGCCCAACCTAAAAGATAGATGTGATGCCTTGGAGGGCAGGATGCGGAGATCTAACATCCGCATTCTGGAGTTCCAGAGGGCACGGAGTCGAGTACCACCGCGGCTGTATCCACACTATTAAGCAAAGTCCTGGGCATGGATAAAGATGTCGTCGTCGGCCACTCTCAGAAGTCCTGTACCAAGAAAGCCAAGTGGAAGGCCGCATCCCATCATAGCCAAGCTATGACACCAATTTAAATGCTTTCTCTATACTGTTGGCCCGGAGAAGGATTTTACTGAAGTGGAAAGAGCCTCTCCCACCCACTCACGGGCGACGGATTACGGATGTCATGTACTATACTCAATTGGGGAAAAAAGAAAAAAAGAAAAATCAGATACACACTAAAAAGTTCTATTCAGAAATTTTACAACATATGGCAACCTTTTTTTTAATTTTTTTTTTACTTATTTTGAAAACATTGATGCTAATAATATTGCTTAATTATTGTTATTACTGATTTATATTTCTTTTTTATCTTTTTTTAAATCTTTTTATTTGACTGGCTGGGCTATAGTTGTGTTGTGGAGGGGTGCGATTTGGGGAAAAAAATTGTAATGGGGGGGCAGGGGAATACTGTTGTAATTGTTTTGAATACAGTATTTGTGCAATAAAAAGACCTTGATCAAATGCAGCAAGAAGCCCAGCAGGGAGAGTAATCCTAGTAGTTCATGGGAAAGCATGCCATTTCATGAAATGTGACCATGTTTCCTTGTGATCATGGCCTGCATAGCTGAACCTCAGCACTCCGCTGTGCTGACCTTTCCAGGAGTCCAGATTTATTACCCCAACTCTAGCGTCTGAGAGCACAAGCTCTCACTGTACGACATAAAGTACAAGTTAAGAGTTTCTGTGTGTGTGAAACACTAAAGTAACCCCACTACTACTTCTGCAAGATGAATAGTGTGTAGTTATGCTTTGTACAATTCAAAGAAACTCTGCTCACAGCAAGCTATTTGTTTCTGCACCAGTTGGCTGAAGCCCATTTTAACCAGAGAGCTGCTTCTCTGTGAACAGGGTCTAACAGGGAAGCGGTCCATCTGCCCACTATGAACTTCAGCTTGTCTGTATTTCTGGCTCTAGTCTCTCATCTTCCTCATGATGATGCTCCATAGTTTGTCTATAGGGTTCAGGTCAGTCTGCTGGCCAGTCAAGCACAGTAACATCAGGGTCACTGGACCAGCTTCTGGCACCGTTGGCAGTGTGAGTTGGTACTAAGTCCTGCTGGAGAATGAAATCAGAATCTCTGTAAAGCTCATCAGCAGAAGGAAGCATGAAGTTTTCCAAGATGTCCTGATAGACTGCTGTTCTGACTGCGGACTTCAGGAAACCCAGTGGACCAGAACTAGCAGATGACAAGACACCCCAAACAATCACTGACTGGAAACTTCACCTGGACTTCAAGGAACATGGATTCTGAGCCTCTCCACTCTTCCTTCAGACTCTTGGACATTCCTTTCCAAATGAAATGCAAACTTTACATTCATCTAAACAGAGAACTGGAGTGGGTTAACACAAAGAATATGATAATTATAGTCCATATCTCATATATGTCTGTGTCTTAGGGCTCTTAAAGCTCTGACTCCAGCCTCAGTCCAGTCCTGGTCAAGCCATCACTATCCTCAAGGCTGTGGTTTTTCCTGTTGCAAGTGAACCTTTGCCAAAATAGTTTTTCCCTTCCATTCAACTTTCCATGGATATGCTTGGATACAGCACTCTGAACTGAAACACCTTCTTCTTTAGCAAAGACCTTTAGTGGCTCACCCTACTTCTGGATATCTGTCAAGTCAGCAGTCTTCCTGGTGACTTTTTGGTGAAAATTTCTGCATAAAAAAAAAAAAAAAAAGATCTTACACAATATATATTTTGGAATAAATCTCTATAACTTATTTTTTGAACTGAATAACTGAAATATGCTGACTTTTCAATGTTATTGTAATTTATTAATTTTCATTGAAAAATCAGGCAAACATCCCTAATTACGTATAAATGACACTATAATAAAAGCAGAAAAAAAAAAAACCAATATGCTCAAAGCTGTGGCCAGCATAAAGCATCATGGCAGGGTCAGAGGAGCATTGTTTCCTGGCAACAGGGAAACGATAAGGTTCCTTCTGGAAACAGAAGGCTGCTGCTTGATGTTGGACTGGAGGAGGGAAGGTGTGCAGCTCTACTCAGTGTCCTGAATGAGCTCAGAGCTTTGTTCAAGGCTTTTAAGGCAGTTCAAAGCAAACCACACATGTTCACTCCATCCCATCACACTGAATGCAACTCACACATTACATGTAATGCACTTTGGGTGGGAGCATTCAAATATTGTGTAGTGACCAAAAAGTGAGTATCTGCCTGTATTTGTAGCTTTCTATACGTAAAACAATAGTTCAACTGGACCGTCTGGGTTTTTACTTCCATAACACTCCAGATGAATCCAGGAAACCTCATAAAAAAACAACAAACAAAGAAAAAAAAACTAAAACAAGCAGATCTGGAAAAACTAAACTCAGAAAGACAACTGGCTGGTTGCAGGTCAGTATTTGCTTGGAATGTTCTTCTGTCTTCATGCTGTCAAAGTAGGCAGGAACACTGATGAACAAGTTGGCTGGACCTCTGTTGAATTAGGTCAGTTACTTGAAAGGGGGTGAATATTTGAGGAATCACTTATTTTATGTAACATATATATTGTAGTTGTCATTATTTTGTAGAAATCTGTTTTCACTTTGACATTAAAGGAGTTCTTGTACCATTTCTTCCCTAAGAAAAGCCAAATTTTGTTGCTCATGATTGATTTGTAAAACAATAAAAAGTAAAACATCAGAGGGAGTGAATACTTTTAAAGGCACTGTATGTGTTTTTTTTTTTTTGTTTTTTTTTTAATCATGTAAGCTTTCACTGATTAATCAGCATGTTAGGGATCAGACGTTTCCAGAGACAGAGTCTCTGCTCAACTCACCATCATGCCAACAGCAATAGCTGAACTCCAAACCCCAGACAGAGAGCGTTTCCACCATGTAGCTTTCTATACTGACAATCTGAAAATTATACATTTCAATTCATTTCTCAATGAATCCCATTCTGCCCAGTCCTTGTATACTCTGGCAGGGCTCAGTCTCTCCTTACAGAGTTTATAGAATCAGGGAACTTGACATTTAAAGATCAAATCTTTCAGATACTGCCCGTCTATCTACTGGAAATAGTTTAGGCTATATACTTATTGCATCTTCCACTTGTCTACTTCTCTAAGGTCACACAGCACACTCTGCAGAGATGGGTATGAGCTAGAGATAACAGGTGTTTGAGAATCACCTTGTAGGACGCCAACACTATTTGAAATAAATATAAATCTTATCTTCAGAATTTTTTAAAAGATCAGCAAAAGAAATACAAAAATATATAACTTACAATAAAAACCTACTTGGAATAAAGTCTCTAAAGATGCAGTAAAAATCTGTTCTTTCTATCCTGTTATGTTGAGGATGACCAGACTGATCCCTTACAGTTGGGCTGATTTTTGTATTGTATTCATTCATAATTCAGTGTCGGCATGTTGTCGCTTTAACACAAACCGATCAGGTAAAATCAGGACTAGAGGGAAAAACCCGTGTCAAATCCTTCTCAGTCAGAAGAGTGAGAACTCGAGACTAATTCAACAGATCTTAGAGCACAATATTACATGAAGCTTGAGCTAAACCTTTAACTGTGCTCTCCACCAAATTCAAGAGAGAACATTGGTTGTTTACTCACACATACAGCTGGCTGGCCGTCACCTCTGGATCTGTGGCACCACAGAACTCAGCAGGTTGGAGCTAATCAGCCTAAAGGTCCAGTAATGTGATTAATCTTTAAACAGCCAGCAGCAAGTGTGGCAAAGTTGCCTCTAACAGCAGACTGTGAGAAATGATCCTGCATATCTGGAGCCAACTGGAATATTTGTCATGAACAACAAAGATAAAGAGCCCAGTGACAAATAAAAGACTGAACTGGTTCCATTGGTTTATAAGAGGTTATTGCTTTAGGAGTTTTGTGAGCTATAAAGTGAGTGCTCTCCATCATGTGCTGATAAAGTTAAGCAAAACATGACCCTGAACATTGTCATAGTCTTTTGTGCTAATTGGTAACATAACAGCAGATGAGACGAGAGAAGAGAGCTGCTTTGTGTCTAATGATTAGTAGAACAAGGGACAGTTCTATCTGGCCTTCCTGTAGATGATCCACCAGATCAGGCCAGGTGGACATGTTTCTACGACAGGTTCGACCTAAATAGATACAGTTAAAGAAACTGAACAATAAGCTTTTTTAATAGACAGGACATATTTGAGATGACTTATTTCACATGAAAAACGGCTTTGCAGCTCAACTGAAAGGTTTTATTATTTTCAATAAATTTAATGAATAATTATGGGTAAAATCTTACCTCTGTCCTCTCTTCCAAGCCCAAATAACGAAGCTCCGCTCCGGTGTGTCTGCTACACCTTCACCTACGCGCATGCGTCATGGACCTATGGACCGCCCATTCTCCTTGACACCAGATGGGCTGCTGCTTTCAGGTACGCCTCGTAAACTACAGAATACAACTCTAACTAACCAGAGAAATAACTGTTGTGTTTAGTCATGTTGTTTTGATAATTGGAGTCATGTAGAATTAACAAAAAACAAACAAAAAAAAAAACAAAAAAAACAACAACAAAAAAAAAACAACCACATTATCATAATGAAGCAACACGCTGAGTAACAAAAGCTAGTATCGATTATGTAAAAACTATAAATGTGAGTTATACCAGGAACGCATGTCTTCCATGTTTGGTAGCAGTGGTTTTCCTACAGCAATTGGCATGGTTTCAAACACCGCTGTGTTTCCAGCCACCATTGGTCGGCTTTGCTAGCCCGACTCTTTGATGCCAATTTTTACGACAAACATGAAGGCAACACAACACGTGCTCTCTCGGCCTGAAATTCTCTCAAATTAGCACATTGATTTTTGTCAATTAGAAGTAGCACAAGCCGCGTGACAGTCGGAATTACGCCAGGCAAGGTTAGCTAAAACTGAGCAAGTTTTAGCACCTAAATGACGTCGGTTTACACAGGTTAGGAGGATGTGGTCACCATGGTGACTAATTACTCCAGCTGTGGCTGTACATTCAGTGCCAGCTACTGCGCCACAATATAAACACCTACCTGCTCATTTTTTACGTCCCAAGCACGAGGCAATGCATTTTGTCGGGGATGTTCGCCTTCTGGTCCAGCTGGCGGAGGAAGCGAGAAAACACAGACGACTCCCAGCGCGCAGCAGTGGAAGCGCAGCTTCACAGGCTGCCACATCCGTCTCCTCTGCCTCCCCCGGCTGGTGACTCACGTCTCCACAAATGTGTCCTGACACAAGCGTAGCACCAGGCTGATGATGAGGGTGTCAGAACCTACAGTATATGCACAGGTTGTGACTCATACAAAACAGAGATCCTACAAAATATTATTCATGTCAAAATTTCATACTTTTCCTGAATCACATTTCTGGAGTATTCAATTAATTTGCTGTCAGTTTTAAACCCTTAATACAGAAGTTCACAACTATGAATGAAATTTAGGCCAGGTATTTCTACAGAAGCGTTTTTAAACCATAGAATATGTAAAAAAAAAATTAAATATATATATATATATATATATATATATATATATATATATATATATATATATATATATATATATATATATGTAATAAAGAATATTTTACATATTCTTTATTACATATATATATATATATATATATATATATATATATATATATATATATATATGTGTGTGTGTGTGTGTGTGTGTAATAAAGAATATTTTACATATTCTTTAAACCATATATATATATATATATATATATATATATATATATATATATATATATATATATATATATATGTGTGTGTGTGTGTGTGTAATAAAGAATATTTTACATATTCTTTAAACCATATATATATATATATATATATATATAAAAAAAATCGCTGAGTATTGGAGTATGAATGAATGGGTGATGGACAAAAAGTACATGAATGGATAAGGGACAAAATCAATGGATGGATGGAGGGAGGATAATGAATAACCAAATAATGGATGGATTGCTGGCTGGATGGATGGACCGGCAAGGGAAAATATTGACAACAAAGTCTGGAGTTACAAGGATTTTTCCATTCTATGCTTTTTTCCATTTCTATCCAGACCTGGAAGACACTTATATTCTGCATTTTTCGAGTAAGACTTCACAATATTGGGAAAACCTCTGATATGTGTAAATGTTAGTGTGGGTTGCAATGATGATACGTAACTAAACTGTTATAATCTTTTTCTGCTTTGGATTCATTGCAAACATAGACCCTAGATCAAGGGTCCAACACACCCGAATCAAATGAATTCCCTGCCCATCATGTCATTCAGCTCTGCAGAGGTCTGGTAACGAGTCCTTCATGTGATTCATTAAGGCGAGGAGATGCATCTAAAGGTGCAGGATAGTACCTGGAGGACTGGACTTGGGCACTCCTGGTCTAGATACTGAATAGTCCCTTCAGCTACTGGATCTAAACTATGTTTCAATTTTAACATGTTTTTTTGCCAGAAACAACTTAGATGTAGTTTAAGAACCAGAACATCTTAATTCCTCCTAAAACACGTTCTGCTGTATTAGACAACTCATTGAACCAAATATATCATTACCATAAACAGCAGACACAGTAGTAATGACTAATTTGCAGTATATTGTGCTGCCATAATAAAGAGTGCTTTATTATTTATTAATAACCTCTGTGAAATGAGTCTTGTGCACACATGAAAACACCAACAGCTCTGCATGCAAATGATTCCCCAGGAGCTTAGTATCACCATCACCGCAGTGATTGGTGCACAGGTTGGAATGAGGTATTCCAGGAGCAGAACCTGTCCTGCTCCATCAGCTACACCAGTCTGACCATGTGCATCATAGCGAGCTGGTCTCCGTCTCATCATGGTGTCCACTCAACGCCTGAAGGGATGTTGTGCCACACAGGTACATCTAAAATAATTAGAATATCTTAAAAAAAAAAAAAAAAAAAAAAAAAAAATATATATATATATATATATATATATTTCACTGATTTCAGAAAGTGAAAGTCATTTATTATTTAGATTAATTTAACAGAGTGGAATATTTCAAGTATTTGTTATCATTTTGATGATTATGGGTCACAGATAATGAAAACCCAGATTTCAGTGTCTCAGAATATTTAAATATAGTGAAAAAGTTAAATATTAGAAGTTCATGGTGTCACCCCAATCAGCTAATTAACTCAAAACATCTGCATTATAGAGATGCTGATTTCATTCTCCAGCCCACAGTACCAAGGCATTACTGGTGTTACTGGTCTGGTCTGGCCAGAACCCTGTAGAGAATCTTTGAAGCATCATTAAGAAGGAGACGAGAGACCAGAAGCAACAACGCAGATGGCCTGAAGAACCTCAAAGCAACATGGACTTCCTGAACCCCTCACCAGAACCATGGGCTGATCGCCTCCATGCCACTCTGCACCGATGCAGTCATTTATGCAGGAGGTGGCCCAACCAAGTATTAAGTGCATAGAAATAATACTTTTCGGAAGCCTGACATCTGTTTTAAGTATACTTTTTTATTGAAATTATGTAATATTCTAATTTTCTAAGACTGAATTTTGAGTTTTCATTATAAATTATGATCATCAAAATGAAAATAAAGGCTTGAAATATTTCACTAATGAATCTACAAGATGTACAGGTTTTTCTGAAACGAGTCATAAAACATATGGAAGTTTTTCACGATGCTCTAATTTTTGTTGATGTACCTGTATGGCACATTGATGGTTAGCAGCAGATCCTTTCCTTCCTCCAAGTATCGATTTAAAGATTTGTTCATCCATTAAAATCCAAGATGCTTGATTTGACTGATGGCTGGGGAACTTGGAGACCAAATCAACAGTTTGTGGCAGGGAGCATCATCAGTGAGCCCTGGCTCCCCACTACCCTCCAGGTGGTTCACCACTTTCCTTCCTTCATTAGACCACATATGATCCATACCTACCTACCTACCTACCACTGGACCCAATCTATTCATTGCTGCACATTATCTCTTGCTTCCGACACATAAACCTGGAGGACAAACTGTTCCATCGTCGTCTGAAACACTCCACCCACTAACAGCTGTCACCATTCTGCCTGAGCAGTAGAAGCTAATGCTACCTGCTAATACTAGCAATGGGACCTTCAACCCCCCCAGTCAAGTTGGGTTTGGACTGGTTGTGGACATAACTTCATTGTTTCATTGATTCTTGCTGGGAACCAGTATTTTAGTTCAAAAATAACATCCAACCAGAACCAGGGACTAACCCATGATGACAGAGTGTGTAGTCATTTTTTTAATCCAAAACTATCTGCATTAGCAGTAAATTACATTGACCGTGTAACCAAAATACAAACAGCTTAAACACAGTAAATATGTACGTTTGTACGGAATCATGAACCCGACAGATTTACTGGATTCATTCCTGATAAACTCCTTTGACAAACTCAGGAATATCCCTGTTAAAAATACACTTTCCATTTTACACTGAACCCTTCTGCTTCACTTGTTCTCTGGCACACAACATTACCTGTGCAAAACAACATGGACAAAGCAAAGCTCCTTATTTCCCATCACTGGGTCATCTCCCAGCCTGCTGCAAAGAGTCACCAGGAAACAAGATGGAGGACCAGAATCCAACCCAAGAAATCCTGTTTTCCTCAATCTCTGATTGCTCTGCGACAAACACAGCATTCCTTTAAGGTGGAGCTCAGTGTCCATCATGTCTTAGTTCAGCAGTCTGATGATGGAGTTAATATCTGAGGCTCTGAAGCCGGGGTTTCCCAGGTCCTTCAGCAGCCCGGCTTTATCCCTGGCAGCGTGACGAGGCACCGACAGCTTGAAAGGCAGCAGGAAGTTGTTGGCTGCTCGGAAGTTCTTGCCAACGGAGTAGATTTCATGGATTAGGTCCTCCAGACAGATGATGCCAGTTTTACCTGAAGGAGGAAGGAGGAGGAGGAGGGTGAGGAGGACTGAAACAAAAGGGCAGATGGAACCATGCCAGAAATCGTTTTATAGAGGAAGAGGAACACAACAGAAGAATGTCTGAAGAACAGGACTAGGGATGCACACATGTGAAAATCCATATCAATATTAATATTGCTGTTATGATTGATACCCCCTCCCCCAAAACACAAGCAGCAAGACAGAAATAAACATCTGTCGTTAATATCGGCCCAGTTTCACTCATTGGCTGATACCGATATGTTAATGCCGATATATGGTGCATCCCTAGACAGGACTGCTCAGTAGACATGTCCTGATGAGACCTCCGGTGTCCTGATCCTGGTATGTTTAGTGAATAAGCACTAAACTCAACTCCTAACACTTGGTAGTAGTGATTTTATGGTTACAACAAATCAGGAGTCATTTTTGAGCTCTGTGCAACACTAATCATTACATTTTACAGAAATTCAAAGCAACTCTTTTAAAGCCACAATTCAGTTCCTATAAAAGGAGCAGTACCCATGTGCTGCTCAATGAGGGCGTTGTCTGTGAGGGGGACTTTCCTCCTGCCGATCCTGGTCTGACCTCTCTTCAGGATGAGCTCACGGACCGACTTCAAGTTGGGGAAGCTGTTGGGAGGGTCCATCAGAGTTCATTCCGAGCCAGATGAAACAGATCCCAGCTTAGAGTGCAGCGCTCACAATGACTCACCCCCAGGCCACATAGGGCTCCACCATCTTCATCATCCCCATGGAGGTCTTGTTTATCTTAATAAAGGTTCCGCTGAAGATCTTCCTCAACCTCATCATCTGGATCACCTTCATCACTTTGGTGCTGACGCCTTTAATCCTAACAAACAGAAGAGAGGGGATTTAATAAAAAGGCACAAAGTACATAGTTCAAAATAATAAAGATATCATTATATTCAAACCTATAAACACATATAATTCAGGGTTTCTGAAGGTTTGACAAAGTGAAATGCAAGACTTCTTAACACCTTTCTGTTTGGATTTTAATTTCCTAAACATATCATGGAAGTCTGACCAGCTGATTTTCATTATTGTAACACAAAGTAGAAAAATGTACAGCAGCATCCAAGAGATAATGAGAATTACAGATGATATCTATGTATGAATGCACAGGAATAGAACCTTAAGCTGATTTCTTTTTAATTAAAACTAAGTTTGTTTTTAAAAAGCAAAAAATGATGGTAGTATTAATGCATTTAATAAAAAAAAAAGATAACAAAAAGAGCCAAACAAAAATATTTTTTGTATTCTAGATATAAAATTGAGAGTTTGTTTTGCAAATTGAATCACCTATAAAACTGAAGAATAAATACAACTCAAGCAACGTGCCAAAGATTTTACTTGCACTGATGTAGTAAGTATGAGTTTTTTCCCCATGCAACCACATTTTTAAGCAGATATTCCAACATGAATTTGATTTACAGGCCAAACAGTTGTAAGCAGTGGTCATGTGACCTACTGCCATGGTCTGCAAAATGTCCCACCTCTCAATCATCAAGGCTTCTTCATTCGGGATAATGGTTAATTATGAATCTTAAGGAAAAAGGACCACAATGTGTTCATACTGATTACTGAGTACATACTGAGTTGGTAAGAAAGAACACTAAAACATGCCATTAGAAGAAGAAAGTCCCTTAACATGTGCGCCCTGTATCCACCAGATGGCAGCAGAGGACCAAAGAGCCTCTCACCTGCAGATGAAGTTATTTGTCCATCAGGAGCTATTTAAGGCCTGAACCTTTCACTAGTGATGGATGAAAGTAACACTCACAGGCACTGTAAAGACAGTATTACTGTCTTTACAAACTAAAATGAGGCAAAGCTTCACCAAGGCTTTACGTTGACGACATCTAGTGGCAGACTGGAATTACTGC
Source organism: Anableps anableps (assembly GCA_014839685.1). NCBI lineage: Eukaryota > Metazoa > Chordata > Actinopteri > Cyprinodontiformes > Anablepidae > Anableps > Anableps anableps. The sequence continues at coordinate 4,143,354 of CM026086.1, forward strand.
AGCTTAGTCATAACTTGATCAGGAGAAAAAGCATGGTTTGAATCCCCACTGTGTCTCATTTAATCTACACATTCAGAAACAGCTTTGAATTTACACATGGATTTAATAAATATGTCTTCTGTCGATCTCTGTACAGCTTAAAAAAGCAAATATTCAGCAGAATCCATCCTTCACCCAACGCCAACACACCGTGTTTTAGCAGAGTGACACAAACTTCAGTGTCCTCTCACACCACAGGGACATTCCGCATACCTTTACATCACAGACTGTATCAAGTCTTCACCATCTGAGTACAACTGAGACTTCACATAATGAGAGCCTCCACAAACCACAGGTTATGAATGACATGAATATGTGTGATGATAAATGATCAGAGTGTAGAGGTCTGACTCCAGAACATGCTTGACATGGTGAGAGAAACTAAAAAACCTGATGGACTGTCTTGCTCTACATGAGAGAGAGGAGCATGCTGGAGCTGGAGGTAACTGGGATTACAACTGGAGAAGACTGATGGCTATTATACACTGCAATGACAATGAAAGCTGAACAGAAATCTGACTTCAATTTGCAGCACAAAGATTTTACTGGGAGCTCAAGGAAAGAGCAGAAAGAACAGCAGATGAGACATAATGTGCCATTGGTGCAGGTTCTCACAGCTGGTGGTGCGGAGCTACCTGTACCTGTGGGAGAGGCTGCAGCTACTGTAGCAAAGAGTGACGACTGGACTCAAGACTTGGTGATTCACAAAGCTGAAGCACTTCCTTGTTTTTCCCGCTGGTTTGCATTTGACTTGTTCGGTTAGCTGGGATTTGTTTCCAGATGGTTCCAGAAGAGCCCGCGGATTCAGGTCAGAAAGTTGAATTTCAAGACAAATGAATGAGAAATATGGGTTCAGTTTAGCAGACAGTTCAGCTAGAAACATTTTGCAGTTCTTAGATCCTGTGCTAAACTGCTGACAGTACAAGACCAGGTCACCTGCTCTGTGAAATCCTGTTTATTTTGATAGAAAAACCAACACATCAGCTCCTGCTCTGCTGTTCTCCAGTTAAAGGTACAACTTCATTAATATTTCAGCATAGCAACAGGAGGAGGAACTGAAACTTTAAAACTAACTACAATCTGAGATCTGTTGGGGTTAAACCAAATATGTTCCATTATATTTATGGTATTATAAGCCTGATTCATGAGCATTGTGTTCCATATTGTCCCATAGTAGTGAGCAGTAGGATATGTGCTTATGTACACAGAAATGAAATGTGTGTTCTGGTAACCGGAATCATTCCCCTCCATTGTAGCACAGATTAAAGCCAAAACGAGTAAATTCTTCCCATAAGCTGTAAAACAGAATGATCCATCTGGAATGCTGAATAGCACAAAGTGATGGTTCCCGTCTATCTGTGAAAAGCTGCACTTTGTTCAAGCACCCCTTGATTCGCAGACACGTCCCAACCGAGACCATGTCTCTGATTAATCCAAGCTGTTATGACGAGACAAGAGGGTGGAGCGAATGTAAGATGGAGTTGCTAGACAAAACAAAGACAGAAGCAGCATTCCTGCAGGTTCAACGCAGCTCAGCGATCGTCTGACCCCAGTGTCTGTTCGATCTGATCAGCAGCGTCTGATCTAGATAACGTGTTGGAGATGGCACAGCCTGTATGAAGATTGGATGAGCAGGTAAATACGGTCGAGCTGCAGGCTCCACCCCTCTGGTTGTGATCTAAATGCAGATGCCAGATCATGTGATCTCAGCAGAAAGAACCTGTAAAAGCAGGAAGTACCATCCAGCCGGAGCTAACATGGAGAACCCGAACAGAAGTATCCAGATGAGTATCTTTTTCACATCTTTAGACCTAATGATTCAATGGAAGCCATGAAGGGTTTAGAGGATATAGTCTCATCTTAAAAGCACACACTCTGCAGGTGTTTAGTCTCTTATGTCTGAGAGGAAGCACTTACTCTCTGATGCGCATAGCGAAAGCCAGCTTGTTTTTTTCAGGAGGCAGGGGAGTGGGGGGCCTGTGGTCAGCCCTTCGGATGCGCGTCTCATCTCTGTGCTTTTTGTGGCTGTCTTTCAAGAAATCCTCCAAACGCCTGAACTTCAAAGGTTTGCCTTTCGCTACCTGTGAAACACAGAGCCATGCATGTGAGGAGGACAGCGGTGGGAAGAAGAAAGCAGTCCAACATTTCCACCAGGCTTGTCAGGACACCCAACTTTTAGACTCTCAGACTACAATCCTCCAAGCTCGCTGCCACTTCAGATCCCGCTGCAACCTTTTCGTGAAGGCACAGGGTTCTTTGTTATAAAAAGTACAAATTATTATCATACATATGATGAAATGATCAAATATGTATAGCAACAACAAGGCTAAAACCAATAAGTACAGTGGATCCCCGTCAATTCCTGGATTTTTCTGTGGAACACGATTCTAAATTACTCGCGGGAAACTCACCTATTCAGGGATTTTTTTCCATGGAGCATACTTAAAATATTCTAAAGAAAACGCAGCTTGGAAACACGCTCTTGGTTGGCATTTGCAAAGCAGTCAATCCAGGAGCGCCATTTCTTTTCCCTTGCTGTGAGTTGTTGGCTTTAATGATGTCAGGTGGCACCGACAGAGAGCATGCTGGGGAGATCAGCCTGGATAAACTGTCCGTTTTGTTTAGGAGGATTCTTCCAAAAATACAGATATCCCTGGGAATCCATCTATTTAAAACTGATTTGCACTTTTTCATATTACTATAGATGTTCTTCTTCTGAGACACTGCGTTATCTTTACAGATCAGTATTCCTAAATATCTCACCTCTTTACTGATGCAATGTTTGCCGAGGACACTCATGAATGGTTGGAATTTCACACTTGTCTGTATTTATGTGCAATCCAGTAGGGGTTGCACCGACGAGTCGATTCTTTGCTCTGACTTTTTACGTGGCAAGTCGACGTCGCAATCACGTGACGAAACAGATTTTTCCAAGATGATGACACATGAGGAACAAGAGGAGTTCTTCAAATAGTTTGAATTGTACAAAAATATAAAGTAAGTTACCAAAGGAGAACTGCAAACTCAGGGATTGAGTGGCTGCCTGGAGTCAGCGGAGCATCCTGCTGAATTTAACTGTGAGCAAAGGTGATCCGTTCAGAACTTTAATTTATGATGCTCCAACTTGCACAATTGTAGTCAACGTGATAATTTGACTCCTATATGTGCAGCTATCCAAGATGACCGATCAGTCGGTCTTCGAAAGAAAAAAACCCCAGAAAGTCAGACTCGGTTTTGTGCAACACGTCGGACCACAGCGACAGAAAATCACCTGTCTGCTCCGCCGCTGCTGACACAACTTTTATCATGTTGAAGTCGACTTTAAAAAATATGAAGTCATGCAGCCTCTACAAGCCAGAGGCTTTAGAGAAACTATCTATAGTTTGTAACACTAATGGAAATTGACTGCTGTTCTTTAAGAAGAGGGTTGTGTCATCAGCCAATTGGCTTCTTACTAAATTTCTTCCAAATGTGAGAATGCCTTCAATGTTACTGGTCTTAATTAGAACTGATAACATTTCGGCCCCAGTAAGGGGGAAGAGGGGCAACCTTGTCTTGTACCTCTTTTAACACTGAATCAAGGGCAGGTACCATGATCCAAAGAGACTGAACTGGTAATGTTATTATAAAGCAGACCCACAACATTAAGAAACTTTTGTCCAAAACCAAAACTGGCCAGAGTCTGCATTATAAAAGGGTGCTCAATACAGTCAAAAGCTTTGTAAAAGTCTAAGAATAATATAAAACCACCTTCATTAATTAAATCACTGTAGTCAAGCAAATCTAGCACAAGTCGAATATTAATATGTATTGAACAACCTTTAAAAAAAAAAAAAAAAAACAGATTGCGTATTGCTGATTACTGTTGAGATCCCTTCTTTTAATCTTGCAGCAACAACTCCAGAGAGGATTTTATAATCTGTATTCAACAAAGTAAATCGGCCGAAGATTGTTTATTAATCGTTTATCCTTACCCGATTTCAGAATTAGAGAAATAAGGTTCCTATTCATAGTAGGAGTCAACATCTTTCTCAGAGATTAAGTTTAGAGACTGAGTTTAAATTCCAGTATAACTTCAGATAATTCTTCCAGTAGAGATTGATTTAAAGTGTCATTATTAAAGCCATAAACATGAGCTATTATGAGGACCAAATGATCAACTTTGGTCCCCACTGACAACCAATGTCCATTTGTGTCAAGATTTCTCCAGGAAAACTGCTGAAGCAAACTGCAACACCAGCAGTTCGGTTCATCCCATGGCTGAATAAAACCTCGTCACCCCATTGGTTAGTCCAAAAACTTTCATCTGTACTTGAGGAATGAGTCTCTTGAAATAAGCCACAGTTTGACTTGTGTCCTTTCAAAAACAAAAATAATGCTTTCCTTTTAACAATGTCTTTTAAACCTCTAACATTGAGTGAACCAAATGATTTTTTTCCATTTAACATTGAAACAACAAGAGAGATCCTTGAATAGAAAGGATATGAGAAAACTCGGTTAAACTGAATACCAAAAAAGATATTCAATAGGTTAGCAATAAAAAAACTTGAACTGAAGAGTTGCAGTTTCAAGTCTTTTTACAAATTCTACATCTCCATCTTATTTAGTATACATACCTTCCGGTCCGATTTAGCGGCCATCAATATAACCAAAGGGGCCACGAAAGCAGCACACCTTTCCCGCTTTCCTAGCCTGATCAGTAAGTGGCCACAGGCGATTTTTCTCCTCCCAGTCTTCTTTGGGTAGCATTTCAGCAAACATGATGCCCAGCTCTTTGCAGAAAGCAGATTTTTTGGTCTTCCACCAGATTTCTTCCTTCATTGATCTTCTCGTGAATAACATGACATTTCTGTGCTTGTTCTCCATCTTCCGTCCCAGTCGGTGTGCAACATCCACTTCCTCCTCCAGCCTTAACACGGTTTCAGGAACGATGTGCTTCAGAATCTGTGTGACTAATGCCCTGATGTCCTCATCTTTCTCCTCCTTCAAACCTTTTGCGCGAAGGCTCCATCTCGTTCTGTATCTTTCCTGTTCTCCAAAAGGCTCTGCCTGGTCGAGTCGAACTGCCGAAATCAGTTCTCGTTGTCGCAGCTGCGTGGTGAAAATCACGTCATTTTTGTTCTCAGCCTCATGTCCTCGGGCCCCTTCTTGTCACAACCCACCCGGCGAACTATTCGCCCCCCTCTCCATACCTAACTATTGTGTGATTGGTCTGATTTCCGTGGGTGTGTTTATTTATGTGGAAAACAATTACAGCTGCTCAACTTCCAGAAGCCGGGTTTTTCAGCCACAGAGCAGGATGGAGAATTTTGAGGAGCAACTGGTCGAAGCCGTGAGGAAGTACTGAAACATTAAACTCCCCCTGCTCGGTTCTGGTCCGATGCAGCGGGAGAACGTCCCACCGAGGCCTTCCGTTCTGATTTTTTTGATAACATGGAAAATAAAACGAGATTGTCCAGCTCCTCAGTCATCATTAGTCATCCGAACTGGTGAACTGGTGTTATGGATGTTCATAGTCAAGCCTCTCTGCCAGGATCGCTGTGTTTACTATACCGCTGTAAACCACACACAACACAACACCATGACGTTACACTGCAGCAGGAGAGGTTTCACAGGAGTTTGGCTCCGTGTGTCTTGTGGACCGTGAAGCGTTTGTGCAAAAAAAGAACATCCGGAAACCATGTGACCTTGTGTCGACAGTTCGGCCTCGACTCGACCACGCAGAGCTCTTAAGCCTCTTTTTAAGATCAGCATTCTCCTCTCGTAGTTTTTCACTGTGCTTTTACAGCTCTTTAACCTTAGCCTTGGAATCTTTAACTTTGTTAGTAAATTCTAACAGGTTAACTGCTGCGTGTCACCTGTTGTTCAATATTGTCCACTTTCTCTCCAAGCGTCACAATACCTTTCATTATATCTCTAAGAGAGATTTCGTCCGCTTCTTCTTCTTCAACTGACCTGAGTTGCTATTCTCCAGGTATCTTGCGTGGCGTTCAGGGTGGAGAGACACGTCGTTCCCTTTTATTTGGAGTGGAATTGTCCATGGCGTAACTGTTGTCTTTGTTAGCAGCTGCTTCTTTGTTTTCCCTGAGTCAACTCTCTGCTTGAGTGGCTTATTAATGTTCTGGGAAGACATTCCGGTAATTTTGGTGGAGAATTAACTTAAAAGATAAGATAAAATTAGGACTTGCACTGCAAGCTCTAGAAACATGGCCACTCAACCCGCCATCTTGTCCCCGCCCCCTGACATTGTTCAGTGGTTGTCAAACATCTGAGTTTTGGTGGTTAGCGTTAGCATAGCTAGCATCTGGCATCCTTCAACAGAATACCTGTGAACAGCCATTTTCCATTGGAACTGTGGGCTAAATAGTCCCACAGACTGTTCTCTGGATGTACCAACTGTGTTAGCAGACCGTCAAACTTCCAGCAGTGGCTCGCTGTTTCATTCTCATCTCTGAATATTTAGGTTCACCCAAAGGGGTATCATTGAATAATTATTTTCTTTTTAGTATCAATTATGTCTAAATAAAGATTTGACAACTAGGCAAGGCCAGTATGAAATTATGAGGGTATGATAACCTTAGGTAAAAATATCACAGTTTCGAGGTATCACAGTATTATGATTACAGTCTGAAAAATTTTTATTTTGCATTTTCTTTAGCATGCTTGACGTGAATGCGTTGGTGATGTGCTTTTTAAATTTTTACTGAACTGTTGTCCAACCTTCACCCTTTGACATCTCTGTTGCTGCCAGATCCACCACTATGTTAAAAGAACAATTAGGAATTGAACTGGAATTTCAAATTAGCCTAACTCCATAATCTCTATAGTCACAGTCAGCTTTATTTGTCTTTGGAAGCTGTTTTTAGATCACAGGTGTGATGCTGAAATTTAATTTCCCTCCTGCATGTGTGTTTATACTTGATTACTTTTTTTTTTTTTTTTTTTGCACATAACACAATTATGCTATACTGATAAAGTTTACATCTGATAGGAAACTGTGTTTCCACTGCTTTAATAGGCAAGACAAATCAGGTTATGCTGTGCACTACAGTCATCTTTTTTATCAGGTCGGGAGTTTGTATTGTGTTTTAGATTCCGAGACAGTGTTTGAGGTAAAGAAGATTATAAATATAAATGGTATTCACACAGAAACAACCGAAATCACAAGTATGAGCATGTGTATATGAAATGCACATTCAACCAAAGACCTGCTCAGGTAAAGTTACGGAGGCACTCGATACGTTTGCCTTTCAATTAAAATTAATTACATGCACAACCCAACAACTCCAAAACACTCCTGCAGACAAGTTGTGACCAGTCCAATATGCCACCGTAACATGGTGACATTTGGTTCACTAATGCTAGACACTAAAGGCAGCTTCATTTCAAGACCGCATTCACTTCACCTTGAATTTAGCAAATAGTGATGTGTCACTTCCTCTGGCTGCCACTGTCCCTAAAGCACCTTTTGCATGTAGGGCAATGTTCTTCCCAAGTTGCCATCTGTCTTCTTATGGTAGCCAAAATATTCTGATTTAGCAAACTTTATTCCTTTAGACCAGGCATGCGGCCGGGGAGGGGGACTTTGAGAGCAAGCAGCTGTGTGCGGAGGGAGGGGTCATGATACTACAGCTAAACATGCTCAGTAGGATTTGACCAGCACTTTATTTCTGATCAGACTTAAAAAGCGCTGATACCGCAGAGATGGCATGACAGCAAATTTCAGTGGTTTTGAAACCGTGACATTTTCATACCATGGTATACCTTGAAACCGGTAAACGGCCTATGCCTGTTGACAGCCATAATTTACACATGATTTTGTTAAATTCAAGCACAGTTTAACAACTGATGTAGTTCCTTTAAACCTGGAAACAATCATTACTCACCTTTCTTTTCTCAAGGAGCGCAAGTTTGGCTTGTGTAGCTTTGATGGCCTGGTATGTTTTTCTCTTTTTAAGAAGATATTCAGGAACTAACTTGATCACCTTCTTTGACCTAGAAAAGATTGGATCAGAAAACACACAAGTTAAATCAAACAGATTATTCCCAGTCACAGTATCAATTTATGTTTGGTATATTTCTATTGGCTGCAGTCAGCCACATGGTAACCAATAACCAATGCTCATCCTTGAAAGCAGAGCGTGCCTGTTGAGCCGAGAACAAGTTTGCAAAACAAAAAGTAGGATCTACACTGTACACTATAGCGAGGGTTGCCACGCATCCTGTAAAGTACAGACTTGTCCTTTATTTGGTCGTTAAATGATGCAATTAAGAGAAAAACATTTACTTTTTAATATAAATATACATTTTCTTGATTAAAAATGTTTGTTACAGCTTTCTGTATTTTATTTAGAAATGTTGACATTTTTGAGGAGTAGTTTTCAGTGATCATTTCATAAATTCTATTATATTTTGCTAATGTGGTTTAACTGTCTGGACAACCTGACTTCCTTTCAAGTCTAAGGACAGGCGGTAAACAAATTCTGTTCAGTTTAATTAACTCGTTTAAGTAGGGCAGGACAATATGGCTGAAAAATGTATCACAATATAGTCGTTTCATATCAGTCGATATTGATAAATATTTATTCATTTTTTGTTTTAAATATCTGAACTATTGGCGTGACCTTTCCTGTTATATCTACCATTTCCTCCCTTCACTAAATGTCGTTTTATTTTTAAGTAGTTATGAGGCACAGTTGTTGTTGAGTGAGTTAGTTGATGCCACCAATCTAGCCTAGCTTAGTGGGCTGTGAGAGGTTGAGCAGCTGAAGCCTGTCCTCTGCCTACATCCCCCAGAATGCTGTGCGGTTCTGGATGGGAGTTCAGCGAAATTATTGAACATTCTATCAGATGTATTTTCTATTGATATTGATCACATGTCTATCATGATATATATTGTTACTAATTTGCTGCCCAGGCCTATGGTGAAGCTTTGTGTATCCAGAGGTGAGTAGAATTAAGTTACATCTACTTGAGTAACTTTTAGGGAAAACAATACTTCAAGGAGTAGTAAATAAGGAGAACATAATTTTGAATGAAATGGCTCTCCATAAAAAGTAATACTGTTATTAAATTGTTCATAAATATTACATGAAATAAATAAATGTCCCCATGAAATAAAGAAAAATTTATATTTAAAAAAGAAATGTTTAGCTTACTTAGTTTTTGTTTATTCATTTCATAATGGTGTTTTATTTTTGTGATAGTTTTATTTTGTAAAGCTACTTTACGTATTACATGGATTTTTTATTTCATGTTCTTATATTCAGTGAGGGGATGAAGTGCTTGAACTGATGTCCCAGGGCAACAAAAGGGGTGGAATATCTTTGTGGAGTTTGAAAGGAACTTGTCTCCGTATAGCTTATAGAGTATATATAATAAATAATATATATAATATATAGAGTATAGCTTAACTCCCCCGCTTATAAGGGAAAGCCAGGAATGTCATGGCGATGCAGGGAACACAAAGTCTGTCAGAGATAAACCACCTTGGCGCGACACCGGGATGTCAGTTCAAGCCTTATACAGCCTCACATGTTCCACCCTCATGCAGATGCACTGAAGTTCGCCGGATCTCTGTTCACTGGACTCGGACCAGAGCCGCGCCACAGAGAAAACTCCGCCCCCTCATTTGAATATGACAACATGAAATAAAAGAAATAAATTTTGAAATAAAAATAAATAAGGTAAAGATTTTGTTTTTAATATTCATTTTGTTTTATTTCATGAAATATTTATTGATAACAGTATTTATTTTATTTTGAATGAAACGGCTATTCATAACTTTTTACTTCTACTTGAGTAATAATACTATGAAGTAGAATTTTTGGCTCCTCTACAAACTGTGAGTAACTTCACTGAATGAAAAACAAACGCGTTTTAACCAAAAATGCACCAGACACAGACCTGCAGCCCCTAACCGTAAATGCTAAATTTGCAAACATTTTTTAATATGAATTAGCATATAACGTCATATTTTTGGCTGTCTGATGACATCATTTTAAAATATTTAATCAGATGTTATGATCAGTTATTTAGTACTTTAGGAGCCTTTTTACCAAATACTTTTTTTTAAAACTGTTAATTAAAGCTTAAATAATTTGTTGGATGGTTACTTTTTACTTGATGAAAATATGTTGAAGTAGTGCTACTCTTAATGGAGTATAACTTTTGGGTGCTTTATTATTTTTGAAAGAAAGAGATCTATAATGTAACCCCCCCCCCCCCCCCCAGTTGCTGGTAAGGTTGATGATGCTCTGATGTTCAGAAGGTGCCAACAGGACTAAAACATGCAGGATCCGGGCCCTTGAAGACCGACAGACACCACTGGTCAGGTCTCTGAACGGCCCTGGCAGGAGACCATGCCACCAATCTTTAACACTAGCACATGTATCGCTATTAGAATATAACATATAGCCAAGTTAATTCATTTTCACAAATCCTCACGATTTTACTACATATGGATTAATCACCTTTATTAAATACATAAAGGTAAAACGCTTTGCGAAATGAAACTACAAGCAACACTTAGCCTACAGTTTTACGCATCGCCCCGCGACAAATTTGGTTTTCAGCCACTAAGAAATGCGAAAGCTTTCCTCCAGCCAACCCAACAACGAACGGAGAACGTGAAGAGCCCAGGATGGCTTTGGATAGAACAACTTACCCCGACTCGGCCATGCTTTCAGACCTAACTGCTTCGCCTCCACCAAGTCGGCCGGAATCGGAATTACGTCTTATGACGTAAAGTCTTTTGGTCACATGGCCTGAAAAAAAAAAATCTTACTTTTTCAAAAAACATTTAAACAAAATAGAAGATAATGGGAAATCTAATAAAATCGGGTGCGTTTCATTAAAATGTATTTTGGTTAAGAAACACCGTTTAGTATTGAATGTCAGTGTGAGGGTCACCTGGAAACTTTTTGTTTACGTGTTACAACCGACTGGAATTTGTTGATGGTCCCCAAGTGAATCAACGCATTCACGAGTATGCATTGTGGCACCGCTCCTAAAGAAGAGCCGGCTCTTTCGGCTCTTACTTATGTATTTGTTCTGTTACGAAAGCAGACATTCTTATACTTTTGTCCAATATTTTAATCAAAGTTTTTTATTTTTATTGAACACAAAAACAAACGAATCTGCAAACACTGCAAACACATCTACCTAAGAGAACCGTAATAATAATAATAATAATTTATCATATTATATATCTTTAAACTGCAGCCAGATGCTGCTTCATTTACAGGTGTCTGTCATATTCATGTGTTTTTGCGGTTTTTTGCAGTCTTCTCCTCATCTCTGTCTACTGACTCAAGGGATGGACAGATTCTCCACCTGACTGTCACCTGTCCAATTCTCTGTTTTTCACATAATCCAATCATGTGGTTGGCCACAAGGCCATTATGCTACCAATTAAAACAAAGTTCTGCCGTGAGCAGGGCGAAGTAACTGAGAGTGAGAGCTCAGCAGCAAAGGGAAAAAGAGTGGGGAGCTTGCGTTCACCTGATGCGAGTCAGCTGTTTATAATCTTCTGTGCACCACCCACCACTGTTCTGGAGTGGGTACCCAGAGTCTCACTCACTGCTGTCTCTGTGACAGCACACGGCATGAAAAGTCATTGTGAAGCATAGAGAGAGTGCTCGTTGAATACTCAACCTAAATCTAACTTCACTGCAAGAATAAAATCATATATTTGGAGAAAAGGAGAGACGCTATCCAATCAAAACGGTTTGAGGGTGGAGTTGGTTGTCTGACCCAGCCCACTATCCGACCACGCCCCATACCTTGTTCCACAAGTCTGAACTTCTTCCAGTCTGCAGCCAGACCCAGAGCTGGACTGGGACAAAAACAAACAAACAAACAAAAAAGAAAAAGGTGGCTTTTTGTGGCTCACCATCATTGTTCAGACTTGATCTCTGCAGATGATCTAATGTTTGGAAGGTGTTGGTCATGTTAGATCTGAGCTAAAACCAACAGCATTTAAGACACAGCACATCCTTCTGACAGTCAAAGATGGTGGTTGTAGTGTGAGAATTGGAGTCTGCTTTGCTTCCTTAAGAACTTGTCATAACTGATTGAATTATTATGTCGGATTATCTTAAACCCTCCAGCGTGGCTGAACTACAACACTTCTGCAAGGGAGACTGGGCGGAAATTCCTCAGTAGTGATATTAAAGACAATTGTTGTTGCTAGGGGTGGCACAACTAGTTATTAGGTTTGAGGGGCAATTACTTTTTCACATAAGCCCAGGTTGGTTTGGATAATTTTCTCCCCTTAATAAAACTGTCATGGTTTTGTTCAGATGCCTGAGCCACATGCTCAAATATTCTCAGGAAACCAAAGGAAAGTTTTAGGCAGAGAAACACAAAGGAGATTATCATGGATCTGGCCTGGTCATTGCCTTCCTGTGCAATTCTGCCCAGCTCTGATCTCCCTTCACTGCTCCGTCTGGGCTTTCTCCCACTGAGCTGGATTCCTCTGGTAGAATTTCAACCTGGCCGATCAGCAAACAGAAGGAGACGTTGTGAACGATGACGTCGATTTTCTGCGCTGTCCATGCCTCCAGGAAGCAATCGTTTCTCAACAGCCGAGAGGCTGGACCCTCTGGACGAAGCAAAGCGTAGAACAAGGGGCTGCTTTTTACCAGGCTAGCATGGAGCAAACACAGACAAGAATTGCAAGGAAACTCAGAGGGCTTAGGTTACCACTTAACACTCAAGCATTGAAGGACTGGTAGCCATCTTCTCATATTCTCCAGGTAATTACTCTGATGGAGAAGAGGTGCACAGAAGCACACCTTCTCAGCTCTGCCCTCCAGGCTCAGCAGCTCCAGTCCCACTGTGCTCACTAGTGCAGACCTAAAGCTTTAGAAAAGCACACCAACGCCCCAGATTTCTGACAGATATAGTTTGAAAACTGCCTTTTTTTTAATACTTTCAAGTAGATTTTTTCAGATTAAAATCTTTGGCCTGATTTGGTGGAGTATCATGTTTTAGTTTCACATTTCATATAAACTGTATTTAAATTACTGTTTTTGTAAAATAACTTAAATATAAAACAAATATAAAACTTTTCAGTTGGCAGTTGACATGCAAAGCTTAGCAGGAATGGATGAAAACATTTAATTTTCAGTAGGACTGGCAGCAACACTGAGCAACACTAGAGCTGCTTTTCTCTGAAGGAGGAACTGCTCACAGCCTCAGTGGTTTGGACCACATGCTGCATTGCCACATGGATGTTTAGGGTTTATTTTTGTCGCGTTTCTTTGTTTCCTTGGTATCTGTCAGCTATGTTCTCCCTGTGTGCCACATGGTTGAGCTAAGCTAGTATTTAAAGGGGCAGTATTATGTATTTTCAAGGCACATAGTGCCATTTTATAGCACAATCAGGTAACTATGCTACCTTTAGTTATTACAAAAAGGTTGTATATATCAAATATGACATAAAACAAATTTGACTTTGTAATTTAACGCCTTAAAATTGGGCCTCTGTCTCTTTAAGAAAGTCCTGCTCTTTCTGAAACTCCGCCTTCAGGAAGTCATCACAACAATGCTCCTCTATTAACCTTTTAACAACATAACAAAAGCTTAGAAACTGCAGCTCCGAGGAGGAGCTGGGTCTCAAAGGTGGAGCTAGGTCCACCCATAGGATTTCTTAAACATGCATGAAAGAATAAAGGCAACACACAGGTATGTTTTTGATGAGGGAATAACATTATAACATGATGTAATGCTCAAAAAACTTAATTTTACATAATACTGCCCCTTTAAGTTACCTCTCGTGTCTGTTCTGAAGGAGGCAGCGACAGAGGATGGGAGTGTTTTTTTAGGGATGGTGTTACTGTGATAATCTGACACAGATCAGTATGAGTGATTAATCCTGAAGTTACGTCAACAAATTGATATAGAAGACCTTCTAGTGCCGGGCACACAGCAGCATTATAATAGGATCAAAGAGGGCAGAGACAAAAAGACATGTTAGCGATGGACAAAGAAAGGTTTACTCACCACTGACAGGAAAGAGTTAAAGTTTGCACCATCAAAGGGGAGTGTAAGCTCATTCCTCCAACATTTTCTTTCTACAGCCATTTATTGTATTTTTATTCCATGTCATTCATTGCATTAAACATGTATGCATCGTATGAGTGTTGCTTTTCTCCCTTTGGGATACTGTGTGCCATAGCAAGTGTAGTGAGTTGAAAGGAGGGAGAGCCCTTCTGCAAGCAAGCCTTGAGTCTTCAATAAATTCACAATGGAGAGAAGACATTTTGTGATCTGTTCTCAAATAAACTAATATGCAGAGTTTTTTTTTTTTTTTTTTTTTTTTTACTTAATTTCTTTCTTATGTTCGGTTATTCCTTTCTTTGAGGTTTCTTAAGTTGTGATTTAGAGTCTAGTTATTGTTAAGTTGATCTCTTTGATACGCCTCCCTGGTTATATTTTGACTTTTACTTTTTATATTTTTGGGTGAATAAAACGCCACTCATTTGTTTTATTTTACCAGCTGTGTCCTCTATGCCTTACTGCTTGGGCCGTGACAATTGGTGCTGGGAGTCAGGATCACCCAGTACAAGACAAAGATTCTGTATTTTTTCTCTCTCTCACATTTTCAGGTTTTTTTAAACTAGACTTTTTTTTTCTTTTGGATTTTTTTCCCTCTTTGTCAAAAAAAAAAAAAAAGACTGCATTGTGGTGGCAAGAGTGATATGCTCATTAAATGTGTGGAGAAGAGGTGGAAAATGCAGTCTGGAACAGTTGAAGGCACTGAGGGAGAGAAGGAGGAGCTTACCTTGTGTGATCTGGTAGCTTTGCTGCATGCTCATATCGGGCAACAGCAGGCATGAGATGCAAAACAGAGTGAGATTAAACAGAACAAGAACAGTGATTCAGACCCGTTGACACCAGTTAAAGCTTCTGCGGTCCGAAAAACAAGCCAGAACATCACCATCACATTCTCTAATAGCCACCCACTAGAAACTGACAAGTTTTGCTCAGCAGCCGCAAACTGAGCTAACTCCAATGCAGCCATTTTACCTGCATTTCAGTTTTTTTAAATGGTAGATGGCCTGTACTTATATAGTGCTTTACCAAGTTCAGAGGAGCCCAAAGGGCTTCACACTACATTCAGCTTCACACACTCATTCACAAGCTGGTGACAAATAGATAACAAAATTGAAATATTAACTTAAAACAATAATATCAAACATTTCCTAATCAAAATGTGATATTATGGGCTAAAGCTTACTGATAGCAGAAATGAGAGTTGGGCTTTCATTTGATACTCTTGCTTAACAGAGTATCATATCCTCGGTGCACAAAGGAGTGCTATAGGAGATCCTTCCTCCCAGCAGCTGTTAGACTATATAACCATCATTGTTCCCAACAAACTCAATAAGTGTTTATTTCTGGGTTTCAGATGACGTAGTGTCGATGTCACGAAATGCAGATGGAGAGCAGGACGTAAATGCAGTAATACACAAGCCCGTTTCATTCTGTTGATTCAGAATCAAAATGCGTAATTTCTGTGCTGTGTACGGTTGTTGCAACCACTCTAATTGGGAGAAAGAGAAACATTTTTTTCATGTTCCAAAAGTAGTGAGTCACAAGGGAGTTAATTTATAAAAACTTACAGAAAAAAGACAACAGAAATGGATCAACAATCTACGGCTAAAAACAGGAGGTGCAGAAACGGACAGTGCAAGAGTTTGCAGCGACCACTTTCTAACAGGTAAGGATGGTATCGTTTATTAAAGCGTATTTTCAGATATTTTATCAGAGAATTACTTAGACAGACAAATATTGTTTTTAATGGGGTTGTCTTTGCGAATGGTTGACCTGCATTGGAGAGATGCAGTATGACTCAACATCAACATATACCATGTTGATGCGATGACTGAATTTGGGTTTACAGAAGCTAAATAAACTACTTACAAGTAGCCTACATCCAAGCACACAGAAATGACAGGGGTTAACTCGTTGTTAGTGTTAGCATTGTAATCTTGTGCTATTATTACCTATAATAGCACAACTCACTACTCACCCGGCCAGAAACAAGGCGACAGCCATTTAAAGCTTCTTTGGATCCTACTTGGCTAACCCAACCTGAAACTAAATAACTATAGGCTTCGAAGCTTTTGAAAGCTTTCATCTGGCTCACCGTATAATACAAGGTCTGCAGCACCAGATAGTTTGTTATGTAAAGCGCCTCCATGCCGGGTAAATCCTCCAGATTATATGACAAGTCTTTTTTATTAGGACTATATGAGTCATACCCTAAATCCACGCGTATTTCTTTTTTGCAACATCTCGTCTGTGTTTACCATGTAGACATTAGCGTACTCGCTGTCATCCATTTTGCTGTTTTGAGCAGGAGCAAATCTTCTTCTTCTTGAATTTTTTATGGTGGTTGGGAAACAGCTTTAAGTTGCATTACCGACACCTTCTACATCAGAGTATGAATTAAATGGATCAAATACATAACTCTTAAATTATTTCCAAAATACCCGTTTTTTAAAAGTAACTAAAAATGCTGTCAAAAACTATATCCCCAGATCACCTTTGAAGCAATTCCCTTATCTCTGGTTTACTTTTATTCTTATTTCAAGTTATAAATAATAGCTCTCTTTCACTTGAATATATCCTACATTCTGATAAAATATATTCTATTGTCTCTGGATTAATGTGTGGTAAAAATAAATAAATAAAATGAAATAAAACTGTGGTACGTCTCACCCTGGTGATCATCGGGGAGAGGAGCGCGGACTTTAATTGGTTTCGGATTGAGGCTGCCTTATAGTTCTGTTTTGTTATTTGAAAGGTCCTTGTGTATAGTTATGGCTCAGCAGCGCAAGCATATATCACATTGCGTTTTTAAATGCTTATGATCATTTCAATCTATGGTTATGTAGTAAACGATCTGAGAGAATCAGTGGGGCTTCAGTTCCCTACCTCAATGTCTGTGTTGCCATTTCGCCTTTGTTTCCAATAGCTAGACAGCACAAGTTTGATAACAGCTTAAAAGCTGACCACTCAGAAAGAGTGAAAGCCAGAAATGTGTGAATATATATATATATATATATATATATATATATATATATATATATATATATATATATAATAAATTCCTATGTTGGAGTTTTTAATAAGAAATCAGAATTGCCTGAAATCCATATCGACAGGTCAGAGCTTTACAAAAACTGCAGGTCAGGAATTGGCCACAAAACTCTGATTGGTGCATTTCGACTTATATATGACGATAGGGAATTTATTTATTTATTTATATATATATATATATATATATATATATATATATATATATATATATATATATATATATATATATATAAAGTTCCCTTCTCACCCTCCACGGGTGGTCTTTCTCAACCTCTGAGCTCGGGTCCTCTACCAGAGGCCTGGGAGCTTGAGGGTTCTGCGTAGTATCTTGGCTGTGCCGAGAACTGCGCATTTCTGGACTGAGATGTCTGACGTTGTTCCTGGGATCTGTTTTAGCCACTGCTCCAGTTTGGGGGTGATTGCCCCGAGGGCCCCGATGACCACAGGCACCACTGTGGTCTTCACCTTCCAGGCCTTCTCCAGTTCCTCTCTGAGGCCCTGGTATTTCTCCAGTTTCTTGTGTTCCTTTTTCCTGATGTTGCAATCGCTTGGTATTGCTACATCCACCACAACGGCTTTCCTCTGTTTATTTTATATATATATATATATATATATATATATATATATATATATATATATATAAGCAGCTGGGTAGCTCAAGTCACCCGACCTTCACCCGGGACACCGGGGTTCCAATCCAGGCCGGGTCGCTTTGTTGAGATATCCAGTGTGGGTCCTTAAGCAAGATCCTTCGCGCTACTGCCTACCTCATGATGAGAGACAAAGGAATACACGCCATGCCAGCTCAGATGTCACCCGGTCAAACAAGGTCTGCGTCAGGTGCTGGGGAACCAGGGCACCTTCACGAAAATGGGTTACTGGAAGAAGACGGAATTGAGCGAGAGGTGAAAACTTGGATCTGTTGGAATGCTACTACTCATGTAACCCTAGTCAGAGGGGTTACATGCAAAGAATGCGGGAGGAATGTTTACGTCGACATCCCCATTCAACACTAACTGCCAAACAACTAGTAGCTCAGTGTTCCAACATCCGCAAATGGCAAATGCTGTCACAACTTGAGATAGACGAGGTACAACACAAATGCTACGGCAAGGGGGAGCCAGGACGCCAGGTCAGAGGGGAGTTAGCTTCAACTCCCCACCCGGAGATTGGGTATGCAGCCCCAATAATGAACGAACCATCAAAGCTGAACGAGGCAGCAACTGACCTGAGAGGTAGGATCGTGGCCCGAATGAACACCAGGCAATCCCGATGCCAATTACAACGGCTGAGTGAAGTACCATCAGAAAGTCTCATTGAAGATGTGAATGCAGCATTGAGAACGATCCCTACCAACACCATAACGGAAACCAATGAGCTGGTGTACAACTCAGCATCAGTGATCCTTGAGATGCTTGGCTATAGGAGCAACCATGAGATTCAATACCCACCATGGAAAAGACGGTTAGAGGCTAAAATCAAGGTAACAAGGAGGGAAGTGAGCCAATTGTCAGAGCTCCAAAGAGGTGCAATCAAAAGACCAGTACCCAAGCGGTACAGCCAGATGCCCATACCTGAAGCGCTCGAAACTGCCAAACAAAGGCTCCAAGCCTTGCCCAGTCGCCTAAAGAGGTACACGAGAGAAAATGAAGCCAGGAGGATTAACTGGCTCTTCTCCACCCAACCAGCTAAAGTGTACTCTCAATGGCAGGGTAATAACAACAGAGCAGACCCACCAAGGCTGGAGACCCAACAGTACTGGAAAGGCATATGGGAAAGGGAGGCGACCCACAACAGCAATGCACAGTGGCTAATCTCTCTACGAGATGACCACAGCAACCTCCCTGAGCAAGCCCCAGTAACTATCACAGTGGCAGATGTCCAAGATAGAGTCTCAGGTATGAAAAACTGGACAGCACCAGGTCCTGAAGAAACTCACTCACAGCTCAAATGAACCAGCTGCTACCCTGAATGGTTAACTGAAGGGCGCACAATCCTGATCCAGAAGGATCCCTCAAAGGGTTCGGTCCCATCCAACTATCGGCCAATAATCTGGCTCTCTACAACATGGAAGCTCATGTCAGGCATCATAGCAGCTAAGATAGGTGGGCACATGGATAAATACATGAGTACAGCACAGAAGGGCATCGGCATAAATACCAGAGGAGCCAAACACCAACTCCTGGTAGACCAAACAGTCGGCCGAGACTGCAAAACCCAACACACCAACCTGTGCACGGCTTGGATTGATTACAAGAAAGCCTATGATTCAATGCCACACACTTGGATCATTGAATGCTTAGAGATGTACAACATCAACAGGACTCTAAGAGCCTTCATTGCAGCCTCGATGGGGATGTGGAAAACCACCCTTGAAGCCAATTGCAAGCCAATTGCACAAGTGTCCATCAAATGTGGCATATACCAAGGAGACGCTCTGTCCCCACTGCTGTTCTGCATAGGTCTGAACCCCCTCAGCCAAGTCATCAACAAGACTGGCTACGGATACCGACTCAAGAACGGAGCCACCATCAGTCACCTCCTCTACATGGATGACATCAAGCTGTACGCTAAGAGCAAACGAGACATCGACTCACTGATCCACACCACCAGGATCTACAGCACTGACATTGGGATGTCATTCGGACTAGAGAAGTGTGGTCGGATGGTTACACAGAGAGGGAAGGTCATCCACACAGAAGGGGTCTCACTCCCAGAGGGAACAATAGCAGACATTGAGGACAGTTACAAGTACCTGGGAATACCACAAGCAAATGGCAGCCTCGATGAGGTCACAAGGAAAGGAGCCACAGCCAAATACCTCCAACGAGTAAGGCAAGTCCTGAGAAGCCAGCTCAATGGCAAGAACAAGATCCGTGCGATAAACAGCTATGCCTTGCCAGTAATCAGATACCCTGCAGGAATAATAAGCTGGCCAAAGGAAGAGATAAAGACCATGGATGTTAAAACTCGGAAACTACTAACCATGCATGGAGGGTTCCACCCTAAATCCAGCATCCTGAGACTATACACGAGCCGTAAGGACGGAGGCAGAGGACTAGCGAGTGTGAGAGCCACTGTCCAGGATGAAACATCCAAGATCCATAAATACATCAAGGTCAAAGCCTCAACCGACGATGTGCTCAGCGAATGTCTCAAACAATGGGGACCAGAGGATGAGGTGCTGGAGGAACCATCATGGGAGGATAAGCCCCTACATGGGATGTACCACCGACAAATAACTGAAGTGGCTGATATCAGGAAATCCTACCAATGGCTGGAAAAAGCTGGACTCAAGGACAGTACAGAGGCACTCATCCTGGCTGCACAGGAACAGGCCCTAAACACCAGAGTGATAGAGGCACAGATCTACCACACCAGACAAGATCCAAGGTGTAGATTGTGCAAAGAAGGCCCCTGAGACAGTCCAACACATAACAGCAGGGTGCAAGATGCTGGCAGGGAAAGCGTACATGGAACGTCATAACCAAGTGGCGGGCATAGTGTACAGAAACATCTGTGCAGGATATGGACTGGAAGCCCTGAGATCAAAGTGGGGCACACCCCCAAAGGTGGTGGAGAATGACCGAGCTAAGATCCTGTGGGACTTCCAGATCCAGACAGACAAAATGGTAATGGCGAACCAACCGGACATCGTGGTGGTGGATAAACAACAGAGGAAAGCCGTTGTGGTGGATGTAGCAATACCAAGCGACTGCAACATCAGGAAAAAGGAACACGAGAAACTGGAGAAATACCAGGGCTTCAGAGAGGAACTGGAGAAGGCCTGGAAGGTGAAGACCACAGTGGTGCCTGTGGTCATCGGGGCCCTCGGGGCAGTCACCC
The DNA here is from genome assembly GCA_014839685.1 of Anableps anableps. Taxonomy (NCBI): domain Eukaryota; kingdom Metazoa; phylum Chordata; class Actinopteri; order Cyprinodontiformes; family Anablepidae; genus Anableps; species Anableps anableps. Next base: position 4,164,351 of record CM026086.1, read on the forward strand.
CCAAACTGGAGCAGTGGCTAAAACAGATCCCAGGAACAACGTCAGACATCTCAGTCCAGAAATGCGCAGTTCTCGGCACAGCCAAGATACTACGCAGAACCCTCAAGCTCCCAGGCTGAGAAAGACCACTCGTGGAGGGTGAGAAGGGAATTTTTATATATATATATATATATATATATATATATATATATATATATATATATATATATATATATATATATATATATATAGAGAGAGAGAGAGAGAGAGAGAGAGATAGAGTGGTGAGCTGTTGTGCTGTATGGATTTTTTTTCCCTAAATATGCATCCTGCACTCTTAACCCAGATGTTAATTGTAATTAAACTTTAGTAATCATTACTTATTTGTTATGTTTAGTAAAAATGATAACTGGAGGTTTTAATTGTATTTTAACTAGAAAAGATAGGAAAAGAATAAGGCAAGATTTTAAGGTAGATAAGAGATTGCTTTTATTACAAAGAATTGTTTGGGATTTTAAACTGGTGGACTGTTTTAGAACAATACGTCCTGGAGAGGAGGGCTACCCCTGGTATAGTGATGGTAGTTCGAAAGCCTCTCGTTAGATTACATATTCATACGGGATTGTGCCCTAACTGATGCTAGATTGACACCGGTTTTCTTTTCTGATCACCTCCTTCTGTCCTGCCGTCTTTCACTTTCTTTAGGTGTGACGAGAGGTTTGTGGAAACTCAACTGCTCCCTCCTGGAAGACCAGTCTCTGGCCAGCCAGTACAGGGAGCAGTACCACGAGTGTCAGACCCTCAAAGACCTGTACAAAACACGAGCACAGTGCTGGGAAATGGTGAAAGGTAGGACCCAGACTTTCTTCCGATGTGCGGGAAAAAAGAAAAAGAGAGACAAGAGATGATGGGGCTGCAGAAATGTTTACAACGGTATCATTTTTTAAATCAACAAGGCATGGATTTTAAAGAAGAAATAAAAAAAGATATGTTGATTTTTAGCAGCGATAAAGAGCGAAGCTGTAAGGACTCACTGGGAGGACCCGGAAATTCAACCACACGCAGAAGTACGTAAAGGAAAAACAAGTTTATTTAGTATCAGGAACTGGTAGCAGCTCAGGAAGAATCAATGAAGGTCTCCACAAGGGAATCCAACGCAGCACCAGGGGCTAGACGATAATCAGGCAGAGGTTATACACGGAGAGGCAGAGAGAGCAAACTTAACTTGAGGGTCAGGCAATACTCGGTGGTCGTGAAGCGGAGCTTGAGTCAGGGTCCAGAAATCCAGAACCAAAGGAATCCGTAACGGGCTTGGCAGGAGGGGAAGATCCGTGGACGGAAATGGGTCGAAGAAACACAAGAAGGCAAGGCATGAAACGCTGGATTTCTACTGGCTCGTGGCTGTCGATAATCTGGCAGGGAGGCAGGGGCTGAGAGGAGTTAAGTAGAGCAGGGCCCAGGTGGCACAGATCAGCAGTCAGGTGACACAGGTGAGTAGAATGAAAACTAATTACAGCATGGGCAGGACCAAACATGAATCATAACAGAAGGAGTGATTTTAAGAAGCAGAGAAAGAGAAATGGGAGAAGGAGAAAGATGTTTAAGGTACTTTTTTAAGAGAATTATTAACAATCTAAGTTTTATTTCTGAACTTAAGACAGAAAGCAGACATATAGGGTCAAAGACCAAAGAAATGAAAGACGTAATCTAAGACTTTTATAGTGAACTATATATATAGAAGAGATAGTTTACAAAGATAACATAAAAGAAACTCTAAATGTCCTTGAAAAAACCGTCTGAAAAACTAGTTTTTTAGTTAAAGACTTTACCCTTTTAGAACTCTATCAGTCTTTGAAAAGCTTCCAGAGAGGGAAGTCCCCAGGCCCAGATGGACTTCCTCTTGAGTTTTATTTAACCTTTTGGGATATTTTAGCATCTGATTTACTTGGTGTTTTTACAGATTTTAGTAAACTGGACAGACTCCCAGATAGTTTCAGAATAGGGGTAGTAACACGTTTATATACAGATAAAAATAAGAAGGATTTAAGAAACTGGCGACCCATCACCCTTTTTAAATGTAGACTGTAAAGTTTTTAGTAAACTTTTTGCTACAAGAACGCGTGTTGGGGGATTTAATCTAACCAGATCAAACCTGCACAGTCCAAGGAAGAAAGATCACGGACAGCCTCATACTGATCCAAGACACCATCTGTTTTGCAAGAGGCAGAAATATGCGATTAGTAGTCCTGAATTTAGATTTTGAGAAAGCTTTTGATTGGGTCTCGCACCAGTACCTGTTCTAGGAACCGCAAAAAATGGGGTTCCCTGCTGTATCGAGACATCACTAGCAAATTTGTGGTTAACGGGTATCTAACAAAAGCAGTGAAAATAAAGTTCGATAAGAATGGGGGAGGGGAGGCAAACTGGACAGACATAATTCGAAAAGTAAAACAACGACTAGCATTTTGGGGACTGAGAGCACTGCCTATTGAGGGCAAGAGTTTAATCATCAAAGCAGATATCTTACCTTTGCTTTTACTAACTAGTTCTGTTTTTAATTCCACATAGGAGAGTGATTTCAGAATTGCAACGTGTCTTTTTTTTAATTTCCTGTGGAGCTCCAAATGGGAAAGGATCAGGAGAGCTGAAGGAGAAGGAAGGAAAAGTGGTTCCAGACCTGTACCCTCTTTCTTGGGAGCCATTATACAAGCATCCACCTAAAACAAGCCACAAACATTTCCAGCAACCCAAAGACAAATCCCATGACCAGATTCTGGATTGGATCATCCCTCCGAAAACTGAAGCTGCTCAAAACTGATTTTAGAACACCCGTGTCCTTTAATTTGCCACCAGCCTATGTTTTTATACAGAACTTTTAAAAACATTTTAAACTGGAGGAAGAAGAAGTGAGGATTTTATCTAATCATTGCTCTATTATTTCTGTTGTGCAGGACCGGGAGCCAGTGACTCCCGTGTGTGGCCTCCTGCATGGAGAGACCTCAACAGTTTGGCGCAATGTGAGCCATCCCAGGCTTTCAAACAAACTCTGGGACTTGTCATGGATAGTGGCTCACAGTATTATCCCAATCAGGTCCGTCATGCACTCCTGGGGCATGTCAGCGACGTCCACCTGCCCACGCCCGAGTTGGTGAGGTACCTGCTCTGGAGTGCATCGCTGCTGTAGACCTGTGGGCTCCTTGCAATTCCCATACTTGCCAGAAAAGGGGGTCCTCTCATCACAACTAGTGTTTTATGGGATGAGCCATGGAAAGCAAGAAGAAAAGAACTTTGCAGAGATGTGGCCCACCCTTGCTACCATCAAAGACGCCATATGGACCTCCAGAAACTTGCTGGTAAGAAAGCACATGGAGATCCTCCCCGTTGCTGTGATCTGGATGGCGGCAACTACAAGATGGGCTACCAGAGCTGCAGGTGGCAGGCCAAGGACACAGTCACAAAGAAGCATCACCTCTGCACCCATTTAGACGAAGGAGCTGGCACTACATGAAGAAAGGTCACAGCAGCGGCGGCCTGGCTCTCCAGGTGAAGCAGGTGAAAAGGAGCATCAGGGTGGGGATCCCCTCTGAGCACCAGCACTGTTTGGAAGAATGGGATGGTTTTTAAGCTTCGTAAGGAGTCATCCCGGTCCTGTACAACTTTTAAACATGCAGTACCATTTTAAAATGTCCTTTTTGCTTTCTCAGTGCCTTTTTATTTTAACTTAACTTTTTTTTTTTTTTTTTTTTTTTTTTTTTTTTTGAAGGAAATTGAACACACTTTATGTTTTGATGTCATGTTTTAAATGTTTGGGTATCAATAAACTATTTTGAAAGGAAAAAAAAATTCTATACAGCAACGTGTGTATTATGGAATCAATGTGATTAAGTCCTGTGCATTAATATCAGCGAAGTGCCTTGCTGGTATATGCGTCGCTTAAATTTTCTCTTATGTATAATTTAGTATTACATTCAGCACAGGTGAAAGATAGAAATAATTAAATGGGATAATATTATTAATACATTAGTTATTTACTTTGTGTGGCTACATAAGTTTAGTTTAAAATGATAATTTTATACAACTAGGAAATAAATTTATGTAAGCTAATCAGTTTTAGTAAAGACTCCAAAATGTGTTTGCTACATTACACTGCAGCCCAATTAATTATTTCATTAATTATAATTAATCTATTAAGTTAACTAAACCTATTTAGTTTCATCATTGTGTAAAAACTAGAACGGTTTAAGGCAACTGGTTTACATGAGACTTTCTAGTAAAGTCAACTAATCCGGGTTAAGAGTGTGATACAGTGGTATGAAAAAGTGTTTGCCTCCTTCCTTATTTTCTATTTTTTTGCATGTTTGTCACACTTAGTCAATAGTCAAGTTTATTTGTATAGCACATTTCAGTTCAGAGTGCTTACATCGTAAAAACACCAAATATGCAGCAAAATCATCAAGCAAATATTAATGCATCATAATCACAAAGATCATCAAGAAAATATAATTTGAAAATGTTGATCAATATTCTACTTCCTACTAATCAAAGGCAACTCTAAACTGGTGGGTTTTCAGCCTTGATTTAAAGGAACTCAGTGTTTTGGCTGCTTTGCAGATTTCTGGAAGTCTGTTCCAGATTAGTGGTGCATAAAAACTGAAAGCTGCTTCTCCATGTTTGGTTCTGGGGATGCAGAGCAGACCAGAACCAGAAGACCTGAGTGGTCTGGAAGGTTGATATAACAACAACAGGTCTTTAATGTATTTTGGTGCTAAGCCATTCAGTGATTTAAAAACTTTATAAATACTTTTAATCATTGAGATGTTCTTCAGGTGACAGAAGGCCGACTTTGTAACTGTCTTTATGTGTCTCTGAAGGTTCAGGTCTGAGTCCATTACTACACACAGATTTCAGGCCTGATCACTAGTTTCTAGCTGTAATAACTGAAGGTGCGGGCTGACTTTAGATCGTTCCTCTTTGGGTCCAATGATATAAACTTCAGTTTTGTTTCTGTTCAGCTGGAGATGCTCTGAAACACTGAAGTGTTTCAGAGCATCAAACTAATTTAAATTTTTAAATGAAGGTGATCATGATTAAGGTAGAAAAAATCCAAACCTACATGACCCTGTGTGAAAGAGTGATTGCCCCCCTGTTAAAACATAACTGGTTTATTATGCTTGAGTTCACTGTCTCCAGCCACACCCAGTCCTAATTACTGCTGCACCTGTTCTTAATCAAGACATCACTTAAATAGGACCTGGATGACAAAGTGAAGGACACCAAATGATCTTCTAAAGCTAGACATCATGGCAAGATCCAGAGAAGTTCAGGAACAAATGAGGAAAGAAAGTAACTGAGTTCTATCAGTCTGGAAAGGGTTACAAAGCCGTTTCTAAAGCTTTGGGACTCCAGTGAACCACAGTGAGAGCTGTTATCCACACATTGAGAAAACATGGAACAGTGGTGAATATTGCATTTAGGATGAATCAAATTACTGAACCTTTAAAACAACTCTTAGTCAGCTGTAATATGGAACATCATCCAGTGGGTGGTGCTATGGAGCCAGGTTTGGTGAAAAGACTTTCTAGCTTCCTATTGCCATGGTGATGATGAGTGCTCATGCTCATTATGGTCCCCTGCAGACTTGGTGTTCCCATAGTTAACCTGAGAGGAAACACAGCACAGGGGTCAGACTTGGGCTGAGCTGTTTAGTCTCCAGGGAACAATCAAAGTCCTCCTTTAAATAGACTGTACTTGATGTGACTTGCCAGCATGAACTGGTGCATGGGGAGTCAGAGTTTGGGCCAGCCATGCTTGTTTGAGCATCATTACAGTCAACATCTGTCTGATAGAAACAAGCCCAGAAGCATCTCATTACAGAAGCTCTTCGGCAGAAGTGTGAGCAGCAGATGGATGGATACACCATGCTGTTTTAGCTGTGGGACAGGAATGCTCCCAACCTTATACTGCAAAAAACACAAGACCTGATACATTAATACACTCATAACACTCTCACAAAGGTGTAGAAGAACCCTAACTACCCTGAAGTAACAAAGCTACATAGAAATATAAAATACTCCTGAAGTTTTAGCTCGATACAGTTAGAACAAACTGAATGTTTTGGGTGATCCAGTCTTTCAGAAAACTGAAAAACATCAAAACATCAAATGGCAAGGTGGGCAGAGCACTGACTATGTAGGATGTGTTCTGCTGGTGCTCTGATGGGACATGTCTTTTAATATATATTTTTGCAACACTATATACACTTTTCTCGAGCTGACTGGACTAATAGTGAATGTAAATACATGTCTGATGTGCAACTTGTAAGTACTGGTGTTAAACATGGGGAAAACGACTCTGACAAGGCTACTCACAGCAAAGCTGACCACGAAGCTCCCACTGAACCAGATGCTAACCAAGATACGGCAGTTGCTGGACGATTCACACACTGATCTCAACAGATTTGAGAACATTGTTTAGAAGCAGATTTCAATGGCTGTGACACTGCCAGAGACTAAAATTGTCTCGTTTGGGACTTAATGTATTAGTGGACATGTTATCCAAGATATGTGAAGGCTTGGATGGTCGCCCCAGACTAAACAATATCCGCCTGATGGGTGTACTGGAGGGATTGGAAGGCCATCAGCCAATTGAGTTTGTGTCTGCTCTGCTTCAGGATTTGCTCCGCTTTGATGCTAAACCTGTCCTTGACCTCTGGCTCATTGTACATTGCGGGCCAAGCCAGCAGAGGGAGACCCCCTGCACCCATTTGTTGCCCATGTTAATCTGTTTCAAGTACGGAATGAGCTTCTATGAAAAGCTCGTGAGTCATCGTCCTTACTCCACAAAGGAAAACGTGTGTTCATTTTCCCCGATTACACAACCTCAGTTGCTAAAAAATGCGCATCTTTTGCAAAAGTGAAAAAGGAACTCCACTCCTGCCCCGGAATTAAGTTTGGACTTCTCTTCCCTGCAACACAATGGATCACTGTTCCTAACTGGCAAATTTGCAAATTTGAGGACATTGCTCTGACTGCAGACTTTATAGAGAAAAACATTAAAACTGTTTCTGATCCGGCCACAGTTTGATTTAAGAGGTGTTGCTGCCCACATAACGATGGGACTACATTTTGTTTGGGCACTATAATACAATTAATATGCAATATTTTATTGCTCCTGATAGTGTCTTTTGAGAAATTTGTGGATATACAGCGGATATAATCCCAATTGTAGGCTCTTTATTTGGCTCTTGTAATATTGTTGATACAAACCAGTTGGCCTTCATGTGCCTTATTTTATACTAGTTTTTCCTGTTTTGTAAGATGCTTACATTTGGAAAGCAGATGTCTTCCACGTGAGTTCTTTTCTCTTATTTTTATCACTACAACTCAGTCTTTTCAGCAATTTGATTGTTTGCTTTCTAGTTGTTTGTGTGTTTTCTTCTCTTCATGCTTCTACAAAATCTTTTGTTCTATAGGTGGTGCATTTTCTATAAATTGTTATATTTATACCACATTCCCAGGAGAGTATGTCAGTAGTTAAGACTAATCTCTTAGTCTCAGGTAGGCTGGACTTTGTTTTTTGTTTTTTTGATTTCGTGCATCCCATTTGGGGGGTGCTTCTGCAAATGGGTTGGTTCATAAAGGAGGTTATGGTACAAGGGTGTATGTGTGATTTTGTTCTCTTTGTCTTTTTGTCTTTGTATGATTTTTTTTCTTTGAGGTGACCAGGGTGATTTTTGTTTACATTTTTCACTTTACTCTTACCCATGGTTGCTCTTCATTTGACTCCAGCAACGGCAATAAGACAAGAGATCTATTTCACCAGCTTTAACTGGAAGGGGCTCAACAGTCTTATAAAGCGTAGTAAGATACTATATCACATGCAACAATAGGGGGCACATATAGCTTTTCTACAAGGGACACACCTGAAGAATGCAGACCATGTGAAGCTAAAGCACAGCTGGGTTAGTCAGGTTTATCATTCCTCTTTTAACAGTAAATCTTGAGGAGTGGCCAATTCTGATCAGTAAATCTGTCCCCAATGTGCACTCTCAAATAATTTCTGACTCTTGTGGTAGATATGTTATCATTACCAGTATCATTTGCAATATCCCAGTGGCAATGGCCAATATATATGCTCCCAACTGTGGTGACGAATACTTTTTTAAATGTATTTTCCAGCTACTCCCTGATCTGTCCACATACCATATAATACTGGGAGGAGATTTTAACTGCTGGCTTGATCCTCAGTTAGATCACTCATCAAACGCGCCCACGCCTTCGTGCTTGTCCAAAATCATCAACTCATTTATGTCTGAATTTAATGCCCATGATGCCTTGTGCTTTCTCCACCCCTCTCAGAAGGTCTACTCGTTTTTCTCCCCAGTCCACCACAGCTTTACGCATATTGATTTTTTCTTGATTGTTAATAGATTGCTGTCCTCTCTCACTGGGTGCAAATATGATGCTATTCTATCAGATCATGCACCAGTTTCTATAAATATGAGATTTGACTCACATCCTTATGGGTGGCCAATGTGAAGGGTAAGCACCTGTCTGCTATCAAATGAAAAATTTGTTTCTTTTGCTGAAAAACAAATTCACCCTGGAGAGACTCACATGGAGAGAAAGTAGCAACTAGAAAGTTTTATTTAACATGAATAAGTAAAAGTTATTTGGCGCTCGAACCCCAGCAGAAGACATGGATGCTGAGAATTGCTATAAGCTTGGGTGAACATCCTAAGACTAGGACTAGGATTAGAGAGAGATGCCTTCCCCCCCTGGGCCTGGACACTGGTGGTGGAGCCCAAACAGAGGAGGAAAGCCTGAAGGAGTTGATAGGATGAGGGTGGAGAAGGGGTGGAGGTGGGTTGTAGCTTGGCTGAAGAGCAATGGATGGTAGGTCTTCTAAAAGGGGGACTTGCACAATGATTGGCTACACCAAGGAGTGGCCTGATTATGATGTGCTGCAGCTGAGGTGCATGACGTGAAGGATGGAAGGTGCAGGTGAGGCTGGAGAGAGTCTTCCAGACTGAATTTACGCCTAGGCTCCATTAAATTTTTTAATAGATAATAATACAGGTCTTGGCTTCACTACTCTGGGAGACACTTAAAGCCTACATTAGAGGGGAAATGATCTCTTATTTAAATTATGCAAATAAATCGCAAAGAGAGAAAATTACTACCTTAGCATGCCACATTTCTCAATTTGACAGCTTATATGCAATATCACCTTCTCCTACTTTGTATAAGAATTTCCTTATGCTGCAAGCTGAGTTTGATGTGCTTATGACAATGTACTACTAAGCTGTTATTTCAGTCTGGTGCCCACTTTTATGAATATGGAGATAAGGCTGGTAAACTATTGGCCCACCAAAATTGACGTATATCAACCTCTTGTCACATCTCCCAAATCCAAACTACCCATGGCGTCACAACTAATCCAGTTGAGATTAATCTAGCCTTCAAAGAATTTACATGTCATTATACTCCTTGGAATGTGCTCCTTCTGTAGCCAATTTTGATAACTTTTTTATTGATTTGGAGATTCCTCCCATTGCTACCGTTAGGATGTAGCTGACAACCTTGAGAGGCCTATTGTCATCTTTGAACTTACTGAGACAGTCAAGTCCCTGCAGGGGGGGGGGCAAATGTCCAGGCCCTGACAGGTACCCTTGTAAGTTTCATAGAATATAAAAAAATATGAAAAATATAACTACTTTTAGAGGTATAAAACAAATCTTTGACCTCTGGGTGCCTACCTCAGACCCTTTATCAGGCAGTTATTACTTTACTTGCTAAAAAAGACAAAGACCCTCTTGTTCTTCTTATCACCCGATAAGTTTACTTAATGTTGACTTTAAACTGCTAGCAAAAACAATTGCTCTACGGCTAGAAACAATGCTTCCCACCGTGGTTAGGACAGATCAGGCTGGCTTTGTACAAAATAGGCACTCTTTTTCCAACATAAGTCATCTTTTTAATGTAATATACAGTCTATCCTCTGTCAGTACTCAAGAAGCTGTGATTTCTTTGGATGCTGAAAAGGCCTCCGACAGAGTCGAGTGGCCATATTTATTTCACTCAATTAAGAAATTTGGTTTTGGGGAGAATTTCTGGTCTTAGATTAGTTTACTCTATTCTGACCCCTGTACCTAAATTAGGACAATTAATATTCAATCTGACTACTTTCGCTTCAATTGCTCAACGCGCCAGGGCTGCCCAATGAGTCCATTATAATTTGCTTTGGCAACTGAACCCCTCGCAATAGTGCTCAAATCTAGTCTGGGCATTATAGGTATTAAGAGGAATAATATGGAAACCAAAGTTTCTTTGTATGCTAATGATTTACTCTTGTACATTTCTAATTTGAATATTTCTATTGCTGCTGTTCTTATTACACTTAGTAAATTTGGCCACCTGTCAGGCTATAAATTAAACCTTAGCAAGAGTGAATTGTTCACAGTTAATGCTTTGGCTAAGAGGTATCTATTGCATACGTTACTATTTGAGGTCATAGATCAGAGCTTTACCTACTTAGGAATCCAGATTACACTTGAATACAAGGATCTTTTCAAAGTTAACCTTTGCCCTTTATTCCATGTTAAGGAAGACTTTAGACAGTACTTGGCCTCTCATTGGTTTCTCGGATTAACTCAATCAAAATAAACATCCTCCCACGTTTTCTTACTTATTTCAGTGCATTCCTATTTTTCTTTCACTGTCTTTTTTTAAAAAACTCAAACTAGATAGTATTATTACCAAGTTTATCTGCAATGGAAAGGTCCCTCGTATACACACTCAATTTTCACAAAGACCTGAAAAGCTTGGGGGGATGGCTTTGCCAAATATGAGATATTATTATTGGGCTTCAAATATTAGACTTTTTAGATACTGGATTCAGTCAGATAGCCCTTCTCTCCTGGCTTGGGTTGTTATGGAGGCCAATTCAGTAAGACCTGTATCTTTGGCAGCCTTTTTACATTCACCATTACAGTCCTCAACCAAACCTTATATTTCTAATAAATTAGTCAATACGTCCCTAAGATGTGGATGAAATTTAGACATCATTTTAGCTTACAATCCATCTCTGTCTACGCTCCTATAGCTGCAAACCATCCCTTTCCACCTTCTTTCACAGATAGTATGTTTCTGTCTTGGAGGAGAATGGGAGTTTCTACTTTTTCATAATATGTATATTGATAATATTTTTGCTTCGTTCCAGCAAGTTTCTGAGAAGTTTGGTCTCTTGTGCCATCAGTTTTTCAGATACTTGCATGTGCGTAGCTTTGTCCGCTCTACCTATTCAGGTTTTCCCAACTTTCCCAGGGATTCACCTTTAGATATTTTTCTAAAACTAACAAATTGAAAGGCGTTATTTCTTTTATTTACCATCAAATCATGCTTCTCTGCCTACAAACATTGAACTCTTTTAGATCACTTTGGGAGGAGGACCTTGGAAAGGCCATTTCAGAGGATCGTTAGTTCATAAGTCCTCTATTTGTGCCAGACATAACCTCATTCAATGCAAACTTGTGTATCACACTTATTATTCTAAAGCACGTCTGGCCAAGTTTTATACTGACGTTTTACCTGTCTGTGATAAATGTCAGCGTTCTCCAGCTAATTTGATCCACACTATCTGTTTCTGTCCTCAGCTTTTGAATTATTGGCCCAAAGTTTTTGCTATTCTGTCAGATGTTTTTGATAAGGAATTGAAACCTAAACCCTGATTGCTTTGTTTGGAGTTGCACTTCTCCAGCCCATCTTGTCCTCTTTTCAAAAATCCTCCTTAGCTTTCTTGACTTTTTTTGGCACAGAGAGTGATTATAATGAGATGTAAAATTTCCTCAACCTCCATCATATGTCCATTGGCTTCAAGATACACTGTATTTCATTAAACTCAGAAAGATTCGTCTTACTTTGAGAGGCTCTTCTACTAAATTTCTAGGATTGTGGAACCTTTTGTTAAGAACTCGCAGAAAGATCAAGTCCCCTGATATCCCGGACTGAAAAGGGGTCACATACATTGATGGTGATTATTATTTTGTATCATTATCAAATGAGAATGCATTCAGCATTCTCACTTCTTAAGATTGTGTTTTTCTTTTATTATTATTATTATTATTATTATTATTATTATTATTATTATTATTATTATTCAATGTTCCGTACATTTTTCTCCATTTAACTACTTCAGCTGATTTTAATAATTCATACATCAAAACGTTCAGCTTCTTCTGGAGAGGTCTGCTATATCTTTTGGTAATTTTAACTGTTATACTTTTTGAAATATTTAAGCTTTTATACAAATTCCAGCCCCATTGAAATGCAATGAAATTCTTCAGAATTCCACAAAATTCAGCAAAAACTTTGTGCTCTTTGACAGCTTACTACTTCTGCCTGATTCAACTTAGAAACTCCATTCAGCTTTTAAACAAGTCACAAGACGAGCTATCTTCAAATGATTCAGCTTTTTGATACCTTTTTTTTTTTTTTTTTTTTAAGTTTTTAAGATTTTTCACAGACAAAATGCTGCTGTTCATACATATTTCACTCTACAGAAATAATTTATGCATCAAAATGTAGTCAGGTGTCTGCTTTAAGGAAATATTAGTGTCATTGCCGTAGGCCTTTCGGTTTTCTTTCAAATACTTCCGGAGCGCAGGCATGTCACACCTTTTCCTATTTCTTCCCTGTGTTCCTCTCTTCCGCTCTGTTTAGATCTGTTAGTGATCAGCTTTTTTCTGCTCTTTCTGTCTTTAGATGTCTTCTGCTCTTTCTGTCTTCTGCTCTTTCTTTCTTAACTTTTGTTCAGTTCTATCTCTCTGTTCAGCTTTTTTAAGCTTCCTAAAGCATCTTCTGCAGTGTTCATTCTGCAGATTGGCATTCTCGCGGCTGTTTCGCAAGGAACAGCATTTTCTCTACCCCCCCCTTTTTTTTCTGATTTGAATTAGATGTATCTGATATATTCACAGGTTATATCCCCTCACACCTGGCATCTTTTTGTTTTTTAAAATTTTTGTTTGTTTTTGTTGTCATGTGTTTGTGTGTGTGTGGGTAGAAGGAAAGATATGTACATACATTTAGGCGCTATATTCGTGGTCTTTTCTATCTGTTTCTGTCTGTTCACCAAATTATGTTGACTTTGACTTGATATCTTTCATGTATGTGTAAGTTCTAGCCCATTTTTGGTTGTAAGCTGTAAGTACACTGCTAACTGTGTCAGTATTATGCTGCTTTTACTTTGTACTTCACTTTAAAGCATAAATAAACTAGGAGAAAACCCCCCGACGTGAACTAAAATGAATGATTGCCAAGGTGACTGTTTAAACACAGAAGGTAACAGAAAAAGTCTTCCCCGTGTCAAATCCATGGGTGTTTGGGTTTTGGCTTGTGTCTGATAATTTTTCTTGTGGGTTATTCATGTATGGTCTTGCCATATTTTGCTAATTTCTCAATTGATTATTGTTTCTTTTTGCCATATTAGTTCCTTTCTTAATATATAGTTTCATTGCCTATTTCTGTGTTCCGTCTCATATTTGTATTTATTTTTCTTAAATTATTGTCAGGCCTGTTCTTCCTTTTGGTTCCTTTCAGTCTCAGTTTCGGATTATTAGTCCGCTTCCCTGTTTCCATTGCATCCATATTCACCAGTAATTAGGCTCATTCAGCCCATCTGTGTCTGCCGTCACACTCATGCTGCTCACCTGTTTCTGCTGCCATTTATGTCTCCCAGTTTCTGCTGGATTTCTCAGTTCTGGTCCATACCTGTTAGTTGCTTGTTTTTATGAATTACTTGGTTTAACTGGTTGAGCAATGATCAGTTCTGGATATGAGTGTTTAATCTGAACGAAGACTTTTGGGGCCATATGTAGGGCCATACTGGATAATTTCTGCTACATCATTTGACTGTCTTCTGCATTTACTCAGGTTATCTTTGATATTAAAATGTCTTTTTGATAATCTAAAATACTTATGGGTGACAGAAAAAGCAAAAACAGAGTAAAATATAATAGATAATAGATAATATATAGGGGGAAATATAATTTCAAGGCACCAAGCTTAAAAGATCAATTTATGACCTTATTTTGTTTTATTTGTATGGTGGATTTCTTACAATTGATGTGAATTTCATGATAGCATAAGTTAATTAGAAAATTTTTTCCCAATAAAATACTGACATTTTCAGTATTTATGTTCTCTACTGTATTTAGACCTTCTAGAGAGTTCTGAGTCCACCCCTAGGACGTTTCCTGGATGAAAGATTAATTTCTGACGTTCTGGAACAGCAAGACTCTGCACATGTACATAATGAACACACACAACCTCTCCCCAAAATTTAAGAATTTATTGACAAAAATAATTCAGCTTCCATTTAAAATACTTTAATCAACAACTCACTAAGCTAATAACCAGCTAGTAACCAAACAAAACTGAAAGAATAAGCAATAAAACAAATCATGAAATGATGCTACAGTCCAGTATGAATTGTGAGTATTTAGAAACCAGATTTATTTTGAAAGATTTTTAAATTAGGCCAAAATTAGCTTTCAGCTAATTAAGATTTGTTTGCACCAAAAATATGTTAAAAATGACTCACACAGGAGCACCAAAATATGTAAGAATGAAACATGAAATGACTCCTAGAATGATATATATAGTAATATCACGGTTCAGTATGAATATGTATGCTTATAATGCAAAAGTGTATTGAGGAGTTGCTACAATATTTCATGATTCACTAAACTAAAAAGCTTTCCCTGGGCAATTTTGACTCTTTCGAATATTTAGCAATTGAAGTAAAAGACCACAAACAAACTGACACTAAATCTATACTAAACCCCAAAATATGTGGCAAATTTGTTCAATGACTTTAGTGAGCTTTTATGTATGATATGCACTGATTATGACTGTTTAATAATTATGGGAGACTTTAACATCCATGTTGACAACCCAATAGACAGAGAGGCAAAAAGCTGAATGATGTACTTCAAAACTTTGGTGTTACATGTTAAACAGCCGACTCGTAAATGAGGCTAGAAAATAGTGATCAAGCCTGAAATCTGTAGTGATGGACTCAGACCTGAACCTTCAGAGACACATAAAGACAGTTACAAAGTCAGCCTTCTATCACCTGAAGAACATTTCCAGGATCAAAGGACTAATGTCTCAACAAGATCTCGAGAAACTCATCCATGCGTTTATCTTTAGTTGCATTGATTACTGCAACAGTGTCTTCACAGGTTTGCCTAAAAAAATCAGACAGCTGCACCTGATGCAGAACGCTGCTGCTCGTGTTCTCACTAAGACTAGCTAAATCGAGCACATCACCCCAGTTCTAAAGTCCTTCCACTGCCTCCCTGTCGCTCAGAGAATAGACTTTAAAATACTTCTGTTAGTTTATAAATCACTGCACAGCTTAGCACCAAAATACATTGAAGACCTGTTGTTGTTATATCAACCTTCCAGACCACTCAGGTCTTCTGGTTCTGGTCTGCTCTGCATCCCCAGAACCAGAACCAAACATGAAGAAGCAACTTTCAGTTTTTATGCACCACTAATCTGGAACTAACTTCCAGAAAACTGCAAAACAGCCGAAACACTGAGTTCCTTTAAATCAAGGCTGAAAACCCACCTGTTTAGAGTTGCCTTTGATTAGTACTAAGGGGAATATTGACCAATATTTTCGAATTATATTTGCTTGAAGATACTCATGATTTTGATGCGTTGATATTTGCGTGATGATTTTGATGATTTTCATATGTATTTGCTTGATGATTTTGATGTATACCATGTTTTTACGATGTGAAGCACTTTGAACTGCCTTGCTGCTGAAATGTGCTATATAAATAAACTTGACTTAAGTTTGGACATGAGGCCAGATGATTAAGATTAGTTTAGTTTAAGACAAAATTAATAACAACTATTGGATATGTATTCCAACAACCAGTTGATTTATGGTTCCTGTCATAAAACACTGTAAAAATTCTAAACATTTATAAAATGTTTCACATTTCACTGATTTTAGATTCGAAATTTGTGACATACTTGGACCTATAGCATACCTGTTTACACTGTCCTGAATGAATCCATTTATATCTTAGATTTAATATTTTATGTGTCCATGTAAAATTTATTTAGATATCTGATGTCAGTTTTAACTATTATATTTTGTGTGGTGGGCTGCAGGGTGGGGTCACTGGAGCCTTGCAGTTGGAGTCCTCTGCATGGAGTTTGCAGATTCTCTGGGTACACCAGCTTCCTCCAGCAGTCCAAAAACATGACTCTGAGGTTAACTGGTGTTTGTAAAAGGTCTTTTCCTTAGGTATGAGTGTGTGTATGTGTGTGTGTGTGTGTGTGTGTGTGTGTGTGTGTGTGTGTGTGTGTGTGTGTGTGTCTGTATGTGGCTGACTGTCCTGTGTAATTCTGTATTGCCCTGTGATTGACTGACGACAATCTACCCCCTCCCCCACGGCAAACCTAATATGCAATAGGATATGCAGGTACAGATGATGGATGAATAGTCTTTGTAGTGGAAATCATTCTGATGAGAGCAGACTTTCTACTGTGGTTCACATGGAAATGTCTTTATGCTGAGATACTTAGAGCTCCTTTGTGCTGCTCTGGTCATTTTTTACAGCAAACATTTTCAAAAAATAAAGGTTGCTCCAAAGTTTTCCTTTGAAGCATGTATCCATGATAAAATTATAACACTACATCTATCCACTGCCACTGCTGGTGCTACAGTTGTTTGTCTTTAATGTTAAAAGGTAAGGTGATCATGAGTTAATCTACCTTTTACTGAATGAATGAAGAATGTTTCAGGATGTTCCAGACATATTTATGACATTACAGCTTCCTAAGCAGTTATTTCCTGACACTCCAAAAGATAAGATCCCACTCCAGTCATGCTTGCTGCACATAAGAAACGGAAATGCTTGCTGAAGTTGCTATAGTGCGCCCATGCAGACGATTACTTTCTGTCACCATCTGCGGCGTATCGGCTCCTGCCAAAGCCAACTCTTTACACCAATAAGCACTGGGTGCATCTCTCCATCCTCAGCAGTCATTTAACAGAGAAGCTTTTGGGAGACACCACCAATGACGAGCTCCTCAATAAAGATACCATCTGATCATGATCAGCTTTGATCTGATGGCACTACGCCTGTATTAACAAACACTGGCACTGGAAGCTTGCCATGCAAAATGAATAGCCATCTGCTGTGGGCTGAGGGGCTGTAAACAGCATCAGATAGCTGTGTGCAGAAAGGGAACCATTTATCAGCCAGTCATCCTCAGCTCTATAAGTTCTGCCCTGCTCCTTATGGGCTTTTCTCTCTAATTGCTCTTTTTTTGTCACTTATTTTCTTTCCTTTTTATTATTTTTATTAAACCTCTCTAGCATTATTAAGACATGCAACATAAAAAAAAAAAAAACAACTCTTTCTTGCATGGTTTTCATACCATGCAGCAACCAAGAAGCTGTCTATATTTCATGTGGTCATTAAGGCACGCAGCTTTTTAATAAATTGGTTTTACAGTTACACTTATTGACATGAAGTGCTTCATTTGGATGTCTTTGGGTCCATATGAACACCACTGATGGCTATGGTTATGTTTCAGTTTGTGAAGAGCTGGAATCTGTACTGGAACCAGAGACTCAGTCAGTGTGTTATCATCAGACAGTCAATTTAACCAGTAGGTGAAGATCAGGAAACACAGAAACACTCATGGACACATCAGACAGAATTTCCACTTTACCTGAGGGAGATTGACAGGGGTTCGAACTGATTCACAGTGTCCATAATTAAATAAGGTTTGTGTAATGAACACAATCAACAAATGGTATATCAATTTTACAAGGTGTAAATTTAAGGAAAATTAGTGGCACATTCTAAGTGTATAATAGCCTCTGTGAGCAAACTATGTGGATCAGTAAAAGCAGGTACCTTTTTAACATTAAAATCATCATGCAGTTGTGTGTGTGTGTGTGTGTGTGTGTGTGTGTGTGTGTGTGTGTGTGTGTATGTGTAAAGCCTCACGCCCCTTGAGAGGTTCCTCCTCAATGTGGTTGGCAGCCAGATCCAGGGTCCTATCCCCCACCTGTCAGTTGCTGTTGTCAGGCTGCTGCAGTCCCTCTGGACATTCATTCTTCCAGTGTCCCAACTGTCCACAATTATGGCAAGCATCAGAGTGGGGCCACTGTCCTCTTCTTCGACCTCTGCCCCAGCATCCTTGGCCATGTCCACGTCCTCGAGGAAAAGAACTATGTTGGTTGGTGCCAGAATATAGAGTCAGGGCAGCATTAAGCAAATCAGTGTCTCTTTTGTCAACTTTTTTCTTCTGTCGTTGATAACATCATCGTCGTGTAAAGCATGTCTTTTCAGTTCCTCAAAACGCACCCCGTGTTGCCATCCAACATAAAGGGTCTTAGTTTGCGCTGGAATCTCAGGGAGCAGTCCTTCCATGATATATTCACACAGCATCTTTCCCCAGGGCCCTAGAGCAGTAAAATTAGCAGGGCGTTCCAAACCTGAGTGTTTATTGAACGCTTCTTCCATGCGATAAAGGAAATCAGAGACAGACTCATTGTGACGTTGTTTCACTCACTGTAGCGCAGCACAATCAGTTTTCAGGGGAAATTTAATGATCACATCAGCACACAGCCGTTCGATGGCAATATACCATGGACCATTAGGGTAATTTGCATCGCCATTCTCACCTCTTGTCGACTGGGTAAGGTGCACAGCCGGATCTGGCAACCTTAGTCCAACTAAATCCCCAGGTTTGATTTTTACTGCAAGGAGCCAGCGGATTTCTTTGCCCGTAGGTCTCATTTCATGGCATAGAATTCTAAGTTCTGCAGGAAACTTCCTGCCGTCCTCTGAGGGATGTGGGAGGAGAGCAGCGCTGGCTTAAATGTCAGCTGCAGTCCATGGTCTGAACACCAACTGAAGTTCATCGGCTCCGGGCACTTCCAGCATCGGGCATTAGAGAACCGCTCCTTGTTTTTTCTCCTCTCGCTGTTTTCTACTCCTTAGCCATTTAAAATCAGGAGAGGCCCCGAGAGAGGAGCGTAGAGGTGATTTCTGGCCCTTCATTAATTCCTGTTGTTGCTCGTCTGCTGGCTGTTCTATTTTAGGTAGGGGTAGGGGCGGAAGGGAAGTTGGGTGAATGACTACACCCGTTACTCCACTGGGGCCGCTTTGCTTGCTGGGACCGTCTTGTGCTGCATGTTGATGTGCAGGCGGAAGTCTTCGCGGAGGGGGACAGGCGTCTAGATCTGGACTGGCCACCTGGAGGGCCTGCAACTCCGCCTGTAATGGAGCATAAGGACAGGAGGGTGAAGCATCACTAAGTCTATATGGAGGCGGAAACGTGGGGTCACCGGCATTATGACTAGCGTTATCTTGCCTGTTACCCATGTCCCCAGACAGACAGCTCTTTTCCCCCTGCCATCTGTTTCAGTTCAGACTTTCTTTCTCTAACTTCAGCTTCTCGCATCCATTCATTCCAACACTTTACCCATCTTTCTCTCTGATCTAAATCCTCCTTTTTAATCTTCTTCTTACTTTTCTTTTTCTCCCATTCCTCATCCAACAGCTCTTTCACTTTAACTGATTTACACTCAAACTTCCACACTTTGGAAAACCAAACATATCTTAGCAAATTAAAGCACATTCAACACAATCATCTCCACCTTTTCTTCTCATTATTTTATAAATTGCAGAGTCTGGAGGAGGAGGCACCCCTGATGCCTTTGAAGTTCCAGAACCCATTTTTTTTACCCTGACAGTGACACGTCTGCCATCTGGCATTCTCCTTCAAAAGGTGTAGAAATGGCTAAGACCACCTGCAAAATCCTTTATTTTGCTAACATCTTATTAAAACTTAATAAGAATCCTGACTGTATTCTTTACAGGGTACCTTGGCCCTCAGCTGATGTCCTACCTTCCGCCAGCTCTGCAGCCTAATCAGTTAATTATTAGGAGATGATGGTTAATGTGTAGTAAAAAAAAAAAATCTTTCGAGCAACTTCTCACCCGGATTTGTTTGCAGATCTATGGTCCGGATCCGATCGGCCAGAAGTCGCGGGCAGGCTCTAGGACTACCCTTTTACAATGTAGGTGGACTGAAGACAGTTGTAAGTCTTCAGGCTGGCCAAGCGCCCTTGTCCCCTGCCGCGGAATTCCTCTGACATGTCGGATCCTGTTCGTTGACGCCAAAATTGTCTTGGAATTTTCCTACTCAAAGAAGGGAGAGAAGACAACTCATTGAATAAAAGAAAGATCGGACTTTGTCTTAGTAAGTTTATTCAAAAAGCATATGGCGTTTGAAGTCTCTGTCCCTGAACAAGTCAGAGAAGCAGAGCCCCGAACAGAATTGCAGACAGATATCTATACTGGTATGTGGGAGTCATCTTATCTTTAAAGGAGAAGTGAGAAAAGCCCTCCTCCCTAAATAGAGTGAGAGGTCTCCTAAGGTATTTATGATTACCCCGCTGTGAAACATCACTTCGGTCACACAGCACTACTCCCAGAGACATTTGTGACCAGATCTCCTCACAATAAGACTGGAATGTGTTCCCCCTAAATAACTAAAACACAGGGGTCACAGAATGAGTGGCGTAATAAAAGATCAGAGCACTTTGTTAAAACCCATGAATGGGCATACCAGAAATTTTTCCATTACACAACCAGATCCCCAGAGAACAGCAGAGGAAAGCACCAGGTGACCCCCTGGCAGCCACAATGCAGAAGCCCCAGGGGGCTACAGTGACGAGCCCACAGGCTTCACCAGCAACCCGATACCCCAGACAAAGAGACCCGAGCCCCGAGGGCACACCACTCCCCAGGAGAGGCCATACCGAGCCAGGGGACCCAGGCTCCGGCAAGCACTCACCAGGGTAAGTTGACACAACCCCAGGCACCAGCCACTGGAGGGGAGTGTGAAGGGGATAAATAGGGTCCACATTTTTAGTGGGGACCCCAAGATGGTCCAGGAGACGAGGCAGCCCGAAACCCAACCAGACACATAAACAGTCACACACAAACATAATCACACATTGCCACCCACATGCTCACAAACAGACATTCACACCCACTCACCCAACATAAAGAAAAAAAAAAAAAAAAAGGGGATGTCATACACCCACTTTCACTCCCCATACACACTCTATACTCCCTGGTCCAGGTAACGGCCCCCAAAGGGGCAACCTGTCCCTGGACCCAGGAAATGGTTGCCTTCTCTCTGGGGTGAAGAGCTGACAACCCAACCCTCTGCAGCAGCAGAGTAGCCATCAGGACGGACAAGAGCCAGGCACCACCCGAACAACCCAAGCCCAGACTTTGGCCCAGACCCCATCCAGAGACGGGCCAGGAAGAGTCCACATAGCGCCAACAAGTCAGCCAACCAGAACATTCCAAGGGCAAAACAGCCACCCCCACCAGCAAGCCCTAATCTCATCTCCGTGGATCCCCCTCATGACATGGCCCTCTCCATGACATGCCCCCTGAACATAGATGCCACAAATCCCTCATCCACAGGGGGCACCCCTGCAGGAGGGCCCCTCCACTGAAAAGCCAATGAGAATACACCCTCACAGCTCAGCTCACAGCCCCCACCTCAGGCACCCCCCGCCACACCCCGCCCCCCACCCTACAACGTGCTGCACCTGTAAGGTAACAGCCCTGCACAACACCACCCGAGCCCCGTACGCAACTGCAACCGAGCAGATGCCACCGAGCTACGCAACCACACCAACCCCTCCATCTCAACTCCAGGACAGGATCAACTCCTCTGCCATTCATCCCCAGCAGGAGACCTGCACCAGAAGCCAACAGCCCCCATCATGCCCCCTCAACCATATAAATGAACCCTCGTCACCATCCCTGTAACTTCAGCCCAAGGACAGCCATCACCAAGCCCAGCCCCATCACCACCACCAAACCAACCAAAACCTCAGCGGCCCAGTCCCGAAAAAGTATGCAACCACTACACAGCACACTCTATAGTTATAAGTGTGTAAGCTGCAGCAGTGTGCATGTAAGCAACTACATTAGCTGTAGTCCATGTGTGGTGAGATGGTGTTCCATCCTTCACACTCCTGGTGTGCACCTGATGCTGATCAGAGGTGCACCACTGATTGATGGGTGGGGCAGATGCCTTTATAGTTTGGCAGGTTGCTGCTAAGGTATGCGTCTTTGTTCCTCCTCCTGCATATCAGCTGTCTGTGGCTGGTGTGTTCTTGGTCTGCTCATCTGAGATCATAAGTGCCATTTTTCAATCTGAGTGGCTGGGATTTTAGGTGGTCTTTGGGTGCTATACCTGCTGTGTATTTCTGCAGCATTGTTGCTCCGCTAGCATTACCGGTTGCAGCTGGAGTCCTTTGTGGTGCACGGCTTCTGCCTGCTCCTGTCCTGCTGATCTGCTCCCTCCTTTGGTAGGCTGTGCTTCGGCTCCTTGGTAAGCTGCCAGCCATTTAGACTTTTATTATTTTTATTTAACCCGAATCCAGAATTAATGTACTTTTTATTTTTCGGCACATGATTGGTCTGTGCATTGCTTTGTTTAACGCTCCAGTGCACAGGGTCTGCTGTCTTTGTCTGGTCTTGGTTTGTGACAACTTTTAGAGTTTGGGCTGCTTCTCCAGTGCATCTGTTGCTGCTGTTTGGCAGCCAGTTGATTGGACAGTGCACGTCTCCTATTACCCTGCTGTAATGGGGCAAAGGACTGGGCATTAATAGGTTGTTCCACCATTTGTAGTGTGTTTGATTGATTTTCTGATGTTTTGCATTTGATTTGTGTTGTATCCATTTAATTTACTAATGTTTCTGGTTTTGATTTGCTTATTGATATGCTTGATTGAATTATTGCATGTTTTGTTTTGTGGAATAACTGAAATATTTGCCTTTACTTCACACTTCCCTTTTTCCTCAGGGATTGAGTAGTATGCCAAAGCTTGTGGCTTTTGCATAGGATTCTATGTTTTAAATGAATTGTTAATAAAATATAATGATTTTGTAGAATTCAGATTGTGGTACATGTGCATTTATGAACCTGTAGTATTTTAATTTGTTGGTTAATAACATCCCCCAACGGGTGTTGTTGAGCTGCAAAACTTTAACCCCCCCCCTTCTGGCCACATATGGTAACACAAAACAGCACTTCCTCAGAGAACATCCTGTTTCCATCACCCCAAAGCAAAACATGTGAGCTATATCTTTCTACAGGATTTAACCTTTCACATGCCCTTTATCACTACCCAGTATGAAATGACAAATTGTAATAAAGTCCTAGTGCAATAGCAATACATGGAAGGACAACGGTATATACAGTATGTTGTACTCAAAGATTATTAAAGAATAACAAAATACTGCAGTGCTGTTGTTGTGGACCTGGGCCTCTATGTCCAGCAGAGGCAGCAGTTTTAATAGTTAGCTATCTTCATGAGCAACTGTGGATGATTTTATGACAAGATGTCTGCTGAGGCAGAGCCACTGAAGCTGTGACAGGCTTTCAGTTCACAAACAATTCTAGTTAGCATAACTCATCTATTTTCAGCTTTTTATTCTGATTCTACATATAAATAATCATTAAATGCTCCCTGTAGTGTCCATCTGTGGATAATGTTAGTTAATATTAGCAGCTAAGCCCCATTTTTCATTAATGTTCTTGTCTGTGATTTACTGCCCAAGTAGCCTGCTGTTCCTCACTGAAACAAAAACTCACACCCAGCACCACTCCATCCCCTCTTGCCTCTGCTCCTATCTGCTCTGTCTGCCTCCCTATCTCTGTGAAGGCTGCCTAATGACACCCTTCCAGATGGCTTGCCTATTGTATATGTATGTGTGTGCGCTGGCCAGGTTTGAAAGGGATCTTTCATCTTCCTCTTCCTTTGACAAAAGAATGGGTCCAGTCAGCACAGCTGCCTATCTGCTGCCTCTCCTCCTCAGCATGTCTCCATTAATCTGAACATTTTGCCGCACATTTCAGTATAGGGCTGCACTCTTCTCTATCACTCCATCTATTCTTGCTTCCTCAGCCTATCAGTACTGTGCTCTCTTCTCTTTTCCAGAGTCATACTCTCTGTGTTTTCCTTTTGATCCTCACTTTCTTCTCTAACTCTTCCTCTGGCTTGGTGTCTCTCTCCCCCTTTATTCAGTTTCAATCTTGGCTTCTCCTTCTCTGTGCCTCAGTTCTTAGTCCCTTCTGTTTTTCTTTGCTGCCTAACAGAGAATGACACGTTGAGCAGTCCCCCTGCTCTCTCCTCTCATAAGGAATTACTGTCCTGACCCACTTCTACATGAAACCTCTGCAACATCCTCAAAGATGTGAAGCTATTTGTGTTTATAAATGTTGCAGAGAGAGATAACAGCTCTCATATTATCTTCATGATCACAACTCTGCAAACATGTCAAATCATCGTAGGAGAAACTGAAAGACTAATTTACAGTAAAGGGTTTAAAACTATGGATGAGCAGGATATCAAAAATAAAGTGGATTGTTTCAGGATTTGAACAAACAACTACTACAACACACTGTGTTTCGCAAAAGTATTCACACCCTTTGGATTTTTACCCCCCATTTTTCAAGCTATTGTTGGAAGAAAGCCGTAAGAAGTTCTCTTTAAATTTACAAAGAGGCTCTGGTCAGATGAGACCAACATCCAAAGCACTATTATGGTGCCACCAACATGGTGACACATGGTGGTGGAATCACCATGCTGTGGGGATGCTTTCCTTCAACAGGAACAGGGAAGGTACTCAGGGTTGATAAGAAGATAACAGGAGCTAAATATTAGACAATCCTGAAAGAAGAGGTGTTAGAGGTTGCAGAAGACTTCATATTAAAGTAGTGGTTCACCTTCCAGCAGGAAGCCCCTAACATACAAGCAGAGCTACAATGAAGTGGTTTAGTTCAGGGAACTGTAACCTGCTGCTCTGGAGTGTATAAATATCCCACATCAGGAAGATGCCTATGATAGTTTTTGTCATTAGCTTTGAGCTAAATGGGTTTTTTTTTTTTCAGTGTAACTGAATGTTTGAAAGTGATGTCCCCACATAGAAGCCTTCTTTCTCCTGAAAATACTCAAACTTGCTTGTACTGTTCTGTTTCTGCAAACAGGAACCCAGTCTGAAATATTGTATTTATATTGTACCTTTTATGTGGATGTCTGATAACCAAAACTCTGCTTGACTTATTAAAGCAGATTTTATAGATTTATTATTAATAATGAGCTTGAAGTAAGGTTGAATCCATGTCTCTGATGTTTTTAATCTGCTGTACAGCATATTTGTGGATTGTTTTGTAAAGCATATCTAAACTATTCTAAAGAAAATGCAGCTT
This sequence comes from Anableps anableps, assembly GCA_014839685.1. Classification (NCBI taxonomy): domain Eukaryota; kingdom Metazoa; phylum Chordata; class Actinopteri; order Cyprinodontiformes; family Anablepidae; genus Anableps; species Anableps anableps. Next base: position 4,189,676 of record CM026086.1, read on the forward strand.
GTGAAGCTAACATACTGAGGTGCAATGCTACCCTGCGTACAACTGACTGGCATTTGCAAAGCAGCCAATCCAGGAATGCCATTCATTTTCCCTTGCTATGATTGGCTGTAACCCCAAGAATGGAAATAAGGAAGACCATAGATGTTAGCTTTTGCGGCAGTGCCGAGACAGTTTCCACTGTGCACATTAATGCAAGTTATATTTGTTGTTTGAATGATTAAAATAGGGAATTATAAGTGTTTTTAGACAGGGTCTTAAGTATTCACAGGTGTTTTTAAAAAAATTTTTTTTTTTATTTTAACATGTCCTGTTCAGTAGTTATATGGCCCAACAGATTTACTTTCACAAGTGCAGCATTATGGCTTTTGCTATAATGCTGCACTTAATATATACTTTATTAGAAATTACTTTGGGTTTCTTTCAAATGTAATGGACATGGAGACAGAAAAATGGGGGGAGAAAGGTGGGGCATAAAGTTTAAAGGGAAAGAAGGAGATAAGAATTGGAGGAGAGAAAGAAGGAAAAGCAGAATACAATATAACCGTCTTGACGTCTGCTTCTACACCTGCAGAAAGACAGGAAAAAAACAAGGACAGAACTAAGAAACCATTGTGACAAACAAAATATGCATATGTAACAATAATGTCATCGAAAAGTACATAGTACAAACTACAAGATGTCTTTAATGGCAAGTGCAGCCCAACACAGAATGCATCTGTAAACACTTGAATTCGAACACCTGATCGTATTCACGGACTTTAATTATTCACAGTGGTCCCTGACCCCCACAAATCCCGGGGCTCCACTGTGGTTTGATTAGGCTTCATACCAAGGTTAAATGACTGATGTACATGCCAGGACCACTACGGTCCTCCACCAGAGTTTCTAAAAGCTACATTTAAATATAAATGTTACCACTGTTAATCATTCTAATCTCAGTATCAAGGAAAGTTTGTCATTATTATGTACCAAACTGCACCTAATCTGGCAAACGAGCTCTGCATTGATGGATTTCACTGGGCTCTTATGACTGATTTTATTTTAAAAATTCTCTACTCTTTCTCATTACTCACACTGTACCTGATTATTGTGTGATCGTGTAACTCATTTGCACAATGTTGAATGGAACTTGAATTAGTTTTTGCCGTTGGCTTACTGTCAAAGCCGTGCTGAACGTCTTCTTGGGAACGTTAATGACAGGGTGAGCTTGTCAACAGCACTGTGATGATCAAGTTAGTGAAAATGATGCAAATAGTTTTCAGTCTCAGTTATTGCTTACAAATACCTGGCTGCTAAGACCTAGGTATTAAATAACCAAAGTTATGAAGGATTAAGTTCAATACTGACATTCTGGAACAGCAAGGCTATGCACATGTACAGAATAAACACACACAGCCTCTCCAAAATATAACAATTTATTGACAAAATTAATTCAACCTTTCAGGTAAAAACACTTTTATCAACAACTCACTGAGCTAATAACACTCAACTTACCTATCAAGTAAAAATTAAAGAATAACCAGTAACTAATAAAAAAATCATGCAATGATTTCACAGTTTAGTATGAATTGTGAATATTGAGAAACTAATAAGTTATTCACGACACAATTACTGAAACTGGGGCCTCTTTGGCACTGTACTACAAGTTTCATAGTAGTTGGAATACAAAAATTAGCGTTAGCTTACCCACCTGCTTTCTCCCAGCTGCAAGGCCAGGAATCTGCTGCAGAAATCAGCTGTCCTGCTCACCACATTAACTGCATCCACAGCATTCCTCACACTTGGTGCCTCTCACCAGGGACAACTCGAGAGTGGAAGAGTGTCCAACCCCTCTCAAGAAGACTGGATCCAGAGCCAGAGCTGTGCATCAAGGTGAGTCTGACTGTTTCTCACCGGAACCTCTCCACCTTGTGCACCAACTTAGACTCCTTCCCCAAAGGGGCTTAAAGTCCCTGACAACTTGGGTAATAAGATAATTGGGACACTCAAACCCCTCCACCACGGTAAAGTGGCAGCCCAGGGAGGGGAGTAAGCCATTCAATGATTTATAAACTAACAGAAGTATTTTAAAGTCTGTTCTCTGAGCTGCAGGGAGCCAGTGGAAGGACTTTAGAACTGGGGTGATGTGTTTTATTTTCCTGGTCTTAGTGAAAATGCCAGAAGCAGCGTTCTGGATCAGCCGCAGCTGTCTGATTGATTTTTTTTTAGGCAGACCTGTGAAGACACTGTGGCAGTAATCAATGTGACTAAAGATAAATGCATGGATGAGTTTCTTTAGATCTTGTTGGGACATCAGTCCTTTAATCCTAGAAATATTTTTCAGGTGATGAATGCTGATTTTGTAATTGTCTTTATGTCTTTCTGAAGGTTCAGGTTTGAGTCCATCACTTTAAAAGCTACTATTACTGCTAAAGGAGTAACCCTCCACTCCTACCAGCACACATACTGTAGAATCGTGTGTTTAACATGGATTGGAGCCATAATCTGTGGATGTCACATTTCTCTGCACTCTGTGACTTTACAGAACCTGGGACTCTGGCAGTTTCACAACTTGCTCTCACTGTCTGTTCAGTCTATGTTCCCACACAAGTGGGGGGGGCTCAGCTCACATGCTGCAGAGTTTCATCTTTTCCATTCAGACTGCTGGGACAGCAAAGGAAGCATTGAATTCTGTGTCTGAAAGGAGTGTCATTTGTGAACCAGACAACTGGGCTTCCTCCTTTAAACTATCAGCTGCTTGCAGAACAATTGACAAAGCGTTTCAGGAAGTTGTGCTTGTGATAAAGAGGAAAGACATCTGTGTTGTTTGGAAAGTGGGATGGCAGGCAATGCAGGTAAGCAGCTTCAGAGTTTGACTCAGAATTTAATTTTTCTTTCATGAGCTTTACACGTGCAGACTGACCTGAAAGGATAGTCATATCTAAACATTATCTTTAAATGAGTGTGCTGTGTTAAAATACCACCTGAAGGTGTTGCCATATTGTTTGAAAAACTTTACCAGTTTGACATTTATATAAGGGTTGTTTCTTCCCTATACAAGCTGATTTTCTCACTGTTTCAGGTTTTAGCAAATGTCAGTAAGCAACTCTGCTGTAATCATCACATATAGATTAAAGCTTTTAAAATGTTCCTCATGAGGTTATTTTTTCCAATAGAGTAGAGTTATTTATTAGTTGTGAAGTTAGTCGGAAGTGGTGCATTTCTTCAGATGACAAAAGAGGCTCGGAGGAGGTGGAGGAGATCGATCCTTTCACAGATTATCTGTTTCATACCATACTGTCATGACATGTGCAGTTGCACTTGTAATGGATAACTGTGAGCTGTCATGTTTTCATTTAGGCTTCTGACCCACATGCATGAAAAGCTCTCATAAGACAATGATGAAAGTTAAAGTTTATCATAACAGGAGGTGATGGAGTGGAGATAATGACTAAAACTGAGCTTCTCTGGTTCAGAGAACAGGAACACTCTGGAGGGGAAGACGAAGAGGTAAATGCAGGGAAAAAAGGATTGTGGAATGGAGTGATGGTTGTCAGTGAGTCTTTCTGGCAGCAGGTAGAAATGAGACACCAAGAAGGATGAATGGTTCCAGGTTAGAGGCCTGCATGGTGATTGAGCTGAAGGAGCGTAAGAGGATCTTAGGAGGACAGACAGGTTTGTTTGGAGCTATATGGTGGATGGAGGTTCACCTTTTGCCTCCAGGTAGATGGTTTCAACAGAGCTTATCCAGGAAGTGATCATAAGCACTTGAGTCAGTGAAGCAGCTCAGAGGGTAACTGAAAAGGTTAAGAATAATCAACTGTCAGCTCCTTTTATCCACAGTTGATGGCTGATGATTTGCAGGTGTGTGTGGAAGCACCCTGCTAAGCCACGCCCCCCGGGGCAGCTCCACAGACAGGGGAAAAAGCACCACATCGACCCAATCAACCCAGTTCCATGACAGAAGCGAGACGATACTGATAAATGGTTTTCTTTTTTTGTTACTTTTATTCTGTTCTTTAATTGGACTTTTACTTTAGTCTGGACTTTGACTAGGTCATTCTCACACATGAATATGCTTTAATCTCAACCATTCCACTGTATACAGTACGTATACACTATGTTCCCTAAGGTATTGGCTACCTCCTTTATATAATTAAATTGAGGTGTTCCAATCACTTCCATGGCAACAGGTGTATAGAATCCAACAGCGAGGCATGAAGACTGCTTCTATAAACATTTGAGAAGGAATGGATCACTCTCAGGAGCTCAGTGACTTCCAGCATGGTATCATGATAGGATGCTACCCATGCAATAGGTCCAGTTGTGAAATTTCCTTGTTACTAAATATTCTACTGTTGGTGCTAATATAACAAGGTGAAAGTGATTAAGAACAACAGCAAACAAGCCATTAATCGGTGGGCCATGTACAATGAAAAAGGGGTTCAGCAGATACTTAACGACAGAAGTGATCCACTTTCTGCTGTCGATAGCTACCGACCTCAAAGCTTCTTGTGGCCATCAGATTAGCTCAAGAACTGCATGTAGAGAGTGCACACTGCCACTGGATTCTAGAGCAGTGGAGATATGTTATCTGGAGTGATAAATCATGTTTCTCTGTTTGGGAATCCAAATGACGAGTCTGGATTCAGTAGTTGCAAGGAGATCTGTACTTTCCTGAATTGTGGCAAGTCTGACTATGTTGTGGGTCTTTATTCAGGGGTTGGGATCACCCCCTTAGTTCAACAGAGGAACTCTTAAACTAACTTTGGACAGTTTTATGCGCAACATTGTAGCACAGTTTGGGGATAATCCCTTCCTCTTCCAACATTCACCATGGCACAAAGCAATGTCCATTAAAACCTGAATGAGTGAGCTTGGTGTGAAAGAACCTGACTGGCCTGCACAGTTTTGAACTCAACCCAACTGAACACAGATGTAACAGATGGACTGACATTATACTAAAACCTTTGGATTAAGAATAGAATGTTTTCAAATTCATGAGTGGAAAGGGAAATGAGAGGGGAACCTCCACCCGACTGGCAAGTCTTTTACAGCCTTCAGCTGTAACTCTGACCAGCTTCTCTCTCCCTGCTGAAGTAAATAGTAAATGGCCTGTACTTGTATAGTGCTTTTATCAAGTCCAACAAGACCAGCAACCCACTGATTATGGGACAAATTCCTACCACCGTCGCCACCATCACCACCATCGTAAAGCATCGCCATGATAATGCCACCTTAGCCACAGTGGAGGCAGTGTGTAAAGACTAATGTGATTGTGTTATTTTGCTGTCTATATGTTGTTATGCTGATAAATACACCTGTCTACAACATGTCCCCTTCTGCAGAGACTTAAACCCCTTCTGCATGGGTGTGGCTTTAAGCGGTTCTTCCCCAGTCAGGCCCAGCCAGATTCATCTCCATTTTCAGATCCTGCACAGTTCTTTCCCATTTCTTGGAACCACATCAAGGATAGTACAAGCTGGACCTAGCTGGGTATTGCGCGCAAGTGATTTGATTGGCAGCAGACTGCATTCACTGATTAGCTGGTGGATTTACGTCAACATCTCAACCACCACTTTCATCCACAACAAGACCGTAGCAGTTGGCGAGCTGCAGATCGATAATTCCATGGTCAAACCTTGAGGTCCAAACCTTCTTATCTTTCATGTGGCTGAAGAGCACATGCAGCATCAACTGGATGGGGCAACCCACAATGAACAAATATACCAAGAGACTTCAGAGAAACTGACTGCTCCCAACATGTGCAAATTGAAAACTAGCTGTAAGGAAAATAACTCTGAAGACATAAATATGGTATGATTCAGTGTTATTGTAATTTCATTGTGTCTTCAGGAAATCATGTTAATTTCAATACATTTTTTAATCAAGAATCCGAACTGGATATTTGAACCACCAACATGACAATACAACAGTTTTTCTTATGCTTTAGGGTCTGTTCAGTTAAAGGGGTGGTGACATCACTGTATAAACTATTTCATGCAGTTGACATTGCTGCATATGTCAATGCTCCAAAGAATTTCATCGAAAAAATAATAACACCTCTTTGTAGGGGGTTCCTTTGGCAGGCAAGATTTCCCTCCTCAGTAAAAGGCTTGGGTACGGTCATGATATGTGGCTCTACCTGGCTGACTTCACTCTGATTGGCTACAACTATATTTAGGAAACTCTTCATTAAAATGCGCTGAACATCGTCTCAAATTGAGGTCATAATTGCGTGCTACTTCCCCATGAATGAACTTCAGCCACTCTTCTCTGGCTCTCTCATCCTTCGGGAGTAAAGTGGAAACTTCCATCCGTTTTTTAGGGAAGGGGAGTGGGAGGGCTGTTTGCTTGATGGTGTGCTGTTCATTGATTCGTCCATTTTTCAGCAAAGAAACAAAGCTGACCGCCTATGAGCAGGGCTTTTAATACCAACTCTTGACATTCACACGGCCTTGTCAGTACACAACAGATCATATTATACCCTCAAAACCACAGAAAAATGACATTTGTTGTCATGACCCCTTTAAATCCACATTGACCTTGCTACATGGCTAAAATGCAAAGAATCTGCTTTGCAAAATGAGCTGTAGAAATAGACCGTGCTGGTAATCCATGCTCCCTAGATCACTTAAAGCCATAATTCGGATTGGACTGTACTTTTATTATTGTTTAATATACTCAAAGAGACTCATGTTGTTTTCTTGCTGATGTTTTTTCTATCTTTCATTTTTCAGTAAAGATGTTGCCCTGGACACAATTGATGTTGGTCTTTCTTAGTATGGTGCAGGCTGTGGCAAGCTGCCCTGATGTTTGCAAATGCTCAAGCAAGTCCAGCCCAGAAAAGTTCGAAGTCAACTGTCATAAAAAGGGACTTCGTACTTTTCCCTCCAATCTGCCTCCTGACGCTTGGATCCTCAAACTGGGTAAGTACCATTTGGCTAGTCAGGTTGTCCTTTTGAACATGTCTAAGATGTGTTTGAATTTATCTGACACTGAAGTAATTTATTACAGAGATAGTTACAAGAATAACAGTTTTTTTTACCCACTGCTACAAAAAGGTGAGAATGGCATCACAGAACTAAAGGCCAATTCATTAAGATCAGTTCCCAAGATTGAGAGCATCAACCTGGAACGAAATGCAATCAAATCCATCCATCCCAAAGCCTTTTCTGGTGCAAAGCAACTGATGCTGCTCAATCTTTATGGCAACCACATTACAGTCCTCCCTCCAAGGGGGTTTCAGGTAAGGAGTTAAGAAAGAAAAGGACAGTGTGATCTTCCTTTCTGCACTGTAATCTTACCAAAAATCTGTTTGTTTTTTTACCTTGTCTGTAGGACCTCCTGAATCTTCGTTTTCTCATGCTGGGTCAGAACCAGATTGGAATTCTCAAATCTGAGATGTTTGCTGGCATGAGGAACCTCTCAGATCTTGACCTACCTCTTAATGCACTGACACTGCTTCCATCCAATGTCTTCAAACCTTTGATTGCCCTCAAAGTTTTAGACCTTTCTCTTAATCGAATCCAAAGGATCTCTCCCAAGGCATTCACTGGACTCAGACAGCTCTTGTTCCTCAACCTGGACAATAACAGGTCACTATGATATATGGTATATAACTGTCAGAAAATCCAATACATGGACAGGATAACCTACAAAATACAGTGCCTTGCAATATTATCTATACCACTGAACTTTTTCATATTTTGTCACATAACAACCTCAAGCAACAAACAGAAGGTGTGATCAAAATCTAACTTTTTGTCTTACATATAAAATCATTATGTGTAGTAGGGACTAACGCTCCAGATCATCCAGTATTACCCTGTATTTCGCTGTTATAAGCTGAATAAGACTTGAGACTGGTCTGAAGCATCACCTTCCAGTAGCACAATGACCCTAAACATACAGTCACAGCTACAATGGAATGGTTTAGAGCAGGAATATCAAACTCATTTTCATTTTGGGCCACATCAAGATCATGATGTTTTCAAAGGAAAGGTTGTGGCAGTATGTATTGTTAAAACCCATTTAAAAACTGTTATGATATTATTAAATAGCTGACTCCACATTGAATAAGTACTTCTTAAAATTAAATGATATTGAACATCTTATCACACTTATGTAATTTTGCAGCATACAGATAAAACCTCTTTTGATCTGATTGATTAAAATAATATTTAAGCACACAAGTGTTATCTTGAAGGTTTTATTTATGTGTCCCTCTAGAGTCTAGAGGGACATGTAAAGAGTTATGGCGGGCCAGATTTATTGGTGATTGGTGGAGGTGGAATGGGAGATGGGTTCATTTCCTAAAGAGAACCAGCAAATGGCTTCGAGGGTCCAGCAAGCTGACTTGCATCATGAAAATAGATCATCCTGGTGATCAAGTAAAGATCCCTTTCATGGATTATGAAGATGCTTTCTTAAACTCTACAAGACTAACAATACAAGGACTTAGCTACCAACAGCTGAAGTAGTATCGCTCACATAAACTCTAGCTCCTGCTAACAGAAAAATGTGAGGATAGTTTATCAAACTACCAGAAATATAAAATGTAATCTGAAATTATTTACAAATGCTAGATGTCTCACTATAATCATAGATGAAAGCGTGCAGGTTTAATTTCTACTTACTTCTGAGGGAAGTCTTGCCTCTTGGTTTGACAGCCTGCTTTTCCCAGCCAATGAACCATTCCGCCACCTGTGGTTGCTTTTTTAATCACATAATTACATTTGTACGCCTCGAAAAGGCATGATATCTCCATATAAACAAACTTGGAGTACTGAAAAGTAAATGTAAGTATGTAGGTGTTATAACTAAGAAGTGCTAAGGTATCCCATTTTCCACTTAAAGATGTCTTTGCCTCTTCAGCACAAGTATGGACTGAAATAAGTTTTGAGGGGAAAAACCCCCCACTAGACTCTGAACAAAACTCAGATGACCCAGCTTTCCACCAGCATTTAAACGCACCATTTACACAGGAATCTGGGAGCTCTGCGGAAGCATGAAATGTGTTTCAAAAAACCTTAAGCACTTCTAACTTGATCTGTGCGTAGCTGTCGTTTTGTCCGTGTATCAGGCGATTCGTGTGCACGTATTTAATTATCTGTATGCGTAGGAGCCTTTTTGAATTCACAATTATAAGATTTGTGTCTGTACTTTTATTTTGCATTCACAATTTCTTAATATTTGTATGTTTATTTAAACACATATTTGCAAGTACCTGAGGTTACACACAAAATGTTATTTACGGTTACAAATCAAGTATTACACACACACACACAGCTATTTTGAGTCAATTTTCTCTCCATACGAGTCAGTCTCTAAATGTGATAGTTGGTAGAGACATACTCCGAAAGGGTTTCAGAGAAAGGTGGTTCTAGAAAATATTACCTCAAAGGCACTGAATAAAATATATCAAAGAACTCTGTAGATTTTTATTTAAAAACCATCTATCATTTTCCTTTTACTTCACTGTTATACACTAATTTCTGTTTGTTTATCTCTCATGATCCCATACCAGGAAAAAAATGTAAGGGTGTATTAATTATTTTTCAAGGTGCTGCATGAACGATCCTAAACAGCTCCACTTTGTTCATAACCTGTTACACAAACTTTAAAATTAATTATTGTAATTTAGTCATTTGATTTTTGATTTCTTTAAATTTGTGGCACAATGTGAAGCAGTGGTTGAAGTGAGCACTAAGTGTGTTTGGTGCTAATAAAGTGGACCCCATTGGTGTACTGTCCCATAGTCAGATGTATATCAATGCACTAATCTCATGAATTTGTCTCCCCAAATTCAGTCTGAAAACTGTCCCGTCTGGAGCATTCCGGCCACTGCGATCCCTGGAGATGCTGGTTCTGGACAACAACCTCCTGACAACATTGAGTCATTCGGCTTTGGATGGCCTAACCAACCTGCAGGTCGCGACAGCGTTGTGGTTCACAGACAAACAGAAAGTGTGAAAAATAACTAAAAATGTGACCTTACTCTGTGAACTTTCTTCAGGTTTGCTATATAAAGTTCATCACCTAAAGCAAATTAAATTGGCTTCTTATTGAACCAGGAACTCTACCTGAGGAACAACGAGCTGGAGCAGCTGCCATCTGGTGTGTTCAGCAACATGCCCAAGCTTTCCCAGCTTGGACTCAGTGGAAATCGCCTGAAGACAGTGGATGGAAACATGTTCAGCCATATGCCAGGTTAGATGGCCCCAATTCCTTTTCATTCACTCCAAATGCTCCGATTAAAGTTGTGAGCAGGTCTCCTTTCTGCTTCACCTCAGAGCTGAAGAAGCTGCACCTGCATGATAACCCATGGCAGTGCGACTGTAACATCATCTCCTTGGTGAGGTGGATGGGACAGACCAAGGCCACCATGTCGCCCCGGGATGCCCTGAAATGTGTGAGCCCGCCGCAGCTGAGAAACAAGAGCCTCAGCAGCCTGCCACCAGGGAAGCTGCAGTGTAACGCCTAACGTCCAGAAACAGACCCCAGCACGGCGACAAACACATATTCATTCATTCGTCAAAACTAATTTACTTCTCAGTGTCTTTTCCTGTGCTAAGCTAGGGGGTGTGGAATGTATATACCTAAATCTTATCTCATGTATGTTCTATGTTCACTGAGTTCTCTCAAATTGTCATATTTATATTTTCATTTAAAACTTCTGAGCTGATATGTTTCAGATCCTGTGTATGTTTTATAGGTTTTCAACAGCTTCTGTTTGAGAATGTTTCAGACATCAAACATTCTTTTAAAGCATTAAAATCTCTTTGCTGCCAACATTAAGGACACTCTCCACCAATGGAGACCAAGTCTGTTTGCTAATCTCTTAAATTCAGCTGTGGTATGAACATTAATCTCATAATCTCATATTTTCCAAAGAATCTATGCAAGTATGGAAAGTGAGGGATTACATGCAAAAGGATTACATTAATCTTGTTCGAGAAGATTTCCTTACATTTGTATATTTGGAGCATGCAGTTGATTAAGGAGGCCTTCTCGTTTGTTGTAGAGAAATAAAACTAAAATAAAACAGGAGAAAGTTGATATAAGGTTGTTAAATCTGTATTTTTTATTTTTTAAAAAACAGTTGTATATATTTGCCTATCAAACACGAAGCCTCATTTAGGGTGAAAAAGATGGTAAATACTGTATATAAATACAATTATTAAGTCAGTCAGATTAAAGTTTTTCATGTTTTCACATTACAGCTACATCCTTTAATCCCAAACACAGAGCCAAGGAAACTCTTAGCTGGCTTCAGAGAAAGAAAATAAAGCTGCTAGAATGGCCCAGCCAGTCACCTGACTTGAATCCAATTGGAAAAGTGTGGAAAGAACTAAAAATCAGAGTTTATAGAAGAGGCCCACTGAACCTTCAAGATTAAAGACTGTTTGTGTGGAAGAATGGACCAAAATCACACCTGAGCAACGCATGCAACTGGTTTCTCCATACAGGAGGCTTCTTGAAGCTGTCATTACCAACAAAGGCTTTTCTGCAAAGAATCAACAGGGCTCTAGACTAACTTTTTGAACTGGTTTCACTGGTGTGCCTACTGGTGTGCCTACCTAACATTCTTTCTTAGGTGCACCAGCACAAAAGGTAGGCGCACCCAAATTTTCGACTACATTGCATTATGTAACATTGCAGTTTTATGGTTCACCTTTTTTAAATCACTGTTAAATTAAGGTAATGTTGACATGTAAATGATTAATCCAGCAAACAAAGTTCTTAATTTTAAGTGGAATAACTGAAAAAGTTTTAATGAGCTTCTATGAGCTGAAGTTCATAAGATGTTATGAACATCTCAAACTGCACATCTCATTACGTTCAAGCCATTTTTCTCATGAAAAATTATTTCTGACTAAAACTTAGTTAAGGGAAGTTTTTCTTTTGCAGCATTAAACTATGTTCTCATCTCAGCTTCTGCTGATGATCTGTTTGCTGCCATGCAATATGTTCTACAGATGCATTGTGCTTTTTCAGTGTTTCAGTACAAAATGTATTAGAACCAGTCACAAATGAACTATAGGGGTGTTGTGCCAAAGTAGTTCTCCCTGACAGAATTAGTTTTCTTGCGTCAGGAGCAAAAACACGGGACCTTTCTCATTTCCTACCTACTTATTGATCAATAATTTTAAATCTAGATCTGCCAGAAGTATGAATAATTTTGGGTGTAACTGTATTCTGTTTTTTACGACTTTTTGTGTTTTATATGATTCATTCATGTGGTCTAACTAGCTATAAAATTGTTTTAAAGTGGGTTTTTTTTTCCCAGCAGATAACATTTGGCGACATGAAACAATCAGAACCAATAGGAATTTTTATAGGACATCTTGAAACGAACACCGAGCTGTCTACTTGTTGTGAAAGACGTATATTGAGCGTAAGTATTTATAAATTGTGTTTACAAATTCATGATTGTCCCATCATTAGACAAACGTTCTTGGTTTGTTGGTTAAAACATCAGTATTTTCGCGTCTACTTGGTTGGAGCGAAGTCCACGGGACCCGCGCTTCTGCGTAATGCGCGCTCCCGACACGACCCTCGTTACAGTAAATAAGGTGCATTATATGTTTGGCTTTATTGTATCGTAGTGAGACAGTGGCTTGAGCAGGGGAACTGCTCAAGCCACTGTTCAAAATGTAAACACTTCCCCCATGTAATTTAATTTCAGTGGCTCGGAGTTGATCATACAGGCTGGTTATTTGATGCGGTTTCCGAACCACAGCTTTACATAACCTGGCATGTTGATAGCGCCGTCTCAGAGCAATGGGAATGATTTTTCAGACGGCTCAGATCTTAACTTTTCTCTCTCTTTTTAACGTTTCTCTCCTCAGCCGCGCAGCATCCGCTCTGTTTACCTGACTAGCCTAGCCTAGCCTAGCCTAGCCTAGCATAGCTGCTCACCTCTGACTGCAGGATACACACGCAGACGTGCAGATGGATAGCTGCGCTACGGCCAATCAGAGGGCGCGTCCCGCCCTCTGCTCTCTCTGATTGGCTTAGACTATGCTATGTACCTAATATGTGTGTTGTGAACCTCATTGAGTTTTTCAGTGTCAGACATTGACATATATTATGGTCGCAGACTTTTTTTTAAACATCCAAACAACTGGTTGCACCGGTGCGACCTAAGATTTTTCCAGGTGCACTATTAAGAAATCTCATTACATTTGCAACCAAATTGGTCACACTCTAGAGCCCTGATTAAATAAATATCAGTAAGTGTGTTCAGTACTTTTTCCCCTCTGTTATTTCACATTATTACACATAACTTAATTTCTGAACTTATTTGTTTTGGTTTCTTTCTATGTGTGGATTACTTGGGTTGTTCCCAACACCTGGTGAAAATTTCATATCAATCGCACCTTTAGAAATATGTTTACTATGAACAATTGTGATGCATTCAATACTTTTTGTACCTACTGTATATTTTACTGGGATTTAGTGAAACAGACCCAAGTAGCTCATAATTGTGATTCATAAAAGTGAAGGGAAAACGATTCAGTGTTTTCATTTCTTTATAATTGAAAATCTAAAAAGTTTTGATCACATTTCTATTCAAACCATTATCATGAAGAGCAAGGAACCCAACAGACAGGTCAGGGAGAAGGTTGTGGGTTCATTTTAAAGGGGTCATGACAACAAATGTAATTTTTTTTTGTGGTTTTAGGGGTATACTAATGGGATCTGTTGTGCACTGACGAGGCCGTGTGGATGTCAGGAGTTGGTATCAAAAGCCCTGCTCATAGACGGACAGCTTTGTTTCTTTGCTCAAAAACGGACGAATCAGAGAGCAGTTTATCTTTCTACACAATTCATATTCTCCAATTAGAGCACACCATCAAGCAAACAGGCCTCCTCCCCCCAGCTGATACACTAGCTAATGTAAGGGCTAAGTCGTGCTAGCATGTCTGGCTCCTCCACTAAAAAGCGGAGCTGTTCTGTCCCAGGGAGCTCAAAAACGGATGGAAGTTTCCACTTTACTCCCGAAGGATGAGAGAGCCAGAGAAGAGTGGCTGAAGTTCATTCATGGGGAAGCAGCACGCAATTATGACCTCAATTTGAGACGATGTTCAGCGCATTTTACTGAAGAGTTTCCTGAATATAGTTGTAGCCAATCAGAGTGAAGTCAGCCAGGTAGAGCCACATATCATGACCGTACCCAAGCCTTGTACTGAGGAGGGAAACCTGGCCTGCCGTAACAACCCCCTACAAAAGGGTGACGTTATATATTTTAGATGAAATTCTTTGGAGCATTGACATATGCAGCAATGTCAACGACATGAAATAGTTTATACAGTGATGTCACCATCCCTTTAAAGCAAGGTTAGGTTGTAAAACTGCTTTGAACATCTCACAGAGCTCAGTTCAATATGTCATCTGAACATGGAAAGACATGGATTTCCACCTACACAAACAGCTTGTCCAAGTAGAGCATTAATCAGAAAAGCAGCCAAGAGGTCCATGGTAACTCTAGATCAGGAGTCCTCAAATCCAGGCATTGAGGTCCTGTGTCCTGCAACTTTTGGATGTGTCCCTGGTCCACCACACATGAACTGAATGGCTGCATTACCTCCTCAGTGTTCAGTCAAGTTCTCAAGATTCCTGCTGATGACCTGATTATTTGACTTAGGTGGGTTAAAGCAGAGACACATCTATATGTTACAGGACGCCAAATTCCAAATTCCTGGATTTGAGGACCCCTTCTCTAGAGGCCCTGCAGAGATCTAAAGCTCAGGTGGAAGACTCTGACAGTAGAAAAACTATTTTAATCCACTCCACCACTGCAAGAGGAAAACTGTAAGAAATCCAGTTTGTGGATCATTGCAGGCCATGTTTGGGACATAGCAGGAATATGGAAGAAGTGGCTCCGGTCAGAAGAGATCAAAAGCAAACTTTCTGATCTATGTGCAAAACACTATGAATGGTGGAAAACCCACACTATACAGCACTCTGAACACACCACCACCTACATGTTTCATGGAGGTGGCAGTATTCAAACGTTTTTATCCTAAGGATCTCTTTCAAGTCTTTCGCTGGACTCAGACAGCTCTTGTTCCTCCTCTTGGACTATAACAGGTTGCCGTAACCTATAGTCTTTAATGTGAACGCTTGGCCTGGTAAAAAGCAGCCCCTTGTTGTACGCTTTACTTCGTCCAGAGGGTCTGGACTATGGAGAAACAGTTGCTTCCTGGAGGTGTGGACTCTATTGAGGATTTAAATGTTACCCAATCACTAACGTTTGTCCGTGACGTATGTAATGCGCCAGTTCAACGTTATGAAGCTTACTGGAAATCGGCTGAGCTGTAAACAACCGTCCCCCACTGCCAGGCCGAACAAGATGGCTGCTAATGTTGACTCAGTGTCTGGAAGCGGGGCCGACACGGACTGAACGGCTTCCTTCACTTCCTCCGCCGCCATCGCAAAACTACAGGCTGACTTCAATTCTGAAACAGCGCAGAAAATCGACGTCATCCTTCACAACGTCTCCTTCTGTTCGCTGATCGGCCCGGTTGAAATTCAACCGGAGGAATCCAGCTCAGTGAGAGAAAGCCCAGTGAAAGGAGATGAGAGTTGAGCAGAATTGCGTAGGAAGGCAATGACCAGGCTAGTGAACACTTTACAAGCACAAAAAATCCACATGCACACAATAAACCCACAAAATCTAGCACCTTGCCACATTTTTGATACTGCAGCATTCTTAGCTTTGATCTTTTTCTCATTTTGTCACGTTACAATCACAACAAGATCTACAGTTTGCTGTTTGCCACAAGTCATGTATGCAGAAAACATGAAGGAAGGTGTGAATAAAATCAAACTTTTTGTAAGAAAATGTTTTGACAGCATGTCAGACTATGTGTGGACATCACCCTGAACACATTATCTCCACTGTGAAAAATGCTGGTGGTAGCATTATGCTGTGGGATGCTCTTCTTCAGCAGGGACAAAAAAGCTTATTAGGAATGATCTGAAGATGAATGGAGCTGAATACAGGACAATAATGGAAGAAACCTGTTGGAGACTGCAAAAGATTTGAGACTGGGTTGGAGGTCCACCTTCCAATACGAAAACTACCTTAAAAGAACAACCAGAACCACAACAGAAAGCTTCAAAAGCATTCTTATGTGTTAGAACGGCCCAGTCAAAGTCCAGATACAACTCAGAATCCATGGGAAGAGTGGATAAATGATGTTTACAGGCTGTCTCCATCTAATTTGGCTGACCGTTAGCAAACATGATGGGCAAAACATTCAGTCTGCTAGAGACATTCCCTAAAGCAAAAGGTGCCACTACACAGACTATAGGTGGATGACTATAAACCCAGATCCACACTTTTCAGTCTATCAATAAAAAAGCTCAAAAGCCAACTGATCATTTTTGCTTCACCTTTCCATCAATGGATGACTTTGTGTTGGTTCATCACATTAAGTTCCAATAAAATACAAGAAATTTGTATACACAGAAATACAAATACACAGAAATTTGAGGCTGAACAGTGGAAATATCTGCAGAAAGTTAAGGGGTTTAGGGTAACACTCGAGAGCAGATAGTTCAAACAGGAAATGACTTGGAGTTTTATTTCCATGGTATTTCACCAGGCCAAGCTGAACTGAAATGTCCAGCAGGGTCTGTGCTGTAGTAAATCTTTCCATTGGTTATTTCTTTTGTTCCGGCAACCTTCTTCATCTGTGACACGGTCAGACACACTGTTCAGGCTCAATGGGAGGAAAAGAGGCAGAGCATGCGGACCCTGTGGTACCAGTCTAAAGAATGAAAAGGAAAGATAGAGAGAGAGGATAGGAGGCCGATTTTCTGCTTCGTATAATTGACAGCGGAACTCCCAGCAACTCTTTTACACAAAGTCTTTGACAGGAAAATGCCAGCATCTCCCAAACTAGCAGAGGGAGACAGTTTCCACCTGCATTAAACCTGTAATTATGAGAGAATGCCTCAGAACAACGTAGTGGTTAGGCTTTGTTCTGAGCCTTAGCTTATTGTGCCTCTGTTGCTGGCTCCTGGTTATTATACAGCAGAGTCAGGTGATTCCCCCCCCCCCGTTTCCTTTGTTTTGATGTGTTTTTTAAATTGGTTACTGTTGAACCTGTTTAACTTCACACATAGGAAAACAACCAATTCTGAGACAAGAATTTGAAGCTAAAGCTTCAAATGTTTGGTCCAGTATTGCTTGTTATTGCTTAGTCTGATTTCTTATTGAAACAGTTGTTATGTACTTGATATTACTATTTGTGACAGAGTTAGCATATCAATAGATATTTATTGTCTCTTAAAATATATTAATGTTGATGCAGGAGAAAATATGAGAAAAAATGAATCTGATGCACTCTTGACTTTAGAAAAAGAGGGAACACGTACCGCATCCTCCTTGATACAATCAGATGTTTTTCTAGAGTGTTGAGTAGATTGATATTTAATCTGCTGAAGACCTGGAGTTCTCTTTGAGAGAACATTTCTTCAACACTTAACGCATTTTTAATATTTCATTATTGAAATATTTCTTTACTGAATAAATAAAAGCAGTTTAAAGCTGCAGTTGTAAAACAGTTTAAACGATGGAACTGTGAAATGTTTTTCATGTGTTTTTTTACACAACTGTTTCTTGTGATGATATTTCCTCTGTGTCCGCCCACAGAACCGTCTCTTTAGCTCTGCAGCATAGGTAACTGGGACACACTGTGGGATGTTTGTAGGACAATGCCACCCTCTTCTTGGCCCAGAAAAGATGCTAAGAGTTCAGTTTTCTGTTTTTTTATTTTTAATTTATTTTTAAGTTTTTTTTTTTGCATCATGTTAAGCATTTGATATTTTTCAGTTAGCATTTTGTCAAAAAGTTGCATTTATCCCTTGATAGCTGAGTAAGCATGACCTAGTTGGCAACAAACTTCCATCATTTTAGACCTCATTAAGAAGTTCATTGAACCAGAGTAGCTCCACCAGGCTTTGTGTACAATGATAAGAGGCACTTCATTATTTTGCTTGCTGTGTGTTTTAAAGGGGCAGTATTATGTAAAATCGACTTTTTTGAGCTTTTCATCATGTTCTAATGTTATTCCTTCATCAAAAACATACCTGGAGTGTTGCCTTGATTCTTTCATGCATGTTTGAGAAATCCTTTAATCTGCCGTGGCAACCATTCAGTTGTGCAAAACGCCTGGATGGATCCAGCACCACCTTTGAGACCCAGCTCCTCCTCAGAGCTGCACTTTCCAAGTTTCCAAGCTTCCATCACACAGAGCACCCCTCCCCCACGACTTCCCCACTCAGCTCCGTCAGACTAGCCAGCAGCATTTAGCAAACACCTGGTGGAACTGCGCATCGGCTGAGCTCATTATACGGGCTACTTCTCAGTGCAATGTTGGTAAAAATGTTAGCAAAGGGTTGATAGAGGAGCACTGTGGTGATGACTTCCTGAAGGCAGAGTTTGAGAAAGAGCTGGACTTTCTTAAAGAGACAAAGACCCAATTTCAAGGTGCTAAATTAGGAAGTCAAATTTCTTTTAGGTCATATTTGATATATGACTTGCCTTCAGGTATTTTTGTAATACCTGAAGGTAACATAGTTACTTCATTGTGGTATAAAATGATTTTATGTGCTTGGAAAACACATAATACTGTCCCTTTAAATATTTTCTAAAGCACAGAGTTCTAACATTCACACCAAGGTAACTCCTTTTTTCTATACTTTCTAGTCAGGCCTTTGACTACACTACAGCACTAAAAATACATTGGTAAAAGTTTTATATTACACACGTCTCAACAGGGATGCTTTAAAAAACTTCTGTTTGGTTTTTATTGTATCTCAGTGCGGCTTTTGACACAGCTGATCACAACATACTGACTAATTGACTAGAAAGTTGGAGGGATTGACTGGTACTTTGCTAGATAGGGTCAGATTGAGCTTAGTGGACCAGGACCTTATCATTTAGCAAATACAAGTCTTACCAAATGTGTGACCTTTTATAGAAGCACATATGTGGGGCCCCTTTTATTCAACCCTTTTCTCAGATTATAGAGCATTACAACATTGGTAACGTGTATGCTTGTGACTGGGGATGGGCAATTATGTTCAAGGAACAGGAATTGTCTTGTTATTTATCATTACAAAAGGATCCTGATAAGAACTGTGACATAACATGGTAAGAATGAAATCGGATTAACAAGTTTGCAATTCCCAGAAATTGACAGCATGGTTGTGATTGGTACTTTGCTGTTTGAGCACATTATCAGATCATAAATAACTAATTAATTTAAAATGTGATTTAATGCAGTTATTGTGTACTGCTACGCTGTACAGTTGCAGTTCTTTATGGAGCTGGTTTAGTGAGGTACCCTTATTTATTATGGGTAAGTTCTATTATTAGAGCATTACAGTTGAAACCATATATTTAGATACACTGAATAAAAAGACACAGACACATTTTTCTCTCACTGTCAGACATTAAATCAGACCAAACGTTTCTCGTTTTAGGTGAGTTAGAATGACCGACATTATTCCAATTTGCTAAAGGCCAGAAAACTTAGCGAGAACATTTTTTAGACTTTTTTTTTTTTTTTTCTTTTTGGTAACTTTCTTTGAATTCAAAATCCTCTGATAGGTTAACTGACACATTAGGCTCACCTGTCCATGTATTTTAAGGCCACACCTGGAACTCACTGCTTTCTGGTTCGACACGATGGGAAAATGAGATATCAGGAAGAGAATTATGAAGCTGCGCCATCATCATCCTGGGAAACAGTTTCCAGATGCTCGAAGGATCATCTGTTCAAACAATTATATGCAAATATTGACATGATGGGAATGTTCAACCATCATACTTCTCAGGAAGGAGATGGGTTCTGTGTCTCAGAGATGAACATGATTTGGTCCAAAATGTGCACATTGTCCCCAGAACAAAGAGCCAGAACTCCAGCAGACTATTGGGGGAAGCCTGTGGAAGGAAACCCAAAAGGTTTGACCCAAGTCATACAGTTTAAAAGACAATTATCCCTGATACTGACCAAATGTATGTAAACTTTTGAATTCAAAGAAAGTTACAAAAAAACCCAAAAATCCCTAAAAAATGTTCTTGCTAAGTTTTCTGGTATTTAGCAAATAGAAATAATTATGGTGATTCTAAATGACCGAAAATGAGAAACGTTTGGTCTGATTTAACTTCTTTATTTTTGATATATATGACATGATGTGATAAAATTTCAAGTCCATGCACATCTATCCATTTTGATGATACATCATTATATTTCTATGTCGTTACAGGATCACAGTCCACTATAGTCACTGAGTCCATGTGTCGAAAATCAATGAGTGGATGAGTCAAATTCCTTCAATTCAATGCAGATTAGAAAAGTTCTTGTCTTTGTTCAGCTCTCAGCCTGACTTAATGAGGTGAAAGACCACAGAATGCAAGAACTTAGGGTGTTATGTATGTACATATGTAGTATGTTATGGGTTCAGACTGGAATATTAACAACCAGATATTCTATTGCTAAGTTATTACTATTAAGTTATTACTACCATCTTTAAAACTCTGCCAGAGTAAAGACGTCTCTGTCAAACTGTTTACAGGAAGATTGGGGCAAACCTTTATTTTCAATAGGTTAGATTGTTTGAGAAAAGGTCTTTGTTAAAAAATTACAACTGTTCGAACATTCTGAGTCCTGACAAAAACCAGGAAAACTGATCATTTCAAAACAGTCCTTAAATTACTGCAGTGACTTCTTTCTTGGAAATGGATATATTTAAAAATTGGATTCAAAGGTTATTGGGTTGTAGAGCACTGAATGACCTTATGCCTAAATGTTTCAGATTCACTGGTCGGGGATGAACCATGTACAGCCTTCAGGTCATCAGAGATGTGTTCACCCTGTGCTTCTGGGACCAAACCTGAACAAGGCAAGGAAGCATTTAGTTTCTATGCTCCTTGACATCCTGAGATGGACAGAAACTTTTGAGTCTATTTAAATCCTATTTAAATGCTTAAATCAAAGCAACTTTGTTTGTTTATGGCAGTCTTCCCATGAAAGTCAAATTATTAAATGTAAGGTTTTTGAGGACCTAAAGGCAAGAGGACCTCTGCAGATGCACGATGGAATGAAGGATTTAATCATGGAAAACTTACTGAAACACAGGGGGAAAAAAAAACAAAAAATCAACACAGGAGCCAGAACAAGAATAGCAGCAGAATCCAGCAGAGAATTACAGACTAAGAGATTTAAATACTGTGGAGATGTTATTGTGACATCAAATCAGGTGAGTATAATCAAAAAGATGGAGTGCTGGGGGACTGAGGAAAGGCTGAATAATCTGAATGGAAACACAGGGGATGTAACTAACCAAAAGCTAAACATAAGAGATTAAACCAAAATACACAAGACACAGGAAAGAACTAAGAAACTCAGTTCAAAAGTCAAAAGAAAGAATTAACAAGGAGAGACACTAATAACACTAAAATGATCTAAACATAAACACAAGTGAGAACCAAAACACAGACAACTGTGGATCATGGCAGTCCCCCCCACCCCTATCAGTTATATTAGTTCTGTAGTATCATGTATCAGTTTGCAAATCATTAGTTTTCTTTTGAATTAAATTTTACTTTTGTAATGTATTGATACTCTCTAACATAATTTTATCTACCCCTCTTTTTGAGTTACCTTGTGTATAAATGGTGCTACATGAATAAACTTCAGCTCTGTTCCTCAGGGGGCCAGTGGCCTTCATGTTCTGTACATGTTCCTGTGTTCCAGTTTCTGCAGAAGCTCGCTCATGACTCCTCTATTTAAAATCAGAGCTGTTCAAGCAGGAAAATATTTAAACATTTGTCACTGTCATGATGCATGGTAGTTGAGGACCCAAATGCAGAGGCAGCAAATGGGTTTGAAGATTTAATAATGAGAATCAAAAACACTGGAGGTCACAGGAAGCCAGAGCAAAAGAAAGCATAAATCCTGGGAGCCAGGAGCACAAGGGGGCGGAAATCAGGCAGAGAAACAGGAGGTTTAACAGGGCCAAACCAGCGAAGGGTGGCTGACGGAGAGGAGCTGAAATATGGAGGGAGTGAATGCTGGGGCTGATTAGCTAAACCTTTGCAGGTGTGGGCAATTAACTAGAGGGGAGCTGAGGAGAGGGAGAGATTGGCAACAGGGGGCCAGGGAGAGCAACGGGGAAGCAAGGAAAATAATCCAAACACAGCTGAGAATAACAAGACAAAGGGAAATAACTAGAACTACTAAGAACAGACTGAAATAATCAAACTAAAAACTGGACAAACCGAAGGGATAAACTAGACTGGGGAACAATACAAAGAAATGACTGAAGCAAAATCTGACAGAAACAGAGGGTGACTAAGACTGTACCAAAGTTGAACCAAAACATGACTGATCTAATGGACGTAAAGAGATAACTGGGATAACTGGGATAACTAAGAAAAGACTGAAATGATCAAACATAATCTAAAGGTAACTGGATACTCAACTGAACAGAGAAACAAAAACCAAAATGTGCAGATCCTGACAGTCACACTCCATCAATGACCAAAGCTGCCCATTGTACACTATTGTGACAATTGTAAGAGTCAGCCATGTACATTTTTCTGTTTTACTTTGACACTGAGATCTCTGTTCGGTCAGCATCACAGAATATGTGCACCACAGGATCCCAGCCCACTGTAGTTTTCTTCTGGTCTTGCAGGACCTGAAGTAACTTTTGGACTCCGAGAAAGACTTTTAGGTTCTATTGTCTGTATTTGATGCATTGTCAACAGCAAAATATACCCAAGTAAAATCCACACCATCCTGTGCAGTGGCAGAGAAACTGGCTTTGCAACAAAGTGTGAGATGCAACATCCTCAGCTACAAGTAAAAGTGATGAAAGAGGCATGCAGCAGTGAACGCCTGCTCAGAGATTCCATCAGAGTGTGGTTTAGCACAGTCCTGCTGATCTGGCACAGCTACAGTCGCTCACTGTTGCCTGTGTTTGCATTTGCATCACACCCTGCATACCTTTGGGTTAAAGCACTGAGGAAACTTGCAGCTCCTGAAGTCAGAGGCTGTTAGGTAATCACACTGCCTCTCAGGATGGGAGTGCTAACTAAAAGTCTGCAAATGAAAACTAGGTCCTCTTCAGTAGATGGATGCAATCAATCTGTGTAGGTAGTTTCCAAGTTGAAGATTTGCTACCATTAGCTTTAAATTATTATTGCTCAACCTTCATTTGTCTCGCTATTGGAGGATTATTTAACATGTATATGCCTTGGTGTCAAAATGAATAAAGGCGTACCCACCAAAAGGTACCAGCAACATAAGATGAAGTACTCTAAATCTTGCTAGATCAGGTCATGCTTAAAAGCATACTGAGTACTTCACTTTCAGGTCTTTACCTCTTTACTTCTCTACTGGGCATGCAACTTTTACTGGGCATGGGACTTTTAATGTAGTCAAAAGCAAAAAAGCAACCTATTTGCAAGGACCAGAGCTTTTTTGTGATCTAGAACTAGTATTTTTTTCTCCAGAGATCTGGGTACTCAAGCTTAGATTTACTCTGGGTTTTCTTTAATTGACACAAGGCTAGGATTTTACACACAGACTCAAATAAAGACATACATTCATCTGAATCTTAAATAGGTGGTGAAGATTCTATAATGTCAGCTCGAAGTTGTTCAGTCTGACATTTTCAGCTGCCTACATAGACAAGCCAAAAATTAATGGTCAGACCAAACCAAGATTCAACCATTTGGCCACAGTGACAAGATGCATGTTTGGAGGAATAGAAGGTAGGCTTTAAGACTTATGAACCATGTACCAACTGTAACTCAAGGCAGTAGTAGCTTCATGCTGGCTGTTTCACTACCAGGTACTGGGGCATTGCACAAAGTGGTTGGAATAATGTCTCAGGAAGGTTGGGTCCATGTCAGGAAAGCTGATGCATCAGTTCTGCAAGACAAGTGGTCAAAAATCCAACCAAAATTATTCCAGAAGCTTAATGATGGCCACATGCAGCAGGTTGTGGAGGTGCAACCAGCTAAAGGACATTTAACCAAATCTTAGTGGGGGTGTATGTACATATTTGACCCCATATAGATCAGAAGAAATGCCACAATGAATTAAAGCTTCTTGAAAATATCCAATTCATGTTTTTGAATTTTATTGAACTTCTCTGTTGTATAAGTGTTCCACCTAAAAGAATAAAACTTCAAATAAATTATTAGAAGACCAAATTTAACTCTGAAGTCCATGTTGAGTGTATTTATATTTCTGACTAACTATGGAGCATCCAGCAGGACAACAGAATTATGAAAATAAACACAACAGTTGACGCTTATTTCACTGTTGTCATTAACATAAGAAATTAAGTACAGAGCAAATGCAGGTAATGCCAAGAATGTTTGGGTTCCTTTCAGGTGGCAAAAAATATGCTTTACTCACAGACTTTACTGAAATAAAATTACTGGTTTAAAATAGCAGAAAACTGTTATTTACCTAATTAGGCAGAGTTTGCAAGATGTCAGGCCTTGTTTTTACCTGCTATTCTATAGATTAAAGGTGTTAGATTAAGTTTTATTTATCTAATCAATTAAGGAAAACCAAAATTCAAGTTAGGAAGTGTTAACTGAAACACTTCATCAAACTAATGTGTAAAATCTGAATTGAACAAGCATTTTTCTCAGTAAACAT
Organism: Anableps anableps; assembly: GCA_014839685.1. NCBI lineage: Eukaryota > Metazoa > Chordata > Actinopteri > Cyprinodontiformes > Anablepidae > Anableps > Anableps anableps. Next base: position 4,214,362 of record CM026086.1, read on the forward strand.
GTTGCTCATGTATCTGTTCACATGAAATTCACACTGCGTCGATAACAAACCAAGAAATCCAGGCATGCAAATAATTAAAAACAAATTATTTCATAAATTAAGTCAGTGTTTGGATGTTAAATGCTGCAGGGAACATGCATTGACAACATAAAGAAAGGAAAGAGAAAGCCAAGAAACCAGCTGAAACCTGTCAGTATTTAGAAAGTATTCCTCCTGCAATGTGCAAATCTGTATGAGTTGGTTCAATGTTTACTGATGGCATATAAAAAGGCCATCAGTAAATGTTGGCATGCAAACCAGGTGAGTATAATCAAAAGGATGGAGTGCTTGGGAAGAACTGCACATAAAAGCTATGAGACCTTCACAAAACAGTCATGCTGTTGCTAAACTTATTAGTTTCAACGGTTTCAGTGGAATAGAGGAGACAAAAGAATAAATCAAAAGAGTTCCAAGAGCCAAGGAGGACTCGTAGACAGCTCCAGAAAGATCTGAAAATCCCAGGTTCAGTTTTTCAAATGAAAACAACAAGTAATTCACTCAAATACAATGACCTTTATGGACACTCACTGCACAAGACTCCACTGCTTAAGAAAAAGCATGCTAAAACTTGTTTAAAGCTTCCTGCACACGATTTGTCCAAGCTCGTGAAATAATGGGAGAATTTATGCTAGTCAGATGAGGTCAAAGTTCAGTTCTTTGGATCTCAGTGTTTAGAGGAAGAATGTTTAAGCAGATCACCCCAAAAACATCATTATGAAATGAAGTTTGGAGGTGGAAACATGATGGTGTGTGCTGTCTTACAACATATGGTACGGGCAGTTTTCATATATTTGAGAGAAGAGTGAATGGAGAAATGTACTGGGAAATTCTTGATAAGAATACAATAGAACAGAATAGAATAGAAAACTTTATTTGTCTGACACCAAAGGTGACAGACATTTGTCTTCGACAGGGCTCTATACAAACATATAAAACATAAAAAAAGCCATGAACACAAGATAAAAATCAGGAAGAGCAGAGGCATGCTTAAATGCCTCTGCTGTTGAGGGCTGTATATGCGGTAGGGATGAATGGCTTTTTGTATGTGGCTTCCCGGCCAGTGGGACTTTGTAGCTCCTGTCTGGTGGAAGGAGACTAATGGAGGGGATGAGAGGGTTCCTCTGTGATCAGGATGACTTTCCTGGTCACCGAGTGCTCATACAGAAGGGACGGTGGAGTTTGAAATGAACCAATTAATTTTGCTGACTTGATTTATTATGCATGAGAGTTTTGTTTTCTGTTTGCTAGTGATGAAGTTGTATATATCATATGCTGGAGATGATGTTGAAGGTGAGAATGGATTCTTTAAGCGACTGGTAAACCATGATTAAAATCTTTTTGGTGACATTAAAATATCTCAGCTTCCTGAGAAAATGGAGGTCTGAAGGTGAAATGAATGTGAATCTCCAAGCAAGGCAATGTTCCCAAACGTACAACCAAGGAAACTCTTAACTGGTTTTAAGAAACACAAGTAAAACTGCTAGAATAGCCTGGTGAAGCACTTGACTTGTATCCAGTTAAAAAACTATAGAAACAACGAAAGATCAGAGTTCATAGAAAGGACCGTTCAAGATCTGAAAACAGTTTGTGTGTTTGTGTGGAAGAATGGGTCAAAAATCACAGCTGATCAATGCATGTCACTAGTTTCTCCACACAAGACATCTTAAAGTTGTCATTACCAACAAAGGCTTTTCCACAAAGTATTTAATATATTCCTGTGAGTGTGTTGAAAGATGTGGCCCTCCACGTAAACTGACAGACCAGCTCAGGTAGGAGAATCTATCAATAGGACAACTATTACTCTATAAATATAGCCTTCCTGTTGAAGGGTTGCCACAAACTATGTAGGGGACAGAGCAAACACGTGGAAGAAGATCCCATGATCAGATAAATCAAAAATGTAACTATTTGGTCAGCCTGCAAAACACTGTCAGAAAAGCAATGCTGTAAGTCATCCCAAATACCACAATTCCCCCTACCAAAGAGGGTGGTGGCAACATCATGCTTTGGGGATGCTTTATTTAAGCGTAGACAGAGAAGCTGGTTAGAGTTGATGGGAAGATTGAAGGAATTAACTACAAGGTTCTGACGCGAGAAAACCTGTCAAAGGCTTTAAAAGACATGAGATGTGGTGGAGGACAACAACTCTAAACCTACAGCCAGAGCTGCAATAGAATGGGTTAACATATTCATGTGTTTGAATGGCCCAGTCAAAGTCCAGACCTTAATCCAAGTTAGTACATGTGGCAAGATTTCAAAATTGCTGTTCACAGAAGCTTTTTAACTGATTCAATTAGGATTTAATTTACCAAGAAGAATCTGCAAAAATGTTAGTTTCTAGGTCAACACAACTGGTGGTTCTAGAAGGTAGTTCCTTAGCTGTGTCAGTAGAAATGCTGGGTTGCATTTGATTGGTTTATCCAATAAAATCCCAATAAAATATCAGTGTGACAAAAGGTAAGCAAAGTTTCATGGAGAGTGAAAACTTTTAAAAGCTGTTTTAGCAGCAGCTATCAATGCTTGAGGGAACAGTTCATTAATCAAAGTCTGGTGTCTCTTGGTTTTCACTAAGGTGTCTTAACCATTCCTCAGCAATACAGGTGCAGGAAACAGTTTGCCCCTGCACAGAAGCAGTTGGCATCATTGTGTTTTCTGCACACAGACACCTACAGATAGCTACAGCACACAAGCTACACAAATAGTCTCCTTTACATGGTTGAACCAGCAACAAACAGCATCCTGACAGATGATTCAGAGCACTCCCAATGAGAACAATGCTCTTATGCCATCCTAACACCACCAGTCTTTCCCACAGTTGCCATGGGAACCCTTGCTCGTGTCATCTTCCAGCAGAAGTGTTTGTGTTGTCTTGCTTCCTACCAAGCTGTGAGTCACGTGCTCAGCTGACAATGCCAGCAGGAAAATCCCTGCTTCAAGGACAGCAGATAAAGAGCACGGGGGGGTAAAGACCATATGTAGAGGTGTAACTGGAATTCAAGTTGCATACAAGCTCAGTTTCAGTAAAGCTGTTTGGGATATTCCCAAGGTTTCCGCAGCAACCACTTCACTGTTACCATCACCATAGAGCAGTCTTTATTTGAAATAAAAAAATAAGCATACATCCCAGTGACTCCTACCTATGAGCACGGAGCTGTTTATCTCTTTGTCAGCCCTTCTGCACCCACTGGATGCTGACAGAGGGTTTGAGGAAAGCTGAGGGAGGAAACTCATAAGAGGCAATAAACAGAATAACTCGATCAGAGGGGAGCTGCAGATGTGTTGAATTCAATTTGTGGTCACTGTCTTTAAGATAAATAGCAACTAGAAGGGACACAATGCATAGTGTCACTGCTGTCCTGGTAGATGGTTTATGAATAATATGGTGGGAAATAATGTTGGGTGTAGCAAATCTTCAATTAAAATGTAAATTGCACTGTGTTTCAGCTGTCAAGTTTTGTTTGGGTCATTTTTGGTCCATTTGGTCCATGATGTAAAATCTAGCCAGTGATTTCTAGGTGCAACTTTGCCAATAAGCTGCAGAGGTCAGCAGAACACTGCAATCTTTCACCTAAAGTATCTGGCTCTTAAACTGAAACTCTATCATAGTTGCAATAGAAGCTATGTAAAAATGAATATCCTGTAAAATAAATAAATAAATAAACAAAAAGACAGACTTATCCAAACAGGAAGCAATACTCCGACTCTCCCTCACCTAAAAGAAATGTGCTGCATTTTGTTTTAGCAGCAGTCACTCTGTTTTACACCAACTGAAACGCTGGTCAAGCATCGTTAGGCCGTTTGTAGGTGCTAGTAGGATATAACAATGCTGTTAAGCTAACATGACTATTGCTGAATGATTTCATGTTTCTTACTGTGAAAATGGTCTTCTTCAGATTAGAATGATTAGGAAACAAAGTAACTGACCAGAGTTAATTTAGAATAAAGTCTCAACAAGATAATTAGCATTTAAAGTAATATATTTCTTAGAAATTCAGGCACTATGTACTTCTTTTATCATTTAAACACTGTCAAACCAGTGTTGCTAATTCCTCAGTAAGGAAGGTTGCTACTGACTGTCCTAAAAGTCCCCAGTAATTGCTAAATGTTGTCATCACCTTATCAGTCCTCACCTATATTTGACTCTATCAGTCCTCTCTGCCGTTCCATAAAACATCTGGTTTCAGCTCTCAGGGAAGAACAGAACAGCGTGTTGTATTGCATTGCCATTTCTGCCAGGGTGCCTCTCTACAGGAAGCTTTCGTTCTCATTAGAGATCATTAATTTCTTTTTAAAAAATTATCCTTTAATGTGAACTCATGTTTCCTCATAAGGACGTCTCCAGCTTGACATCTGGCAGACAGTCAAACAGTGATCCCTTCCCCCCTGAGACTTTCCAAACCTGCTATGACTTACTGTCCATCTGAAGCCTGCCTTGCTTGTTTTGAATACTGCGACCAGACCAGTTAACAGAGTTTCTCCACATTATGTAATTATGAAAACTTTTAGCTTGATCTGGTCTCAGAGATAGCATCCTGTCCCCCTGGAACCTCCCTCTCTAACCTGAATACTATGGCCAGACCAGTTACCAAAGTTTCAATACATAATTATGTCAACTTTTAGCTTGATCTGGTCTTAAAGACCGTATCCTGTCCCTTGAGACCACCCAGCCTGAGTTGAAAAGACAGCTGTGACCAGATTCTTATGGTTATGGTGTTGCAACCAGCATTGACAAGGGCCTTCTTTTGTGTCAATGACAATTATAACTAGAAAATTTCTGAAGAAATTTTAAAGGGGCCTGCCACTGTGCGCGTATCAACATACCGTCTTCACCTCTGAACACAGCACGGACGTATCTACAAACTGAGTGTTGAATGGCGTTTGTAGGCGAAACCATGATGACACAGTAAATCCTCCAAAATAGTGGTTTTTTTTAGGATGTCTTCAGGACCTCGCTCCATTGACTTTGTATGGGGTAGTTTTTCGCTAATTATTTTGCCATGCTAAGTCAAAACGAAAAGTTGAGTAATAGCACACGTCTCGAGAACGAGCCGGAATTTTTGATGTATATATTGTGGGGGTGCATATGTTTAATTGACAGAACTTCTCTACTGTATTTGCAATAAAAAGACATGAGTCAAACAGAACTCCTTAGGGACAGTTATGGCAAATGTAATAACTACATCTATGAGATACATTTGAATGTATTTATTTCTTTATTTTATCGAATCTAAGAGCTACATGTTAACAATTCTCTGGGCAGCTGGTGGCGGCCATAGAAAACCTAAGGGGTGACGAAAGGGTCCGCCACTGATTGCCTGTTCTGTTTGGACTAAACTGAGGCAGGACAAGTTTTAACTTTTGGGTCTGAGGTTTAGGAGATAAATACATTCGTTTAGTTTGTTACCTGGATGGTTAGCCAGCTAGCCAGTCACCAGGGCAGGACTCTATCTGATGGTGGAGATAATTCCAGGAGCTCATGACGCCCTAAATGAGAAGCTGCCTTGGGAAGCTGCCCATGTCGTCCATATCAGAAAGCACTACTGGGAATGGTTCAACACCATTCAAACCTCCCGACTGCTTGCAAACTTCTGTTGAACGCTGGTGGAGGCTCTTTGCCCAGCTTCAATGGAGAAACAATAATGTGGTCCAAAAAATACTCCAAAGACTTTCAGACAGCAGAACTGGGGAAGGCTGTTGATGCATACTCAAGGGTTGCAAACAGAGCTCTTACTCATGCAAAACCCTGACTTCAGGACGTGCAAAAGAATGCATTGTTTGAACTTTTTTTAAATTAAAAACTAATTCTGATCATTACACCCATGACAAGTGCAAAGTCTGAACATTGCTTTTTCACACAAATCAAGACCTTACTTAGGAATTCGTAGGGAATATTGAATGCAATGCCAATGCTGTCAACTTGCAGTTATGTATTCTATTAAATTGTTTTCTTTTACTCAGAACTGGTCAGTGTGTTTTTAGAAATTTAGCTTTGAAAGCTTATGCTCATTTGTTAAAGCCTGCCTAAATTTGTGTCTTATATATTCATTTGTTATTCTATATTTTTTAATTTTTCTAAATATTTTATTTGATATTGGTACTATATATTATAAACATATTAAAAGAAAATCTGTTGCTGTTTGCAAACAGATTCACAGTGTATAAGTAATCATTTAGAGAAATTATTAACAAAAGTAGCAATTTAGACCAAAATTACCAAGTAGGGGTAACACCTGATCATCAGGAAAATAATAACCAAATAGTTTGTAGTTATAGGTGGAGAGGGGTGGGGGCATCACTCCATACATGGTCAAATGGGTGGAATTAGGGGAGGTGTTGGGGGCATGGTACCTGTCAAATTTGAGTTTGATGGAAGGAGACTCATAAAAAAGGCAAAAGTGATAAAAAAAAAAAATAATAATAATAATCTTAAATTAACTTCCTTCTGTTGATTGTTGATGTCCCAAAATTCTTTACTTATCCGGGTTTTGGACTGAAGTGACCCAAAAATGGAGAGTGTGAGGATCACATACACTGATTTATTATAGGACACCAAAAAAGTATTTTCCTTTAGCTCACAGGAGCTAGAGGCAGTGTCGAGTGTGGAAGAGTCATTTCCTGTTTGAATGTGGAGGGGTGACCAGCATCTGGTTTGACCGCAGCTGCGAGGGACCTCTGCATGAGGACTGACCTGTCTGTGAGTGTCTTGAAACAGGGAACAACCCCACAACACCACATGTTGTTTGTTGAGAAGATTAAGAACAATTCATATTTTTATGTCAGTCTCAAATCTCCAATAACACCAGTAAAAGTGACCACATTTGTCACTAGTTGCTTTTTTGGAAGGGAGCTGCTAGAAAGGCTTAAATACTTTCTAAAAATAGACACAAAGATATCAACGCTTTACTTGTTAGAAGTAAAATGTAGAAGGGCCATGATGTGGTGTAAGCCTTAGCCTCGGGGAACAATTAATATAGGTTTTATCGTGAAGATGTAACTTACATTAATAATTTTAAAACAAAGTTGTGCCTTTTTTTTCAATGATGCATTTGACTAGAAAGTCAAACCAAGTCATCACAGCAGCTTTTTAAGCATCTCTTATTCTAATTCTGTTTAATCAAGACTACACAATCTTTTGAGACATCGTTTTTATTTTTTGACTGAGGCATGTGAGCCTCTACTCTTGATCCTGAATCGTCTCTTTCAGGTTTGCCAAACATCTGCATCAATGCTCTGAAAACATTTCCCTTCAGGGGTTGACATAATGACCGGAACATTAAAAAACAGGAATTAATTATCTCTAATGAGAACGAAAGCTTCCTGTCGAGAGGCATCCTGGCAGAAACAGCAATGCAATACAACACGTTGTTCTGTTCCTCCCTGAGAGCTGAAACCAGATGTTTTATGGAATGGCAGAGAGGACTGATAGAATCTCCCTGACTCTTCATGGCACCTCACAGTTCTATATTCACTTCTGCTGACTCTACTGCTTATCTCTGGACTGAAGCTCCTTAGCTTTCCGGTGTGTCTCAGCACAGAGCTGCTGCTTATCCAGCAGGTCAAAGAACGTGCAGACGAGCTGGAGAGAATACTTGATGCGGTGAAACTACTGGACAAGCAGATCTCAATGATTATATCCCACTAAATTTAAAGTTATCTGCTCTAGTTTGCGTAATCAAACCATGTAAGCTGTTGTTGACTCTTATTGTAGTTTTACTGTGACAAACCCACACAATAGCTTGATCTAAAAGTTCATTATGTCGTCTCTTTAAAACTCTGTTGCTCGGCTATGAACAGACAATATCTTGCAGTAAATAACTTCTATTCTTCATGTTGTATAGATCAAAAATCCATTTTTCCTGACTAGTTCCTACTGAACATCAGATTTCATCATCACAGTTAAAATGTTACATGTACACACAGGACCCTCACCCTAGGGTTCGCTATGTTCAACACATACAGTAGAACCCTTGGCCCAAAATGGTCCCAATGACTGCAACTGAAAACATACTCCCACTTAGCCATGGTTGTCAAATCCCATGCTGGGCTATTGTCCTAAAGATTCTTGATGTGTCTCTGTTTCTACATGTATGTATGAAGTAATGAGATCATTAAAAGGACTCTGTAGAGCCTGACTGCATTTAGAGCAGGTAGTTCAGTCATTTGATTCAGGTGTGTTGGACCAGAGACACTTCTAAAAGCTGTCCTCAAGGGCTGGACTTTGACACCCCTGGTGTAAGGTGACACTTGTGAATACAAGTTGACGGCAAAGCTAATTAACATTAATTAAGCCCCTCTGTTATATTTTGCTTCCTTCATGGCATTGAAATAAAAAATAATATTGTTGCATAAAATAGTCTAGAAAAATCACACACCCACCCCCAACATTACACTCTAAACTTTATGAGGTATATTTTTTTATTTTTCTTGACAACGTAGGAGGTGCTATATTGACAAAAAAATGACTGCACCGTGGCGCAGGAAGAGGGTCTTGGGTTCAAACCCCGATGAGGGGTCTTTCTGCATTGAGTTTGCATGTACACCTTATGTATGTGTGGCTTCTCTCTGGGTGCGTCAGCTTTCTCGCAGTCAAAAAACATGATTGTTAGCTATAAGAGTGAATGCATGGTTGATTGTCCTGTGTGTCTCTGTGTTTCCATGTGATGCACTAATGACCTGTCCAGGGTGGACCCTGCCTCTTGCCCAATGAGTGCTGGAGACAGTTGTCAGCCCTACCGCGACCCTACAAAGATTAGTGGGTATAGACAACAAATAGATGGATGGAGGGATTTTTTTAATAGTTAAAACCTTTACAACCCTGATTAGGGTTGAAGATAAGAATTAAGCTTTGAAAGTGAAAAAAAAGATTGATTCATATGAACTTTATCTTTTTCTGCAGGGACTTATTTTGATCCCAAGAGTCAATTTTTCAGGGTGAACCCAACGTATAGACCCAAGTCTGTATGTAGCCTTGGTTTAGACCTATATATTTCCTCTGGCTGTAGGCCAATCAAAACTGAAAAGTGGTCTAAGCCTGCAAGTAACAAATTGTAAAGTAAAAAACCCAAATACCAGAAAGCTTAAACTTAAATTTAAAGACAGCTTCCTTTGATTTGATCCTTTCTTCTGTTGCAGTCTTGGAGCGCAATGTGCAACAATTACCAACAACTTGTTTAATTTGCTATTAGTTCAAGACCAAAAATTGAGAGAACCATCATAAATTTGACAACATATTTACATATTGTTATTGTACTGGTGGAAGAAAATCTACAGAGTCAAACTTTTATGCTGAATAAGGTTTGCACTAAAACGCTGCTTTCTCCATTTACATTTACATAACTTTCATAACTTGTTTGTTGTTCAAAATAAATCAGAATTTCTCACCAAAACCACAGATTCCCATACAGCGGCAGCATATCTCTGTGGAAAATGAGAAACTTTGTTTTATCATGGTTAATTTGTATTTGTAAAAAATCCCACTGAACTTTGATATTATTTGCACATTGCAGAGCGTACGGTTGTGTAGCTCATGTAGTAAAAACGATGAGTTAGTAACTGAAAGGTCCCACATTTGAGCTCAGCTCATTCCAGTCTAAGTTTCAGTCTAGTCAGTCTTGACTAAAACCTGTGTACGTGTAAACTTCTAATAATTGTCTAAAAATGCATAAAAACATGTGGAAAAAATCTTGACTTTTAAAACCACATATGTATTCCAGTTTTAGCCTAGACATCTGTGCACCATTTAGCGACTGTTTAGACATACTTTTAACATAAAAATGCTCACTGGGTCTGAGTGGGGCCAATTCTCAAAGGAATTTCTATCATTTTCCATCAATTTGTTTTTCACAAATGTCAACGGGTTTATTCAAAGGACATTTTTATCAACCCTTAAACCACAAGCACAACTGCATTAGAAAAAGCAGAGCATCTGAACAAAATGATGCCGCGTGGACACCAGACCTTTGTGTTGTGTTGGCTTTGAGATAAATAATTGAATATTTCTGCCCACACACAGAGGCGTTAAATAATAAATCAGCAGAAAGAAGCTGTTAAACACAACTTTGTTTTGTGCATTTGATATGAGAGGCTGCTCCAGTAAGAACGCACCACTGCTTCACAGTGTGAAAAGAATCAGTATGAAAACTAATGCTGACAGGCAGCACCTGAACACTGGGTCTCAAATGGAGATGCTGGTAGAAGGGTTTTTGAAATTCTTTGGATGTGGTTCCAATTTGGAGGTAGTGAAGGGCTCTGGAGCTCCACAAGCAAAGAAAATGCTAGTTAAGTGACCTGGGTTTTCTCTAATTAATTGCATTTTTATTTCCAACTGAGAAAAGATGTATTTTTATATTCGAAGTGCTTCATTCATAATGAAATTGGCTACAAATTGTTACCTGGTCACCACAAAACGTACTCTAACTATGCTGAAAATTTTGGACATTATGATACATATAGTAATTTTAGTCTCAAAAGGACTGCCTGCTTCATTTTTTTTTTTTTCAGTTTAATACTCACAGTCTTCCAGCATGGAAGGTGCCAACCTTTCACATTGTCACAGGAAATACTACAGGTTGGGTGTGGGTTACAGTGGAAATTTAATGTGTTAATTCTGATTAATTAATCACAAAAATAATAATGTGTTTATATGAGTAAATATCAAACAGCCAAGTGCAAGTGAATGCAATGATGTGTGAGCATATCACAGTGCTCTCCCTCTGAACACGGTGATATGGCCAGTATCGGAAAGCAAGCAATGAGAACAGAGGGCAGCACTGTTTCATAACATTAAACAGGGCTGGATAAGATGAACTTAAGTAACATAGAAAAGTGCATGAGAGTAAACTTCATAGGTGAATATTACTAGAGCCCTAACATGTTAAAGCTAAAGACAGAAAATATCTGTGGTGGAAGGAAAAAAAAGGCGAATATGGGATCCCACTCAGTCAATGTCGCTATGCCAGCATGCTTTCAATCCAGAAGGTTGTTCAGTTTTACTTTATAGCCTTTTGGTTAATTTTGCAGGATTCAAACTTGGAATGAGGCATGTCAAAAAAAAAATACATTATATGTACGATGTATAGGATATGAAGTCACATTGTCAGAGATAAGCGAATAAATAAAAAATAGAAAAGTGAAATGAAATGGGAAAATGATCTTAAATTACTAAACAGTCTTTCTTTAATATGAAGATTAAAATATAACCAGAACCAAATACTGGGAAGGGAGGACAAGGGTGACTGTCGAGAAACAGTTGCACAGAGGAAGGTATATGTAAAAAAAGAGGCTGAACACTGTTCTGTAAAATACAGAAATATTGCACCTTTTTCCAACATAGCTGTATTATTTAGAAGAGTATGAACTGTTAACTGCTGTTCCCCAGAACCAGAACCAAACATAGAGAAGCAGCATTCAACTTTTATGCTCCACTAATCTGGAACAAACTTCCAGAAAACTGCAAAACAACCGAAACACTGAGTGTTTAAAGTCAAGGCTGAAACCCATCTGTTTAGAGCTGCCTTTGACCTATAATAACAGGGACATTGACCAACATATTTGATGTGTACTGATGTTTTTAATGATGGAAATTGACTAAATGTAATGTTTGTTAATGATTTTACAACCGGTGACTGTTTGATGTGCTAAAGATATTTTTATGTTTTCATGATGTAAAGCACTTTGAACTGCTATGTAGCTGAAATGTGCTGTACAAATAAACTTGGCTTGGTTGCATGGTTGGATTAACCAAAGCCACATCAGTCCAATTTCCACTGAATCGAGGAAGAAATTGCTGCACAACATAATACAAATTGTATATGGTAATTTATTGATTCAGTCATTCACCAGACTTTATTGGAACTGAAATACTTTGCTTGTGTCAAAGTTTGGTATTTGATAAAAATGTGATAAGTCATGATTAATTAATTAAAAAGCATCTAATTAAATAACTTTAATTAGATGGACCTAATGTGAATGACTGAAACAAGGACTACTTTTTCTGAAAAGGCTGATCACTAGAAATGTGCACAGGTGAGTAAATGAACGGATGAGGAAGAGCTGGGGGAATGCCAGGAGGCTGAGGTACCAGCGAAGGGAGCACTAAAATGACCTCAAATGCTAAACATAGGATTAAATTGAAGACTATACAGATGAAACCAATTCCAACAACTCATGGGATTAATAGGATTTTATAAGTCAACAGGTTTTTAAGATTTTTAGTTAAAACCCCTCGCTTCCATTTTGTGATAGCTTGAATCTTTTCTTGTAGTTGTAGTTCGATTACTATTTTCCTTTAAAGTCTTATTAATCTTTATAATCTTATTTTATATATTTTTTTAATTGCAGCTCTTTTTTTGTACTGCTGGTTCACACAATGGAACTGACCATTTTGTGGACAATTTCATTTTTATTTTTGTTTTTTAAGACTTTTGTGTTGGGAGAAGGCGTGAGCGGCCATGAGCTCATTGGTTACACCAGGGATCAGCTGCTAGCTCTCGGTAGCTCCACTTTACTGCCTCCCACTGAGCAACCCAATATTCCTCGCGAGCTCAGAAGGAAGAGATGAGGGATGCACGCGGGCATAGGGAACAGAGGAAGAAGATACAGATCATGGGAAACATGAGAGCTCTTCCCAACAAAGTGGACGAGCTGGCGGCTCTGGTGTGCCATCAAAGGAGCTGTCGGTAGGTCAGCCTTATCTGTCTGACTGAGATGTGGCTAACCGCACTAACTCCAAACTCTCATATAAACATGGACAGCTTTCATTTACTCAGTGCTGACAGAACGAAGGAGAGCAGTAAGAAGAAAGGAGGGGGTCTGGCTGTGTTTGTGAACGATAGATGGTGTAACTCTGGACATTTAACCATCAAAGAGATGCTCTGCAGTGAGGACACTGAACTGCTAGCTGTTAGCATGAAGCCGCACTATCTTCTTTGGGAGTTTCACATGTTATTGTAATAACTGTGTATGTCCTGCCCTCTACTAATGCTGCTTCAGCCTGGGATGTCCTCTGCACTACCACTAGCAGACTTCAAACACAGCACCCACAGGCCCTCTTTCTGATCTCTGGGAACATTAATCATGTCTCCCTGTCCTCCACTCTTCCAACCTTCTCCCAATATGTCACCTGCTACACCAGAGATGACAAAACGCTGGATCTACTTTATGCCAACACTAAGGAGGCATACAGTTCATCCTCTCCCCCTCCCCTGGGGGGCTCAGATCACAACATGGTTCATTTCCAGCCAGTGTATAAACCCCAGGTACATAGAGAATCAGCTGTGACATGCACAGTGGAGAAGAGGACGGAGGAGACTGAAGAATCTCTGAGGGACTGTTTCAGTTCCATTGTGTGGGAAGAGCTCTGTGGTCCTCATGGGGAGGACTTCGAAAGCATCACAGAGTATATCAACTTCCGTGTCAACAACAGTGTGCCCATCATGGCGGCATGGTGTTTCTTCAATAACAAGCCCTGGATCAACCCTGAAATAAAGGCTATCCTGAAGGACAAGAGACCCTTTAGATCAGGAAACAAGGAGGAGCTGAGAGCTGTGCAGAAGATACTGAGAAGGAAAATTAGGGATAAAAAAAACATCTACAGGAAGAAGATGGAGGATCAGCTACAGAGCAACATCAGTGAGGTTTGGAGAAGTTTGAAGTCAATTTCAGGCTACAAATCAAACTCTCAGGTTGTAGGAGACTTAGGGTGGGTGGATGACTTAATCCAGTTCTTTAACAGGTTTGACCAGTCACCCACCCTTCCCCCTGCCCAGTCCCCCTGCTGTTACCCCCCTCATCTATAATGACTGCCAGCTTTTCTTCTCAGGACTTCACACCTCTCAGCTCTCAGCCATCATCCAACCCATTCACTTCAAAGGACTCCATCCCACAGCCTCCCTCCCCCACCTCCATCTTGTCCCTTTCATCACGTCAGGTGAGGAATGCACGGCAAAAGATCCAGGTGTGAAAGGTTGCAGGTCCAGATGGCATCAGCTCCAGGCTCCTGAGGTGCTGCGCAGATCAACTGTGTGGCATCATGGGATACATGTTCAACCTGAGCCTGAGGCTGGGGGAAAGCACCACAACTGTGGAAGACCTCCTGTGTGGTACCAGTACCAAAGCCCAAACATCCAAAGGACCTCAGCAGCGACAGGCCAGTAGCCTTGACGTTACATCTGATGAAGACCCTTGAGAGGCTGGTCCTCAAACATCTACGCCCCCATCCCTTCATTGGATCCGCTGCAGTTCGCCTACCAGCCTGGCATTGGGGTGGATGACGCCATCATCTACCTTCTGCACCGAGCTCTTCCCACCTGGAGAAACCTGGGAGCACTCTGAGGATCATGTTCTTTGTTTTCTCCAGTGCTTTCAACACCAGCCAGGACTTCTCAGGGACAAGCTGCAGCTGTCAGGAGTGGACCACCGCATGTCTCACTGGATACTGGACAACCTCACTGGCTGCCCACAGTATGTAAGGACACGTGGATGTGTCTCCGACAGGTTGGTCTGCAGTATGGGGGTCACTCAGGAAACCGTGCTGGCACCGTTCCTCTTCACCCTCTACACTGCAGACTTCTCCATCAACTCCCCATGCTGCCACCTGTAAAAGTTCTCTGATGATTCTGCATCATTACAGGTGAGGATGATTCAGAGTACAGACAGTGGACTCAGGACTTTGTGGACTGGCAACAGTCCACAAAGTCAATGCTGCTAAAAACAAGGAGCGGGTGGTGAATTTCATAACACTGATGCACTTTACAGGAAGGGTCAGATCAGATTCTACCTGCTGAGGAGGCTGAAGTCATTTGAAGTGCAGGGTGTGCTCCTAAAGACCTTCTTTGACTCTGGAGTGGCATCAGCCATCTTCTATGGGACTGTATGTTGGAGTAGCAGCTTATCTACAGCTGAGAGGAAGCGGTTAGATAAGCTCATCAGGAAGACCAGCTCTGTGTTAAGATACCCCCTCGACCCAGTGCAGGTAGTGGGAGACAGAAGGACTCTAGCTAAAATAACATCACTGATGGCCAATGTCTCCCATCCCATGCATGAAGCTGTTGTTGAGCTGGAGAGCTACTTCAGTGACAGACTGCTGCATCCTAGGTGCACTCAGGAGTGTTATAGGAGATCCTTCCTCTCAGCAGCTGTTAGACTCTGTAACTTTCACTGCTCCCAACAAAATCAGTGTGTTTAGATCTCCATACTGATATCTGTACAACTTTACTGTTGCACCATTTTTATTGTTACTAATTGTAAATAGTTTGTATTTTTAATGCACAACAAGACATGCATATCTTTTACATTTTTTAATTAACCAACACAGTTGCACATTCCTCTGGACTGGAGTATTTTTATTTTTTTATAACTACACTGTGTTTATGTTGAAATTTTGCCCTTACTGTTCAGTATTTTTATTCTTTATTTATATGTTTTATATTCTATCTTTGTGTGAGTCTGTTTTCTGTTATTGCCTTTGCAGCTGTTGCACAGAAATTTCCTCATTGTGGGACAATACAAATATTTCTATTCTATTCTATTCTATTCTATTCTATTCTATTCTATTTAATGCTCTTTCTCTGGGGAATCTCAGAACAGAATCTGCCTGAAACCTGTTCTTTACTCTTCAACATGTCTATATATCTGAGAAATACAAAAACGAGGGGAAAAATCATCCCCTCTACATCTATTTATGCATAAAACACCAAAAACCTGAAACAAACCTAGTAACGAGGTTCCCACAAAAACATTTGCTCATAATAAGGAACATCTCTTCTCTTGCATCTGACCACAACACTAAAGTCAGCTTTGTGTATAGCTGGGCTGCAGAGCTGGACAGAGCCAAACAATGCAGCTCATTGGATTTGGCCTGGAGAGGTGACATTGTCCCAGCTTCATAAACAAGACTCTGAGCACAGATAATGAGCCTCTGCAGGCACCAGTGGGCTCTGCTAATGAGAGAGGTGGATAGTGAGTTAAAGGCAGCATCAGCATAACTCTAGGCTTCAAATGGAGAGCTCTGAAAAAGCTTCATCAAATAAAAACACAGCCTGTATCACTACCTCAACTTACACTTAAACAGTCTATCATATGTTACTCTACACATACACTGATACACACTCATACAAACATTATGCTGAACATTGAATGTCAGGGGCAGTTGCTGATAACTTAAAGGGACAGTTAAGATTTCTGAAGTGAGGTCCTATAACAAGTTTCCAAGTGGTTACTATCTTACCTGCAACAGATAAAATCTCTTGGGGTTCTCATTTATCAAAAAAGTAAATAATAAATCCAGAGTCCTGAAGCCTGAAGCCAATAGCTAGTCGAGAGGGTCCAAAACAGAAGGAGACTTCTACTCTCCTAAAACAACCCCAATCTCACATACCGCACAGCGGTTAATAGGAGCACCATTTTATGAAGCTTTAAACTGTTGTCACATTTATTAATGCAGCTATTTACTTAGAAAATGTTGATTATTTATGTGGGAAATGGAATTATGAGGCAGTGCACCACTAACGAGCTTCCTGTGTGACATGTACTAAGGATGGAACTTGTAAGGCATTTCTAGTCAAAGTTACTATTTGATGTAAAAGTAAAGCTGTATAAACAGATATTACAGCAATTAAAGTGAACAGTTTCTTACTTATTTTTACTGAGTTTAGTTCTCAGTACTGGTTGTTTATCCAAGTCCATGTCTTAGGTCATTGAGAGGCAAATACAAGTCATATAGTATTGACTGAAATAAACATTTTTTTTAATCAAAGCCATGCCATCTACTCTCTGTGTAATACTGTATTGCTGTAGATCAGGAATTCAACTCTATGCTGTAGATCTGACCTAATTTAACAAATAAGCAATTATCCTTTAACTTACTACAACAGGCTTAAATTCAAGACAACTGGACATACACTCAGTTTTTGCTGAAGATGTTTCGACACCTCTCCAAGAGTCTTTGTCAGTTCTGAAGGCTCTCTGTTGAGCAACTTGGAGTTGGCAGCTTCTGTTTGTTAAGCCCACCTTCCTCCTTGGAGCATTCCTAGTCAGATGTAAATCAACCACCTGGCTGGTTTATGTCTTTTGCTTGGAGTAGGTTGTGTGCTTGGTCACTTGAATCATGATGGGATTTCTTATGTAATCTTTTTGGACTGATTTTCAAAACAGGATGGTAGATGCTTGAAAGCTGCCCCCCCATCTTGACAGAGATAAAGGATGTTTGTGACACTCAGATAACAAGTCTGAACTCTTTGATTTTGTAATCTAACTGCGACTTGAGTCCGAGTCAGAAAGCCAAGTCCCCATCTCTGATCATTGCTCGCTCATTGCCTCCTATTTAATTTCCGTTTTAAATAATTGCTTGCATTTGTGTGAATAACTGTTCAATGCAAATAAGATGATGGTTGAGGGATAAAACTGTTTGCATGATGTTTTTGAGCTTGCCTTTAAGACATTAGAAGTGGACTGTGGTCTTATGGATGTCTGATTTTGAGGCTTGTTCTAATCATCTCTTTGCTGCTCTAATTAATATATCTGCCCTTTTTAATTGCTTATCTGCCACACCGCTCACTGCTATAGCTTACACAAACATAACTGCTGATATCACATAAAGTGCAACACACAGTCAAAGATAAACTGATACAAGAGGATGACACCCCTTAGTGAGGATTAAGAACAGGCATAAATAAAAGCAAGACTCATGATCCAGTTGTTGCTTCGTTTGGTTCATCCTTAAGATGTGCTAAGTGGATCCCAGTACCGAAGGTGAATGTCACTCTGTATCTGTTTCATTGTATACTCTGTACTTTGATCATTTTGGCATTAAATCTTGATTTTATACTTAACCATTTCTCATCATTTCATAAGGTAAATACTTTGCTGGTTTTATTGGTTGGGTCTTGGAATTGGAGAGAAACGAATCCGGTGGTGCAGGAGGGGGAAAGGGTTCACTGCCTCTGGTGCAACAGTGGTCTTTGCTACTGTCAGACAAGCTGTTAGTGTCAGTCTTCAGGACTAGCTAGCATGGGTTTAATCTAAATAAAGCTAAGGTAGAGAAGGTGTTTGCTTTATTTCTTCAAAACCTATGAACCTACAGCAGCTTTTGATCCTAACTCCACAGTTTTAGGCGATTTGTTTCACATATAGCACACTAGAACTGTAACCAAGCACTAATCAACAGCATCAGGTCGCTACATAGGCTGTTCTTGAACTAGGGGCCTACTGAGTCTAAGATCCACTGAGGTTAAGTGTGTGAGTACAGACTCCAGAGAGGCACACACACGCTCGTGTCTGAGTGAGAGGATGGACCTCCTGTTATGAGACTACAGGATGATTCACATTTTTCTGCAGTCGCTTCACCGTATCCAAACAGATGTATCCTGAAAAGCGACTGCCGTAGATTGAATTTGTTATGAGAGATTAAATTCAGTTAAACATTCTCAGACAGGATGTGAGTGGATTCTTGGTGATGGAATAAACCAGCAGGATTCTGTTTTCAGAGAATAAGTGATAATTATTAGCAGTAATTAGCATAATGGCTCAAGTGTGGCTGAGTTACTACCTGCTGGTACAAAGACACACGTGTCTTTCTATGTTCACTAGGACTGTGCACTGACTTCCATTCATTTTTATAGCCTAACCCTGACCCTTACCCTGCCCTAACCTAAACTCAGTTCACACCTAAACCTAAGCCCTAACCCAAAAACAACCCTTCTTCTTATGGGGCCCGTGCTTTGGGCCACATAAGAAGGAGTGGGTCCTCACAATGTATATTTGTTGGAAAAATGAGCCCTACAAGGCAAGAAATGCTAAAACACACACATCTCATCTTTTCTGCTTGCTCATCTCTTATTAACTAATATTTAATTTAGGAAATGCTCTCATGAAACTGGGACTTTCAGATGAGGGAACTGGAGAAGAATCATAATGAGGCAGGGAGGACTTTGGTCTCAAAGCTAACTATTAACTGTATTGGCCTGCATCAGCGGTTTTGAGTCTTCATCTTGGACGAAGTTTTCTGGAGCAACGCTGCAGTAATTAAAGAACCTGCAGGTTATCCACAGAGGAAGAGCCAAGAACAAAAAGGGAGAAAAAAAATGATGTGGTTAGGATCTGCTGCATGAAGATTCAACTGACGTGCAAATATCACCAAATTTACCAGGTGGACCCTTTGTGAGTTAAGCCCCCACTCCCCCACCACCCATCCCCAGAGACCATCCTACCACTACCCACTAACCACACACACACACTTGAAACTATTGGGTATAAATGATGTGTTCTTTTACAAATCATCACCCTGTTAGGTCCAAATACTGAATGTGTACATTGGAGGTCACTGAGTAGACCTGAGTTCCGATATGGCAGCCGTGCATTAAACATGGAGTGAAGGTTGCATGTTTAAACTATTTATTTGCACATTTGATGTTTAATATCTAACTAAATCAGTGGCACATGGTGCAACTTATATGTTCCTGTTAGATCAGTTCCTTTGAACACATAAAATAGAGAGAAATGTATTCGTTATCAGTTCTTGGTGGTGGGAGTTAATGCCAAAACAAACAGCAAACCCCAATTCCTACTTTCACCCAGAACAAGCTATGATGTCACACCTCCCACCACACTCTGACTTCTGAGACAAACCTGAACGCACCGTTTATGTGTCAAATTAACCCCTGACTGTTTGCATGTATTTACAATTATATAACACCTAAAATGTGCTTTTGTTCCAAAACAGATGCTTCATAAAGTAATAATTTTTTAATTTGACATAGAACAAAAAATAAATACATGTAAATTTAGGTATATACATTAGCTACATTAGGTTTAATAGTAAATGTATTCCAGTCTTGGGTATGTAGATTTTTCTAGTGATGCTAAACATGGCTTTGAAACTGAAGAACTAAGTTTCGCTACAATCTATTCTGGTCCATCCAAACACAGTGAGATATTGTCAAGCTAACTTGATGTTGTCCACACTATCACTGCTAGACAACCCCTGAAAAGTGCAGAATATGCATCAACCAATTAACCTGGAAATAGTTTGAGAATTTTTCTGATTAGAGGTTATACAATAATGCATGTTTTGGTATTTGAGAGCATACCTACAAGAAACTTCTGCATACTTATCTTATCTGACTCTGTTGAGAGGAATTTGTGCAGAACCCTGGACAGCTCTTTTAAATTGGATAAACAGATAAGATATAAAATTCATTTTTTCCAGCTATCCAAATTAAAAGTTTTTGTTGTTTCGAAATCTGCTATACAAACCACAAAATCTCACAATACTTTACTTTTTAATTTTATCGGCAAAAAGATGCAACTAAGCCTTTTGGGTTCAAACAACTTCATAGCAGACTGATATCTGACAAAGAGCAAGGAGTGTATGTACACAGAGTGAGTAAGGATGATTTTCAGCAGGTGTGAAGGACAGCAGAACAGCGGGGCAATCAGCAAGACATGGGACAGGTGTCTGGTTCTGATTTTCCAGTCTCTGAAGCTTACATCAGCTACTTAGATGGACTGGAGCAAAGCAAAACTGACAGCAGGTCCAGCCTTTTTAAGCTCTTTAGAACATGTATTTTTGTTTGTTTGATTCTGATGCTGTTCCCTGCTCCACGCTGCAGTCCAGTTGGTGGAGGTCATTCTGCTGTATGTAGGTTTGCATACAGCTGTATGTAACAACCCAAAGGAGGAAGATGAAGAGGGACATGGTCAGCGTCCATGAAACATATTCCTTAACACATTATCCTAATGGACAGTTATGAACAGCATGAGCACTGCATTAAAGCAAAATATAACACTGTTTATAAATCCCCTGAGTGAAAAATGTTGGCGGAAAGGTACTCTTGTTTTTTTTTTTTTTTTTTTTACCTGCATGTCTTTTAATTCTCTAAATTAAGTTTCCTTCACAGTGAAATAGGTTCAAAAGTTATTAGAAAATACTGAATGTTGATTTCACCAAGTCTTGGCACAGAATCCATGGCAGCCTGTATTCGAAAGGCTCACAGGGACCATTTTCTTTGATGAGCTTGGAGCTTTAAGAGAATTGAAATGTCCAGATAATGCTGGATCTGTTGATGGGGAAAACAATGCATATTTGTTATAGCCATCAGTAGTCAGTTGTCGGCTAGCAGTGCCTATACCACGCTAAAGACAATCAGACTCTTTTCATGCGTCATTCCATGATGGTGGAATGAGTTATCAGGAGCTACCAGAACAAGGACAGGACGTTTTTCCCATATTGTAAGTTAAAATGTCTTGTTTAGATCATTTCACTTACAACTAGAACTTTTTCATCAATATTAAGGAATTATTGACTTAAAATAAGCTCCTATATCTGCTGAAAAGTTACTTGTAAGTTAGTTTAGTCTAATTTCAAGTGTATTCAAGAAATTTGAACTAAAGCAATAAAGTTAGTACTTTACTTTTTGTGTGTCTAGCACTTCTCTTAATTTGATAACACCATGAATTCTTTGCAAAAGTGCTATAAAGTTTATAATTGTTGCTGTTGAGTTGCAGACCAGGACAGAGTTAGCTGTAGTCATGGAGTTGTTAAAAAAGGGACAGGATAATGCCAGTCAAAGTACGAGGAGGGACAGGAAGGGGAGGAGATAGAAGAGGAGGAGAAGCAGCAGAGTGGAGCAGGAACCACTAAAAACCATTCCAGGTACAGGTGCAGTGTGCCAGATTGGGTTGCCATTACTTCTTTACTTAGGATTATATTAACCTCTTAAGATCAAAGGTTTGTGGTCCAAACCTCAGCTTCTTAATATCTGAAGACAGTCTAAAAAAATTATTAATTTCCCTTCATGATGTAATAGGTCTGTAGAGCTTTGGAGGTTGTTTTTGTTCCCTAATATTTACTTTGATTTTTATCAGCTGCTTGTTTAGTAAACTTTTGTTGACTGATTTTTATTTTTAATTTTGTCATTAAACACACACACACAGTTGTTTTGATTGTTGAAAAAATTTAGTGTTTTTATACTTCAAAAAAGTTCTTTTGTTTTAAAAAGATGGTTCCAACTTCATCCATTGTGCGATCGGATGAAAGGCCTCTCCAAACTAAACTCCTGGGCTGGAGCCCACCCCTTCACCAGCACACCTGAAACAAATGAATGGACTGTTACCAGGCCTCTCCAGAGTCCAATGACATGATGAGGAGGAAATTGAGGCATTTGATTCAGATGTGTTGGTAAAGGGATAGCTGCAGGATAGCTGCAGGACTTAGGCACTCCTTATTCTAGAGAAAGCATTGATCTTTTGCAGATGAATGCAATGGGTTGTAGGCCACACCCCTTTGGTTCTGCAACCTAGGCTGCATGATCTGAAACAGCACAAGACCTGTGATATTGGCGGATTACACTGTATGATATAAAAGGACAAAGTGATCTGTACGGGAGGGTACATAGTTGTGTGTTTTTTGTGCAATTATGATCTGAAAGGGGTTACCAGGGAGAACTTACTGTGATTATATAGAGAAAATCAGGGTAAAGGGACCCATATCATTTGCAGCACATCACATTAGCTGTGTTGTGTGAAGACACCTTTTCTTTCTCCAGTTATCATCATATTACTAATTTATGAAAACTTTACATATCTGGTTAAGTGCGTAAGATGCAAGCCAGCTGATTCTTCTGCATAGGTAGTTTATTAAAACAACTGGGTCAAAAATGGTCACACAGAAGCTCAGTTCAGCAGAGAAAAAGCAATCAATTCACAGTGAGAACTTGTTTCCTTCACCCATTGATCCATAACACAAAGAGAGGAACATGGTCAGTGTTCTTAGCCCGAGGCCACAGCCTCCAGCAAGTGATTCATGAATGGCTATTGGCACCTCGAGAGGGTCTTGCTTTGTGGTCAGAAAGTTGTTGTTGCTTGTTTTTGTCTTTAGCCTGTCTTGCCTGAGTTTGGTCATCATACATATTTCTTGTTGAAAGAGTCAAAGTTTTGTCAACAAACTCCAATAAGTCTTTGGGCATCACAATCATATTTGCAAAACACATGATTTTGTTGGTTTTCCATGCTGTAGTTCTTTCTTAAAGTTCCCTGTAGGATCTTGCTGACGCCAAGGTGTAACTAGGTCAGACGTATTGTAAATCTATCGACTTTGAAATCTTCTAAAATTTGCAGAATCCAAAATATTCCCTAGATATTTAACAGGAAGCTGGCCTGTTGTAATAATTTTGTCCAAAATATGAAAAGTTAGATAATCGGGTGTGGACAGACAGGCTGGTGGACACAGACCACACTAACCAGAACCACAACAGGTCAGGAGAAATGGGAACAAATAATGATGTTGGAGAGTTTCTCTGCACCTACTGAAACAAAACCAGTGGGAGGTCATTAAAACATAAAGAACAGATCTTCCTGAAAATCTCCAGAGAACCTCATCAGTGGTAAAGGTACCCAGAAAAAAGGTGAAATGAAAGGGTATTTTTCTTACTATGTGCTGCATAAACAGAGTTTTTCTAAAAACATCCTTACAGTATTTCCAATATTCACACTTATTTCACGTTTCTTCTTTTTAAACCACGATCCTAAAAACAGTGGTTTTGGTCTGTTTTTAACTGGTACATGCTGGTAGAATCAGAGACTCTTAAATCAACAATACACACTGTACAAGTAAAACCCTTGAGTAAATGCATTCATATCTGAGAGGTAAACAAATACCAGTTGTGCTCTTTAGACAACAATCTCGCAAGTAGCTCCAAAAACTGCATTTCACATAAGAGGAGAGACTGCCAGTAAACACTCCAGTAACTGTAAGGAAATCAAATATGTGGAGTGGACTGTCCATGTTTTGATGTTTCTACCAAGGAAGAACAAGGCTGGTGGGGGAACCACAGGCCTAAGATCCTGCAGGACATCCAGGTCCACACTGACAAACAGCTGATGGCTAACACTCGCATTACATCATTGCTTATTAATATTGCATTTCTGTTACATTTGAAGGTCTGTGGCTTTAAGAGATTAAGCCTCCAGCATCACCTTTCTATTCATCTGATACTGTAGCATTCAGCTAAGCAAGACTGCCATTCCTTTTAGGAATCCTGCTGTGTTTTTTCTTCATTGGTTTATGAGGGTGTCCTAAAAGCCTAATACTAGATGCTAATGCTAAGTATTTAAAAGTAGGATTTTGAATAGGTCAAAAACTGGTTTACCATCAAGTTATAGCAGCATTTCCCGTAGTCCAGAACGAGAAAAATCACCACCATCACTGGTATTAGATAAAATAAATTACACTAAATAGCCCATATTGTCAAAGTGAAAACAGATTTGTAGAGATTTTAGTATGTTTGAAAAACCTCAAGTGTTCTTCGGGATGTCTCTAAAAGCTTTGCACACTTGTTCTTATTTTCTCCCTTTTTTCTCAACAGATCCTCTCAAAGTTGGTCAGCATAGATGAGCAACGTCTGTCCCATCTAGCCCTTCCAGAGCCTGCAGTCCAAGCTCTGGGTGGGCATCTCAAGGCCCACCCAGAGCTGCTCCTGAAGCCACTCCTTTGTTATCTTGGATGTGTGTTTCAAGTATCTATTGCGTTGGTGGACAAAACATTGTCTTGGTCTGAGGTTCAAAGCTTTCTTGGGCAGATTTCCTTAAAGAATCTCTTCATTTGGCTGCTGTCATCTCAACTTTATCTGAACTAGTTGCATTGTTCTTGAAACAGAAAAGAATCCCCACAGCATGCTGCCACCACCATGCTTCAGAATAAGGATGATGCTACTGAAATGATGAGCAGTACTTGTTTTTCTCCAGACATGATATTTGGAATTCTAGCCAAAAAGTGTTCGTTTACATTTCTTCAGACCAGAGAGTTTTGTTATCATCTCTGATGTCCTTTATAGGCAAAAATCAAGCAGCCTTCCATGTCTGTCTCCACACTCTTCCATAAAGGTCTGAATGGTGGTTGCATTAGGAGTTGTTGGCCTTCTTGATTATATGCCCATTTCCTAAAAGGAACATTTGGTGACCATTGGGTTCCTTGTCACCTCTGAAACTTTTTTTTTTACTGATTACTCAGTTTATTTGGCAGGTCACCAGGGAGGATCATGGTGGCTTCAAACTTTTAATTTCCAAATAATAAAGACATGGGCTTTTTGTGACATTTTGTGTTGCTAAAATGTTTTGTTCTTTCCCCAAGTTTGTGTTTGGACAAAGTCCAGTCTCTGAGGGTCTACAGACTTTTCCCTTGGCTTAATTATCCAGTTTCTGCTCTGATATGAATGATCAATTGTGAGACTTTATGCACACAAATGAGTTCATTTCCAAATTAAATTCAAACATTTCCCATTTCCCATAAGGAATTTGAACACTTCTGTACCAGTTGTACCTAAATGTTTACCTCTGAAAGGTTATTTTTGTGCTCCTTCTATGTAAGCTTGAAAAACAAACCATAAGGTAAACATGAATAATTTAGTTGGTGAAATCCCTGAGAATCTTAGCTATAAAAGAACTTGACTTGAGATAAGAATAAATTCTGTTTTTACTGTTGTCTTTGGTGCCAAGGATGAGATGACACTGCCTCTTAACTGTGTAATGTTACGATAAATGGAGTGAAAATCTGGTATCTCTGTGATTTGGGTAGGGAGTGAGGATGTGAAATTTGATGGTGAATGTGTAGTTGGTGATAAACTCAAAGTGAGATGCAAAAAGCATAATGGGATGAGAAGAGTCATATTTCTCATGTGGGACGGTGGGTGCTGTATAGTACATGACAGTATTTAGCAGACTGTTTTCTGCATAATTTTCCTTATGGACATCAATAACCTGTGATAGAGTCCTAGTAACGCTCATCATAGACAGTGTTGACGTGTAACCAGGTCTATTTGTTAAAGTAGATTAATTTGTTTTATTCCTAATAGTCGATGGATTCTTGTTTTAATAAGTTGACAATTTAACAAGAAGTACTGTGTTAGCTACCACCACTAAAACATTATTAAGTAACCAAATATACAAATATATATACAATAATTAGTTGTAAATTCAGTCAATTGATGGTATACATCCATTTATTTTCTACCGAGACCAGAGCACTCAGACAGCAGCTTAACGTTAACAGAGGCCCCCAGACCTCCCTCTCCCCCACTTACCACTCAGGCTTGAGGGATACCTAACTCTGCCATGGATCAAAATCCCTCAAACGAGTCCTGGATGGGTTCTGATGTTTTCCTGCCTGTAGAAAATGTTCAGTAGATGTCTCCAGGTAGGTGTCCAGATGGCATCCTTACTAGATGTCTGAGGATCAACTGGTTTCTATCTATGTGCAGAACTGCAGACTTTCCTTTGACCTCCTCCAAAATCACTGAGGTCCTCACATGATCCCCAAGGGTGCCTTTAGGTACCCTGCAGAGGAAGACAACTTTAACTGTATTTTTGATCTCATGCTTTCAGTCATTGCCCACAGTTATTGACGTGAGGGAAGTCTTCAGTTTCCTTTGTTGATACCATGAGGTAGGAAAGCCAGCCCTTCTACTAGAGCAGAAATGTATGGTTCTTTGAGGCAATCTTTTATATCTGTTCCTTTTAATGAACTGTTCAAAATACTGTTTCATTTTTTTAGAATTAATTATTTTAAGGACAGCAGCCCGGGTTAGGGTTAAATCATTTTATCCAGGAAATAATCACTGGGAGAAATGATAGGGTAAGATTTTCACTAGAATCTTTCAGATGTAAACATCCCATAAATATATATTCTATTGGCAGGAGATTAAATTATTTTAAAAATACTGATTTCTATGTATGATATTTTATAGCAAAGTAAGGCAAATATTGCTCCTGTTTTTTATTCTTTTTGTGATTACAACACTGCATCCAGATGCTTCTGTGTGCTCTTGGCCTCATACTAGTCATTTTATTTTTCTGAGTCAAAGGCTTTTCACTCCAAATGAAGCACAACCAGTTCTCCTTCTTAGACTCTATGTACTAGGAAAATGAAATTTGGACATCTCAAGTCATGTCATGTGATATTTGCAGATCATCTATGCAGATATGTGAAACACAACAAAACAAATCAAAACTTGCAACTGCAACTTAGTTTCCACCATTCATGATGCCGAGCCGGTCTTTAGAACCATTGCAGTGTGACAACACGATCACAGGCTCCACCTCTTGCTGCACTTATTCACAGCATTAAAGCAGAGCACGACACTCAGAGAAAAACCTGAGAAGTTAATGTAAAAAGTACAAATGCCGAAACACTAGTGTGCATAAAAGCACACTAAGATTCACCAAAAAATGAAGATTTCAAGTTCAAAAATACTTTGCTAGTTGAAAGCTGTTCAATGCAGAGACATCAGTAATTATAGCTAAACTTACTAAGTTGGGGCACCACCTGATTATTAGGGAAATAATAGCCAAATAGTTCAGTCTCAGTTATTGCTTATAAATATCGGCCTGTTTAGGCTTAGGTATTAAAATAACAATAAATGAAGGAACGAGTCCAGCACTGGTATTTTTCAAACAGCAAGGCACCACACGTCTAGAATAAACACAGACAACTTCTCTCCAATATACAGT
The DNA here is from genome assembly GCA_014839685.1 of Anableps anableps. Taxonomy (NCBI): domain Eukaryota; kingdom Metazoa; phylum Chordata; class Actinopteri; order Cyprinodontiformes; family Anablepidae; genus Anableps; species Anableps anableps. Next base: position 4,241,899 of record CM026086.1, read on the forward strand.
TTATGAACAAAATAATTCAACCTTACGTTACACTTAAATACTTTAATCAACAAACTCAGTAAGCTAGTAACTGTCAATTAAGCTACTAAGTAAAACATGAAAGGATGATGAAACCAATAAACTACTAAAAGGTAAAATTATGTCACAGGTCAGTGTGAACTGTGAATGTTGAAAAGCCAGGTTTATTGAAGAGGAATTTGGAAATGAGGCCAAGTTAGTTTTCAGCTAATTTAGATTAGTTTACGCCACAATAATCTGTGGATTCCTCTCACAGCAACACCAAAAATATGTAAGAATGAAACATGAAATAACCCATAGCATGAAATAGTAATATCACAATGCAGTGTGAATATGTATGCTTAAAGACAAAGGTTTTGTTGGTGAGGCCAAATTAGCTCTAAACTAATTAAGATTAGTTTAGACTAATTAGCAGAATTTGGTATCTGTCCAAAGAGCCAATTCACAATGTAAAGCTGAAGTGAGGACAAAACATTATTTTGAGAAAGTAATTTTTCATTAATTTGCTGAAGTAGAAATCAAAAACTTTTTTTTTTCTTAGTCTATTGATCAGTCACCGCAGTCATGGATCTAATTTAGTCATTTGGAATCCCAAGATGGCGGAGTTAGAGCATGTTGCCTCTCACAACAGGCAACATGCTCCTGTTGTGAGAGGCAACACAGGAGCCTCTCACAACAGGAGAGGCAATGGTGGCTTAAACGGACATAAAGAAGGTAGTTTTTGCTGTTCTAAACAATCTCGTTTAATTCCAAATCACCGTAACAAACAATATTAATTATTTATGAGCACCAGTGGTTTTTTTTTTATAGCTGCTTGCAGAGGCAGGGAAAAACTATACTTTGAAATGCTGGAGCACTGAGCTACCTTTAGCTTCAATAGCTACTTTAGCCTTCAGCTAGCATTTAACTTTTGAGAAAACTTGACAGTTTAGCATGTTTTCAGGACTATTTTGTGTATCTTCAGCATGGGAGGAATAGAAAAACATTCATAAAGTAGACAAGCTTATGATAATGGAGTATCAGTGATTAAACCACTCATTTGAATAAAGTTTGAATAGTCTGAATCACTGCCAGCCCTACCTCTGACTTGCTCTAAGGCCTGCTCTGTTTGGAACAGTTTTAAGCATCAACAATGCAAAGACAAAATGAAATACACAATAAAACAATGTTTAAATTGTTTATCCCAAGCTAATTTATCTCTGCCCAGACACAACCTCTTACTTGACTCGTCCTTAAGAAAGAGTGAAAACTCCGATGAATGAAGGAAGCTTAGCTGCATGGTCAGAGAACAGTTTCCTTAAATGAAAGATTCCTCTCGATTGCCGTTGACAAACTGATGCTTGCTGCCATTCTTCTGAGGGACACACAGCCCACGCTAAGCTCCAGTCCAGAGCTGATAAAAGAGCTGAGCCAACATCTGTTCCAAGTAAGCAGTTTGGAGCCAACGTGTTCTAGCTGAACACACACACTGCAAGCTACTAACCAAGCGGCTAATTGTTCCCTGATTTTTTGTTAAAGATTCTTTCAGCAGAATTATGAATGAGCCAGGATCAAAACTTATGCCTACGAATGGAATACAGCACTGGATACACAGACAGTGGACTGTATATGTATGTTGGACCTGGGGCTCCTGGTAAAGAGTAAACCTTCCACCGCTAGCTGTCACGCAATGTATATTTTCACACATATTTTCAATGTTTACTTAGTAATTTTTAATGATGGTATAATATTTTAATTTGGAGTAAGACCTAAACTATCACAGCATTGCTCATTATGTAACAGGCTGGAGCTCCTTGCTGCCTCCTGGTAGAGAACATAGAATGTGTTTTGTTCTATAGTAAAATAGGATCTAAGATCTCATAGCTGTCAACCTTGTTCTTCAATCCTGCGATAAACTGCATGAATTCTGTTGGTCACATCAAGACCATTTATCCATACAAACAAACTGTCTTTTGCAAAGGGACATATGGGTTTAAAACATATGGGAACCTCAACTTTTACATCTTGGACAGTAAAACACCATCATACAAGACTTTTTATCTTGTTAAGATGATGTTAAGATGGGGACAATGATTAGATACATAAGCATATTTATCTGCCCTGTCTCCTCCAATTCTACACAGAACAACATAGATAAAACATGATTTAATTCTGCATTACTCTGGACTTTTCTATGCTTTTAAATTATAGAAAAACCTAGGAATCTGGAAGATTTCCTCCTCTGAGCTGTCTGTGACATCATTTCTATACCAGTGGTGTCCAAAGTCAGTCCTTGAGGGCCAGCATCCTGCATGTTTCAGTTCTCTCCCTGGCGGTAATAACTACTTTCTCAGCAGTTCGATGTTCTGCAGAGGTCTGCTATGGAGCCATCATTTGATCCAGGTGTGCTGAACCAGGGAGAGAAGAGAAACATGCAGGTCCCTGGCCCTCGAGGACCGGCTTTGGACACCACTGTTCTATTCCTTTCTTGCCTCAGTTACCTGAGGGTGAGTTTTCATGTCTGAGTTGTGATCAGTGTAGGGTTGGGTTAAGTGTAATGTTTTTCCATATAGGTATAAAAGTCATTCCAAATAGGTTACAGTGAAGTCACTTGTTACAGTAAATATGTATTGACCGAAATGCTCTTGTTGTCAAGATTCTGGCATGTGCATATTTTTGTGTGCATGTGTGAGACCTTTCCATACAGAGGATCTTTACTGGAGGGTATGGCTGTTTGGCTTCTGACTCTGCACCTGTATGCAATCAGCTGATTACCTGCTGTGGCCTCAGAGCTGTGAGATGACTCGCCTTTGCCTGGTGATCTGTTTTTATGGCAGAGTCAAGCCACGTATCTCTGCCCTTCAAGCATCTTACCTTCTTGGTTAAGCTGTTCACGCTCCCTCCTTCCTGTTCCAACTTTGCTCCTTGTGCTCTCTGTACCTCCCAGGTTGAAGTCTCCTCATTGGTTTCACATCAACCTCAGATTCTGCTGCCAAAACCACCTCTTACCAGATCTTTCTCAAATGTTTTCTCGATCCACGGTCAACCCTGGCAGCTCCGCTGTCCTCAGCTTCCATCTGCCTGCCCGCTCTCCAACACCCTCTGCCCTGGAACCTCCAAAGACCTCTCACATCATCATCCTCTCCACTCCCACTGGCACCTTTTAAAACCAATAGACTAAAAAATCTGAATATCCAAACACAAAAGTAGTTTTCACAGGACAGATGATAGATATCCTGTCATTCGACATTTTAATCCAACTGACCACGATATGTGTTCCTCGAAGTGTCAGGTACTGAAATGATGTCAGCTCCCATTAGAGGAGGCGATACAAAAGAAGGCATTTTGGATCAATACTGTACACACAGAAAGCCTTAAGGATTTAGATGAGTAATGGTGCTTTGGCTGCTTTCTTTAGATTATATTCCAGTTTTGTGTTTTCAAATATTGCATTGGTTCCTTCATGTTTATAACTCTTAAATGAATGTGTATGTTATATTTCTAGACATGGTATATGTTGTCTGTTGATAGCAAGTGTTTTTAAGTTGTTTTCTTTTCTCAACAATTAATTATATTCTAACTTGTAGTGGTGACATGGGTGTTTCTAGACGGGGTCCAGCAGGGGCCAGTGCCTCTGTAGAACAGGTCCTGGCCCCTGTTATGACCCCTTTTTTGAAGAAATAATACTAAATAAATATCTTATAGTGATATGCACTGGCATAGAAACTGTAACTAATTGGTCCCTTGGATCAATTTCATTTTCATCTTAACAGTATTACTTTAACAATGAATTAAAAATTAAGGTGTTGTACTTTTAGCTTGAACTGTATTGAGATAAGATCACAGTTTTCATCTGCTAGATCAGGGGTCTGCTACCACCAGCCCCCCTGGAGACGCAAGTGACTCTTTGACTGACTTTATTTGTTAAAAGATAAAATATTGCCCTATTTTTGTTTTTTTTATTGTTTAATTCCTTTGTTCTGTGCCCCCATGAAAAATCACTGGCCTAACCCTGCCCTGATCCGGTAAATTTGGTCTAGAACTGCCACTGAGTGTTTCATCAACACTTAGTGGTGGTCAGGTGAGGTGAATAGAATAGCCTAAAATTTTACTTAAATATGTGTGGTGTAACTTCAAAATAATGCTTGAGTAAAATTTAAAAATAGTCTTTTAAAAATTCAGAATCTGTCCTGTTCAGGTATCCACCTGAAGAGGACGGAAAGTGCTCACCTTCAATAACTGTGGTTTTGTTGGATATAAAAACTGTTTGTGAAATCTGAAGGTTATTCAAGCATAATTTTGGAGAACTTCTGCCAACACAATCAGAATGACTTGGAACAACTGGCGAGTCAGCTTGTTGGGATACTTGTGGCTGAGTGGCATCTCACAAGAAGGATTTTTGTCAAACTATGGATATCAGACAGCTTGGTGCTCAGATGAATGTGTGGGACAGGTTTCATTTGTTTCATTGTTGCCCACTGGTGAAATCCAATTTGTCATTCTTGTGATTAGGAAAGGAACGGATTATATGGGATTTCCTAAACATTAGATGTTCTATTTCAGTTTTCTGGAAGTCATTGAGACTTTAACACACATTCGGCATCAAGAGATTGAAGAGAAGAGAAAAAAAATAAGAAGATGCTTTGAACCTGGAGGGACATCAGCTGTGACAGCTCCTCTTCCCATGATTCACAAGACAATAACACACAGCAGTCACACTACAGTCCCTTGATCGCAATAAAAGGCATAAACAGAATGATGTAGCAAGCTACAGGCAGACACCATAGACTAGTGTTTCTCTGGGGGGCGTTTAGAGGACAACAGGGGGCGCTGGCAGAAATATCTATGAAAGAGGGAGCACTGTGATTCTTTTGGGGGGCGTTTGCTTTAAGGCAACATTTACACCTAAGAAGCACAGCAATACCAGTTTAAACTTTGAACTACTTGTGAAAAACTGGTCTGCAACATCGAAACATGCAAGGTTGCAACTGCATTGATGGAAACTCTTCCTCCATTCAGTGTTTCTGTCAGCTTCTTGGCACAGCTCCGTGCTCTGGCCAGGGGCGGACTGGCAGACAGGGCTACAGGGGAAATCCCCAGTGGGCCACTGGTTTAGTGGGCTGGTGGTTCAGCCTGTGAACCATCAGCCAACGGGCTGGACCACCGGCTCACCGTCCTGCGCAGATGCAGGGCGAGCAATAGCCAGTACGCAGGAGGCAACAGGTTCTGGGATGTTGATGCTTTGCTGGGCCATTGGGCCCCAAACTATGCCATATCAAATGGCTTCTCTCCCTCTCCTCCATTCCAGTCAGGCAGATCAGCTCTGCTGCGCGCGGCCTCAGAGCTGATCTGTAACACATGAACACGCTGCAGGGCCGGTGGGCCTGCTGAGCTGACAATGAAGAGCAGAGATCAGAAAAACTCGTCCCAATAAGCCTGGGCTACTAAAATAAACAGAATGCCTTGTCCCTGTTAGTGCCACACAAACTAAATCTCTGTCTGTCCCTGGCATCCAGCAGAGAGATGCGCAGTGCAGCGGCTCTAGTTCGTCATCTCATTCCTCCGCTGAACATTACCTGTCAGTCACTGTCACTATAAGCAACATTAAATAACTCTGCATTAGCCCCGAAGATGGAGCAGCGAAAGCAAAGTACAAAGTGTAAAGGTGGCGCTGAAAAGATGAGAGAGAGAAAAGAAAGCCCTGCAGGACAGCGCATCAACGACTATAAACATTTCTGACCTGTTTGGTGGGCCTTCCCATCGCTCTGGGTCTGGGATCTCCACATGAAAGGTCAGATGACACTGCCTGCAGCAGCTTAAGGGAGGTTAGCATAAAGTATATTTCTAACTGGAAAATATTTTTGTTGACATGGCATGTTTTTTTACACATTAACAATCCTAATTTCTTGCATAGACTGGCTGAGGATGACCCAGGTGAGCCAATAGAAAGCCAGAGGGACCAAAGATTAGGTTTATTTGATTTGAGGAAAGGAGAAGAGCTGCCTGAAGAGCATTTACAAGAACAAAGGCAAAGCACTGTGGCTAGAATAACAATAATCTTTACTCAATAAGTCATGGACTAAAACCAAATAGTCAAATTCAATGAATTAGAATACTGTTGAAAAGAGAAATATTATATGGAAGAGAAGAAAAGCTTGATTCACTAAGTGAAATGCATTATATAGATTAATTACACTGTGGTAATATGATGATTTTCTGCTTTAACCAAGCAGCAGAAGGTGGGCCAGTCTGTTAGGAACTGCTGGGCCATTTTTTCTCCCCAGTCCGCCCCTGGCTCCGGCCACTGGTCAGTTCGGTGTTACACTGGCTGATGGCCTTGCTGTGATCCACTGTCAGGTCATTTGTGTCTGGTTTTAGATTATTTTATGTTTTATTGTAAGTTTTTGTACATATGCTTTGGCAGTGCTATGCTCATGTCAACAAGGCTGGTATTGAAGTGTTTTAATGTTCCTCTGGATTCCAGTCCAACAACGGCATATCAATGTTGTAAATGTGTAATTACTAAAATACCAATGCGCTCACAGTGTATAACTCAGAGAAATGAAGTCATTTAAAGAAATAAATTCTTCCACGGGTAATACCACGACAGAGAGTGTTCATTTTCCAGAGTTAACACCAGTGCTTTAAGTGGTCCCGATATGCAACAGTAGTACCAGCAATTTTCATTTTACCCACCAGAGTACCGCTGTTGTAGCAGGTGGTACACCCGCCTGCTTTCCCATCGATATGCTCACTGGCTGCTCCGCACCGTGCAGGCGGTAAAAAATGAACAGGTTGCGCCAAACTCAAAAACACTGGGACATAGAACGGAGCAAAGACCTCGATGTGAATCTATGGCGGCGTCACACTGCAGCCAAAACCCCGTGGAGAGTATCACGGAATCACAACAGCGCATCTATTACACGTGAGAGCGCATAGCTCTGATCGCGGGCGTCTCCATTTATTCCCAAGCCAATGAACGCAGCACGCCGAGCAGTAAAACACAACCCCCCCACCCATCTGAACGCTCCAGCACCGCAGCGATAGTGAGAACGGTACCCGCACTGGTGCGCTCTCACTGAAAAGTTCCGCTCGCTCTGGTTGGTCAGTACTGCCATCTTTACACTAGAAAAACATCATCTATTCTATACAGTACTTAGAAGAACCTACGGCAAGCGTCCAGAAATCAGTGATGGCCTTTTCAGTGGCCATCAGCATAAACATCTCCAGGCTGTTTGCAGACAGGCTGCTTTTCATGAACTTGAGTGCTGAGAACGTTCTCTCACAGGCCACCTCCCAGCAAATTATAACCAATTATCCCTCACTACTTTTAAGCTGGTCCATTTCAACTTGGCCCCCTCTCCCAGATTCCACCAAATCTGTATTGAAACGCTGCTGGTGGTGGCGAAGTGGGGCACCACTTGATCATCAAGAAAATAATAGACAAATAGTTCAGTCTCAGTTGTCATTTAAAAATAGCTGCCTGATAAGGTTTGGGTTTCAAAATAATAGATGAAGGCATAAGTCCAGCGCTGGCATTCTCTGAACAGCAAGATACTACACATATGGAATGGATATGGAATGAACACAGACAACTTCTCTCAAATATATGAGTTTTATTAACAAATAGAATTCAACCTCACAATCAACAGCCTCGCTAAGCTAGTGACACTTCCTAAACTGCTGAGAAAAAGATAAAAAAAAAACAAAAAACGATGACACAAAAATTACTAAAAAGTAAAAAACAGTAAAAATAGCACTAAGTAAATGACGCTCTGGTGTCACAGTCCAGTATGAATATGTATGTTTAAAGACCAAGGATTGTACTGAAGAGTTTTATTGGTGAGGCAAATTAGTTACTTTAATTACCAAGCTTGGTAGGTATTCCATATACCATTTCACTGCACAATGCAAAAGACAGAACTTTTTTTGAGGAAGTAATGCTTTATTAGTTTTGACTGAATTAGGAATCAATAACCTTTTGGAGAACTGATTCATAATCTATCAATTGCTGCATTGATTAATAATTATGAATAATTTAATAATTGGAAATGCAAAACACAACAAATCTAATGTTTTGCTTTTTAAATGATCTTGTTTAAGTCCAAAGAACTGAAAATAACAAAATGAACTGTATATGAGCGTCAGCGGACTGATACAGCTGACTGCACAAGCAGGGAAAAGCTGTATGTGTGTGTAGCCACATTTAGCTTAGCTAGTGGTAGCATCTCAAACGCTGTTCAGCAGGTGAATAAATTCTCTTTCAAGATTGCAAATTGTTGCTTAACAAGATCAGGGGCTGCTCTGTGAGATTAAGTTTTCGACTGTTGCATGCTCATTCATCATGGACAGCATTTTCTCTGAGATATCAGACACCATATCATTGGCAAAACTAAGTACTTTGGTATTATTATCACTGCAAAAATGTTTAATTTCTTTCAATGCCCCATCAACTATTTGGATCTTTGGCATGTTGTCAGGCTTCTCCTGGGCTGTTTTAGGAGGAAACTGTTTCGAGCTTGGTCTTGCCTCATACCTCTCAACTGTACTTTCATTGCTGTTGGCGCCTGTTTTGACCACAGTCCACTAATGCTTTCTCTTTGGTGCCAGGTTGAAGGGACATTCCTCCATAATGCTGGCAAGGTTGTTCATCAAAGTGCAGCATTCTTCCTGTTAAACGTCTTCCCAGGTTTAAAGGAGAGGATTTATCCTTTGTCTTTGTGTCTCCGGGAAGGACTGTTTGTCATTATGCTGACTGGCTGTTAGTCCTTTCACTGTTTTGAATCATCAGTAAGCTTGTCTCATTTCTATAGCCATCACTGAACTCCACATTCCCTTTAAGTCAATAAATCTTGATTTCCATCACTGCTATTTTTGGAGAAGTTTTTTGTAGTCCTCTGTGGAGAAAATAGGCATCTTGCACTGAATTAGCTTGTAGATCAGAAAATAAAAATCAAAATCCGCAGTCCTAAAATTTAAATTTAAATTCACACTGGAATTCCTACTTTAGGGTAATTTCACCTGGTTTCCAAAGACAATGTCAGAAAAAAAACAACTTTTTAATCCAAGTAGAATGTAGAATGTTTTATTAATCCTTAAACTTGAAGCATGGTGCAAATTATAGAGAAACAACTGTCGGATCTTGACTTATTCTCTGATGCTCATGTGGCAGTTTCCAGAAATTTGTGCCAAATTGTCATGATGTGGTTTGTAAAGGACTGAAGGGCAAACCAGAGTTCTTCAGGAGAACTTATAGAGGGGAATCGCAGGAAGAGGAGGTCACTGAGTTCAGGCAGTGTAACGGAAGAATCCAGCAATGAATAATCAAAAACAGGAGCCTGAAAACTGAGGCAGGGGGATGACAAACAGATGTACTAATCAGAGGGGATGTGGTACAGCTGTGGCAAAATGAAAGCAGGGAAACCGAGGTTGGAATACTGACTTACAGAAAGGGGAGCTGAACTCAGACTCAAAGGGATCTAAATCAAAAGGCAGAAGGGCTGAAACTAGTGATGGGTCGTGCTCAAAAGCATCAGCTTGTAGTGAATCAGAAGAGCCCACTCCCATCAAGTCAGAGCCAGCTCCCCACCTTTTGCTGCTCAGCTCTCAATTAGTCTTAATGTCAGTATACACAAACTGATTCGATTTTTCCGTTTTTCCTCATTTAGCCTTGGGATATATTTTTTTTACTATAATAGATACTGTAGGATAAATGTTTAAGAGTTAAAAGCAGTGATCTCAAACTGCAGTCCTCAAGGGCCAGAGTCCTGCAACTTTTAGACGGGTCCCTTGTCCTACACACAGTTTCACCATGAATTACATGGTGAAACTGCCTCGCTAGCATGCAGTCAAGCTCCACAGAGCTCTGTTAATGAGCTAATATTGGAACCAGGTGTGTTGAAGCAGAGAGGAATCTACAAGCTGCAGGACTCCGGCCCTTGAGTAATACAGTTTGAGACCACTGGTTAAAAGAAATTCTTTCTTCTGACTGCTGGATACGTCAGCATTTTCTAAAATATTTCGTTTACTTTCTGATGATTCAGTAGCATTTTAGATGTTGGTGTTTGCTATAATGTCTAAGACAATGGATGCACTGAGGGATCTGGGCCAACTCATCCCTCTCCAGTTCTTACCACCATATCATACCCAAATGTTGCCAGGTCATCCCTTCTTACTTCTATTTTGTTCTCATAAGCAAACCCTTTTGTTGGCTTATAAAATTTTTTTTTTACATTTGAAAACTAGACAAAAACTAAAAACATCAACTAGAATGACCTAACTATCATAAAAGTCATGTCCTGTCCGGCAGCACGGCACTCAGAATTGTTGTCTCAGTGTCAAGGTAAGGCCCAACAGATTTGCTTTCACAAGTGGAGCAGTACGGCTTTTGCCATGATGCTCCACTTGGTGTGTGTGTTTTATATATATATATATATATATATATATATATATATATATATATATATATATATATATATATATATATATATATATATATATATATATATATATATATATATATATATATATATATAGAGCGGCTGGGTAGCTCAATGGGTAAGTCACCCGACCTTCACCCGGGAGACCGGGGTTCGAATCCAGGCCGGGTCGCTTGGTTGAGATATCCAGTGTGGGTCCTTAGGCAAGATCCTTCGTGCTACTGCCTACCTCATGATGAGTGATAAAGGAATACACGCCATGCCGGCTCAGACGTCGCCCGGCCAAACAAGGTCTGCGTCAGGTGCTGGGGAACCAGGGCACCTTCACGAAAAATGGGTTACTGGAACAAGACGGAATTGGGCGAGAGGTGAAAACTTGGATCTGTTGGAATGCTACTACTCAAGTAACCCTAGTCAGAGGGGTTACATGCAAAGAATGCGGGAGGAATGGTTACGTCGACATCCCCATTCAACACTAACTGCCAAACAACTAGTAGCTCAGTGTTCCAACATCCGCAAACGGCAAATGCTGTCACAACTTGAGATAGACGAGGTACAACACAAATGCTACGGCAAGGGGGAGCCAGGACGCCAGGTCAGAGGGGAGTTAGCTTCAACTCCCCACCCGGAGATTGGGTATGCAGCCCCAATAATGAACGAACCATCACAGCTGAACGAGGCAGCAACTGACCTGAGAGGTAGGATCGTGGCCCGAATGAACACCAGGCAATCCTGATGCCAATTACAACGGCTGAGTGAAGTACCATCAGAAAGTCTCATTGAAGATGTGAATGCAGCATTGAGAACGATCCCTACCAACACCATAACGGAAACCAATGAGCTTGTGTACAACTCAGCATCAGTGATCCTTGAGATGCTTGGCTATAGGAGCAACCATGAGATTCAATACCCACCATGGAAAAGACGGTTAGAGGCTAAAATCAAGGTAACAAGGAGGGAAGTGAGCCAATTGTCAGAGCTCCAAAGAGGTGCAATCAAAAGACCGGTACCCAAGCGGTACAGCCAGATGCCCATACCTGAAGCGCTCGAAACTGCCAAACAAAGGCTCCAAGCCTTGGCCAGTCGCCTAAAGAGGTACACGAGAGAAAATGAAGCCAGGAGGATTAACCGGCTCTTCTCCACCCAACCAGCTAAAGTGTACTCTCAATGGCAGGGTAATAACAACAGAGCAGACCCACCAAGGCTGGAGACCCAACAGTACTGGAAAGGCATATGGGAAAGGGAGGCGACCCACAACAGCAATGCACAGTGGCTAATCTCTCTACGAGATGACCACAGCAACCTCCCTGAGCAAGCCCCAGTAACTATCACAGTGGCAGATGTCCAAGAAAGAGTCTCAGGTATGAAAAACTGGACAGCACCAGGTCCTGACATGATCCATGCCTACTGGCTAAAGAAACTCACTGCCCTCCATGAGCGACTGGCAGCTCAAATGAACCAGCTGCTACAAAGTGGGACTCACTCTGAATGGTTAACTGAAGGGCGCACAATCCTGATCCAGAAGGATCCCTCAAAGGGTTCGGTCCCATCCAACTATCGGCCAATAACCTGTCTCTCTACAACATGGAAGCTCATGTCAGGCATCATAGCAGCTAAGATAAGTGGACACATGGATAAATACATGAGTACAGCACAGAAGGGCATCGGCATAAATACCAGAGGAGCCAAACACCAACTCCTGGTAGACCAAACAGTCGGCCGAGACTGCAAAACCCGACACACCAACCTGTGCACGGCTTGGATTGATTACAAGAAAGCCTATGACTCAATGCCACACACTTGGATCATTGAATGCTTAGAGATGTACAACATCAACAGGACTCTAAGAGCCTTCATTGCAGCCTCGATGGGGATGTGGAAAACCACCCTTGAAGCCAACTACAAGCCAATTGCACAAGTGTCCATCAAATGTGGCATATACCAAGGAGACGCTCTGTCCCCACTGCTGTTCTGCATAGGTCTGAACCCCCTCAGCCAAGTCATCAACAAGACTGGCTACGGATACCGACTCAAGAACGGAGCCACCATCAGTCACCTCCTCTACATGGATGACATCAAGCTGTACGCTAAGAGCAAACGAGACATCGACTCACTGATCCACACCACCAGGATCTACAGCACTGACATTGGGATGTCATTCGGACTAGAGAAGTGTGGTCGGATGGTTACACAGAGAGGGAAGGTCATCCACACAGAAGGGGTCTCACTCCCAGAGGGAACAATAGCAGACATTGAGGACAGTTACAAGTACCTGGGAATACCACAAGCAAATGGCAGCCTCGATGAGGTCACAAGGAAAGGAGCCACAGCCAAATACCTCCAACGAGTAAGGCAAGTCCTGAGAAGCCAGCTCAACGGCAAGAACAAGATCCGTGCGATAAACAGCTATGCCTTGCCAGTAATCAGATACCCTGCAGGAATAATAAGATGGCCAAAGGAAGAGATAAAGACCATGGATGTTAAAACTCGGAAACTACTAACCATGCATGGAGGGTTCCACCCTAAATCCAGCATCCTGAGACTATACGCGAGCCGTAAGGATGGAGGCAGAGGACTAGTGAGTGTGAGAGCCACTGTCCAGGATGAAACATCCAAGATCCATAAATACATCAAGGTCAAAGCCTCAACCGACGATGTGCTCAGCGAATGTCTCAAACAATGGGGACCAGAGGATGAGGTGCTGGAGGAACCATCATGGGAGGATAAGCCCCTACATGGGATGTACCACCGACAAATAACTGAAGTGGCTGATATCAGGAAATCCTACCAATGGCTGGAAAAAGCTGGACTCAAGGACAGCACAGAGGCACTCATCCTGGCTGCACAGGAACAGGCCCTAAACACCAGAGTGATAGAGGCACAGATCTACCACACCAGACAAGATCCAAGGTGTAGATTGTGCAAGGAGGCCCCTGAGACAGTCCAACACATAACAGCAGGGTGCAAGATGCTGGCAGGGAAAGCGTACATGGAACGTCATAACCAAGTGGCGGGCATAGTGTACAGAAACATCTGTGCAGAATATGGACTGGAAGCCCCGAGATCTAAGTGGGGCACACCCCCAAAGGTGGTGGAGAATGACCGAGCTAAGATCCTGTGGGACTTCCAGATCCAGACAGACAAAATGGTAATGGCGAACCAACCGGACATCGTGGTGGTGGATAAACAACAGAGGAAAGCCGTTGTGGTGGATGTAGCAATACCAAGCGATTGCAACATCAGGAAAAAGGAACACGAGAAACTGGAGAAATACCAGGGCCTCAGAGAGGAACTGGAGAAGGCCTGGAAGGTGAAGACCACAGTGGTGCCTGTGGTCATCGGGGCCCTCGGGGCAGTCACCCCCAAGCTGGAGCAGTGGCTAAAACAGATCCCAGGAACAACGTCAGACATCTCAGTCCAGAAATGCGCAGTTCTCGGCACAGCCAAGATACTACGCAGAACCCTCAAGCTCCCAGGCCTCTGGTAGAGGACCCGAGCTCAGAGGTTGAGAAAGACCACTCGTGGAGGGTGAGAAGGGAATTTTTTTTTTTTATACATATATATATATATATATATATATATATATATATATATATATATATATATATATATATATATATATATATATATATGAGACTTTATTAAAAATTGCTTTGGGTTTGTTTCAAGTGTAATGGACACAAAGACGAAAAGAAGGGGAAAGCAAAGAGAGAAACATGGACTCAATTTCATTTTCATCAGTGAATAGAACTGAAATATGGTAGGGAGATGAGATCAACAGAAGCAATTGGTGAGTTCCTGGAGTGAACCAGGTAGTAACTTGAATAGATTTGCAGAAGTCTAACAGAGGCTCAAGGTAACTTCTAGGTCAGCAGTTCTTGAACACAGAAAAAGCACAGGTAAGTAATTTGGAATCCCAGAGTTAGTGACAAGGGGAAAGCTACATCACCGGAACCGAAGGACGACAGTCGGACCATCTGAATGCAGACTCTCTGGTTTTCTTAAGCAGTGTCATGAGTCGATGGTCTGCAGCTGGTGGTAACACTGTCACCGAGGTCCGAGACCAGATAATTCCAGCCTTGAAATGATTGCCCATAACCTCTTTCTCCAAAAACCAGATTGCTAATCCCAAATTAGCTGCGTTACAGTTCTTGATTATTTTAAAGATCTCTGCAGAGGGTGCAGTCACACATCAGAGTGGATGCAAAATGCAGAATATCCCTTTCATTTACAAGAAGCACATACATAGCAGCACCACAACTGTCCAATCCCTTCCCCAAACGGGGGATCGGTTTACAGTTTAGTAGCAAATGACAAACAATTGTGTCTTGTAAAATTCAACACAGCACCACATGGGAGAGTTTCATTCTGTTCACATTCCAACTTCAAAGAGAGAATTCTTCGTAGAAGTGGAATCAAAGACAATGCAGCGTTACCATTTGGCTGGGGGTAAAACGGGATGAGCCGGGTGACGTTCTAGTCACATTCCAACATCAACGAGATTATTCTGCCCAGCTACGGAATCAAAGACAGTGAGTGTCTGCATGTTGTAAAATTAATGAAAAAAACAACATCCTTTTCCAATATTCAACAAATGAGAAAACAGAAAGAGAAAACAAGCTTCCCCCAATGTAGCTACCCAGGATCATGACAGCTCCTCTGGATTGTGACCTCTGCATTCTGACTCCAGGCAGAGAAGGCAAACAGGAACAGAACAAATCACAGCTTGTTTAGTGTGTGTTTAAATGGATCCTGAATGTGTTGTAGATACTGAGAGGTCTTTCTTCTTTTCTTTATTGAGCGTACCGCCTGTTTAGCAAAGCAACGGGAACATGGAACTACAGTCATAGTTGCTGTCATTGATGGAGGCTTATTTCTCTTTCGATCATTGACTGTTTACATCTACCTCCATAAATCTGCTTTTCAATTATATTTAAACCATTTATTGGCACCGTACACTTTTCATTTCCCCTCATCTTTTTCCAACTCTCAGATGCTCCCACTCCAACCATATCTCAGTAGTTTGTTATTCACACCTTACACCCACATTTTCTGGTCCAGACACTATGGGACTTTTAGAGCAGGAAAATCTTGGTGATGGGTAGATATTCTTTCAAATAAATAACTGCATTTATATGGTTCGTTTTTGGGTAATAAAACAATTTAGATGCGATAATTGACATCACATCTTTCCCAATAAAAATGTACAAAGATTTTGATTAAAAATCCTTTCAGTTGTTGGTCTGTTTAATGTAGCTGTAATAATGAAGTCAGGTAGCAGTTCTCTTTGGTGGGAAACAGATACTTCAGCTTTGATGGCATTAAAAGTCATTTGGCTTGTCTAATCATATCCATCCACACCCTAGTGATCAAGTGAGTTTCCTCTGCTTTAGAGGAAACACTTTTCCTCTGAAACACTTTTAATTTAAATGAATGAATTACCTAAACAGCTTGCCATGAATCCTGGTTATGAGGCATAAGGTTGTACCACAGGTCTTTTATGCAATAAAAACAACTTCAGGACAGATTAATCTTCTCAGTAAGAGCACCTCCTCTCGTCAAAGAGACAAAACATTGTGTTATGTTTGGCTTTCACAGAGAAGCTTCTTCATGAAAGATGATGCTCATTAAATTTCAAAAATAGACTGATTACTTTGATGTTTGATCCTAATAGCTTTAATTTGTCTTTATTGAATATCTTCGTACTGTAGATGTCCTTGCTATGTACCATAACTAATGAGAGCATCTGAGCCTTGAACACACTTCATCTCAAGTCTGTATGTTCCCCTTTGTATTCACACAAAAACACAAAACTTTCTTTACTGACTCATTTCATCTGATACAAAGAGCATCTAAAACATCAGATGAACCAATAAATTTGCTGATCACAAGAAATGGCAGATTTTCAGTTTGTCCTGTGATCCATGGCAACCAGAAAAATCCAACATTTTATCCAGTCATTGCAAACCTAAGTGCTGATGGGTTGGACCAACCACAGCATTCTTTAATATGAGAGCTGGAGCTGAAGGAAAAAAACCCTCAAAGTTAGTCATATTTTTTTATAATAAGGTGTTTAAAATGGAGCAAAAGAAAGCCCAGGTGTGAGAAGCTCCTAAATAAGAGCAAATACCAGGAAGGCTGAATATGCTACCCCAAAGTCAGTCTGTTTCATCCCTCTGAGCCGTTCATTTAGATTTATCGTTAACATGCAACATTTGGAAATGTTTGTAGACCTGTGTAATTGTGAGAAAAAAGGATGAGATCATTTAAGTAATATGTACATAGAATGTTGTTTACAGTTAGCAATGCTAACCACGTTTATTGTGCTGATTGTTTGTAGAAAATTGTTCAAAACTGTTTAAAATGTCAGCTTCCAGTCCTGTCACGTTTTGAAATATGCGTCTTGGTTTTGATGTGTTCTGAATCGTGCATGTTTACTGGGATCAAGGATGTGAAAAGCAGGTTCAGCTACATTATTTTTCATCACCGGTTCATTTTATTTTTAGATTTCGTATTTAAGGATTAGTTGACCATCTAGAAACGAGATTTCAGTGCTCCATTGGTGCCCCCAAGTGGTCAGTTAATTGTTAGCCAAATTAATCACAAACCAAGTGCAGCCCATCTATACCCATCTGAAAGAGATAGGTAAGGGCCCCTGAGTTCGATAAACCCATTAACTTGACTTACAACTAATAATTCTCATAAACGTATCCCACAGCTTCTTTATACACTCGTGTTTTGACCTATGTTGAGTTTCACTCACCTTAGGGTAACGTGACACTTTATGATCTTTTCACCTAATAATATGGCTCTGAGTCGGAATAATAAACTCTGAATTTACTGTAAAGCAAAACTCCTGCAATGAAATAACCAAACTCAGAAATAATCAAAAACACACAGGATGAAAGTTTAAACTTCTGAAACGTATGTTAAACACAATAGTAAATTCACAGCAATGCAACAATGTTTCAGTCTTTTGGTTTCAACAAACCTATGTCAACTAAAGTGGGCCCACACTTCAATGTCCACCTAAGCCACCAAATAATTAACTAAAATATAGTCCAAGAAAATAAAAACCCCATGTTGCAGGCCTGATGTGATGGTGAAGCGTGGAAATGAAATGTGGTACCTTACACCAAAGGAAAATCTTGAACCCTCCTGGAATTTCACCTGTCCTTAGTCCCAGTTGGAAAGAAGACGATGGTGCAGGATGTTGTCAGCTCCTTTACCAGTTTCTCGGTCCACAGGAATCAGCAGGCAGCAGGAAACTCCAGTGCAGATCAAGTCATCCAGCAGTCATATAAACTGTCATGCAGGCTCATTTCTCTGCACTAGGCTTAACTCTGGAAGCTCCCACGCCGGAAACATTCGTTAAGTCTTCTTCCGTTAGCCGATTTAGTTTACAGTACTCAATGTCCATCCACTTTGCTAATGAATGCTAATGCATTGGCGAGCATTAAAAATTAACTCACAGCTACTGTACTGCAAATTCCAGGTTGAAATAACCACAGTAATTGCAAATAAAAGTGTAGAGTTGATATCTGTACACAGACTGTCGAGTTGAAAGTCCAAAATATCAGAAAACACCTGTTTTATAACTTTGCCACATTTTTTCAGCGCGGTCAGCTCTCTCTCTCTCTCTCTCTTAGTATAAGGTACTTCCTGGTTCTCAACCAATCACAGGCTGGTAAATTTGTTCGGCTCTACAACACTAGCTCTTACAAACATGAGCTCTTCAAAAATAAAGTATGGTCAAGATTACTTTTTGAAAAACGTTTTTAAACTAAATATTTGCAGATTCCTTAAACTTATTATGGTTTACTAGTTTAAGTACTTACAAGCACAGTTTTTAAAACTTATTTATAACAATTTTAACATATTTAAGACAACATTTTTAACACAGTTTAAATTATTACTCTTTTTGTGAACTTAATAGAAAATACCTTTATTCTGGACTGGGCTACACCCTCCCCCTCTAAATGTCTGGTGTCCTCAACAGACTTTATGAACACACACGTAACTCAATAATGGGAAGGGCGACTTCAGCAAATATTTTAACTCTGTATTTCTATGACAACACCCCTGTGAACAATAGTGAGGGGTTGCTCACTAGCTTTGCCAGGTTCATCATAAGTATGTCTCACTACTGGTTTTATTGTACGTTTTGGTCGTGAATGTGCATGACTCATTATGCTGTTAGAGCTACTTGCACATGGCCTGTCATCTTCACTAGAGACAGGTTCAGGTTCTGACTCTGTTTCTGGATCTACATCATCATAGTTTTGCTCCTCCACCACAGGGCTTGCTCTCTGTGAGAGATCATCATCCATTGCAATATGAACCTCATTCTCCTCTGGTTCATGTCTATTGTTGTGTTTTTGGAGTATTTCCTCAAGATATGTCCATATGGTCGGTGTGGTAACTCCCACTCCAAGTCAGATGACTCAGCTGACTCGTCATATGCCACTTGCACTGAATAATCATTTGTGTCTTTTAGACTTAGTGTCTCTTTTTGCTCTTGCTCATAACCTTGTATGCATCTCTGGAAGTTGATCCACTACTGGTATACGCTCATAGTCTCCTACTGGCAATCAGTTTTTTCTGTGCAAAGTTTTAGCCTTCTCTCTTCCATTCTGCAGCTTCATCTTATAGACAGGCAGATTTGGCATCATCTCCACAACAACATAGGGAACATCACACCAGTGGTTCTCGAGCTTATGTTTCCCTTTCAATCTAAGATTTTACAGCAACACTTTGTCACCAGACTCTAGGTTGTGAAACCTAAGTCTCTTGTCATATGCTTTTTTGTTACGCAGATGTGTTTTGCTGGATGCTTCAGTTGCCACTTTGTAAGCCTGTTGCAGGCTATCTTTTAACTTTGCAATGTAAGAAGAATGGTGATGGTCCCCATCTTCATTCAGAGGTGTCCCAAAGCATACATCCGCTATTTTAAGTACTTACAAGAACAGTTTTTTAAACTTATTTATAACAATTTTAGCATATTTAAGACAACATTTTTAACACAGTTCAAATTATTACTCCTTTTATGAACTTAATACAAAATACCTTTATTTTGGACTGGACTACACAAGTCCTTTCATTAATTTTACATTTACTTTCAAGCTTCCAACATGCTGAGGTGAGTAAAGCATCTTCACGTTCTGCTACAGTTGCAACAGGAAACAAGTGAAGAAGCTTCAGCTAACAATGTTGTAGAGGGCAAATCAGCTATGGTTTTAGTTTTAAAGAGTAACATAATCACATCCTTTTATGATCCTTTATAAGTCAACCCACAACAGAAAATTACAACTTAAAAATAATCAAATACACAAGTAAGGTGCCTGCAGCTACTTCATTTGGTCCAGAAGTCGTTGAGCTATTTCACACAGAGCATTTATAGGTTATAGAAATAAGCTGGACATGTTTAAACAGAGGGATGCATAATGACTGTGATTCCAAAAGGTAAGTGTGACACAAGAACAACACTGAATACCTTCAAAAGAACACCACACTTACAGTGAAACAGTTGGAACTGGGCTTATCTGTCAAGGTTGATGAAAGTATGCACAGTTCCAAATACCAGTCAGTTTTGGCCCAAAAGCTTTAGGTGTCTGCTGGAAAACTGAAGATGCAGGATTTCATATTTCAACATTACAGTGAATCCAAGCATCTATCCAAATCAACAGGTAGGTGATCTCACAAGAGCAAAAATAAATCTAAGGTATGGAAAGCCAGATGCCAGAAGTAAATAGAAAATCTGTTGAGGCATCTTAAACTTGAAATTAATGCTTCAACAAAAAATGTGTTTATTGATGTGAACATTATGATAAATGGATGCATTATTTGCTTTGTACTGAAATTGCACAGGATAAATGTTAAATTATGTGAATAAAATTTTAACAGCAGTGTGCATACTTGAATGCCAATCTAAGCTTTTCTATGATGTGTTACATAACACTGTGGACAAATGATATTTAGATTAAACACTACGCCTGCTATTTATTGATCATATCATCTGATGTGCCACTCTAACCTTTCTTTTATCTACTAAAGGTCAGAAGCAGAGTGACATCAGAGTGGCTGCTGTCTGCTGATCCCTCTGTACCTAAAACGCTGGTTTAATCACCTTCCACTCCCACTCATTTGTTAATGATGTTTGATGCTTGCAAATAAAAATAAAATGTTAGATATTAAGGGTAGCAGGAGTTCAGTAATGTGCCTAACACAGTGTGGGTTTAGATAAAGCCCGGTGCTTTACAGGCAGATTTGTTTCACAGAGTCCATGAGTGAACAAGCCTCATTAGATTTCTTCATTAGCCTCTCACTGTGCTTGTCACCATCAAGCAGTCAGAGCAGAGCTCAGATGCATCCAAAGTAATTTGGGAATAGCTCTAAACTCCCCCAGTGTGTTTATAAGAGTCTAAAACCCCAAGATAAGCATCCTCAGTCTGTATGTGATGTTTTTTATGAAATATGATGACCAGTACCTTTTATTAGAAATGATTTACCATTTCATCAAGTTTTTACCCAGAAACATTTGATATGTAAACTTTTATTTAGTTTTTTTTTTTATCTCTTTCAGTTTGTCAGTCAATTTTCATTAGACCAAAATAAAAAATGTAGCCACTGAACAGGCTCTGAATAGAAAAATCTCACAATAATCAAGAGGGAATCAAATGAAAGGTAACTTTAGGCCAAGTGGTAGGGAGCTAATCCTCATCAATATGACTTCTCTTAGTCACAAAGGCTGAAAGATGGAGGGTTTGGATGAAGCCTGTTCATGTCATTTTCAGATGTAAACAAGCTTCATATATTCATTTAGCATCAGTTGTAGAACATTTATAAAGATCTGGCCCAGTTTGCTCCCCTCCTGCTTTCTCTGGAAGACCCCCTGCCCTTGGCTCTAAGTCTTGTAATGTTAATGATCAAAACATCTTCCTGAGTTGGTTTTAATTAAAACATGTTGAAGCCAACAAAAAATGTTTTGTTCATTTTCAAAAGCTGTTTGTGGAAAGACTCAGTGTGCCCTTGTTGCTTCAACAGGTTTAAGGGTGGAAAAGCAAGCACTTCAATAACGGATCATCCTCAGTGTGAGCACCCCTGTTTTAACAATCCCTGCAAACTATTGCAATAGCCTAGTCCAAGTCCAGAGCCCAAGGATGTGCAAAAATGAATGTGTGCAAACCTCAAGGAACTGAAGCAATGTTGTAAAGAAGAATGTGTCAAGAATTTGTCCACAATGAGAGACTGATATTGTCATGATGTTACTTAGGTTTTCTATTGAGATTACTTTTTGGATTTTTGTCACGTATGTTGTTCCACACAAGGTGGACTCTTTTGTGATACCTATTTTAGGTTTGGACTGTCCAAAATAATCCCTCAAGGGCTACAATCTTGCATGTTGCAGATGTTTTCTCTGTTTGGGACACCTAAATTAAATGAATGGATCATTAGAACTTGCTTACATGCTGAGAGGCTGATAGACCAGTTGGAATCAGCTGTGTTGGAGCAGGAACACATTGAAAACATGCAGGACGCTGACCTTTGAGGACTGCTGTTGGACAGTCCAAGTTTCAGTTAGTGTTATTCTTCAGCTTTTGGCTTAGTGAGATCATTTTGGGTCCTGCTTTAAGTTGTTTAGTCTCACCTGGTTTTAATGTGAATGATCACCTCCTCATCAGTTACAAGCCAGTCAGTTTTTCCCCTCCTTCCACTATCTGTCACCTTCCATCCCAGTGTGCCTGTCATCAAGTTTGCCTGTTGTCCCTGCTTCTCCTGCTGTTGCTCCATCCTCTACTGTCAAAGTTTTTGAGGTTTCCTGTCTTAAAATATGTTTCACTGTGCATGTTTTTCACTCAGATTTTCCATACTGGCTTCATTTTATGGAATAATTGATAGTGTGGAATATGCTGTGTTTTCTAAATTTAAGGTTACATGTAAATAACTGTAGAACTCATGAAGACTAGAATGTTATGTCCTGATATGTAAGCTATTGAAAAGTTGTGTGCTTTTTTAAAATTATTTTTTGGGTGATAACAAAGTGGAACAAAGACTAGAATTTTACAAAAGGGAAACCAGAAACCATCAAACCAAGCAGCTCTAAGCACCAAGAAGACATAAGAGTCATCATCAACCAGAAGTCCAGAAGTTGATTTCCTGTATGCCGAGAATTATGAAGATATGAGAAGGATCAGCATTGGAGGCTCTGACTTTTCACATCAATTAGGTTTATTTACTAAAACAAAAAATTGAAACAAGGAAAAAAGAGCAATGATGTTCATTTTTCTTCAGCATATCACAGAAGAAAGTTTCCTCAGTATGCCAGCAGGTGGCAGTGTTCCTTCTGAGAGAATCTCCATGTGAGCTGTGACTGATTTACAATTACAGCACTCAACAAGCTGACAAAAAGGTTAATTTGACCAAAATATCAATTGTTCTACATTGATATGCTCAAAGCTGACTCATTATTTGAAAACTGCCATCCATATTTTGTGGCTGATTAGAGCCTCTAAGGCATGTCTGACTGCATGTATCACTCATTCCCTTTGAGAAGACTCATATTTAGAATATTGAGACAGACGTTAGAAAATGATTTTTAGATTGGACCCAACTGATTTAATTTCATTCCTCCATAGGTTGAAAAGACAACCAAAGCCAAGACTTTAAAGTCATGCACTATAAATAAAACATGCAAGCTGAGAATCGCAGTAACCTGAGCTCTGTGGTCAGAGGGTCGAGAAACGTTGTCATTCTAAACATTGACTCTCTATGGCGATTTAAAGAAATCTGCATCCATCTCTGCATCAGGTCACAATTGTTTCCAACAGCCACAAAAACATTCAACCTGAAGAGGAATTCCTCAAAACATTATGAACCTTTGACTAGAAGAATACCAGTATGGTGTTTCCACAAATTTTAAGTCAGTGGAACGATGACTTTAGCTGATTCATTCAGAGATAAGAAGCATAACTTGGACTTGAAAATGTATCACAGTACAAATGATGAACTGTATTCTACGCAGATATACTTGACTAACAGCATATTGGAATAACTTGTAATGATCCACAGCAAGTTGTTAAAAAGCTCACTTAAAACCATGAAAATTAATCATAGAGCAGAAAAGTAATATAAAACTATATCAGAATGAAAAAAGTAATGGCTTGTGTACACTTACATCCCATTTGTTTCACTTAACAAATACAAAAGGATCTTTAATTTCTATTGCACGGGGCTGGCTGTGCACTCGTAAGCCACCTGGACCCTAGTTAGCAGGCACAGGGTGATATAAGGCATGGATGTTGGTGCTCAACCATGGAACCCATTCCCCAAACTGTCTATGAACTGCTCTGTAGCCAGTCTGAAGGGCTCTGCCCCTCGTTAATCGCTGACTGTGCTCTGTGATTTTAAGTGACCCACCATGTTGTGGAGTATTTAGTGGTGAGGACATTTCACCGCTGAGCTCATTGCACAAGTGGCATTCTATCTGGGCACCATGCTGGAGGTCACTGAGCTCCTGGTAGAAACCCATTCTTTCATTTGTAGAAGATGTTAAGTTATAAAATGTTGCAGATACTTTTACAAAGCAGATGAAGAGGTGGGAACATGGTCACACAAGGACTCCATTCAGCAGAGAAAAGCCAATCAGTGGAAAACCGATCAGACATGAAGACTGAACAATACAGGGGATTTGCTTGGTGGGTGGTATGTGTCCAAATAATTCAACTATTAAAAGAAAGCTTAACGTTTCCCAGCAGAGCACTGCATCCTCAGACGATGCTAGGAACCACTGCATCTGTCAGTGGCTTTAATGCAGCCGCTCATCATTCTCCATTTGCAGGGACACTTGTATCATTTCTTTTCCACATGGTTCCCTCTCATCCGGCTCTTTGTTTCATTCCCAGATGGCTTCTGACTCACGTCTATCAAACACTGCTGGGCTCTCTCTGCCCACAAAACTTCTTGTGTAGACTGAAGAAGCCCCCTGCTGACTCTTTTTGCAAAAACGCAGTTATCTCCAAAAAGCAGACTTGGACTGGGAGTTTTTTCCCCACATAATCAGTGTAAAGCCAACTGCTTGTTGATCTCTGGGGGCTAAAAAGAAACCCCTTCAACCAAACTTCTGAAGTTTGAAACCGTCGTCTGGCTCTAACAGCTGCTTGAATCACTCCCCCGGACCCCCTCTCAGCTCAGCTAAGCCTGGAAAATTAGGAAAAAGAAAAAAAATAGGGAAAGAAAAAAAGAAGCACATTAAGCCCTGCTCTGCTGCTAGAGGAAATGATAGAATATTTTCATATGGAAATGAGAAAGCTGTTTTACAAGGAGGAAAATTTGAAAACAGCATCAAGGGGCCTGTGGTAATTGAATGTCACTCACAGGAGTTGGTGTGGTCGTCTGCTGTTTGACGCAAGCTGTAATTACATCACAGAGTAGTCACTGCTCTCAGAGGGAAAGTTTGAAACAGAGAATCATGTAACTTTGTGCAGAGTCATGTCCAGTTGGGATCTTACTCCTTATGGCTTGTCGCTTAGTCACCACTTGTTGCATCACACTGACTGAAATGACAGCCAGCATTTCATGCAGTCTGTGTCAGCGCTCTGGCTTATTCATTTCTGCAGATGCAAAGGTTTTTCGTGGCATTATGGGATCAAAAATGCTGTCAGTGAGTTAAAAATCGGCACATTTTGAAACAAGCTCAAGGGTTCGACACATCTGGAATTTAAATATCTTAAAACTGGATTCCTTATCCCTTCCTTCTATTGTTCTCATCCATCCGTCCGTCCGTCCGTCCGTCCGTCCATTCATTCATCCATCCAAGCCAGATGGGTCCAATCTGACTGAGCTTTAGCAATTCTATACAGAATGGATAAAAATATTAATGTTTAGATGTTACAAAGCTGTTAGACCACTGAAGTTGTAAAAGCATTGAAATAAGTATGTAGAAAGTACTGAAACAGGGTGGCTGACTATCAGCGCAGACCACACTTTTCTGTTTACTTATTAAAAAAGGCAAAACATATGCATGTGTTTATTTCCAGCTCAGAATCATAGACTTCATGATGTTTCTCCACCACTGAAAAGCCCAACAAAGTACACCAAAGTTTTTGGTTGTAACATGAGAAAATGTGAAAAAGTTAAAAAATTTTGTAGGTCAGTGTAGTTAAAACATATTGCCCATATCAATTAAATAATTAAAATTAATATATTATGAATACATTTCTAACTAAAATAGTACTTACGGTAAACTGACATTAAACCATCCTATAAAACCTGTCTGTCTTCCTGTCTGAAGGTAGAGACCCCACTGGGTTGATGCTTAACTATTCTTGACCAAAAATATAAGAAGCCTGATGTTTTTACACAGGAAGGCTGTTGTGAAGAAAGACAGTATGTGTGCGTGAGGGACTTAAAAAGCTGAAAGCAGATGCAGTAAGGGCTCTGGACAAGCAACAGTTCCTGAAATTCAACAGTGCTCAAAAAAATAGATCAAGCCATCAGTTTCATGCATCAGGCATGCTGAGGTGGCTGAATCCTGGTCTGTGCTGACAGCTCAGCGTAGCGTGAGTTGAAATTATGCTATTACTGGGTTATTGCTGGGAACCCCAGTGCATACATGGCATGTGAGAGCTGCAGTCCACATAGGGCGCTTTTTTTTTTTTGATATGTCAAAAAATTCTCAGGCATTCCTGTTTTTCTGTGATTTAGGACTGAGGAAGAAATCGTGGGGAAAAAAAACTTTAGCGAAAAAGACACACGGACCATCCTAAACAACTCCAAAAGGAAGAAAACTTTCTGGAATTCTCTAACTCATGCCATGTAAAGGAAGAAAGTTATCCAGAGAAAATGGCTTTCTGTACACAGGCTCAAGACAAAGCAAATTATAATGAAATCATTGAAAATGCCTATCACCCATACATTATACAGAGGATCTGTCCCTGCAGTGGCCCAAGCAGCATCATCAACCAACAAACCTCATTAACAAGATGGTAATACCTCGAGATACCACTGTATGATATGGCTTCATCCAGTCTAAGAGCGTAGCTGTTGGACACACGGCAGTCTAAACAGGATGTTCTAATCATTCAGATGACCTCTATATGTGTTCTGTGGGGGTAGCTCATGGCACATAGCTGCACTGAAAGAACCAAGATTATTCTACTTCAGTTAGTTTATTGTCATGTTGTATTAAGTGTGAAAATGTGTTGAATGTGCTCCAACTGAAGTCAAACTATGTTCTAAGTTACAGTAAAAACGTGCTTCAGGGACTGAAATGGCTTTCTATAGTCTGTGGAATAAGGAGATTGTTATTTAACATGCCCAAATGGCTTCGTGGTCGTCACATGTTTGGGGAAAACATTACAATCAGTATGATACTTTTTGCTGGTGGAATTACAGCAGATTCAGATAATGTAGCTCTAAAGATTAGAAGTGAAGAAATTCAGCAGGCGAGTCATCTGTAGCACAGTAGGGGGACTGACTGTCCTACATTTCCTTCTAATGTTCCCAGTTCACTGTGTTATGTCGGCATATGGTCCTTCCACCGCAGCCCTAACGCAGACATTTGCTTGTCCTCCACGATCCTTGTCCGCCAAAAAAAACCGCATTGATATTTTCAGCTGCTGTGACATATTCCTCCTGGGCTCTCTGAATCCACAAATCAGAGAACAAGACTTGTTAGGCCAGGCAGACCTACTGACAGGCAGAATAAAACAAAGATCCTTGAAATGGCTTTGCAATGAAGAATATATAACAAAAAGAGAGAAAACAGAGCTAAAATAGTGTAACGCCAGGCAGATGCCCAGTCCTTTGTCTTATTTTCACAGTGGATCCTCTGAATACCTCTGCATACAGACAGCAAAGTTTTAAATTATGTGACATCACAGAATGTTACAGGGACTAATGAAAATTGTGCCTGGAATACATTTATCCAGCCATCTTCATGGAGTTCTCTCTAAATTTAAATTAATTCTATTAAAAATCAAATCATTGGCATTCTCCTGAACATGGTAACTGGATCTTCAGTAAGTAAAGCGTCACTGGAAGTAACTACAGAACCTGATCTGGGTTTGGATTGTTCTGGTCTGGTTTGTTTCAAACTGGAACTCAGACTGGAATTCTAGATGGGACAAAGGCAAGAAGCTGGGATTCAGACAGGGACAGGCTGGGACTTGGACTGGAAATGAGTCAAACTGAGGTCGGAAGAGAGAGTGGAAGTGGGGCAGGGACTGAATCTCTGACACTGGTTGGGAATCTGGCTGGCACGGAGGTCTCTGAAAGAAAAGCTGCTAGGTCCATTCTGTGGTCAGATTGTTCCACAAACTCCTGAGGGGCCATGATCACTGCAACCAAATGCAGGAGAGGTGGAAGCAAATAAGCAGGTTGCAGGTTCTAGATTATGCTGCTAATGGTGGCTGCATAACGGAGCAGCTCTGATATGTTAGTTCTGAGTTGTTCTTTTTCTAGACTTTTCTTCAACTTTTTTTGGTTTTGAGGCATTGCTTTTTTAGAAGGTTGTTCCCTCTGGTTTGGGTTGCTGTGCAGCTGGGAGGATTTTTTCTCTTCCTTTCAGACAGTTGTGATGATGCATAACTGTGGCAACAAAGTTATTGTTTTTACAACCAGGAGAAGCTGATTAACATCTGAAAAATTCAAATAATACCTGAGCTCTGACCTTAAATCCCAGAGGATTTGAGAAGAAAGAGGCTTCATGGATCCAGATCAGGACCAAAGAGCAGAGAGAGGAGGAGGAAGGAGGCTTCATGGATGCGGAGCAGAGAAGGAGGAAGTTCAAACCATCGCTTTCTTCCATCATGACGGACAAGGATCAGACTCCAGCATCTCTCTGCTCGGCTTTCTAACAACACGGCCAGACAGAGATTTGAAGAGGAGCAGCAAAAGTAAAGGAGGTAGATTAGCAGTGCTTTCCAACAACTGATGGAGTCATCCAGGACATGTGACTGTGGAATATCGTCTCTGTTGCCCAGATATTGAGCTGTTAGCAGGTCATGACTACCATGAGACTGTCGTACAGAAACAGTCTTCAGTCAGAGGCCTCTTCAGGTTCATTGCAAGACCAACTGCTACCAGAGATTCTTCCTGCCCGCCGCATCGCCATCCACAGCGACTCTCTGAAGATACTTAGATGACATGAGTTATGACAACATTTAATTTCCCTTTGGGATAAATAAAGTATTTTTGAACTGAATTGAACTGAACTGATATGAACTGAATAGCCAAGATGACTTTATGTTCTTGAAACACACTAACTACGCAGGGTGCAGGAAACTAATTCAACAACACATGCTGAGGTGTGACAATTTTTCCCAAAGATCTGAGACAGGACAACTGAAAATTATGGCAATACACTGAAGGCTAAAAAACAAAATAAGAGGTAATATTGGTAAATGAGAACGTCACAATATTCTGATAAAACTTTTGCTTAACTGGCTGAGCATAAACACGAGCTTTTGTTTTAGATTTCTGTATATTAAATTTAAAGACCAGCTCTATCCTGCTAAGAGGCCTCAGCTCATAATTTTCCAAACACTTTTAGAACTTGATTTTGAAATGGTCTAAGCTAATGCACTTTATGACAAACAGGAGCTGAAAAAAGCCACATCTTTATGAGATACCAATGTCAATAACCGGCCCTGGCTGTTTTCCACTTTTTTTTTTTGGTTGCCTATATTATTACATAAATCCAATACAATCTTGAGACCTTTACAGTTTATTCAATATTTTCCAATAAAGAGTACAGTTACAGTTTTCATTACCAATGTTTTTGAGACACATACTTTCTCTTTATTAAATAAGGCTTTCCAGTACAAGGTTAAAATTACAGCCCTGACCTCCTCTGGTCAAAATAATCCCATCTGAGCAGACCTTTTTATAACCCTTGGTATTTTACGGTCCTTTGCTCAGGGGTGTTGTGGAAATGTCAAGCTACCATAAGTGAAGCAGTTTTGTGCTCACTCTGTCTGAGACATAAAATATAGCAGGTCACTGTAAAAGACACTGTAATCTGAACATAAGTAGCAAACTCTCTTCCCTGCTGTTCTCTGATTTACAAAGTAAGATGGGAGGCTGAGGAGCTAATGGAAGGTAAATAATCGGATGTTATCTGGATCATTCATAGAACAAAAGCCAGAGAAATGTACAGTTTGAATGCAAATGCTAAGGATGTTGTTAGCATGGTGTGATCCAGAGCATGAGCCAGACCACTGTATGAGTGAAGAAATCATTTAAATTTCAATAGGGAGACATGTTTCCAAATACAAATTTTCATGACACAAACTGCCAATTTAAACAAATTACACTTGTATCAGAGGTTCCACTGTCAATCTGAAAACCACAGAAGTTCATGTAAGGAGGATGTGTTTCTAATGGTCAGCATTGGACAGGGTAAGGTATGTATAGAAATCCATAGACTGCAAGAAAGACCAAGCCAGCATGAAAAACTCAGGTTAATAAGGTGACTAAAGATGAAAACCAAAAGTACAATTAGCTAGCACTGCACTGGCTTTACCAATAGAACTAATCTCCATCTGAAGTGTTGGCCTGGGTAACATGGCCAAGACAAAAACAACAAGAAACCAGACACTTTTCATCAAAAGAGGGTTTAGAACTATGGTTCTCCTACTGCTGTACTAAAAATCCTACAGCCAAGTGAGCACAAAGGAATTAAGCAACACAACCTTTGCCTGTGATCATGATCTACAAAAACAACTTTCAACTAATTGTGACCAACTGGTAACAAGGTTTTGAAATGCAAAAAGTATAACCAAAATAGAGCCAGAGAAAAAAAAGACCAGACAGCAAAAATAGACTGAACTTCTTGATCAGGTTAGAACTATAGAAATTAGAAACTGACATAACTTTCTTGAAACCTCAACAATACACCACTTCTGCTGACAAAACAGAAGTGCAAAAATACTGTCACATTTTCTTATATACTTTAAATTATTTTATTGGAATTTAAAGTGAAAGATCATCAGTAATGTTACGTAACTGTAAAGTGAAAGAAAATTAATATAAAGTTTTCAGATTTTTAAATAAAAATCGAAAAAGAATTCACCTCCCTTTACTCTGATACCCCTAAAACAGAACTGAGCACAACCAGTTGGCATCTGAAATCACCAAATTAGTAAATATAGCCCGCTTAGGTTAAATTACACACAAGTGCAAATCCAGCTGTTCTCTGAAGGCCTCAGAGATTTGTTAGAGAACTTTAGAGAACAAACAGAAAGTAACACAACAAACAGGTCAGAGATAAAACCAGTGCTTTTCTGGGTAAAAGGGTGACCTGAGGTCAAATAAGGTTTTTGTCCATCTTTTTTCATAACATAAATACACATCAATTTTGACCCATAACGCCACAGATATCACTTTAATCAATGATATTACCAACAAGAACTGTTTTTTTTATCAATCACATTGTCTTCACTATGGAAACCTGGTGTGAATTTAAACCGTTTTTAAAATCAGTAGTTCATTGTCAGGTGAGCAGTCTACAAGGCCAAAAAAAAAAAAAAAAAAAAAAAAAAAAAAAAAAAAAAAAAAAAAAAGAAACAGGTTTAAAACAGTTTTCATGTGGATTTGAACACACTTTAGGCTAGCCCTAGCCACAATGAAAAAAACTCAACTGAATGACTGCAATTATTCTTTTAATTATTAATGCACAGGTCAAATTTACCCAGCTAACATAAAGATGAAAGCAGTTTCCAAATACAATGCAAGAGTTAATTTGATGACCAAGAAGAGATTTGTCCAAACTAGCTATTCTTACTTTTAGCCTGCAAGCAGAGGAAACAGGAACAGGACACACTAAGCTGTTCTGAGATAAATTAGTTTCTTATTATCTACGCTTTTTATAGCTATCTTGATGTGTTTTTTGAACTTCCAGTTTTTCTACTTTTTGACACTTTCAGACAGATAACACTGCTCCAGCTTGAACGAGTTGCTCTCACTTACAAAACAATTGGTGGTAACATCTGCCTATGTCTTGTTTTGCATACATGGATCTGAGGACCCCTTGATATGAACCAGACTAGAACACGACTGCATGCAATTGAAAAATATAACCATTTACGATTATTACTAAACTGAATGATACAGCCAAAAACAACTAAGCAATAAATTTTAAATTCATTTAAAAGAAATGTGGTTTATACAGCTTAAGAATTAGGACAGCATTGTATTGCAAGCTCACAATCTATCTTTATTGTATCCTAATCAGGCAATAAGTCATTCAACACTGCTTCACTCGTAATTTCTCACCAGCTGATCTACAATCCAGTTGACCTCAAACACTGGCACTACAGGCTGGAAAAGCAAGAGGTGGGGTTCATTTAGCGAGTTCTGAGCCAGCTGACCACGGTCATAAAGTCTCCATGTTGTCAGTGCAGTACAGCGGACCCCATCCTACTTGCAGTTCAATATTCGTGGATTCATCTATTTGCAGATTTTTCTGTTGAATGTGACTCCAAACTATAAGTGGAAAATCTGCCTATTTGGGAATTTTTTCATAGGGCATATCTAGTAAATTTGAAAAAGAAAGGCGTAAGACCAGGAAGATAGAGCACATCACCCCAGTTCTAAAGCCCTTCCACTGGCTCCGTGGAGCTCAGAGAATAGACTTTAAAATACTTCTGTTAGTTTATAAATCACTGAATGGCTTAGCACCAAAATACATTAAAGACCTGATTCTCGTCTACTCTGCATCCCCAGAACTATAACCAAACATGGAGAAGCAGCATTCAGCTTTATCCATCCACCGCCAGACCCAGCTACCTACTACAGCCATCCACCACCAGGCCCAGGTACCTGCTACCACCATCTCTTCACCTGGACCATGCTACCGCGCTACTTCATCTCAGCTCTCCACAACCTTAAAAACCACCTGTGTCAAACATCTGGATCAGAGCATCTGTGTAGATTGTCCTCTACACAGATGCTCTCATCATATGTTTTTCTATAATTTCACATCTCCTAACTCCAACCCTTCTATTTGGTCCTGTTACAGTCCAACTTCCTTCTTCTGTCATCACAATAAACAACATGTGAATCTGTCCAATCGCTGTCTACTTTCCTGGTCCTCAAAGCCAATCAAAAAGCAACACCATCTCAAACTGGCTCTGCTCATTACTTGTTTCCTCAACAACAAAGACCTCATTCTTAATGAATTTATAGCAGATAATAATCTTGATTGTCTCTGACTGAAACATGGCGCAAACCCCTGGACTATTTCTCACAAAACCAGATTACACCCCCTGGCTTCACATACATTGAGAAAGCTCACCCAGAGGGGTGTGGAGGTGGTGTCGCAGCTATACATAGAAAGAACATTAAAACGACCTCCATCTCCTTTCCTGAAATTCCTTCATTTGAACATATTGTTTTTAAGGTGTCTGGTCCCACTCCTCTAGTCACTGCAGTCATTTATTGACCCCCTAAGACAAACCCCTCATATCTCTCCGATTTCTCTGACTTTCTGACCATGCTATGTGCCATCTCACCTTCTCTCCTCCTCTTGGGTGATTTCAATTTCAACACTGATGACACAAACTGCAAACCTGCTACTGAGTTCCTGGATCTGCTACATTGCCTCAATTTCACACAACATACTAACTTCCTAACTCAGTCTTGTGGTCACACCCTGGATCTTGTCTGCTCCTCCAGCCTCACAATACATCAGGTCTTGAGCCTCAACCTCACCATCTGAGACCACCTGGCAATCACTATGGAAATCAACATCCCCATTCCCATCCCCAGGGACAAACACAAAATAACCTTCAGAAACCTGAAGTCCATAACTCCCTCTGCCCTCTCAGCCTCTCTTACCACCAAAATGTCCTCCTCTGACCTTGTGACTTGGGGGAACCACACACTGTCTTCATGTCCTGATCAGCTGGCTCCCATCAAAACCAAAACAGTCACTTTCAGGCATTCTGCTCCCTGGTGCACCACTGAACTCCACCAAATGAAGTCCCATAAGTGACAGCTGGAAAGACTTTGCAAAGAAACTGGTTTAACTGTCCATCACCAAGCCTAGATCGACTACCTTCTCCAATACAAAGATGCTCTTAACTCAGCTCGGTCCACCTACTACTTAAACCTCATACACTCTGGCTCGTCCAACCCCAAGGCTCTTTTCTCCACAGTAAATAAACTCCTTAAACCCAAAGATAACATCTCCAACTCCTTCACAGTAAATAAGTGCAATGCCTTTCTGTCATTTAATCCAAAACAAAATAGACACTATTTATAGTCATTTGACTACCACCACCATCGTCTCAACCTCCCCACATGATTCTCCACTTTGCAGCACTCAGCCTTTATCTCAGTTCTCTCCCATGACCCCAGTGGAGTTGTCCAAACTCATTGCAGGCATGCGAAGCTCTCCTTGTGCTCTGGACCCCATCCCATCCAAGCTTGTAAAGGACTGTCTCCCTGTCATTTCTCCACTTATCACTGACATCATCAACTCCTCCCTCAGCTCTGGTTCAGTCCCCCAAACTCTCAAACTGGCTGCTGTGACCCCAATCCTCAAACAGCCTGGACTAAACTCTGACACTATGAGCAACTTCTGGCCCATTTCCAACTTCCCCTTCTGTCTAAAATACTGGAACATGCTGTTGCCAATCAACTCAAAACCTACCTTACTTCCACTGAATTGTATGAACCATTTCAGTCTGGCTTCCATTCAGGTCGCAGCACAGAAACAGCTCTCCTCAAAGTCACCAATGATCTCCTCCTTTCCTCAGATTCTGGTCATTCTCCTCCTCTTAGACCTCACTGCAGCCTTCGACACCATCAACCACACCATCCTTCTCTCCTGCCTGGAATCCTCCCTCAGCATCACTGGCACCGCCCTCTCCTGATTACAGTCATATCTCACAAACAGGCAACAATTCATCAGCATCAATAATTGCACCTCCTCCACTGCTCCTCTATTCCAAGGCATCCCCCAGAGTCCAGTGCTTGGCCCTCTACTCTTCAACCTGTACATACTCCCCCTTGGTTCCATCATCCGCAGCCATGGTCTTCACTTCCACTGCTATGCTGATGATGTCCAGCTCAACATCTCCACCAAATCCATCACGACTGCAACACACTCCACCCTGACCGGTTGTCTCACTGAGATAAAATCATGGATGCACATAAACTTCCTCAAACTCAACTGTGACAAATCCAACTTCATCATCATCGGTCCTAAATCCCTTACCAAAACCGCCAACAACTTCAGTCTCACCAATGACAACACCACTTTGTCTCTTTCCACTCATGTCTGCAACCTTGGAGTTATCTTCAACAGCAACCTCTCCTTCAAAAATCACCTCAACCAAATCACAAGAACTGCCTTCTTTCATCTTAAATATATCGCTCACCTCCGCTCATCACTCCCGTTCTCGGCTGCTGA
Organism: Anableps anableps; assembly: GCA_014839685.1. Taxonomy (NCBI): domain Eukaryota; kingdom Metazoa; phylum Chordata; class Actinopteri; order Cyprinodontiformes; family Anablepidae; genus Anableps; species Anableps anableps. The sequence continues at coordinate 4,276,750 of CM026086.1, forward strand.
AATTTTTATCCATGCCTTCATCACCTCCAGACTCGACTACTATAACAGTATTCTTTATGGTTCATCATCCAAAGTCCTCAATAAACTTCAGCTCATACAAAACTCTGCTGCTCGCCTTCTCACTCATACCCGCTCCCGTGACCGCATCACCCCAGTTCTCCAGAAACTCCATTGGCTCCCCATATCTCAACACATCCATTTCAAAGTTCTCCTTCTTACCCACAAAGCCCTCCATAACCAAGCCCCATACTACCTCACTATCCTGTTCCACCGTCACATTCCTTCCCGCAGCCTCTGCTCCTCTGATGCCAACCTCCTGTCTCCACCACTCAGAACCAAGCACCGGACCTGGGGTGACAGAGCCTTCTCCATAGCTGCTCCCACCCTCTGGAACTCTCTCCCCAAAGACATCTGTGACTGTACAGATCTGCACACATTCAAATCACATCTCAAAATACACCTTTTCAGAACAGCTTTTCATGTGTGATTAATGTCCTGTTTTATGCTTATCCTGTTTTTTTCTTTTTTTCAATGTTCAGTGCTATGTATTTCAGTGTTCTTCTTTTATGATTTTGTTAGATGTACTTAACTATTGTGTTTGTAACTTTGCTTGATTCCTGTAAAGTACCTTTGAGTTTTTAGAACTAAAATGTCTTCTTCTTCTTATTATTATTATTATCATTTATACTCCTCTAATCTGGAACAAACTCCCAGAAAACTGCAAAACAGCCAAAACACTGAGTTCCTTTAAATCAAGGCTAAAACCCCACCTGTTTAGAGCCGCCTTTGATTAGTAGGAAGTGGAACATTGATCAGTATATTTAATTTATATTTTCTTGATAATCTTTATGATTTTGATGTATTGATATTTTCTTGATGATTTTGATGTATACTTCCTTGATGTTTTCATGATATAAAGCACTTTGAACTGCCTTGCTACTGAAATGATCTATACAAAAAAAGTTGACATGACAATTCTCTGCTGTTTTATAACATTATCATTTGTTATATCAGTCAAAATAAGCTATATTTATGAATGCTGAATAGTCATTCCCTATAAAATTAAATGTCCTGCATTTCATTGCTATAATTTTGGATGTACAAGAATAATTGACATAATTTGCAATATTGTTTATAGTTGTCCACATCTTTACCCAAAGGGTGTTTCTTATGTTTGTCGTAAATACTGTAAAAACTAACAGTATGTAGTTTGTACTTTGCTTTTGCACCGGTGAACAGAACAGCAAAGAGCATGTGCCATAAAAATGTAAAAGATACGTATCCAGTGTCTGGTACTTATTTACCTCATACAGTAAAATACAGTAATGTGTAATTTAACTGTAGATTTCAAATGAATGTACAAATAGTGTATATTGCTGTCTTGGGCATTTTCAGGTAGTGTCACCAAGATCAGATTTTTTTAGCACTGGAAAACACAAAGTGAATGGCAGTGATGGGCACCACTAACGAAAAACTTAGTTGCGTTTATCCTATGGCACTAATCATAAACAGTTCCACTAATGCTAAAGCGCTACACCAACATAGTACATGGCAGAAGCTAATTCTAAAGAGCTAACTTCAATTCAATTTATATCTGCCCTTGAAAGACTACAACCCTTGAGCACCAATTTAATTTTGACATAATTTATATGTTCTATAATGCTCTTAGATATTGGAGGAAAAAAGAGAGAGACTATTTGGAGAGGAACAAAACTGCTGTGTCAACAGTCTTCACCCACTTCAAAATAAGACCATAAATATAAATGTTTAACAACCTGAAGAATTCATAATAGTCGATAACCAAAACTTCAACACAGATATTGAACTTTATTCAGCTGAAAGTTTACAAAACAGCTGAGTAAACTGGTGCTTTGGATTTTATCTGGAAAAGTTTTTTTTAGGGAAAGCTAAGTGTGTCAAATGTTTTCAAAGTTAGCAAAAGTGCTAAACAAAAAAATTAAGTGGAGGTGTGCCCACTGGTGATCATTTATAATGAAAATATGACATAGCCATTAGACTATCTTGTTAATAAATAATGATGTCAGGATTTCATTTTGATGACACTGACACTTTCATTGACATGAATACTATCTATTTTGAGGGACTGACATGCTTTTGCAGATCATCCTCTAGGTTTTGCAGTTTCTACCAGTTTTGAAAAATGCACTGGCTGTAGTGAAAATGTTAACAGTGATGTGAGAAAATGCACCAAAGTGACCAAGAAAAACTATAATTCTTCATTTATATTTTCACATTTTGCAATGCCCTGCTTCCATCAGGATGTGTCTTTTGTTTTTCCTCAATAAAAATCCATAACATGAACAGAGATTGTAGGTTTAGCTGACATAAGTCATACATATATCAGTAAGTGGTAATGATAGCTGAATAGGTTTTGTGTTGTACTTTTTCTTAATGCTAAGACAGCACTACAGCATATCAGTATATCTCTGTACATACATCCAAGTGTACATCTGATCTTGTCTCTTTCTCGAGAAAGGAAACACTTCATAGTGACATTGAACTAAGCAAAGTTAAAGTAGAAAACATCACTTAGAGCCAGTAGAAGAGAAGTCAACAGCCAATCAAAAGACTTGAAACAAAGCTGAAAACATCTTGCACATTGGAATCTAAGATGCCACATCATTTCATGTGCAAATTAAACAGTCAATAGCTAGTTTTCTCTCATTTCATCTCCTTCGTCATAATTACATCTTCCATTCTCCCCCAGCTTCCAGCTGTCACTTCTCTTCCTCCTTCTGGTTTATTATATACAACAGTTTCAGCTAAGTTTCTGCTGCCAGGGTCCCTTTTGTGTGTCCCAGATAAGTAGGGTAGCTTCAATCATTTCACCAAGGCCCACTTTGAAAGCAAAACTTCCGGCCTTCTTGAAAAACGGCATCCTTTACTCCTGTAACTTGTACCATTTAAGATCTGATTCTACAGGATCTTCTTATTAAACATGACGGTCCTTTTCAGTGAGTCAGTCATTCAGGTGGGTCATATTCCACCTTGCAGAGAGTGTGAGGACACACACTCAGAAGCTGGATGAGCTTTCCTGACCACTGATGTGGACAATCACTGATCAGAGGTCTGTCCTGGAAATTCCTGGCTTCACTCGGCCATTATTGCAACAAATCCTTCCATGTATGTATGGCTGAGTCACATGATGTAGATTCACAGATGGCTGAGTGCACAAAACAGACCGCTGTGTGACTCAGGCAGTGTGAAACCCATTTCTATAATGCACTTGATACATTGATAGGAAGTACATGTCAGCAAAACAAAAGAAAGCTTAATAAGGGTCAGTTTCAGGCTTTCTCCCCAAAGACTGGATTTTTCTCTAGTTTTAAACTTAAGACGCAACTTTGCATTGAAAGGATGATTTCAATATTTTTAAATATTTTTAGAAGTTTTGTGAAGTTAACATTAATAAAGTAGTTCCATATGTCTAGCCTCCCAGGACTGAATGTGTGTGTGTGTGCGCGTGTGCGTGTGCAAGCAGTGTGTAAGCAAGGTCCCAGGGAGCTGCTGCAATTCCTCTGACTGATCTAAACAAGACGCCCTCATGCTGCAACTCTTCCCTGTCTCTCCAGTAAAGAGCTTCCAGAGCTTCCAGCTCTGACCAGAGGGTCAAAGTCCTCCTGGAGAACTGACTGTCCCCCCCTCCAAGGTTCACAACCTGAGAAGAGAAAGGAAAGGAGACAGAATAATATCAGAACTTCACTTTGTGGATCTGTCAGACAGACCTCTCCTACAGAGGGTGGAAGGGTGTAATTTGGGGGTGTCAAAGGGGACATGTCCCATGGTCTTTTTCAAAAAGCAGTTTTGGTCCCCTGCAGTTTCTACAATCCAAAAACAACATTACGCTATGTTAAATGTTTAAATGGATACTGGTCAAACAACGGTTGCTCAAGCTGAAGCCTGTTTCCCTTGAGACTGCCCACAAGCTCATTAATTGGCTCTACTGTTTCTTGCTAACCTGTGATTGGCCATCCCTGTTATCACTCCATCAACACTGATGTTTTGCTAGCTGGCCAGGAGACTGTGTTATTCTGCCTGTAAGTTGGTAACATGTTGGAGTTCTACCTGTTTCAAGTCAGCTGGATTTTGATATCAGAGCTTTCTTTTACAATAACATCTTAATCTGTGTCTGCATGTATGCGTTACTAGACGCACTCTACACCCTCTATCCCCATACTCAAACCAGTTGTGGCTCTGAAATCTAAATTTCCTCCTACAGTGGGTTCCCTATGCCTGGAGTCTGAACCAAACAACAAACCACTGAGACCATTCAGACCTCCATCTTCTCTTTAATCCCCATACTCAAACCAGTTGTGGCTCTGAAATCTAAATCACCTCCTACAGTGGGTTCCCTATGCCTGGAGTCTGAACCAAACAACAAACCACTGAGACCATTCAGACCTCCATCTTCTCTTTAATCTCCAACATTACCAACATTTTCCCTGGAGATGATGTCATCCTGTCGCTGGAAACTGGACCCATGTTATCTTTTAAAAGCTTTTGTGACATAAAAACCTTAAATCTGCTTCTGTCTACATAACCTGCTACCTGCAACAGAGTGTATCTGTTGGATGCAATACTATGTTGATGTACACTAACTGTTTATGCTTTCACAAAAGGCCATTTTTGGGTTTGTCGCCATTTCTGCCCCACAACAACATTTGTGTTACTTTCTGAAGTGAGGTTGGATGAGGCTTCTGGCTGTATCAGTCCACCTAATTAGCTGCGACTTGCATGTCTGCTCCAAGTCCACCGAGAGTGAAGTAAAAGTTTGGCTTTTGTGCCAGGCTGCCAACTGTGTGATGGCATTGAAGGAGACATTTTCCAGTGTTTTAATTATTTGGAAATTACGCTGGCAGACCCAATATCAGTGGAGGCAGACTGGTACAACCAGCAATTTCAGGCAGTGTCATTTAGCATAATGATGGTTGAGAAAACAGCTGCATATTTAACAATGGTAGCTCAGGGTGATGTGTGGTGAGGCAGTGGAGCAGGCACCCTACTGGCTGAGAGTGTTGGTAGACGGCACAACTTCCATGGTTCCCTCCTTTCTTTCTGCCCATTTGCTATCAATGGACGCAACTAGCTCCACAAAGGTGGTATCTCAGTAAGTGTAGACTGTTAAGATCCACTAGTGTGTTGTAATATTTCATGCATGTGAACATTTACGGTTTGAGTTAAATTCAGATGGAACAGCAAGACTGTCTGACCTGCAGTAACTGTTCCACCACTGTGGGGATTTCTAAGTTCCCTTACGAATTGTCCATTTAATGCTAACCTTTCATACTTGTTTGAAAATGACTTCTGTGATAATTATCTTTTAGCTTATAGTCTCTTTGCTAACATTCCAGGATGCCAAGATTTCCATTTAACAGCATTCATTCAATGAGGAACACAAGGTCTACATGTTCCTTTCTTAGCTCCTGCAGAAACAGAGGAGGCTGAGTTAATTATCCTGGTTGTGGCCTGCTGCAACCATTTTCCATGGCTACCAGTGGCTCAGTATCGTCATGTGTTGCCCCTACAATTTCATATCATTAGTTCTTTTTGGTTTTGTATGGTGTAAAATAAGAATGGGAGTATAAAAGAAGAATGGGCATTTTGGATACCAGTTTTCTCTCAGTTTTCTTACCTCTCCAATAACATCTTGTTTAAAACATGTGAACAGTGAAACAATTTTAAAACATACACTGAACAAAAATATAAACACAACACTTTTGTTTTTGCTCCCATTTTTCATGAACTGATCTCAAAGATCTAAAATGTTTTCTGTATACACAAAATAATTTCTCTCAAATACTGTTCACAAATCTGTCCAGTCTGTGATCGTGAGCACTTCTCCTTTGCAGAGATAATTCATCCCACCATGCCTCGCAGGTGTGGCATATCAAGATGCTGATTAGACACCTTGATTATTGCACGTGTGCCTTAGGCTGGCCACAATAAAAGACCACTCTGAAGTGTGCTGTTTTATCACACAGCACAGTGCCAAAGATGTTGGAAGTTTTGAGGGAGCATGCAGTTGGCATGCTGACTGCAGGGATGTGGACCAGAGCTGTTGCCCATGAATTGAATGTCCAAAGGCGTTTCGGAGAATTTGGCCGTACATCCAACTGGCTTCACAATCGTAGACCATGTGTAACCACACCAGCCCTGGACCTCAACATCCAACATGTTCACCTCCAAGATCGTCTGAGACCAGCCACCCAGACAGCTGCTGAAACAATCACTTTGCACAACCAAAGAATTTTGCATAAACAGTCAGAAACCGTCTCAGGGAAGCTTGTCTGCGTGCTCATCGTCCTCATCTGGGACTCCACCTGACTGCAGTTCGTCATTGTAACCGGCTCACATTTGATGGCGTCTGGTGTATTGTAGAGGTATGCTCTTCAAGATGAATCCCGGTTTTCACTGTTCAGGGGAGACAGCAGACAGCAAACAGCGTGTGTAGTGTCATGTGAGTGAACGGTTTGCTGATGTCAATGTTGTGGATCAAGACTATGGTGAGGATGGGGTTATCGTATGAGCAGGCATATGTTATGGACATCGAACACAGGTGCATTTTTGTGATGGCATTTTGAAGGCACAGAGACACCATGACGAGATCCTGAGGCCCGTTGTTGTGCCCTTCGTCCACGACCATCACCTCATGTTGTAGTAAGATAACGCATGCCCCCATGTTGCAAAGATCTGTCCACAATTCCAGTTCCTGTCAATATCCATCAACATCACACAGCCATTGAAGAGGAGTGGACCAACAGTCCACAGTCAACAACCTGATCAACTCAATGCCAAGTGAGGCAAGTGGTGGTCACACCAGATACGACTGGTTTTCAGACCCCCCCAATAAAGTAAAACAGCACATTTCAGAGTGGTCTTTTATTGTGGCCAGCCTAAGGCACACCTATGCAATAATCATGCTGTCCAATCAGCATCTTGATATGCCACACCTGTGAGGTGGGATTGATTATCTTTGCAAAGGAGGGGCACTCACTATCACAGATCTGGACAGATTTGTGAATAGTATTTGAGAAAAATGGTTATGTTGTGTGTATATAGAAAATATTTTAGATCTTTGAGTTCAATTCATGAAAAATGGGAGCAAAAACAAAAGTGTTGCATTTATATTTTTGTTCATTGCATTTAACGTTTAGAACAGAAACCTCATTGTTTGACAGAGAACAAGCTAACACTCTGCTGGCCTGTACTTTATCTATTTTACAAATCCTAATCTGAAAGTCTTGTTAACTATAGCAGCCCATGTTGGTGCTTTCAATTTTTGCCAGAGCACAAATCCAGCCTTTGAACTGTTTGTCAATTTCAGCATAAAAAAGAACATGAAACAAAATGTCATTTTATCTGGCAGGATAAATGGACTTTCATGAAAAATGAAACTGCAAATTTTCCAAACCACATTTCGGACACTGTCCTTTGGCCAGAGTCGTATATCTAGGCTTATAATTTCCAAAACAATTTGTAAACAATTGTAAACTTCCCTGGTGAGGTGTTCCAGGCATGTCCCACCGGGAGGAGACCCAGAGGAAGACTCAGGACACGCTGGAGGGACTATTGTTTCTCAGCTGGCCTGGGAATGCCTTAGAATTCCCCTGCAGGAGCTGTCCAAGTGGCTGGGGAGAGGGAAGTCTGGGTCTCCCTGCTTAGGCTGCTGCCCCAGTGACCTGACCCCAGATAAGTGGAAGATGATGGATGTATGGATGAATGGATGGATTTGTAAACAAGATATCTCCCCTATTTTGGTGTGTTTGAGTATATTTCTTCTCCTCTGTGTTCACTCTTTTCACCATTGAGTCATTTCCTAAAGATGGATGTCACTGTAATGAACTGATTAGCCTCATACATGGTGGATCAGTACATTAGGAGTGGTATTAGAGGAGTTGCCAGGGTAGCATTGTCCATCCACTGTTGCCAATTTAGCAATTTTGTCCCAATATTTAGCAACTTTTCAGACCTCTCTAGTAACTTTATTTTCAAAAAAGTGACAAATCTGTCAACTTATTTCTGTGTTGGAGACTTTGGCGACAACACCAATTGATGTTGTTGCCAAAGGAACAAATACTCAGAGATTAGATGCTCAGAGCGTCCATGTAGCTTGTTTGCTTTTGTGAAGTTACTTAGTGCTGAGCAACCCACATCATTCAGTTTACTTTTACAATAGTTGGCTGGTTCAGTTTAACTCTCAAGATCTTCGGGAGCTATAGATTAAGAATTTGTCTGACACAATCTTGACATATCCCCAGGTTGTCAGATATTGTATTTTTTTGTATAGAGACAGACAATGAGACAACAGTCGGAAGAAGACATGCTCTTTCGATACCAGACCCAGACCCATGTTTCCTTTTCTTTATCACCTCTAGGGGGCTCTATTTCATTGTATATACCGATTACGGCAGAGGCAGGCATGGGGTTATTTTAAGGTCAATTGTAATTCTGTTCACATGTTGCTGAGGACAAGGGACAAACTGTTTTCTACTGTGCTTAGTCTATAGAGTTACCTGCCTTGACTTTATTCTTAATGGTTATGGAAAGATAAAATGACAAACTGTCAGGTAAGGTCAAAGTAAAGCATTCAGTCCCCACACCAGGTTAGAGAAAAAGTATATTTTCCTTTATTAGTTTGCAGACCCCCTGATTAAGCCTTGTCCACTCACTGCCCACCTATTAGAGTATTAGAGTCTAGTTTAGCCACTGCACTAAATGCAGCTATTTAAAACACTGTTCATTCATACATTTGTGCTCTATCACTAATTACTTAGATTCAGATTCAGGTATGCAGTGTGCAAACTATCCATTCTTTTTGTGACTTTGCTCCTGGTTGGTATATGACAAGGAAATTCCAGACATCTAAAAGAGTTTACATGACTAAAGCTAAAGCCTTACACACAACACAGACTGTGTCCTCTAAAATATTGCACTTCCCACCCACTGAAGCCACAGATCAAGTTCTGACAGCTCTTACAGACAGCCCATCAATCTCTCTCCAGTCAGGCTAACAGGCTGCGGTGTCAGGAGGATCCTTTCCAAAGAGATGGACTTTAGCAGCACATTTATCAAATCCAAGTCGCCCCAAGAAGTGTTCATTCAAATGGCATCTTGTCTGCTTGCAAGGCTTGTTGGGAACATATTGAAACTAACGAGCTTGTGGCTTATCATTTTGGAACATGCTTCAGCTGGTACCTCAGTCTAATTTAAACAGCTTGATTGATGGAGCAGATTTGTGTCACTGCCAGCTCGTAGCAAACCAATCACCTGGTTGTAGCTTCAGCTGCTTGGAACGGATTTCTGCACAATTTGGCACAAAATGACAACATTTTGCTTAATTTAGCACTGCAGGTTCAAACTGATCAAATCAATAGAAGATTCATAGTTTACTAGGTGAAAAGCTAAATGTACCTTTAGGCTTTACAGGAAAGTAACTTCTTTCTAAATGAAATACAGAAAATGTAAGCATGTAAATCTTATTTTAAATTTGGCTGCTTCTCTGACTGAGCAGTCAGCTATCAGAGCCATGAGTCATCAGATAGAGACAGAGGGACAGAGACTGTAATCCTCCTGAAAAGACAATGCAAAAATAGTATCTTTCGTCTTGATTTTGTGTGCATGCTGGCTTCTACATATGACAGCCAGAGAAGCACAGGAAATAGGTGTGGTTCACCACCTAACCCTGAGATCCTTTTGATAATGTTCTACTACTCAGATATATTTCACATTCTATAAGCACAAGGACAATTCTGCGTAAAATTTGTCAAGCCTTTAAATAACTTCTGCATTTCTGAAGGAATCATCAAAGTCTAAAAGATCTCAAAAACAAACATAGGGCGCAGCGGTGGTGCAGGGGTAGAGCGCGCAACCCATGTATGGAGGCCTTAGTCCTCGACTTGGATGTCACATGTTCGAGTCCTGGCCTATTGACCTTTGCCGCATGTCTTTCCCTTCTCTCACAACCCACTTTCTTGTTGTTTCACTATCAAATAAAGGCCACTAGAGCCAATCCCCTCCATTCCCTGAACTAAAGGAACTCTACCCAGGAGTGGCCAGCCTTCTTAAAGGGATCCATGACTAGTTGAACATGTTGGCCTAAATATGTTCTAACTTTCCTATTAACCTAAAAGTTATTTGCCATTTGGGTTTGGAGACCAGGAGGAGGAGTGTGCCATCTGGTTGGAATCTGGGCTGTGGAAGGGCTTGGGGCTTAGAGGGGTGGGGCCAGCACTCTGATTCTCCTGGGATTGTTCAGAATTTTGGATCAGAGTTCCTGGTTGCGGTGGCTGGCCCTTTGGCCGGTGTGACCATCAGGTTCCAGCAGGTTATTGGCTAGGGGTGTGTGTCTGCCCATTGGTTGTGTGTGCTAGTGATCGGGGGCATGGCTTTGCTTTGATTGGGGGGGCTAGCCGGTCGGCCTGGTGTGGGGGTATGCTGTATGGGTGGGGGTGTGCTGCTGGCATGCTTGGATGCCTCTGGGTCTGTGGTGTGGGATTAGTGGGGTGCATGGTCTTTGGTGCACTGAACTGACCTTCCTTTGCTGCTTCCTCCTGCTCCTCTGGCCCCTGACCTGGGGCCAGCCTGTCAGGTGGGCAGGGCAGTGGAGTGCACCTTGTGGCAGTGTTGGGTGGCTGGCGGGTTGTGCTTGTCCTGGATCGGTGGGTCAGCTCAGGTGTGGGTTCCTGGCTGTCGTGGGTGCATGAGTTGTTCCGCGGATGGGCGGGCTGGGGTTGCTGGTGCATGCCAGATGGCTTGGCAGGCTCCCTGGTTTCCTACCCTGCTCGTTGCTTCATCAGGGGGATGTTAGCCCTGCTGGTTGGGGGTGCCGCACAGAGTTGTAGAGTGTGCTGTGGAGGGGTTTGCATCCTTTTTCGGGTGTGGGCCCATTTTGACATTTTGGTTGGCTGGGTGGTGACGATGGAGCTGGGCTTGGTGATGGTTGTCCCTGACGTTGCAGTTGACATTGCAGTGATGGTGACATGGGTTTGTTTGTATGGTTGGGGGGGGTGGTGGGGGCTGTTGGCCCCGAGTGCAGGCCTCCTGCCAGGGATGCTTGGTGGAGGGGTTGATCCTGTCCTGATGTTGTGTCGGGTGAGTTTTTTTTGGGGGGGGCTGTGTGGCTCAGTGGTGTCTGCTCAGTTGCATTTGTGTACGGGGCTGGAGTGATATTGTACAGGGCTGTTGCCTTGCCCTGTGTGGTGGGGGGGACGCAGCGGGGGGGTGTTTGAGGTAGGAGCGGAGGAAGTTTGGGCAGTCTGCTCCTATGAAGTATTCTGAATCCCTGGTCTTTAAAAGATTATTATAGCTATGTAATAATTAATTTAAATTGCACTTTTCACACACACATCATTTTACTTATCCTATAAGGCTGGACATGCCATCTGGCAAAATGTATGTCCCCCTCCAAAATCAATAATAATGTGAACGCTGGTGTGAGTATTGAAGTAGAAATTATACATTTGCATTGGATGTGAAATCAGTACAGGACAAAGCTTACGTTGGTCTTTAATTCACAGCTTCCGTCTACATTTATGGGGAAATCTATGTTGTTGCGCATATGCCAACCCCTCCTTCTCCTTGCCCAACCTATGGGGTTGACCTATGACCAGCTCTCCATCTAACGGGTCCGGAAAATCCTAGAACCTTTTGGGTATTACCCTGCACTAAGATTTCTAAGATAATCTATTTAAGCTGGTAACGAGGAAAATACGTGTAGCCTCTCACTACCTCCAGATCCAGATGCCACACCCCTTTTCAGTTCACAAAGTGACCCACCGAGTAGCCTTACAGCAGCTCAACCTCATGAACCACACCTGTTAACGGTAGCGTTTCCTCTAATAACAACGTGCACTTGTCACAGACTAGATAGTTTTTAGTAACTCAGACTGAGTTCCAGGGGTATTATTATTTCACTAAGGTAACCATTAAAAACCTCCCAACATTACTAGAACCATGTACCATAGTATATTTTACACTCATCACAGAACTTCAATGACTCAAATAATTTGAATGTCCACAACTTTTCTAGAATTTTCTATGCTTCTTTATTTTAGTATGCTTTGGCAGGGTTAGGCATCAGCAGAAAATTAAACAGAATCATCACGATCACTTATATATAAATCAATCCAACTATTCTTCCCTAACACTGACACCTTACATCTAAAAGGGAGAGGCTTTTGGGGGAGCAACTCCAGTTCATACCCCGGATGGAACAGTTCTCATGACGGATGACTCTTTGAAGTCCTTGGGTGGAGGGTGCCTTGGGTGGAGGGTGCCTTGGTTAGACGATGTCCTCCTCTCGATGAATGTGTGAAAATCCGATGTTGTAGATCAGCAGCAGGCAGTCCTCCGTCACATGCTGCACACAGTCCATCGACCAAGTCTGTCAGAGCTTGCTGGGGTGTCTTTTAGCAGAAGTCCAGGAACAGCAGCCCGATCTGGAACCACGTGTGTTGGCTTTTCCCCTGGTCCAGCGATGCAGAGTCCTCCGTCGCTCCTGGGTGCGGTCCTCTTCGTTCCTCTTTCTCCGCTCCAAGTTGACTCGACTCTGTCCGCGGAGAATAAGCGAGCTCTTCCTCTTTTTCATGGACTTTTATATCTTTCCATCCCATTGTTGTGTATGGCAAGGTGCTACGTGACTTGCCGCATGATTTCTTGGGTGCCTTACTGCATGATCCTTTGAACAACTTTAGGTGTTCACCCTCAACGGTCAGCTGGAGTTACTTCCCCAATTTGATCCTAAGGCTCTCTCCTGTTCCTCTTTTCTTATGCTGTTGACCTGAACTATGATTAACCTCATCTTTAACTGATCACATTCATTGTTACACTCATAATATGCTTAATATGATTTACAATCATTTAACATATCAATAAATGCTTGAAATCAACTGGGGGGCTGGTGCCTTTCTCCAGTGGTCATTGGGCGAGAGGACAGGTCGCCAGTCCATTGCAGGCCACGAGGGCCGAAATTGTAAGTTTGAAAGTACTCGCATGCCATAAAAGTTGAAATGGTAAATACAAATACAACAACTTATTTAATTGTGATTATAATTTTTTTTATATATTTAACAGTGAACTAAACTAATGGAATAGTTTAACCAAATAAACAAAGTAGTTAGATTTTTGTAGAAAATAAATCTATAATTCATGCAAGATCCGAAACATAAAAAGGGTGTCGCACTTATGATAGATGGAGCTAAAACAATCTCAATATTCACAAATGCACAGAGCGATTCACAAATGCACCGAACAAGATTCACAAATGCACAGGAGTCACAAATACACGCAACAAGATTTACAAGATTTTTTTTTAATTTTTTATTTATTTATTTATTTTTTTATGGGCAATGATCTGCAACCAATTAGATATCTTCCTTGTTTCAGCCAATCGTGGGAACACCCCATATGGGGGTGTGCTTCATGTATAAGTCAATCACACAAACCTATTCCAACGGCGCTGTAGTCATGTCGGTGTTCAGACAGTTTAAACCTCAACATGGTTCCTGACAACAACAGGGGAGCGGTAAGTGAAATATCTAACTTTATGTTATGAGAAGTTGTTACATTATTACAGTTGTGATTATTTTATTTACCCCACCAGGCTGAACGCTATCTGCCAAAATATGTGTCCCCCCTCCAAAATACACCATATAAAAACTTTTGGGGGGTGTACATCTGAAATTGTTAGTCATATATTCAAGTTGTTACTTATACCTGAGAAATATAGACTATTCATTTATTTAAAAAAAAAAAAAAAAAAACACAAGTTCAATTTTTGAGCTCACTGCAACGTTTAACACAAGTTTAGTCCTGACTTGAAAGATGAAATATGTTAATATTTGATCACCTGCAGATAGTGATCCAGAGAGTGAACTGGCCACAACCAAACTGGGACAGCAACGAGGATGAGGACGACACTGTTCCATCAGAGAAAAATCACTGTCACTTGATTTTTGAGAAAATTCATACAAGGTAGTAAATGGTCTTTTAGTACTGATTTTTTTTTAAATTCTCATCTTGATTCAAACTTCATTGTTTCTCACAACAATCCCAGTTGCTACAATAACAAGATATTTCTTTATAATTAGCACATTGATGTGCCTAAGTTTCATTTCATGTCAGTGGGAGCTGAGCTTTACTATTTCATTATCAACGGTCATGCTTCTCTCCTCTGCTGTGCTTCACAACAGCACAGGGAAAGGAGATGAATGTGAATGTTTGACCTGAACAGTAAGCCCAGCTCACACTGAGAAAAGACAAACACAAATGCAGAAACCTGATAAATATTTCATATCTTGTTTACATTTTATAGTATTTAAAGAAATCCTCCTAACATTATAGAGTAGGAGAGGAAAAGAGACTATTGGGAATTCACCTTTGTTACAAGATCATTTCAGTCCAACACTGTGTTATTTTGAAGTGTAGCAGATTGGTCTTATATTTGTCCTTTTGTTTTTAAGCCCTGTCTAAAAAGAAAGCTTTGCTGATGTAATCTTTATTTGATTATCTAAGAGTCCCAAAACTGAATTTGTTAAAAAAAAAAAAAAAAAAAAAAAAAAAAAAAAAAAAAAAAAAAAAAAAAAAAAAAAAAAAAAAAAAAATCTTGTGAGAGAATTATGTCAGATTTTTTGAAAGATCTCCAGTATAAATTTCTGTGGGTTAAGGAGTACAGTTTTTCTCTTCCATAGTGTCACCAGATGTGCTGCGTGACCTGATGAAGTTTTGGGTCAGGTGGGAACTGCTAACAAGAAACCTCAATGTTGAGGTTGTAACCTCAACTGGTCCAGTGGCTCTCACCTGCTTCTTCAGGTTGACGCTCCCCAGCCACTGCCGGACCTACAGCACTGTTCCTCAGGACCTGATGATGGCCTTGACTTCCATAGGTTCTGGGTTTGGACTTGTGTTGAGGGAAATGGCATCGTCTTGCAGTCACTTCCTCTATTAAATATAAGATCACCTAAAAAAGCAGCTCATTATTTCTGCAGTTTGTTGATTCCCAGGCAGTACCTTCATTTGTCAACCTTTTTTTTTTTTTTTTTTGAAGAATGAGTTGGTCCTGCTTGTCCCTATATTAAATTTCTGATTAGGGCACTAGTTCAGCAGTTATTTTATTATTCCTCATCTAGCTCAGGGGTCCTCAACTCCCTTTAGATGGGAGTTGAGGACCCCATCTCAACTCCCAGTGTCCTAGGGAAATGTAACTTGGCTGATGTATTAATGTATACACTGCATGAAAAGGTAGAAAAAAAAGTTGAATGTACAACGTAATTGTATATGGTACCAAGTAAACTTTTTAACATGCTGAAGTTATGGAAAACTGGTTGCATGTAAAATTGAATAAGAATACAAACATGTTGGGACAATGAAACACTCCTTTATTTTCCACTTAGCATAACATACCCTTTCAGTAAGTCTTTATTCCCTAAAGGACTTAAATTCTTGGTTACTAACTTTAGATAATCAAAATGAACACATTTCCAAAGTCTTGCTTTTATTGTTCATCCTTAAGATGAACGCAACTTCATTAATTGTCAATGTTTATCCAAAAAACAGTCCATGTATTTTGTTATAACTAGCTGAGGAAATGGATGAATTCAATAGCAGAACTATGGAAAAAACCTTGACATCATAATGTACAATCCAGCATTTTTGACCTCAGTTATCAGATATAATGGCATACGGCAACAGTTGCAGGTCAAAACAGTTAATATTGTGAACAAAACAAGTTCATTCTGCTACATCCAAGAGCATTTTTTTAAACGAGCCCAAATCTTGTGTTGTGTGTGTTCATGGAAGCCATCAAGTTTTGCTGAAATGTTGGGAAGTCTTGGTAGTGTGAGGGAAGACAGAGTGTCTCAAAGCATGTTGATGACCTGGGTAGGCTACCAGTGACTATTTCCTATTGTTCAATGAAGGAGTTACAAAGGCAGTGACATATATTCCAGATTTCATGCAGTATACTTTAGTTACAATATCATTTTTGGGACAACTAAAGACTTAGAAAACTTAAATGAATTGTTACCAGTATCAATGAACTGACGAAGGTACCCTGTGACAGGGCTCTTATCTTCCACAGAGCAGTCATCATCATCACCGTTGTCAGTCATCGTAGGCCAGCTGATGCGTCCAATCACCTAGTGAGAAAAGAGAAACCTTTATTCAGGTAGTGGTTTTAAAAAAAAGGGATGTTACATAGTTTCAAGAATACTGCATGATGCAGAAGCCTTTCAAAGAGCCATCTTCTGTTGTCACTTGTCATCAGAGGGAGATCCCATGCAAGACACAGGGAGTCAGCTTTCTCCTTTTCATTAGCTGAGAGTTCAGAGCTCCCTTCAAGCTAAAGTACACCGGGTATGCAGTTAAATAAAATCTTAAATACATCTCAATACTTAAACTATGTGGTGTTTTTAGTGTACCAACATAATTTTGTCCCACAGATCAATGTCTGGACAATCACTGATTTCAGTGAGTGCAGTTTCAGGTGTTCCTCCACACAAAATCTGAACCATAGCAGGACTAAGGCCTGTCACTGGAGGACCACCATGCAAAAAGCAATGGCCCAGATGACAAAGCACAAGGTGGTCTGGTTCTCCATCAAATAGTCTTGTGACACAAGCATTTCCTGAGTAGAAAGAATAAATTCCTTTCTCAGATGATCATGTACACAAACTGTTTGCAGTTCTTTGGTTATATAGTAGATATAGTCAAATCTGAAATACATTCTAAAATGAGAGAATATAGATGGCATTGAGCTTATTAAAACTTCTCCATAGTATATGAAGAGGCCAAGACAGCTTACCAAAGTTCACGCTGAAACCAACTTTCAGAAATCTGCATGTCTCTGGAAATCATTAAGCGGTTCACACCCTCCCCAACTGCAGGATCACCTAGTAATTATAAGACAGTAACAAATATGTACATAGAAAACCTCTAAAGTAACCAAAAATTTCACTGCAGAGGATCTGCCCACTAAACACTGGTTGCTTTGTAAAATGCAACAAAAGCGATGTCTTGTTCTGAGATAGTGGTTCTGCAGTCAAGATGCAAAAACAGTGGATTCCCTGATATGTGAATATTAAGCACCACCTCTTTGCAAAGCATCCTTGGGCAGGTCTGGTATGATCTTCCAATCTATAAAAAAATACAAGATTTTAAAAAACAGCAAGGCCAAAACAAGAAGGTATAAACTGAGAAACCAAAGCTTTTAAACAAGAACTACAAACAAGTTGAACTAAATACACATCCAACCCTCTGTTTTGTTGGCGGTTTCAAAGGGTCCTGCATAACTGGTTGGCTGATTCTGCAAAGGTGTAATTTGTGAAGATGTGCTTGGTAGTTCTTCCACTGTTGCAACATCCACCATGTTACTGTCAAAGGGAATCACTTCCACAGTTGATGGCCTGAAAGACAATATATTACAAACAAATTCTGTAAAAACGTCAACAGACTAGCTTTCTCTAATCTCCGAGTATGGTTGGCAAAGTATGCAGATACTGTAAATTGTAAATGGCTGGCAGCTGAGACTCCATGGTCAAAAAAAAGCATATTTTCTATTTTATTGAAGTCTACAGCCTGGGAAAGCCATTATTAAAAAAAATCCTTGTAATTTTTCTTAAAGTCCTGATTAATATATCAATGTCAGAAGTAATGTAGAGTGTGTGTACCAAGTTGTAATCAGCTCTTATTAACTTATACAGCCCCTATTAGTTCCAGGCCTACTATATAAAAATTATTCTGTCCAAGGGATATAACTGAAAATATTGGTATAATAATAATAACTAGAAAATTTCTGAAGAAATTTAGAAGGGGCCTGCCAAAGTGTGCGTGTCGATGCTAAAGTAATGTACAAGGAAGTTGGGAGGATGTTGAACATCACTGACATGTTGACTAACTGTGACTTGGTCCACTCAGGGTGCAAAAAGTAGTGCATAAGCTAAAATTAGCTAAAATGCTAACGCTAACTTAAATGCTATCGGTAGCATGTGGGCTATCAGTAGCATGTGGACTTACATTGACTTACTTCATTCAGTATGCTAAACGTATACATCAGTAATGAGCAACAATGCTTATTTTAGCTGTAAGGCTAACGTTAGCATGAGGGCTAGTACTAGCATGTGGAGCAACTAACATGTTGATACTACCAGCAGGATCTTGGTTATCACTATAATGCTGATTAACATGGTTTTGTTCCATTTAATGTGGCTTTGTAAGCTAAAACTAGCTAAAATGCTCATGCTAGCTAAAATGCTATCAGTAGCATGTGGAGTGTCACCACCCTGTTGACTAACATCGACTAACTCCATTTAGTATGCTAAACCTAATTAGTATTTCAAAATAAGGCTAAAATGCTAATTTTAGGTATAAGGCTAATGTTAGCATGATGGCTATCACTAGCATTTAGAGCAGCTAGCGTGTTGACACTACCAGTAGAAAGTGTGTAATCACAGTAATGGTGATAATAATGGACTTACTTAATTTAGTAAGTAAATATAAGCTTTTATATTAAAGTAAGCTAACATGCTAATATTAGCTTAGATGCTATCATTGGTCTGTGGGCTATGACTAGCATGTTGTCCCACTGGCATCATGACACTACCATAAGAATGAGGGCTGTCACGCGCATGGATCCTCGGTCCTAATCCAACATCCCAATATAGTCTTTTCTCATCTTAAAACACAGCGTAGGTAAGGATGTATGAGGCTTTTATTTTGAAATTTTCAGTGAGCGTCATTTTCCAAGGCCAGACCAATCCCATATGTAACAATGTTTGAGTCAAATCTGTGATTTTTTTTTTTTTTTTTTTTGCCCAAAGCTGCAGTTACTTGCTGTATAAAATGTGAAGGCTTTTATTTTGTAGGGTATATTGAGCTCTTATGTTGAAAGTCCAGTGTGGTTGTCAGTTTAGGCTGGTCAGGTCTCATCACTGAAGTCAACCAAGTCCCTTAGGAGAGCAACCAAGTCCCTTAGGAGAGCAGCCATGTTGCTTGTAGGCCTCTTCTGCTCCCCAGCTGCAGCCCTCATAGATCAACGCTGTGGCTGCCCCACTCAGTGTTCTGTTGCCATGGTAATTAGTGTCCCTCTGCCAACTGACACTGTCAGTGTCACTCACTTTGGTGCAGAGACAAGCTCTATATGTCAGAGGCAGGCAGCCTGACTGAAAAAAGTTTTCCGAACAACTCCTTCCCGTTCGGGAACCGTAAGAGGTATCTGAAAAATTCTCGAAGCGTGAGCGAGGGCCGTCGTTCGTCTTCGTTAGTTCCGCGATTCACACCTGTACCTCATTCAGAGTCAGAGCAGGGACGAGTGAAAGATGGTGTGGGAAAGGTGCCCAGCTCATGAAAAAGGCATGAAAATGAATGGCCCAGAGTCCCCTTTACCCTCACGCGACAGTTTGCTCTGAAGCACTTTGAAAGAAAACCGTGAGCCCTAGAAGAAATTCGAAAACATTTTCTGAGAGCCAACGAGAGGTTCCATGTCATGTCCGGAAATCATGCTGTTTGAGCAATATTTGTAGGCGTGACGGCGAGTTGAAAATTAATCTGGGGTCTGAAATCCTCTTTCTCCCACACTCTAACGGAGCGGCAGTTAATTGCTGTTACACTCTAAAATCATGACTTTTCCTAAAACTTTGGGTCGCTTAGAGGCACGTAGTGGAAAAACCGTGAGAGGTATCAACATACCGTCTTCACTTCTGAACACAGCACGGACGTATCTACAAACTGAGATTTAAATGGTGTTTCTAGGCGAAACCATGATGACACAGTAAATCCTCAAAAATAGTGGTTTTTTAGGATTTTTTTCAGGACGTCGCTCCATTGACTTACATGGGGTTTTGGGGGCCGGTTTTTCGCGAATTACGTCGCCATGGTAACTCGAATCGAAAAGTTGAGTAATAGCACACATCTCGAGATCGAGCCGCACGTTTTGATGTATATATTGTGGGGGTGCACGCCACGGTTCGGGCCGCATTAACGCAGACCGAAGAATAATAAATAAAGAGACGCCTTATTGAGTGTAGAGTAATAGGTGCCTGCCATGCATTGCATGGGAGACCCCAATAATAATAATAATAATAATAATAATAATAATAATAATAATACACTGTGTACTTAAACAGAATATAGATATGGTCAAAACAATGTTAAGAAACAATTTTCATTGGTTCATTGTCACTGTGAGTATGCTACATGCTAAAAAAAATGTTCTGACGTATAATTTGGTCCAGTAACACTGCGGTGAATTTAAAGTAAAGTAGTTTATGCTCAGAATATGACGTAACTAGCATTTAGTTCTTCACCAGAAAAGTTTTTAATCTCACCTGTGGGGTGCTCATGGTGTCAGCGATGACATAGCGGTCTAACGCCAGTCTTCCTTGGCCCCCAACAGCTCTCGGCGCGTTTCAGTTGTCTCGATAGCACCCCCTGCTGTCGAGGGGGGAGAATGGATAATTCCGTTTAAAGTATCACGTGACTTTTGGCAGAAACTTACCGCGGAGGAGTGGAATTGTTCTGTATGCGAGCAGAGGCTGTTTTGCATGCGAGGAGAGATCATTTTGTGCTCGAGGACAGTTTGTAAAATATGTTTTGTGTGTTTGCAGCATGTTTTATTTGCGTGCAACCTTTTGGCAGGAAATTAACTTCATACATAATGAAAAGACAGGGACATTGTTTCTGAAATTTTAGGGTCAATTGTCATCAGCTATTCTTAGCAACATTAACAGGTTATGGGTCACTGTGTCTAAAAAAAAAAAATGCTTGCTACAAATGATGAACTAGATCATTCTGAAGACCACAAATGGTCCCCGGGCCGCACGTTGGGCACCCCGTTTTGGGTATTGGGTCATTTGATACGAAATGTCAGGTTCTACTGTGCCCTGATAAATAACCTTCTGTTGCTTCATTAGAAGAACGTCAGAGTCAGGTGAAACTGTTGTGCTGCTCAGTGGTGATGCGGCTGATCTCATGATCAGAAGCCATTCCTTCCTGCAGTCAGTCATGCTTCCTGATACTGTGTCCTGATGGAAACCCTCCCTGACAGTGTCAGTCTGACTGGTGCGTCCTGCTGATGTTGTTAATATTTACACACTGGCACCATGTGGAGCCGGTTTAAAGTTAATCTAAAGGTCTTCCTCCAACACCGGAGATGCACACTGGGAGCAAATGGAGGTCCTGCTGGGACGTGAACAGTACACACTCACACACTTACAAACTAACACACACAAACACACTTCATAATCCCTGTAGATGTGAGGTGAGAGTGGCTAAATGGGTGTCATGTTGAGCTATTGGAACAGGAACCTCTTTTATTTATTCACCTGACCTGGTTTTAACTCAGCTACTTTAATGTGCTCATTTCTGTTGTATCCTTTGTAGAAGAAGACGGAGGGGGGGGATGTATTACATGTTTTGTGGGAAGCCTGATATTTCCCACTCCTCATAAGGAAGAAAGCAGTGCGGTTGTGTGTTAAAAAATGTTTTATTTGTTCCACCCTGTTTTTTTTCTGAAAGAAATTTCATCTCCAGTTACACATCATTGGCCTTTATTATTTCAGTGGCTTCTAAAGGGAGTTGATTGCACGAGTTTTTGTTTAGGGGAAAGAGAGAGTAAATACATTCAACACTTCTCAGGTTATCATTTGTAAAAAAAAAAAAAAAAAAAAAAAAAAATGAAGAAGAAAAAAAGCAATTCATCACTGTCCTGCTCTACTTTGTGTTAGTCTATCACAGGGCATCAGGGTGGATGATGCTGTCAAGGTAAGTCAAGCTTATTTGTGTAGCACATTTCAAAAGCAAGGCAGTTCATAAAAACATTGATCAAGTATACAGCAAAATCATCATTTTTTAGAACGGCACAATATGTTAAAATTTTGTCTTACTGTACATTATTGTTTTTATTCTGTGTTTTATACATACTTTTATATTCTTTGTGTGAGTCTATTTTTCTGTTATTGCCTGCCACTGCAACTTTGCTGCTTTTACACAGAAATTTCCCAATCCTGGGGCAGTAAAGGATATTTCTATTCTATTTCTTACCTGCTGCACAGTTCTCCCTCCCACCTGGACACCCCCTGGGAGCACTTTGTGTGTTCATGACAGTTTTACCTAATCTGCTGGGGGGGAAGCTGGGACTTCCTGGTGTAGACCGTCAGCTGGCTGCCTGGACCATCGACTACTTCACCAACAGACCACAGTATGTAGTGTCTGATGTGGTCATCTCCAGCAATGGGAGACGTCAGGGAACAGCTCTTTCCCCTTTCCTTTTCTCTCTCTACACCTCGGACTTCAAATACAACTCGGACTACTCCCATGTTCAGAAGTCCTCGGCCAATACAGCCATTGAAGGCTATGTATCTGCTAGGAACGACATGAAATACAAATGGAGCATCAGCAAATTTGTCACCTGGTGTGAGGCCAACAACCTTCACATCAACACCACCAAGACAAAGGAGATGGTGAATGACTTTCACAGGAAGTCCACACAGACATCACCAGTGAACATCTAGGGCTTGGACCCTGAGATTGTGGAGGAGTCT
Organism: Anableps anableps; assembly: GCA_014839685.1. Taxonomy (NCBI): domain Eukaryota; kingdom Metazoa; phylum Chordata; class Actinopteri; order Cyprinodontiformes; family Anablepidae; genus Anableps; species Anableps anableps. Next base: position 4,299,303 of record CM026086.1, read on the forward strand.
AAGCACCTGAGTGTTCACCTCAACAACAAACTGGACTGGTCCTCGAACACCAACACCCTGCACAACAAGGGTCAAAGTCGCCTTCATCTTCTGACGGAGGTCATTCAGTGTGCAGCGAACGCCGTTAGAAACCTTTTAAGACACCGTGGTAGTATCGGCAGTGTTTTATGCTGTGGTCTGCTGGGGGAGTGGTAACACTGAGAAGGACAGAAAAAGACTGTTAGGTCAGCCAGCTATGTACTGGATCAGCCTTTGGACCTCATCGAGGAGGTGGGTGAGAGAAGGATGGTGGCCAAATTAATATCCATCATGGACAACATCTCTCACCCCTTCCATTGCTTGAGTGTGAAATGTGAACAATTTCAATATACAGTAATACTTGTAATTGTATCCATGTAGCAAGCACAAAACATGATGGTGAAAAGAAACTGCAACATTTTGTAAGATGGAACAGCTGTTAGACTTTGTGTTGCCAGGTCTCAGTTTCTGTTGTGATCGCATGTTAGTTATTCATCTGATTGAAATTAATATTGGACAATTACATAATGTTTATGGTTCAGGAACGTTGAATGGATTGAAAGGACAGATGGATGGATGGATGGATGGACAGACGGGTGGACAGATGAATGGATGGCTGGATGAACAAAGGGACAGACAGAAGAACGGATGGATGGATGAATGAATGAATGAATGGATGAATGAATGTGGTTATACCTATTTAAAATTCATGATATCTGCTTTGTTATACATAGCCTTTGTAAAAGAGCATAATACTTATTTTAGAACAAAATCCCTTTTGTCTGATGTGACCTACAACATAGCATGCTCCATGTTTGCATATTTTTCTATCCTTGGGTACATTCAGTGTTTTTTTTCTCATTAATTTAGATTTTCTCTTTGTTTACCTGCCTTCGGGATAACATGGCACAAACTTTGAATATGTAATCAGATCCTGGGTGCATGGACACACAAACATAAACAGTCCCAGAGCCCAGAAGGAAGGTCAGGAGGATATGAGAAAATCCAGAGGAGCTGGAGTCATACTGATGATCCAGGAACCAGGATGAGGATTTTCATGATTGTCTTAGACTAAACTTCAGTCAGACACACACGTCTTCCTTTAGAACATGATATTTAGTTGTTGTTTATGTCTGCTTAATTGTTACTAAAAGCATTACTGTGTGCTCAGGTCCTGGTTTGCTAATCATTACATCTGGTTTATATTTATTTATTGTCGTCCCCCCCCTACCACCAGTACATTTATACACCCACCACCTGCTTCATGAGGTACACCTTTTCAGTCACTGGCTAAGGTGTCAAAGCTTTGTAAAGGCATCTTGTTGAAGTGTAAATGGAGTAAGACGGGATTTAGTTAAACATGAACATGTTCAAGTTCAAGTATTACACAAGCTGCTGATCTGCTGGAATTGTAAACCATTTCTTAGTTTCACAGACAATGCTCTGAAAAAGAGAAAATATCCAGTAAGCAGCAGCTGTGTGGAAGATGATGTCTGAGGGGAATGATCAGACTGCTTCCAAATGATGAAGGTAGCAGTAGCTCAAATAAACACTGGCTACATCCAAGACATGGTTATCCAGGCATCTTTGGATACATGACATGTTTAACCTTGAAGTAGATGAGCTACACCAGCAGAAGACCACAGTCCTGCCAGATAAGAGCAGGAAACTAAGGCTACATTTACTCACTGGGTCACCAGCATTGGACAGTAACAGACTGAAAAATCCTTATTTGGTCCATTGAGTTTGGATTTCAGATGGTAGATTCAGAATTTGTCAAAACAACAGCACAAAAGCCTGGACCAATCCTGCCTTGTATTAACTCTTCAGGCTGCTACTGGTGGTGGTGTTATGGTGTGGGGTTTTCGGTCCCTTAGTATCAACTGAGCATCATTTAGACACCAGAGCCAACTAATTATTGTTGCTAACCATGTCCGTTCCTTTATGACCACAGCGTACCCATCTCCTGGTGGCTGCTTCCAGCAGGACAATGCACCTTGTTGAATCTATATAACAAAAAATTAAGGCAGTTCTGAAGGTAAAAGGAGTTCCAATACTAGCAAGGTGTATCTAATAAAGTGGCCGATGAGTTTGTAGTTCAGGTATTAAATTGCTTCTTGTTAGATCCTGAATTATTCTTCTTTCCTGTTGATAGTGGCTCTTAATCAGTTCAGAGTTTGCCACCCTGGGCTTGTGTTTTGATTTTTTTCACATTTCATATAAACTTTTAGTAAGTAAGTCAATTAACCCTCTAGCCCTCTGAAAGCAAAAGGAAGAGGAAAAGGTTCTGCTTTAGACCGCTCATCAGCCCAACTTTAACTTAACATTTTTTTATGCTCTAGTGACCTTTATTGAATGGTACACAGATAGGAAATGGGGAGGAGAGAGAAGGGAAAGACATGCTGCAAATGACTGGGAATCAAACCGAGGACTATAGCCTCTCCACGTGGTGCATACCTTCAACCAACTGAGCTACCCAGCGCCCACTGCCCTAATTTTAAATACCAGTATTAGCACTGGCCATTGAAAACCCCTATTGGTTGACCTATAACCCGGGTTCCTTTCAGTGTCCAAACACATGCTTGTGGGATTACCAGAACACTCTAAATTGCCATTAGGGGAGTCCGGGTGCTACTTGGCCGTTTACTGCTGGGATAAACTATCGCCATCTCACAACAGTGAACAAGATTAGACAGGTCTAGAAAATGTCCGGATGGATTTGTAGAGTTGTTTGGTTTCACCTTTTCTTGTTGGGCAATTAAGAGTATGACTTGGCCCAGTAACAACCTCTGCGTCACTGTGACCAAGTTACCACTGTAAATACACACCAACAACCAGGCAATAATACAGAGGTGGCAGTGGCTACTTGTTCATGTCTATGCATGGAAATATTAACCCTCCGTCAGGGAGTAAACAGTAATTTACCCCAGCAGTACAAAAAATAATTAGCAAAATCAACACTTAAACAGGCAAGCCAATAAAAGAGGTTAACTCAATAAACTAGACTCAAAAAAATCATAACTACAAAACCTCAAACACAGAGAAGACAAACTGACCTGCTGAAATGACACAGTAGGGAACTTCAATACTGGTTTAGCTAAACCATAGGGACACACAAGGGGAAGACAACATGGCTGCCACATAACAACTAATACAAAACAATGAAATAAACTCCAAAACACCCCTGCAGCATGAAGCACATGGTTCAGTCCAACACAGCCACAGGTACAGTGGAATGGTTTAAATCAGATTCAGGTATATAAGAGTGACCAAGTCAAAGTCCAGATCTAATTCAAATGAGAATCTGTGGCAAAACTGAAAAATTGCTGTTCACAGGTGTTCTCCATCCAATCTGACTGTGTGAGTGATTTTGTAAGATGAACAAGTAAGCTGTTCAGGGAAGCTGAAAACATATCCATGTCACACTTGCAGTTCCTTGCATCATTTTCCTTCCACTTTACAAAAATACATTCATTCGTGTTGGTATCACATAATATCCCAATAAAACACAGATGTTTGTAGTTTTTAGCGTTTTTAGATGTCTTCATATTTCCTCATTCTCCTCCTTTGTGATCGTCACACATCTGCACAGAACTGAAGTGAACTGCTAGAGACAAATAAAGCGGATGCTGTGCTCTGTGTCATCTCATGTCAGCTGAGTTTGCAAACTGTCATCATCATTTGGGTGCTGCAGTGAAGATGTCGAACTGATTCGTTCACTGAGTGTGCTTGTCGGTGCATTTTTCAGCTCTTCAAATCCAATTAATCATGGTTACCAAAATTTGGCTTTTTGACAAAAAAAAAAAAAAAAAAAAAAAAAGATCCAAAAAAACCTTTGCTGTTAAACTGAAATGTATGTTTCCTTTATTTATTCAGGAAAATAATTCATAGAGATGAAAATAAAAAAAAAATCTCTTTTCCAAGAGTATCCTGGCCAAGACAGCAGCATGAAACATACAACAAATCCAAAATACGAGACCAAATACAAAAAAAATCCATTACCAAGAGACATCACATAATTAAACATTAGAGCAGTTACAGGAGCCAAGTGATCTGATATGTCAGTCCTTTAAAATTGATTTGAATTGCCCCAAGGTAACAAGAGATGAGAATTTTAAATCCTTCTGCAGATTATTCCTGGAGGCAGGGGCAGAACATTTAAAAGCCTTTTTACCCAGTTCAGTTCTGACCTTTGGGACACTGCATCAAAATGCTTTTAAGTTATTTTTTTATATTTATAGCGTGTTTTTATAACAACTGAAAGAGACATGGTTACATGATTGTGCTATAACAAGGCACTGGGAAATACATAATGCCCCCCCCTTCAAACTTTGATTAAATAAAGGTGACAGTAAAAAACAGTATTTGGTAAATAGGTTACTGAAGTACTGAGTGACTGATCATAACATCATAACACCTGATTTATTATTTTAAAATGATGCCACCAGACAAGTGAAAATATGAAGTTATGTGGCATTTTAAATACTTATACTAAAATATGTATACAAATGTATGGGTTAGGGGCTCCAGGTCTGTGTTCGGTGCATTTCTGGTTCGAACGTGTTTGTTCCTCATGCAGCGAAGTAACTCATGGCGGGTAGAGGAGCCAGAAATTTTACTGAAGTAAAATTAGCAATATTTCATAATCATGTTACTGAAGTAAAAGTAAAAGTATGTTGTAATCCCCCAAAAACTACTACTAAAAGTTTTGGGGGGTTTTTCGGGGGGAGGGGACAAATTGGGGGTGGGGGAGGGGTCCTGCGTGGGTCCTGCCATGACTATTTTATTGGCCTTAATATTTCCAGAGTTTTAATTTGTTCAGTATTGTTACATTTAGTGTTGATGTGTGACAGACATGGAAATACGGAACAAACCACCTTCTGCTCTGCTTTGAGAACTTCGCTTCTTCTTTGCTGTGTCTGCTCCGTCTGGCTTCACCTCCAAGCGGCCCGCTGCATTCCCAGGATGTTTCATATGAGGAGACAGAATAGTCCATTTTAGTTTGTGGAAAGAATCTTACAGAAATCAGTCTTGCATTGTGTTGCGTTTTTTGTTTTTGCTTTTGTTGTAAAATATAGGTATTTTGTTTCAAACATACATTAGCAATGCAGGGGCAATGTTAGGGGCCCCCAACTAGAGAGTGATTCTCTCTATAGTTTTCTGCTAAGCTAAAAATTCCATGTCTGGATGATGTTACTTTAGTTCACCTGGAGGTCATGTACTTGATAACACAATGTATAACCTGTCACTGTAGCACATGCGCTAGTGTGCCTAGAGTATTATTGTACATACTAATCCACACACACCCAGAGACACACACACACACACACACACACACACACACACACACACACACTATAAAAACTGAGCCTTATTGATTTCATTAAAAATATGCAAAGCCAAAAAACAAAAAAACAAAAAACAACAACAATAAAAAGGACGACATGACATATGAAGTCATCCTGCAGCGTGGCTCTACACACAATGTTACACATTGCTGAAAATGGCACTGTAATGAATCAACAGCAAAGCTAAACTCTGAATATCACAGCTTAACAGAAAGCAGCTATAACACATTTCACTCATATTCAAACATTTCAAATAATAAATGATGTCTTTCTAGGGTTTCATGGCGGTGTTTGTGTCCACGTGTCTGTTTGAACAACTGGAAAACAAGAATGTATTTCAGCTGTGAATTAAACAGCACAAAAAGCACTATTACAGTAACTGGAAGTGGGATTAATCTCTCATTTCAGTGCTGAGCATCTGGTTATTATTGGCCATTTCATTTCAGTCTGTTTCCTTTTCGAGAGATTTGCATATTTTAGGTTGGAATGGCTCACTAAATCCACTGGTCAGTCCTTTTCGGTTGGGTTCTACTCACCATTTTGTTCAACTCTGCATCAGTACCACACACAAGCAATAGAAAACACACCTTTTCATTTTGTTGTATAAATGTTGGTCAAAAACAGTGTTGTGGAAAAGTATTTAACTCCTTATAGACTTCTATTGTTTTTGTCTTTTGTCATACTTATGTCAAACCAAGGTTAATATCACATAAAGATAACTTGAAAATTTTCAAAAAGAAGTTTTCAAATCACAATTTATTAATGGAGGGAAAAATGCTATCAAACCAACATGGCCCTCCAAAAAACATAATTGTCTCCTTGGTAATTCATGAATTAAATGTGATAAACCACATCTTTCTGGTTGAATTTCACTAAACACATTTAAATAGAACCCAGAAATGTCTCCATTGTGGGACAACCATAGATTTTCTATTTTAGAACCTGCCTGATGACATGAAGCAGGTTAAGAAATCTCAACAAGCAACACATCATGCCCCGATCTAAAGCAAGTTAAGAACAGTCTCTGAAATGTGTCTCTAATCAGAGGCTTTAGAACTACTCCCGGTGGTTGGCCTTACAAAATCAGTCCAGGAACACCTTGATGACTCACCCAGGAGGTCACAAAATAGCCCAGAACAACATCTAAAACACTGCAGATGTAAGGTCAGAGTTCATGATTCAACAAGAGGAAACTGGAAAACAGTGGCAGAGTTCCAAGACCAGAAACACTACTGATCAAGAGGAACACAAAGCCCCAGCTCACATTTCTATTCTGCCAATTGGCAACACAAAAGTGGAACCTGTTGGAGGATGTGCTTCCAGTCACATCTGGTGTAAAACTAGCATCTCAGAAAAATAACAACATACAGTCAAACATGGTGGAGGTAGTGTGATGGTCTGGGGCTGCTTTGCTGGTTCAGGACCTGAATGACTTGCTGATGGATAATAAATTTTGAGTGTGAGTTTTGCACAATAAACAAGGAGAGATTGCTGATTCTTTTATTCCTGCCTCACTTCTCTGCACAGTCAAGGAGAGCACAAGTAGAGGGCGTCGTGGCACGGCCCATTAATAGGCACGTTATAGGAGCCTTTAATAACACTGCACATGCTGTGCTGAAGTGCACTGAAACTGAATAGATTTCTGAACTTTAGCTGTAGATAGTTTTAACAGAACCACTGAGGGCTGGGAACCGTCGACCACCGACCAGATACTGCCTGAGTCGGCCAGTTATTTATTAGAACATAATGGCTCCGTATTTCAGTTCAGGGCATTTGCTCATTTCATGGGCTGTTTCATTCTTAGTTCACACTCTGAAGAAATGATGTTTATTGCAATCTGTCGTTTACCAAGTTGGTAGAGCTTTATGAAAGCTGTAAATCATACTAAAATACCATTCAGTCATTTAATAGGTAAATGTATTATGCAGCCTGCATAAGCCTATGCAATAAAAACTAGTTGTAGACTGTGCTGGAGGAAGAAGGACATTATATTGTTCTGGATTTGATATAACAAATGCAAGTGAAAAAACAATCATATCTGGATATTACAGAAGCTCTTGGAAACTAATTTAGTAATCAACTACATGAGAAATACAGAATGCACATTTTCATTGTTTCTCTCCAACTGAGTCATTATGATGAAGCAGGATGGAACAGTTGGGAAAACCCTCCAGATAGGACATATTAACAATAGGAGAGACTCCCTACCAGTAGTAGTCCTTTACTGCAACATGCAGGAGGTTCATGGACTACTTTGTAACACTCTGATCTTTTAACTCTGACTGCTTTTAATTGTTCCTAAACTCTGAGGTGAAAATACCTGAGAGTGAGTGGTTTTGGGTGGTAGAAGGAACTTAAAGAGCCCACATCTGAGAAGCTCTTCCCCATAGTTACCTGAACAATGGCGCACAATGCTCCCCCATTTTTAAAATTTTGAGTATTGGTTTATTTAAGCTTTAAATAAAGCAAGAAACTAAAAAGAAATATTAAAAGCAATTGATTTTTATCCTACCCTCTTAGTTCTCTGAGTTGGTTCAGTCCTACTCACCCCATGCATCACAGTCTGATTTGGAAGAAAAAGTTGTTTAATTTGAAAATAATCTGTCCAGTTAGACAGTTATGGGAATACAGGTAAACAGATCGGAAGTGTGCCACTTCTAGCCAAGAACAGGAAACTGAAGCAATTCACACAGACTCACCTGAACTGGACAATAACAGGTCGGTAAAAACATTGCCTGATTTGATGAGTTTTGATCTGAACTGCAACATTCCCTTGTATCAACAGTTCAGACTGGGGGAGGTATGGTTATAGTGTGGGGAATATTTTCTGGCACACATTGGCCCCTTATGCCTTGTATCCGCTGAGTGGTACGGCATGGGTTGGTGCTGTTTGGTGCGCTATTTTATGGCCTGGTGTATTCAGAAAAGCTTTTCCAGCTAGACTCTCACTGGGCAGGGAGGGTTAAACCCACACGCCTCACGTAGCGTCATACAAGCACAACGACAAATGTGACGCACTAGTACATCTCATGCTTGTTGCAAGCAATGACATTTTTCTGTGCCCCGGTCAACGGACTGTGTTGTGTGACGCCAATAGCTCCACCCTAACCATACCAATGCCCTATAGACCTACAACTGAAGGGGGCCCAGGAATGGGGCGGTATGGGTTGGTTGCATGAGACGCTTTTGTAATGGAAACAGATAAAATAACGTACCAAACCACACCAACCCGTGCCGTACCACTCAGTGGAAAAGAAACAAGGCTTTAGTGCCAGTCGAACATTTAAACACCACAGCCTACCTGAGTATTGGTGCTGAAAATTCCCATCCCTTTACAGTGCCTATAAAAAGTATTCACCCCCTTAGATGTTTCCTCCTTTTTATTGTTTTTCTAAATCAATCATAATCAACAAAATTTGGCTTTTTCACAACAAAAACTATCAAAAAACCCTTTATTGTCAACATGAGAACTGATTTCTACAAAATAATGACAATCAAATAAACAGATGAAACTGCATAAATATTCACCTGCTTTAAAGTGACTGACCAAGTCTCTCAATGAGTGGCATGGAGACCACATGAGTGATTGCAATAAAGAGACACTTGTTTCTGGAAGGTCCATTTACTGGTTAATCAGTATTCCTGGCTACCATTACAGAATAAGAAGAATTCGTTTATTATCACTGAACAAGAAAGCACAACAACATTTAAAATGAGCAGCTGTTGAAGGCAGCATGGAGACTGAAAATGCAGATCAGAGAAAAAGTTATTAAACAGTATCAGTCAGGAGATGGAGACAAAACAATCTGAACGTGCCCTGGAGTTCAGTTAAATCCATCATCAAGAAATGGAAACACTGCACATCACCACAAACACTCCATCCCCACTGTGAACCATGGTGGTGGCAGCATCATGCTGTGGGGATGTGTCTTGGCAGCAGGTCCTGGAAGGCTTGTAAAGGTAGAAGGTAAAATAAATGCAGTAGAGAAATTAGTTTCCATCTGCCAGAGAACGATGACTTCAATCAAGTCAAGTTTATTAGTATAGAACATTTCAGCAACTAGGCGGTTCAAAGTGCTTCATACCATAAAAACATCCAATTATGAAACAAGCAATTATCAACCAATTATGAAACAAGCAATAAACAATACATTTGTCAAATGCCATTATCAAAATCATCATCAAATATACATCAAAGATATTGATCAATGATCAATGTTCAGAGAACATCAGAGGTGCAGCTACTAAATACTGACTTAAAGGAGGTGAATATTTATCCAGTCACCTATTTTATGTTAGATATTTGAATGTAGTTGTCATTATTTTGGAGAAATCAGTTTTTACTTTGACATTAAAGGGCTTTTTGTTGGTCATGATTGATTTGTAAAACCAATAAAGGGGTAAAACATTTAAAGGGGTGAATACTTTTTAAAGGCGCTGTATAACCACAGTGTAACCATCTTCTTACCTCCAGCATGATGAGTTTGTTGAGAGAGCTTACTGTACTCCAGAGGCCTCCACACACTGGACCTCAGTGCAGCAGAGCACCTTTAGGATGTGGTGAAATAGGAGAGTGGCATCAGGAACACGCAGTCGACAAATTAGCAAGAACGGCAAGATCCGATCATGTTAGTAGGGAATAAAAATCTCTGAGGAACGTTTGTCACACCTTGTTAAATCAATGCTACAAATAACCAAGGTGGTTCTGAAGACAAAAAGGGATCCAACCTGGCGTCGAGGTGCAGCATCTGGTTAGTTTATCAGGCGTCCTGTGCTCTGATTACTGTACCCTTAAGTTACAGAGTACATGTAAGAAGAGTCGCAATGCAGGCTAAGCTCTGGTTGCAAATACTCATTTCCATCAAATACTTGAGAATAAACACAAAGGTCAGAGTTAAGACTTCCTCCGTACACTGTGCATGTGGCTGCCTTGTGTGCATATTCACTGCGCTTTACTGCATGTAAATGTTTCTCTCTCTCTCTCTGTGTGTGTGTGTGTGTGTGTGTGTGTGTGTGTGTGTGTGTGTGTGTGTGCATCTGGTTTGCAAACATTTGCATTAGTTCTGGTGTCCTCATCCTGCATGAACAGATAAAAGGTTGGCATCCAAGACTGCAGCATGTTTGTGTTTTCAGAGGCCCAGAGAGAAGAGGCAAGGACAGGAACTGCTGAGGGATGAAGAAGGAACAAAAGCCCCATGCCCAGTCTGCTGGTAAATGTGGACAGTTTGTGTGTGGACATACTGTACACGTGTGTGTGTGTACACTCTTCTCCCACAATTCAGTGAACAAAACAAAATAGTTTAACGCTCCAGATATTCGAATGAGCCAGTGTCTAATCTGGAGCAGTGCATTTCTCAGATGCTTTTCATGCTGGTTATTAATCTGAGCTCAACATGAAGGTTCAGCCTTTTTTCACTGTTTATTTCTAATCTCCATTTCCATGCATTTTTGAATAAATTGGATAATGTCCCTGAATTTAATTTGGCACTAAATCCTAAAAAGTGTTAAACATTATTTCCTTCATGACTCCACAAAAAAGATGGGGATATTAGTTCATACGTAGAAATGCTCATGAATTAAATATATAAAGCTGTTTTAGTTCCAGTTTGTGCTTTCAAATATTTTTCAGTTATGCAGAATTTGGTTATTATTCTTTGATAATTTCAGTTTCCTGATACTGAAGATATACACCTATCAGGCATAACATTATGACCATGGACATCACTCATTACCTCTATATTATGGGTGAGATATAATAGGCAGCAAGTGAACATTTTGTCCTGGCAGTTGATGTGCTAAGAGCAGGAAAAACTGCCAAGCACAAGGATGTGAGTAAGTTTGACAAAAGCCTAATGTGATGGCTAGACGTCTGGGTCAGAACATCTCAAAAACCACAGCACTTTTGGTGTTTCTGTTCTGCAGTGGTCAGTACCGTAGAACAGGGGTCCCAGGATAAATCCACAGTGATCTGGCAACGAAGTCATGGGCTGATTAATGGCTGCGATGCGGTCCAACAGAGAGCTGCTGTCGCTCAAACGAATGAAGACGTTAACGCTGACTCGAAAACGAGGCCTGTATCAGAATCAGTGCTGTGCATCAACACGCTCATGAATGGAGGTCATGTTTGTGAAAACTTGAAACTGAACTATGCTGTTTCTGTGTTGTGAATGTGAAAAAACTGCTGCTCACTCATTTAATGAAAGATTTGCTTTGGTCTGCAGGGGCAAACTTTGGATATTTCATTTTCTCTCAACGTGTGCACTGAGTGACTGCTGATGGGTGTTTTTGTTTGTTTTTAGTTGTTGCCCAATCTTGTTTTTGTTTATGGACTTCAGATACGGATAAGCTGAGAAGCTGATTTCCCTTATTTACAGATTAATTACTATGATTAAAGAGTTTGTCAGTTGATGTGCTAAAATTGTCAGGATTTTATTCAAGAGCAGCAATGTGTTATTTAACCTTCATATGTGTAAAATTATATTCAGGCCACCTGAGTTCTTTTAATTGATTGATTGACTGATTGATTTTGCTGTAGAATAACCTGGAAATGTCATTCTATAGATAATAAGTTGGTCATCATGTCCCTTTTTTGAAATATAACTTCAACTATCCAATTACTCTGTGTGGTGTTGACTGAGTTAAAAGAGCAAAACAAACAAAAGAGCAATGCTGCATCCTGTTTTTTATGAATACATGCTAACTTGAGGGTTGAAACTGACTGCAATTACAAACTTTACTATGTGAATGAGAGCAGGTGTTTTGAGAAACTGGTAATAATAAAAGTTGGAGCTGTAAGTTTAGTTCAAAATGATTAGGTTTTATACCTAAAATATGAATTAATTCATTTCAACCTGACTAAATGGAATTCAGAAATAGTTCTTGCTAAGGATGAACTGACCAGGCTAAACATGGAGATATGGGGTTAGCTCCATAGTTGTTGCTATGGAGCTACGGAGCAGTAGACCAGATCAGAGGCCATGCTGACTGCTCTCCAGCCCTCCGAAGTGTCCACAAGGGGGAACTGGACAACAGAGCACTGGAAGGTGGTCTAGTCTGATGAATTGTATTTTCTTTTATACCACATCATTAAATTATTGCTTATGAGTTGCTTACCTAGGCATGCGCTATGAGAAGAGGGCAAGCTAGCAGTAGCACCGTGATGCTTTGAGTGATGCTCTGCCAGGAAAGCTTGGGTTCTTCCCTCTGTCTGGATGTTACTTTGACAGATACTACAAACTGAGGTCTTATTGCAGAACATGTACACACCTTTATAGAGACAGTATATCCTGATGGCTGTGGCCTCTGCTAGTAAGATAAAGTTCCCTGCCACAAAGCAAAAATGGCTCCAGAATGGTACAGATGAATTTGCCATATTGTCTTGGTCTCCTAACTTCTAAGGTTTTAATCCAGTCGAGCATTTGTGGGATAAACTGTGGAATCAGGTTTAATCTGTGGAGGTCTGGCAACTAGTAGAAGAAGATGTACTTATAGGCGTAATGCTTCACTCCTACTTGTGTAAAAATTTTGGCTCTGCCCACTTCCAGTTAATTCACTTCATGAAGAACAACCGTGATTTAACCAAAGACGTACCAAACACAGAAACACGTTCCCTTCTATCTGCTGAGCCTGTGGTGCCATTTGCAGATCAAGGGAATATACAATGAACAGGAGCAGGACAGAAGTTATTTTGCAATCAGAAAGTTGTCAGTTTGATTGCAGCTTCTCCCCTGGGGAGGCACTATGTTGCCTGCCCATCAAGGTGTGCCTTTCTTCTCACCCAGTTACCCCCAGACATAGGCAGCAGCCCCCCTGGGACCCTGCAAGGAGAAGTGAATATAGACAATGGATGGATGGATGGATGGATGGATGGATGGATGGATGGTAGCTCTGTCGACTTGCAGCAGAAGGTCTCTGGGTTTCAGTCCTGGCCTGCACCCTTTCTGCATGGACTTTGCATGTTCTTCTTATGGGTTCTCTCCTGGTACTTCAATTTTCTCACACAGTCGAAAACATGCATTGCAGATGAATTAGCCACATGCATGTGTGTGTGTGTATGTGTGTGCGTGTGCGTGTGTGTTTGTGTGTGTGTGTGTGTGTGTGTGTGTGTGTGTGTGTGTGTGTGCATGTACAGTATGTTTTTTGTTCCCCTGTGATGGACTGGCAACCAGCTCAGGATGTAATCCACCTCTTGACCGCTGGAGACAGGCACCAGCTCCCCTTTGACCTGAAAGGACAAAGCAGCTATAGAAAATGGTTGTAATGGCAGAAGAAAGACATGGGACATTACAGAGACATGGGAAAAGAACAAAAAGAAAACACTCGGCGTAGTGGCAAAGCAGAGATGCTTTGCTGACAGGTGGAATCAGCCTCAGCCAGTTGTGGGTGATGCACTTTGACAGAATGGCAAATCTTGAAGGCTGTAAGACAGTGACAGATTGCCTGTCCAGCTCTTCAGGACGCCTCAACCAGCCGCACATGTCGAAGACCATGAAGCCTCCCTGCAGCTGCCATCCACCCTGCTTATCCCAGTGTCTGAGCCCAACAAGCAGGTTTCACAAGGACAAGCAGGCAGAAGAAGGTGAAGAACATGAAGTGAATGGAGACAGGTTAGAACCATCTGTCAGAGGGTAACTTTAACCCGTCTGTCATGTAATACATACATGCAACATAATAGATACAGTTAGCAATAAAAATAGCCAGCCTTCAGTTGTTTTTTAGTCAGTTTAGGTTAATGATGGTAACAAAATGTGATCAGCCTTTCCTCTACAGGACGTGTCTCGTTGGAATGAAGGCTCTGATGGTTTCGTTGCTCAGTGGATAACAACAGACAAACAGGTGTCCAGTTTTTTCCCCATAATTACACGAGTGGAAGAAAGGATGCAGAGAAACAGTCACAGCTCATGAGAGAAGCAACATAGCCTGTGTGTGGTTCTTGATAAGCATCTGGGTGGTGGGACTAAGTCCACAGCTGTTTTTGTCCACTCCTGTCCTTAGATTATTGAATTATTTCATTTCTTTTGTTATGTTTTCTTTTCTTTTCAATTCAATTCAATTCAATATTTTATTAATCCTGGGGGAAATGAAATGTTGTTGTCACTCATATTATATAGTTTTCTTGAGAGAATAGCTGTAGATGCTGATGGCTGTGGGCAGGAAGGATCTGCTGTAGCCGTCTGTGCGACGGCAGATCTTTACACCAACCATACTGGATAAGTTTACCATGTTACTGAATCATTTTGCGCAAAGGTACAGGTTTGTTGCTTCTGCTGCAAAGCAATCTGATTGAAGGACTGCATTTCTATCACTGATAAAACGACTGGTCATGTCTCTACTTGTCGAGTTGTAAAGCCTTTTCAAGCAAGTTTTCGTAAAAAAAAAAAAAAAAAAAAAATTAGAAAAAAGAACAGACTCCAGCAGAATCTAAGACCAACTTTACTGTGAAAAACCAACGACATCAAAGGAGTGCAAAACTCCTGACTCCCATGGAAACCTGCTGTTCCAAAGGTGACTGATGATTTTGCATTCACAGTCTGAAAATCTTTGTTTTTGAGTTGTTGTGAGTCAACCAGCCTGTTTCTGCTGAGTTCCCATAGGCGTTGCTGGGCTGCAGTCCCCCTGCAGAGCAAGACTAAATTTGGTCCTTGTCTTATGAAAAGTTTTTAAGGTGACTTTTAGAGAGAAACTCGATGTCTCAGGCCACTGAGCGCCGTGTCCTGGAGCTGCAGGATACCAGCTCAATGTCATTTCTCAGCTTTTTATGGAAAAGAAAGAAGGGGAAAGGAGAGAGGAAGCTGCAGGACGAGGGAAAATCCGGTCCCATCACTGCCAGTTTGCTCAAATACACCCAAAGCAATCCAGACACGATGAGAGGCCAGCAGGTCGCCAGTGTGTGCCCAGTTTAATTATGAATCGATTTATGGCAGACATGTAGGCAGCACCCGGGTGCATCTTGGGAGGACAGGCTGTCACCAATCTGTCAGGGCATGTCTGCTACAGTTATGACACACTTTTGGTCACCTGTGTGTGTGTGTGTGTGTGTGTGTGTGTGTGTGTGTGTGTGTGTGTGTGTGTGTGTGTGTGTGTGTGTGTGTACTTGTATAGCTATCCTATTTAGGAGCATTTCTGGCATATTTACTCACCCTCTGAAGACCGATGGGCTTCATGGGGACCAAAGCCTACTACGGTGGACTCCCTTGTTTAGGGTCACTCAAAAGAAAAGCTGAAGATACGGGTGGAAAGAAAACAACGCCAGGACTGCTAATATGATTGGAGGCATTCATGTCTGCAGGAATATTTTTCAGTGTCTCTGGGTGAGTGCAGAACTTGTTAGTGTTTTTAGAACACTATTTCCATACACAGCATGCCACCGGCACACATCTACAGCAAGGTGTGGCCGGCCTGCGGCTGTGCTGACAGCGATATGACGATGGCGAGGCGGTGAGCAGCGCCGCGCCCCACGAAGACTAACTGCATCTGTAACACCTACAATAGAAGAGTTATTTACATCAGGCTTTCTTTGAGCTGAAAGAAAACACTGCCTGACATATTTATAGTTTCTTCTGCAACAATATCCCAGGCCAGCTGAGAAACCCTGCAGCATGTATTTAAACATGGTTTAATTCCACAAAAGGTCAGGGTTCACAGACTCTATAATAAAGGCTCACAAGACAGAAGCTCACAGCCTTGTTGCAAAATGGAACAAAAGTTGAAAGCTTCCAAAAATATATATTTATAACGAGATGAGCCAAGTCATACCTGTTGAGCATAGAGCTGATGTTTATGAGCGATTTGATTCTTTTGAACGGCTCTTTGCCGTGAACTGTAGAATCTGAGTCTCAGTAAGAGCTGATCTTTGCTTGCTTATAATGCTCTGCACACATGCATCAACAGCTATTGTTATTTTTATTTAATTCAAAATCATTTAAGCGGCGAATAAATATAATAGATAAATACAACTGATAGAAATGGGTGGATAATTTTTATATTTAATGGTGTAGAAGAAGATTTTTGTTTCTGCCAAACCAACTCAAGTCTGTTTTTCTTTTATTATGCATTTTATTATACAATTAGTCCTAAAATGTCATTAATGCACACAACACTTGTAGTAAAGAACTACATGGGTATCTGACATTTATGTTTTAAAATGTTGTATTTTATGAAAATACATAACCACACATATCCCATAATACATAAACTGTTTTCTGAGAAAAATTATTTTCTGAGTTCCAATATTGAAATGGCCATATATTCTTCATTCCCCTTTTGATTTCCATGTGTTTGACATCATTGGAAAGCTCAGAATCCACACTTTCAGAATATGTAATTGACTCAAACTGTTCTGTTCATTGTGTGGGAAATGTTTGTGTGTTCTTTGGTGTTGATTCCTGATATACTTGAACGTAATCTACTCTGTCGGTGTCTGAAGCTGTCAGTTGGTTGCCATGACAACTGGTTTGTGTGTGGAGTTAAGCCAACAGAGACTGAGAGAGTAACAAGAAGAACAGGGTGGTTTTGAGTTGTTCTTCGCCTGTTGCTCCGGGTTATTGAGCCTTTGTTGTGGCGCGTACGTGCAGCCACTGTAATCTCTGACAGTTCAATAAACAACTGTTCCCACTAAGGAAGGAACTGCATTAGGTTTTCTTTCACTTTGAAAATTCTGCTCTAACTGATGTATGCTTGCATATAAAATATGTCAATAGAGTTTAATCTACATTTTCCCCATGTTTGTGCCAAGTGGTAGCTCTTAGCAGACTGGTGAGAGAAAACGTAGCTCTTGGTTCCAGAAACGTCAGGCACCCTTGACTTAGATGCTCTAAAGACTTGAGACTTGACTTAGACCTGTGCTTTAAAGACTTAGGACTTGTAGTCGTGTAACAAGAAGAATAAGTAAGCGGGTGTGTTATCTACAGCCAGCAGCTCTGACAGCTAATGCTCTGCATGTGTATATTAACCTATTAGAAGGTGTGTATGATTTTACTGGGCTGTTATAGGTTCATAATGATCTGTTCATGTTAGCAGTAGCTTCACAATATTGACCACATGGATGTCTCTCCAACTGAACACCATATTATATCAAGCACAATAAGCATCATTACAAAACACTTCCTGATTATCAAAGTCAAAGCACTTCCTGTCATTTATTCAGACTCCTTAGATTTGACAATAGAGGTTTTAAATGTAGGTTGAGAACAGCTGTTATTCTTTGCATGCTGAATAAGATAACCATTCATTTCTGGTGTTAAATAAAGCCCAAAGGCAAACGGTTTTAAAATCCTGACCCGTCACAAGCAGACTCGATGCCATGTATCTGAAGAAAATATGTTGCTTTAGTCATTTGAGTCTTGACTTGGACTTAGGGTCAGTTATTTGACTTGGATTAGCGCAAAGGGACTTGTGAAGATCTCGACTGTCCTGTCAGCAGATTCTCCCTCCTGAGGTCTGGACTTCGGCAGCTCGTCCAGAGCACAGCTACGGGCCTCTTTGCTGCAAGATCACTCCACCATGTTCTCCCTCTCTTCTGTTGCTCTGTTCCTTGGTCTTCGTGATGCTGGATGTTCTCTAATGTTCTCTGACAAACCTCTGAGGCCAGGAACAGAACCGCTGCAATTATAGTGGGGTTAAATTAGACACTGGTGACTGGAGTCTATCTTCTCATATGTGAACTTTTGAAGTTCAACTGGTGTCAATGGATTCTATTAGGGGGTACTACATGGCAAAAGGCAGAATACATTTACACCTAATACATAAAACTCCCAATGAAACAGACTTCAGTTTGTTGTTAGAACCTGGCAAAGTGTGAAAAATAAGAAGGAGATGTATGATCTTGTGCAAGGTGGTGCTGTAGAGATCTGGATAATTAACGATATCAGCTCAATGTACAGAAAACAGTTTCAGAACAGCAATAGATTTTAAAATACTTTATTTCATAAACAATATCTAAATTCAATCTTTTGGGTCACATACATACACACTTAGGATATAAAATGCTCAAGTTAGAAGAAGAGAAAAGAAGAAGAAGAAGGGGGGCATTCCTTTCTGCTCCACCACCACACAGAAACACTTGGCAGGTAAAGATGGTGGTGAAGGTGTAGAGAGCGGCCTGGTGGCTCGCAGGCTGAGCTACACGTGGAGATCCAGGTTCAAACCGTGGTCCTGCTAAGAGTTCCAGCTGCTCTTAGTTATCCCAGTGATTATCTGAAGGTTTATCTGTGGGGTCCTAAAAACATTCCATATACCCTGAAATATTTGCTTAAGTTGATTTTGTTATTTTTACTCTATTCGTTACTTTGGCAAAGAATGTTGAAACCATCAGCATCTCATAAATAGACGTAAATTCATATGTTTAAATAATTAAATACAATATTTTGGTCCAAGAGAGCTAGAAAAAATTCACATTGTTTCCCTGTGTTCAGACAAGGCTGGGTACTGGTACCTTACATGTTGGAAGACCTTCACCTGTGAAGCCAGAATATGAGAAATGATCCCTACTGTCTGAAGCAGGCATTGCCAGTATTGTGCAAGAGCAAGTTAACTATTTGTGCAAAGAACGTGTGCTCCTCTACTACAGAAGCTTTCTACGGCTTCTGGTTTACAGCTGGAGTTTTCCCACAACAGAACAACACTAAGACAACACGAAGGAGGCATTTGCTGAGTAGAATACCTTTGCTGTTAACAAAACAGAAATGCCTTTTGATTAAAGAATACACCAAAATGCACACGTCACAAAATCCATTTATGTAAAGTTTGAAAGAAAATCCCACAGTCCCGGGACTGTGTGTGTTCTCAGGGAGGGGAATGATGGAGAACTCTTTGCTCCGTTTCTTCCTTCCTCCTCTCCAAACAGTGTGATCCGTTTGCCTGCTTGTCCATCTGTCCTTTGCTGGGGCCTAAGAAGAAGCTACGGTGGGTGAGGTGAGGAGGACTGGTCTGGACGGTGCTTCATTGTGCTGTGCCTGAGACAAACTGTGCAAACGCTACTGTGCTGTATGTCCTCCAGGGCTACCGCTGGCTGGCGCCACTGTGCAGCACAGCAGAGGAGGATGTACCTTTATATATATATATATATATATATATATATATATATATATATATATATATATATATATATATATATATATATATATATATATATATATGTGTGTGTTACAAACGTTGGCCAGGCAGTGTATAACTCTTGCTAAGAGCAAACCGTAAACAGCAGATTGAGTCCAAAGTTTTTATATACAAGAACATGAAACAGTCTGGGACTGGGCGATGCTGAAAAAGCTCCAGCTCCAGCTGAGTTCATCGTTTGGCTTCACAGCAGAAAAAAACGGGAAGTTTTTAAGTCTTCATCGGTATGTTCAATTATCGCTTCCACACCAGCGCCATCTGCTGGAATGGATTGGATGTGTCCGGTGGCATCGGCGCTCGTCTCCGGATGCTGAGAAAGCAGTTGTTATGAGGTAACCAAGGAATAGATCATACTGCAACACAAGAAGAAGAGAGCAAACAGGAAGCGAGTCAAAAGCACACACAGACCCCAAAGTTGAAGAAAATATTGAAAAGTTCTTGGAGCCTAAAATAACAGCTGATGCAGGGTTTTTTTAATTTATTGTTTATGTTATACAGTCTGTTGATATGCATCTATTCCTGCATTTCAGATAAGATTGCAGAACAAACAGAGAACAGATCAAAGTGTTTTCATCATAATTAGGGATCAAAAACACAATTCAATAAAACCTTTCAGAACAAAGACATATGGCAAGTTTCGGTTTTGTCTGCAGGGCATTCATATGCATGCTTGAAATTCTTGAAAACACCTGAATTTTAACTTTTTGGGGGGCCATAAAGACGATTGTTACATTTGGAGGAAAAAGGTGGACGCTTGAAAACCTAAGGACACTATCCCAAATATGAAGCATGGGGATGGGAGCATCATGTTGTGGTGTTGTTGGTTTCTTTTACTGCAGAAGGGACTGGTGCACTTTGGACCTTAAACGTTCAGAACAAATGGGTCTGCCACATGGACAATGACCAAAGTGGTGGAAAGACAACAAAGTCATCATTTTAGAGCTTCCTGATCTCAGTCCTGTAGAAATATATGAGCCAAAATGCCAGCAAACTGAAGCTTGTGGAAGAATACCCAAAACATCTGATTGAGCCATACAGTCCACAAGGCAATTCTTCCAAATACTAAGGAAATATAACACAATTTAAAAAAGAAAGAAAATATGTAAAAAAGAAGAAAGATTTTTTGGTAATCCTAAGTGACTTGAAAAAAGAAATTTACATCTGATTTATTTGTGAATCTGGTTTTACCTGTATTATATAGATCACACACAGTAATATATTTTGGGCTTATCATTTCCTTAGTGTTGATGACTTTTGTTTAAACTTGATAAAAACTCAGTTTATCAGAAAATTTGAATTTGAACAATTTGAATCGACTTTCAGTACAAAATCGTTATGTTACCTGGTGCTGAGGTAGGAAAAAATGTCACCTGTAAGAAAATGCTGGCAGGAAGAGCATTCAGCTGATAACACACACTCTTTCACTGAAGGCACATATGCCAGGGAGTGTGAGAAACAAATAGTTCAGAACAGTGTCTGGACAATCTTAATAGGTAATATAATGTGTCAGTAGTTGTCTAACTGGGACAGGAGCAGGTCATGTTATCATGTGGATTTACCAGTCGCTGTGATTGTGTTGACACGCCACTGTATCTAATGTACAACATGTTCTCACTGTGAAACTCTGCTGAACTGAGGCCTTGTGTGAACATTTATGATTATTCTCCATCGTTTTAATAAACTGCCTACAGAGAAGAATCAGCTGCTTGGCTTTTCCTCGCTTAAACACGAATATACAACGCTTTTTCGCTTAGCGGTAGCCATGCTATGCTTTGGCCCAGCCAGTCATGTGGAACACTGCTGATTTGACAGCTGTCAAGCAGACTGGCACTGAAAACCTCCATAAGGAGGGTAGGCCAGAAGAGCTCAGTGCTAAAGAAGCTGCTTGTTCGCACAGTGCTGCGTCCAAGAATCCTAATGGAAAGGTGAGTGGAAAGAAAAAGTGTGGTAGTCAAAGGTGCAGAAGCAGTTGGGATAAATGCAGCCTTGAAAGGGTTTTGAATCAAAGCCTGTTTGGGGGAGATTCACAGGGTGTGGACTGCAGCTGAGGTCGGAGCTTCTAGAGCTGCCGCCATGGGCCGCAACTGTTAACCTCCTTGTGTTAAACTCCTCCTGAACCGCTCACGTCAGCAGCGTCTCAGCTGGGCTGAGGAGACAAAGGACTGGACTGTTGCTCTTGTTTGAGATCCAGTTTGAAGGTTCCACAGTTACTGATCAGCTGTGGAAGCAAGTGATCTGCTGGTGTTGGTCTGCTGAGCTCCATCAAGCCCAAAAACTGCAGCCACTTCATGCTGCTTTCATTTTCCAGCAGGACTTGGTCCCGGCCCAGGTCGGGACAATGATCCCAAACACACATCCAAACTGCTCTCAGAATAAATAAAGGAGAATCTGATGGAGCTTTTGGAAAAGCCTTGCCAAAGTTCAACCCTGCTGGAAATTTGGGAACTCTAAATGTTTTCTGAAGAATCATTGAACCATATCATAAAGTGCATACTGTAAGACTGTTTCTGGAATGTTTTCCAGTTTAAATGCAGGAATACATGTATATCAGCAACAAAATGAAGCTGAAGAGATAAAACACAACCAAAGTTATTTTACTGTCATCCTTCAAATGCTACAGTGGCAATCTGACTAATGCGAACAACTTTTTACAGCTTCCAGCGAGTGGGAAACACAACTGATCTAATGTTACAATAACCTACCTGTTTTAGTAGCAAAAGTTGGTGTTTTTTACCTGAATGAAATGTTCAAAGTTGACATTTTTAGGTTTTTACCAAAACCGAAAAATGTATGAACAACTATCCTTCCTGGCAGGTTTCTCTGAGTGTTTTTTTTTTAATGATATGATTTCCAGAAAAGTCTGCAGAAAGCTTGCAAATAAAAAGCAACAAGCTGATGAGCATCATGTAATGCAATGAGCATGTGCAAAAAGAAGCTGTCAAACAGAGATTTACAGCAAAATGGCAAAAATGACTTCACCAGGCGTCGAGCCTGTAAATCAGCCAGAGTCAGTGCCATGGACGCTCAGCGCTCACCGGGTGTCACCTGGAAAACAGAATAACGAAGGTCTGCGTGGAAACAGCCACAGCACAAATCATACATGGCCAATCTGATGCCGGTCCCGCCGAGGTGCAACATGACGAGAACGGATCGGCACCTCACTGGCAGGAGCTAAGCGCTTACTTAGTGTCGTCCCACAAGCCTCAGCAGCTCATTGCACCACTGCTCGTCTCCTCGGGGAACAGGAAGGTGGTTACCCTGCTGGCTGATGAACACAAGAGCCTGGTCCCCCCAGAGATCACTGCAACCCTGGCTTCTTACCAGCTCCGTTCCTTTTACAGCCCAACTACATGTTAGCTGAACATGCACGATCGATAGGAGGAGAGCTCAGAGTCTGGAGTTTGCCCCATATTTAGAGCCAAGCATCCGTTCTGTACATGCTAAACTGGAGCTTGGTTTGGTTCAGACAATCCCTATCAAAACTCTCTTTACACACCTCTGTTAGCATGTCATGTTTTTTTTTTTTTTTTTTTTTTTTTTTTTTATTAAATAACAGACTGATGAATTACTTTGAAACCCTTTCACCCATAAAATATCTGAGATTTGTCCTGCAAATTTCAACTAAAACCAGATAAATCTGTTATGTTTATGCTGTTATGATAAGAAATCTGTTAGGACTAACATAAAAAAGTGCTATAACCTGGTTGTATAAGTGTGTACAGCCTTACACTGAAACTTTATTAAAGCACATTTTGAAAACGTTTCAGCTTTCAGTCTTCTTTGGTTGGAGTCTACCAGGTTCCCAAATCTTGACCCGTCTGTCTCCTCCTGTTTCATCTCTTCCACTGATTTCCTCTCAGATTTAGTTCTGGACTTTCACCAGGTCATTTCAAAATTTGGAAAAAGTTCCTCTCATGTAGTTTTTCTTCTGTTGATCTAGATGAATGCTTGGAGTCGTCGTGAGGCTGAAGAAAAAAATCCCTGGTCGTCGTTAGTTTTCCAGCAGACGCCTGAAGGTTTCTGTTCTTGGAGCTGTTCACAGATGAAGCTGCTTGGGCTGGGTTAAACCAGGCGGAAGAAGAAGAAGAAGAACCACAGAGCACGTTGTTGCCGCCAGGTTTTACTGTGGGAATCGTGTTCATCTGGTGGTGATGGTTCGGGTTTATGTTCCACTGGAATATGACACATTCTGTCACATCTTGAGAACAGAGGAGGCTGTTTCCAGTCCTTCAGCTCCGTCCTTGTTGCTGGCAGCCTTCCTGACCAGGTACCTGCTGTAAAATCCAACCAGGACACCTGAACTTCATTTCACATTCAGTACAACTGATGCTAGGTGTGAATGGAAGAAGACTGAATTCTGAGACTGGAAAGGTAACTTAGCATGGTGTTAGCTTAAGGGTGTGCACACTTATGCTAACAGGCTGGTACAGCTCTTTTATTTTTAATGTTTCTGTTCATAACAGTTATGTCTGTTTTTCAGTTGAGTTTCAGGATATGTGTCCCAGTTTTGAAATGATTTATCTATAAGCTCAGTAAGTGTTTACATTCCTGTTATTTGCACCTTTTCCATTTCTTGTAAATAGTCTGTTGTTTTTTATGCATAAATATACATATGCACATTCATTTTTTATTTATGATCCTACTCAGTTACACACAACTTGTAATCTGAGAATGCTATTTTATTGACTTTACTGTATTTTTTTTCTTATGTTCCCCTTACTGTAGGAGAGAGTGGGGTGAGTTGTGCCACCCCGTGTTTCTAGTGAACCACAGAAGAATTTGGTCATGTGACCACTCATTTTTAGTCAATCATTTAACTCATCCTGCAAAGAACAGAGCCTCACTGCATGACATGAAGGGACATTTAAGATCAAAAAACTGTTTTATGCCTTTCAAAGTAAGATTTGTATCATCAAGGTGTTTTGATAGTTGTGTCTGAACAGTTATACACAATATTTTAAACATTTCACACATGTTTTGTTAAGCTACAATAGAGTCTATACATTTAGCATAATGTTTGCTCAACATTCCTGGATGATGCATTTTTTCCAAAATGGTGGGGTTGGGGTGATTTGTGCCAAAGGATGTGGGGTAAGTTGTGCCACTAATGAATATTTTAAAAATATTATTTTATTGCTATTGTAAAGTGTGTTTTTACATTTTATCACTAAAATGTGACATTCCTAATTTTAGACCAAAAATCGAAATAAACCATCCCACCCCGGGCAGCTACTGAAGCAGGTCCAGACCCAGGGGAGACACCCACTCTTCCAGAACCAAATCCCAAGCAATCATCAAGTGACAAATTTGCTTCGTCTGCCCTTTTGGGTCACGCATTGTCAAAAGCCATTTTTCCATTGCCAAAAGCTAAGGCAAGATTGCCCAGAATTAGAAGAAAGAAACTAGAGTCAAAAATCATGACTGACACATCTGAGAAGATGGAGTTGGAGAAGATACAAAAGTAGAGATAAAATGTCTGAAAAGAGAAAAAGAATGAAAGGTAGAATGAAAGGGCTCTCAAAGAATCAAATCAAACTGAACTCATGAAAAAATGATTGTGTACAGTAGCTCAGAAGATAGAACCACGGGCATTCCACTTTATGACACCTCTGACGATGAAGCAGAAGATGAGCTGGAGAGCACACACAACAGAGAAAGTAAAAGAGGAGAAAAGGACTGAAAATTAGAAGAGAGGGGTTTTGGTCCGAACCAGAAAAGAAAGCTGTTGTCCACAGTAGCTAAAAAAAAAGTGACCTTTCCGTTCCACCTAACGACACCTCTCACTATGAGTTTAGATGTCCAGAATGATGATGATGATGATGATGACAAGGATCTGTCTGCTGGGGACTTTCTCACTGTGAACTTTGCAGGCAAAACCAAATCCTACAATACGTTGGATTGGGTGAGAAGGTTGATGATGCAGACGTCACTGCAAAGTTTCTTTGGCAAAGTAGTAAGAGGTCTGTGGATGGAGAGCCCATGTTTAATTTCAAAGAAAATGATGGAGTCATTCCTTGAGAATATGTGCATAAGAAACGACCCACATGATAAAAACTTGGTGGTATCGCCAGAAGGGAGCAGAAATCTAGAATCCCTGTTGCATAAATAAGTAGGGTGCTTTGTAGTTGGCCAGATCTGTGAAGAGAACTGCAGTCAATTTCTTTCTTGATCTCAGTTTCATTTTGCTTAAAAATTTTTCAGGTGATGATAGGCCTGGTTTAACAAAACTGACCTTTGAGGTGCTCATGTGGCTTTTGATGTTGTAAAATAAATGCAAAAAAGCTTAAATGAGTAATTTTGTATTGAATGTTTCTAGATTTTATATAGCAGTACAATTTCTGTGATCAAAATATACTTTTTACTTCAATAATCACTACCGCAATTTACCCCACTGTATTCTCTCCAGTGGCACAACTTACCCCGAACCGGGGACAAGTTGTGCCACAAGACAACATTTTTTCAGAAAGCTATATTTCTTGAATACTACATTTTAGATCCAAAGTGATTGTTCCCAGCCATGCACCACAGCCTGAGATATATCTACACACTTCAGTTTGAAGCATTACTGCCATGGCCTTGCCTGAAAGTCACTTTAAGTAAAAACTGGCACAACTCACCCCACTCTCCCCTACAGTCTATTTTTTAAAAAAACCTGGTATTTTAACAGGTGTGTGTGGACTTCCGAGAGCCAGTGTGGATGGGTGATGAATTCATCTACTTCACATTAAACCATCTTAGAAAACCACAATTTGTGTTCAGAGGATGTTCTTCCATTATGAGGAGCTTAATTCAATGACAAAGCAGTAGAAATGCACCAGTCAAAGGTTTGAAGCAGATTTTCAAGCCTGCCTAAATTGATTTCAGTCGATTGTGACTTTTCTTTTTCTTTTTCAACTCTAATTCAGCATTCAGTTTCTTTCCAGAATTCCAGTTGAGAGTGCTCATAATTAGTCTTAGGAGCAGGGGCAACGTCCCACCATGTGTGCGAGAGAGCAGTCATTTTAAAGTGTCTTTAGGATGTTATTTTAGCAATCTGCACGGTTGCTAACAGCAGAACCTCTGAACCCTCTACTTGGAGATTTCCTCCAGGCTGAAAGCATAACAAGACAAAACAGCACAACTTTGCAGTGATACTTCAAGCCTCCCCGGAATCTACCGAAGTCCATAAAAATGTTTGCTCTACAGGTTGGTAAGACTGATGTGCTGTTGCAGGACAATTTTCTGTCCAAAAACATCAGGTGCCAAACAACTGGACCTGCAAAAGGACAAAACAGCAAAGGAGTGAAATGAGCGGCACACACTGAGGTCCAGCTCTCTGCTGCGGCAGCCTGATAAACAGCAACATGCCTCTGACTCGAAGTGTTTGTGCTTCTCCTTCATTCATTTCTTGAAAACAACTTGTTTGTACTGAAGTTAGTATTCTTTATTTAGCAAGAACTTCCACACAGAAGAGGGTTGTTGTTGGTTATGGTGCGTTCACAGATGATTTCCAACCAGCTGGGGAACAACCAGGGTCTAGTCAAGCTCAAAACTGTTTATTCCCAGATGCATTGTTACAGAAAGCCTTGTGGGGAGAGAGAGAAGAGAAATCCACAGCAGAATATGAACTTTTGGTATTTTTTTCTAAAAAATCAGATCATCTTTTCTTATTATGACAACAGGGTTTTGCTCTATTTTTGTAATTATTTTTTATTTCTAAGAAAGAAAAGGCTTCATCCCTTAATGACACAGAATATATATATATATATATATATATATATATATATATATATATATATATATATATATATATATATATATATATATATATATATATATATATATAGTGTGTGTGTGCTGTTAATGCCTGTCAGCATCACTGTCACTTTGCTGCTGTTGCACAGAAATTTCCCCATCGTGGGACAATGAAGGATATTTCTATTCTATTCTACTCAAATCCTCCACATGGAGGTCGGCTCCGTGCTTCCCTCCTGATGTGTAGCATGGTCAGATCCCTTTCTCCCCACCACAAGCTGATGTGACACGCTCAGCTTTTCTATGCGAGTGTCACACAGATGGACTTTTCCAGGTTCTTCCGAGGAGCTGCTGGGCGAACTTTACTTGTTCTTCATCCCTGTTAGCGGAGCCTGACCCCTGCTCAGCACAGCAAACCAAGCTGGGAAAATCCAACCCTTCCATTAGGAGGACTCGCCCTGAATTCATTGCTAATATTAAAATATATCCCATTACAAAAATATTCAAATACTGGTATGGAAGAATTTTATAGTGGTATTTTAATATTTCAAACCATAGTTGGGCTAAAAGGCGTCATGGGAGGAGACTTTGGCTCTCCTCTACGAGCTCATCATTGTCAAATTCAGTTGTTATTCCATCCTCATTCATATATTCTGGGTGTTTCCCAGTCTTCGTATGTTCTGGACTGGTTTTTTTGTTCTTATCAATCTCCTGATCTTGAACGTTCATTTAGAACCACAGCCCTCTGACTTAATTTTTCAGGGCTACTGAAGGCATGTAGAGCTGTATGATAAATCAAATTGCAGTCAGTATTGCAAGATCAATTTGTGCAACATCTCAGTCACAAATTAATGCCTGTATGCAATATTTAGTTAGAGGTAATATTTCAAGCTTTGCATTAAAATATTCCTAACCATTTATTTGGTAAATTTAATCAACTTTGACTTCTATCTTTACGTCAGTTGATGTAGATATTAGTGACCAAGATCAGGGACATTTGGGATGATGAGGAACCTTTGGGCTAATCCACAATAATATGTCAATGTCATGTTTTCCTGATATCATGAAGCCAACACCAACAAACAGCTCCACGCTGTTGCACTGCTGCAAACTGTATTGCAGTGTATTTGTTGGGGCTGACCTTTATCAACAGACTTCTGGCATTATATAACTACATATGGGATTATTACACAGTGTACAGTTTGATTCCCACAAAAATTGCAATGCTTAATATCTGTCATTTGAAAAAAATTGTAGTACACAACTTCTATCAAATAGTTTCTATTTTTATCATGAAATGAAAATGTTCTGAGTCATAGGTGTAATACTTTTGCTGTGAAAAGTAAAGTAGCTGAGGATTTTGTGCTCGGGGTTGTACGACTCAACAGAAGCGAATGTGACGCTGCTTTCATACTTGCACTTTGACCCAAACTGACTGACGCTGACGGATAAAAGCTTTAGAGACAGATTAATACTTTTTCTGCTTCTCTGCTTTGCTGACAGATGTGGCAACATTTGCCTGCTATAGTTAATGATGCCAGGTAAACCTCATGTGCATGGGTGATACATCACAGACAGCTGTCCTGATAGTTCATGCCATGGTGGGATGGAAAGAAAAGAGGGTTAGAGGTCTGCTGTACATCCATACACATGCTCAGTGACAGCCAGCGACAAGAAACCTGCACTCATCTTGTTGGGAGGGAAAGTGTTGGTTACTGAAGGACAGAATATTCCACGCAGCATCGCATCCCTGTGACAGGAAGGACAGGAGGGGGAAAAGAGGGGTACAGATCACACTCCCAGGGGTGCTCCGTTACTCAGGCAGGGTGTCATTATCATCCAGAGTGAGGAGGAGGTGCTCACCTAGAGGCTGGGCAGGCAGGAGCATACCAGCAGGGAGGTTTTATTGAGTTATTTATTTCATTTTAAAGCTATTTATAGGTATTGTAGAGAAATGATGAAGTCTAAGCTGTTTGAGTCGATCCTTTTATCCCGGAAGGAACGGCACGCAGGGTACATAGCTGTGTGTTCAGGTGGAGTTGCATGTTCCTCTGTTTCCTGCCAGTGGCAGTGTGTGTGTGTGTGTGTGTGTGTATGCAGGTAAAATTCACCATGAAGGTGGAAGGAGGTCAGGGGAGCAGGCGAGTTAGATTCTGGCTGCCACGGAGAAAGAAGGGTGGAGAAAACAGAAAGAAGGCCCACAGAGCAGGTTTCAGGCTGCTTCACTTCCAGTTCAATCACACTGACTGATGTTCAATCTGAGCATCATCTTCCTTTCTGAAACCAACACCAGGGACTTAGACTTTGGATACTTAGAACAATGAACTCTGGTGTGATTTTTTTGCAGTTTGAGTCAGAATTTTAAAAGGATATTTTATTATAAGATAACTTTACAACAATTCTTGACTTATTTTAGATATTTTAGATTAGCTATGATATGTACATGTACATAGAAAAAGTGAGAGAATTACATCTGCGTATCAGTTCACTCACGATTTTTCACATTTAGTCACTTTATAACCACAAATTTTCTTGGAATTTTCTATGACAGACCAACACAATGTAGGGCATAGTGTTTTACAACAAAGATCCAAAAAATAGGGTGCATATTTCTATTCAGTCCCCTTTTGTCTGACATCCATGAATAAAATCCAGAGCGATCAACTGCCTTCAGAAGTCGGAGAGCCACAGCTCAGGTGAGAGGATCTGTCGACAGGACAACATTAAGGCTCCAGCGCACTCAGGCGTACTGTGCATGTTCTGTGAGCTGCCTGTGGACGGTTGAGATTTCATAGCTGAGCGTACTGATTTCCTACATTTCTCGTGACAAATTCCTGTAATAATTCAACACAGTGTCTGACCTTTGCCCAGGATCTGAGCTATGTGCTCCCATGTATTTTTTGTTCTCCGAAAGTCCTAATATCCCTTCACTGATGTATCATACAAGTTTCTATGTTTTCTAATCTATTCCATCAGGTGCTCTTTACTATGTGGCTTTCTTTCATCAGCTTCCTCTCAACCATATCATCTTGGTGTCACAAACAAAACGGTTCAATGTGAACACTATTTCCCACCAAACAGCTTACTGTGCAACATGAGTACGCGTACAGTCCTGGATGAAAACCTGTCGTACGACCAGAGCTTCAGTGGAATGGATTTTTAGATCAGTGTTTCTCAGTTCCGGTCCTCAGGGACCACTGCCCTGCATGTTTTAGGTGTTTCCCTTCTGTCGCACACTGGACTTGAATAAGTGGGTGGTTAACAGGCTCCTGCAGCACTTGGTGGCTGCAGAGGAGGTCATGCAATCAGTGGAATCAGATGTTCTGGAACAGAGACGCATCTCAAACATGCAGGGCGGTGGTCCTTGAGGACCACAATTGAGAATCACCATTTTAGATCAAAATATTTTCACAGGATAGAATGGCCCAGTCAAAGTCCAGACCGAAAGCCATTTTAGCATCTGTGAAATAACTTCCACAGATGCTCTCCATCCAATTTAACTCAGCTTGAGTTATTTTGCAAAGAAGAATGGACAAACTTTTCTCTCTCCCAAAAAAGACATGCAGCTGTTACTGCACTGAATGGTGGTTCAATAAAGTATTGACTCAGAGGTGCTGGAAACAAACACACGCCACACTTTTCAGATAAGCTGCTGATCGGTCAGCTTTCACTTGCTGCTGTTTTATTCAGTCTTGGGTTGATCTTAGATATTTTAAGAGCAGCTACCTTCAGTGTTCAACACAAACTTTTAGCAACAAAGTGAAACTGTGATCTTTAGATACCTTAACATGTATTTTTAGTTTAAAGAGAGCTTGTAGAAAACCCCGAGAAATCCAACCATGGCCAGCTAGTTGCAGCAAAAATCACACCAAGTCTGAAGCACATTTAAACTGTGAAACAAGCCAACTATGTTGAACCTGATGGAACTGAAAGTGAACGCACCGTCACCCCGTGCTGCAGAATACCTGAGCGTTGCTGCTGCTGCATCGCTGATCTTTACAACAGTCCGACATGAGCCAGAGCAGCGCGGGATGGGGTGAGATGGAGAAGCGAGATGATTTCAGTTCAAGCTGAGCGCTGCATTCATAGCTGATGACAGCCAGTGCCATGACATAAACCACAACCACATTGTGATTTGTTTTTCTTCTTGAACACAAAGATAACATTAGCGCTAGAGATAACACCAGTGTTTACGCTGCAGTTTCATACTGGGCCACAGATCATCATGTTTGGCTTCATGCTGATGGTGATGCCTCAGAGTCTACGCATGTTGACTAGGAAATCTGGGATATTCTGCCGTACTCGATCGTTTACCGTCCACTGGAAGGATGTTGTTGTGATGTTTTCAACAGAAGTTCCGCCACTGAATGATGTAGGCACTGGTATGAAAATGGATGTGAAACAAATGAGCGCAGCACATTAGCTTTATGAAGCCAGTTTCTAAGACTTCTGCCAGGAGGGAACACTTTAGCTTTGACCTTAACTTTATTTTCATTATCTGTATGAAATTTGATAATGATATTTTGGAAGGCTTGTTTGCTTCATTGATACATGTGGAATCACAGGATTACACAAACTGTGAAACAGAAAGACTTCCTGACACTAAATCAGAAGAAATATTTTTCTGTTTTCAGTCAGTCAGGATTACCAAATGATTTCTATTTAATAAATGCCAGAATAATGAGAGGGAGAATTTTTTCAGCTCATTTCAAAATCTGATTTTTACAAACTTGTCTGTCCTTTGACAAGTTTCTCCCAGTAGTTTGCTGGAAGTTTGGCACATTCCTCCGGACAGAACTGAAGCAGGCTGGTTATAAGACATTTGGTCACACACACCTTTTCAGCTCTGCCTACAGATTTTTTTTATGAGACTGAGATAAAAACCTTAGTATCATTGTTCCAAAATATTAACTTCGTTGGCCTTAAGCCACTTCCTTCCTGCAGCAAAGCACCCCTACACATCTTGCTGCTAACCCTGTACTGTACAGTTGCAGGCTTGCAAGTAAGAGTGCACTGACAAATTATGCCGGTTGATACATCGGCCCCGATTTCCTTAATCCTGGGAGATCAGTGATCGATCGATATGTACATGAGAAACCGATCTTATCCACCTCCACACAGGTCTGAAAATCAGCCACTGTCCCCTTTTGCTCTGCTGTGAGAGAGGTCATGTCTGCACGAGTGTGGTTAGAAACAGTCACCTCACCGTTGCCAACTTAGCAACTTTTCAGACAAAACTAATCAGTATGGCAGGATAGGCTTTTTAAAGTTTGGTGATTTGAACTGCCTTGCTGCTGAAATATGCTATACACATCAACTTGATCAGCCAGAAAACTGCAATCGGTGCACCCCTACTTGCAAGCTTCCCCACTTTTCCTTCAAATGTAATGATGGTCATTATGGTCGCACACTTTAGTTTCATTAGACTACATGACACGTCTCCAAAAGTTAACATCTTTGTTCCTGACTGCATTTGTAAACTGTCATCTGGCTTTTTAAGTTGCTTTTGGAGAAATGGCTTCTTCTCCTCAGAGTGGCTCATTAAAAGCTCACAAAGGCAAGACATTCTCATCTGGGATTCCCCATATTGTTGACAGAACTGTAATATTTTTGTATATAAACGTCTGACTTTGAAGAAAGTACTAAACATCCATTATGTTATTCTGGCATTTAGTATTCTAAAGCATCTTGGTAGTCCTCACGAGATTTCCTGTTTTTAGCAGGGACATATTTGGTTTCAACTATATATTTTTGGTTCTCTTTTTTATTTTGTCTTCAGAAGAACCACTGATAAAAGTGTGAGCTGATAAAAATGTTATCATCCAACCATATTTTACATACATTTCTGAAAACCAGTCAAACACGTCAAAATTCCCTTCTGAATATTATTTCTTTCTGAATCCCAAATTATTACGACAGAATGCAGAGTCAAAAAAAGTAAGGATTGTACCTTTAAGTGTTTCCACTGATAAGACCTAATAGAGGGATATTTCCAGGTTCCACACACTGCAGCACCCACATGACACATGGGACAGGAATCCGGAGTGATTAATAACAGCATTGTTAGACATAGAGAGGAAAACTGTGCATATTATTATCATCACATAACAACAAACATTTTAAGCAAAAACATTAATAACAGTCAGCAAAACAATGACCTTCCATTCATAAAACAGAATCATTCACATTTCAACAAGAATAAAGCAAAGGACTTCATCTTTCCTCCTATGTTGTTTCAGGTGGTGCTTGTCAATGAAGTAAAGAATCAAATTCTCTTAACATCACATGCATTAGCAGTAGCGAGCCTACAAGGAAACATTCCTACCCTGGCTAAACTTACATCACACAGAGGAAGTAGCATGTGATTGCTAGAGAAATGGTTACTTTATTCAGAGATTTGCACACACTTTGCTCTCAGGGCTGAAGAATCCAACCAAACCTCTCTGTAGAGTGCTGGTAGATGTGACCATCCAAGCCTTTCCTCTTCAAAGACCTAGATTAGTCATTAAGGTTTCCAAGCCCTCTCAGTTCAGGATTAATCAGTAGGTGAGACCCCTCGTGCTTACCAGTAGAGATAGTAGAAGAAGGACAGGACAAAGAAGGACAGCTTGCACCACGCCTCCTTCTGGCAGAACTTGAGCGTGTCGCCATTCATCACAGATGCTGGGTCATAGATCAGCTCCTTAGTGTCCGTTGGGGAATGAAAGTACCTGCCGCAGAGGGCAAAGACCACACCCCGGGTAGTTGACCCATTCCGGAGCACAAGGAATGGTGGTGGTAAGGGGGGTTAGATGAGAGCGGTCATGGAAGGGAAATGGAAAGGAAGACAGTATGGAAGACATGGCATGATGAATCTGGTGGGAGATCATCATGCAGAAGAGCTGAGAGAAGCAATGGTTGGTGAAAAGGGAGCTTTCAAAGAAGGGTTCCTTGAAGAATAATCATTCAAGTTTCAGTGATTATTAAAGGAAGGATGTACAGTTCAAGACAAGTTACTTTTTAATTTCCCTTACATTCCCTTAAATTACTCATACTATGCTAATTGTTACAGCTCATTTCAGCATAACATCAAACAGTTGTAATGCTAAAACAAAACGTGCTGGCATGAACCGAGCCATTTAAA
This sequence comes from Anableps anableps, assembly GCA_014839685.1. Lineage (NCBI taxonomy): Eukaryota > Metazoa > Chordata > Actinopteri > Cyprinodontiformes > Anablepidae > Anableps > Anableps anableps. The sequence continues at coordinate 4,333,638 of CM026086.1, forward strand.
GCCATATGCGAATAAAGGTAACGCTGATATGAAAACTCATTTACCAATTTTATCTTATATGACCACTTCTGTGAATGATCAGATAATTATTGGCTTAACTGTTTAAAAAGCAGGTCATGCCATTAGTTTAATTTTCAAGCTTTTAGCATGCCAAGGTGAGTGAATCTTTATCTGTATTGACAGAATGTCTGCATGGCTTTGGATCAGATTAATTTATGTTAATATTGAGTCATTTGACTCAGGGTTGGTGGTGGCGTGCATGATTACTACGCATGGTGTTTGACAGCTGAGTAACAGACGTGGCAGGTTGGCTTAACTGCTCTTTGAAAGCATCTTATTTCCCAACAGGAAACAAAAACTCTGATCCACATTACTGTGATTAGTAGCTGTGTTGGGACTATTTTATCCTGTTTTCCATACAATCAACCATATGGACACTTTGGGCTTCCTTACAAGGTAGACGAATGCATCTGTTAGTATTTCCTGCCAACCATAGCCAATCATAGCAGGCAGCCAACATTTTTCAGACAATGCTGTTTGAAACTACAACAAGCAAGTATGTCTGTAAAGCAGCTGACTGCAGGCTAGCTAACAAACCAGCTAATATAAGTTTGTCTGTACATTACTCTATAAAGAGCAAAATGGTGAGAAAGGATAATATTCTGCACAATAAGCAGTTCTGATGGAGTTCTGTGAGTTTTATATAGTTATAGCATATAATTTATATATAAGGTTATTCCTGTTCATTGGTTTATACCTCAAGATAAAAATAATAAAAAAATAACTTTCTAACATTGCAAATTTTCTAAAACAATTAGCAAAAATGTTTACTTTGTGACCATAATCAGATATTTCAATTTTTCCTAGAAATCTTGCTACAATTTTGCTTCATTTCTCTCATGAACACAACATCGTGTGTTATTTTCTTTCATCACCTACATGTCACAATACACCACTTGCAGCTATAATAGTTATCTTCCTCGTAGAAATAAAACCTGCAGCTACCAGCTGCCTTCTGATGTGACAGCCACCAGTTTAGCATCTTAAAATGAAATGAGATCCATCTCTGGGGAAAACGAAGTGCAAGTATAATGTTTTAAGGCTCACACCATAATGGCTGTTAAAACTAATCTCGAAGTGAACTGATTGGGTATGACAAAGACAAGAGTTAGGAAAAGGCCAATTAGGGAAAAGGAATTTTAAGTTTCAAACAGGATAAACAACAATACAGGAGAAAATATTTGGTCTTTTGTGATGTTTGAAAGTGTTCAAGAGTTTCTGACTCCAGCTGGCTTTACCAAAAAACTTGTGTCTGGATCTACAGTTCCTCCCAATCTGTGTTTCTTAATGCTATGCTTTTAATAAAAGTCCCTATTTGTAAAAACTAAACATTCTCTGTCTCCTAGTGGGGCAAAATACGAATGAAGAATGACACTAAAACACAAAACCTGGAGGGCAAGATTGGCACAGCACATGTTCATTAGAGCTTTTACATTCCAATGAGACCAATTTCAGCAGGCTGTTTAAATTATAAACAAAGAAAATGTGCCATGTGGGAAATTAGAGAAGAAGAAGGAATTGCTTCCATTGCATGTTGCTTGGGAAAAAAAGCTTCTAATTGCTGACACACATTTACCACTTTGTTAGATTCAGAGTTATTTCATTTCACAGAGCTGATTCAAATAAATAGGATTCTATTAGAATGCATAATTCTGACTGCACAGAAGAGCTGTCACATTAGTATGGTTCTCCTCTGGATAGTTTTCAGTCTCTAACTGGGTTTTGACTGCAATTCTTGGTGCTAAGGCCCAACCAAGAAGCTGCCATGTTCATATAAATTTATGTTCATTGAATGTTCACAAACATTTTGGGCCAATGTGCTGTAAATGGAATATAATGTAAAACATTGTATGTTATGTTCTCTTCTCAGTCTTTTGTGCTCTTATGCAGAAATGAAATGTCAGACATTACGCTGAATGATGCATCATCATGAACATGCTCTGTAATGCCAGTCCCATGTATTTCTACATAAAATACATGCAAAATGACTGATGAAGAGGCAGAGGAGGTAAAGTGTTGAACAATACTAGTACAAGCTGCTGAAATGAGGTATTACAATAAGCACACTGTGAAAAGCTTAAGAAATATATTGGCAAGCTTTTTTGGAATTTCAATAACCTCCTGAGCACCAATTCAAATATTGTGAGATTGTAGTCTAGTCCAAGTTTATTTGTAGAGCACATTTCAGCAGCAAGACAGTTCAAAGTGCTTCACATCATAAAAACATCAATCAAGTATACATGAAAATCATCAAGCAAATATCAATGCATCAAAATCATGAGGATCATCAAGCAAATATAATTCGAAAATATCGATCAATGTTCAACTTCCTACTAACCAAAGGCAGCCCTAAACAGGTGGGGTTTTAGCCTTGATTTAAAGGAACTCAGTGTTTCGGCTGTTTTACAGATTTCTGGAGGTTTGTTCCAGATTAGAGGAGCATAGAAGCTGAAAGCTGCTTCTCCATGTTTGGTTCTGGTTCTGGGGCTGCAGAGCAGACCAGAACCAGAAGATGGTGATGTGTTCTGTCTTCCTGGTCTTAGTGAGAACACGAGCAGCAGCGTTCTGGATCAGCTGCAGCTGTCTGATTTTTTTTAGGCAGACCTGTGAAGACACTGTTGCAGTAATCAATGCGACTAAAGATAAAGATTAAAAGTAAGATTAAAAGTATTCTTTTAAATTTCTCAGTAGTCTGACCACTTCTTTTCATATAGGCCTGCTGATTTACAAGAAAGTCTGATGTCCTGAATTATATGGAGCAGCAAAGGTGAAGTAATTCGAACAAAACTTACCGTTTAGTTTTAAATGCAGATGTTTGTGGTTTTGAATTCTGTTTACATTAATCTGATTTTTGAAAAAAGGACAAAAAAAGAGAGACTAATAATGTTCTTGCAAGGTAAAGTACCTGACACCTAAATCTGGTTATATAATAATAATCCCACCCCAACCTTACTTAGCAGACTAGTCTCTGTTTTTGGTAGTATGTTAGTTGCTATGTAGAAATATCATTTCTGGCAGGTGTAGCAGAGGAATAGAAACCCAGCAGCCCAACAGTCAGGACATGCATGCTGCTGATTCTTCTGCAGGTAGGCTGTTTACCATGAAACCAGTGTGGGGTTCAGTCAGTGAGGTCATTTATTCTGTAAACAAACAGGATTAACACAGGTTCCACTTGCACTGCATCAGGGAAGTATTCAAGGAGCTTCACGGTTTCCACGTTATGTTCCAGCCTTTTTCCAAATTGTATCAAATTAATCTCTTTCCTCAAAATTCTCCACATAAATACCTCACTATGACAATGTGGAAAAAGTTTTAGAGATTTTTGCAAATTTATTAAGAATAGAAAACCAAGAAATCACATTTTCATAAGTATTCACAGCCTTTGCTTTATACTGTGTTGATCCACCTTTGGCAGCAGTTCCAGCCTCCAGTCTTTCTGAATCTGATGCCTCCAGCTCAGCTCACCTGTCTTCAGGCAGTTTGGTCCATTCTTCTTCTCTGCAGTTCTTCTCCAGCTCCATCAGGTTGGATGCAGACGTCTGTTGGCCATTTTCACTTCTCTCCAGAGATGTTCAATCAGATTCAAGTCTGGACTCTGGCTTGGCCCCTCCAGGACATTCACAGAGGGGTTCTGAAGCTACTCCTTTGAGGTCTCGTCCATGGGTTAGGGTTACCTACCTCCAGGTAAACGCCAGACCTGCTGCCATGAGCCTTTCATTAAGGAGTGGCTTTCATCTGGCCGCTTTACCATACAGGCCTAATTAGTGGATCGCTGCAGAGATGGTTGTTCTTCTGAAAGGTTCTCCTCTCTCCACAGAGGAACGTTTGAGCTCTGGTAGAGTGGCCATCAGGTTCTTGGTCACATCCCTGACTAAGCCCCCCGATCGCTCAGTTTAGATGGCCGGCCAGCTCGAGGAAGAGTCCTGCTGGTTCCAAACTTCTTCTATTGACCAATGATGGAGGCCACCGAGCTCACTAGGACCTTCAGAGCAACAGAAAGACAATTCCTTTGACATCATGCTTGGTGTTTGACCTCTGACCTGCACTGTCAACTGTGGGACCTTATATAGACAGGTGTGTGTTTTTCCAAATCAAGTCCAATCAACTGAATTGACCACAGGTGGATCCATTTAAGCTGTAGAAACATCTCAAGGGCGATCAGTGGAAACAGGTCAGTTTTAAGCTTCATAGCAAAGGGTGTAAATACTTATGTAAATGTGATTTCTTGGTTTTCTATTTTTAATAAATTTCCAAAAAACTTTGACATGTACCCCATGTACCTCATTATGACACTGTCATAATGTACCCCATGTCATAATGTACCCCATTATGACAGTGTCATAATGGGGTACATTTGGTACATGTGTGTAGAATTTTGAGGAAAGATTAATTTGCTACAATTTGGCATAAGGCTGGAACATAACATAATGTGGAAAAGTGAAGGTCAGTGAATAAATTTTGGATGCACTGTATTTAAGTATAAAGGTAGTAAATATTGTTTGTTGTGGTTAGAATGTATTTCTCTGTGGAAATCTGATTAAAGTGGCTAAAGTGGCATGTTGCCTGATGTTGAAGAGGAACTGACTTGAAATGGATGTTTCAACATGACAATGACCCCAAACACACCAGTATGCAGCAGTGTCTCGGTTCTAGACCAACAGGGTCAACATTATGGAGTGGCCAGGCCAATCCCTGGACATTAATCCAATAGAAAACATGTGAGGCGACATCAGACATGATGTTTATGAGGCAAAAGGAGGAGATGAACATTAGTCTAATCATTCTGGGCTGGAATACCTGTTCACAGGTACCAGAAGCTGGTTGACTCTACATAAACACAGCGATGAAGCAGTTCTCAGAAACTAATTATAAATTTTATTTGTAATGCACTTTACGTTTGATACCAAACCTCAAAATGCTACAGGGGCAGACAGATTAAAACAACAAAGAAATTGTGTTTACATGACTATGTATTAGTTCAGTGAATCATCAAGCTTTTTCCAGTTTACACAATAAATGTTTGAGTTTGTAAAGTAAAATGCACACACTGCTATATGTGCTCATTCTAATGTTCTATGTCCTTCCTTTCAGTCCACACCGAACTGAGACGGTGAGGCCGCTGAAGTCAAATTGCTGCTGTTTCCACTGTCAAGAAAAGTCGTCTCAAAGCAAAGTTAGTGAGCATCTACGAAGTGGAGGTAAGCGAAACTTTCTTATACCTGACCCACCTATCCCTCTCTTTATATTCTCTATGTGACCACATATGGTCAGAAGATGCGGCTGGCTCGAGTGCTTGATTTGCAGGCCAGTGGGGGAGCTAAATGAGCAGATCCTCCTGGCAGCCATGTTGCACAGTGGTTTGTGGAAAGGTCTGCCACCTCTATGCACACTCAGCCTACACTGGGAAGTTTTCTCGCAGAACTGTCAGACTGTTCTCTGAAACAAAACCTTCTCAGAAACATTTGTGAAGTGCACATGAACACAGTGACGGTATGTATGCTTAAACACACACAGCCTCAACCAGCTACCCTCCCCCTGAGAATCGCCTTGTCAATGTTGCGTCTCACACACACATCACTCACAAGCCTTCTCTTTCCCGTCTGCTGCTGTTGCTTGCCTCATATCATGCCCTCCTCTGTCTCCGCCCTCCAGCCTCCATTTTTTTTTTTGTCCTCTATCTCCTTGTTGCGGCATCTGTAGCTGGTGGCCATCTGGCACAGTTTGCAGTTAATGAGACAGCAAGATGTTTTCCTCTCCTCATGTCCTCTCTTCTAGTCTAAGTCTCAGCCAGACGAGCACATGAGCTTAAATCAATCAAACTGCCAGGAGTCCATGTCTAACCTGCTGACCGGTGGACAGGAGCACAGATAAACAGGGAGCAGCAAAACATGAACATCAATGACTGTTGCCCTGTTTTTAAAACTGGCTTTAGGACTCTTTAAACTCTTTGTGACATTGACAATCCACTTTAAATGTCAGCTTATTTCAAGTGTTTAATTGTCCTCAAACATAATGTAGAGAGAGCATTTAGGCAGGCAGTGCGCTTTACATTTAGGGTTTGAAAAGTGGCCTTCTGATAACCCTTGAACCACACACTTGTATTTCATTATTATATTATGTGATAGAGGAACACAAAGTAGGATATAATTGTGAAGTGGAAGGAATTTATTTGGATCTCTTCTGGGCCATGTCTAGAGACTGAAAGTCTTTCACAGCCTCTAACAGTTTTTTTTTCTGGATCCATCTTCCCAATAACTCTGATTGGCTTCCCTGACCCAGCTGTAGAAAAGCATCCCAAAAGCATGATAGTGCCACCACCATGTTTTACTATGGGGAAGGTATGTTAAGGTTGATGTTCCATGTTAAATTTCCACTACACATGTTTCAGAATTCCTTTATTAGTCCCTCAGTAGGGAAATTTACATATGCCAAACGTTTGATCTTATCTAACCAGAGCTCTTTCTTCCATATGTTCCCTGTGTCCCCTACATGGGTTGTGGAAAATTATAAGCAGGACTTCTCATGGATATTTTTTTGCAACTCTTCAATAAAGAGAGATTAAAATCTAGCAATGTGGATCCTGCCCTGATCTTGTGGCTAATTGACGTCTTAACAAATAGGACACAGCGGGTCAAAATAAATGGCACACTGTCTGATTTTGTGATGTCCTCCACAGGTGCACATAATGGTTGCATTTTATTACCCTTGCCGTTTGTTCTTTAATATTAACTATGTGCCAAAGTCACCATGAGAAACATCACAATATAAAGTTTGCTATCGATTCAGTCATTGTGTCACTGTTAAATGGTGATGTCCCGACAGGCCATGACAATGTCCTGCAGGATTTTCTGGAGTTGTGCCAGTTGTCTTTTTTAGCACATTAATGTGTCTAAAACAAAAGTAATGTGCATAGACTTTAGGAAGGCTTCTGCCCCTCTGACTCCAGTTATTATAGGTTTAGAACTAGTGGCAGGACCGCTAACTAAAACCTCTTCTTATCTGTGGCAAGAAGTGATAAGACATCAGGCTTTAACAAACATCTGCATGTTTGGATCAGATTTGATGAAAATCTCAATACTTTAGAATGACCCTTAAACAAACAGTATGATAGCCAAAGAAGAAAGAGTAAATCTGAGCTCCTACATACATCCATGTAAACAGAGAACAGGCAGATTCCATATTTACCTCCATGTGTTGTAGAAGAGGAGGGGGATATTAAGGCCCACAGTCAGCCACTCCTGGGCACACAGGAACATTATGCAGAACAGCCCATGGATGGAGTATTCTGGCAGCACCAACTATAGGGCAGGAAATAAGAAAACATTACATTTATCAGTGGCTGTTTCAGGTGCTTCCCTTTTTTTCTTCTTCAAACCAACACCAGTACAGAAGCCAGTTCATGATGTAGCAGCGAATGTTCAATTCACAGTTGTCCCAGATTCTGAAAAGACTTGGTGTTCACAGTAACAGCCGGGTTTTTGTTTCATGACTGAAAGACTGAGGATCACACTCTTAACAACTGGACCTACTGCTGGACTAAAGCAAACTGAGCGCATCAAGCTCTTGTTGAAACTCTTCAGAGGGCAAGTGTTTAACGCAGTGGTCTCAAACTGCATTCCTCGAGGGCCAGAGTCCTGCAGCTTGTAGATTCCTCTCTGCTTCAACACACCTGGCTCCAATATTAACCCATTAGCAGAGCTCTGTGGAGCTTGACTGCATGCTAGCGAGGCAGTTTCACCATGTAATTCAAGTGTGTAGGACAAGGGACACGTCTAAAAGTTGCAGGACTCTGGCCCTCGAGGTCTGCAGTTTGAAACCACTGGTTTAAAGGAACAAACACACCAGTAGGTGGCAGTATTAGAAGATATTCTCAGATTCCAGACAGGTTATATTTTTGTTTTAAGATGTAATTTAAAATACGTTAAGTTGAACCCACAAGTGAATATGTTTAGATATTAGTGTTGACTATATTCTTTGTTATACTCGTATTGAGTTTGGAGCATTGATTAGAGATTCTGAGTTTGTTTGTTGGTTTTAGAATGATGTTTAATGTTGGCTGTAATAGTAATATTTTCTTTTTGATATTTTTTTGCATCTATTTTTTTTTACATGTCTCTGTGTATCAGGCACACCATATAGAGAAGCTGGTTGCCTCCATGTGCCAGGGCTGATTTGCTCTACAGGATATTGCAATATGGTATCATAACTGTATGACTGACGTTATTAAATCCAGACTGCATCCAGCATCAGAGTAAAGAGTAGGCAGGCCACATTACTGTAATAGTAACCTGTGTTTGTATGACCTTTAACGATTTGGATTATTTGTGTATTACTTCTATCTTTACAAAGAGCAGTGTAATGTTTGGGATGGGCCTTGCAAATAAACATTAAGAATGTATGATGAATAAGTTTATTATGTGGAAAATATGTCATTCACAAATGTTGGCTGTCAGCAACACGAATTCAAAGTAAGGTCAGTGATCAATTCACACTAACCAAGTGGGTCCAGACTAGACGTGCTTGTTTGACTGTGACTGATGTCGGGTCCGTTCCTCCTCCACACCAGTTTTCACTGCATCTCACACTAACAGATTTTTTGGCCGGCTTTCCCTGCAGACTGACCACAACTTTTTCATTATTAGTAGTATTTTTTACATTTTCACCAGCAAGTCCCTTGAGATAAAATGTCTTTTCTAGACCTGGCCAGGTCTAGAGCAGACTTATGCAGACCTTTCCAAAGCTGTGTGTCACCAGCTTTAGTTGCAGGGGGTGGGGGAGGTTGGGTTGAAGTCAACCCACCTATATTGGTCACTCACCCTAACCCACTATGAAAGGGAACTTCTCCCTCTGTCTAACCTGTCCTATGCAAACTTTACCAGTTGTGTCCAGTCCTGTATTAGCATAATTATTCAGTTTGTTCTTCAGCTCATGATTGGTTGGCAATTTTACATTTAGTTTTAAATCAGCTTGTTAAGGTGACAGTGAATAAGAGTGCATGTCAGAATTTGGGATTGTGTGTCTGTGTGATATTTCTCTCCGTGATGGCGCTGCTCCCACACACCTGCTCTGCATCAACCCTCTTCAACGGCTGGATGAGAGGAGCTTTATCCTCTGTTGGTTTTCCTAGTTGTATCTTTTGACCATAGCCTTATGCTAAATCCTCTGCTCTTTCTGTGAAGGTACTTCCTCACATGTTCCTGGAAACCTCCAATAACCTTCTGGCTCATTCCACTACGGCCAGCAACCTTAAGGTTCCTCTTTCCTTTCACATCATCGAACCAACCTGTCCACCCTTCAACGTTAATCTAATTTCCACCTCCCAAGTCAGCTCCAGCTTTGTCAGATCATCCGTAACACAACCCAAACACCCCGGACTCTGCTCACTCCTCCCTGGCATTCACCAACATCTCCAACTCTAAGCTTCTCTATTGCATCTTCAGTCATCTTCCTCATTTCCCCAGACTTACCTCCTACCCTCTCCCTGCAATCACAGTTCCTGAGCTCCAGACCCCACCTCCCATTCATCATTCACACATTCTTTGTTATAAAACCTTTTGAATCTTTATTCTTATCTCCTGAAAATGTCTTGCACATAGTTGAGAAGTATAGTTAAAACCATGAAAGAGAACGCCACAACAGAAAATAACCCTGACAAAGGTTAAGCATATTCACAACATATAGGTCCTTATTTATTTTTAACAATTTGCAAAGTAAGATCAAATGATTTCAAACATGTTTTACCTAATCCATCATGTTCCTTTCATCAGTTTGTTTTAGATTTTACATAGGAAATCACCAAAACCCACAATAACCAATCATAAGCATCCACACAAACAGACCAGGGTGTGCTTGACCTAAATACAACTTTATTAAATATTAAGGTGTGGTGAAGGGTTTAATTACTTGTTTTTAACATGACAGTCCTTTTCTATTTACTCAGTGGTTTTCCTTACTTAAACACTAAATGCTGTTAGATAGATGGAGACAGTCATCTTTTAAGTTGTACATACTGAACAAGTACTAGTGAAAAGGTTCAACTTTATAGCCTGTCTTGAACCTCACATGAGAGTATGTGGATAAGGTTGCTTGCCTTGCAACCCCTCCTGAACACATAAGCAATGTCCACTGAACCTTTTTTTTTTTATTTTTTTACCAAAGTAGTTCATGTAATTCACATAGAAAGCCACTTCAGTGCTCATTTTTATTTAACAGCACATGAGGCAACACATTGTGTTCGCCTGGCCTTGAACATTAGAGTACACTCCTGTAAAGAGGCTGGGGTTCAGATGCATTATTCAGATGGCTGCATGTTCCCTAATAACACACAACACATTTTAAACTGAACACCTCTTCAAGTGCATGAGGGCAGAAAACCGCTGTCTTCATGAAAACTAAATATGCCTGTTTACCTTCACGTGTACAGTCGGTGCTGTGAAAAAGGATTTACCCACCTACAGATTTCCTCTGGTTTTGCTTTTATGTAATGCTTAAATACTTCAGATCATCAACCAACTCGCCACTACCAGGCCTGATTACTGCCTGATTACCTGTAGTACCTGTCTGACAACACGAAGTATGATAAATGATCTCAAAAAGCAAAGCAAAATGCAATGGTGTGAGCCTGGAAAAGGTTACAAAGCTGTTAACTACAAATGGAGAAAACATGGAAGTGTGATTAACTTTCCCAGTATTACTGCTTTGCAGCTGCTTTGCAGCTTCAGGACTTGGACGACTTGCTGTAACAGATGGAACCATGAATCCAAAAGCAGGAAGCAGACTATAGCACAAGGCTTTCTGGGTAAATACAACCAAAACAAACGCGTGTGTCTAGCGCTAGCGGTTCTCTTTCCCTCTACAACAGCGCGGAGTGTAAGAAAACCGCAGCAGCTGAAAATGGAACAAATGTTGCAGCTTTGGTCCCTAACTGAACAGAGTCTACTGGACTATCAGGTGGGAAAACAGCCTAAATAGAGTTTTTGGAGTGGCCTAATCAAAGTCCAGATTTAAATCCAGTTTAGATGCTGTGGAATGGTGTTAAACAGACCAGTCATGTTCAAAAACTCTCTCATGTAACAGCATTTAAAGAAATGTGTAAAGCAGAGTGGGCCAAAACTCCTCGACAGAGATATAATTAAATCATTGCCAGTTACCTGACAGCAGTTGTTGGTGCCTTGGGTGGCACAACTAGCCACTGGCTTTAGAAGGCAGATTTTTTTTCACATAGGGCCAGGTTGGTTTGGATAGTTATTTGGGTGAATAAATGAAATAATCTTTTTAAAACTCCATTTTGCCATATCAGGTTATCTTTGTCAGATAATAGTATTTGGTTGATGATCTGAAACATTCAAGAGAGACAAAAAAGTAAAAACAAAGGAAATCTGTAAGGGGGCTCGAGCATGCAGCACTTCCACAAACTGTCTCTTTCATTTAATTGTTATGAAAGCACAAGTGATTACACTGAGGTTAGCAAGCACTGTTTTGTTCAAATCCCTCCTTCATGGTGTGTGACAGTCACTCTGATGAAGGTAAAAGCAGGTCTCATCAAGTCAACAGGCACAAAGAATGAAATGAAAGCTTTGAGGCTGACTTAAGTATGTGAAAACAGCTGAGAGTCCCTGAACAGAAAGAAACACGACTCAAAAGAATGGAAGGGGAAGTGAGAGAGGAATCATGCCAGTGATAACCATGTCCTTAAAAGGAAAGCTTCCATTTAACTAGAACTTAAAGGGTCACAACTGGGGTCTCTCATGGGATCCTGGCAGGTAGAAAGAATACAAAAAACATATACCAACAGTTGTTTTCCTCATGGAGAAGCTCCCTCCTGAGGGTCTAGTTGAAGAAGCTGAGAGTTCTACAACTGAGTCTACTGCAGGTGAGACATCAGAATGTCTCAAAAATAAAATCTGAACTTCCCCTTTAGCAAAGATGCGTCCAAAGATTTTAAGCAACATACTTTTCGTCATCATGAATAAAGTCAAAGAAAGTCATTAGTGCTGCTTCCATAAGATTTAAGAGTCAGGGATGAAAGACATCAGCAAAGACCTGAGACATGCAACTTTTCCTGCCCATCAATTTAGGAAGGGTAATAATTCCCAACAATTTTAAGTCTGTCATTCTACAGTTTGGAAGAATGTTACCAAGTGGAAAATGTTAAGGACACTGTCGTTACCAATCCAGACACAAACGTCCCAGAAAATTCACTCAGAGTTCAGACTCTGCAATGCTTAGAGAAACAGTAAAACCCCTAACAGCTATTTCCCAGTGTCTGCAGGGCTCAGACAGCTTGTTAAATGGCAACGTTTACAGCAAAAACCAAACAAGTATGACTCGTTCGGAAGGCTTCTCAGGGAATCCTCCAGTCTCTAAAAACAATCTGCCAGCAAGACCTCGGTTTGCAATGTTACATCTGTGTGAACAAGTCTTCAGGGACAAAGTCCTTCAGACAGATGAGACCAAAGAAATAATTGCACTGCACCATGCTTGGAAAACCCATCCTCCATCAACACCTTGCACAGGATGTCAAGAATGGCAGCAAAATCTGATATATTGATCAATTACTCATTATTAACACAACCTGTAGTGCTAGGACTAGGTCCGTTACATTTCTAATTTTAACTATTGTTAACCTGTGTTCCTTAGTTTCTTATTTTGATCAGATCAGCCTTGTTTCTGTTTTATATTAGTTTAGTCCTTTTTAGTCATTCTAGTTTAAATATGTTTATGTGTTTCTTGTGTCTAGTTATTCTCTGTTACTGTTAGATTCATTTTCCTTGCTCCACTGTACTCTCCCTTGCCCCCTGCTGCAGGTCTCTCTCTCTCTCTCTCTCTCTCTCTCTCTCTCTCTCTCTCTCTCTCTCTCTCTCTCTCTCTCTCTCTCTTCCTTCAGCTCTTCTTCCTCACACCTGCAAACCATTAGCCAATCAGCCCCATTCTATTGTTTCGGCATTCACACTCCCAGTTTTTAAGCTCCTTTCTTGCTCTCACTCCTCGCTGGATCCTCCTGTTATCTCCCTGTTACTTACTCGTTATTTTCCCTGTCAACCCTGCTTTATTTTTGCTTCTGGATTCCTATGTTTTTGTTCTGCTCTGGCTCCCTATGTTCCCTGTGTTTTTGTAAATTTTGTTCTTTATTTTTATTAAATTTCCCCTAATCTACTCACCACCTCTGCATCTGCATTTGGGTCCATCATCACACTACAAATCATGACACAAAGTAGTAAACCCTCCTGCAGCATAACAAAGATGGAGAAAGCTATATTAGAAGGCCACCACTGAGGCTAGAGATGACAGGTTCCATTAAGCTTGTGATCATTGTTAAGTATCAAGCATGTCTTATTGTATAGTGGGTACAAGGTGAGAGTGTTAGTGTTCCATAATCCTGGTAACTTGAACAGCTACCATCAAAGTGAAATGTAAATATGTCAGTTTGTTAAAGGCATTGTGTGTTAGGTCAAATTTAAAACCTCAGATGGAGCTTGTTTAAGTTTCATCAATTTACAGATATGGAGTTCATATTTTCATTGACCAATCTTATTCTCAAGCAAAACATTCAAGACAGTTGTCAGCCAGGTTCCCTCCAGGGACATGTGTCTTGAGATAACGTATGGTTAAATAAATTGAATTGAACTAAAACCATCCAGCCATCCAGTATGGGGGTGGAGGCTGGTGCCTACCTCCTACGGTCATCAGGCAAGTAGTGGGGCTCACCCTGGTTAGGTTAAATACAAAATGCTATTTTAAATCACTTATTAAGCGAAAACAATATCTATACCATCCTAACCCTATGCATTAAGCATTCAGTTTTTATGCTCCTCTAATCTGGAACAAACTTCCAGAAAACTGCACGTATGCTGAAACACTGAGTTCCTTTAAGGCTAAACCCCCACCTGTTTAGAGCTGCCTTTGATTAATAATAACTGGAACTTTTTTTTGCTTCTTTATTGTATTATGTCTTTATCATGTAAAACAGGGTCCCCAACCCCAGGGCCTCGGACCGATATCAGTCCTTGGGTCATTTGGTACCAGGCTGCACAAAAAGAATAATTAACTTACAGTATTTCCATTGCATATATTGTCAGAGTCTGAACGACATTTATTTTGAAAAATGATCTGACTCTCTCCGCTACATCCATCTATGACTCACTTTTGACGCATGTCAAGATGCTGGTCTAGGTCATGTAATACGTTACTGCTAAATACAAACCCACAAGCTTGCAAAATGAGTAAAAAAACAAAAGTATAAACAGAGGTATATTTGACATGTTTCCAACATTAGCAGAGCTTCTGAAAGAGACTGAGCCTGGGCCTTCATTTTCCTATCTGGTGTATGATCACCTGTCTTCGCTTTTAAAACAGTTAGAGCTCTATTTCCCAACCACAAAAGACCCACAAACTGCCAAGGAATGGATTCACGACCCATTTGTCAACAACCCAGGTAAATCCAGGATTTCTGTGCAAGAGGAAGATCAGCTGCTGGAGATTGCAAATAACTGTGGCCTTAAAACTATGTTCAAGACAACAAGTCTGCCGGTGTTCTGGATTAAAGCCACAGGAAAAAACCTTGAGATCACCACAAGAGCACTGAAAACCCTGTTGCTATTTCTGATATCCTATTTGCATGAAGCTGGATTTGGTGCAATGACAGCAACCAAAACAAAATTATGAAGCAGACTGGACATTAGCAAGAGACTTCAGGTCTCATTGTCTCCCATTAGCCCTAGATGGGACCGTCTCGTTGCTGAGAAACAGGCACAGGGGTCCCACTGATTCAGCGTTATGGTAAGTTGTATTTTTTGTGCACTTTGTTTTTGTGGTTTATCTTATTTTAAAGGGCATGTTTAAACGTTGCCATAATGACCAGCGAGCATTAGGGGGAAGAGAGGATGTTACTCATGTTATGTTGATGACACAATGTTACGAGGATGTGTCAAAAAAGGTGAGATCAGCCCAGTAAGCCCAGAAGGAGTAGGTAAGAGAGACTGAACTGTGGGGCCTGCAGAAACGAGTTGAAATGTTGTTTTGAACCAGCTGTGCATCAAAATACATCAAATGATGCCTTTAACAAAGGAATTGAAAGTGAAAAAGGTCAGAGAATGAAAAGAAAGATATATTTTATTTACTCTATAATGCAATAATCTAAGAAAGGTTACATTTAATGTTTTTCGTGACATTTTAATCATATACTCCTGTGTGTCAGTGTTAATTTTAAGAGAAACATTTTTAATCGTGTAATCTAATGTTGAGGTAGAAGAAACGCATTATAGCCTCTGATGCATCCTGATCAGGTGAAGGAAGAAGTGGTTTATGGCTGCAGTGTGATTCTTCCATCCATCCATTATCTATCACTTTTATCCTTGCAGGGTTGCCAAGGGGGCTGGTGCCTACCTCCAGCAGTCATTGGGCGACAGGCGGGGTAGACCCTGAACAGGTCGCCAGTCCATTGCAGGGCAGTGTGATTCTTATATACACTAATAACAGAATAATCAACTTAATGGATGATTGTGATTTGATACTGTGTGTATTAAAAATCAGATTTAGTAGGGTTAGTAAAAATAGCGCTGAAGAAAGGCATTGGGAGAGAGAAAAAGGTGCCATGGCTGATAAAAAGAAATGCAGAAGTGTAGGTGTTTTCCAGCTCAGGGAGTTGGCTGGAATTGCAAAATAATGGTCCAAAACCACGTAAGGTGCAAATTGGGGAAGTCACGTACCAGCCGTTGTATGCAGAGAATAAAAGAATGGAGCGGAGAATTTTCGGGGCCAGTTCCCTTGCAGAGACTTCAAGTCAAGATTGGGTGTAAAGATCGTGTTGGATTTTTATTTGCTGGATTTTTGAGAGAAGAAGAAGCCTCAGACTGACTGAAGATTTTCGCCTGAGTGAGGGGACGGCCTTTAGCCCAGAAGTCTGTGGTTTTGAATCTGAAATC
Source organism: Anableps anableps (assembly GCA_014839685.1). Taxonomy (NCBI): domain Eukaryota; kingdom Metazoa; phylum Chordata; class Actinopteri; order Cyprinodontiformes; family Anablepidae; genus Anableps; species Anableps anableps. The sequence continues at coordinate 4,349,621 of CM026086.1, forward strand.
CGCTCTCAAAATCTGATCCACGATAGGATTCTCTCCTTTTTGTTGGTGACAAGATCTTTTTTGGGTTCCAGCTGAGTTCCAGTTCAAAGATTGAGCCAAAGTTCTGATCTGCCATGCAGGAGGGATTTTCCTATGAGATTTCAGCTATCCTCTTTCTCTGTCCCAGAGCTAAAAGTAGCATAGAAAAAAAATTTTTTCCTATGCTGCTGAGATGATCACTGTGTGCTGTTCCTGCTGGCTTTGCAATTAAAGAGCAGTTGAAAATCTTATTGGATCTTGTGGAAAATCATTTATTGAGATAGTCACTTTTAAGGTTTCTTGCTGGTTGTAAAAAGTTTGGCTGCTTGGGTTCAACAGAATTTCTGAAAAGGTTTTTGATTGGTTGTTCTGATGAAGAAGTTTAGATGGAAAAACAGAATCCTTGAAGTTTATTAGCCCAGACTTCTAAAACTAATTCAGCCGGTATTCCAAGTGCGAGTTGTGAAAATAAGGGAGAAGCTGCCGTTAACGGGTGTGGCTGAGGATGCTCGGTGGCTGCGGCTGCTCAGTCAGGTGGGTACCTTAAAGGAAGGAGGGTTTGACTTTCGGAAAGGAGGCAGTTAGTAGGCTGAACGAATTCTTCCTAAAATCCAGCTTAAACAGACTTCCTGTTGCCCTGCTTGGGAAGGCAAGTAGTTCGGAACCTTTGAACGGAGAGCTGGTTCAGACTACTTTGCGTTAGTGAGGTTAGTCTGACAACAACGGACATGGAATCCCTGGGTGGGCTCCAAGATGAGATGGAGCTCTAAATTAGGGCGTGCAGCAGGGAAACTTTGCCTGAGCGCTCAAGAGAGAAGGTGTGCAGCAGAAAAGAGACCTGCTCGCACACCAGAGAACGATCTGAAGATTAGTAAGGTCGTTGGCGACTGATAGAGCCATCAGCCACCAACCTTGCAGTAACCACATAGGGTGATTGTGGTGCAGCACCCAGAGGAGGTAAAGAAGAATGTCAGCTTTTAAAGAAAGAATTAAGCAAGTTGTAAACACAAAAGATGAAGAAGGAAGTGAGCATGGAACTGCTACTACTGGTTTAGGAATTGGGTCAGAGGATGAAGAGAGAATAACATTGATAGTGATAAGCTCAAGTGAGACTGATGGTGAAGAGGATGTAGAATCAGGCAGTGAAAAAGAGACCAAAAAGGAAGCACAGGAAAAAGGAAGGGGGGATGAAGACAAGTGCTTCCACTTCACCTTCTAAAAGACAAGATTATAACAGCTGGAAACCAGAAGAGAAGAACCTAATTCCTTGGTTTGAGAGTGAGGCTAAAAAGGTAAAAGCAGGAACGTCAAAGGGAACAGAGCCCAGAGGAAAGAAAAAAAGAGAAGCTCAAACACTGAATGACACAGGAGGAGGTAACTAGTAAACTTGGGTCATTGCCAAGTGATGCCCGTTGATTGTGGCTCCAGAATGGATCTCGGTTATACTGTCGAACCAGAACACCCTTGGAAATAGATGGTGATGAGTTGTTGGTATTCATAAATGATAACTTGCGGGTTCATAATTCAAGTTTTTGAAAAGCCTTAGAGCAGGGCAGGAGTACAAAGATGAGATCAGGGAGTTGAGAAGTAAAGCTCAAGCTGAAAGAGAAGGAATGGTTCATCTGGCTAGTGGAGCTAATCTCCTCTATTATGCGGTCATACATGTTCCTATTAGAGCATACAGGAAGAACAGTGACCTCGAGGGTTATCAGAGGGAGTTGTTGGCCCTTGAGAGGGGATGAATGCCGCTGTGGAGCATGGGCTTAGGAGAATGGTGATTAGTGTGGATGGATTGAGGTCTCATGACCTACCCTGAGAAATGGCAGAGAAAATAGCTGTCACTGCGATGACCTATACTGCAAAAATAATATCACCTGATGCAGCTCTAAAAGAGTCAGTACTGGTGACTGCACCTAAACTTCATGAAGACAGGAGGAATAGGGGATTGGCCATGGCAGCAAAGTTGGACTGAGAGGCCTGAATGGTGGTTTGAGGTTGTATGAAGAGCCCCAGGATAGTCAAATTTCACCAGGAGCAAAGAGAGGGAAAATGATGTCAAAAAACAAAGAAGATTCTCAACCTTTGGGTAATGAGGCAGGGGAAGGTCGACACAGATGTCGCCTTGATAAATCTATGGTCACAAAAACAGGTACTATTAGAAACCCTGAGCCAAGGGAGACCTCATTCAGGCCCCCAGCCACAGTAGAGCCCCTAAATCAGGAGAATAAAGAGGATAAGGGGAAGCTGTTTCTCAGGGGAGGAGGAACAGCCTGAGCCTGAGGACCCAGAGACAGAGAGTGATGAGAGTGTAAGCCTAGGCTCAGTTACTGCTCAGCCTGGGTCTCTTCACGAGGAGCTAAAAGTGGGTAACGTAGGGGGGGCCAAAAAGATGTGGAAGTGTTAGATATTTATCAAGCATCAGAAAATCTTGCAAGGAACCTAGTATGGGGTCCCATACAAGCAAGCGATGGATGCTGCACACACGTGCCGGAGGCGGATCAGAGGAAGAACTATGACATCCTAGTGGTGTGGCTCAATAGGGTTGGGGAAATGGCAGAGTTGAAAGCGAAGGCTCCCATTGGGGAATGGGCTAACATTTTAATGATGTCGTCATACCCAACTCTAGTGTGAACAGTCTAGGAGACTGTGGCTGAACCATGTCTCTGGACATCCACTGGATAGCTAAGAATCAGCACAAGATCTGTATGAAAGGTTAGTGCTGGAGGAGATGGATGATGAAGATGCACAGATTCAAAGAGCCACCCTGAGGTTGCACAAAGGGAAGCACTTGGGGCTTGTTTCGCATGAATTAAAGTTAGACTGCACCCTTCAAGCCACAGACTGAGACCAAAGGCCAGGGGAAACAAGCTTGCGACTGGTCTCGAGCCCTCCATCCCTGGCATCAGTTAAGGAGGTGCTGTGTCACCTCAGTCGGGTCCAGAGAGGTCTGTCAACCAAGCGGGTAAACCTCTCCTGAAAATCTTGAACGGGCTTCTGAGGTCCTCCAGCGAGACTGCTGATGTAGCAGGGGCTTGATTTGGAGCTCATAGCTGTAGCTGTGGAGGAGTACTGTAAGGTTTCGGGAGGTCAACCACTACCCCTATGGGTTCCTTATCCACGCTGATGCACAATGGATGGGGTCATCACCTGATGGAATCAAGCACACTCCTAAGGGTCAGCTAGTGTTTGGCATGCTCGAAATAAAATGTCACAATACAGATTCAGAAATTCAGAAAGCAAATTTCACAATTCACAATTCAGAAAGCAAAGTACTACTGGAACTTACATAAGGGATTTCAGTAAACTAGCATTCAAAGGCCTGGACTGTTTACAGATTTCATGCAAATATAAGCACTGTGATAAAATGTTGAAAAAAGGGATTCAAAATTACTGTGATGCAAAACAAAATACATTGGTGATAGGGTGACATTGCCTTTGACAGACTGTTTCTTTAAATGAGACAAATTTAATCTTTTTCTAAAGTTTGGAGTCAAAAGCAAAACATGCACACATAACTAAACAGTGGAATTTAACTTGTATCATAACTATAGGGAAAGATATGATTCTAAATAATTGCCAGTGAAATCTGCAGCAGATGGTGTTGATGTCCTGCGCAGACCACAGACATAATCAAAGTCGTTTGACCACCTGAAATTTAAACATAATTCAGAAACGAAAGCAACACAAACAAACGTTTTAACGGCACAAATGGAGCACTAACCGCTCATTCTATTTGCTGGGAGTCAGTTTCACTCAGCGAGCAAAGACGATGTGAATCAGCGTTTGAAAACAGAGAGAGAATTTTGTGCCGATGAATGAAAAATCAAGAGCTTGAGTGGCAGATGAGGTGAAACACAAGAGGTTGAGGATGATGAGGTGTTGTGGCACAAGGGATTTCTGGTGAGCACACAACAAAAAATGGAAGATAAGGTAAAGAGGACATAATAAACCAAGAAAGGCTAACACTAAGCTACGAAAATTAAATAAAATGCACAAAGAACAAAATGCAAGAATAAACTGAGAAATTAAATACAAATGAACAAACCAGTATGGCAAGATCTTTTGAGAAATAAATTCAGGGGGCTGAACAGAATATGGCAACACCATAACTGAAATTAAAACACAGTAGATCATGATAGGAAAAAAATGTTTGCAAAGGGGAACAGAACAATAAACTATGAAAATATTCTTAAAGAGACGAAGTAATATGGCAAAAACTATGAAGCATGAATTACTCACAAGCACAGTTGGGTAGAGTATCCAAAAATTGTACTGAAGTCAGAATAGCACTACTTCATCATATTTTCACTCAAAAGTAAGAAGTATTCATCTAAAATGTTACTTAAGAGTAAAAAATTATTTGGTAAAAAGGGTACTTAAGTACTGACTAAATGACCAGAACATCTGATTTATTGTTTAAAAATGATGACAGCACACAGACAAGACATATAAAATTATGAACAAGTTGAAATTTCAAAGACTAAAATGAAAAAAAAAATCCATAATTACAAAATAACAAATTAAGGCAAAATAAACACTTCTAATTTTTTTCTACATTACTCAAATGAAAGTAATACAGAAGGTAATGTATATGTATGTTTGGTATGTTTGAACAGGGTAAAATTTGTACAGTGACAATATATAGTGTTTACTGTATCTTTTGGACCTTAAAATGTCAAAGCAAAAAAAAAAAAAAAAAAAAAAAAAAAAAAAGTCGAATCAGGATCAGCAGATGGAAACTAACATGAGATCAATAAAGCTGAGAGGTCTCACTTCAACACAAACAACTGTAGCTGTGTCTGAATCTGCTGCATTTTTGGTTAAAACATGTTTGTTCTTCATTTAGTGACGTTGCTTACAACAGATAGAGTATCCAGAAGTTTTACTCAAGTAAGAGTAGCGACACTTCATAGTAATATTACTCTAGTGAAAGTAAAAGTACGATGTAGTAAAACAACCCCTAAATGTAATTTTTTATTCCAAAAAGTTACTCAAGTAAACATAACTGAGCAAAAGTAATTATTAACTATGTGCTCCAAGACACTTGAGTCATGTGGATTTGATTTAGAACTGGTTTTGTTCCTTGTCATTTTTGTGCAATAAAACTTCTGATCTATAGATCAATAGACAGATGTATATAAAAATATTATGCATGTTTCTGCCCCATATTTTTATTACGTTCAAGCTGCAGTATGTAACTTTTATAAAAACCATATTTATTGAAATTGTCACTATGTTGTGACAGAATGGTATGAGACAGATAATTTGTGAAAAAAATCGAGCTCCTCTGCCTTCTCCCAGTGCGATCTAGAAACAGCCAATCAGAGCCAGGAGGCGGGTCTTAGTGCTGTCAATCACCATGTCTGTGGCGTTGCTCATCCCCCCCCTCTTCTCCTTGCTCTCTGCTACGCTGCAGCTAGCAGAGGCTAGGCTAGTTAGCATGGCCATCGATGACGGCGGATAAACAGATTTCCTGGAACGGTGAGTTGTTTCTCCGCCATTAGCACATTAAGCAGCGCGAACACAAGGGTGATTGACAGCGCTAAGCTCCTCCCCCTGGCTCTGATTGGTTGTTTTAGGTCTTCAGACGGTAATAGTAGGTCAGGGAGGAGGAGGAGGAGCTTCATCTTTTCACAGATCATCTGTCTCATAACATACTGTCATGGCATGGTGACAGTTTAACAAATACGTAAAAAAAAGTATTTCTGAAAAAGTGACATACTGCAACTTTAAGGTGAGTAGCACAGTACTTATTTTTTTTCACTTAAAGCCCTGTTTCCATGATGTAGAAACCTTATAGATGTGCGGTAATTTATGAGCAGTCAGATGGAGCTTAGAGAGGAGCCTGTCTTTGCGAGTTTAAAACTGCTTTATGAAAGTGTCTGTCTCTAGTCTTCGGAAAAAAAGCAAATAAGTTCCACAACAAATACTACTAATGAAGATTGCTCTGGGTGAGCAGACATTGTTCAGTGAAATCTTTGTGCTATGTTACACCAAATTAATCATCATTTAGATGAAAGCATTTCACACTGTGAGCACCCTGGGTTCATTTACATTTTACTGGGATGTTGCAAATTTAAAAAGATAAGACAGAGAGTGATGTATATATGCTTCAGTGCTGTATGCGTTTGCTTAAATGAGAGATTAGTTCCTTGTGAATTGGGTGGCGTTAAAATGTGCGTTGTCAAATGTTTCCTAACTTTACAATGACTGATTAAGAGTCAAGGCAGACTTTCTGCACACTTCAGATGTGCATATCAGCATATTTTGTGGAATGTACAGAGAACAGAAAGATTGGCAAAGTGGAATTCTGCAGCTATCAATGTGTAATATGGGAATCATATTTTGGAGTCTTCCTTTCTCTCATTTTATCCATCCAGTCAGTCCGGACTTCTGACATCCTTCTCTGTTCAGAGAAAATCATCTGGACTTGTTCTCTTCCTCCGCCGGCTCTTTTCCCCCTCTCATTACCCCTGTGCTGAGGCAAACCGCTCTGGACCTCTGACTGCATATCACCATCCAACATGGTAAATGAGAGCTCCTGCCCACGCTCCTTTCAGAGCCCAAGTGGAACCTGACAGTTCTGCCTCCACTCGCCCTCAACCTCTTCAGGTCCAATTAGTGAGGCCACCCACCAGGGAGCACGCTCACTCCCAGCTGAGAGAGAGGAAGCTGGGGATCTTTTTTCAATGTGACTTTTTCAGCCCGTTCCACTCAGAGGGACACGGTGTGAAGAACTCTGGGTCACAGAGCAATGGTCTGCAGCTAACGAGGGACATACATAAACACGGGGATAAAACAGACAAGGAAAAGATGTAGCTGAGCAGCTGCAACACCGCAGCACCATTCTTCATCTCCATCCCTCACGCTAATTCCTGCTCTGTCTGCAACCAGACCCAGACGGTGCAGCTCACAGAGCAGCAGCAGCAAAGTGATTTCATCAGTGGCTGCCATCTCATTCTTTGATTTGACCAACTGGTGTTCTACAAACAAGACCGTATTCTTGTTATGAAAGTCTGTTTGCTATATATGCTGCCATATCTAAAATCATTTGGAAAGAAATTAAGCACATTTTGAGATACATGTCCTGTTGTATCACTTACAATGTCATAATCCACAAGTAAAAAGAACATGATTTTGCTATAAACCAACCACAGCTAGGTCCCAGTCATTCTGACAGAGAAACCAAAAAAGAGCCAAAGAGGACCAGCCGACAGCCTCAGAAAGACTTGGAAATAGCAGGTTCAGTTTTTCCTATGAAAACAATAAGAACAATAAGTAATGCACGCAAGCACAATGGCCTCTGTGGACACTTACTGCACAAGATTCCACTTCTGAAGAAAAACCATGCAGAAGCTTGTTTAGTAGTTGGAGAATTTATTCTGGTCAGATGAGGTCAAAACTGATAAGAATTTGTAGATGAAAGGAGTTAGGAATGCCAAAATAGATCACAAACACACAGCCAAGGAAACTCTCAATTAATTTCAGATAAAAAAAAAGTAAAACTGCTTGAATGGCCTAGTACATCATCTGACTGGTGTTCAGCTATGTCAAGAACTGAGGATCAGAGTTCATTAGAAGGACCCCCTGAACCTTTAGATTACGATCCGAAAGCAGTAGGTGTTAAAGAATGTGTCAACATCACACCGGAGCAATGCCTGAGACTAGTTTTCCCCACAGGAGACATCTTAAAGTTGTCATGAAAAACAAAGGCTTTTCCACAAAGTACTGAACACATATCTGTAAATGAGTTCAGCACTCGTTCACTAGTCATGTTTCCACTCAATTGTCATGTGAATTTTGTGCAAACTTTTAAAATGTTGCAAAAAAAAGCAAATTAGGTGTGTTTCCATTGACTGGTTTGGAGCAAATCAACCAGGCTACACAGCAGGGATGGAGTCAAGACTGGTTCTTCCGAGAGTAAAACCAAGACCAAGGCTGAGGCCGAATGTTTAGAACTTTGGCAAATATTTCAGGACATCGCTTTTTGTACACCACAAAAATGCTAAAATTACAGCTAATTACTGAACCAAAACCACTTCTTGGTATTAAACTCATAGCTGTCACAATAAACTAATATTTATGTTATTAAATTCAGCCATACAGTGATACACACTCTCTTAACAGAATTAATCAGCTTACATTGCGCAATAATTGTATGATAAATTTAAAAAGCAGTGAGAGATTAGGCTGAAATACGAACATTTGTTGTATTTAAAAAAAATGTTTTTTTATATGATCATCTGAGTAAAAGAAATTCATCAGAGTATCAGATGTTAAAAAGCTTTCTGTTCCTAAAAACACATTCTGGACATATCAATAAATTATTAGATATTTTAATATTATTATCAGTCCATGCAGGCACGCAAATTGCCTCACAGGGGGAATGACAAAAGTCACGTAGCCAACAGGGATGACGCAGGGACAACAGATTGCAGGAACCAAGTGGAAATATTTTCTCTAACGCAGATTATGACCATGAAATATCGAAGGTAAGGCTGAATTGATGTTTTTTTATTTTTCCTCTTCATCGGACGCTGGTTAAGTAAGTTTTGCACATAGAGTGATGATGCTGATACCTCTGGAAAGAGCGTTTGTGCCTTAATTTAAAAAGTTGCTTGAGTAGCTAAGACAGTGTTGCACTAGTGTTGCTTTGTGTTTTTACAGGACGTCACTTTTGCCCAACGGTTGTTAGTGAGTAAATTAGGCATTTCTACTCACTTTTCCTTGTGTCTGCTGTAGATGTCTGGTAAAACTCGATGTCCCGATCACTTCTCATATCGTTATTCCTGGCGGTGGGCAAAACTTACAGGTGGCCCAGTGTTTTTGCTTTCCCCTTTACTGTCCTGTCTTAAAATTCCTCCTGTTTTTAAAAAGCAAATGTAATAATTTTCTGCGGTCAGATGCAGGTGTTTGCTCAGCAAAAGCTCGACCGCGGCATCGCATGTGAACCCGTAGACGTGCTCTGTTAAATCAAAGGACCAAGTGGCGTCTGGTTTTGGAAGCAATCACATGCAGCATGGTTTCGCGGTCATTAGCAATAATAATGTTGTATCTTTTCTGAGATGGTGGGACGCAGCTGCATCTGATCATGTTGCTTTTGTTTCATATTCAGCTTGATGTGCTTCTGCAGGTAAACATAAAAGGGAGCTAGGTTTTTGTAATTTCGACAAAAACTATAAAGTCTCGGACCGGCCTTGACCCGGTTTGTCGAATGAGACGAAGACCAAGACTGAGGCATAACAATCCAAGACCGAGACTGAGCCAAAGACCGGGGAAAAAAAGGTCGAGACCGGTCCCGAGCCCTCCAGCCCTCATTTCATCGCATGTTGACACGACGCATGGCTGGAATAAACAGGAAGTAGAGGCTGCAAACTAGCATGGAGCACACAGCTCGGACAAATGGAGCGAGGTTTTCAGGAGTGAATATAGTTACATGTTTAACTCCTCGCTGATGGCCTTGTTCCAGTACAACCCTCTGCTGGGGTGTGCTGGAACGCAACTTTCATCTGGATGTCACTTTGACAAGTACTGTCTAGATAGGGTTCAGGAGCTGGTGTGCGTCTCCATGGCAACAACATTACCTCCCACAATGCAAAAACTGCTCAGTTACCCTCAGGACTGAAAGGATCTGATGCCAGTGACCCAGTGACAGTTTAACCCATCAGAACAACGAAGGATGGAAACAAAGCACGGACAGATGAGCGTAAAACTGCCAGCCTGGCACTAAGCCCTGCCAGATATGGCGCAGGCATGCAGCTGAAAACCACAGATGCACAAGAGGATCCTTGCCAAGCAGGAAACATATGCTGCTCTCCTCCAGTCTGCTACATTCAGCCTCCTCTTCTACACCACGCTTCCCCCCGCCTAATTTGTTCAGCCCTGCTCTCTGTCTGGAGGAAGCTCTGGGTGCTCATTTCAGATGCAGAAGCTTTCCTCTCCTGCACAGCATCAAAAACACAGAGTCACGGCTGACCTGCTCAATCCCTTCACAACTTTTGTCATTTGGCCAATTTGCTCTCCATATCTCACAGCTTTTTAGTGATTTATATTTGCTAGAGGTCCAGTGGAACACTGTGGTCCAAGGGAGTGCTTCATTTCGATGTTTAAACAGATTTCCAGTGAAACAGCTATAATTAGAAGGCTTCAGTGGGGTGGCGAGCATGTTTGTCACTTTGATGTGATTTCATTAAAAACTGGCCAAACGAAAATGAATTCAACTGAAGAATTAGAAGTCAAAGAATCGTTAGAACATAAAATCTACCAGAGCTTCAAAACAGAGAGGAGTAAACTCATATTACAGAGAATTACAGATGAGCTAAGTAGCCAACAAGCAAAAAGAATTCATAAAAGTATTCATACAATTTTTTCTTAACATTTTTTCAGTCATTTTTTGCATTTCTCCGATGACCCTCTTGTTAGCACTGGTGCCAGGAAGATCCATGGGTTCAAAATTCAAACTGACACCTTTTTCTAAGGACATTTCCTGTTCTTCATGTGCAGGTCTGAGTTTTCTCCAGGTGCTCTGGTTTAAATTCTAAAATGCCATTTATTTTGTGTGAATGTATGGTGCAATAATATACTGGAATAATACACTGCCTGGCCTAAAAAAATAGAAAAGTCGCTACCAAATAAAAGGTGACACACTCTAATATTTGGTAGGACAGCCTTTAACATTGACTGGAACACATATTGGCCGTGGCATTGTTTCGATAAGATTCTGCAGCGTCTCCAGATTTATTTCCATCCAGTGTTGCATTCATTTTCACCAAGATCTTGTACTGATGATGGGAGAGTCTGACCAATCAAAAGGTTTTCAATTGGGTTCAGGTCCAAAGCCTGTGGTGACAATTTAAACCCCATGAATTCTGGCATTGTCATCTTGGAATATGGCCGTGCCATCAGGGAAGAAAACCTGGTCATTCAGCATCTTCAGGTAGTCAGCTGACCTCGTAATGTTGCTGAACCTGGACCTGACCAACTGCAGCAGCTCCAGATCTTTAGTTGGAGCAACTTTTGACTCAGTTTTAGCTTTCAGTGTTCCTGACTTCACACCTGCTGTCAGTTACCATGACACTGATAGACCCTGGTTCGAGGTTCGAGTTTCCTCACTTTAGCTAAAGTGCCAGTTTACAGAGAGTTTGCAAAGGAGCAGAAAGAGCTCCTTGTTCAAATGTATCCGTCTGGAAAAAGGTACCAAAAATTCCACTGCATTATGAATGCCTCATGGAGCAGAGTAGGCAGTAACCAGTGATTAGATAAAATAAGGGACAGCAGGGACATTATAAAAACTGGACATTTTACCAGAACCTGGTCAGGGAGGCTGCAAAGAGCCTGACAGGAAAACTGAAATAGCTGTGGGGAATTAGCATCAAGCACTGTTTCTCATCTACATGTGACAAGAGTCTATTTCTTGACTAAGCCAGACACAGTTCTTTTCTTGCAAAGAAAACGTCCTGCCAGGCTGAAATCTCCCAAACCCTTGTCGGAAAAGATGCTCTGATCTGATGAAGCCAAACTGGAACTTCAGGAACTGTCAGATGGTATTTCTGAAGAACCTTTGCAAGGCGGGGAAGGAAAATACTACCAAGTTAAAGTGGGACATGTTGACGGACTCCAACCAAATAAGGCTGAGGGTTGAAATAGACTCAAAAGTTGCTTTAACTTTAATCTTTACATACTGAACATACTCATATTGTGCAACTACTTTCAATTCGGGAAAAAACCCCTTCTGAGATGTATGTAGATGTGCCTTTCATTCAGAAACAAACTATTAAGCCACAGAGACAATATTTTGCATGACATTTGACCTATTTGAATGAAGTTCTCTAACTGATCTCAGGGCAGCTAAAAGGCAGCATTCCGATATAATATTCAGCAGTTCTCTGCAGCTGCCCTTATATCCGAGGGGCAGAAATGTCAGGATTGAAACTGGACGAGTCTTCTTTCTCCAAGTTGATGAAATTCACTGAAATCCGTGCAGACAGCTGCTGTGAGCCCTCCACCCCTCAGCTGGAGCTCTGACATGCTGACATATGCTACTTTGCCTTTAGCTGGAGTGAAATTATAAACATTGGGACTCCATATGGAGAAGAAATCTATTTATTTCAAATATTCCAGCTAATTTTAAAATTTCACATTAAAACGGTAGCTTTCATGATGAAATTTCTGATTCTACAAATTCAAATATTTGTTGTCAAACTTTTGCTTTGTTGATGTTTTGAGTGTTTTACATTAAAGATGTGTGAGGAACCTCCAGCAGAGGTTAAAAGCTTCTATCAATCATGTCAAGAACAAGCATCCATTAATAACCAATGTAAGAAACCTATTAGGGACAAGAAATTATTTTTAAAGGGCAGAATTATTTGTTTCAGAATAATAAAGTCCAGCAGTGGTGGCTCACTGCCCAGGGTGTTTCTGTGTCAGGGGCAGCATGAGCACAAAAAGCTACAACAGTTGCACCATGAACAAGTTTTTTAATACTTAAAGCCATGTTCATGCAATATGGAGGGCACTCACCTGTGTTGTGCACACTGTAAGAAAATATAGGCATACACTGGGGCTGGGTATGAAAGTTGGTATCTGGTTCACAATTCCCATTTGGCATTAAATTAAAGGCCTATTTCACTGTCTTTAGAGAAATTGGACAGTGACTCATCGGCTGTAGTTAAAAATCAAAAATACTTTTGACTCTCTTAACATTTTATAATTGTCAGACTGTGCTCTGAATGACAGAAGAGTCCAAACAGCAGCAGCCTTAACCAGGGCAGCTGCAGGGTAACAGAGCTACAGCTGGACTGAACTACAAATTCTTTAGAGCACAGCTGGGATTTCTGCAACCGATTATTGAAAACAAAACAAAATATTCTAGTTCTCAAAAAAACAATGTATCATACAGATGAGTTAATAAATTGTCCGTAGACTACGGCCTGCGCGGTCAGGTGTATACCCCCCCAAATCTACGCTGAAGAGGCCTGAAGACATCAACATTAATATTTTGAAAGATTTATTGAGTCAAAATGAAATTAAGAAAGACTCCATTACTGAAATAATGATGTCTTTGAAATTGCAAGTTTAATTGCAATTATAATGCTTCATGTAAGAAACGTCACCCTCGCAGCAGGAGGAACGTTCTGCTGAATAACTGACAGGATTTCCTTCTCTGAGCCCAGTGTGGCTCGTAGACTAAAACATGGTGATTACTGGGATCCACTGCTGAAAAGAGTCTGTGGAAACTCTCCTGGGATGTGCAAATAACTGTAATTAAGTGAAGCCCTGAGGAACATCATGACAAATGACCCAGATATTGTAGCATGTGATTTTAAATGACTAAGAAGACAATGCTAGTTAACTTTCCTAAGCAACTGCTTCAGGCCTGGAGCAGCTAAACCTCAGTCTAAGAACGTCTTGGCCCTGAATTGAAACACTGGATCTAACGGTACTATTATCTACTGTGAATATGAGTTTAATACTAATCATTGAGAGAGAACATTCACAATAAATCATAATTTATCTATATAATAATAACGTGGCTCTCTTGGCTCTTGGTTTTTTCTTCTGTCCCAGCCTTGGAAGAAGCTATTGAGCTAGAGAGCAAATTATTTCATTGTCACATACCATAATGTATGCACTCATTTTCTTTCTTCGTGATTTGAATTTAAATGTGCAATAAAGGGCATTTTTGTGTCCAAAGCAGACAACTCCTACAGAGAATATGATGAAGAGAATATGCCAGTTGTTATTAGTGACCAGTTCAACAGTAATTAGCAGTGCAAGTGTATCACAATGACAGTCCATACCAGTGCTTCTATACATTTGATGCTATTAAACGCCAAAGGAATATGTTAACAAACAGATGCTGTACAGCATTTTAATAAAATACAAACATCAGATGTGCAGATCAGTGGTTTATTATTGCAACTTTCTCTGTTATACAAGCAGCAGCCATGTTGGACTTTGGGTCTGGGGTTAATGAGAAGCCTCAGACTTTCCAACTCAAAAATCTGACTTCAAGGTAGAGATAAAAACAACTTAAACCAGGTGTTGGTTGGAATCCAGTGGTTTACAGCATAATCAGCCCTGATTCATCATAATTGGGATGTTGGAAACTCAAAAATTGGATCTTTTCTCTGATCTGTTAAACTAAGCGCCACCTAGCCTGGTTAAAACCAGCCCCTTGTTCTACGCTCTGCTTCGTCCAGAGGGTCTGGAGCCTCGGCTGTTGAGAAAAGATGGCTTCCCGGAGGAATGGACTCTGTTGAGGTTTTAAATGTTAACTATTGCTAATGTTTGGCCATGGTGTATGTAATGCGCCACCTCAATTGTGAAAGAAGCTATGCTATGAAGCTTACTGGATACTGCGTGTGCTGTAAACAACAATCCCCCACTGTGAAGAGAGAAGCTCTGACTTTAATTGCTCAATCTTTGGAAGCGAAGCCAACACAAAAACACAGACCAAATGGCTTCATTCGCTTCCTCCGCTGCAATCACTAAACTACAACCATAGACAGACTACAGTTCTAAAGCAGCGCAGAAATCAACATCATCGTTCATAACTCCTCCTTCTGTTCGCTGATTGGCCCGGTTGAAATTCTACCGGAGGAATCCAGCTCAATGGGAGAAAGCCCAGACAGAGCAGTGAAGGAAAATGAGAATCAAGTGGAATTGCATAGGAAGGCAATGGCCATGCTAAGCTCTACCAGGTCAAGCTAAAAAAGTCACGTTGGTTTTGATAGCATTAAAAAGAGACTTACTGAAAACTTAATGTTAGCTATTTTCACTATCAGAAAAGCGTTTCAAATGAAGTCAGAGGAAGCATGGATATGTAAGACTGTGTTTAAAAGGAAAATGTTTTCAACAGCACCTTAATATATGTCTGCAGTTCATTTGTGCTGTGGGAGAATGAGAGAGAGAGCAACACTGACACCAGATAACAAGAAGGATAAAGGAAGTACAGTAAAAAATAGTCTGTTTAATTCTTTTCAGTTTTCAACCTCTGTCTGCCTTTGGTAATTTCAGAGTTAAGGCGGGAATCTACATTCTCTAAGGAAAACACACAGAGAATGATGTCCGCAGTTACTAATGCTAACTATGCTAAGTGTAACAGCTTTCTCACCCAGCTCCACGACATCACCTTGGCTCCTCATAGAAATAGTTTAGGACAACTCATGGTGACTAAAAGGGGTTATTGTTGGGTCAAAACAAAAGGATTAGAAAGATGAAGTTCTAGTTTACTTCTCCATCGAGTGACTTGAATCTTCTGAGTACAAATGGAATCCATAAATAACCAAATAATGCAAATAAAATAATGGCGTTAGGGTCAACTTGTATTCATAGGAATTGTTGGCCCATCTTTTAAAACACTTCTTGAACATGACATTCACATTGGTCTTGGCTCTTCTCTGATTTATTACCAAGAGATTTATCTACTTGAAGCAAGATAGTGACTGATGATATTCTCTCATGTAAACTCTACTTTCAAAGTGAATCAGGACATTTTAGGTAACATTCATCAGTTTTTAGATCTGTTTTCTATATGGGATGCAATCTAAACCAGTTCCCTGTTTGTTTTTTAAAGTATTCTACATGTTAACTGTCATGCAAGCATCATCATTTTGATTAACATTTAATTACAATAAACTTATGTGGAACAGGGAACAGATCCTCAGTGGCCCCACAACAGTTGATGATATTTGCTCGATGATTTTGATAATTGTCATGTGTATTTGCTTGATGATTTTGATGATTTGCTGTATACTTCATTGATGTTTTTATGACGTGAAGCACTTTGAACTGCCTTGCTGCTGAAATGTGCTCTACAAATAAACTTGACTTGACTACACCAAAATGAAATATATAAAATATAAAACATATATAATACACTGCATACAGACTGCATTCCCTGTATGGTCAACACATTTGCATTTTGAACATTTTATTTATGAACAGAAGGAGTGGCACGTGGAGAGGGATGTGACCTGCATCCCGGACACGGACTCTGACAATGAGTCAGAGGGAGATCAAAGGAGAGCTGGAGAGGAAAACGCATGAAGAGAAGCTTTGTACTGAAACCTCAAATACAGCCAGAACCACAGAGGGCCCTTCCAGCTCTGCCCCTTCCTACCCTGACATTTGTGTGTTATCACATCAGACTGGGTGGAGCTGGAACATGAAGGAAGCTTCACCTTGACAGTCATAACAAAGCAGGAATGAAAGCAAGGGAGAATGAGAAAACTTGAACAAATGCTGCTTTTCCCGACATGACTCCATATCTCTAAGTGTATATGTACCAGGAAAAAAATGAGAAAAAAAATCATCTGGTAATTACATCTCAGTTTTTTCTTTAATATTCATAATTCTACCTCAGACATACTACAACAAAAACTGCATACAATATCCTAGTAGTACTTAATTGTAACAGCTTAAACTGGAATTCAGAAGCCTCGTGTGAAAACCAGGTTCACCAAACAAGTCAGTGCCTTGCAAGACGACAGCAGCCATTCCTCAGCAGCTGCAAACTTAATCAACCTCTTGTTCCTCATCCAGTAATCTCCACCCCAGCTTACAGCGAGGTGAAGTTTCAAGTCTAGTCTAGTTTATTTGTATAGCACATTTCAGCAACAAGGCAGTTCAAATCATGAAAGCATAAAAACATTACAAACACATCAAACAGTCACTGGTTGTAAAACCAATAACAAACATTACATTTTGTCAAGTGACATCATTAAAAACATCAAAACATCAAGATGTCCCTGTTATTATGGGTCAAAGGCAGCTCGAAACAGGTGGTTTTCAGCCTTATTTAAAGGAACTCAGTGTTTCAGCTGTTTTGCAGTTTTCTGGACGTTTGTTCCAGATTAGTGGAGAATAGAAGCTGAAAGCTGCTTCTTCATGCGTGGTTCTGGTTCTGGGGATGCAGATCAGACCAGAACCAGAAGACCTGAGTGGTCTGGAAGGCTGATACAACGACAACAGGTCTTTAATGTATTTTGGTGCTAAGCTGTGCA
Source organism: Anableps anableps (assembly GCA_014839685.1). NCBI lineage: Eukaryota > Metazoa > Chordata > Actinopteri > Cyprinodontiformes > Anablepidae > Anableps > Anableps anableps. The sequence continues at coordinate 4,366,645 of CM026086.1, forward strand.
GTGATTTATAAACTAGCAGAAGGATTTTAAAGTCTATTCTCTGAGCTCCAGGGAGCCAGTGGAAGGACTTTAGAACTGGGCTGATGTGCTCCATCTTCCTGGTCTTGGTGAGAACACCAGCAGCAGCGTTCTGGATCAGTTGCAGCTGTCTGGTTGACTCTTTAGGCAGACCTGTGAAGACACTGTTGCAGTGATCAATGCGACTCAAGATAAATGCATGGATGAGTTTCTCTAGATCTTGTTGAGAAGGACAACATCTCATGAATATAGACAGTCATTCGGCTATCATAATTTGATCCTAATCAAACTCACTAACATTCTTATGCTTACAAGTTGTTCCTACTTCCAACACACCAGCTTTGAGAACATGGTGTTCATTCACCACCCATTAACAGGTACCGAGATGAAAATCAAAGTTATTCACTCCACCTGTCACTGGTCATAATGTTGAGAATGATTTGTGCTCTGATCTGACCTCTGCCAGCTGGAAATAAAGGATTACTCATAACTGTCCCCAAAACACCGAGGAGTACATGGGTGTACAACTGTTGGAGCATTAGAGCGAGCTCATTCAGGTGTTAAAATGAATCACCTAACTAGAACCTGTCTGACAGCATCAAGTAAGCAGTAAACAGAAAACCCCCAAAAGCAACACAATGTGCTCCCATCTAAAGGAATTCAACAACACATTAGAAACAAAGTTAACATGAGGCAGTGGTAAACCTTCCCAGGAGTGACCGGCCAACCAAAACTATTCCAGAGGTCATCGATGACTCATCCAGGAGGTCAGAGAAGAATCCAGAACAAGACATAAAGCACTGCAGGCCTGATTTGGCTCAGTTAGTGTCATCTCTTTCAACAATAAGAAAATAACCAGGCCAAACTGGTTCCAAGGCCAGAACCGATCCTGACCAAAAAGAACACAAATGCCTGTTTCACATTGACCAAAAACATCCTGATGATCTCCAAAGATTTGGAAAATTTCGGGGACTGACACAAAAAGTGAAACATATGGAAGCTGTTTGTTAAATCTGGTGTAAAACGAAAAGGATTTCAGGAAATACATCATAGTCAAACATGGAGGTTGTAGTGTGATAATCTGGGGCTGCTTTGCTGCTTCAGGATGTGAAATACTTGCTGTAGTTAATGGAACCATGAATTCTACTCTCTACCATCCTGAAGCAGAAAGTCTGGCCATCATTTTATTTCCAATTATATAAAAACTGTGTTTTCCCAATGTGAATGACATGATATGGCTTGACCTTTAATAAGTGGCTCATGCTGGAAAACCCTCCAACATGAATGAATTACAATAATTCGGCAAAGAAGAGTGAGCCAAAATTCCTTTATGACGATATAGAAGACTTAGTATCAGTTATCATACATGAGATTTCATTTGTTATTTAACAAGAGGGGCAATTACTTTTTCATAGAGGGCCAGTTAGTTTGATTATTTTTATGCCTTAACAAAAAATCATTATTTAAGGGCTGCTTTTGGTATTAACTCAGGTTATCTTTGTCTGATAATAAAATTTGCAAAAACAGAAGAAATGTTGAAGGGATGAAATCCTTTTTGCAGCGCTGTCCCTGTTTGGAACTGACTGTATACAATTAGCTGTTAAAAGTTTGGTTAGAAAGGCCTTTCTACAGCCAGAACATATGGAGCAAGGACGAACTTCTAAGAGCAGCATCTGGATGGACAGATGGTTGGATGGAGGCACAACATCGCAGACTTAGCAGTTTATCTTTTGCAAAAACAGCTGACTGACTGGAGTCCTTTACGAACGCTTGTGTTGTCAGAAAACAAACCCAAGCAGAAGCAGCCAGGTGCAGACACATGGTGTGTGCTCAGTTGGTTTTATTTTCACTCGTGTGTGAGGACACCATGTGTCCATGACGTGCAATGCACCATGAGTGTTACATGGTCAACATTCAGTGTCCTCAAAAGGCCTCTACACACCTCCTGATGAAGACCAAGAGAACCAGTGAGACCGAGGAAGAACCTCACCTTACATGTGGCTCTGGTGACTATCACTTCATAAGCAAAGATTCATATAGTGCATACATGTTCCAATGACCAAAATGCAGCAACTATAACTTAGTATTGCTATGCTATAAATGTGTTACTCGACCCCAGAACTAGGAATTTAAATCATGCATACAGACATTAGTTGCTACAGCTCTTTTCAGGATAGTGAGACAATTATTGATTAAACAGAAACAAATGATGTACACTTGTATATGAAATGTCGTGTAAAAGTTTTTAATTCCTTGAACATTTTTTCCTAATTTGGTCATATTACAACGTCAGTGCATTTTGTTGGTTTTGTAAGCAATGGCAGCATCATGATGTGGGGATGCTTTTCATCAGAGGGAGCAAGGAATCTGATCAGTTGCTAGGAGGATGGACAGAAGACAACCGGACATCGACATTCCAGAGGGGCAATAACCCTGCAGATACAGGCACAGCTGGAATAAAACGGTTGGTTCTCAAAGTCTCTACTCAGTTTAATTGTATGTTTTAATGTTATCAAGGATTAAAATGTCCAAGTTCCAAGTTGGAAAAATAGACAGGAAGGTTTGCTGAAGTTGGAGTTCTAAATGGGAAACATGGAGGTTTCTTACCAACCTGACCTAAAGATCCAATATGGCGGCCATGCGTTTAAAACTTTGATAGTTGCTGGTATGAACATCGTGTTTTGTACATCTGGTTACATCTGGAATCTCAGTCAGTCGGCCTAAAGTACAACTTGTACCTTGGAACATGTTCCTTCTGAGTAATAATGAACAAAATGCAGAGACACACACCGGTAATAGTTGAGCATGCTAATTATTAGCATGCTCATCGACTACAACCGGACATGTGCAGGAGGTGCCGGAGGGGGCTTGAGCCTTTCAACCTTGATGCCCCAAGCCCCTTTTTTAAAAATGTTTTTCCTTCTTTTTATCTTTTTTTAACACGCGTGTCTGGAGGCCTGCCTGTGCCCCTCAGCAATAATATTTAACTAACAGTCAGATAATGACTATGAACCAATTCTCCTCCTTGACGTGCCTCTGCATCCATGTCCTCAGCTGTTCCAGACCCATGGTAGGGGCCAGGGGGGCGGAACTGGGCCCTCCAACCATCACATTATGGGCAAGAATATTTATTTCAACATAGACCTGTTTGTGAAGAAAAACGAAGATCTGATATTGAAGTTACAAAAAACCCCCAAAACATTTGCATGTATTTATTTTCCTAATTGTCCTCGCAGTAGTCTGGAAAACCCCCTCCTCGCTAACCCCTCCCCAAACACAGAAAGGGTTCGGCCGCAGAGAAAACTTCCGACTTTAACTTTCTCAGTTTGCCAGTGCTGGACTAAATGCTCGGTGCGCTGCAGGCAGGGAGAAGAACATGCGCAGCCTCAGTCGGGCCCTCCGCTCTGGGCCAGGCAGCCTGATAGAAAGACTGTCACCGCGGCGCACCTCAAGGCCCAGGTACCGCCTGTTTACAGTTCGCTCTCCGCGCCACCTTCACCTGACGTCACCACCAGGCGCGTCCTCAGCGCTGCAGACAGGATCTGGGCTGGAGCTGAGCGGCTGTGAATAGAGGTTACTGATGTAGAAGCTCAACTGCTGAGGAAAGGTTCAGCCCACAGCATCTGGAGCTCACTTCTAAAAATGTTACATTAACAGCAACGAACTGAACATATTGGACGGCAGCATAAAGCCAAACGTGCGACAATTACATAAATCAAGATGTCCAAAAACTGGTAGCTGTACATGTGAAATGTTGATAAAAGTTGAGATTCATTGTCAGACAAATTCATCTTTATTTACCCTGATAGATAGGATTTTTTTTTAAATCTAGCTTATTTGAAAGTTTATTCATTTTTTTACTTCAAGGCAATTTTTTTACTTGCCAAGGCAAGGCAGTTTATTTGTAAATGACATTTAATGTATTGTGGTGCTAAGCCATTCAGTGATTTCTAAACTAATAGAAGGATTTTAAAGTCTATCGTCTGAGCTCCAGGGAGCCAGTGGAAGGACTTTAGAACTGGGCTGATGTGCTCTATCTTCCTGGTTTTAGTGGGAACGCCAGCAGCAGCGTTCTGGATCAGCTGCAGCTGTCTGGTTGACTGTTTAGGCAGACCTGTGAAGACACTGTTGCAGTGATCAATGCGACTAAAGAAGGACAAGATCTCACGAATATAATATCTCTCCTACTTACAAATCTGAATCTCTCAGAGGAGCTAACACTACAGTAGAAAAGTTGAGTTAGCCCCTCTGATCTTGATCTTTGCAGCTGAGCTGCTGTGGAGGTTAACCAGTCACAGTAGCATTTTAGATTATTTCATAACCATCAGCGACCATCTCTCCTATGGTGTATTTATCAACGACAGTCTCAGACCAGCGCAGCCCTCCATCACTATCAGCAGCAGGAGCAGCAGCCCCCCAACAGCAACACTGCACCCATCAGGGAAAATATAGCATATATTTGCTTTGCATTGTCCCCACGTGATGACAATGGTATAGTATGATCCAACTCCATATTAGATTCTTGATTAAATGGGTTGTTGTTGTTACGTTGTTGTACGGTATTTTAAGATCTTGTTCTATGTGCCCCTTTTTAACTTTGAGCACCGGCCCTGCAAAGGCCTCTGCACGGCCCTGATGGGTTCTCATCCCAGCCTGGGGTCTTTCTGCATGGACTTTTTAAATTCTCCCCATGCATGTGGGTTTTCTACAACTAGACTAAGAAAAAAATAAGAATTATGAGAATAAAGTCACAACATTAACAGAATAAAGACACAATATTAACAGAAAAATGTCAGAAAAAAAGTCATTTTAATGAGAAAAAGAGAATCACTAGGCTCTGACGTGACCAAGCCTTCAAGTCTGTGTGATTCTTTCTTTGAAATAGCACAATTGTTTCAAAATCCTGCTACTGATAATAATTTGTTGCTGATGTGTTAAAAGGTGAGATACCAAAGTATAACTTCACAAGATGCTCAACATTTCTCGTTCTAATCTTTAATTATTTTTTTTTTGTGTAGGAGTTCTCATAAAATTACGGCCCTGACTACAACAGTAAGCTAATCTCAATAGTTTGGTTTTGAAAATGGAACATGAGGAAACTGGATTTAACATCGTTCCCAGATCCAGGTCCTGCCTTTCGAGGTGAATAGGATGCAGCATTAAGGCCACTCACATGTGCTTCAGTTTCTACTTGGAAGGTTCTCAAAACATTCCTCATTCCTTTCTGAGTATCATCTTAAACAATACAGCCTAACCACCCTTCTTACTGGCATGTTAGGCTTTTTACCTCTACATCATAGCTAATTTACTTTGTAGTAACCATGTAAACCCCGAGTTTAGATAAAGCATATCTAAGTGTTAGAGTGACCCAGTCAAAGACCAGACCCAAATCCAACTAACAAACTTTGACATTACTTGACTGAACATGAACTATTCTGTGAAGATTAACGGGGTACATTTACAGTCTCTAGATGTTTAAAGCCGGTAGAGACCAGCAGCGCTAACTTCAGCAGAGGCTGCTTCTTTAAAGTATTAAGCATTAAGTAAAGTATTTAGGACACCATGAATTATTTTCCTTCCAATTCAATATTATAAGCTACTTTGGCTTGATGTATCTCTTCCACCCATCCACTTTTCCCCCACCCACTTATCTTTATATTGTCCAGCAGCCAATGAGTGAGAGGCAGGGTACACCTTGGAAAGGTGCCAGTCTCTCACAGCGCAGTATCACAAAACATCTCATTAAAATTCATGTTAGTTTGTTGTATAACATGAAGAAATATGAAAATGTTCAAGGAGAGTAATTACTTTTGCAAGGCAGGGCAAACTTCAGTATAGATTTCAAGATTTCATATTTGAGGACGTAAGTAAAAGAAATCCCACTTTCCACAGCAAGTCCTAAAACAATTAGAGAAATACAACTCTTGATCAGTAAAATACAGAACACCAACGTTACCACGGCTATGACGTGCAGCTGTCCAATCAGCAGTGTCTCTCTGACCAGCCTCTAAATATTAGGGTCTGCAACTTACGATTATTTTAATAGGCGATGAATCGGTCAGTTATTTTTTTTCAACTGATCAATGAATCAGGCAAAAAAAGAACAAACAGAAAAAGCCGCCTGTCATTTTTTACTGATTTTTTTTTTTAAATGAGAAAGACAGTAAAGTATGAGTATGTCTTATAGTAGCCCAATGAGCAATTAAACACAACACACACACACACACACACACACACACACACACACACACACACACACACACACACACACACATATATATCACACACACAAACAACTAACTGGATATTCAATAACAAACTCAGGAAAAAAAACAACAAAACAGGCTGGGCATAAGAAACAGAATTTTACAGATATAACAAATACTATAGCAGCATTGATATCTTATAAGAAAATTAAAAGGATTTTTATGTCATAATATAAAATGTGGCATCAGATTATTTTTTATGAAAGATGTCAAACAGACATTATTTTAGTAGTATGTGTCAAATCAGAGACGTAAATAACAGTACAGTAAATAAATAAATAAAATCATCTCAACAGGCACTGTCTTCAATGAGGGGACAGGGACTTTTCAGAGTTATAACCCCCAACATCTAAACCATAGTCCTCATCATTCAGTCCATCTCCACCTCTTCCACCTCTGCTATCCTCTTCTTCGTCATCCTCCTCCTCCTCATCTTCGTCGTCGTCCTCCTCCTCCTCTTCTTCTTTATATATATATATATATATATATATATATATATATATATATATATATATATATATATATATAAAAAATTTTTCCCTTCTCACCCTCCATGGGTGGTCTTTCTCAACCTCTGAGCTCGGGTCCTCTACCAGAGGCCTGGGAGCTTGAGGGTTCTGCGTAGTATCTTGGCTGTGCCGAGAACTGCGCATTTCTGGACTGAGATGTCTGATGTTGTTCCTGGGATCTGTTTTAGCCACTGCTCCAGTTTGGGGGTGACTGCCCCGAGGGCCCCGATGACCACAGGCACCACTGTGGTCTTCACCTTCCAGGCCTTCTCCAGTTCCTCTCTGAGGCCCTGGTATTTCTCCAGTTTCTCGTGTTCCTTTTTCCTGATGTTGCAATCGCTTGGTATTGCTACATCCACCACAACGGCTTTCCTCTGTTGTTTATCCACCACCACGATGTCCGGTTGGTTCGCCATTACCATTTTGTCTGTCTGGATCTGGAAGTCCCACAGGATCTTAGCTCGGTCATTCTCCACCACCTTTGGGGGTGTGCCCCACTTTGATCTCGGGGCTTCCAGTCCATATCCTGCACAGATGTTTCTGTACACTATGCCCGCCACTTGGTTATGACGTTCCATGTATGCTTTCCCTGCCAGCATCTTGCACCCTGCTGTTATGTGTTGGACTGTCTCAGGGGCCTCCTTGCACAATCTACACCTTGGATCTTGTCTGGTGTGGTAGATCTGTGCCTCTATCGCTCTGGTGTTTAGGGCCTGTTCCTGTGCAGCCAGGATGAGTGCCTCTGTGCTGTCCTTGAGTCCAGCTTTTTCCAGCCATTGGTAGGACTTCCTGATATCAGCCACTTCAGTTATTTGTCGGTGGTACATCCCATGTAGGGGCTTATCCTCCCATGATGGTTCCTCCAGCACCTCATCCTCTGGTCCCCATTGTTTGAGACATTCGCTGAGCACATCGTCGGTTGAGGCTTTGACCTTGATGTATTTATGGATCTTGGATGTTTCATCCTGGACAGTGGCTCTCACACTCGCTAGTCCTCTGCCTCCGTCCTTACGGCTCGCGTATAGTCTCAGGATGCTGGATTTAGGGTGGAACCCTCCATGTATGGTTAGTAGTTTCCGAGTTTTAACATCCATGGTCTTTATCTCTTCCTTTGGCCATCTTATTATTCCTGCAGGGTATCTGATTACTGGCAAGGCATAGCTGTTTATCGCACGGATCTTGTTCTTGCCATTGAGCTGGTTTCTCAGGACTTGCCTTACTCGTTGGAGGTATTTGGCTGTGGCTCCTTTCCTTGTGACCTCATCGAGGCTGCCATTTGCTTGTGGTATTCCCAGGTACTTGTAACTGTCCTCAATGTCTGCTATTGTTCCCTCTGGGAGTGAGACCCCTTCTGTGTGGATGACCTTCCCTCTCTGTGTAACCATCCGACCACACTTCTCTAGTCCGAATGACATCCCAATGTCAGTGCTGTAGATCCTGGTGGTGTGGATCAGTGAGTCAATGTCTCATTTGCTCTTAGCGTACAGCTTGATGTCATCCATGTAGAGGAGGTGACTGATGGTGGCTCCGTTCTTGAGTCGGTATCCGTAGCCAGTCTTGTTCAAGGGTGGTTTTCCACATCCCCATCGAGGCTGCAATGAAGGCTCTTAGAGTCCTGTTGATGTTGTACATCTCTAAGCATTCAATGATCCAAGTGTGTGGCATTGAGTCATAGGCTTTCTTGTAATCAATCCAAGCCGTGCACAGGTTGGTGTGTCGGGTTTTGCAGTCTCGGGCGACTGTTTGGTCTACCAGGAGTTGGTGTTTGGCTCCTCTGGTATTTATGCCGATGCCCTTCTGTGCTGTACTCATGTATTTATCCATGTGCCCACTTATCTTAGCTGCTATGATGCCTGACATGAGCTTCCATGTTGTAGAGAGACAGGTTATTGGCCGATAGTTGGATGGGACCGAACCCTGTGCATTGCTGTTGTGGGTCGCCTCCCTTTCCCATATGCCTTTCCAGTACTGTTGGGTCTCCAGCCTTGGTGGGTCTGCTCTGTTGTTATTACCCTGCCATTGAGAGTACACTTTAGCTGGTTGGGTGGAGAAGAGCCGGTTAATCCTCCTGGCTTCATTTTCTCTCGTGTACCTCTTTAGGCGACTGGCCAAGGCTTGGAGCCTTTGTTTGGCAGTTTCGAGCGCTTCAGGTATGGGCATCTGGCTGTACCGCTTGGGTACTGGTCTTTTGATTGCACCTCTTTGGAGCTCTGACAATTGGCTCACTTCCCTCCTTGTTACCTTGATTTTAGCCTCTAACCATCTTTTCCATGGTGGGTATTGAATCTCATGGTTGCTCCTATAGCCGAGCATCTCAAGGATCACTGATGCTGAGTTGTACACCAGCTCATTGGTTTCCGTTATGGTGTTGGTAGGGATCGTTCTCAATGCTGCATTCACATCTTCAATGAGACTTTCTGATGGTACTTCACTCAGCCGTTGTAATTGGCATCGGGATTGCCTGGTGTTCATTCGGGCCACGATCCTACCTCTCAGGTCAGTTGCTGCCTCGTTCAGCTGTGATGGTTCGTTCATTATTGGGGCTGCTAACCCAATCTCCGGGTGGGGAGTTGAAGCTAACTCCCCTCTGACCTGGCGTCCTGGCTCCCCCTTGCCGTAGCATTTGTGTTGTACCTCGTCTATCTGAAGTTGTGACAGCATTTGCCGTTTGCGGATGTTGGAACACTGAGCTACTAGTTGTTTGGCAGTTAGTGTTGAATGGGGATGTCGACGTAACCATTCCTCCCGCATTCTTTGCATGTAACCCCTCTGACTAGGGTTACTTGAGTAGTAGCATTCCAACAGATCCAAGTTTTCACCTCTCGCCCAATTCCGTCTTGTTCCAGTAACCCATTTTTCGTGAAGGTGCCCTGGTTCCCCAGCACCTAACGCAGACCTTGTTTGGCCGGGCGACGTCTGAGCCGGCATGGCGTGTATTCCTTTGTCACTCATCATGAGGTAGGCAGTAGCGCGAAGGATCTTGCCTAAGGTCCCACACTGGATATCTGAACAAAGCGACCCAGCCTGGATTGGAACCCCGGTCTCCCGGGTGAAGGACGGGTGAGTTACCCATTGAGCTACCCAGCCGCTTTTATATATATATATATATATATATATATATATATATATATATATATATATATATATGTGTGTGTGTGTGTGTGTGTGTGTGTGTGTGTGTGTATGTATGTATGTATCAGTGACATGCCGTGAGCTTCGTGACTCCCCCAGAATCAGATGTACAAATCCAAAATCCAATATATAAGCTTATATTTCAGTTTTGACCTTAATTGATTAAAGCTTTAATTATTCTTTCATCAATCCCATACAATTCAACAATACAATAGCAGGAAAAATGAAAGTAGATTTAATACAAGGTCAAATTTGATTTTTATTTTTAGAATTTGAATGTTTTCTTTTGTCGACCTCTCTCTTTTCTGATTAAAATTGAAAATGGCGTATAATTGTACCTTTATTTTTATATGAAGTCCATGCACCTATCCTTCTCCATGAATCTCTCTGTCACTCTTTGTAAAAAACATCCTTGTGTCTCATTTTGCTTTCACTTTTAAAAATCTGGCAGTTTTAATGGGAATAATTACCATCACTAATAATCGCCAGAAGGAGAGTGACCTTGAACGGTTCTGTTCGAGAAGGAAATATACTTGGGTGTACTTGGCCTGTTGGGGCTCAGCACTGCCCTCTATCAGTGAGGCATGGTACTTTCAGCCTCACCTTGCGCATTTTCACTGCACATTTATAGCCAATCAGAAATAATTAATGTCACTCACATTCATTAAATATATTTGATCAACATAAGTAGAACGTGTAATTTCACAAGTATATTGGCGATATAAAGAGAGACAGCAATGGGCAGGTGCCAACTGCCTGCTTCATTCACAATGTGTGACACAGCGCCCCCAGAGGTGAGGCACAGCACTGCACTTCCTCACCTCTGCCTTCTTCCACACATTTGAACAGGCAATGCATAAGCGATTTTGACCATAAAAATGTTAATACCAATAAAAAAGCTGTTTTATTGAGAATTCAGGAGGAAACATGTATTTTCTCTCTTCATTGTTAGCATCTATTTTACTTCTAATGTTCCTATTTTACTTGTCAGGATTACAATTGAGGCAATGCCTCACCTGCCTCCCCTTACCACATCACTGATAGATATATGTGTGTGTCTACACAGGTGCAATAAAAATACTTAATTAAACAAAAAAATTTTAATAGAAATTAAAATTTTAGTAGAACTAATAAGTTCATTTAATCCCTGTCTAAATACAATTCATCCTGTTTCTCTCCCATACAGTGCAGCATCTTCACTCAGATTTTGGTAGCAAATTAAAACTTGAAGCTTAATCATTAAATTATTGCCTTTGTTGTGTTAGATTTGTTTATAAAGCACATTTAAACATTGCTTAAGATAAAAGATAGAAAAAAAGTAACAGACGTACTGTATGGATGTCACAAACCAGCAAACAAGCTAATAGCAGCCTCAGGCCAGCTAGGAGAGACTAACGTTACATTTCCTCACTTTGAAACGGAACAAACGTTGGAAATTGCTTACACTGCTGTTGAACTCCCTTCATCCTCATCGATCACTTCAACATGTTTCTGTTTCCATATAAAATCACTTTTGCAAAGATTGCATATAGCACATTTTTATAGCTTCGTGAAGCACTCCCACACTTTTGAGGACTTGGGTCAAACAGTTTTCTCAGCGTCGATCATTTCTAGAATTTACTTAATTTAATCTGAAAACACCGCCTCCGCTCTGCTTCTGCCTTGCTCCGTTCAGCTCCTTCTGTAACTTTGAAACTTTAATTCAGTCAGCCAGCATTGACAAAGCTCTGCTGGCAAAGAAAATGGCCCACGACATGGTGAGTGAGGCATTAATCGCATAACACAACGAATTGATAATGAAATTCGTTGCAAACAATTTTAATAGTCTGTTTTTATTGATTTTATCGATTAATTGTTGCAGCCCTAATAGGGTCCATTCAGACAACTTCCTGTCTCAGGAGTTTGTCTCAGTTGATCAGTAAGAAGCTGCTCAACTGAGTAGCTTTTCTTGATTATTTCACAGCCAATGTTTTTACATGAAACGGTACAACTACCTAAGATCTAAGAAGCACAGCCACTTCTGTGCTTCTCCCACTCACTGAAGTCAAAATGTCAAGACTGAGTAGCAGTAACCTTGGCTCTCCTGTGGGAATTTCTCTGATACTCTCATGATTAGGCTCTGTCTGACTGCTGTATGCTGCAGGCAACATACTGGTTTGTTTCATCAGTGAAAAATCAAATTCTTCATACAGACTAACTAGTGATGCTGATGATAAAATGCACTGATCAAATGATCTGGCACCCCTACCCCTACCCCGAACCCTAACCCCTACCCTGTCAGTTTGGTGCTCTGGAACATTGTGCCAACACAATGCCAAGAAGGAAAGGAATCTGCAATGAATTTCGAGCAAAAAAGTTCTGCAGTTCATTGATCTGGGGATACAATAGAATAGAATAGAAATATCCCTTATTGTCCCACAATGGGGCAATTTCTGTGCAACAGCAGCAAAGTGGCAGTGACAGGCAATAACAGCTAACAGACTCACACAAAGATAGAATCTAAAATATATATCAAACCAGAATAAAGAATAAAAATACTCAAAAGTAAAGACAAAAATTCAACATAAATACTGTGTAGTTATATATATATATATATATATATATATATATATATATATATATATATATATATATATATATATATATATATATAAAAACTCCAGTTCAGACGAACGTGCAACTAGTAGGTTAATTAGAAAATGTACAAGATGCGCATGTCTCTTTGAGCATTATAAATACAGACAATTTACAGTTAGTGAGAATAAAAAACACTGCAACAATAAGGTTGTACAGATACCAGCATGGATATAAACACTTATTGATTTTGTTGGGATGGTTATCAGACTGTTCTCAATCAATTTGAAGTTCCTCAATTCATTCATTTGGGCTTGCCTAACAGCCACAGGTCCAGGGCATCTTGAAGTCATTGAGTTCACCATGAACTTTATTCTAGTCAATGAGAGGCCATCAGTCAGCTGAAGCCACAGGTCAGGGGTGATAAGGCCATTTCTAATATATATTTGGAATCCATCCGTCCGTCCTTATCCTTATCTGAAATCAGTTCAGAAGGGTAGCAGGTCCAGAAAGGGAATTTTATAGAGCCCAGGGATGGAGTCAAGACTGGTTCTTCCAAGAGTAAGACCAAGACCAAGGCCGAGGCCGAATGTTTAGAACATCACTTTTTGTACACCACAAAAATGCTAAAATTAATGGGAAAAACAGTTAATTACTGAACCAAAACCACTTCTTGGTATTAAACTCATAGCTGTCACAATAAACTAATATTTATGTTATTAAATTCAGCCATACAGTGATACACACTCTCTTAACAGAATTAATCAGCTTACATTGCGCAATAATTGTATGATAAATTTAAAAAGCAGTGAGAGATTAGGCTGAAATACGAACATTTGTCGTATTTAAAAAAAATGTTTTTTTATATGATCATCTGAGTAAAAGAAATTCATCAGAGTATCAGATGTTAAAAAGCTTTCTGTTCCTAAAAACACATTCTGGACATATCAATAAATTATTAGATATTTTAATATTATTATCAGTCCATGCAGGCACGCAAATTGCCTCACAGGGGGAATTACAAAAGTCACGTAGCCAACAGGGATGACGCAGGGACAACAGATTGCAGGAGCCAAGTGGAAATATTTTCTCTAACGCAGATTATGACCATGAAATATCGAAGGTAAGGCTGAATTGATGTTTTATCTGAGATGGTGGGACGCAGCTGCATCTGATCATGTTCCTTTTGTTTCACATTCAGCTTGATGTGCTTCTGCAGGTAAACATAAAAAGGAGTTTTCGTAATTTTGACAAAAACTTTTGAGTCTCGAACCGGCATTGAGCTGGTTTGCCGAATGAAACCAAGACCGAGGCATAACAATCCCAGACTGAGACTGAGCCCAAGACCAGGAAAAACAGGTCAAGACCGAACCTCCATCCTTGATAAAGCCCCTCCATGGACTTCAGGTTCTCTTGCAAGGTCTCCTCCCAGTGGAAACTATCCAGTAAACCTCTACAAGGAGGCAGCCTGGATGCATTACGATAAATATAAGTGAACCGCATGTACAGACAATTTTAAGTCCGAAGAACAGCAGCTTTACTTCCAGGTCTCCCCCAAATGATGCAGCTCCTCTGCCCATCTCTGAGGCTGAGCCCAGTCACCCTACAGAGGGAGCTCAGTTCAGCCACTTGTATCAAGGATCTCATTCATTTGGTCATTGTTGATGCCCCAGGACCAAGATGAGGCTTGGAACGTTCAGAGTTTTGGTTTTAGGCTAAGTACTTTTATTTACCAGATAGACCAAAGAGGTCCTAATACATCCTTCTATCCAGCACTCCCTCCCACCATCATCCATGGACAAGAGGTCCTCTGGAAGGAGCAAAGACTGACCCCTGATTTGGTGGCAGCAGTCCGTTGGTCAGAGCTTGAAGACCACAACATTCCCAAAAAGCAGATACGGAACCCTGAGATTTCCAAACCACACACCCTGTTCTCCTGACTACATTTTGGTATTCTGTTCATGAGGAACAGCCTTGTCTCTAGTAACAAGCTTGACTTTGTGTCGGGAATATAAAAACCGCTCTTGATATACTGTTCAATGGTGAGATGAATATTTCACAAAATATTTTTAAAAACATTCCAGATGGTTTGGAATCTCCTCACAGTGTCCAAGCAAGTTCCTTCCAAACTCAGCTTCTATAGGGGCTAAAAGCCACGTAAAGACCCCCGCAGCTAAGTCTCCTAGTCTGTAGGCCTGAGTTTCCATGTTAAATGTGTATTACAGAAATATTAGGACCTTAGCACATATTTGACTGTATGCTGTGGAGAAATGGAAGCAAGTGGAGGTTTTTGACATTACTGCACAGCAACACATTTCTACAGCTGTCAAGAAGTCAACCTGATCTCGTCTGGATGTCAGATGGTGAGCAATCTGGTGGACTCCAGCTACACAGCACAAAATCTGCTACGGCTCTCCAACAATATTTCTTATTGGATTTGTTTTTTTTAGGAATTAACATCCCCAATGAACAACAAAAACACTTGCTATGCGTGTTGTAGCGAGAAAATAGCGCGGAAATTTGGGCTTTTTCTTGTACATCCTGCAGAACAATATTAATATTAATTTCCTGCCGAGTAAAACAGTGGTTTCTATTTTCTCTACAATGGAGAGCTACCCCTCCCCCCATCTCTTGTTCTCTTTCTCCATCCTCCTCTGTTGCCCCTGATTCTCTCTCTTCATTTCATTTCTCTCCCCTGAATCCCCACCCCCTCATTATCTCTCACCTCCTCCCCAATCCTTTTCTGCCATGCAGGTCCTCTTTTCCCACTAACAGCAAGCAGGATGAAGGCAGCACTGTGCTTTGCATATAAGCTCATTATTGTGAGTGACGGGAAAGTTACAGTGTTTCTGCATGAAGGATTCACAGATGAGGACTCATAAACAGTTACATCCAGTCATTTATGAACAGATAACAGTTCCTTTTGCTTAAAAATCATATTGACACTAAGATTCTTTTTCACTCTGAAATGATTATGTTTGTGTTCATGTGCATTCTTGCATTCTAAAGGAAAGCATACCTTGAAATGTAACCTGCAAATGTTTATTTGTGGTTATGCATTGCTTACTGGTGAAAAAATTAATTTAGTTGGTACATATAAAATGTTATTAGTCTTATAAAATCTGCAATCCTCAACACTCAACTGAAGTTGAAACCTAATAGAGCTGGCCAACACCAAGCAGAAATTGATTTGGGGCCCAACTTCCAATTATGCTTCACCCAACAATCCCCCATCAGCCACCTTAGTGTCAGGAAGCCAGCAAATAGTCACGTCAGTCATAAATGTCACTGAATTTTGTCTGAGTCTTATATAACAGTCTAACACAAAGTGACGCATCAGTGCAAAGAGGAAAGAAGAAAATGGTTTTCAACGTTTTTAACAAATTTTATACACATAGTGGTGTCTATCTCCAGGGTCCGCCCTGGACAGGTGGCCAGTCTTTCACAGAGACATGCAGGACAAACAACCAAGCGCGTGTGCACGCGCACACACACACACACACACACACACACACACACACACACACACACACACACACACGTTATGTTTCTCTATCTTTGCAGGGACTTTCCATTGACTTCCATTCATTTCTACAGCCTAACCCTGACCCTTACCCAAAACCTAACCCCCAGTACAAGAACAGCACTTCTCATGGGGACCAGTCTTTGGGCCCCACCAGAAGCAGTCGGTCCCCACAACAGAAGTATGTGTTAGAAAAATGGTCCTTACAATGTCAAATGGCACTGATCGCGAATGACGTTACATTCACTCATTAATATTCATAAACGACCTAGTTGTCCGGATGTTTGGACAAACAGAGTACAAACTCAGAATGGCATCATTTGAAATGCATGAAGACGACGTCCCAGGAGCTTCATTTCAGCATGCGTCAACATAGAACAACTTGAAGATTGGTTGAAATGTAAAGGAGTCAAAGGGACCGGAACAAGGGCAGTGTTGGTAGAAAGCACTTGCGAGCACACAGTTGTCTGGGCCTACCTAGCCAAGTTCCTGCTCGGGGATACGGGTGGGTAAAAATATTGATTCATCAGTGCACTGCAATTAAATTTTTTCCTATTTAATATCGATTCAGAAGAGCCTGTGAGTCACTTAGATTTCCTGTCGTACCATAGTGAGCAACACTTTCGTGAGCCACTCGCACTGTTACTATATCAGCTCGGTGTCGCATAAAAAACAGTTCGATGTGACGTCTGCTTCTCTTGAGTTTATTTTTATTATTGGCAAACAACTGTTGGAGAGCATTACATTGTACATATTACATATTAATAACCTAAATCAGCTGATCATACACAAAATCAGCTGTTCAGACGTTTCCCCCAAAGCACACTAAGCAATAGTGCCATGAGACAGCTCATGCAGTGGTCCATACAAAAACAGAAAGGTGTCTCTGAAATAAAACCTTCTGTGGTCTGACCATGCCAGATCACTTCAAAGTTTCTCCAGTTTGTCCTGATTGAGCCCTGCATTGCCTCTTGCACCACGGATCAAATGTGAGGAAGAACCCCGCTGAATCCCTATAGAATTACAACTAAAACAAAGAAAATTATTTATTTGGTTTATATTTTATAAATATAAATATATATTTATATCGATTACTGTGTTTCAAACTGCAACATGATTTATTTAACCGTCATATAAATATGCTGATCAATCCATTCTGTTTTTACAGATGCCAGCATGCAGTTACTCAAATGTTACTTCTTTCTTGGTGGGGTTGTTGAAGGGTCACAAAAAAAAAAAAAAATCAAAGGGCCCAAAGTCTTGATACTTTCATTGAGAATTTTCAAATCACTGAACAGCTTAGCACCAAAATACATTAAAGACCTGTTGTCATTATATCAGCCTTCCAGACCACTCAGGTCTTCTTTGCATCCCCAGAACTAAACATGGAGAAGCAGCTTTCAGTTTTTATGCACCACAAATCTGGAACAAACTTCCAGAAAACTGCAAAACTGCCAACACACTGAGTTCCTTTAAATCAAGGCTGAAAACCCACCTGTTTAGAGCTGATTTTGACCTGTAACTGGAACACTGACCAACATATTTGACGTGTATTATTTTTAATGATGGCAATTGACAAAATGTGATGTTTATTGCTTGTTTCATAATTGGTGATAATGATAATGATGATTTTATGATGTAAAGCACTTTGAACTGCCTTGTTGCTGAAATGTTCTATACTAACAAACTTAAAATGAAGAGAAATCCAACAAGTGGAAGAAGGTGCTCTGGTGCTCTACATGTAAAATGCTGTATGTAGCAGAAAACACCATGCCAATTGTGAAAAGTGGTGTTGGCAGAATCATGCTGTGGAGATGCTTTTCTTCAGCATATAAGGCAATCCAGGAGGACAACTTGTTGGAGACTGCAGAAGACTTGAGACTGGGGTGGAAGTCCTCCTTTTAGCAGGACATGGTTCAAATCATCTCATATTTGTGTTAGAATGACCTCGATCAGTGGTGTCCAAAGTCAGTCCCCGAGGGCCGGCATCCTGCATGCTTTAGTTCTCTCCCTGGTGGTAGTAACCACCTCCTCAGCAGATCAATGTTCTGCAGAGGCCTGCTATGGAGCCATCATTTGATCCAGGTGTGCTGAACCAGGAAGAGAAGTAAAACATGCAGGACCCTGGCCCTCGAGCACCGGCTTTGGACACCAATGATGTACATGAATACTGAGCAGTCTATGCAGATACTGGCTACATCTGCTGTTTAACATTTAATGCTTTCCTAAAACATTTCTGCTGCATGAAACAACAAGAATCACCAATCAGAACACTAGCATGGACAGCCTAATGGTAAATTTGTCACATATTGTGCAGCCCTAAGTAGATTCACTAATCCTGGTTAAAATCTCTGGCTGACGTTTTACTGATCATTATGGCAGTACTGGATGAAACCTTGCAATCTGTGGCCAAATATTGCACCTGGGTCATCATATGTGGTTGACATATGCAGTAAAATTATATTTCAGCTGCAAAGACAGTACAGACAAAACCGAACACCTGGAAACTTGAAGTCTGGGTGTTTAGAAAATCCAAAAAACAAAGCTATCATCAAGGCAATGGCTCAAAGTAGTTGCTCGACAGTTGCTTGAAGTACAATACTATCTACCCATTTAGACATTCAGCAGAAAAGAAGCAGACCTAAATGACAGAGACTGCTCATCAGGAAGGATAAAGGGTTTTTACTGCAATAAACTGCATTTTGCCTGTTTGAGTTTTAAGGTGGTCCCATGAGAGCGGCATGATTCCCCTTGTGAAAAGTCTTTCGTTCCAGGAAAGTTAAATATTTCCCTCAAGAAAGCTTTAAATAATTTAATTTCACAACTGCCAGGATAGTTTAAAAAGCAAAGGAAGCCAAGAAGGCAAATCCAAATGTGTAACAGTAAGCCTTTCCACAACGTGGCCGTTTACTTTGATCAAATTTAATAAATGAGTCAGCATAAATACATACACAGTGCACATAATGCATGTGGCTGAGCTTTAAGATTTAATAGAGAATCCCTTTAGATGACACTTAAAAGTGCCAACACCAGAGTCATTGTTTCTAACTGGCTATTGTACAGCTTCTGGCATTTAATCAAGTCATTGTTAATAAAATCATGTTTCCTCTTAGGAATAGAGGAACACATGAAGACATCTGGATTTCAGTTTATTTGGTCTATTTGCTTGTAACTTGCTTGTAAGAGAGAGAGAGAAAGAGTGAGTGAGAGGGAGATTTTAACCGACATTGAAGATAATTCTGATATTGGAAAAAAAAAAAATCCCTTTCAAAATTTTAAAAATATTTGACTGAGAACAGGTCCTTGGGGTGTCCCATTGGTGCTGTCTGGGTTGTTAGAGATACATTGTCTAACATATATATCCAGCTATGAAGCACCTCCAAAGCCCATTCTTTTTCTGTGACAGTTTAGAGAGCAGGGTGGTGATTTAATACATTATCACTGGCATCAAACACCAACTCTGTGCTATACATAGACAAATGGTGAGGACAGGAAGGAGGGAATATGGGGTATAAATACAGGGAAAAAGAGGGGTGGGATTGATCCAAAAATAAAGGAAGAAACAAGGAGTTAATGAGGAGACTGAAGTTTGCTCAGTTGCTGTGACAACCCAGTAGCTCACTGCTTCAAGCCATAGGACTGCACATCTAATGAACACAGGCACACAGAAGAAACTAAAGACAGAAGTATATCCCCTCAATCTGTTATCACTGGCATGGATGGTGCAGCCATTCCCACACAGTCCACAGAGAACACCCGTGTCTGGTCCATTTGCCTGTGTGTCTCTGCTGAAAAGTATGAAGCAGGTATGTCAACATAAAGAGGCGCAACCAAAGCTTTTAACTAAAGACCTCTGTGATGTGACTGTGCCAGCTGGAGATAAATTAATGATTTAACGATGGGCAGTGAAGATCCAGAAGAAGGGATGAAAAAACACCTTCAAAATTCAGCAGATATTCAAATGCAGCTCAAACATGTGGACTGGCAGTCTCAGTGTGCAGCACTGTAAAAATACTGCTGTGGAGTAAGCAGAGTTTAGTAACTGTGTGATGATGACCACGCATGATGTGCCTTGGATCTGCTTTTTTAGACCTGCAAGTTTTTAGTGAGTAAAAGACATGTCATCCATCTGATGATAAACCATTAAACACCATGAGTATTTACATCCTGTCAGTCGATACAAGCCTGCTTTAAAGCTTATTCTGAGGGACACGTTGCTGGTTCAGTTGAGCTACTTTATGAATAGACTTCAGAAAGCCTAACTATAGTTAGCAGCCTGATAATGTAAACCTCTGTTTTGCTCAGGCTGTGCAGTACTGTTTGTGTGACTGATTTAATCATATGGGTGGAACAAGGAAAATTTCAGGAACCAAAAATGCACTATGACCCTTACAAGTGAACTTAACATGACCTTCTGTAAACTTTTGAATACACATCTCCAACTGTTCAATGTTTCAGTACTTTTTGCACAACTTGCTGTTCTCTATCAAGGTGCCTCACAACAAAATTCACAACAGATGTTTGATCCTTCAGTTGACCAATAAATTTCCTGATTCACATCAGAGAGACTGGAAGAGTCATAATGTGGCAAGATGGCAAGTTCTAGCTTTCTTAGGGTTAAAAAGGTGTACCTCAAGGCTCTGTTTTAGGGCCAATTTTACTTACAATTTACATTGATGTGTTGTGTGGTAATTTGCAAAACTCCTCCTACCACTTTTATGCAGATGATTGTGTAATTTACTGTTGTTGAAATTCAATTGTGCTGGCATCTAAATTTTTACAGGTTGCTTTTGAAGCAGTGCAGATTCATCTTGAGCAACTAAAACTGGTTTTAAATGCTGATAAATCTAAAATAATGATTTTTTCCGATGTATCTGTTCCATTGGAGAATACCCCTCTTATAAGAACTGCCCAAGATAAAGTTCTCAAGAGAGTCACCAGTTGCAAGTATCTGGGCTTAATTATGGATGAGGAGCTTCTTTTTTTCAAACTTTATGTGAAACATCTAATTTCCAAATTAAGGGTGAAGCTTGGGTTCTACGGCAGAAACAAACCATGTTTCTCCCCCAAAGCTTGGAAGCATTTGATCACAGCTATTTTTTCGCCTGTATTTGATTATGGTGATGTCATTTATATGTTCTCTGCATCAGGTGATATACACACTAGATGACTCTGATGTACAAGTCTCTTATTGACCTGCTTCCTAATTATTTATGCATTATCGTTTGGAGAACAGATGGCAGTTTTGCCTTATGCTCTAAGAACAGCTTGCATCTCCATGTTCCTCGTGTGCGAACAGAAAAGGGAAAGAAAGCTTTCAATTTTTCTGCCCCCTCTGCTTGGAACGCCTTGTAAGCTGAACTACAACTGTCAGAACTAGTTTCACTGAACGTTTTTTGAAAAATTTTTAAAAACCGTCAACAGATATCTTGTCAACAGTGCGTGTGTTTCAAGTCTCAAATTGCCACTGTTTTTTGAATTAGTATTGTCAGAACTATTGCCCTTCATTGGCAAATTATTTGCATTTATATATTTCTAATGTCTATTTTGTTATCTCTGTTTAGCTGTCCTGTCTATCATGATGTGTGCCTTTCTTGACCAGGTCACCCTTGTGAAAGCGGTCTTGATCTGAATGGCTTTTATATCTGGTTAAATAAAGGGTTACTAATAAACAAATAAATAAAGCAGAAAGGCATAGAGGTGGACGCCTTTTGGCCACATCCCACACTGATGACCGCTTCATTGTGAACAGTGGCCTACAGAACCAGATGATGAATGCCACTCACCTCCTGACTCATTTAAGGGAGGTGAGAGGCACCCAAGTGTCATGTCCGACCATCCAAACCGCTTACATCAGCATGGTCTGTGTGCTAGATGACCTGTAAGGTACCTAACAACACCACCAGGCACAGGTGTCATTGTCTTGCATGGGCCAGTGAGTCTTTTACAAGTGTTGGACAAGGAACCAGTGGGCCTCAGTGCTGTTCTCTAATGAAAGTCCAATCACATTGAGCAGAGATGATGGCTGTCAACGATGTTGGAGACGTGAAGGTGAGCACTATGCATCAGCTGGTGGGCAGGTGTGTTTAATCAATACAAAACTGCCCTACACTTTGTGGATGGTACAGTGATAAGTCCATTCTGCCTGAACAACATCATTAATGCAGTCATTGTGCCCCTGCATGAATAACACAGGCGTAAATTCGTAATCATGGATGAGAATTCTCCAGCTCATTGAGGTCACATCATTAAGATAAGGCTGTTGGAGTCTGGGCTACCTCAAATGGAGTGGCCTGCCCTGCACTTTCTCCAGACCTTAATCCCATATAAAACCAATGGGATCAGATGAGTTGCCATGTAGAGGCTCCTAACTCTGTACCCCAGAACCGAAATGACCTGAGGGCTGCCCTCCAAGAAGAGTAGGATACCATGTCTCAGCAGACAATAAATCGACTTGTGCACAGCATGAGACGTTGTTGTCAAGCTGTAATTGATGTTCAAGGACAGCTGACATGTCACTGAGACATTGACGTTTTTTGCTGTGGCATACCCACCAGTGTGGTTGGCTTTTCTTTGAATATACTGTTCGAAATAAGCAAATCACCATGGGATGCTTCTACTTTCAGGACATAATATCATTGTAGGGTAAACTTTTTACTTTTTCCATAAATTTCACCTAGAAGCCAAATATCCCTAAGTTTTTGTGAGTAGTGTATTAGCAGCAGACAATAAACAAGCCTTTTAAACAAACAGCATCCATATTGGATTTTGAGGTCAGGGTTAGTAAGGGACTCTGAGTTTTTCCAAGTTCAAAATTCCAGCTTAACTGGCGCTGCAGCTGAGTTTTCTGACTTGGAAATATCACTTTATTAAATGCACCAAATATCCATCTCATCACAATAAAGCTTGATGATCATTATAAACTTGTTGGGAGAAAAAAAAACTAAATACATTACAAATGAATACATGTCAAAGTTCTTTTATATTTTACCATTTGTAATATCTGCCTAATTACGAGACTCCAACATGGTGCAGCTGACCACACCTACAAAACCATTCATACCCTTGGAACTTCTTCACATCCCATCAAATTACAACCACAGACTTCAGTGTATTTTATTGGCGTTTTCTATGATAGACCAAAACATGATTTAGAATTTCTCTCTACTGTCACCTTGTGCTTCCTCAAAATGAAGCAGGGCAGTGATCTCACAATCCGATGCTCTGGTTTGATGATCTGCTGGTTTTCTTAGACTACCATGTGTTTACTGGCCTATCTAATTCTTTAGTAGCTGAATGAACATTTTAGCTTGGTGAAATTGGACTTAGAAATATAACCCTAACTGTGACAAACAGTCACAAAAGCATCCCCACATGTAGCTGCCACCACCATGTTTCAAAGTGGAGAACGCATGTTTAGGATGATTTAAAGCCATTTGCATGTGAGCCACAAAGTTCACAAACTGCCAAATTTGAGTTGAATTTGCAACTAGTTTTAGTTCTTTCAACAGATTCTCCAACCTGAGCTACAGTTCACTGCAGCTCCTCTAGAGTTTCCATGAGTCTTTTGGCTAATTCTTTAATAATGATCTCCTTCTTCCGTCACAAAATCCCAATAAAATCCACTGAGATTTTTGGCTGTAATGTGACAGAATGTAAAATTAACATTATATCTAATTTATTTGTATTGCACATTTCAGCAACAACACACTTCAAAGTGCTTCACATCATAATATCATGCAGTCACCAACTATGAAACAGCTGTAAACATTTCATTTTGTCAAATGCCATAATCAAAATCATCAAGCAAATACACACCAAATATATTCATCAAAATTCCACTTCCTACTCATCAAAAGCAGCTCTAAACAGGTGGGTTTTAGCCTTGATTTAAAGGAACTCAGTGTTTCGGCTGTTTTGCAGTTTTCTGGACGTTTGTTCCAAATTAGAGGAGCATAGAAGCTGAAAGCTGCTTCTCCATCCTTGGTTCTGGTTCTGGGGATGCAGAGCAGACCAGAACCAGAAGACCTGAGTGGTCTGGAAGGTTGATACAATAACAACAGGTCTTTAATGTATTTTAGTGCTAAGCTGTTCAGTGATTTGTAAACTAACAGGAGTATTTTAAAGTCTATTCTCTGAGCTCCAGGGAGCCAGTGGAAGGACTAGAACTGGGGTGATGTGCTCTATAGCAATATATAATGCAGACTGTATAAACTGGTAAAGCCCAACTTTGAGCTGCCTCTGGATTTGATGTTATCTTGGATGATTTTTCTTGCAAATCTAAAGATGCTCTGATTTTTTTCCACACCAAACAAACTGCAATGGCATAAATACATGAATTCTGATCTTGTTGGTATTTTCCTTTAAATCTGACTGAAGCCAGCACATCACCTAAAATGATCCCAGAAGGTCACAGCTGCAAGGACAGTGCATCTGGATGCATGTGCATGAGTGTGTGTGTGTTTGTTGCAGCAGAAAACACCGGAGAGAAAACACTCTCCCCAGGGCCCGGCGAATGGCTTGAGGGCTCCGGTTGACAACAATGAAAACCAACATCAGCTGCTCAGCCAATAAACCCAGAGCATTATGCAAGCACATCAACACACACACACACACACACACACACACACACACACACACACACACACACACACACACACACACAGTTGGATGCCCAGATTCAGACACAGTGTGTGAATTTCAGAGAGGTGGATGGAGAAACAGATGTCACGCTGAAGCTGGGAGGATCCTCATGCTGAGTCCTCAAGGGAAACACACACAGAAACAAACAGAAGAGCTTTGCAGAGAACTCAAACTCTCAGTCTCTGTCTCCCCTTTGATGTCAGGCCAACATGTGGCAGAGTGACAAAAGAGGAATCTCTGTGCTAGTCTAGGCTGTGTTCAGAAAATCAAGGAAGACCTGCTCAGCAAACTAAGCAACAGCAAAGAGCTGCTAGAGCACGCTAATGTATGCTATTTGGAAAACATGGCTTCCTATAATACGTGTCAGCCATTTCATATTCAACATGTTCAGTTTATCAGTGAACCACAGCTTTATCAAGTTTCTACTGATGCAAGCGAGATGCTTCACTGCTTACCTTCCTCAGCAGGTTGCAGATCCTCTCAATGTTTCTGAGTCGCTCCCTCTGTAAAAACAACAGGAGAGATGTTCATGTCCTCCTTCCTTCACTGAATAGCTTATTGTGCTGTGGAAACAACAGCGTCACATATAACTGAATGGATCATAATCACATAAATGTGAATAATAAAATCACATAAATACTATCATTGTATTTAGTATGTGAGTTATTTATTAAAACAAAAACCAAGGCCAACATGCTGGGAGAGCGTGTACAAAAGCTAATTACATCGTATTATTTAGAACAGGGATTCTCAAACTTTATGTTCAAAGGTCCAAATCAGATGCTTTCAAATATAAAAGTTGAGCTAAAACTTTCAGATACAGAAGAAAAGCTGCACTGTGTGCCCTAAATGAGCTGCCTAAACATGAGAGCTTATAAAACCTCTTAGATTTTTTTCAAAATTCATTTTCATTAGTTTCCTAATAAGGACTTTCTCATTCATAATCCATGTACTACAGAATAAAGCAAACATATTCTTTAACCTTAAATAGGTATCTAATCCTATGGCTAATCCTATGTTTTTGTAAAGCTTCCAAAAATCAGTTGTCAGTTACCACAAAGTGTTCTTGTCATGAAACAGTTAATGAACAAATGAATGAATGAATATGTTAAGAAACAGATGTTTTTTTTTAAAATAAACTTTGTTCTGTAATTGTGCTCTAATTTGTGCAAGATGATCAAGATTTTTTCTTTTATCTATCTATCTATCTATCTATCTATCTATCTATCTATCTATCTATCTATCTATCTATCTATCTATCTATCTATCTATCTATCTATCTAATATTTTCACCAATATTTTGTTTGCAGTTTGTGTTCACTGTTTTCAACACAGGGTTTATTGGTTCATCAAAGTGGCTGTAACGTTCAACCGACATGTCACCTTAAACACGTATACAGTGGACCCCTGAATGGTCACAGTTCAATATTCATGGATTGTTCTGTGGAAGCTAACTCCACATTATCTGAAAGAAAATGCAGTTTAGGAACTGAAATACCTCAATGCTACTTGATAGCTATTGGCTGGTGTTTGTAAAACAGCCAATCCAGGAGTGCCTTTCATTTTTCTTGGCACTGATTGGGTGTGCCTTTGACTTTACTTTAACAGCTCTTTCATTGTGAACATCAGTGTAACAATACACTTATAGGACACTTTAATCTTTGGAGATTTGTTTCATCAAACGCACAATTGACCAAATTCTATGATATTTCACCTTTTTATTTGTGAAATTCCACCATTCTCCACCATGGGGCCAGTTAGACCAGCTGTTTGCTCTGGATCTGGATTGGAGTCTGGACTCTGTGAAAGTCTGACTGACATTAATTACATTTAGTTACATTAATTTAAAGTATTCCGATGTTAGTGGCCCAATTTTGTTTTGGGGATCCAAAACAAGCCCCAAAAATTGTGTTTAGCTTTCTCTAAAGACGCTATGGTGTATGATGGCCAAACATCTTCCCTTTGGAAAACCGTACACAACATTGATCTGATCATTTTCCAACTGCATTAATGAGTTAATTTTCAAAATGCTGAGAGAAGCTTGTAGATATCTTGATTTTTGAAGCCATTTCTTTCAGCCTTAAATGGTTTAACCTTGGAATGAACGTGTTGGGATCTTCAACCTTGAGAAGACTGGAAGCTGTTTGCCACTACTCAGTAACTTTCTCTGTGTACAACGATTAATACATAGTTTTTAATTGACCTTATAACCTTTCACAGATAGATGGGAACCAGCATTTTTTTTCTCTTTATGGCCACTGCTGAACTTCTTCCAACTTGGCACTGACACTTGAATTTTTCAGAACAGCAAAATGTCCAACTACTCTTCCAGACAGAGTTTCTACAATGTTTTCCTCATCAAAACTCAGATCACATTCTCTGAGGTATAAGTTCATTTTTGGGAGATTTTTTTTTTAAATGCAAACAAAACCTGAACTTCTGTACTTTTGAAGTACTCACATTTGCTGATGATCATATAATAAATGCCATTATTTGGGTAGTAGAAGATATTTGCCGCTACCTGTCTTTATTCCTATAGAAGCAACAAAAGGGAATTATTTTTTAAGTACTGATACGCCATCTATCTATCTATCTATCTATCTATCTATCTATCTATCTATCTATCTATCTATCTATCTATCTATCTATCTATCTATCTATCTATCTATCTATCGCTCGATAGATCAATAGATATAGTTGCCAACTCAAGAAGGATCTCACCCAACTGTACAATCACGCCATAACTTTTTTTTTGCATGTTAAACGTTACATCTAAAGGTCACTCTGTAAACAGTGAAGTTGGTTTTGCTTTGACATTAACTGCAGCTGCTGTTCTCTGTGTAGCACTTAGCATATTTGAATACTTGAGTGTTCTCTTCTTGTGTACCGAGGTGTAAAATGCTAAAATCAGCATTTGTCCCAGTACTGCTGTGAACAGGCATGATTTCACAAGAGCTTTTAACGCAGTAAAATATTAACTAATTTCTATTGATGCTGCAACCTGACTTTTGAGTGGCAGTGCTGCATGTTCCCCAGGGGGCCATGCATAACTCTGACACCTTAGAAATCATAGATTGATTCCCTTATCAGTCTCTTAGAGCTTGTAGATGGATAGTTAGGCTCAATCTGTGCCTCTCCTCATCATCAAACAACAGAGAGTCCGGGGGAAACATGAAGAATGTAAGAGCATGCAGAACATCAAAGAAACCATGTCTAAATCTTAACTGCATGTTAATGCAGTGAAGCTGCAAGAAAATAGGATTGAAATGCAGAAAATTGAACTGCTGAAATAATTAAGCAGAGAGCTATGGATGAATATAACGTTTATGAGTTTTGCTTCTCTGAGATTTTTTTTACCATCCCTTTTAATATGATTCTTGCCAGAGGCTATGTTGACACCTGTTTGCAAACCTGCTTACAGAAACATTAGCGAAAATTATTAAAATAAACAATAAAGACAATAATTTGTAGAAAATGTGAATGCAATATCCAACTAATGTTAGTTTATGAACACTAAAGTATGTTGTTGTTGTTTTTGTTCACAGTACAGATGCACATTTTAGTTTAGATTTAGTTAAAAACTCACGAAAAAAGGAGTACCAATCAAACCTCCATTTTTAATCATTTAATCTGAGTACAACTAGTTACTGTTGTTTACAGGGTGAAGATTTTACCCGTTCCTTCCACCTACAGGACTGAGCTGCTCAAATGTTTAGAGCCTTGAGAGTGTGCTTACACAGTTCTCATTGAGTCAAGCAAGACTTCACTAGCAAAGACCATACCACGGCCGCAGTTTTTGACACTGCTGGACATCATTTTATGCTCGACAGGCTGAGGTATTGAGTTTGGCGTATTTTCCACTATATATGTCTGTTAAATTCCTCTCTGTGACTCCTTCTAATCAGAGTTCTTTGTCAGTGTACCAAAAGATTTAATTTTGGGGCCCTTAGTTTTTTGTTTACATCTGCTACCTATTCAGCATATTTTGAGCACATTTCAGGAGAGAGATGATTCCAGTTATATCTATTCTAAGCCCAGAGGTATCTCTAAAACCCTTATCAAACCACTGTATATCCACCTTCTAATTCAGTGACATAGGAGAATATGCTATATTCCCTAAGAAAACACTCCACCATCACTTTTTGAGAGATTTAACACTGTGGCGTACACAAATCGATAAACAGATAAGCCAGGCTACAATAGCCTTTTTAGACATACTACAAATCTGGCAGATCAGCGCTGCAGCTCTCACAATATAAATACCACACGTATTCCATTTTTACACCACTCACACAGTTGCAACATATTCCCATCACTTGATATAATAAAATATTTGGCAAACATTCAGTCTGCGCCAATGGAGATTAACTCACCTCTCCTGATTCATTTACCTAATTATTAGCTGACCACCTGGGGCACCTAAACATTCAGCTGATCCCTACATTTAGAGGGAAAAAATACATAAAAGTGATGTCCCAAGAAATGTACCCCATCTTAACGTAGAAGAACATTAAATTCCACCATTGATACTAATATAGCTCATTATTCACGCTGGGAGCAGATCAAAGTGACATACATACTTCAAAGATGTGACAGCACTTGACGGTCTCTTAGGCTACGTTCACACAGTAGGCAAATGCGACCCAAATCCGATTTTTTTGCCCATATGCGACCCATAGTCAACTTTTTCATGGCAGTTTAAACGGCCCAATTCTGATCTTCTCACCCCCAAAATGTCCAATTTGAGCTTACTTCCATATGTGGAACTAAATCAGATATGTATCCGGTAGTTTTCAAAGCATCTGCAGTCAAAACCAGAACGGTCATGTTGCATTTTATGACTTTTACATCGACGCGAGACATGCGTCAAAATTATCATCTTATTTTGATCTTGTGACAAGCAGCTCCCACCACTCAACAACTTTATAAATCAATCCAAAGACATAATCATGATGATTTTGAGCTCCAGCCATCTGGAAATTGATTCATATGGCCGAAAGTGAGGGTCAACAGAGGAAAAGCTCTTATTACTAAGGCAATTATTCAGATCAATTTAAAATGTGACAAGGTGTGACTGCTTTGTCCTTTTAGTCTGATGGTTTTAATTGATATTTCTTCTGATGTTCTTCCATGAGTTACCTCTGCTGATTTGGCTACTGTTGTTGAGTGACTGTTTTTCACTTTATTATTGTCCCAAGGGGGGACAATAATAAGTCCCCTTTTTTTTCCACTGTACAGATTTGTACAGTGAAAAAAAAACAGATACAGACAGAGAAAGAAGGAAGGAAGGAAATACATACTTTTCAATTCTCTACTCCAGGTGTGTTGGAAGCATTTGTAATGGGTGGGGGGCCACACTGGCTAGGACAGGAGTTGCTAACACGTGGCTCATGAGCCCCAGGCAGCTCTCCTCTCTCCTTTGTGGCTTGCTGCGACTTGACAATTCTGTCAGTCTTCTCATTTTAACTGCAGTTTGTGGAGTATTTCATGTTGAAAAATGTTTTATTTTGAAAAGTATCAACTTTCACCTCTGTTTGATATCTTTCCAGCAAAGATGCTTTATAAACATCTGCAGTTCAATCATCTCTATTGCAGCCACTTCAACTGAACCAGCTATATGCTTTTCTTTTTACGCCTTTTTTGTTTGTTTTCTTAACAAGACAGAAGTCTTTTTGTGATATTTAACCTGAAAGGTGTGGATGAGAAAAGTCTGGCTTTTTTATATGTTTATAGAATTTTTAAATAGAGGGAATAAAGGTTCAGGTATATTAAAAGGTTGATGTTCACCTGGGGATCCTCATGATCCTGGCTCATAAAAAATGAGACTAAAAGTGGAGGTTTGCTTTGATAAGGCAAATAACCTGGGCACCTTAAGACCCCACCAGCACACTGAGGTCAAAAGAAAGCAGGGCCTTGGAAGAACTGATGAAATGGAGGAGGATACATAACTGATCTATTAGTGGTAAATAGAATTAGACTGTAGCTGAGTGACTCTAACAGTCAGAGCCATTGTGTACAGCACTCCTGGAGTACTCACTGCTGTCAATGAACGGAAACGGAACTGAACGGGGCTGAATAAGGGTAAAGAAATGATTGTAAAGTGGAACAAAGTTAATAAGCAGAAAGTGGTTAAAAAAAGATTAGTGGGATGGTAAGGAAGGTAAAAATCTCAAAAGCTCACTGTTAGAAAATGACAGCAAAAAGTGGCATCTTAGGGCCACCAAGTCTCCACAGCAAACATTTATTTAAGGGCTTTTAACAAGTCTTTACCAGCTGTGCCAAATATTGTAGAGGGCGCTGTGTGCACTCATGGTGTCATGACACCAGGCAAGACGGCACCAGGTACTACCTCAACAGGGTAATACTCAGCATAACATCAAACTCAATGCCTAAAATATGAAATGAAATCAAAACACAGCTATATCAGTGCTTGACTAACCAGACAGATTTTTCAACCAAAGTGAGGGAGCTAGCTTGTTAAAGAGAACAGATAATGAGGAGTAATGAGATAAGAGTTACTGGGGGTAACTACCCCACTGCATTAACACCCCATTTACCAGGGTCAGAGCCATCACGATAGGGTAAGCCTAGGGCCCCCAGCTGAGGGGGGCTCCCTGAGGACAGTGAAGGCGTTAATAATAATAATAATAATAATAATAATAATAATAATAATAAAATAATAATAATAATAATAATAATAATAATAATAATATTATAATATAATAATATAATATAATAATAATAATAATACAACAGCTAGATGTGTACTTAAAAACATGAAGCGCACCCACCCTTCAGGATTTTCAGAAAGATAAACGAAAGAAAGACGAAAATTTAAAGTTAAAACAAGACAGTGGTAAGTCAACTTCTCTCATCAAGCCTGAATTTAACGTTAGCTTATGTGCTAATCTTTTTAAAACACCAAACATTGTAGCACTGAAACCTAATGTTGGAAAGCAGAGTAGCCCTGCTCTGCTAGTACTTATGAGCTACTTCATTCACTGCACTTCACTTTTTCCACATTTTATGTTCCAGTCTTATTCCAAATTGAATTAACCTCTTTCCTCAAAATTCTACACAAAACACTCCATTATGACTATATGGAAAAAAGGTTTTTGAGAGTTTTTCAAGTTTTTCAAAACAGAAAAGCTAATCTCATTTACATAAAAATTCACAGCCTTTACCATGAAGCTTGACTTGATTTGGAAAAACACACACCTGTCTGTATAAGTTGACAGTGCAGGTCAGAGGTCAAACACCAAGCATGATATCAAAGGAATTGTCTTTCTGTTGCTCTGAAGGTCCTAGTGAGCTCGGTGGCCTCCATCATTGGTCAATAGAAGAAGTTTGGAACCGGCAGGACTCTTCCTCGAGCTGGCCGGCCATCTAAACTGAGCGATCGGGGGGCTTAGTCAGGGATGTGACCAAGAACCTGATGGCCACTCTACCAGAGCTCAAGAGTTCCTCTGTGGAGAGAGGAGAACCTTTCAGAAGAACAACCATCTCTGCAGCGATCCACTAATTAGGCCTGTATGGTAAAGCGGCCAGATGAAAGCCACTCCTTAATGAAAGGCTCATGGCAGCAGGTCTGGTGTTTACCTGGAGGCAGGTAACCCTAACCCATGGACGAGACCTCAAAGGAGTAGCTTCAGAACCCCTCTGTGAATGTCCTGGAGGGGCCAAGCCAGAGTCCAGACTTGAATCTGATTGAACATCTCTGGAGAGAAGTGAAAATGGCCAACAGACGTCTGCATCCAACCTGATGGAGCTGGAGAAGAACTGCAGAGAAGAAGAATGGACCAAACTGCCTGAAGACAGGTGAGCTGAGCTGGAGGCATCAGATTCAGAAAGACTGGAGGCTGGAACTGCTGCCAAAGGTGGATCAACACAGTATAAAGCAAAGGCTGTGAATACTTATGGAATTGTGATTTCTTGGTTTTCTGTCATGATGTGTGCAGGAGTAGGACCAAAATGCAGACAGTCAGACAGAGGTCAGATGACAGGAAGCTTAATAAAATGAAATGAAAACAGAACTACAGGGCCTAACACACTGGAGAGCATGAGGGAGAACAACAACAGAATCCAGCAGTGGCTGACTCACCATGAGGAGTTTAAATACTAGTGAGTTGATGACTGGATAGAGAACCAGTGGTTGATTAGTAACAGGCTGCAGCTGTAAGAGGAGACCAGAGAGGTAGACTGAGGAGAGACAGGCGAGGGAGAATAGACAGGAGAACTAGGAAAATGAATCTAACTGAAACAATAGACACAGGATCTGACTAATTAAATATAATCTAAATAAATAAGAATAGACTGGCAAGACAAGATAAAACAGATGAAAACCAACTGAGAACTTGAACAATAAATCTAATACCTCAAATACTCAACACTAAGAACAGGACAAACAGAAGGGATAAACTAGACTGGGGAAAATAAATGCTAACTGGAAAGAACCATTCAAATGAGAAATAACTGAACTAACAGGAAATAAACTAGGATGAGGGAAAATAAGTATGGCAAACAGAAACTCCCACTCAACCCGGTCAAAAGCTTTCTCTACATCCAGAGAAACAACTAGTTCAATACTCTCATTTTCTGATGTATGGATAATATTAAGCAAACTTCTGACATTACGTACTGTGGTATTGTATGAGTTAAGATTTTCCAACAATTTGTTGTCCATCAAGAAATAATCAATATGAGTGTATGTGTGATGAACATGAGAGAAAAAGGAGAACACCTTCTTATTGGGATTCTCAAATTTCCAAATATCAGATAAACCAGACCAACCTATAATGTCAATAATGACTTTAGAAGTCTTGGAAAGAGGCTGTGACTTATTGGATGATCTGTCTAAGGGAGAACTGAGGACACAGTTGAAATCACACCCTATTATTACATTCTAAGTGTGTTAGCTGGGTAATTTAGCAAAAAGCTTACCAAAAAGGTCGCCATCATCCCAGTATGGGGCATATACGGACACCATAATAACTGCGATAAAATAAGGGTGGCCACATATAATAACGTAATGCCCTGCTGAATCAGAAACCACCTCCTCTGACTGAAAGGGAATATCCTTATGTATCAGGATTGGTGTCCCTCTAGTTCTTGGATTAAATTTGGAATGAAAAGTTGATCAACCCAGCTTCTCTTTAGTAGTTTGGTTTGGTTCTGCTTCAAATGTTTTTTTCCTGAAGGAAAGCAACATCAGTTTTTAACTGCTTGAGATAAGACAATTTTTTGTCTCTTCACAGCACTGTTAATACCTTTGACATTTAATGAGACAAAAGTAATATTGCAGTTTAAATTATTGGTTGTGGATGTCATCTAAGATATATGAGAAATGATGAACTGACCATCACTATAGTATAATTTTCCATTTGCTTGGAAGGAGCACAAATAAGAAGAGGGAAGAAAAAAAAAAACTTACAAACAAAAAAATTGGGCTTTGCACATAAATGTGAAATGATGCCATAAACCCAAGAAAGTCTAAACTACTAACAAGCTGAATGCTACTACACTACACTTCTGCTGAACTCTGTTATAAACTTGTAATTCAGCAAATAACATAATGAAATACAGGTATAGCCCCATTGTAACCTATAGAACTTAAGTCATAGGTGGGACACCAGCTGAATTAACGATCCCCACAAACAGAATCAAACTATATCGATCACCTGGAAACACATGCCTCAGTAACAGACTCTTAGCAACTTATACAGTGAGTAGGTATATAAGGCAAGCCAAAGTAACTGAGAGAGAGAGGGGGCGTAGAGTGCTGGTTGGAGGCTCACCGGGGTTCTCTCACGGATCCTACGTCCGACACGGGCATAAGCAGGAGGATGAAAGCGTTTATCAGAAAGGATCTTGCATCCTCCGGAGTGAGGAAGGTAAGTTTTTGCCCGGTTTTGTCCGTGATCTGGAGCTTGGCGGGGGAAAACATCCTGTAAAGGAACCTAGTGCTCCTAAGCTGGGACTTGATCACAGAGAACTCGACTCTTTTCTTGGAGACCTTGGGACTGTAGTCTGGAAAGATATGGATTTCTGTACTGCGATAAATGAGACAACCCTTTTCCTGTGCAAGTTTGAGGATTAGCTCTTTATTTTGGTAATGATGGATCCTTACAATGAACGGACATGGAGCCTCCTGGTTTCAGCTGGGGACGCCAATGCAGTGTGCCCTGTCCATTGCTAGTGGTGTGGGGAATGCCTCTGATCCAAAGATCTCTGTCAGACATTCTGTGATAAAGACAATGGGGCGAGGACCCTAAGCCTTCTCCGGTAAGCCAGTAACACGAATGTTATTGCATCTGGACCTATACTCCAGGTCATCAGTTTTAAGCCTTAGCATCTCGTTTTCCTTTATTAGCATGTTACAGGTAGTTTTGACACACTGCTTTGCATCTCGTTCAATGACGTCTCAAGCTGTTGCATTGTTGTATTATGTTGTTCAAGTAATGCCTGGTCCACTGAGGATTGGGCAGATAGCTTTGAAATTATCCTTTCCTCCAGGCCCTGCAGCATGTCCACCCATGTCAGCGGGGCCCCGGAGTTGCTAGGGGTGTGTGGTGTTTGGCTAGCCTGTGTCACTTGGGGGCTCGCCTCCTTGCCAAGTTCTTCAAATGTTTGGGTGGGCTTTTTTGTTGTCTTACCCATCTTGGTAGATTTGGTGTTATGGCTCCCAGAATATTTTTCACTAGTTTTTTTCACTACCTCCACAGAGCCCTTCCAGCTCGCGACCTACTCCACCATTCACCAAACCAGAAGCCTCCAGAATAGACTTTAAAATACTTCTGTTCATTTATAAATCACTGAACGGCTTAGTACCAAAATGCATTAAAGACCTGTTGCCATGGTACCAACCTTCCAGACCATTCAGTTCTTCTGGTTCTGGTCTGCTCTGCATCTTCAGAACCAGAACTAAACATGGAGAAGCAGCCTTCAGTTTTTATGCTCCACAAATCTGGAACAAACTTCCACAAAACTGCAAAACATCCGAAACACTGAGTTCCTTTAAATCAAGGCTAAAAACCCACCTGTTTAGAGCTTCCTTTGATGAGTAGGAAGTGAAACATTGATCAATGTATTTGGTCAGTACTGATGTTTTTAATGATGGCACTTGATGAAATTTAATGTTTTGTTACTGGTTTCACAACCAGTGACTGATGAGTTTATGATGTTTTTATGTTTTCATGATGTAAAGCACTTTGAATTGCCTTATTGCTGAAATGTGCTATACAAATAAACTAGACTTGACATGAGAGTGACAACCTGGAGGAAGAAACTGTCCTGTGGGGGCTGGTCTTTACAAACAGCTCTCTGTGGCGCCAACCTGAAGGTAAAACTCTGTTTGTGTCCAGGATGTGTGGCGTCTGGAGAGATGTTAGCTGCCCTTTTCCTGATCCTAGACCAGTACGAGTTCTGGATGGAGGGAAGCTCAGCTCTGATAATCCTCTCTGCAGACCTGGTTGTTTGTTGCAGTCTGGTCCTGTCCTGTTTAGTGGCTAATCCACACCCCATAGTGATGGATGAACACACGACCAACACCAACATAAATTAATTATGCATTTAATTCCTTTCCATGTAAACAATGTGTGAGTGTGGTTATGAAGTGAAAGATGGAAAGTTGTCTGAATGAAGATATGTGCTGGTTTCTAAATGTGGTTGAAAAGCTATTAACATTGATCAAACAGACAAACAAGCCTGACTTTTAATGTTTATTTTTGGGCTAAATTTGGACAGAATGGATGGACAAAAAAAGCACATATTAATGGAAACAAATAAGGAAAACAGGCCAACCTGAAGTATCTCTAAAAAAGATGCTCACAGACATCCAGGTTTAGTGTGGAGTGTGCTTCTGTTTGTCATATGATGGCAGTTAGCTTGAATCACCTTCAAAATGTTGCTCAGTAGCTCCTAACAAGCCAGAGGTTGGCAATTGTCAGGTGAAGAACGTGGAGTGTCGAAGCAGTGCGGCCATTAGACTGACCTTCACTTATCGAGGCAGACCAATCTAAGAGCAAATTTACCAGAGCTGTGTCATATTAATTTGGACAATGAAGCCCTGACGATGAAGTGTTGGTGGATGTCCATCAGTTTAAACTGCTGTGAAATCAATTTCCCATAAAAGCCTGAAGGATAAGCTAGGAGGACAGCCATGAATCCATCAGAGGATACAGAGTGATCAGTTGTGACTATGCTTGCCCCAGAAATAAAGATGTTCCAAACTTACACCAAGAAAAACATTTGAATATAAATAATCCTATATGTTTATGCCTAAAATCATCATTACTTCAGGCTGTAGCCTAATCCATTCCACATGATACATCTCAGTGTAAGCAATTGCTCTCGTTGGATTCAACAAACAACAGATTCAACAAGCAGAAATACACTGAAGACAGCAATGCATTGACAACAGGCATTGCCAGAAGCATTTCCCCCCTTCAAACCATTGAATTCAGGTGTTCTAATCACTTCCATGGCCACAGGTGTACAGAATCCAGGAGCTAGACATGCGGACTGCTTCACCCATTATCAGTGAAAGAGTGGATGGCTTTCAGGAGCTCAGTGAAACCTAGCATGGTACCAGTATAGAATGCCATCTGTACAGTCTTTTCATAAAATTTCTTTGCAACTGAATATTCCACATTCAGCTGTTAAGGGGAGCTTTTGGGAACAACAGCAACTCAGCTATAAAGTCGAGGCCATGTAAAATCACAGAGTGGGGTCAGTAGATGCTGAAGTTCATAATGCACAGAAGTCCCCAACTCTCTGCAGAGTCAACAGCTACAGACCTCCAAACATCCCGTGGCCTTTAGAGTAGTTAAAGAACAGTGTGTGGTATAGCTGTCACAATGCTAAACGCTTTTTGAAGGTGCAGACTTCTTTCTAACAAAGAGCAGAAAATATCATCAATCACTATATGACCCATTGAAAAAATATATAATTTAAAGTTGTTGCTTCTCTTCTCTTCTCTTCTCTTCTCTTCTCTTCTCTTCTCTTCTCAAAACCATAGACAAGAGAACACTTAGAAGAACTGTTTATACCTTTCAGAGATGCAAGTACATTGGATTCAGTTGTGTAATTATTTTATTTTTATTATATTGCTTATCTTTAGTGTGTATCTGTGTGCTTCTATTTGGCTTTCGTTGTGCTGCTGATACTTATGTTCCCACACAGATAAAGGATTATTCTATTCTAAAACTGTTTTTTGTGTGCGCATGCACGTGTGTGTGTGTGTGTGTGTGTGTGTGTGTGTGTGTGTGTAAACTTAGATAATGGTTCATATAAAAAGAGTCTATAGTGTAGATGAGAATCTGGTCTATGTAAATGTATTGAGCAGCAGCCTTGTTCAGTTTGTGTTTCTGATCATTTCTCTTTGGTGCTCAACTACAGTCAGAGTAGGTTGGTTCTGGTTCTGACTAGTTTCTGCTTTAATTGTCAGCTTTAGTCTGGGTCCACTACTGGTTAATATTTAACTGTCTTTTATTAGCCAAATTAGCTCCTAATCACTTTACAGCTAAACAGTGGAGTAATAGAGGGGGTATGCTGGTCCTTTATGTCATTCACTATTTGTTAACCAAGCGAGTAGTCTCTGCTCAGGAATATTTTTCTGCATAACGTCATATCCACAGTAGAACAGAGTAGTTACAGCAGCATGTTGTCCAGGAGCTTACTTCACTGTTGCAGATAAAGGAGTTTTACAGACTTTTTAAAATTGCTCTCGAGCATCCGAGTTTTGGTCATTAGCATTTCAGTTTTACCTTTTCCTCTGCCTCAAAGGCAAAGTACCTCTGAACAAAGCTTTAGTGTTTGTCTTGTCTTGACTAAAGAGAGTAGCACAGGCTGTTCTCCAGATACGTACTTTCCATCTTAGCACTGTTTTAAATTTCCAGCAGCAGCTTGCTATTTGATTCTCAGCCATTAATGTTCAGGTAAGCAGCTAAACCTAGAGTGAGAGACTAAGTGCCCTTGTTATTGCAGGACTACTGTCGGAAGAACTTAGGGGAAGAAATTCAGTCAGTTTATATCGATTTTGATGAGAATCTTTAAATAACTCATTTTTAGTAACAATTTAAATCTCAATTGTTTGATATTTTGGTGTGGAGAAAGCTTCATGGACTGGATTTCCATGGCTGAGTAGCTACATCCGAGCCTTACATCACCAAGAGCAATGTAAAGTGATGTGGTTTAGTGGTGTAAAGCCAGCCACCACTGGACTCTAGCAGAGTGGAGATGTATTCTCTGGAGTCATGAATAATTTCTTTCTGTCTGCCTCAAAGTAAGACAATTCTTGGTTCAAATCTCCGCTGAGGACCTTCTGTTTGAAGTAAGCATGCTCTTCCATTCGCTCTCTCAGGTACTCTGGTTTTCCTCCCACAGTCCAAAAACATGATCATTGGAAACTCTAACTTGCCCTTAGATGTGGGTGTGTATGGTTGTTGACTGGATGTCCTGTCCAGGGTGTCCCCTGATTCTTGCGGTTCTCGCCTTCTAACCAAGATTCTTGATGATTTTCTTGAAGCCCATTCCAGCCTTGTACAGATTGACCATCTTCTCCCTGACATCCTATGACAAATCCTTGGTTTTTCCAATGGTGGTGAAGAAGTAGTGCTCTCTTTAAATAATGAGTTGAAATTAGAAGTAATCAGTAACTGATTGATTAACTCTCTCTACATTAAAATGACAACATCAGAACCCCACTGTAACTAATTTCCACTGGTTCAGTGTTCCCTTCAGAATATCAGTAAGTGGTGAGGTCGAGAGTACAGGGATGAGATTTTCCTTTCACACAGTCTGTGCAGCTAACCACTACTTGACTTAGTGAAGCACTACTACCTTAGTGAAGCAACCAATAGAGCACAGAATGCCACAGAGTGTGAACTGATTACAGTTCCCCCTTATCCTCTATAACACCATTTAAAGTCATCAATGGCTGTGAGCTGAAATCACTGGTTGAGTATAGGTGTCCATAGGCACAGATCACACTGCTGGCTGTGTCCACTGCCAACAAAGAGGTTGTGAGCACCAAAGCACAAACAGAAAGCTGGCCTCAGATGCAAAAAACAAAAAGCAAAAAAACCCCACTACAATAAATTAGTGTTAACTGTTTGCCAGTTTTTAAAACACAACAAATTAAACAAATTTTATCTAAATGTGCAATCAGATCTAGTTGAAGTCTTTCTATGAAGTTTAAAAACAAGTAGAAAGAATCGAGGTGGAAGTAACGAATTACAAATACTCACGTTACAGTAATTAAGTAGATTTTTTGGGTACTTCTACTTTTATGAGTATTTCTTTCAAGTGTGTAAATTTACTCATACTTAAGTGCAATTTAGACCATGTAATCTACTTTGCTACTTTTAAAATTGGAACTCGCAACGGAGTATACCCACAATTTGAAATAATATTCGCATAAAGCACAAGAAGCGTGACTGTCTTATTGCCTTTATTCATGCTTGACTGATAAACAAGCCTCCAGTCACTAGGTGGCAGCAGTGTTCAAATTAATCAACAGGCTGCCTGTTCAAGCCAGTAGAAGAAGTAGCCTCTTGTAGTCAGACACGGCGTAAACAGAGGAAGAGGATAGAAGTGCGGATGTTTTGAAACATATCTACCTCCATAGAGGAGAGATGGAGAAGGTTGTGACGGTGAAAAGAAAAACGGAAGCAGAGGTTAGTAAAGCAAGTATGACTGAGTATTAGGGCAAGACTAAGATATTTTTTTAAAATACAAGAATGAAGTCATAATATTACGAGAACAAAGTCATATTACAAGAATAGTTATCCTGTTGGCAGAAAAAGACGCAACATTTCTGGAAAGTCATAAAATTAAGAGAAAAAAGTTGTTTTAATGAGAAAAGAAGCTTTGATAGCGTTATCAAGATCTGACATGAGCAGCTCAACAAGTCCCTGGTTCTTTCTTTGAAATGGATTCAGCTATTTAAACAATAGTTTCAAAGTCATTGCAGCTGATAATAATTTGATGCTGATGTATTAAAAGATTAGGCATTTCCTTATTTGTAAAATTGATACAAACTATAACTTCACAAGATGCTTGTCCTCATTTTAATGCAGTTTGGTGTATAGTTCTCATAAAATTACAACTTTATTCTTGTATTAAAGACAAAAAAAACCCCCAAAAAACCTCTTAGTGTGGCCCCAATACTCCATCGTAAGCCAGTAATTGTAGCTTGCAGAAAAAAGCCAGGAAATAGACAAAGCTTATTTACTGTGAATGCAAAATGTTATGCACATTTCATCTCTTCTGACAAGCTGAAATATGAGCAATACTGTTGCAAATTTTGCACAAAAATGTTAAAAAATTATATACCAGTTCAAAAACATTTTTGCCATTCATTTGACAAACACAATTCCTGCTTTGTTGTTTACAAAAAATGGCTCCAGTGTAATTTTTCTATACTTTATCTGAAAAATATGCTTTGAAGGTAGATATATTATCCATGTAAATCTAATTGAATGCCTGCTACTGACAACGCAATAAAACATCTATTAGTTAAAAAGTAATTAATACTCAGTAGTTTTTGAGAAGAGTACTTTGTACTTTTACTTATAATTGAGTACAATTTAAGCAATGTAACAGTACTTGAGTACAATTTTAAGTACTCTTTTCACCTCTGAAGAGAACAAAACAGGGAGATGAGTTTTATAATATTTAAGCAAACTACACCTAAGGGTGCATTCACACCTTGTCTAGTCCGCTTTAATCCAACTCTAGTTCGTTTTACTAGAAAGTCCGGTTCGTTTGGGGAGGTGTGAATGCGTAACCAAACTCTAATGTGGACCAAAAAAGTGAACTCTGGTTAACTTAAAATGTACTCTGGTGCGGTTGGAATGCATCAGTAAACAGCAAGCGGACCGGAGACCGCTCCAAAAGCAGGAAGCGGACTATAGTGCAGTGCGTTCTGGGTGAATACAACCAAAACAAACACGCGAGTCTAGCGCCAGCAGGGGAAATGGTTCGTGGTCTTTTGCCAAAGACAAAAGAGAAATCCTCCAACTGCTAAAATCTGACGCCGCACCTATCAGGTGTGAAAACACCCAAAGAAGCACCTCTTATTTTCCTCACAACACAGTTTTCATGTTTTATATATGATAGGAGGAAATGGACATATTCTCTCTGTTGGGCCTGTTTTCTCACATTGAAGGAAGGAGGCTATCAACTTTGTGAGAACATTAACCCATGCAAATGAAATGATCCTTGCTCCAAACAGTTATTAGTGCTTCAAAAATATTTAAATAATATTGTATTCTAAATCTAGCTTGTATTTACTGTTAGGTTTAGAGGTTAGACTTTAGTCACAGCAAGTATAATGGTACATCCATTATCCCTGAGAAGGGATGCTTTCAATGGCATAGTGACATTCCCTTACCACTGGGCAATGATCTGTAAGGAACCTCTGGTTCTAACATTTAAGGGATCTTACTGTGACATGCACTGTATAATTTACTATTAGACACACACCAATAGAAGTTTTGTGGCCAGTTTCTGATTTCTGTAAACTTCTGATTTGCCTATGCTGATTTTAGATTACTTTCTAGCCTTGTGGCCATGACACATTTTAAATTATTTTTCTTAGGAGCAGAGGCAGTGTTAGGCATCTATGAGATAGTCATCAGGGTGTTAGTATACCTACATTTACTAAAACAGCAATCTCCATGTGTGTTACCAAGGGAAAGCAGATCCTGATGTTAACTCGGAGAATGCCAAATCCAGTATGTTTCATGACAAACTGAGGTTCAAAGTCCAAAAACATAAAACAGCTACTTAACCTTACCCCCTTCTGGCTTCCTGTTATTAGCTTGAAGTCTACCTCTCTCTTGCTCTTTCACAGCCTGAATAAACCACACAAGAAGACGACAAGGAAAAGACAAGGAGAAGAAAGAAGTTTTGTTTTCTCTTTGCTTCCTCTGACTTTATTTTCAAAGACTTCAATGATGTTGAACAAGCTAACTTTGACTCTCCTTCCCACAATGACAACTTCCACACCGAAGAGCGTTGTCATCAGTGCCACCTGATAGCACAATAAGTACAGTGGCTTGCAAAAGTATTCATACCCCTTGAACTTTTCCATATTTTGTGACATCACAACTCCAAACATAAATATATTTCATTGGAATCTTATGTGAAAGACCAACACACAGTCCTATACAATTGTGAAGTAGAAATAAAATTATACATGATGCAAAACATTTTTTACAGATAAAAAACTGAAAAGTGTGGTGTGCAAAAGTATTCAGCCCCATTTTCTCTGAGTGCACCCAGTTGCCTTCAGAAGTTGCCTGATGATTGCT
The DNA here is from genome assembly GCA_014839685.1 of Anableps anableps. Lineage (NCBI taxonomy): Eukaryota > Metazoa > Chordata > Actinopteri > Cyprinodontiformes > Anablepidae > Anableps > Anableps anableps. The sequence goes on from CM026086.1 coordinate 4,409,624, forward strand.
AATGACTAAATGGAGTCCGCCTTGGTGGAATCTAATCTCAGCCCAACTCCAGCTGCTCTGTGACGCCTCAGAGGCTGGTTAGGAGAACACTGGGGAGCAGACAGCATCATGAAGTCCAAGGATCACAGCAGAAGGTCAGGGAGAAAGTTGTGGAGAAGTTTAAAGCAGGCTGAAGTTAGAAAAAGATTTCCCAAGCTTTGAACATCTCACGAAGCTCTGCTCAATCCATCATCCGGAAATGGAAACCGTATGGCCCAACCGTAAACCTACCAAGACGAAGCCGTCCAGCTAAACTTCCAGGCCCAACAAGGAGAGCGCTGATCAGAGAAGCAGCCAAGAGGCCCGTGGTGACTCTGGACCAAACGCAGAGATCCACAGCTCAGGTGGGGGAACCTGTCCACAGGACAACTATTAGTCGTGCTCTGCACAGATGTGGGCTTTATGGGAGAGTGGCCAGAAGAAAGCCACTGTTAAAAGGAAACCATAAGAAGTCCCGTTTGCAGTTTGCCAGAAGCCATGTTGGGGACGCAGCAAATATGTGGAAGAAGGTGCTTTGGTCAGACGAGACCAAAATGGAATTTTATGGCCAAAATGCAAAATGCTATGTGTGACGGAGAACTAACACGGCACATCACTCTGAACACACACTGTCAAATATGGTGGTGGCAGCATCATGTGCTTTTCTTCAGAAGGGAGAGGGAAGATGGTCAGAGTTGATGGGAAGATGGATGGAGCCAAATCCAGGGCAATCTGGGAAGGAAACCTGTTGGAGTCTGCAGAAGTCTTGAGACTGGGGAGGAGCTTCTCCTTCCAGAAGGGCGACCACCCTAAACATAAAGCCAGGGCTACAATGGAATAGTTTAAAACAAAACATATTCATGTGTTAGAATGGCCCAGTCAAAGTCCAGACCTAAACCGAGAATCTGTAGCAAGATCTGAAAACTGCTGTTCACAAATGCTCTCCATCTAATCTGACTGATCTTGAGCTGTTTGGCAAATAAGAATGGGCAGAAATTCCAGTCAGTAGATGTGCAAAGCTGCTGGAGACAGACCCTAAAAGACTGGCAGAAAAAGGTGGTTCCACAAAGTATTGACTCAGGGGGGCTGAATACTTTTGCACACTGCACTTTTCAGTTTTTTATCTGTAAAAATGTTTTTAATCATGTTTATTTTCTTTCTACTTCATAGCTGTATACCACTTTGTGTTGGTCTTTCACATAAAATTCCAGTGAAATAAATTTATGTCTGACTGTAATGTGACAAAATATGGAAAAGTTTATGGGGTATGAATACTTTTGCAAGCGACTGTCTGTGCTATTTATCAAGCAGTTGTACAAAGGAATTATTTTTTTATTGCAATAAATGTTTTTACACAAGTTTTTTTTGTTGTTTGTTTTTTTTAAAAAAACTGTATTTCATATTCCATCATACACTGTCTCAAATGAAGTGTTGTCATAAATGTTTGAGGTATCCAGATAGGACTTTATCATCCTCATTAGTTTTGTTCATTCCTTAAGCTCTCCAGGTTTTGCCGAACACATGAGAAAAAAATAAAGCATGAGTTAAGCCTGAATGAAAATTCCAATTAATAGTTTAGCAACTTCATGAAAGCATATTGGAAAAATAAATGTCGCAGGTCAGGGCCACATCTTCATTGGACTGCAGTGATGTGCATCATGTGAGAAACAGGAAAGGAGGGGTCCGAGAATCTTGAGAGACGAGGGAAACGAAATGTTCAAGCAAGGGGAAATTAGATGAAACCTTTTGTACCCGTTTCCCCTGCTGGATTCTTTGATGTGTTCTCTATTGCATAATGATATGCAAATATGCCAAAATATGAAAGTGGTTCTGAATGGGGGGAAATCTCTCTAACGCACTGCTGTCAGACTTTTGAAATAGCTTTCAAGCTGATTAATTGACTCAAGGCTCTTCAAAATTCTTTAGCCAGGTCTTCCTCTGACTGTCTACCTGCCTCCTTCTTTAACTTAATGTTCACCTAATTTGCATTTTTCCTCCATCTGACTCCATTTGTAATGTTTCTGTCCTCCTTCTGCTCATCCCCAAGTACATCTAGAAGTCATTATGCCAGAGAAACTGTACTATGCAGACCTCTTAAGTCAAAGTCTCCTTCAGACCAACTGCTGGTGCTTTGCGATGCATTATTAAGCACCCACTGAGTTAGTAAAAACCCATAAGTCTCAAAGGAGAAGAATTTAAATGAGGAATCCTAAACAACTTTTTAGGGGAAGCTAGTCCAAATAGGCCAACCTTATCCTACATTCTTTTCCACAACCTCTTCTCATTGTTTCGAGACAGTTTTAAAGTTATGAACAAACTTTTTAAGCAGCACACAAATGGTAAAAACTAATCTTATTTCTTTTTCTTCATTTGCAGATTATATCCAGCCTAAGATGTTAATGCATCAGTTTTATTCTATTATTCTATTCTATTATTGTGTTAAAATTATTTTCTAAAAATGTAATAAATTTATTATTCATCAAATCCACTATGTTCCCATAATATGAATGGAAAGTGTTTAAGGTGTTCAGAAACAACCAAGAACACAGCAAGGCTCAAGCCTATCCTAAATGAAACAAACACAGTGCCATTGTCCACAGTGAGCTGAATTTAACATTAACTTGGACTGAGAGGGTGTGGACCAGGAAAGAAGCATCTGCTTCAAAGCTGACTCCTTAAAATGTTTCCAACCTCAACCTTAATTCAAACTGTATGGACTACGCTTAAAACTGGGTCTGTGCTAACCCAGCAACTTAAATGAAGTTTACTAGAGTGGTCGGATGTCCAATCAGGATGAAACCAGCGATTAAAAATATTAGTTTAAATTCATCACTGAAAGTCAAAAACGACCGACATTCATGGTGAAAATGAGTTGATGTGCTGCACTAGGGTTGTTCTGTCTGGTCACTAGGGTTGTTCTGTCTTGTCTGTAGCCAACACAATACATGCCAACAAGCCGATGGATCAAATGTTCGTGCACACCAGCAACTCGTTTGACATGTAATGATACAACTCACTTCCCAACTCAAATCCAGAGTGATGCAATGTGTGTCAAAACTAACAAAGGAATGAACACCTACCGCATGGAGTGGATTGCCTTGATCAATTGGCACCTTAAAGTCAGCCTGGAGCTCGTCAAAAGCTGTTATCTGAGGGAGAAGGAAGGAAAGAAGTGGTGAGTGATGTAATCAGTGAGGAGATGGGGCAGCAAAGAACCATTTAAGAGGCTGCAGTGACGATTCATTCATGTTGTGATATCCTTCATGTTAGACTACAGCTAGGCTAATGAGTGGAACTTAATGTGATGTATGTCTATGCAAAGCCCAAGCCTTTCTTAAAATATCACCCTGCTCTTTTATGTTAAGAGTGTTTTTGAAATATTAAAATAAAATAATTGCACTGTTGACCTTTCCAAGAAGTAGCCATGATGATGGCCACATGCTGTAGTTTGAGTCATTCCCCAAAACTCAGTCTTTCTCCAAGGCGGACAGCAGTAGATGCAAGTGGTATCATTATCGGCCGATTTCCATGAAAAGTATGTGATCGGTGTTCGCCGACCTGTGTCTATAATTCCCAATCACCAAACCTGATCACCTGTGCCTCATACTTGGCAGCCAGCAGAGGCCCTGTCTGTCTGCCCCTCTCCCCCCCTTTCCTTCACACTGCGCAAGCCTGCTGCAGCAAATCCTAAGAAAACATGTCTGTCGTGTGGAACTTCTGCACTGTGAGAATAATGTGAAGTTTGCATCTTGCAACACGTGACGGAAAAGTACCCGTGTGGGGGGGGTTAACACGTCAAAATGCATCAACAAATGAATTTATTATGACATTTAAAAAACAAGCACTTGATGGAATATGGTGAGTTCTCGAGGCTCGCTGCTGAGGATAAAAAAAGACACCCAAAGCAGTCAGACAGCAGCCCATAATTGCCAACACTCATCCGTATGAGTGTGAGAGTCAGAAGACAAAGCAAATAACCTGAAAAATAATCTAATTCATGGGGCTAGATGACCAGGGGCCACTCAGGGGTGGAAGACACTGGGTTCTGCTGACTGATCTCGCTGTTGGACCCCTGCTACGCGCTACTGGGACGTAACATTTCCAGCTCCACCAGACAGCGTTCTCTAGTACTCTCACATTGAACGCCTCCTTAAAGCTGCAGTATGTAACTTTTATAAAAATGTGTTTCTTACATATTTATTAAAACTGTCACTATGTCATTACAGCATAACTTCAGACATAATCTGTGGAAAAATGAGCTCCTCTGCCTCCTCCCTGTGGCAGTAGAATTTATAACCAAATCAAAAAATTAACGGCAAACCCATGGTGATCGGTATCGGTGATTGGCAGCACAAAACCTGATCAGAGAATCCCCAATAGATACATCTGACTGAAAGACACCACCCCCACCCCTCCCCATCCATCCCTCTTTCAGAAACTAAGCTGTCTTATTGTAGCTGTGTAAAGCAGGGTCTTAGCTCAATGACCATGAGCTAAGACCTTTAAAGAAAATGGTACCTTAAAGAAAATGCTAATGCTGTTCCTTTAAAACATTTTCTCTTGGCTTTTTGAACCCAAGCACAGTTTTTTGCAGCTCAGATTAGTATATTGAAAAATTAATCATATCAAATCCTTAGAGCTTTCACATTAGTCACATTATAACTACAAACTTCAATGTATTGTCTTGGGTTTTTAATGTGACAGACCACCATGCTTTTCCACATTTGTGTGCAAAAAAATCTGTAAAGTGTTGCGTTGTTTTGTATTAAGCAGTCACTGTGTCAGACAACCCCTATCAATGCAAATGCAAATGCAAGTCTTTTGGGGCATGTTTCTACTAGTTTTGTACATTAACTGATATTTGTGTCCATTCTTTGCAAAATTTCTCAAGCTCAGTCAGACTGCATGAAGAGCCTCTGTAAAAATCAGTTTTCAAGTCTTGCCACAGATTCGTCTATTCTGGTCTGGACTTTGACTGGGCCACTCTGACACATGAATGAACTTTAATCAGTTACATTCATACTGAGTCAGATGGGCAAACAGAACCAACCTTTAACTATCGTTCTATCAACTCTAACTAGCTTCTAAATTACTTTTTATACTTTTTTTTCATTTCCCATATTTGTCCACACCTGGAGATGTCCTAAATCATATTCCAGAGTTTTCCAGACAGCATAGGATCTCTCAATTAGCAATAGAATCAGCTAAAGTTAAAATTGATTAAAACTTGCAGAAACAGAGCATTTGCATCTAACAGACTTTATAGAATAAGCTTCTGGAATGGTGAGGATAGTTGCATCTATCCACCCACCACCGTATTGAGGTCATGGATCCTGTGACGACAGATCAACAACAGAGAAACTATGCAACAGATCCATCATTGTCACCCTGGCTGCAGCAGATGTGACAGTATTGTAAAAGCAGATGTTCAGGCCTGACTAACAGAGCTTCAGGAGAGGACTGTTTGCGTGCGTATGAGAAAGCAAAAAAGATACTGATGGGAATGATACGAGTGTGTCACTTGCTGTGTTTCAGACATAAGAGCAGCAGAAATATCTCAGCATGTGTGTGAGTGTGTGTGCAGAAAAAGAAAACTTAGATGAGTAGTTGTGTGCCACAAAAACTTATCCATGCATTCAGTGGTATATGAAAATAGCGGAAGCAGTGGCATGTGTTCAGGGAGATGACAGGTTCACACCAGTGTTGGCTTATTTCCCCGGATTCGCCCCCACACTGCAGGATAGCTCTTTACATGTTATTTCCCAGTGGATCCTAATAGTGATCCTGGCTCATTGCTTGGCTCGGTTACAGCGTGTTAGCTTCCCCCAGGCTGCTCCTCATGGGTGACCAATACACACACAGCTTTAAAGTGTTCATCAGTCCAAACACAGAATGTTTGTGAACGCTCAGAAACACAGTCTTCTGCAGAGGCACATAAAACGTGTTTGCCTACACATTCTGGTGCACAGAAATGTAATATACAATATAGACTGAATATGTTGCTTGAAGATCTCTCAAAGCTTTACCCAGTGTGGTATCTTTCAGTCATTTCTGTCAGTCGATACATAACTACTGAGTAGTGACCTACTATACATGCTAAGCTCCAAGCTAAGTTTCTAGAAAGTTCCTGAAAAGTCAGTCTGATCTGGGTGAATTTGATATGCTACTGACCATTGATGGGTATGGAACGGATCTGAAAGGAGTTGGAACCACAGGACAGAAGAGACAGCATCATGCTGAGACAGCAGTGTTACAAAACAGCCCAGTAGTCAGTGAAAACAGTCAGTACAGGTCACAAGACGCAGAGGATGCCTCAAATATTTCACGTTTCTCTACTAGATACAGCCACTATAGGAGCTACTGCTGCCATTAATGGTGGTAGCTTATTATTACCATGGAAACCTCTCTGGTATCAGCGGTACTGCTTTGTTTTCTCAAATCCCCAGTCAGTGTCAGAACATGTGACCCAAGCACCTGGCCCTTTCAACCTTGATGCCCCAAACGCCTTTTTAAAAAACGTTTTTCCTTCTTTTTATCTTTTTTTAACACGCGTGTCTGGAGGCCTGCCTGTGCCCCTCAGCAATAATATTTAACTAACAGTCAGATAATGACTATGAACCAATTCTCCTCCTTGACGTGCCTCTGCATCCATGTCCTCAGCTGTTCCAGACCCATGGTAGGGGCCAGGGGGGCGGAACTGGGCCCTCCAACCATCACATTATGGGCAAGAATATTTATTTCAACATAGACCTGTTTGTGAAGAAAAACGAAGATCTGATATTGAAGTTACAAAAAACCCCCAAAACATTTGCATGTATTTATTTTCCTAATTGTCCTCGCAGTAGTCTGGAAAACCCCCTCCTCGCTAACCCCTCCCCAAACACAGAAAGGATTCGGCCGCAGAGAAAACTTCCGACTTTAACTTTCTCAGTTTGCAAGTGCTGGACTAAATGCTCGGTGCGCTGCAGGCAGGGAGAAGAACATGCGCAGCCTCAGTCGGGCCCTCCGCTCTGGGCCAGGCAGCCTGATAGAAAGACTGTCACCGCGGCGCACCTCAAGGCCCAGGTACCGCCTGTTTACAGTTCGCTCTCCGCGCCACCTTCACCTGACGTCACCACCAGGCGCGTCCTCAGCGCTGCAGACAGGATCTGGGCTGGAGCTGAGCGGCTGTGAATAGAGGTTACTGATGTAGAAGCTCAACTGCTGAGGAAAGGTTCAGCCCACAGCATCTGGAGCTCACTTCTAAAAATGTTACATTAACAGCAACGAACTGAACATATTGGACGGCAGCATAAAGCCAAACGTGCGACAATTACATAAATCAAGATGTCCAAAAACTGGTAGCTGTACATGTGAAATGTTGATAAAAGTTGAGATTCATTGTCAGACAAATTCATCTTTATTTACTCTGATAGATAGGATTTTTTTTTTAAATCTAGCTTATTTGAAAGTTTATTCATTTTTTTACTTCAAGGCAATTTTTTTACTTGCCAAGGCAAGGCAGTTTATTTGTAAATGACATTTAATGTATTGTGGTGCTAAGCCATTCAGTGATTTCTAAACTAATAGAAGGATTTTAAAGTCTATCGTCTGAGCTCCAGGGAGCCAGTGGAAGGACTTTAGAACTGGGCTGATGTGCTCTATCTTCCTGGTTTTAGTGGGAACGCCAGCAGCAGCGTTCTGCATCAGCTGCAGCTGTCTGGTTGACTGTTTAGGCAGACCTGTGAAGACACTGTTGCAGTGATCAATGCGACTAAAGAAGGACAAGATCTCACGAATATAATATCTCTCCTACTTACAAATCTGAATCTCTCAGAGGAGCTAACACTACAGTAGAAAAGTTGAGTTAGCCCCTCTGATCTTGATCTTTGCAGCTGAGCTGCTGTGGAGGTTAACCAGTCACAGTAGCATTTTAGATTATTTCATAACCATCAGCGACCATCTCTCCTATGGTGTATTTATCAACGACAGTCTCAGACCAGCGCAGCCCTCCATCACTATCAGCAGCAGGAGCAGCAGCCCCCCAACAGCAACACTGCACCCATCAGGGAAAATATAGCATATATTTGCTTTGCATTGTCCCCACGTGATGACAATGGTATAGTATGATCCAACTCCATATTAGATTCTTGATTAAATGGGTTGTTGTTGTTACGTTGTTGTACGGTATTTTAAGATCTTGTTCTATGTGCCCCTTTTTAACTTTGAGCACCGGCCCTGCAAAGGCCTCTGCACGGCCCTGATGGGTTCTCATCCCAGCCTGGGGTCTTTCTGCATGGACTTTTTAAATTCTCCCCATGCATGTGGGTTTTCTACAACTAGACTAAGAAAAAAAATAAGAATTATGAGAATAAAGTCACAACATTAACAGAATAAAGACACAATATTAACAGAAAAATGAGAAAAAAAGTCATTTTAATGAGAAAAAGAGAATCACTAGGATCTGACGTGACCAAGCCTTCAAGTCTGTGTGATTCTTTCTTTGAAATAGCACAATTGTTTCAAAATCCTGCTACTGATAATAATTTGTTGCTGATGTGTTAAAAGGTGAGATACCAAAGTATAACTTCACAAGATGCTCAACATTTCTCGTTCTAATCTTTAATTTTTTTTTTTTTTTTGTGTAGGAGTTCTCATAAAATTACTACTTCATTCTCCTGATGTTACAACTTTATTCTGGTAATATATGACTTTATTGTCATACAACTTTATTCTTGTATTACTATAACTTTATTCTGGTAATATTTATTGTCAGAACGTAAGTTTTTTCTTAGCCTGGCCCTAATACTTCATTGCAGCTTTCTCTGGCCTTCTCAAATTGATCTCTCGAAATGGCCTTTTTCAGTGAAAATATCCATGCGTGTTTGTGTGTCTCTGGTGAAGCACTGGTGACCGGGCTATGTGTCCCTCACATCTTGCCGAAGGTGTCAGCCACCAGCCCTCCTTTGGTCATGCATGGATAAGTGGGTATGTATATCTTATTTTCATTTGAAAAAACAATGAAAAATTTCCCCATCAGATCACAAAAGGTTTGTTTGGTTTAAGTCATCAAATCCTCAAAAAAAAAAAAAAAAAAAAAAAAAAAAAAAAAAAAAAAAAAAGGAGTAGTTTTTCTAGTTTTTCACTACCAGCCAGCATCAGTTTGTACCTCATGAGTATGAAAAAGAACAGATGTCTGACTCCTCAAACACCACTTCTTAGTTTATTTGACTTCTGTTGGTCGGTGCTGATTCTACACAGGTTGTCTTTAGAATATCTTGAATCAGGATTTTTGGTCATGCTGTAGGACCAGTAAAATACATACAAATGAAGCTCTTAGTAAAGAAAACCATACTAAACCATACTGGCAGTTTTAATAACCTAGTAAATAACCAATGACCAATTCAAATAATTATGGTGGACCTTCTGTTTAATTTATATATTTTCATTTAAACACCTGTGTTTAATTGTTCATCAAAAAATCTGCATCGATGCACTGTTAAGAGAATTAAGCTTCTGCATTACAGTATTTGTCCCTGGCTCCTCTTTTTTTAAGTAAACATAAGACACAAATACACACACACAAACACACACAATGTGAAAGTGACAGCAGCCGCAGTCTGCACTGAAACGAACTGCTTATGCAGAATTGGTCATGCCAAGAGGAGCCGTGTGCCAGTTTGGTAGTTATTTCTGCAAGCCACTCTCCTTCAAAACAGCCTGTTAGAATCAACATTCCCATAAAAACAAGACTAGATATGAAAAAATAAAATCACTATCATTGCCTGTGGATGTTCTGCATTTTACAGATTTCAGTCTGTTCATCAACTAAATCTTGCTCATGATTCTGTCTTAATTAAAACGAGGGGGGAATTATGTTCAGATTCTATTTTCCCTTGAAAAAGTTGTTTTTTTTTCACTCAAGGTGAAATATTAACAAACAGCACAAATGTAATGAATTCATTTCTACATTTTCATGAGGTGAGAGAACGATATTTCTTAGAGCCAGATGGTGAATACTCATATCCCCAGAATATGTGGAAAATGCTCTTGTACATAAAAAATTCCTTTGCTTGTGTGAGGTAATGTGTGGACTGGCTGAGATTTTTTTTTCCTTTAGGATCGTGTTTTTTGTGCTTTTTCAGAAATATTTCAAAACATATTAAATATCAAGTTGGCAGCAACATTGATGAATGGTGCGAGTATACATGAACCAAGCAGAATCTGTAGCATCTCCTGATGCACAAGCAGCACACCTCCACTTCCAGGTGTAAACAATCAGTCCTGTTGTCCTCTGAATGAACATGAATTAGAAAGGGGCGAGTTGACAGAGTCACAGTAGAAGAAATAAAGGAGTAGCAGCGGGCTGACAGCTATGGTATCCATTTGACTGTTTACCGTCACTTCATTCAGACTTTTTAACAGCGGACAATAATAATCATTCTCAGTCCATCCCTGCCAGATCTGGGTCATAACAGACAGAGTTTACAAACATCCAACCAATAGCACCCCCACTCTGGGAGACCCCATACATCAGCACCAGGAAATGGAAATGATCAATTAACATTAAAATGAAGTCAGAAAATACAATTCTCTGCTTCTCAGCTCATCTCACATAATAACCCCAGCTTGCTGGTCCACACAGTCCCTCAGCACCCTCCCTGTCACACTGTTAGGCCCAGCAGTGTTCCAGGGATTCACTGCCCTCAGGGTTCTCCTTACTTCCTGTACCTCTACAGTGATGGTTTGGCTATGAAGGGATGAGAGCTGCAGTATGGGCTCCACTGGTGATTCAGCCTTGAGACAGGCGAAGAAGTGGTTAAGCTCCCCTGCCAGTGAGGCATCCCCAGAGATTTCGGTGGTGTTACTGGATCTGAAGTTGGTGATGTGCTGGACCCCTTGCCACACCTGCCGGCTGTTGTTGCTGCTGAATTGCCTCCTAAATCCTCTGCTTGTAGTTTGCCTTGGCCTCTCTGATGCCTCTCTTCAGAGCAGCTCAGGTGTAGCTGTACAGGTCCCTGTCAGCAGACCTGAAAGGAAAATTCCTCTCCCTCAGCGGGTTCTTGACTTCCTTGTTCATCCAGGGCTTCTGGTTGGGAAACACCCGGATGTGCCTGTCCACTCTGACGGTGTTAACACAGTGTTGGATGTAGTAGAGTACTGCTGAGGTGAATACCTCTAGGTCCTGGTGGCAGAAAATGTCCCAGTCTGTCCTTGCTAAACAGTCCTGCAACTGCTGAGTGGCACCATCCGGCCAAGATTTCAGTCTGGATTTTGGGGTTGCTCGCTTCTTCACAGATTTGTATGCCAGAATAAGAACCAGCGACATGTGATCAGAGGAGCCCAGATGGGGGAGCTGAGAGGCCCTGTGTCCATGCTTGATGTTGGAGTAGGCTTTATCCAGCATCGTAGCTTCCCTACTGGCACATTTAATGTACTGGTGGAATTTGGGGAGCACTACTTTCAAATCAGCAAGGTTAAAATCCCCCGCAAACACATGCACTTCCTCTGGGTCGTTGTTCTGTTGCCAGCTGAGAGCTGTACTGGCATTAGCTTAATGTATACAGCAGTCACCACAACAATGGTAAACTCATGCAGAAGGTACAACACCCCGCATCTAACAGTAGTACTCCATGTCTGCTGAGCAGTGCCTGTCAATAACTGTGGCATTTGTGCACCAGCTGTTGCTCACATAGATGCAGAGCCCCCCCCGTTCTTACCAAAGTCACTGCTCTTGTCACATCTATGTGCTGTGTACCCTGCAAGTTCGATAGCTGTGTCCAGAATGGATGAGTGGAGCCAGGTCTCCGTAATCAGCAAAATGCAACAGTTGCATATGAGCCTGCTGCCAGTTGAAGCTTCAGCTCATCCATCTTATTTGTGAGGGATCTGGCATTTGAGAGAAAAATGCTGGGCAGTGGCAGTTTGTGTGGCCTTCTCCGCAGCTGTGCCAAGACGCCAGCCCAACTGGTCAAGCTCGACAGCTTAAATGATCTTTCTTAAGCATAACAGAATACTAAGCAATATTACTGCCAGTTCATCAGGGAGACCAGTGAGTCTTTGTGTGTTGATGTCAAACTGATCTGCTCCTTTAGGATTCTTCCAACCCAACCTTCTCCTGGATGCAGCCTCACTGATAACAGACAGTTCAGTCATGAACGTCTGGCTGTAAGATGGTCCCATCTGTCACGGAATTACACGTTTAATAGCAATGTTTGCAAAATAAACTGTGGAAATCTGAATATAAATTTATTTCGTAAATCGATCCAACCAAAGTCCTCTCTAGTGCAGCGTCTGGCAAATATCTTCTCTTTCTTCTGATGTTCCTTTCTGAACACAGTAGAACACTCTTCTGCTATAGTATGCATTAAATTTCTGTGTGCCATACCGGTGTTAAATAATTCCTTGATCAAATTGGTTTGTGGTTCCAGCGCTGCCATGGTGTCACTACATAACCTGCACTTTAGCATGCAGAACAATTTAAGAGTCATGTAAACCCAAGCAACAAATTATTGAGATTAAATTCAGTCCTGATGGTCATTTTTCCATTTTTGTATTTTTGATGTGAGACGAAAACTGTTTCAGTCAGGTTTCAGAGCTCATCATAGCACTGAAACAGCACTTCTGAAAGTTACAAATGACATTCTCTTGGCCTCAGATAACGGACTTGTGTCTGATCTGGTTTTCCTTGATCTCAGTGTTGCTTTTGATCCATTGGACCACAATATTCTCTTAGGAAGGCTTGAACATGTGGGTATCAAAGGAACAGCACTAGGCTGGCTTAAATCTTAGCTGTCTGACAGATTCCAATTTGTTCATGTGAATGATAAATACTTCTCACTCTAGAGTTACTTGTGGAGTACCACAGGGCTCTGTGCTTGGACCAATTCTTTTTATGATATATATGCTTCCAGTGGAAAAATCATCAGACAGCATGGGATAAATTTCCACTGTTATGCTGATGATACTCTATCCATAAATCCTGATGAATCCAATCAGCTAGGTAGATTACAGGCTTGTCTTGAGGACATTAAAACTTGGAAGAAACTAAATTTTCTTCTTTTAAATTCTGACAAGACAGAAGTGGTTGTTTTTGGACCAATACCTCTGAAAGAGACACTGCTTAGTCAATCACTTGATCTGGATGGCATTAAATTGGCCTCAGATAATAAAGTAAAGAACTTCGGTGTTATTTTTGACCAGGATATGTCATTTAAGTCCTATATTAAAAATGTTTCTAGAATTTCCTTCTTTCATCTCCGGAATATCGCAAAAAATTTGAAATATTCTGTCCAGGAGTGATGCTGAAAACATGTCCATGCATTTGTTCCTTCAAGGCTGGACGACTGTAATCCTTTACTATCAGGAAGTCCACAGAATGGAGTTAAAAGCCTTCAGCTGATCCAAAACACTGCAGCAAGAGTTCTGATGAAAGTTAAAAAGAGAGATCATATTTCTCCTATTGCAGCTTCCCTTCATTGGCTCCCTGTTCAATCCAGAATAGAATTTCAGATTCTTCTTCTCACATATAAAGCCCTTAATAATCAGCTCCATCATCCATCAGAGATCTGATTGTTCCAGATGTTCCTAACAGAGCACTTCACTCTCAGACTGCAGGTTTACTGGTGGTTTCTAGAATTTCTAAAAGTAGAATGGGAGGCAGATCCTTTAGTTATCAGGCTCCTCTCCTGTGGAACCAGCTCCCAGTTTTAGTCTGTGAGGTAGACACCCTGTCTACTTTTAAGACTTTACTTTTTGATAAAGCTTAGGTTATCCTGAGCTATTTCTGTAGCCATGCTGCCTTGGCCTTAGGCTACTGGAGGACAAACTGACCACTTTTTCTCACTTTCTTTTTCTACTACTCTCCAATTTGCATTACTTGTTATTTCAACTGGTAACTTTTTGTTTTCTCTCAGTTATTTTTCTCTCCAACCTGGTCTGGTATTCTGTTTGGCTGTGATGCCTTCCTGGAGGAGCGCTTCAGCTGAGATAACGCTGCCATCAACTAATCGTTCTCCTTCTCCTGCTGTTAACGTTTTCCTTTCATGAACATTGAAAATAATCCTACATCAGTTCATCTGTTTTTCTTCTGCATTCTGCTCTGTCTTCTCAAACCCCCAGTCGGTCGTGGCAGATGGCCACTTGTACTGAGCCAGGTTCTGGTTCTGCTGGAGGTTTCTTCCTGTTAAAGGGGAGGTTTTCCTCTCCACTGTCACTACTTGTATGCTCGGTACGAAGGATTGCTGGAAAGTCAACGACGCAACGCCATGCGGTCGCTACATGTTTGTCCAGGAGGAGTGAACGCTGCAAGTGCCTGTCAATAACTGTGGCAATAACTCGATGCTCTGCTGGGTTTCCTTAGAAAGTTTCTGGACTACTTTAAATAATTAAGCTTACTGTACTGTTTGGTAACTAGGATCAATTGGGATGTATTTATGATTGAATTTATTTATTTTTTTCTCTTGTAAAGTACAAAAACGACATTTGTTGTAAATTGGCACTATACAAATAAACTGAATTGAAACTGAATTGAACAACCACTCTAAAGCCTGTCAGCTATTCTATTTTCACTCGTTTGGTGAACTGAGTCTTGGAAAGGTTTCATTTCCAAACTTCTAGTTCATAACAATCACCTGCAGGAGGCTTATTTTTAAAGTTTCTACTCTTTCCAAATATATTCTGTAGATGGTTTTCAAGCTGGTCTGAATAGTTTACTTGGTTAGTTTCCTGGCCTTCAGTTAATCTCCTCGACGCCCTTAAGAATATTCTTCTACTATCAAGTGAAGGTTGATTTGTCTCTTTGAATTGAAGGATATGACTTTAAGTCTAAAACTGAAACGCTACACTTTGTCAGTTATTATCAAATTTTCACACATTTATAAAACAATAATTTCTCTATTGTTGGAAGCATATGAATATTTTAACATCTGTAATCTGAATTCTATAAACAACATTTTGTGTGATCACATCCAGATGAACCATCAGGGTGAAAGGTTGAATCTTTTTAAACTATACATTTCTGAGGCTGGACGTTACTCGTCACCTAATATTTAAACCTAATGAGCTGCAAACGAGGCAGGTGAGACAGGAACAAAGGGAGAGAAATGACTGGGGAGGAGAAGAAGGGAGGATCAGGATCAGCGGCATAATCCTCAGGTGAATGCACCAAGCAGAGGAACAATGGAGACAATGGAGGGACAGAGTGAGTGATGGATGAGGAGCTGGCAGAGGTTAATCAACATCTGGATCGACGGTTTGCCAAAGCAGCCACATACTGCAAACCACACCAACAGTATCTATTGTTACTGATGCCAGCACGCTATCTTCCCTGTTTGCTTCACTGAGATTACAACCGGCTGTGCTATCCCTTGCATTTCTCCTCCATTAATGTCTACCAAGTACACCAGGACACAATCTATTTTCCATTCGCACAGCTCACCAGAGCATGGTGTTGAATGAACTGGAGAATTATGGTGAGATCATTCCAGTTTCATGCAATCTTATAATAAATTGAATAAATAAATGACTAACAGTTCTTTTCCACAGAAGTAAAGAGACTGAATAGATAAATGAACACAGAATCTGCACATTGGAAATGTGTTTCCCCTTTTTTCATGAGTGATTAAAGTAACAACTATTGAAATACAGTGTATGTAACCAGTGTTGTGATAATTGAATGATGATTTAATGTTGATTTCAAGCATTTATTGATATGTAAGATGATTGTAAATCATATTAAGCATATTATGAGTGTAACAATGAATGTGATCAGTTAAAGATGAGGTTAAACACAGTTCAGGGCAACAGCATAGAAAAAGAGGAACAAGGAGAGAGCCTTAGGATAAAATTGGGGAAGTAACTCCGGATGACCGTTGAGAGTGAACGCCTAAAGTTGTGCAAGGGATCATGCAGCAAAACACCCAAGAAATCATGCGGCAAGTCACGTAGCACCTTGCCATACACAACAATGGGATGGAAAGATATAAAAGTCCATGAAAAAGAGGAAGAGCTCGCTTATTCCCCGCGGACAGAGTCGAGTCAACTTGGAGCGCAGAAAGAGGAACCAAGAGGACCGCACCCAGGAGCCACGGAGCCACGAAGGACTCTGCACCGCTGGATCAGGGGAAAGCCAACGCCCTCAGCTGTGGTTCCAGATCGGGCTGCTGTTCTTGGACTTCTGCAAAAAGACACCCCAGCAACCTCTGACAGACTTGGTTGATGGACTGTGTGCAGCATGTGATGGAGGACTGCCTGCTGCTGATCAACAACACCGGATCTTCACGCATCCATCAAAAGGAGGACATCGTCTAACAAAGGCTCCCTCCACCCAAGGACTTCAAAGAGTCATCTGTCATGAGAACTGTTCCATCCGGGGTATGAACTTGAGTTGCTCCCCCAAAAGCCTCTCCCTTTTAGATGAAAGGTGTTAGTGTCAGGGAAAGATAGTTGATTTGATTTATACATGAATAATTGTGATGATTTTGTTTGATTTTCTGCTGATGCCTAACCCTGCCAAAGCATACTAAAATAAAGAAGCATAGAAAATTCTAGAGAAGTTGTGGACATTCAAATTAATTGAGTCATTGAAGTTCTGTAATGATTGTAAAAATATACTGTGGTACATGGTTCTAGTAAAGTTGGGAGGTTTTTAATGGTTACCTTAGGTGAAATAATAACAATACCCCTGGAACTCAGTCCGAGTTACTAAAAATTATCTAGTCTGTGACAAGTGCACGTTGTTTTTAGAGGAAAAGCTGCCGTTAACATGTGTGGTTCATGAGGTTGAGCTGCCGTAAGGCTACTCGGTGGGTCACTTTGTGAACTGAAAAGGGGTGTGGCACCTGGATCTGGAGGTAGTGAGAGGCTAGACGTATTTTCCTCGATACCAGCTTAAACAGATTATCTTAGGAGCCTTAGTGCAGGGTAATACCCAATAGGTTCTAGGATCTTCCGGACCCATTAGATGGCGAGCTGGTCATAGGCCAATCCCATAGTTTGGGCTAGGAAAAGGAGGGGTTGGCTTATGCGCAACAACAATGGTCAAAAATCTCTTTGGCTGTGGAGCTAAATGAGCTACATTCTGAGCAGCCCCACAGAACCCTCACTCTGAACCACACTTTGCTCTGTTTGTCCTCTTCAGTGTAGATTCACCAAGTTACTATCCATGATGCGATGTTTTTGACTCTACAGACTGGTAGTACACTGCTGTAGCAGCAAGTTATTCACAGCCACATTAACACTATGTTACAAAATCGCAAGAGAGGTTTTTTGATGAGTTTATTAAAAGTGGTCTTTAGATCATCAAAGACATCAACTATGGTGACCATCATGGTCCAATTTACTTCAAAGGAGCCACAAAATTAACCTTAAGCTGTACTGAAGAAACTTAAACTCTAACTTCAAAGGAGCCACAAAATTAACCTTAAGCTGTACTGAAGAAACTTAAACTCTAAATGGCTTTGAGTCAAATCATGCCTTGGCCAGTTCATACCGCCATTTCATGCCCAGATGTAACCATTTCAAACATTCCTTCTTTCATTTTATACATGTCAACAAATCTTTTGTACCTAATCTGGGATCTGCAACTATGCATATTTAAGCTGCAGGTCCACAACACAGTAACACTTGTAATACAAAGAATAATTTCTTTGTTCAGTCATTTTTTATCTTGAAGCCACAAACTATGAGCTATTTTCATCTTGGCTATAGCTATGGGATGTTCCATACAGGAAATAAATCCATCCTCAAATTTTATTTTTTAATTAGTTGTCTTTTTAGTTAGAAATTGACATATATTAAGGAGATAATCAGTCATTAAAATGCTGAAATAGCCTATAAAACCTCTGAAAGATTACTTTCAGAAAAATCTAGTATTACACCCTATTTCTGTTTATTTTGCTTGGGGAAAATCAATAAGTATTAAAACATTTGCAAGGTCATATATGGCTAGAAATAGGTATTTATAAAGCTGGAAATACTTGCTACATTTAAATAAAGATTCAATTTTACAGACCATGTCATCACATATAGCATCTTATAGACTTACTGTAGATTTTCTTCAACATTTTTGTTAGATATTGAGTAACTGATTTCAGTCAGAGCCAAAGACAGTAGCAGCAGGAACATTGACTGGAAGGTTGATGGATTGAGCTACCACTGAAACATGAGTAATTCACCTGAGGATGGTGCAAACACTGGCCTCCTAACTCAGAACTAAATATTATTTTCTTCCTTTGTCATCCAATGTCGTCAGATCCTTCCTGCAGAACAAACTGATCAATCTAAGGACTTTCACTTAAAGCTGTCAGAAAACCTCGATCCTTCTCACACTGGAGCTTCACTCTGGAACTCCACAAAGGCTGTCTTATGATCTTCATATGTCTTTTATATTTGGTTTATGTAATATACTTAGGTTCTTAGGTCCAACCTTCTTTAATGCAAATGTTTCTTCGCTCAACTAGTCTTGCATGTTTTAGAAAACAGCTCATTCAAATCGCTGTATTAGCTCCTCAGCATGTAATCCAGTAGATGCTTGTGGCCCATTCCTTTGTCTCTGGTCAACTGAACCATGGGAACATCCAAAACATGCAGGTTGGCAGCTCTTGAAGACTGACTTTTGACACCACTGCTGTACATCCATACTCCAGCCATTTCTCTTTCATTCAGAAAACCTGGCCCCATCATCCTTTTATTGATCTTTCTGTATCTTTATACTTTTCTCCTGAGATTAGATCAGCTTATGTACAGTAGACCTATACCGTAAATGCATTGAGATGCTTCAGATCAAATGAACAAACTATCTTCTACAACTAAAGAAAGAATTTACCTTTACTTATATATTACTTCAATATTCCATCATAGGGCAAATTGTCACAATTGGAACTATGATCCAGATTTCTCTCTTCAACATCTTCCTCCCTGTTCCACACTACCGTAGTCAGTCTCTCTTTTTGTGTCCAGACAAAAACAACTTGTTTTCCTCCATCTTGAGAACATCACAGTCAGTAACAGATCACCACATGTTGTAATGCAACAGCTCAACTGATTATTCATACGACACCTCCGTTAGATCTGTGAATGCCCTGTACTTGTCAAAATCTCCCTGTGATCCAAAGTCAGGCTCATTTAGGAAGAAATACCAAGAGCACCATAAATATTTATATCGTCCACTACATATCTGTGTTGACATGAGCGGCAAATGACTTTGTGTGGCACTATCATCATGCCAACCAGCTAATTGTATGAAGAACTTTTTTTGTGTTAATGGATAAAGTCATGAAAGGAAACTAAAAAGGGTGTGAAGGGTTGCTGTTCCCAGTCCCAGTCGGTTCTTGGGGCTCTGTGCCCATCCATGGCATTGGTCCCTGATGGTGCTGCTGCCACATGCCTTTGGGTGGCTGTATCTCCCTTCCCTGGTGGGTCTCGGACAACGGGGATACCTATTGGGTCAGCAGTGGAGCTGGCTCCCTGGGAGGGCAATCTGCCTGCCTCCCCAGTCCTTTCCTCCCCATCCCCAATTGCCTCTCTCTGCCCGCTCCATCACACCACCACTTACGTAGGGCCTTGGGGTACAGGTTCACCACTGACATACAGGGAGGGTCCTCCATTTCTGTGACTTCATGGTGGCTTGGGCCCCAATTTTACATACAACTTATACACTCTCATGAATAACATTCACATGACACACACATTTAAGGTCCGGGGATGGGCACACCCGTAGCATGCAGGGGGTGAGCTGTTTAATCAGTCTCTCCTCCGGTGTCTGTGCTGACTTCCAAATGTTGCATGTAGACATTTAGGGTTCTGGGCAAGGGTTGGGGCAGGGGTGAGTTTGTACTGCCTGCTCACTGGTAAGGAGGCGTCTGTGTCAGCCACTGCCCCATCTCCCCCATTTTAAATGCACTATATAACAACACGCATCAACACCATACTTGTGTGGGCGGAGGGGGGTGTGTGGTCTTTTTACACCCGTGTTGTCTGTTTGCCATTTGGGGTTGGCGACCAGGAGGTGGAGGGGGCCATCTGGTTGGAGTCTGGGCTGTGGATGGGCTTGGAGATGTGGGGGGTAGTTGGGGGCGGGGGCGCTGCTCTGGTTCTCCCAGGATTGTTTGGATTTTTGGATCATGGCTCATGGTTGCAGTGGCCAGGGTGGCCGCCGGGTTCTTGCGGGTGGTTGGTAGGGGCTGTATGCCTGGCCATCAGCAGTGTGTGATGGTGATTCAGAGAGTGGCTTTGCTTTGGCGAGGGGGTGGCTGATTGGCTTGGTGTGGCATTCACAGTGGGGGTGTGCTGTGTGGGTGGGGGTGTACTGCCAGCATGCTTGGATACCTCCTGGTCTGTGGTGTGGGGTTAGTGGGGTGCAAGGTTTTGGGGGCGCTGGACCGACCTTCCTCTGCTACTACTTCCTGCTGCTTTGGCCCCTGGCCTGGGACCAGCCTGCAGTCGCTGTCGGGTGGGTGGGACAGTGGAGTGTACCTTGTGGTGGCATGAGGGTGGCCTGGAGTGGTGGGTCGACTGGGATGCAGGTTCCTGGCTGATGCAGGCTTGTGTTATTTTGTGGGTGGCCTGGGGTTGCTGGTGTAGACCAGGCGGCTTGGCAGGCTCCCTGGTTTCCTGCCCTGCTCGTCGCTCCGTAGGGGGGATGTTGGCCCTGCTGGCTGGGGGGGTGTCGTGGAGGGTTGTCGAGTGCACTGTGGAGGTGTTGCATCCTTTTTCGGGTCTGGGCCACTGAGGTTTTGGTTGGATTGGTGGCAGTGATGGGCTGGGCTTGGTGATGGTTGTCCCTGGGCTGAAGTTACAGGGATGGTGACAAGGGTTTGTTTATATGATTGAGGGGGCATGGAGAGGGCTGTTGGCCCATGCCAAGTGCATGACTCCTGCTGGGGATGCTTGGCCCTCAGAGTTGATCCTGTCCTGGTGTTGGGCTGGGGGGGTTTGGTATGGTTCTGTGGCTTGGTGGTGTCTGGTTTTTTGCATTTGCGTACAGGGATGCGGCACAGCCGCCTAAGGTGGGGCAGTGAGCTGGGCTCTCACTGGGCGGGGTGTATTCTAATTGGCTTCCTGCGGGGGCACCCCCCGTGGATAGGAGATTTGTGGTGTCTGTGTTTGGGGGCATGTTTTTGATATTTGTGCTCTGGTTGGGGGTTGCCCTTCGGTGGGACCTCTGGGCTTGAAGGGGTGAGACGGGGGGTCTGCGGGGTTGAGCTAGGGGCTTACTGGGGTGTTTTGCCCTGGGACTGGCTCATTAGGACTATGTGGACTCTTACTGGCCCGTCTCTGGATGGGGTCGGGGCCAGAGTCTGGGCCTGGGTTGTTCAGGTGGTGCCCAGCTCTCGATCTGGCTGATGGACTTCTCTGCTGCTGCTGTGGAGGGTTGGGTTGTCTGCTCTTCTCCACCCCAGACCCCAGAGAGAAGGGGACCATCTCCTGGGTCCAGAGACAGGTTGCCCCTTTGGGGGGGACATTACCTGGACTTGGGAGTGTAGAATGTGCATGGGGAGTGAAAGTCGGTGTACAATGTTTTTTTTGGTTTTTTTTTTATTTTTTTTTTATTTGACAAGTGGATGTGAATGTAGGTGAGGATGTGGGTGGGAATGTGTGATTGTCTTTGTGTGTGACTGTTTATCTGTCAGGTTGGGTTCTGGGCTCCCCCTCTCCTGGATCATCTTGGGCTCCCCATTAAAAATCTGGGGCCTATTTCCCCCGGTCACACTCCCCCCTAGTGGCTGGTGCCTCCGCCCCCCGATACGTTGGTGGCTCTTGATGTCTGGGGCCGGGTGCCAGGGTATGTGCCGGCTCACCTTGGCAGTTGCTTGCCGAGACCTGGGCGCCCTGGCTCGGCCTCTGCTGGGGGGTGGCGTGCCCTTGGGGTTCAGGTCTCTTTGTCCATGGCTCCGGCATAGCGGGCTGCCGGTGGGGCCTGTGGGCTCGTCGCTGCGGCCCCCTGGGGTTTATACATTGTGGCTGGGCTGCCGTTGGGGGGGGGGGGGTCGCCCAGGGCTTGCCTCTGTTGTCCTCCTAGGGGTGGGGTGGGGGAGTCTGGTTGTCCCTCTGTGTCTAGGGGGCCACTGGGTGTCTGTGGCTCCGGTCTTCCTCATGTTGTCCGCATGTCCTGGGGGGTGGATCTGTGGGCCCCCACATTTATCAAATATTCTTAGGGAGAAACCTTATAGACACAAACACACTCACGCACACACATGTGTCTAGATTCAGGTTCTTGTTAGATACAATCTCAGATGGGCTGCTATTGGCACTAAATACATCTTCTACTACCTTGTACTGTGTACTTTCCATTGAAGTTATAACTGTTATTATTAGATGTGCATATGCTGTTTGGTGTTGTGGATTCTCTGTGTTGTTTTATTTTCTCTTTCTGCACGTCTCAAGCAGACTTCAAGGGTGTTGACCTGTTTTATCTCTATGCTTTTTTCTCTCTATTTCTATCTCCTTTTTCTCTTTAAACCTTTCCTCCAACTTTCTCTTTTTCCTCCCATTTTTTTCTTTTTTGTCTTGGAGTCCATTACATTTGAAACAAACCCAAAGCAATTTTAAAAATTTTTTATTTATATATAATTAATTCCCTTCTCACCCTCCACGGGTGGTCTTTCTCAACCTCTGAGCTCGGGTCCTCTACCAGAGGCCTGGGAGCTTGAGGGTTCTGCGTAGTATCTTGGCTGTGCCGAGAACTGCGCATTTCTGGACTGAGATGTCTGATGTTGTTCCTGGGATCTGTTTTAGCCACTGCTCCAGCTTGGGGGTGACTGCCCCGAGGGCCCCGATGACCACAGGCACCACTGTGGTCTTCACCTTCCAGGCCTTCTCCAGTTCCTCTCTGAGGCCCTGGTATTTCTCCAGTTTCTCGTGTTCCTTTTTCCTGATGTTGCAATCGCTTGGTATTGCTACATCCACCACAACGGCTTTCCTCTGTTTTATATATATATATATATATATATATATATATATATATATATATATATATATATATATATATATATATATATATATATATAAAACACACACACCAAGTGGAGCATCATGGCAAAAGCCGTACTGCTCCACTTGTGAAAGCAAATCTGTTGGGCCTTACCTTGACACTGAGACAACAATTCTGAGTGCCGTGCTGCCGGACAGGACACGACTTTTATGATAGTTAGGTCATTCTAGTTGATGTTTTTATAATGGAAACAGATAAAATAGCGTACTGCACTGAAATGTGCTGTACTGCTCAGTCGAAATGAGGCATAAGTGGCTCACGCTATACAAGTACCATGGAGCGACGTTTCCTACTATAGTCCAAAGCTTCTTCTGCATAGTTGGCTCAGTTTTTAACAGATCAGCTGCAAAACCTAATGGCTAAATACCGGTGATGTGCAGTGGACCCCAGTATCCACATGGGCTAGGGACTACAACCACCACGCAAATAGCTGAAATCCGTGAATACCCGAGACACCCCCCAAACACGTGTAGAGCTCCTTATTGTAACAGTTCAAACACCAAATATACCATAAGAGGCATTAAGATGCACAGTGGAAGCCATCTTAGCACTACTGCAGAAGCTAATATCCACAGTCTTCCTTATCTCTGTGCTGATTGGCTGTACTACCAAAAGCAAAGGAAAATAAATGGCACACCTGGATTGGCTGTTTTGCAAATGCCAGTCAATAGCGTGTCAAATAGCATTTTTAGGTATTTCAATTTCCCAACCTACATTTTCTTTACATTAATATTTTAAGTATGCTCCATGAAAAATTCACTCATAAGCTAATTTTCCATGGATAATTTAGTTATATTCTAAAGTTTGAACTGTTTAAAGTGCTTTGATTAGCATTAGTATTAAACTTAAAAACCTCTCCAGATAAAATACTTGAATGAAACGATGAAATAAAAGAAAAAGACTATCATGTGCATTTCTCTTCTTTTATGTTATTGGTGGTGACAGTGGGTTTATTGTTGTGACAGCAGTTTTAGTATGAAGGGCACTTTATAAATCAAATTGATTGATTGAGCTTAATAAAATATATTATCAGTAAAATTAGACATAAGCAACTGGTAAACCACAGGCTGGTCTTGGACACTTAGACATGGAACTCTCAGTCAATCATACCCAACCAGTCACAATATCATAGAAACCCCATATGGGAGCATGAATAATGCCAGTCTGTCATTCTCTCCTTTCCTCCAGGGATTTTGCTTTCCCGTCCATCTGAGATTCATTGGGGAATGTCTACTGTGCTTCCTGGTTTAATGACACTTAAGAGCACATTATGGGCTGTTTTCACACGAGAAGGAAATTGCTTGTGGTCAGTGGGATTGTTGAAGGGCTCAGCTGCGGAGCTCAGAAGAGGTCGCAGTTCACCTCGTATGTTCATGAAAATGGCTCTATAATCTCTTATGTCTGTGCTCTCATTGTAGTGTTTTATTTTCCTATAAGGAATAGATTTATTCTACATCTGGTTCAAAGTCTAACATTCAAAGTCTCATTACGTCCTGGGGCGTGCTTTTTATTGATATGACAGTCACTATTCCTAATGGATCCATGTGGCCAGCTGAGATGCCAAACGAGCTTGTAATAGCTGGGAAATCTAGCTTTATTTTCCTCCACCCAGGATAAAAATATAATGGAATTTCAGAGGAGGAAAGAATTCAGTTCGTAATTTAATTAAATAGCACGTCTCCCAGTTGATTTGGATCTTACATACATGGTCCAATGAGACTTGTGCAGACTAAGCATACTGGGAATCTGCTCGAATATGCTTAGACAACATGATTTTTGTAAGCATATTGCTGGCTAGACAGACATATACAGTCACACCAGTGCTGAGATCAGTACATAGTCATGTACTGTATTTGCTGTCTGGCTGGGTGCTTGCAACGCAAGTTCAGTGGTCAGTCATGAATAATGCTCTGCACTGTCACACCACCTGCTGCTCTTAAATTTTTGAGGTAATGGAAAAATAAATCGTATTAGATGGAGGTAGAAGTAGTGACTGAGCACTGCAGAACTACTCTTTCACAGATAAAACCTGTGCTGACTTTACATTTCAGTTCAATTCAGTGATGCCTACATGTCACAGGTAATGTTTTTACTGGAACACAGTAGGGTTGTTTGCTGCTAATTTGAACTTCTGCCTGAGAATTTAGAACTATAGGTGGATTTCCTAATAAACTTATAGGCCCTAGCCTGGTCAAATGTTGTCTCCCCTCACTCTTGCCTCTTATTACTGACATCATTCTTCCCTCACCTCAGATTCTGTTCCTTCACTATTTAAAACAGCAATAGTTACACTAATACTTAAGGAACCTGGCATAGTCCCCACTGATCTTAAAGGGGTCCTATTACACAAAATTGTATTTTTGCCCATTTTTGTTCTTCCATTTGGGTCTTTACTGCTTCGAAAAACTGTCTGAGTGCTAAAAACAAAACAAAACAAAAACCATCCAGCTGTTTTTTTTTTAGCAACAACTAAATGTTCAATTGGTGTCTGGAAAACGAGCCATTTAAAAAATCTCCCAATTATTAAGTCACAATCAGCAGGCACTGCCCCAACCTTGCATGTTTAGGCAGCTGGTTTTACGGCTATATGCGTTGTACAGTGGCTGCAAGAAAAGACAAATGCTTTGTTGTCAGCTGCAATGAACAACATGTGTTCATGCACATTGTTCCAGTCACAGAGAACAGAGCTGCTTGGCTTCATTTTACTTCTTAATGGCAATGTCCCAGCCACATTGCCAAGACAAAAAACTGTAATTTGCACCACTCGACCCCTCCTGAGACTGCGGAAACACTGACGTACCATTCAGAAACTGCTGCTGCATCCTTGATGGTTGTGCAGGAGGCTCTACTTCTGCTTCTGGGTCTGACTCGGGTTCAAAGATGTGTGGTTGTATCACTGTGCATCTGCTTGCAGCCATTTTCGAGTCTATACAGTGTAAACGCTGGGTTGGAGGCGGGGCCAGCAACAGCTTATTTGCATAATAGTAATGAATCCCTAAAACAGCTCATTTTTAAAGGAGCTCAAAATAGACAGAACTGACCAGGTGAAATCTCATCATCTGAGAATGATAAGGGCATAACACTCAACTGACAAAGACGTGACCACGTCATCTGAGTATGAAGTAAGAATCAAAACGACTAATGGACTTAATCACAAAGGGACATAACTGAAAACAACAATAAACACAAACTGAGCACATAGTTACAATTTAACCCAAGTAATCAAAGCAGATTTAAAACAACCACTGAGAAATGCACAAAAACATTCAAAAATCACACGAAATTAAACATAGGGCTCAATAATAAACTAATATTCAGTCCTTACCTTCATTACCTTTATTAGCAGCTAAATGAGTAGTGAACAACTATTAGTGTGAAAAGTAAAGTCAAAGTGTTTCCAAGCTCTTTCACTGCGACAACTAATGTACTGACTTACCTCCCATCACTGTACTAAACACTGCCTAGTTCTAAAACAACGATGCTATTTTATTTAGAGGTGGCTGATTGTGCGTTTTGTTTTATGATGTATCCTAAAACAGTTCAGTTTAATTGATATTAGTACAGAAGTGTAACTGCCACAGCAGGAAATAAATTCAGGAGCAGTTTCAGATACAAAACATGTTAAACGAGAAACTTTCTCGTTTTACCGAGACAGGTTTTCTATCTTACAGTAACGAGAAAGTTTCTCGTTTTAGTGACATATAAATTTACATTCCTCGGATAGATTACAACTTCTTAAAAAATGGGCTCCCTTTTACTCTCCATCTTCTCACTCTGTTTCTTCCAGAGGACACTCAAACGTCCCGCGAGGTGTTGCCACTTTTACTCTCTTTTAAATGAGAACAATTTTTTTTTTTTAAACGAGATACAAATCTTGTTAGACCGAGTTTTGTGTCTCGTTAAAACAAGAAAAGTTTCTTGTTTTAATGAGATACTGCTCCTGTATTTATTTCCTAGCTCTGGCAACTAAATATTTCTGTATTTTAGGACCAGTGAACACAAAAACCTTTTATTCATATGAGGTCTTCCTAAGGCAGCAGACATTCTCAGAGATCTTTAGCGAAGTATTACAGTGAAGCTCCAAGATCAAACGCAGGTAATTACATTTGAACTATAGAGCCTGATTTATGTGATCTATTTAATGAGAAATGTCCATCTCTGCAGCCATTTGTCATCCTCTACTTCACAGACATTTCTTCTCATATTAGCAGCTGACAGAACTTCTAATGGGCTTCAGTCAGGACTGTTCATTACTTGTTCCTATTAACTTTTTTTCACGTTCTGCTCTGTCGCCTGGTTCTTCTACTTATGTTTGTTTACACTCTCATTATATTTCTAGCTTGATTGTGCCCTGGACACTTTGACTCAGCATACTTGCTCTTCTCAGAGATGCACTGCTGCTCTAACCTCACTGTCCAAGAGGCCAAATGTGAGCAGGAGTTGGTCTGGTTTTTCTTTTTAATTCCCTCCAGCTCAGCTCTTTGAAACCAGATGAGATCTTGAAGATGAAGTAAAATGAAAATCAGTGAAAGTATCTTGCCAAAGTGACTGATAGCGGTGAGATAGCTGGAGCCAGATTTCCTGAGTATTTTGGCAGGTGGCTGGTGTTAACGTGCACACTTGGCTCTGGAGCTCCACACACTGCACAGCCTCTTCCTGATCATGCTTCCTGGCTGTATGGAGCTGTGTGTGTGAGTAGGGAAGGAAGCTCTATCTGTTCTCATTGGCATCTGAAGCAGAATGCATCATAATGTGAATAATGTTTGCACTATAATCTGTTTCAGCTGCTTTTATACATTAGGCAGCATGATAAAGGTGTTCAGACTCTGTCTGGTCTGCTCTGCAGTTTTCTGCATAATCACCTCCAATTGTGCAGTCACGGTCGTCTCCTCCTCGCTCTAAGTGTTAATTCAGCTCTGTGAGCAGACACACGGAGCCCCATCTAAACACACACACACACACACACCAACTATTAGCTGGGACTGCTGGGGGATCGGTCATCCCAAGTGCATCGGGCCTGGTGTTGCTTCCACACAAAAGGCCGACTCTGACCCAAATCTGTCTTTATGTAAGTCTCTGCATGATGGAGATGCTGCTCAAAGAGCCCCCCCAAAAAAATCCCCCCCAAAAAACAAAAAAACAGATTATTCAAATATGAGAATGCAGTGAGTGATGCTGGTGTGCAGCTGAGCTCAGGCGTGATATAAGGGGCAGAGCAGGAGCACAAGAGATAAAGCTCTCCAAGGTTTCCTAATTGATCTGGGAGGAAGGCTGTGTAATTGATCTGGCAGACATGCCAGCCCTGCAGGCGTCTCCAACTGGGTCAGAGGAAAGTGGCCATATGTGAGCACAACTGTGATGTAATGCTGAATACATACAGAGGTGATGTCTATGCGTTAAACAGTGGTGTGCTGGAACACATCCTGTTACACTGGTCAGTATGAAGACAGCAAACATCTGCCTCTGAAGGGACTCAATGAAAGGTGCATCAGCAGGCACACCTGCACCTCTTCTCAGAGCAAAGATCAGAAACCGAGCAAAACAAGGGCAGGCTAAAGGTACTCACATGCCATATTGCGAAGAAGATCAGGGACACGCAGAGGACCAGAGACAGCATGTAGCAGAAAGCAGCAAAAGTGAACATAATTGAAGGGGAAACGGTGAAGAATTTCCCGAGGAAGCTTGATCCCACTGAGGAACATCTAAAACCAAAAAACAGGAGGGGAGAACAATGACAGGGAAAGTTCTCACGGTGTCGTGGACACCATGACTTCGCGCCCCACGGTGTTCGCTCCGATCAGGATCGGGAAGTAAAGACCTCTCCAGACGGCCAGCTGCGCGTCCACTCAACCCTGAGCTGCTCTCAGATCAGCGCCCTCCGCATGACACGCGATCAGTGTCCGCAGTCCAGGCGAGGTGACCATGGAGTCACAGAGACGGACGGCTGATGAGGGGAGCTTCTGCGCAAAATCATCCGCGAGATGAGGCGGAGTGAGCGGGTAATCCATTCATGGAGCAGCGGCTGAGGGCGGCCAGCCGGAGCCTGCGCTGAGCGGCGGCGGTGTCATGTGAGGCGGCTCCGCGGCGCTCTGCGCGTAAAAGCTGATCTCTCTCTCTCTCTCTCTCTCTCTCTCTCTCTCTCTCTCTCTCTCTCTCTCTCTCTCTCTCGCGCGCGCGCGCATATAAACAGTAACATCAGAGATCTGAACGCGCGTGCAGAGCTGTGAACAGGTGGGAATAAAAGAACAGCACCCGCTCCGCGTGCGTGTGCTGCAGAGCTTTTTGAAACCTGCAATTAAAAGGCTGATTTTGTGAGTGAAACCACATTTCCCCCCCCCGGCTAATGACTTGCAGTCGTGTGCCTTAATGCCATTTGATCTCAGGGATTAACAACTGTTAAATTTATTAATTTTAGAAGGAGAGCTGACGGATTGCTCATAAATATTTACATCCAGGTGTTGGCTTTTCAGAAAAATGCATATTACTGGATATCCAAAGACTCAACCAAACCAAACAGAGTGTTAGTTACAAGAAATGATCAATTGCAGCAAAAATTGCAATCATATTGATTGAAACCAACCTTGTGAATTAATTTAACCAATATTTTTAAGGAGGTATGACCAATATAAGGCTCATAAGAAAGAAGTGATATTATTGCCACCATCTGGCTCCTCTGTAAATTACAGGTGCCATAAATATATTTTATGATTCCCAAAAACTATCCTGTCCATCAGAAGGACATTGAGCAGGTACAGTTGACACCATATATTTACATACACTGAATAAAGACACAGACATATTTTTTTCTCACTGTCAGAAGTTAAATCAGACCACACATTTCTCGTTTTAGGTGAGTTAGAATGACCGACATTATTCCTATTTGCTAAAAGCCAGAAAACTTAGCAAGAACATTTTTTAGACTTTTTTTGGGGGGTAACTTTCTTTGAGTTCAAAAGTTTACATACATTTGGTGAATAACAGGGATAATTTTCTTTTACACTGTATGACTTGGGTCAAACATTTTGGGTTTCCTTCCACAATCCTCTGATAGGTTAACTGACACATTAGAGTTAACTGGAGGCTCACCTGTCCATGTATTCTAAGGCCACACCTGGAACTCACTCACTGCTTTCTGGCTCAACACGATGGGAAAATCAGCAGAAATCAGCCGAGATATCAGGAAGAGAAGTGTGGAGCTGTTCCAGTCTGGTTCATCCTGGGGAACAATTTCATGATTCTTGAAGGTTAATGTCCAACCATCATGGCACCTGGGAAGAAGACGGGTTCAGTTACTAACCTTCTTACACAGTTTGATATATGTTAATAAAACTTGTTTAACCTTTCCTGGGTTGTAATCTTTGTTCTGGGTCCGACTCATACTTACTTTATTACTTCTTCAGCAACCTAAGCTACAGTAGTTCATTTTTTCAGCTCAAACTACACAAATCAGCCTCCACTTTCCACATGTATCCATGAACCTTGGTCAATTATGACCTTGTCCCAAGTTCACCACAGTTTCTTCCTTGAACCAGTTTTGATATATACTGGCCACTAGAGCCTGAAAACATTCCACAAGAGGTGTAGTTTTGGAGAGGCTCTGATGCCACCATCTACAGATAACATCTGACCCTTTTCAAACTCATCCAAATCGATTTGATTGTCCATTTTTTCCTACTTCTAGCCCAAAAAGTTTGAGAACAAAATGATTGCTGCCTAATATACCCTACCCACTACCAAGATAATTAATGAGGTAATCGCTGCAACAACCTGCAGCTGAAGACAAAGCAGCTGAGGTCATTGAAATTATTGCACACCATAGGAGGCAGGACGACAGGACTACTCAACGCCCCTAAGTAGCAAGGCATTGAACCTGAGCTGGGCAGGAAGGGGCTTTGGGATGAGGGGTGGAGGTGGGGGCAGCAGGAGACAGGCGATCAGGGGCCACAGAGCTATAAGCTGAAGAGGACTATGAATGGAGAGGGACAACTGAGGTGCAAGTATTGTTGGGATGGAAACGAGCGCTGCAAAGATTCCACAATGCTGACGTTTAACAATGAAAACATGGCAGTACAGCTCCAAGTCCAAAGCACTCCAGAATGTTCCCTGGTTGAACTGGACCAAGCAACCTGTGGACTGGATGGCAAAAAGAACGTGGTACTGATAGAACCCCATGTCTACGAAAAGGCCATGTCAAGAACGATCGAAAGGTAATCGCGAGCTCACAGTGGTGGTCAGGAAACACAGAGCAGATGTCCCAGAAAAGGAAGAAGGCCAGGGTGAACTCCCTGGGACTGAGGTCCTTTGAATTGGGGCAGAGCAGATGACTCAGCTCCATCAGCATCAAGATGGTGTGAAACTCCCTTGGCTGACCGAAAAGAATGAAAGGCAATGGGGTAAGGAAAGGGGAGGGGTTGGGCAGGGAAGGGACAAAATAATAGGAAGTGGAGGAAGAAGCACTGGGGTGGCTGGCTAAGCCGGATGAATGAAAAGGTCAAAAGAAGATGAAAGGGGTAACTGAGAGGCTTGAACTAACTCACGAGTGTGAGCAGGAGCTAAACTGGGTTGAAAGGTGGAAAGAAAGGTAGAGGAAGGGATGGAGGGATGGAAGAATGAATGTACATGGAGAGTCTGTGAAGCCTGCTCAGGCAAGTAGGAAAAGAAAGACAAACTGATAAAGCTCAGACAAAGAGGATGGAGGCACAGGGTGAAATACAACCTGGCTCTCACCAGGGGGAGCTGCTTGTGACAGCTGAGATCCAAGGCAGATCCAGGAAGAAGTAGGCTCTAAGGAGGAAGTCTGGAGTCCAGGACGGTCAAATGACATGGCATGGGCGACGTGAACAGCCTAAAAAGGCCGGACCTATAAGCAGAGCAGCTGAAGGGGATGCACCTTTCCCGCAGCACATGTTGAAGCTGTGCAACGATCTAGCCTGCAATGGCTTGGTGGCTCGGAGGGGTGGAGGAGGAACAGTGGGGCAAGAACATCCATGGTAAGACAACACAAACCAAATGATTCGGGCTTACAAGAGCGCAGTATGCCAGTCAGGCTTGAAAGAACGTGTTGGAAGTGGAATGCCGCATGAACTGAGTGGAGTGGTTGATGTGTGGTCCTGCTCCCAAACCTGGTAACATGTGAACTCCATTTTTTTTATTGATGTTGTAAAATGGCCTCATTTCAGACACTGAATTTTTGGTTTTCAAAATCTGTAAGCCAAAATTGTCAAATTTACAAGAAATAAAAACTTGAAATATTCCACTCTGTGTTGAATGAATCTATGTAATTGTTGAGTTTCATTTTCTGAAATGAGTGACAAAAAATACTGAACTTTTTCATGATATTGTACTCTTTTTTTTTGACATACCTGTAGCCTTACTTTGCATAATAACATTAGGAGCCTCACCTTCTGAGCTCTACTAGTTTTGGGCTCCAAAAGGAGTCAAATGAATCCCTTGGAAACCTGTGGGGAGGGAGAGGGTGTCTTGTAATTTATTACAGGAAGGAAGCATGTCTGGGTTTTCACCCTGGACCTGTTACATCTGCAACCCAATCTCTGGTCAGCAAAGAATGGATTGGGTGGCAGCTAACATTCTGCTAACAGAGTAGATGAGTCCTATTAGTTTCAGTCTTTAAAATATAAATTGATTCACACAGTAAACAATCACCAAACCCTATATAAATTTAAAAAAAGCATTTGTGTTCCATGGCTGTTATGCAGGCTTCAAGGAGATACTGTATGGGGTACACATAAAATCTATGGATGGAACTTGAGAGCTTTGACCTGTAAAACTTCTGCATTTCAACAGTCCTTCAAACATGTGACACAGAATTAAAAGCAGAGTTAGTTTTTGTTCTCAAGAAGAAACAACTCTCCACACTCTTAACCACATGACAAACACACACACTGTCTTCATGACTGTTAACCACTCTCCTGTCACAGAGTTGTTCCTTCCTGATGCATGGGGTGATATGATAGTGCCAACGGCCACTTTGTGAGGCGTCAAGAAGTCAGTGTGTCAGTGTTTGACAGAGTCAGTCAGATGGCCGTTTGGGAGAAGGGACAGACAGAAAGGTGAAGACAAGACTTCAGATGAATGTAGTGGATCTGTGCATCACTGCTCAGCATTTTCTGATATACGGTGAATCTTGTTTGCGTTTCTGTCAGGTTTTGTTTTCCGAAGCCAGTGCAGACAGCCAGCTGAATGGTGCATCTTAAAGAAGGTTAACAAAAATAAAAACTTAAAAAAATTCAGGAACTGCTGCAGGACGAGGAATAAGAGACAAAAATGAAACATGAACTGAACAGTGAGAGAGGTGTGGAAGAGTCAATGAAGGAGGTCATGGAAGCAGGACATGGAACTGAACTAAGCAGAACAGAGAATCCAGCAATGAACAAAGAAATCCAGGAACTGAAATAGCTGGACAAACAGGTGAGTGGTATACCTGAGGTAGGGAACACAGGTGGGTTCAATGGGCATAATTCCAGAGGCAAAGCAACATGAGGACAGAGTAGACTAACAATGAAATATGGAATAGTTGTGACAAGGAAAGTGGCTGGGAAGCTGAGGTAGGAGACATGCAAGCTGAAATGAGACTAAATAGGAACTTGAACCAACAGGAGAAACTGCCTTGACACTAATCTAAGAATATCAATACAAATATACAAGAAGCATAACACTATGAAACTAAAAATCGTGAGATAACTAATATAGCAACACCTTCTAGACAATAACACTGTGAAATAAACAGCAAACATAAATAGCAATAGTGACAAGATCCTAACCGACATGAATTAACAGAAAGGAAATAATCAAAATAAAAACACACTGACAGGAATAACCCAGAGAAACCAGCAGAAAGGGGGAAACCAAAATACACTATAACTATAGACCTAACAACAAGAACTAATGTGGCAGAAACTATGAAATATAAATAACTAATAAAAAAAATCACAAGCAAAAAACCCAAGAATCATGACAGTTTCATTCAGACATCCTGGTGCAACTGCATTTAATAAGAGATGCCATATTGGATTAATGTTGGGGTTAATTACTGTCAATCTACATTTTCATATGACACTGGAAGCGGGTTTGGCTAATTTGCCCTTACACCTAAAAAGCCCTTGCTTGAGTACAAATATACAAATATAAAATGGTCCTATCAACATTAAATCATTCCAAGTAACAGCTAATACATAAACTTCAACAAATTAGTATTCACACTGCTTTGTGTTTCCTGTCTTGCCATGTATGCTGGCCTTTAGAAGAACACTAATGTGGGTCTAAAGGTGAGAAACTGATGCAAAAGCTTTGAAAAGTTTACGTGTGCTGGAGATCAGTGGGGTGGAACTCACTGTGTCCTGCTGCTTGCTGACCATTTACAGAACTTCTCTGTGATGTGATGTTTCCATCTTGTTTTATTTATTTATTTTCTTATATTAAAGAATCATCTGACAACGTGGGAATTAAATTTCAATGTTCAATGAGTGCCCCCAAGTGGTCAAATCGTTATTAGACCAGTTCATCTGAGGAAGTGATGACTGGAGTTTAAATTTCAGTTCCAGCCCTTTCACATCAGAGGTGAGTAAAGTGTCTGCATAGCATAGTCTGAGATTAATCCAGGACATTATTGCATCATTGCTATTATATCTAAGTCACAGTTGCATTGTTTCTGATTCAATGGTGCCCGTTTTTGTACAAGCGGATTCAAGAATGGATCTCATATTTATTAGAATTTTGAATTTTACTATGGTGTTTTAAACTTTGAAAGAACGTATCTCATCTCGACTTCATTTATTGATGCTCTGTTTGGTTGTGAACAAAAGATTCACACAGTGTTTCTTTGGGGAAAACTTGATATTTGACAGAGAAAGAGCTACAGGATTTTCTCCTCCAGGCCCACCCCCAATATCTGCTCTGGCAGCAGAGACAAAGTTCAACTTTTGAGAGCCTACATCAGTCATTTTTTTCTCTCCTCTTGCTTTAACTTGACAAGTCACATTCGTGAAGCCCTGGGAACTTAGCTCAGCCCAGAAACACAGTGGACCCCCGCTTTGTCACGGTTCAGTATTCATGGATTCACCCACTTGTGGATTTTTCTGTGGAATATATTTCCAAATTTTTTGCGTAAGATTTACCACTTTGTGGATTTTTTTGCAGAGCATTTCTAAAATATTCAAAAGAAAGTGCAGTTTAGGAAGCAGAAATACTTTGACACAATGCTACTTGACACACAAAGCTGCCAATCCAGGAGTGCCATTCATTTTTCCTTGGGGCTAGACCCCCAGGAGCAGAGATAAGAAAGACCATGGAGGTTAGCCTCTGCAGTGGAGTTAAGATGTTTTCTACCGTGTATTAATGTATATTAGGGTATATTTGGTGTTTGACGTATTAAAAAGTGGGAGTCTCAAGTTTTCTGGGGTCCATTGTTGTTGAATTTTCGCATATACAGTAGCAGTATAAATTTCAAGTAAGTTCATTTTAAAATAATATAGATCAAATCACAGCAGTAGCCTGGGTTTTTGAATGAATGTGAATTAAACAAAAGATGTAGTAAAAAAATTGACTATGTTGCATTCGACTTCACTTTATGTACAAATATTCATGAAGGCTCAAGTTCCAACCTTTCAAATTATCACGTGACACTCTGGCTATTTGTGCTGTCTGATTTTTGTTCTTGTTGTCTATAAATGGGAGATAAAGCATCCAGTGGGTAACCGGTACATTTAATTTACACAACTGAAGTTTTTTTTTTCCTAGCTAACATGCTTAAACAGAATCACAAATTTATTAAAGATTTACACTGAGGTGAGTAAATCTTGTAAGGGCCTGATTTTATTTTGATGTTATAGCTGCTGAATAATAAAAAATGTACAATGTATAAAGTAAAATTTCAACTTTTAATTGTGGCTGTTTTTTGCTGTTGCCATGGGGTTCCAGTTGTACAGTAACAAAATAAAGGGTGGAAAAAAAAAAAACTCCTGGCAAATCCTGTCTCCACTGACTTGATGGCAACAAGCAGGTTAAAAGGGACTGCAGCTACAAACATCGAGCAAATGGATTGCTTTTTGGTCAAAATCATCTGTTTATGAAACTGTGTGTATGAGAGCAGTCTTTCTGAGAATTCAATCACTATAAAGTACAGTTTATCTAAGCAAAAAAAAAAAGGGGGGGGAGAAAATAAAACGGATGCTATGCAACTATCATATCCACAGAGCTGAGCTGTGTGCAGGTTGCTGTGTGTGTGTGTGTGTGTGTGTGTGTGTGTGTGTGTGTGTGTGTGTGTGTGTGTGTGTGTGTGTGTCTGTGTGTGTGTGTTTGCCTCCTCTAATTGCAGGATGTGACCAGCAGGTGTGTCTTCAGATCTGGAGCTCATT
Source organism: Anableps anableps (assembly GCA_014839685.1). Taxonomy (NCBI): domain Eukaryota; kingdom Metazoa; phylum Chordata; class Actinopteri; order Cyprinodontiformes; family Anablepidae; genus Anableps; species Anableps anableps. The sequence continues at coordinate 4,445,987 of CM026086.1, forward strand.
AAGCCCAATCGGGGGGATCATAAAGAGGAGCAGATTCTCTGAGCAGGCCCTAAGTTTTTGCACTGATCGCATTGGTGCGCTTCACTTTCTTTTCTTACTTGCACCAGCATAGAAGTTAGTTGCACCCAAATATTCAACTGCATCACCTTTAACATTTACAGGTTCACTTTTTTTTAAATCACTGTCCATAAGGGTTCACTGTGGGCTGCACAGTTGGCAGCATTGTTGCCTTGCAGCAAGAAGGTCTTGGGTTCAAATCTAGCCTGGGGTCTTTCTACAAGGTCTTTCTCTCTGTGCATACGTGGGTTCTCTCCGGGTACTCTGGCTTCCTCCCACAGCCCAAAAACATAACTGTTAGGTTAACTGGTCTCTCTATGTTGTCCTTTAGGTGGGAGTGTGTGTGCATGGTTGTTTGTCCTGTCTGTCTCTGTGTTGCCCTGCGATGGACTGGTGGCCTGTCCAGGGTGTACCGAGTGTACCACCTCTCACCCGATGACCGCTGGGCATAGGCACCAGCCCCCTCCCAACCCTGCAAGGATAAGTGTGATGGATAATGAATGGATGTCCATAAGAGCAACATTGACTTGTAAATGATTAACTAACAATCCAATAAACAAAGTTCTTTATTTGAAGCAGAATTGTACAAGACAGGTAACCTACTGAAAAAGTGTTTAAAGTGCTTCAGTGAGCTAAAATTTAAGCCTAAAACATCTTAAGATAAATGACATAAAACAAAATCTAAATTTTTTTAAAGTTCAAATGTTTAAACATTGCTGAACAGGTAATGAACATCTCAAGCTAAACATTTCATCACGTACGTTCAAGCCCTTTTCCTTACGAAGAATTAATTTAGACTGGAACTTCATGAAGGGAAGTTCTTCTTTTGCAATACTGAAGGCAACATTAAACTTGATCATCATCTGGGCTTCTCCTGATGACCTGCCTGTATCTGAAAGGCAGTGAGAAGAGGAGACACCTGGGAGGTGCATTTATTGTGGCATTAATGTGTTTTATAGATGCATTGAGCTGTTTCAGCATTTCCATTAGGAATGTATTAGAACATACATTTCAAATTGAAACATGCATGTCAGGGATAATTACCTTGTAACAAGGCAGTAATCCCTGTGTCAGGAGAGCACATGTGGCAGTAAGAGTGTCTCTAGTTGACTACACTATAATTCCAACCAACTACATGTGAAAGTAGTAATGCTTTACTTTTAAAAATCAAGAATGTGAGACACTGTGTCCAATATTTGGACAGGAGGAGCATATTGTGGCAGAATCAGCCTGATTACCCCTGTAACATTCCTGTGTAACGAGCTAACACCTCCATAATCTAATCTAATCATCTTTAATCTAATCAAGAATCTATGCAGGCACCTGGAGATTATAATCCTGAGGCAGATGTGAGATTGTTTTGCTCACATGAGTGGTAAACAGGCCTGTGACTTAGTTCCTGCATTCCCTGGTGTACCTGGAATATATGGAGGCGGAAACATGGGGTCACCGGCATTATGACTAGACATTTGGTTTGTTTGGTTTGTTTTACACAAATGCCAAGGATTCATAGATTTCCAAAGCAAGACCTCCTCTGGGTAAATCAGATCACAACCTTGTTTTTCTCTGCTCAGAATATAAACCCCTTGTCCAGAGACTACCTGTAACAAAAAGGACTGTGAGAAAGTGGTCACAGGAAGCCGAAGAAGCCCTACAGGGTTGTTTTGATGCTACCGATTGGATTTCTCTTTGCCAGCCACATGGAGAGGACATTAATGCCATGACTGAGTGAAGTCATGGCATTAATGACTTCACTCAGTGAGTGTGATCGACTATATAAACTTCTGTGTGGACAGCACCATCCCCACCAGAACAGTGAGATGCTTCCCTAATAACAAACCCTGGATCACCAGTGAGCTAAAGGAACTGTTAAGCAGGAAAAACAGAGCCTTTAGGGAGCGAGACAGGGAGTTCTTGAGGAGTATACAGAAGCAGCTCAAAGTCAAGATTAGAGACAGCAAGGAGGTGTTCAGGAAGAAGCTGGAGAGTAAACTGCAGAGGAACAATATCAGAGGTGTGTGGTCAGGGATGAAGATCACAGGCTTCAAGCAGAAGGAGGATCAGACAGATGGAAGTCTGGACAGAGCAAATGAGCTGAACACATTCTTCAACAGGTTCAGTTCAGGAACAAGCTCACCATCCTCCCCTCCTGCCCCCAGCCAAACAGACATCCCACCCTCCTTTGACCCACAGCTTTGCTGTCACACCTCAGATGTTTTATCATCTACCTCAGTCATGGAATCTTCTGCTTCCACTGATTTGGTCTTCAACCAAATCAGGAGATGCTGCTGCTCCCTCTCCCTCCCTCTCCCACTTTTCTGTTTCTAGAAGTCAGGTGAAGAGGCAGCTGGGAGACTGAACCAGAACAAGGCTGCAGGTCCAGATGGTGTCAGCCCCAGAGTCCTGAAGGCCTGTGCAGAGCAGCTCTGTGGGATTCTGCAACACCTCTTCAACCTTAGCTTGACCCAAGAGAAGGTACCACTGTTGTGGAAGACATTCTGCCTGGTTCCGGTACCAAAGAAAACTCACCCATTAGTCATCAATGACTACAGACCTGTTGCCCTGACATCCCACATCATGAAGGTCCTGGAGAGACTCCTGCTGGCCCACCAGACTAAGCAAACCAGCACATATCAGGACCCCTTGCAGTTTGCTTATCGTCGTGGAGTTGGAGTTGAAGACACCATAATACACCTGCTTTGACAAACTCACTGTCATCTGGACAAAGCAGGCAGCACTGTGAGGATCATGTTCTTGGATTTCTCCAGTGCATTTAACACAATTCAGCCTGATCTGCTTCATCTGAAACTCCAGAAGACTCAGGTGGAGGCTTCAACAATCATCTGGATCCATGACTATCTGATAAACAGACCATAGTTTGTGAAACTGAAGGACTGTGTCTAACCAGGTGGTCAGCAGCACAGGAGCACCACAGAGGACTGTTCTCTCACCATTCCTTTTCATTCTGTACACTTCAGACTTCCAGCACAAGTCAGACTCCTGTCATCTCCAGAAATACTCAGATGACTCTGCAGTTGTCGGGTGTATCAGAGATAGACAAGAAGCTGAGTACAGAGAGCTGGTGGACCGCTGTGTGACATGGAGTGGAAACAACCATCTCATCTTGAATGTCAACAAAACTAAGGAGATGATTGTAGATTTCAGGAGAAACAGGGTCAGATCAAACCCTATTTCCATCATGGGAGAAGAAGTAGAGGTGGTTGAGGAATATAAATACCTCGGTGTTCATCTAGACACCAGACTTGATTGGAGATTCAACAGTGAAACCGTCTACAAGACAGGACAGAGCAGATTGTATTTCTTGAGGAAGCTCAGATCCTTCAAGGTTTGCAGCAAGATGTTGCAGATCTTCTATCAGTCTGTTGTTGAGAGCATCATCTCCTCTGCCATCATCTGTTGGCGCAGCAGCATCAGAGCCAGGGACCTAAAAAGGCTCAACAACCTGATAAAGAAGGCTGGTTCTGTTCTGGGGACGACTGTGGAACCTCTGGAGTTGATGATGCAAAGAAGGATTTTGCATAAAATCAAGAAAATTATGGACAACGCTAGACATCCTCTTCATGAGACTGTCATTGGAAAACAGTCTCTTCAGTCAAAAGCTTCTTGAGACTGGTTGTGAAACAGACCGCTACAGGTGATCTTTCCTGCCCACAGCCATCACCATCTGTAATAACTCCTTGATGAAATTTGTTACATCAACATTTAATTTCCCTTTGGGATCAATAAAGTACGTTTGAATTGAATTTTTAGGTGTGATTCTGTCATGTTTTGTGATGGTAGTAGAAGAGGACCGAAATGCAGAGAGTAGTCATTGTGGATTTAATGATAAATAACAAAACTTGCAAAAACACAGGAGAATGCAGGAATCTGAAGCAAAAAACAAAACATAAATCTAGCAACCAGAAGATGAGTACAACAGGGGAAAAAAAACTCAGGCAAGGAAACAGGGAGATAACCGACAGAATAATATGTATCAAACAGTAGGAACCAGCAAGGAGTGGGAGAAAGAGAGGAGCATAAATACTGGGGAGGTGAATGCTGGAACAATGGCTAAGGCTGATTGACTAAAAGATTGCAGGTGTGGGGAATTAGCTTGAGGGGAGCTGAGGAGAGAGAGACAATGGCAACAGGGAAGTAAAGAAAAGAATCTAAATGTAACTGAGAATAACTAGACATATAGAAATAACTAGAATAACTAAGACTAAAATAAACAAAACAACAATGAATAACACGCATGATCTAAAAGTAACTGAAATACTCAAACTAAGCGCTGGACAAACAAAAGGGATAAACTAGACTGAGGAAAATAGGAAATCAATACAAAGAAATGACAAGCAAGATCTAACAGAAGCAGAGGATAACTACAGAGTGTACTAAGTAAAACAGAAACAAGACTGAGCTAATCTAAATGCAGGAGAATAAATAATCTAAAATAAACTGAAATCCGCAACCTAAGAACTGGACAAATAAGAAATAAACTAGGATAAGTGAAAATAAGAATTCAGCTCTAAAAAATAACAAAAGCAAGAGTCCAAAAGAAGCAGGACCTGACAGATCCAGCTAGATCTTGTAATTTCGGGGAAAAAGATCAGACTGCATATAGTATTAATAAACTCATCAGTTGGTTTGTGATTGTTAGAATTATGCAGATCAACATTAAAATCCCCACATCTAAAAAAGACCTTCAGAGTTGTAGTTGTGTACATTTTCTCAAAGCATTCCCTCAAGATTTCCATATTAGAACAAGGAACCCTATTTATAGAAATAACAATTACATTTTTACTTTTTTCCATATATATTTCAACTGTTATACACTCAAAATGATTTTTTACCACTTTAATGCTGGGATGCGAAAGAGATTGTAAAGAGTCAAAAACCCGGCAGCGCTACAAAACAGGAACCAGAGGGCAGGGACAACCAGCAGAAATATCACAGAGCAGAGGAAGACCAACCTCTTGCACCTGTCTCCCCTCCAACTGGAGGCCTGTGGGACCAGACTGTAGCATGAGAATGACTGCATCACTACGCTGGTCCGCAGGCATAGCAGACAACTCAATGCCTACATAAGCCGGGGAGATCAGAGCACATGATAGACAGTCAGCTACCAAGTTGGACCTGCTGGCTACATGCTGAATGTCAGTTGTAAATTCAAAAATGGTGGCAAGGTGGCGTTGCTGTCGTGCAGACCAGGGGTCAGAAATTTTGGACATTGCAAAGATAAGGGGCTTGTAGTCAACATAAGCAGTAAATAAGAGGCCGTCCAGAAAAGATCTGAAATGACATATTGCCAGATAGAGAGCCAGCAATTTCCTGTTAAAAACACTGCATTTATGCTCACTGTTCCACAATGTATGGCTGAAACAGGCAAGTGGTTACCAAAACCCTGAGACACGCTGCTCTAACACTGCCCCTATTGCTATGTCAGATGCATCAGTTGTCAAAGCAATCTGTGCTGATGGGGAAGGGTGGGCCAAAAGGGGGATGTTGGCCCTGCTGGCTTGGGGGTGCCATGGAGGGTTGTCGAGTGCGCTGTGGAGAGGTTGCATCCTTTTTTGGGTCTGGGGTTTCGGTTGGTTTGATGGCTGCGATGGGGCTGGGTATGATGATGGTTGTCCCTGGGCTGAAGGTTCCTGAACTATAAAGGAAAAACCTTCAGTCATCCAACAACATCAAACTACTCTTCAAAAATATACATTTCCTGTAGTGTCAACAAACAAAAATTCAACAAGATATTACAAGTATGTCACAAGATATGGCAACTTAGAGATGCAGAGTGTTTATACTTTTGAATGATAAATTGTAACTGTAGGCCTGTAACTAAAATGTTTTAACTATCCATTCATCAATTTATCCACTGTATGTTATCCGTCTGTGAAAAACTGAACTACAGTGTCTGTCAACCACACTGAAACATTTCACAGAAGATCAGCAGCTCTTTACAATACTATACCTCTACATAATGGATACATAAATAATTGTTTTTATTTCATAACACTGATAAACAAACTGACCTGAGAATCAATGGCTCTATTTGATTGGTTCTCTGTGCGCAGCTTGACTTTGCCAAATGAAGCGATTATAAAACATTTTCATCAGCATTTTATTCCTTTCTTATTGACATTATCAAAATGCTTTCATATTACTGGGATGTTTTCCCAAAGATGCTGAACAATGAAGTTATGAAGTATGAAGTTTTTAAACAATTAAAACTGAACAATTTTTGACTTTAAAATCAGATTTCTGTCAAACTAAGCATCGAAGTCGTATGACACCAGACAACAAAAAAATAATCAAAACTCTGACCTCAAATTAAACATATCAAAATCTGGATATCTCTCTAGAAACACATCTAAAATGTCAGTAAAAGATCAATTGGGTTTAAATCTGACATTAACATCCTGACAGACGTCACTGAAAAATCTGTCCTCTATTTCCACTCCTCCTTTCCCTCATCTGTTTTTCCTCTGTCCTCAGTGATCTCATTCTCTTGTCTTCCTCTCTTTTCCCTCCTCGTTCTCCTCCCTCCACTCTGTCCTCGTTTTCCTACCTCTGTCTTCTTGTGTTCTTCGCTGTCCTCTGTTCCTGCTGCTGTATCCCTCGTTTGAGCTTGCTAACCATCATAAGCTAGGTTATTAGCTCAATCAGCGAGCTGATAAAAAGAGGCTGATTTTGGACAAAGCACGAGAAAATGTCACTTTCCATGTTACAACCTTGAGCTCCTTGATCAAGGACTGTGACAAATAACTTACTGGCTTTTACAGGCTGTAGCAGTTTCCTCAGTGAGGCTTTTGCTGCTCAGTGAAACAGCTGCAGACTAGAGAGGAGCTGCCAGGAGCCCTGCCCCTGGGAGGCGAACCAAACCACTTAGTGGAATAGGTGGGGGTTGTCATCTTTTAATAATTAAGAAAGGCATTTTATGTTTAAAATTTGCATCGCTTGAGTTGTGCTTTTATGTAACAATATAATATTATTATGAAAAATTGAGTATGTATTACAGCAAGCCTTAGCTTTGTCTTGTGTTTAATTGCAGTCTAAGTCAGCTAACTGGAACTGTAGGGAAATCTAAATGTGCCACATAAAGTGATTCTGGTGTAAAATGTGGAAGCAACACTACACTCAAATCACAAACATACCAACCTAAACAGCATCAGATTGCACTGATCTGAGAGGGGTGGGAAATACCTTTAGTTGAGGTATTTTGCCAGAAGATGGAGCCATTTTCTTTATAATCAAGCAGATGGGAAAAGGGCTGAGGTCTGTCATTTCTTTCCATACATACTGTGTTATGAATTTCTTCTTCTTCTTTTATTCCACAGCATTTTATTTTGTGAACTCAGTTACTGAGAGCTTTGTTTTGTCAAAGTTGAAACAGAAGTGCTATTGAGATGGAACATGAGGCCACCTCATCTGTTTTACGTTTAACTTGACCTGCCCTTTGTTGCACATTTTTCCATGTGTTCAGCTGCTGTTTTGTTTATCCAGTGTGGAAAACATCTCTTCCTGCAATGGTTCACAGTGCTGCTCTGATTTGATCCTTAAGGTGAACCAATATCTGTCTAAGGTCGTGATTTTCTTTTAAATGCACCAAAATATTGTGCTTGGAAAAAATGTCCTGAGTTTATTTCTAAATATACTCCAGTAAGGTACGGAAGGTCAGTGGTTGTTTGCTTGTTCTTCAAGAGTGTCCTGGAGTGTCATACTCCAGCAAAGGGATATTCATCTCCTAGATACAACATCTCAGCATCAGTATTACACCACAGCTATGACATGTTTATATTGAGTTTATGCATTTCTAAATATTTCACAATTTTGCCAATGCTTCTACAAGCACATTCATCAAGTTTTTGTAGAGTTTACACATCCTCCTGACATGGATATTATATAATGATTAATGCTATGATCCTTGAACCACTTACTTATGATGCAGCGCTCCATCATGCTTGGAAATACACAGCTTATCACCAGATTGTACCTGGACTGAAGGAAGGAATTGTTGTTAGAGTGTGTTTTGGTCCCACTCAGTATTCCTGGTATTCAGAGTAATCCCTTGTCCTGAATCATTGTTAAAACAACATAGGAACACAGGACTCATAGCAAACAGAAACAACTTAATTAAAACTGACCGACAAGAAATGTTCAATCTGATTTAATGTCAGAGACTGGGAGAAAAGGTTTTGAGTTTTTTACACATTGTCAGTATAAATCTTCTCTTATTTACATAATGAAAAAGGATCAAATGGGTTTACAGCCCAGATTTTAGTACGGGTTGCTCTTTCAGCATTTGTATCTTTGGTTCTCTTCATCATGCTGTCTGATATTGTTTTTCACTGTAGCTTGTTTGCAGGACTCTTCTCCCAGTTGTAACTGGACAGCCATAGTCTTTTTATCCAATGTGACTAAAGAAATTTTACACTGAGGGTCCGAGAGTCATATTAAAACTGCACACAATTCACATTCAGGAGTCATGAGTCATGATACATAAATTCAACTTTTAACTTTACCCAAACTGAATAAACAGTTAGACCCTGCAATATTAAAAATAATAATAAAAAACCCCAGATGGTCTTAGACCAGATTCTTAATCCCAAATTAGCTGCCTTACAGTCCTTGCCTGTTTTATAAAAGATCTCTGTAGAGGGAGAAATAACACACCAGAGTGCCTTCAAAGTGCAAATGTTCTCATATATTTACAGGAATTGGTTTACAGTTTAGAAGTAAATCATAAACAGTTGTGTCAGAAAATTCCACACAGCATCACATGGGAGAGTCACATTCTACTGACTTTCTAACATCGAAGAGACTAGGCTGTGGAAAAAACTTTACTTTTTTAAAAAGTAAAAAAGATAAAAAAAAGAGACCTGTGGAAAAGAAGACGATGGCCGCCTGGCTGTGGGGGTGGAGGGAAGCAGGATGTGCTGTGTGAATGCAACAAAACAACTTTCTCCAACACTCCATTTTCTCCAGTACTGCAGACCCAACAACCACAGCAGTTGCAGAACTATGGGCAAGAAGTTGAAATTATTCACATATGTCAAGCAGTAATCGGCAAAATGTTCAGAAAAATGAAAATTTATTTGAACTTCTTGCAAATGACTCATGAAGACCTTCTGATTGACTTTTGCTTTTCTGTCATGCTAGTCGGGCTTCAGCTGTTAAGCTAAATAAAACCTGCTCTCTTTGTGTCTCAGCGGCTCTTAATGAATGTCAGAACTATGCATGTTTTTTGGTGAAAATGTCAACATTTTAATTGAGAAGAGAAAGGTACACACTTGCAGGCAGAAATCATGTATTTGAGATACACACTCAAAAGCACTGCTTTCTAATGAGACAGAGCTGTCCTTACAGGAGACACTGTGGTCCTGTTCACACAAACCTAAAGGTTAAAGATGCTACTTACCCAAACGGAGGCTGTAAATCTGACCGGCTAGTTTACATCTCTCCCCATCTGCTCTTAAATGAAACGAAGAACTTGGCATTTGCAGGCAGCCAAATGAGTTCTAATTGTCACATTTCATTGTTACAAAACAGAAAAGAGACACAAAACATCTACAACACACACATGGAAGCATACACCAGCACACACACATGCAAGCACACACCAGTATGGCTGTAAACCCCCTGGAAGATTTGCATATAATTAGTGAGGATGTGAGACTTCAGAGGAAATCAAAGTACATGGGGCCTGGGTGTGTTAGATAAGCTGTGATCCAACCACCTTACCGTCTTCATACTTACAGCACATCAGTACAAGCGCCAAAAAAAAAAAAAAAAAAAAAAAAAAAAAAAACTGCTGCTGGAGACTAAATGTACTATGTTTTCCTCTACTTGTAATATCATCCCACTGGATTTCAATACTTTATATAATATAGTGAGTGAATGAGAGTTTGTGAACAATCATTCCAGGCTGGTATGGTATCATACAAGAACATTTCTCTTTTTATATATAAATGCTTCTCATGTTATTTTACATACTGCTTTATTTAGTTAAAAAGACAACAAATAGACAGCACATTGGGCTCATTGGAACGGAAGGAACTGTTTGAGCATGTAGCTGCCTCTTGTTCCACCCATTTTTTAAACAGAAAAAAAACATGTCTACATGCAAACACAGAACAGTTTACAGAATATCCTAAATTTTGTTAGTTACCCATGAATCCAGTGTTGAAAACTGTAGGTCCAGAAGATCTTTCAGAATATCAGACTGACTGGACTGCAGCTCATTTAAAAAAAAACAAAAAACCTCCATCAGTGAAGGGAGTTATGACTATGCTGCATTTTGAGTATTCTCCTCATAAAAACAGTTTTTTCTTGCTAATTTCCATCCCCTCATGATTTCCTCTTGTGCGCTCTATATGTAGATGGCAGCAGCATTTTCCCATGAAGATTCAACCAGTTACACTGTTGTATTATGGGGGAAGCACCCTCTTTCCCCATCTGTGCACTACCGGATTTGTTTCTCTCCAGTTCCGAGACCCAATCAATAAACCAGCAAAGTATTTACCTTGTGCCATCCTCTTGTATCAGCTTATCCTTGACTGTGTGCGACTGGAGCCAGTATTATGTGGTATCAGCCGCTATGTTTATATAAGCATGCAGCAGTGAGCAGTGCAGCAAGATAAGTTAATTAGGGCAGAGAAACTGGAGCAAGGAAATGATTGGAGCAGGCAACAAAATCATACATCCATAACAACACCCTAACTCGTCAGGGTGCAGCAACAAACTAGAAGATCATGCCATGCTAGTGTGATACACTCTAGAGTGACAGTCTTAAATGACTGCTTGTTTATTCCTAGCTAAGTAAATCTTCTTAAAAGAGTATAAGTTATTACATAATTTTATTGTTACTAGCAAGGGGCAAACATAATTTCAATATTTTATTTTTGAGACAAAACTGACCAAAATATAATGTTAAATTAAAAGGGATAAATGCAAAACCAAAATGCAGACGCTGTTTCACTAGGATGCCTCAAGTGAGGAGCCCTCCCTCTTCAGATGTTTTGGGGAAGAAGATGATGTTATTAACTCTTGTTTCCTGATTAGTAATGTGGGAAGCTGGTAAAAACTGTTCCTCCTAATGTGTAAAGTGATGTGTTGTATCTGTAATGATTTCGCGGTCACATATTAAGGCGTGAGACAGAGTTAAGAGCAGTTTCTTTCATAATCGCAGCTGGCGAGCTATTTTATGTACAGAGATCGTTTGCGTGTATCTGCAAGCTGTGTTGCACTCCCTGGTCTAACTTTATTAAGGTTACGGTGGTATCTTAACATGTGTTTTGTGGTTATCAGTGTTAAAAGGAGGAATGCTTACTGTGTACAAGTTTTAAAGTTACTTCCAGCTTTACATATGACCAGTTATATTTTGAATCAAAGTTTAAAGATTTTTTGTTTAGGTTTTACAGTCTTTCTCACTGTGTAATCGGTTTCAGTGTTTAGTTCTACAGTCACTCATACAGTTATCCAAAGCCTAAGAGTGCTTAAAGTTTTCATGGTCACTTAAGTATGTCCATATTTAATTATACATCTGCTAACATAATTAATTCTTTCAGTACTACTACACTTCAAGGGAAGAGGTAAAGCCATGTGTATGCTTAGAATATTATTGCACTTCAGTTTTTTGTGTAAATACATGATTTTTATATATGTGTTATCACATGGTTTAAAGTGTATTCTCAGAATACTATGACACTTGATAAAGTGGTGTTTTTTCATGGATATTCACTACACTGAGGAATGGTTATTGTATGAGTTCATGATTTTGATAATTTGTAATAAAGAGAGAGTTTTGGGAAAGAAGATGGCAGCCTGCTCCTTCATTCACTGACATTATTAACTCTTGTTTCCAGGATTTCCACCCAGAGGAAGGCTGAAGCAAAGGGCATCAAGACCAAAAATCATTTGTTATAATAGTTTCTACTAGTTGAAACATGTAACACTATCACTATGGCACTCCACCTGCACTAAAATATTTACATGACCTTTTCTTATGATGAACTATTCCAATATAAAGTTCCTTAGAAAAGCTTTCTCTACCTTTTGAACTTTTTCACATTTTGACACAATCCCAAAAATTGGTATATTTTGTTGGAATTGAATTTTTCTTCTCTGCACTGGGTGGAAGAACCAGCAAGTGCTGGAAAAAATCTGACAAGGCAATGTGGTAGATAAATCAGACCGCTCCTCAAACAAAAAAATTCCTACCCCCCTTAATACCTAGGGGGTGCTATTGTGAAGGACAATGCATTTTGGCTAATAACTCCTAAACAACTGGCCCTTCCAGTGGCGGACATGCATTTGGTACCTGGGCCTTCAGAGGGACTTTACCAACTTAATTCACCACTATACTGCTCAAAAAAATAAAATAAAGGAAACACCAAAACAAAATAATGTAACTTCAAATCAGTCACACCTTTGTGGAATCAATGTCACCAGTTAGGTCGTAACACTTATTATGAATCAATTACACCTGCTGCTGTGCAAATGGAACATACAACAAGGTGGAATTGAGAGGCAATTAGCAAGACAACCCCTATAAAAGAGTGATTTCTGCAGGTGGGTGACCACAGATCAGTTCTCTGTTCTCGTCCTTTCTGGTTGAACTTTTAGTCACTTTTTCATTTTGTCAGTGCTGTCATGCATAGAGGCATCATGAGCCATTTTTTTACAATCCACTGAACTTGCTCAAGTAGTGCAGCTAATCCAAGACAGAACATCAATGCAAACGGTGGCAAGAAGATTTTCTCAGCACAGTGTCCAGAGCATGGAATAGGTACCAGGAGATAGGCCAGTACACCAGGAGACATGGAGGGGGCCGTAGGAGGGCTACAACCCAGCAGCAGGACCGCTACCTCATCCTTTGTGCAAGGAGGAACAGGAGGTCCACTGCCAGGGCCCTACAAAATGACCTCCAGCAGGCCACTAATGTGCATGTTTCTACTCAAACTGTCAGAAACAGACTCCATGAGGAGCGTGGTATGAGGGCCCGACGTCCACATATAGGGCCTGCGCTTACAGCCCAACATGGTGCAGGATGGCTGGCGGCTTTTAGGGAACACCAAAACTGGCAGATTCCCCATTGGCACCCTGTGCTCTTCACAGATGAAAGCAGGTTCACACTGAGCACATGTGACAGACGTGACAGAGTCTGGAGACACCGTGGAGAACATTGTGCTGCTTGCATCATCCTCCAGCATGACCGGTTTGGTGGTGGGTCAGTCATGGTGTGGGAAGGCATTTCTTTGGATGGCCACACAGCCCTCCATGTGCTAGCCAGAGGTGCCCTTGTCAGGAGGTTATACAGGCATGTGGAGGCCACACACACTACTGAGCCTCATCTAGACTTGTCTTGAGGAATATTCACTGATGCTGAATCAGCCTGTCATATTGAGTATGAATTCAAATCCAGATCTCCATGGTGAAATAATTTTGATTTAAATTGATAATTTTGTGTTGTTTTCTTGTCAATCAATTCCACTGTGTTAGTAATAAAGTTTTTCAATGAGAATATTTAATTAATTGAGATCTAGGATGTGTTATTTTAATGTTTCCTTTAATTTTGTGAGCAGTGAATATAGATGCTATATAACAAGGCCTGTTATTGCAGAGGTCGTTTTCAGCCCTGGCATCGACATCAGTATTAAGTGATCAAATTTCAAGCATCCTGCTCTGAATGCTTCATTCAGATCGGATATTTAAATGCGTCCTGAGTGATCACATGGATGTGGATCTCACTAAATCTATGTGTTTATTTGCTGTATGCAAATAAACACAGAGAAAAGACTGCTAGAATAATTTCTTATGAAGTTTCCTTCTAATATTGTTTTATATAATCACCATTATACTGCAGCAGGATATTTATAAGGCGTGCAGAGAGACAGAGCGAGGTGGGGAGTGAATGAGGGGGCACTGAGTAATTTACGCAACACTGTTTATTAATCAATGGCCTAATAATTATGAGGGACATTTTATGTACTGAGCCCATACTGCTGCTATTGAAAAAGAAATCCAATTAAGACAACTCCAAACCTTTACACTACAGTCAGAACTGTGCACACCTATATAAATCAAACACATAATACTCACTCAGTTGCTGATTATTTCTTTATAGATAAAATCAATCATCCTCTCTTTACGCAAGAAGAGTTGAATGAGTGTCATAAATCTGATCTTCTCATTTTCAAAATCCTATGGCCTGTTCTTTCTGTCCTGTTGTATTCCTGGCAGGGATTGCCAGTAATATAATTTGCGATGCTCCTCAGATATGGTAAACCAGTAGTACCGCTCATAGTTACTGGTCTGAAACAACCGGCTGGGACTGCTCTCTCTTTACCATGCTCAGTTCTTTGGAAAAAGTCCCGCTTAAAAATTGATTTTTAATAATTCCTGAGATCGAATTAATTTCCTTCTCCTCTTCGTCAGCCATTGTGGGCACAAAATAACAACTATTCACAAGTATTAATCTGCCCAGCACAGATTGCTGAGGACATGCTAGATTTGCTCTGACCATCCAATAAGAGGGTGGAAAACATCTGACGTCACTGTAGGCCTTCTAGCAGGTGCTGAGAAGCAATTGCTGCTGCCTAAAACAACCAGATGTCCTTCCACGTATGGTTTCCTCCAATTTCCCAAAAGCAGCAAATCCAGATCCACATCTATCCTGGCCAAGGCTCAAATCCTTGGACAACAACAGACAACCTGATTCTACAACATCTCTCCTCTTCAGCTCAGAAAGTTTTCAGACCTCATTGAGGGAGGTAAAGATTCTTGATTTTGAAACTAAGACACTGACCACAAGAAAAGTAATCAAGTCCTATCAGCTCGGTGAAAGTTTCTGAGTTCCATCGACGCAGGAAAGCACAAAGAACAGTCTACGTCAGTGATGTCCAAAGTTGGTCCTCGAGAGCTGGCATCCCGCATGTTTTAGTTCTCTCCCTGGTGGTACTAACTACCTCCTCACCATGTCAGTGTTCTGCAGAGGCCTGCTAATGAGCCATCATTTGATCCAGGGGTGATGAACCAGAGAGAGAAGTAAAACACGCAGGATTCCGGCCCTTGAGGACCGACTTTGGACACCACTAGACTACGTCCTGTCAGCTGAGTGAGAAACTGAGACTGCTGACCCCAAAGAAAAGTATTCAAGCCCTATCAGCTGGGTGAAGGTTCTTGAGCTCCATGACCCAGGACTGAGGCTGCCAGCACAAAGAACAGTGTCCAGGTCCTGTCAGTTAAGTGAAATGAGGCTGCCAAGCTGAAAAGCTTCTGTTACCCGTACCTTTACCTGATGGGAAGTGCTCTCAGCTGTGCTGGGCCGGCTGATGACGAGGACACCCAGTAACGTGGCATAATTACCAACTGGCCAGTAACGTGCCCGCTGACCTCAAGGAGGAGGAAATCCAGTCTTAGAGTTCCTGAATCCCCAGAAGAAAGCACCTAAGGCCTACATCTGCTCGTAGGGTGAAGATAACACAGTCAGAGATTCCCTGAATCATCGGAAAAGCAACTAAGCCCTACTGGTAGGTGAAGTCCTGCCAAGGCTCAGAGTTCCTAAATCCATCAGAAAGGCACCCAAGTCCTACAACTTATTGTAGGTGAAGATCCCCTGCATCAGAGCTTATAGTCCATCAGAAAAAGTTCCTAAGCCTTCCCTCAAGCCAGAGGGAAAAGACACCAAGCCAAAAAGGTCCAGTCCAGTCCAGGTCCCATTCAAAAAGATCCAGGAATGTTCCAGTTCTGTACAAGAAAGTCCAGTCCTGTCCAGGAAGGTTCAGTCCATTCATTAAGGTCCAGGCCTATCAAGACAGATCCTAGGTCAATCAGCCTGCTGTCTGAAGCATCATTCCATCAGCCTGGGTATGTGAAACCTGTCTCCATCTCCCAAACATCTTTAGTTAATATTTTGCAGTTGTAGCATTAGGGGAAAGATAGCTTGGTTAGATTAGATTAGTTTGATTATTTTTTATTATTTTTCATGATGAATTAAGATGGACTGAATCCCTTCTAGATTTTTTTTAATTAAAGCAACACAACAATTTTAGATAAGTGTGGACATTCAGTTATTGTGTTTCACTGTAATTCAATGGTTCTTCAACAGTGGTAAAACCATCTTAGTGCATGGTTCATAAAGTAAAAGGAAGATTTACAGGTTGTCTTTGCATAAGTTTAACATAGGTTATATAAACAACATCCCCAGGGACCTTGTGTAAGTCACTAAATCAATCCTGCATAGGATCCAAGAGCCAGGACGTTGATAAGAGCAACCGTTTAATGAATGTGATCTGTGAAATCTAGGCTGACTCAGGCTACTAGTTCGGCGAATCCACAGGAGGAGGAGGGGTGTGACTTTCAGATGTGGGTTGTGAGAATCCAAGGCGAAGCTTCTCCATAAAACCAGCTAAAGTTGATTCTCTACTTAATTCTGAGGTGGGTTATTCTCTGTAGACATAGAGATCTAATACTGAAGAGGTAAATAACTGGTTAGGGGCTAACCTTCTCATTAGAAAGATGTTAGTTGGGGGAGGCTGAGTACTGTAGTAGGAGAGTGCTAGTCTCTCAGTGATAAGAAGCCAGGAGGGGTGGGGAAGCGCGCCTTGTGTGTTGACCGTTTTAGATTAGCTGATGTCACTACTAATTTTAATAGCACTACAAGAAACTTATGCAAGAGCAGGTGTCCTGGAGTACATCTTAAAAATTGCCAGAGGAAAACTGTCCTCAATGAGTATTGAGTGTCTCACACCTGTATTTAATACAGTTAAATACAGGTTGTTAGAGCCAAGTGTGCACCGGGTCTCAGGGTGTATTCACACAGCCCTGTTTAGATCATTTTTAATAGAACTCTAGCTGTTTGTCTAGAATGTCCGGTTCATTTGCAGAGGTGTGATTTAATACCAGGAAAAATGGCTCATGGTCTTTTTCCAATGACAAAAGAGAAGTCCTACAACTGCTAAAATCAGATGCACTCCATTTTTTTTACATTTCGTGAAGAAGGAAGTTGCACTCAGTGTCCTCTGTTCAGAAGGTTTTCTTATGCAGTACCACCACAGGGGGGGGAAACAACGATTTTTAAAAGGGTTTGGTTCATTTGTCACAGTGCAGTGTGAAAGTGAACTGCATCAGCTAAAACTAGAAACAAATGTTGCAAGTTTGGTCCCCAACCGAACTGAGTCTACCAGACTATCAGGTGTGAAAACACCCTTAGAACCTTATTCTTCTTAAGATGGCACTTTCCCAGGACAAGTGCAGTTAAATAAAATGTGTAATGTCTGCTGAAATACAATTGGTCAAAAACAGTTTAAAGTCACCCATCTTACATAGTACCTGACCTCAACTTCTTTCTCTGTGGTGCATTCACTTGGAGTTGGCTTCTTGTTGCATCTTAAGGCTTAGCCTAGCAGAGCCCCAGGAGCCAGAGGTCAATCACCACATACTCACTGGTGAACTCCCAGGCCGTAAACCCAGAAGAATGTCCCCTAAGCCCTCTGATTCAGGCAAGGCACCCCATTGTTAGTGGTCTTCTCTGATCGAGATCTTTGAATCACTCTAAGTCTGACCCCTCTTCTTTGACCAGTTTGACACAACGGACCCTACTGGAGACAACAAAGCTCCTAGGTTCACAGGAGTATTCAAACCCCTAGACTATGCTAAGGTGATAATTTTATGAAGGGGCTATCAGAAAAAGGTGGATTGTTCCCAGTCTGTCATTGCCTCAAAAGCAAGTGGTTCAAGTATGTTGGTGTCTTGTTCACAAGTGATGGTAGATGTATTGAAGCCTTCTCTAATCTAGCTGTTGCTCCAGTCCGTTGTGGTGAAGAAAAGAGCTGAACCCAAAAGCAAGGCTCTGGACTTACTGGTCTCTCTCTATGTTCCAACACTGCCCTAGAAGACAGAGAAAAAATAGAAAAAATCCTGGATACAAGCAGCTGAAATGAGCTTCCTCTGTAGGGCAGTCAGACTCAGTCTTGGAGACTTGGTCAGGAGCTTCAATCATTTGGTGGAAAGTTCAGATTACAGTCTCCAAAGATGTCAACTGAGGTGGCTCCTTGACACCTCCCATTGGATGTGTTCTGTGCCCACCACATTGGTAGGAAATCCCAGGACAGACCCAGAACACTGTTTTCTTTCTTGCCTGGAAAACCATTGGGATCCCGAAGAATAACCTGTAGAGCATTGCTGGGGAGTGGGATATCTGGTTTTCCCAATGGATGGCTGGCTGGATGGATGGATGGACCTATCATAGAGTGAATCAGCAAAAGGGATGAACCATTCCACCAATTTTTACAGTCTGAGGCAGACTAAAAAATGCACATATCTCATTTAATAGCATAGAAGTGCTAGCACAAGAAGTCATAATGAGATTGTGCTGTAAGGACAACTGTAATCCAAGGAAAAAAGATTGAAAACTGCTCTAAGCAGCTGGCAGCAAAAAGTGTCACACCCTAGACAAGACAAGGGTCTGTTTTAAGAGAGAATTGTTCACATTTTGTTTCAAAAACTTAGTTACAGTGTTTAGTTTTTAAAATGTTCACATTGGCACTTGGTTCAATAACATTAAAAAATGAGTAGGCAGAACAAGTCAGAGCCTTTTTCAGGAGTGAGCACAGGGCGTGTTTCCTGGACGTAGTTTGGTGCCAATGTTGAGTCAATACTGATCAAACTATTAAAAAGCAGCAAGAATTAGTGGATGAATAATTCTGACTTGCCAGCATGAGGTGTCAAATACAGTTCATCTATGTATAACTCCAGTCAGGTTTTCACTCAGACTTAATTCATGTTTTGGTTGAAAGTTAACCATTAATGTGTCAAATTAGTTTTGCATAGAGTCAAATATCCACATTTCCACCATGTAATAGCTAACATAATTTCATCATTTTGAGAAGAGATATTCTGCCTCAAGGACTGCGGAATAAAGCAAAATTATTTTATTGGCAACGCTCCAAAGTTAGAATAGCCTCATGTGATCAGTAACCTGTCTCATTCATTGATTTACACCACAGCTTTACTGTTCAGTGGAATGTACTCAGAATGACATTAAAGGATATTTCATTTTCTTCAGCAAGGCTCTATGTCGAGCCTGGCAAAAGTATTCACACCCATTAAATGTTTTCTCATTTTATCACATTATTACCACAAACTTTAATGGATTTTATTTGGATGTTAGATGATAGATAAGAACAAAGTGGTGCATAACTGTGGGTATGTGGGGGGATGATACATGGTTTTAAGGTTGTTCAGCCCCATGAGTTGGTTCTTCATAAAACTAAAGTTTACTGTAGTTTCAAGTCTGTTAAGGTATGCATCTACCAACTCTGCACATCAATAAAGTGAAAATTTTCCCCATTTTTCTTAGCCAAATCCCTCAATATCAGTCCTAGGGGATGGAGAGCACCTGACCATCAGGTTTCAAGCCATACCACTGATTCTCAATTAGATTTAGGTCTGGACTTTGATTGGGCCATTACAACACATTAGTATGTTTTGATTAGATTCTTTAGGCTGCATGTTCAGAGGTCACTGAATGTGAACCTCCATTTCAGTCTCAAGTCTTTTGTAACAGGTTTTCTTCAAGAATTTTACAATATTTACCTCCATCTCCATTTTCCCATCAACTCTGACCAATTTGCTTGCAACTACAGAAGACAAGCACCCCACTACCTTTTTCACCATGGGTGTGGTATGTTGTGACATTTAATGTTAGTTTTCTGGACTGAAACATACAGAAGGCACACTTTTAAAATTTTTGTCAAGAATTGCAAAACTCAGATTTTTCTTTCTTTCTTTTTTTTTTTTGGCCTATCACAGGAATTCCCAATAAAATTCATTAAAGTTCGTGTTTATGATGTTTCAACGTGTAAAAGTTTGAGAGGGAGATACTTTTTCAAAGCATCATAAATCAGCTGCCAAATACATTTTTTGTAACATTTAGTTTCAACATTTAATATAACAGTTTGTAACAAAGCCAATTTCTTGTTTTTGCTTAGCCTATCTGTAACTGAGACAATATGATACCCAGTGATGCTTCCTCCTCTCTCTGACTATGGAGGACCGGACCAAAACTGACAATTAAAAATAAAAGCAGAAATATATGTATTTTGTTTTTCCTTTTCCTTACACGTTTTCATCAAGAAATGTATATATTTTCTTTTTCCTTTCCTTATACAAGCGTTTGTTCTTTTTGCATTTCCTCGTCTCCTCTTTTAACTTTACCGTCTGCATTTCTGCCTCATTATGCAAAGGCGGAGGTCTGCCTTCTTGGTCCAGCTCCTCTACTATTGGTCAGTAAACAGGAAGGAGCAGGATCCACGTGCAGATTGATTGTCCATGCCTGCACCTTTGGCTTCAGTTTAGCAACTGAAGTATCGTTATGGAGGGAACGGAAAGATGGTCTGTGTCGGAGTTGTTAAGGGAAGCTGCAAAGAGACTGGACGAGTTGAAAGGCAGTAAGTTTTCAGCTGACCAATAGTAGAGGAGCTGGACCAAGAAGGGAGCCCTCCTCATTTGCATAATGAAGCAGAAATGCAGACAGTAAAGTAAAAACAGGAGATGAGGAAATGTACAAAGAACAAACGCTTGCATAAGGAAAAGGAAAATATATATATTTCTTGATGAAAACATATGTATAAGGAATACAAAAAAACAAAATATATGCATTTCTTGATGAAAATGTGTGTGTAAGGAAAAAGAAAAACAAAATATGTATATTTCTGCTTTTATTTTTAATTATGTCAGTTTCAGACTTCCATATCTGACTACCACACTCTTCGGTAAAACATAAACAATTTAATTCAGTGGGACTGAATAATAATCCCAACCCTAATGTTGTTTTAACATTCAAATTATGTTCAGTGTTTTAGCTTTAAATATTTCATGACGCAAACTGCAAATACTTCATGTGACAGAAACTCTTATGAAAAGATACAGTTTTGCAGATTTTTCTAGCATGTCCCTGTACTTCTATGATATAATTTCCAGCATCACCACTTGATGTCAGTCTTTTATTTCTTTCCTCACTTACTTTGTGGACTTGAACCATTTGTCATCATCCTGCTGCCTTTTAGCTGTGATCTGACATCCAGCATGGAGGATGTAGGCAGACTGACAACGCTGCTGCATTGCAATTGCAGAGTGGTAGATGTGAACTGTCCTCTGTTATAGGCAAACACCACAGAAAAGACCACACAGGATTCCTCACTTCGGTATGTTTTAAGCTGAATCACTGGTGTCTAAAAGCTGCACTTCTTCATTTTCTCTGGCTCTTGATCCCTGCATTAGAACTGATGCCAGTTGCTTTTCCATTCTGTTGCAGGCAAGAACATGTGGAGCTGTAACCTCTGACAGCAGATACAGGCTTTTATTCTTCCCTTTTCAGCTTAGTTCTTTCTTAAAGAGAGTCACAGAAAACTGTTTTGAAAAAAATAATGAAAATTCTTTCATGAGAAATAAGTACTTTTGCAAGTCTTAGAATTACAGTAATGAAATAGTATCAATCTTATGTTAGATCAGATCAGTGGCTGTTAAAGGATAAAGTTAAACTTTGAAAGCGATATTTTCTAAAAGATTATATGGAGTTATCTCACCTGCAGTAATTAACTCTCTTGAGATTTTCAATCAGTAAAAATCCACATAAGTTAGTACTGGAATCTGAAGCTAACAGTTAGCCCAAAATGGAGCAAGACCAAAGCAGACTTCTATGCTCATAAAACAACTTCATTCTCAAAAATTTCTCAGTGGTTTATGGAAAACTATTTTATAAATCCTTAAACCATTCTTATGTTTGAATTTGGTAAGTATTTACACAGAAGCCAACATTTATGTACACATGAAGGTAAGGTTGGCGGCTGTGTGCCACCAATGATCTTCCTGTCTGAGACACATGATTAGGATGAACCAGGTAAGGCCTTTTCAGTAACGAACACAGAAGAAAGTCACTGTAAAATGATAATATGAAAAACAAAGATGACATTATATAATTTTAAATGAACACTTGATGGAAAAAATGCGTTACAGTTTTTGTATGCAGTACATTTGATTAAAAACTACAGATGAGCTGTCCAAATTCCCCCCTTTATCTGGACTTGAGAATGAAAAAAGTCACCCAAAACAGGTTTAATTTTTGGCCCCCAATTTTTAAGGTCCACTTTGAAGTCTGCAACCGCAACCAAGCCAGCAGCTTTGTCCATACCTGGTTGACTTTCAATGTGGTCTCAGAGGGGTGAACAACTCCTGCTCTGACTGCAGCTCAGCAGGAGTGCTTTGCAGTGACTTTGCTGCCTGTGAGTGGTTTGGGCAGAAATATGGGGCCAAACTTGAGAAAGGTAAGGACAATACTTGCTTTTACATCAAAGTCACCAAAAGTCTCAGTAACACCAGAAAAGTCACTAAATTTGTTGCTAGTTGTTTTTTTGTTTTTTTTTTGGAAAAATAATCACCAGCGAGGTCCAATACTCGTTGACAGAGTTACTAAGTTTGCAACACTGGTGGGATGCTAACATTACTGAAACATCAACGTAATATGGCAAAGACAGCCAGATGTCAGCAACGAGTAATTTAAACCAACTCTGTTTTAGGGAAGGGCTTCTAAGCAAACCGTGAATTCTAAAATTATTAATGCTAAGTTAAAAAGTGTAGTTTTCATTTTGGCCTTCTCTTCTTCTGTTCTCTTTAGGTAGTCTGTTAACATTTAGTCATGCATGATATAAAAGGGCTTTTTGCTCTTTATTCGACCCAACAATAAGCACCATCACATATATTCTGCTGGTTGGACTCAGCCTCTAAGGGTTGTATAAATTGTGCCTAGCAAGAAGAGAAAGCCGTAAGACGGTGAGAGGCAGCGAGAAGCAACTTCCCTTAAAAACACAACTCAATATGATGCACATTAGACTGGAATTAGAAGGATTTCTATTGACTGAAATATAAGTGGAGCTACTCTGTGAACCCTAGTGTCCTCTGAAATTCCTTTTAAGTCATGTGAGTGACTCGTTACCCTGGTGGGCAAAGCTATCTCTTTCTCATGGCAACCAGTGCTTACAAAAATGGTATGTTTTGATCTGTATCAAATCCAGACCGCTTTGATCACTTATCCAAGGAACAAAATAAAAATAGGATATAAGGACTAACTATATGTATTTAGGCAGTTGTTATCATCTTCTGTCCCAGCAGCTCTATTTACGTTCCTGAAGACGGTGACCTCTCTCCCAGACCTCCAGTTTAGTGACCTCTATGTGTATTATGTTGCGATTCCCTCACCTCACCATGCTGCAAGAATGAAAGCTTTGAGAAGTACAGACAGCTACATACATTTTCAGTCTTGATGGATAAATAATGCTGGGAAGTGAAGAATAAGGAAATGTTCAGTGTTAAAAGAAAGGTCGAAACATAGCTAGCTTACACAAACTTTGCCATGGAAGTCCTACATTTTGTTGATTTGGACAATTACGGTAGAACTGATCTGTCACATTAATGTCACGTTATAAAGGTACAGTTGATAGAGTATTTTTCCAGTCATTGTAAGGAAAACCATTACACCAGTTTAAATAAGTCACCCTGATTAGCAGTTGCAGTAGCACAGCAGCCACCTGGCATGTAGAATGATTGAAAGGCAGAGGAGCACTTCAGTTTTTCACCCTGCAGATGGAAATTTCCTTGTAATGTTATATGGTTGTTGGACCTACTAATATTAATGAAAAAAATGCTACAAAATGAATTCTGGTCATCAGATGATGCTACACAAAGAGATGAGCCTAAATACCGTGGTGTTACAGAGTACGTGGAGTCTATGGAGTCCAATTTGGGTCCACACTTAGGATCGTTTTCTCAGGCTTGCAAGTTTTCTCCTTTTTCCACCAAATGTAAATGTGATCATCCCAGCTTCAGCCAGCATCTTTACAAGATCTTTTGATTTTGCTGTGGAGTTGATATAAAAAGTATACACTACAACAATAGGTCTGATTAAGGGTCAGTTCCTTCTCTCTACTGAAATGACAGAGACAGCAAAGTGGTAAGCTCCAAATAACACCAAAATAACAAACTGTATTTTAGACATAAATTTTGTGTGTTGATATGAAATATCGATATGTTTTTTCAGAGGTGTACACCAATGAGGGAGGAGCCGTCATTTACAAACACCGGCTGTCAAACCAAACCCGAGATGTGCTCAGTTGGGACACAGCTTTCCATGAAAACTCTAACTCCACGTTAAAAGTATAGGTTAATGAAATATTGTATCTGCAATGCGGTAAAAAAAAAATTCAACAAACTACATTTTGCCAAGTAATGTGTCAGTGTTGCTAATGTTAATTTTTCTTTATTTAAAGGTTCACAGGTGACCCTTTGTTAGTGTTACATATTTGCATGTTATAAAGTTTTGTGTTTTTGCAGATCTTTTTTTTTAATCAAGCCAGCAATTATACACACATGGAAGTCAACACATGGTAGCAAAGTGGAGATGCTTAAAGGACAAAATGTCATACTTGGTGGTGACATGAAGGCTGACTCTGCAGGTATACACTGATCCTCGACCGTCATTGTTTTTTTAAAATTACTTTTGGCTTAACTCTAAATTTTTTATAATTAATTGTATTCATAAATTCATTCATTAATTGTACTCTCAAAGGACACTGCAAAGTTTGGAAGTTGCACAATGACGGATCTGAGCAGCAAGAACATCATCGACTTACAACTAGTTCAGGTAATTGAAATAACTGTATAGCCTACTCGTGCAGACATTAAAAAACACCAAACATGTTTTTTTGCACTTGCAGAACAATGAAGTGGGTAGAAGTTACCATATGGAGCTTGAGGGTTTAAAACGCAGCCTTGCTCTCTTAAATTAATACAGTTTACCTTTGGACTGTAATGTGCCAGACCGTCATCCTCAGATCCAAAAATACGTAAGAGAACAAACCAACATCACCCACTGCTATGATGTTTGGCACATAGAAAAAGGTATTTTATTGAGTGGTATGGTGATTTTTATTGACATGTTCAACTGTATTCATTGGAAAAACTTACTGTGTTTCATTAATGTTTGTTTTTAGGGCTATCCAAAAAGATAGTTAAAGACAGCAAAAACAAAGATTGCACAAAACTGAGTGAGTGGCTATGCAGTCTAAAGATCCACATCTATTGGACTTCTGCTTCCTCCAGGACTCCGCAGGAAAGTCTGGCTAAGTGGACCTCCATTCTTAACCACATGCAAGACATTCACATACATGATGATCCTGCTTTCCCCCAGTGTTTACATGCACTATACACTTTGAAGGATAAAAGCAAATGGTTAAAACCAGGTGATTCTTTTATTGTTAACTATATAATTTATTCATACACTTTTTAAATTATATCTTTGTTATAGTACACCAGCATTCTGCAGGCTGGAGAACCTGCTCACCTCCAAAAAAATTCTCAAGATAGTAGAAAAGCTCAGCCCCCCACCCCCCTTGCAGATTTCCGCTATGGAAGTTTTTCGCAGTGTCATTCTGCGCTTTGCCCCAAAAATCTCTCATTATCCTTCCATGGGAATGCTGGGCAGGTAACTACCTGTATAGTGTTGTGTTATAATCCCTCTATATTTATGATCTTACTTTTTCCCATATTCAAAATATTGTGTGTGTTTTACTGGATGAATTTTGAGTGTGCCACTTCAAACTAACAAATACAATTGTCGTCCACTTTATTTTATCAGGCTTTACCTGGCAGCACTGCATTTCAATGAAAACACTCAACATCTGCAAGCTGCCACCCCCTCTGGAGAGTCCATGTACAGAATGTCCTTCCCCAAGTTCAAGAGGGAGAAGGAACAGCTAAGCCTATCAAAACACCAGAAACCTTCAGTAAGTCTCACTGTGCTAGTCACTATTAATATGCTAACTTGATTTTAATAAATCAAAATCATATTGGTGTTAATAGTTTAATAACTTTTTTTTTTCTTACACCACAATAATAAAGTAAAGTTCTTATGCAGAGCAACAAACATGCAGCAAAGCTGCACAGAAACAAACAACACAAATAAATAAGTGTAACATCACTAGAAACAGCAGTGCAAAAGAACCAACTTTCCAAAAGTTTCTTGCAAACAAAGTAAGTTGTTAAAGCTATAATCTGTCATTGCAGATTATGTGGATGACATCATGAAGTGGGTCTTTGAACAAGTTTTCCATGACCCAACTCCATATTTAAGGTTGAAAAGATCCACATCCCACCAACCGTCTCAGCTCAGCATCCACGACCAGACAAGGCAACAGTGGTTTCTGCCTAAATCTCCCACTTCAATCCAGGACCAGTCTTAATCCCACATACTGCCCCTCATCATCTGGAAACTCCTGCCTTATCCCCAAGACAACACAAGACGACAGGACAACCCAGATATCCCCAGCACCAGGACACAAAGCGCTTGTCTGCACAATACCCGTAATGACTAAAATACAAAGAGAAGTTACAAAAACTTCAATAACCAATCATTCCAATTGTTGTTTATTCTTTGTTTTAATAAAATTGTGTTTTTTTTCCATCGAGATTATAATTTTGTAAAATTTTATAAAAAAAAAAAAAAAAAAAAAAAAAACAGAAAATGCAAAAGAGAGTCACTGACTGAACAATTCCTCTTAGATTTAATAACCCAAACTGTGCTTTGTAAACATTTATTGCATTCTGGAGTCAAATCCAGGATGATCCACCATGCATGTCAGTTGGATGGGTACTTCCTCCATTCTGGCAGTAACCTAACAGCAGTATTTCATTTATAATGCAGAAATGATTGAATAATAGCCTATGTATTAGCAAATCACACGTACCTTAGGAATTTCTCTACAGCATAGATTTTCATCTTCTGTTGGCCTTGTAGAGCAGTTACCACAGGTACACCTAAATGAATGAATTGGATAAACAATTGTTTTGAATAGAAACTATAAAAAACTATGTTGATATAAAGTTGTCAAGAATTTAGTGAGCATAAGAACTATGCAATCTACATAAAAGATAAAAGTCTGCAAGAGAAAAGTCACAGATAATATATTTTTGATTGCAGTTCTGATTTGAAATAAGGAAAACATCAGGCTAATTGATCTTGGAAACTCAAAAACGATAAATTAAACAATACGTATGAGCATTTTGTACATTTCAATCATCAGGAGACCAACACCAAATAAGATACTTAAATTATTGCTCATCTTTAATTGAGTACAGCAACTATGAGTATCCTTTTGTGGGCGTTAAATTGTTTCCAATGCATGGCTTGAGGCTCATTGAGACTGCTCAGGACAATGGCCTCAGGATGACCAGCAGGCTGAGAGAGCTGGAGGTGAAGGACCTGCTTTATCTCTGCAGGTTCTTTGGCTTTAGCTCAGAGACGTTCTCGTTGGCAGTCAGCTTGCTAGATCGATTCCTCTCCGTAATGAAGATTCAACCTGTGCTCAAACCTGTGATTTAACTGTGCTCCATATTGTAGGTAGTTGGTATGGATGAAGAGAGTGTAACTACATTTGTAATGAAGTTACATTTGTAACTTCATTTGAAGGCGTGGTTCTGCAGGGTCATCGTCTTCATTCTCCTCTTGCTCTGGTTCAGACTCTGGCTCCAACATGTAAGGCAGGATGGACAAGTCTGCCATTGTTGACATCTTTAATAAACTTAGGAATAAAAAGTTCCTCTGCCAGTAGACAATCGTATCGCTGCTATCAAACTACAAAAATGGCCAAACAGGGTTGAGTGAAACACTCTGCAATCTGGAGGGGGGCAGGGGGCACCAAAACAAGTAGCTCTAAAACGCACCTCAGAACAGGGGTAAACAAGGGGTCTGTGGAGCTACAATAACGAGGAATTCAGACCAGAGTATTGCAATTCTACATTATATAGACCATAAGTGAATGTTTTACATGTGAAAATGAAGGATTTAAAAATGTGATATGTCCACTTTAAAGAAAGTAATAAGATATCTCTCATTATCCTGCTATTTAACTAAAACAAGAAATGTTTAGTCTGATTTAATGGTAGACAGCAAGATTTATATATATATATATATATATATATATATATATATATATATATATATATATATATATATATATATATATATATATATATATATTATATATGTCAACACTTTCAGTTTATGACTGGAAAAATACCATCTTCTTTTACTGGTCATGAAAAATTAAGTCATGAATCTAAAATACATCTTAAGCTTTAGTTAACTAAGCATGTAAACGAGTCTGTCTGGCAGAACCAGAAATAGGAAAACAGCTGAGCGGTCCGACCTGCAGATGCGTCTTGAAGCATCCGAGTTTTCCACTGTGTAATTACTGAGGCTTGAACCACAGATGTTTCTGTAGATTCTCTGGATCACCTGCAGGACTGCTGTTTGTACACAATGTGACAGACTATAGAGCGAGCTCGATTAGGGGGCGGCCTGAGAGGAGAGGGATCTGCTGGGTGAGTAAGCGGGTGAGCTTTGCTGCAAAGTCACAGCATGCTGTCTCCTCAGCGAAGAATCAAAGGGAAAAACTGCAAACAAGGGGCTGCACAGCTTGCTGCACTTGTCTGAATGTCAATCAGTTTGGCTTGAACTGGAAAGACGACTGTTTCTCATCAAACACTGGCCACTGTTCTGGTTAGCAGTCATAGATTTGCCCAATGAAGACAAAGAAATCATCCAGGTTATGAAGCACTTCAGTGACTTTCTTTTGCTTCCCACATTTTCACATCTCACATGCTACAATCCACTTAAGCACAACTTGTAATTTCTCTGAGCGTTCACCTTGATGTTCCTAATCAATAGATCCCTTAAAGCAGCAACAACAGACTTGACAATTTGCCCCCTGAAGGGGAACAGGCGAATTGGGTTCATTTATTTAATAGTGCCTTCGCTACTGGTTGTCCTACTTAAAGTGTTCTAGAAAAAAAAGAATGTATATTGTCTTTTGCCTCTCCACTTCTTTTTTTTTTTCCTTTCATCTTTCTGGTGGCTCTCTAGCCAATCCCAAAGCGCACCATCTTTTTCAAACTAATTTTTTCAGGCCGGTGTCTCTTCTACAGACAAGGGCTGCTGGTGCATGTTTGACTTTCACTCACCTTTCAAATTCCACTCGGTTCCTTTCTCAAGTGCCATTGGGGTGTTTACTTGTCTTCTGAGGCTACAGCTAGAAACTAGAGGGCGAAAGGATACCAGACACTCAAACACACTCTGCTAATGAAGAGAAATTAGTGTAGGAAGCACAACCAAACAAAAGATGGCTCCTCTTATTAGCTGCTGCACACAAATTATTTCTGTACATCCATGAAAACCAGTAAGGCTAGTTCATAAGGAAGGATATCAGAGCACACAAATTTATCATTTTTAAAGTCAAACCAGATGAAATGTATGGATCTAGCAACATCCAAAACCTGTTATATAAATGAAACAAAATCTCCTTAATTCAATATTTGTGGATATTTCTGGGGAATTTACTCTAAATTACTTGTGTAATACTCGCATATCAGTGCATTTTTCTGCTCCAGAGAAAGAAAATGCACCTTGGGAAGCTTAAACACACAGGAGCAGTGCTCCTTGACTGGTGTATTGGCTCGTGTTTGCAAAGCAGCCAATCCAGGAGCAGCATTCATTTTCCTTGCTGACTGGCTGTATCCCCAAGAGCAGAGATGAGGAAGACTGTATATATTAGCTTCTGAAATCGTTTCCACAGTGCATATTAATGCATATGAAGGTATGGACTATTTGCTTATGTCTCCATTTCAAGATGGCGCCAGTGTTTGAGGCTTGCTGTCTGACGCTCCCCATGTTTTGTTTAGGGAGCTGCTTGTCTTCAACTCTATTACAAATGTCAACTCTCTGATTGTGTATGATCGCCAAACCTTGCTGGACATTGGAGCCTTTACTGGAAATGTATTAACGGGGACCTTTACTAGACATAAAACCTTGCCCCTGTTGCTATTGGGCATCCCAGCTCACCTGTGTGGTGTCTGGACTCCACCTTAACGTAGAAAGTGAGCCCGCCGCCGTGGCAAACGCAGCGGTCAGCTGGTAGGAGTAAAGGCTGCTGTCCCCCAGCCTCCTTCAAGATGTACGGACAGGTGCCTCGCTTCTTTTCCCCACTACGTCTGTTGGACCCCGTGGATGCCTGTCTGGTACCTGTCGGTGGCGGCCAAAATGGAGTCTTCCAGCCCCGTGGTCCCTGCTGTCATCGTCCCTGTAGACGCAGGGTGAATCATCGTAACCTATCTGCGGCCTCTGGACAGCAGCTGAAGGCGTAGACCCGCCGGTCTCTGCCAGGATCGGTTTGATAAATGCTAGGTCTCTGGCAAATAAAAGCTTCGTCATTAAGGATTTCTTCTCCTCTCAAGGATTAGATTTCTTATTCATAACGGAATCATGGACAAGTGGCTCAGGTGAGTCCAGCATTTTAATGAACTTTTACCGCAGAACTGCTGCTATTTTAATTCTCCACGGATGTCAGGTCGAGGAGGAGGAATGGTGACTGGTTTTAAAAGTTCTTTTACCTGTAAACAGTTGTCTCCAGCCTGTTTAGTAGCTTTGAGCTTAGCCTATTTGAACTTGGCAGCTCTCACACTGTGCTGTGTGCGGTGGTCCATCGGCCACCAAAGTACAATAAAAACTTCAGAAATGCAGTAATGACTTTCCTGATTGTTTTTTTTTTTTTTTTTTTTTTTTTTTTTTTTTTTTTTTTTTTTTTTTTTTTTTTTTTTTTTTTGTGGATATCATGCCAGATTATGACCGAGTTCTTATTGTTGGTGATTTTAATATTCATATGTGTTGTCCTACTTTACCCTATGGCTCAGCCATTTCTCAGTGTTATTGACTCTTAACTTTGTGTAGTCTGTGACTGGTCCTACGCATGAGCATGGACACACTCTTGGTCTGGTTTTATCTTATGGTCTACTGGTTTTAAACTTAGTGATTAGTGACCCATTATTCTCAGACCACATGCCTGTTTTATTTGAAATAAACCTGTCCTGTACCAAAGCAAAACCCTGCTTTGCAGCTCGACTCTGTCGTGTTCTTAATCCATCTACTGCTGGTCAGTTTTCATCTGCTTTTAATCAGAACTGTACCATCCCAGAGACTGTGGAAAATACAACTGCGGATCTCAGCAAATGGCTTTATTCTGCCAGCAAAGAGGCTCTGGATTCGGTGGCACCATAAAAAAATTAGACACCCTAAAACCAAGCATGAGCCCTGGTTAAATGATGATACTCGGGCTGCCAGGAGAGATAGTCGCAGAGCTGGGCGCAAATGGAAAACGGACAAATTACAGGTGTGGCTTCAAATATTAAAGGAATGCTGGTGCCGTTACCAAAAGACTGTGAAGGAAGCCAAAAGAAAACACCTGTCAAATGAAATTTTTATCTAACAGTCACAATCCTTCTGTTTTATTTAAAACCATTGATTTTACTCTGAATGCTCCACATAGAGGCTGTATAGAAATCTGATCTGCTGTATGTGAAAACTTTTTATACTTTTTTTGTTGAGAAAGTCACTTCTATCAGGGCCCAGATCATACACCCCACTCATGACCCCCTGAGTCTTTGTGCCTTCTGCTGTTTTCCACAGCTTCGAACCTGTGACCTTGCTGTCTTTGTAGGAGGTGGTTAGTCGTTTAAGGCCAACAGGTTCTCCGGATGATGCTATTCCATCTTGATTATTTAAAGATGTTTGTCTTACAATAGGTCCTTCAGTCCTTGCTCTTGTGAATAGCAGTTTGTCTTCAGGTGTCCTATCTTGGATCCTGCTGTTCTGGTGAACTACAGGCCTATCTCTAAACTACCATTCCTTTCAAAAATTCTCAAGAAAGTAGTCAATAATCAACTAATGGTCTATCTGAAAGAACAAAATATATTAGAGGTTTTACAGTCTGGCTTTAAATCTTTTCACAGCACAGAGTCAGCTCTTTTAAAAGTTTTTAATGATATGTCTTTAGCAACTGACTCTAGTGACTGTGTTGTCCTCGTGCTGTTAGATTTATCAGCTGCTTTTGACACAGTTGACCACAGAATTTTACTTTCTCATTTGGAACAGTGGGTGGGCATTGGCCATACAGCTCTAGATTGGTTTAAATCCTATTTGGCCAAGCATCCTTTCTGTGTCTGTCTTGATGGCCACATGTCCTCCACTATCGTGTGATGTCCTGCAGGGCTCAGTTCTGGGCCCTCTCCTCTTAATGTTGTACCTCCTCCCTCTTGGCACAATTTGTAAGAAATATGGGATTTCTTTTCATTGTTATGTGGACGACACACAGATTTATGTCCCGCTAAAGAAAACTGGCTCCACCTCTCTTCGGTCTTTGTTCTTATGCTTGGAAGACTTGAAAGCTTGGATGGTCCTACATTTCTTAAAACTTAATGAGGAAAAGACCGAGGTGGTGATTTTTGGTAGTTCCAGTGAAGACTCCCTGACTGATGCTGGCTCCTTGGCCAAGTACATGAGGGCTAATATAACAAATTTAGGGGTTAAAAGGGATGCTGGACTTAAGTTGGAAACCCACATTAGAGCTGTTGTAAAATCCAGCTTTTTGCACTTGAGGTCGCCTATTCTCTCTAATCAGCATTTTGAAACTGTAATCCATGCCTTTGTAACCACTCGGCTGGATTACTGTAATGCACTCTATGAAGGAGTCAGTGATTCATGCATCTCCCAGCTTCAGAGGGTACAGAATGCTGCTGCATGTCTCTTCACAGGTACAAGAAAATTTGAACATATTTCCCCCATTTTAGCCTCTCTGCACTGGCTGCCAGTATATTTTAGGATTCATTTTAGAATCCTTTCATTTGCTTTTAAAGCTCTTAATGGCCTTACTACCTGTCCGAGCTGCTACATCTTGACTCACCCTCCTGTTCCCTTAGGTCAGCTGACCAGATGTTACTGAGGGTGCCAAAGATTTCTGAAGCAGCTCCCAAGCTGTGGAATGACCTTCCCTTGGGCATTAAACAGGCCTCTTCACTTTCTGATTTTATATCCCTTCTTAAGCCCCATCTCTTTTCCTTGTCTTTTGACACAATCTGAGATGTTGACTTTGTCATACTGTGTTTTATTTCATTATTTTATTCCTACTTTTATATACTACTTTGTTTATTGTTTTATGATTGATCATTTGTATCTTATGATTGATCATTTGTATCTTATGACTGTGTACAGCACTTTGGTCCTGTGCGTATTTAAAGTGCTTTATAAATAAAATTGGTATGGTATATTTTGTCTTGTGAAAATGTGTCAGATCTCTGCCAGTTCACTGGTTAACCCTTGATGCTAGAATGTTTCACTGCATATCTGTGTACTTTGTTTATCTTTGTGTCTCACATTTAATTGTGTATCTTTTTTTAATCGGGTCCTAAGATGCCTCCTGTTTTAGATTGATAGTTTAAGGTATATTTGGTGTTTGAACCAAACAGACCTCATTTTTAATGGAGGTCTGAAGTATTCACAGGTTTATTCACAGGCAGTTAGGGTCAACTGTATCCTGAGACTGGAAAACAGAAAAAAATTCAGTGGAAGAAAGAGTGGTTGTGATTTGTTGGATGAGCTATATTTTAGAGAACAGAAAGGACAGACCATGATGCAGAGGATATGCAAAGTGGTCGATGGTGGGAATATGTGGAACAGCATGGTGTCAGGATCTGCACTTTTTGGGTTTTTTTCTCTGTTCAGTTCTTAGGTTGAGTATTTCAGTTTATTGCAGATTATGTTTATTGTTCTGTCTTTTGATTAGATCAGTCTTGTTTTTGTTAATACTTTAGCTGAGTCTCTTCTTGTTCCAGTTATCTCTTTCTGTCTTGGCATCCTGTGTTTCATATGTTTATTAATATTATTTCCCTGTGTAGTTATTCTCAGTTACGTTTAGATTCTTTCCTTGCTTCCCTGTTGCTCTCCCTCGACATCTGTTGCCATTCTCTCGCTCTCCTCAGCTCCCATCTAGTTAATTGGCCACACCTGCAAACAGTTAGGTCATCAGCCCCAGCCTTTGTTCCAGCATTCACTTTCCCAGTATTTAAGCTCCTCTCCTTCAGCCACTCCTTACTGGTTCCTCCCGTTATTTCCCCATTATTCTACCTGGTTCCTCGCCTGAGTCCTTCCCTGTTGTGCTCCTCATTTGCTCTGTGGCTTCATGTTTTTGTTTAGCTCTGGTTTCCGGTGTCCTTCAGTATTTTTGTAAGTTTTTGTTATTTTTTTTCATTAAATCTTCAACGACTACTTGTTGCCTCTGCCTCTCTACACTTGGATCTTTTTCAACACCACCACGAAACATGACACATGGAGGATGGCTTGGAAAGCTGAACAAATATAAATTAATATTATTATAAAAATATATTTAAAAAAACTTTAAATTATATGGATATAGCAGAGTTTAAGTACAAAGGGGATATGTGCCTGGATAGTGTACTGCTGGGTGATATAATTGGTGTACCGCACATTGGACATATGTAAAATAATATTATACATTTCAACATATGAAAAACTGTTAATTGATTATTTTACTTACCAGTATATGAATAAGTATATATTACTACAGACTGTGCATAGATATAAATATTAATGTAATATAACAAGGAAATATATCACGCATGTATTATTTTGGTTTTACAAATTATGGATGGCTTAAATTGGATAATTCTAATTTGATATGGAATATTGGTATAAATATTTATAAACCTAGATGGCATTTAGGTTGTCTAAACTGTGCAATCATGATATAGAGATAAGACTCAAGAAAAATTGCCTCCTTGTACCCCTTTTTTAACGTGGAAATAAACAACTATTTGTTATAAATAATTTATTAAACTGATCTGGTTAGGTTATTTATCATTTTAATATGTGGATTTTGTATTTTTCTGTTTGATTATTAGGCCTGAGCAGCGAAAGCGCTGCAACGGCCTATTGTAATCAAAGTGTTTCTTATTATGCTTCCGTCAAATGAATTGGCTTTTTGTTCAGTTCATTTCAGTCTTCATTGATATCCCAAAGGGAAACTGGTTCACAATAGGCATCATAATACAGAAAAACAACTTCCACAGACATTGCATTCTTTCTGTTTGTACAGGACAACTTCAGATACAATAGTTCATCACGACAGTGTCCTACTGTTCTCCAGTATTGCTACATCATACCACATAGAAGCCTACAGGGTTGCTCATAAATCGTTAAAGTGCATTATCCCAAAATAACGTGAATCCCAGGTGCACCTCATTTCAAAAACCTAAAAGATGGTGAAGTCTGGGTATTGCAGTCTAAACCAGGGAGATTACGTTCAACAATAGCAGCAGGAATAGAAGAAACCCTGCCACGCTGGATTCTAATCTTCGGCATCCTAAAGGGGCGGCCAGAAAACAGAAGATCGAACTCACTATGAAGTGGATGTTCAGGACAATCAGCGATCGATTTAGCCTTGGCTCTCACCTGCTTCGAGTATATACCAGGGGTCCCCAACTAAAATAACAAGAGGTCCACTACCTTTATCATCCAAACAATATGGTTGTCCGAATATTTTAATCAACCGTCAATATATATTTTCATATTTCATTTTTAGTTAACATTTAATTAACAATATAGATTTTATTTTTTTAGCTACTGATCAATTATTCATATGGCCATTAAATCATCAGCTGAACTGAAACAGTCCAATCCAATTTACAATAACAATATTAAACTCGAAAAACGATTTTTAAAAATATTATGCAATAATCTCACAGTATTTTCACTGTTGTGGCCCTTCAGACTGTGTTATCAGCCGTGTATATCACTCATACTGGCCCCTCATTCATTTATCCTCCTTGTCCTTGGGTCAGACGCAGCAGATAGCTTTAGTTGAATCGTGGTTTCATAATATCATCTTTGATTTCACTCTTTGAATCCAACTGACTCAGAACATATGAGGCAGGGCTTGGCCTTACCAACACCGACCAGGGGTCGTTTAAGCCGAATATTTCTGTATTTGACTTTTTTTTTTTTTTTTTTTTTTTTTTTCCAAACGGTGATGGAAAAATTCTGGAGGCATTTTAAATGATTACACACACCTGACCCCTTGGTGCAGATGCACAGACATTTTTAACTTTATCCACCGAGTACATTGTGGAGGTAACTAAAAAGCAATTAATTAAAAAAAAAAGTCTATCTGGGTATCATATCTGACCTGGACCTGAACTCAATGCATCTTGCTATATGGGAGCTGAGCATGTTGAAGAGCTATGGAGACTTTGGAGCGCAACTGCTGCAGCTGAACTGCTTCTCCCACTGAGTGTTTGTGGGATCAGGTAGAAAGTTCAGAAAGTCTTAGCAACTTCTGATCACTTCACTTTAAGAAATGTTCCCTGATTTCAAAACTTGTCATTGCAGAGAAAAAGTTAAATATATCATGTGCTTGATGTGTGATGACACAATGTGGGTTCTCGCTTCAGCTTGTTGAATATTAATGAAATTATTATATTATTTAAAAAATTAACATTTTAAAAATTGATGGGTAAATATAGATTCTTGCTATATTTAGCACCATAAAGTTTATAAGAAAACAGATCTTCGTTCTTCCTGACCACAGCCCCACTTATCCCCTCCTCTTATTCCCAGTCTCCACCGTGCCGCTCAGTATCTCTCAGCTACACTTTAGTAGGGGTTACACTTTAAGTTAGCCATCTAAGAAAATCAAAGAAACCTATGTTAAGTATTGGACTAGTTGCTGATACTGTGCAACAAGCCAACTTATTTTTAAAGTGTAACTAACCCCCAAATCAACTTTTTTTTGTTGATAAACTGTCTAAATAGATGATTTAGGGTTTTGACTTTATGTTTTTGTGTAAATTTCTACATTTTTTGTGTAAACTTGTTTAACTCATCAATATTTTGCCTAAAACTGTCTCAGTACTGGCCTCCTTCTGAACCATTTCTGTTGCGACTTTTGCGAAATCTCCGGAGCCACAGACACCCCACTGGGTCTTCCTCGTGTTGTCCGCATGTCCTGGGGGGTGGATCGGTGAGCCCCCACACCTACTATCAAATATTCTTGGGGAGAAACCTTATAGACACAAGCACACACAGGCGCGCACGCTTACACACACACACACACACACACACACACACACACACACACACACACACACACACACACACACACACACACAGGTGTCTAGATTCAGGTGTTTGTTAGATACATTCTCAGTTGGGCTGCAGTTGCCACTAAATACATCTTGTATTACCTTGTAGTGTGTACTTTCCATTGAAGTTATAACTGTTATTTTCATGTATACATATGTTGTTTGTTGTTGTGGGTTCTCTGTTTTGTTTTCTCTTTCTGCAGGTCAAGAGGCAGACTTCAAGGGTGTTGACTTGTTTTATCTCTGGCTTTTTTTCTGTCCTCTACTTCTATGTCCTTTTTTTTTCCCATTTAAACCTTTCCTCCATCTCTCCCCCCCCTTTTTTTTTTCTTTTCGTCTTTGTGTCCATTTGAAACAAACCAAAAGCAATTTATAATAAAGTTTCATATACATACGAAGGGGAACATCATGGCGAAAGCCATAATACTCCGCTTGTGAAAGCCAATCTGTTGACATGCAGACAACAATTCTAAGTGCCACACTGCCGGACAGGACAATATTAAAGGAAAAAAATAAAAGATGACATTAGCTTCCTTAATGAGCTCAACAACTTCTTTGGAAGGTTTGAAGTCCTGAATAAAACCCAGGTGAGGAAAACTACCCCTCACTCCGATGAACAGGCCCTCAGGCTCAAAACATCTACTGTGCGAAAATCCCTGAGAAAGGTTGACGCACGGAAAGCTGCAGGCCCTGACAACATTCCAGGAAGGTTGATCAGAGAGTGTGTGGACCAGCTAGCCCATGAACTCACAGACATCTTCAATACATCATTGTACCAGGCCAGTGTCCTCCCATATTTTAAGTCAGCTATAACTATTCCAGTGCCCAAGAAATCAACCATCACTTGTTTTAATGACTTTCGCCCCATTGCACTAACATCCACCATCATGAAGTACTTCGAGAGGGTTGTTAAGGACCACATCATTTCCATACTGCATCTATCATTTGACCCATTCCAGTTTGCATACAAGCCTGACCACTCCACTGAGGATTCCATCTCCACTGCTCTTCATCTGAGCCTGGTGCACTTGGAGGAGAGGAACAATACGATCATCCCCAGGATCCCAGAACTCAGTCTGTCCATGTGGGTAAAAACACCTCCATTGTCATTTCTTAGAACACTGGCTCCCCTCAGGGCTGTGTTCTGAGCCTCCTACTGTTTACCCTGATGACCCACGACTGTCGTCCAAGGTATGACACCAACTACATCGTGAAGTATGTAGACGACACAACAATTGTGGGCCTCATTCAGGACAACAATGAAGTTTAAAAAAAAAAAAAAAAAGACAACATAAGATGACTGCAACACCAGTGGCGGCTGGTGAAATGACTACAATTCCACAATAATATAACATTCTTTATACAGCAAAATAACACGAAAGGCTAAAAGTTGTTCAGTAACATGCAAAATTTACAGTATGTAATAATTTAATTAGTGTCAACAGCTATCTCTGAATCAGACTCAACAATGTGAAAAATGCCAAGCTAATATATGATTTCCTACAAACAGGCTACATTCTATCAAAATTGAACTTTTTATAATCAACTATTGACACCAGACAGCAGAGGTATTTCTACCTAAAAGAACTGAAACACACTGGTATAGGATGAAATAAGCACGGCTCCAAACATAAAATTAAAATCAGAAGGACTTAACCCAGGTTCTGCTGAAAACCACAACGCCAAGCAATCCCCCTGGATTTATCCTAC
Source organism: Anableps anableps (assembly GCA_014839685.1). Lineage (NCBI taxonomy): Eukaryota > Metazoa > Chordata > Actinopteri > Cyprinodontiformes > Anablepidae > Anableps > Anableps anableps. Next base: position 4,484,849 of record CM026086.1, read on the forward strand.
AATCAGGCAAACGTTAACTAAATCTTTATAAATTTATAGTCAAAAACGAACAGCAATCATTTAGGTTATTTAGCCCTAAGAGAAAAAAAATGGCGGTTCATTCTACAAAGTCATATTTTCACCATGTTATTCATTTGTACATGTCAGTTTTAAACTAAATATTTAATTAGCAAGCTAAATATTTAGTTTGTAAACTAAATATTTAGCTTGCTGATTAAACATTTAGTTCAAAGCTGATTGGCTCTACTCGCATTTATGAGCGTATGCTATGACAGCTGTGCAAGACCATGCAAGAACCTTATAAAAGAAGATGGCTAGAAAGAGATGAAAAGATGTAGGTTCTTCTCAGGGGTGACTGGGGCAAATGATTGAACCATCGTCAATCTACTTGAGTCTCAAATATCTTAGGCTACGTTCACATAGCAGGTCTTGATGTTCAATTCAGATTTTTCCTTTTTTTTTTTTTTTTTTTTTTTTTTTTTTTTTTTTTTTTTTTTTTTTTGCATGTTCATTTCTTCTACTAATTTAATGCGACCTCAATCAGACTTCTGTGTGAGTGGTTTACAATCCCAAAGCGACCCACATGTTCAGAAAAAGAACATAGACCTCACAAAGCAGCGCACTGTTTATGGAACCAATACTGGACGCTGCTGTGTGTGGATTGATTTTAAAGTTGTTGAGCAATTTCAGCCGACATTGATTAGCTCCATCCAAAGTGTCGGCACCGCTTGCTTCAGCTGTTGTTTAAGCCCCGATTTACGACATCTGGCTTCTTCTGGTGCAGAGTTATGATGCATGTCTCATATCGATGCAAAAGATGGATAAAATGCAACATGACCCTTCTGACTGTAGACGCTTTGAAAACTATGAGATACATATCCAAGTTAGTACCACATTTGGAAGTGACACAAATTTGATTTTTTTTTTTTTTTTTTTTTTTTTTTTGGGGGGGGGGGGTGAAAAGATCGGAATTGGGCCGTTAAGACTGCTGTGAAAACGTCAGATATGGGTTTGTATGTGGGCAAAAAAACTGATTTGGGTTGCATTTGTCTGTTGTATGATCATAGAATAAGCTTTTATTTTCTGAATCTCAGTGTTGAATGGTTGCTAGTTTCATTTCATCTGTTATAGTAGTGGTTATCTGACACAGTTAAAATCACATTTGCAGTTTAATCATAATTCCCTTGCCATATATTCCCATATTGGTGTCCAATGTAAGCTTATCAGTAGTACATTGATAGAAACAGAGTAAAAAAGGATTTTAATCAAACTGGTTGTCAGGTAGAGGTACAAACATGGCTTAAATAGTTACCTAAACTGTAATGTGCTGATATTTTGTAAATAAGGCTTACCCTAGTTCCCAGTGATAGTTTTCTTTCTATTTGTAAGTTATCTATTGATGGGAAGGAAAAGCAGCCAACATTTCCCTTCTGAGGTGGTGTTTTATCACTGAATTAAGCAGCTCTCTTTTCTCTTTGCCTTTATTCATCTGACCTCATTATCAAACATTTAAATCTTAAGGGACAATCTCCCCAAGCAAGATGAAGAACTGCTTTAATGTTCGAACCTGTGCTAATCCAAAAAGAAATAAAGATCAAGGGTAAAACATGGCAACAAGACAAAAAAAACTCTGAACAGAAGAAACTCTCTCACATTACTACAATGCCTGTACTCCATCAGACAAATAAGCACAGGCCTTTTAAAATGTATTACTATTTTTATGCAAGACACATTTTGTATACACTAAAGAAAGCTAAATGGCATCATGAAGACAGACAAACAAAAATAGTCATCTTGGTCAAGATTTCTTTGATCCAGGTGCACTCTCCTGGATCTCAGTTGATTTCTCAAAATCCACAACACTGCACAAAGTACAACATTCCTCTTCCTGCTCTCAGTGAAGGTGGATGCTTTTTTTCCTTCTCCCTTATCTTCCCTGCTCTGCCCTGTCTTGTTACTCTTTTTGGAGCCTCTCTTTGCATATCTTCCGAATTCCAAATCATGGATCTGGTCAGCTGGTCTCTCAACATAATTGATCAAATTTTCTTGACGAGAAGACAGGGCAAAAGGGAACCCTCTTGTCCTGACGGCACATTTTTCTCCCGGCACACAACGGACTCCTGACGGAAGTGGAGAATTGTGTGTCTGTCGATATAGTCAGTCGAGGATGTTGAAGATCTACATAATTGGATTTTTGATAACATGATTTCTGCTTTTTGGAGTTGGCGGTTACCAGGCATATCCTGAAATTCGGAAAACGTCAGCAGCTGTTCTAGCCATTGTGAGGTTGCCCAGCATGTTTGATGGGATACGCTGAACGATCAACACCCAAACTGAGATACTGTGTCAGCAGAATCGGAAACTGGATGTAATTCTTGCACAGGATCGCAGGCTGGTTGTGGTTCCTGGACTCATTACTGAAAGGGAGTAGACCTAGGAGGAGTTGCAAGCTCGGCATTGGCAAGATTGACCACAAATTTGGCTATTTTGACTTGCCATTGTAATGTACCATTGAGACTTTAAGGCAGAGGGAAAATTTACGGAGTCGGCCTGACCCAAAACAATTATTGTTTTCTGAACTGGCTCCCCTGTGTCGGGCTTGGAAGGGTGGCTATCTTAATTTTTCCTGGATGTTATGTGAACAAGACGTTCTGCTTCCTCTGCCCTTCCCTTACCCAATGACATCTTTGGACCTGGCTCAGAACTCTACTGAGGCTGGTTGATAAAGGCTCCAACTAACAAGAACAATGGCTGGGAGGGCTATCTGGGACAGTCTTCACAGATTTACATACAAATACACACACGCTCATAGTTCTAAACACCCCCCACTCCCATCAACTCACCACCTCCTGCTGGACCCCCACATATTGACCCCTGGTATGGCAACCTAAGTCAGATGCGATGAGCCAGGTGGCTATGTCGCTCACTTTGGCTGGCATAAAGTGTGAAATATGATTTTTTTTTTCTCCCCTCTTCTTACCCAATGTGGTCTCTTTTCTCATTTAATGAAAGGGCAGCATCTCCTAGAATGGCTACAGCCTCAGACACCTGTCTACCCATGTATGTTATTGTTTGTTTTCTTGGACAGGCTGCAGTGAAATGTAATTTCACCCCTAGGGGACTAATAAAGTTCTTCTTGTTCTTCTATGTTACTGTAGACACTACAACCACATAAATTCAAAACCAGCAGTGCCTATCCGAGATTAGGTCGCAGGGATAAGCAGTTCATGTGGGAAACCCACACAATCCTCTCCCTTACAACACTAGCTCGTTTTGGGACAATAATGCCAAGGTGTTTCAAGGCCACAAGCAATCCATCCGCTATGTTCTGGGTCTGCCTTGAGGTCTCCTCCAAGAGAGATGTGGCCAAGGAACCTCTAGGAGGCAACCAGATCAAATGTGAGCTGCTCCTGCATCCAGGAGCAGCTCACAGCTCCTCCTGGATGATGAAGCTTCTCAGTTGCTTGTATATGAGACCTTGTTGACAATCAGTTCCTTGTTCCTAGGTGATGGCTGGAGTATAGACAAGCCAGGAAATCAAGAGCTTCACTTTTTGGCTCAACTTTTTCTTCTCCAATACTGACCAGAGCAGCACCTGCAATACTGCCAGGTCCAGTTGTGTCTGTCCATCTCCTACTCCATCCTACCATCACTCATGAACATGACACCAAGATGCTTGAACTCCTCTGCTTGAAGCCAACATTGACCCCCCCCATCCAAAGGGAGTAGTCTATCTGTTTTGGTTGAGAGCCATGGTCTCAGACTCAAGGCTCCCACATACTTTGTGCAAAGTGTGAAATCGGCTCTCATTGATGTAGACCCGCGACAAAAATAATTTTGTTCACAGAGAGTCATCCACCTGCTGAACTCAACACAAGGCCCTGGTCAAAATATTTCCCACAGAGCTCTGTGCAAAGTATTCTGATTGGTCAGAAGCTTGTTGCTGTGTTTTATGCAATAATGCGCTCAGACAGCAATGTTGATATTTCACTTCAACTACTCCGCTTACACTGTTTCTGTTGTTGCTGTTTTTGTGACTCAATGAGGAATTATGTACATTTGTATGGTTCTTCACTAAATAACTACTATAATAATAAGACTGGCAAATGGTTAATAACTCCTGGATGGAAATTGCAACGTTGTTGTCCATGGAGGAGGCTGTCTGCAGAAAGGTGTGGTGCTCTCTCCGTGATCATTTCATTAAGGCAAAACAGAGGATCCAGGTAGGGAGGGAGAACACTGCTGGGTAGGGGCATGCCGTATACTGAAGTGGGAGGGGTGTCCCCCAGGTGGTCTGCTCTTATCCCTTCATATGCTGCTGTAAATCCCTCCAGTGCCAGCTGAAGGTCATGGCATGAAGATGCCAAAAGAACCACATCATCCATAAAACGCGAAGATGAAACCAAGGGGTTCCCAAACCACACACCCTGCTCTCCACAACTACACCTTGAGATCCTGTCTGTGAACACCACAAACAAAATGACAAGGAGCAGCCATGGCAGGGTCTAACTCGCAATGGGAGCAAACTGGATTTGTGTTGGGAATATGGAAAAGTATTTCTACTTCCAAGCTTTTTTCCCTATCCCATAGTTTACTTGTGGTGTCCTTTCTCTCCTCTTTCCATGTTTGTGTCCTTCTTTTCTTACTTCGTTTTATGCAGTTGAGCCCTTTCTTCTTCCCTCCCTCATATCCTTCCTATTTACCTTCCTTCTATCCAGTCCTTTTCTTTTTTCTGTCCATACTTTGATCTTTTCCTTGTGTCCTTCCATCCTTCCTTGTGTCCTCCCTCATATTCTTGCTGCTTTACCTTTTGGTGTCTTTCCTTCCTAGCTTTTGACCTTGTATCCTTGAGTCCTAACTGCCTTCTTTGTCCCTCCTTTTCTTTCTCCAGTCCTTCCCATTTTGATTTCTTTCCTTCCTTCCAGTGCTGCAAGAGAAACACTATTCACTTTTAACCCATTTTTGTCTCACAAGTGTACAAATCTCACATCTACTGAGATTTTCAAACCTCTGTTTTACAAAAACAAATAGATTTTATACTTGAAGTGGAGTAAAATGATGTATACTTGATGTTTTTAACGATGTAAAGCACTTTGAACTGCCTGGCTGCTGAAATGGGCTATACAAATAAACTTGACTTAAAAACATATGAATGCTTCTGAAAAATATCTCTCGATGCTGAATAGGTATGTAGCGTTGGACTGAAATAGTTAGCAGATTAGGAGCACAGCCTAAAGTCAAGTTGTAGGTATAAAACCACAGATTTTTAAATTTGTTGTAGGTCAGTGACCCTGTTGACAGCACATGGCTTTTAATATGGAATCGCATCTATTGCTTAAATTAGTTTTCAAAAAAGCGACAAAAAAAAATCTAATTTTTCTTAATACTAGAGCTTTGCATGATACAGCACCATCATCGTCAACATGCAGCGCCTGTTAAAGTACCTTAAACCTTCACTTGCACCTCTTTAATTATCATAGCTTTTGAGCTTTTAAATGGCTCTCTGAGTAATTGCAATGATTATAGGGTCTCTTTGCAGAGGTCTTGAAAACCATCCATAAAATGAACAGTTTGAATGTGACAAAGTCATAACATGGAAAGGTACAAGTGAACTTTGTAAGAGCAGCAAAATGAGACTGAAAAACATTCTCTTAGGTCAAAGGTTTATTGTTTGTCCTGGAGGAGGAATAACATGGATAATAAAACTAGTTCTGCGAAAGGGGAGTTCTTTCCACTGTCACTACATCCATGCTCAGTAGGAGCATTGCTACAAAGTTAACACCATTCATTCAGCTATATATTGTTGCTATGGGCTCATGCTGCATTCAGTTCCTCAATGCAGTTGGCTGGATTTGCTTAGATACATGTTTTCCTAGGTAAAATAATAAAGTGATCTTGACTGCATTGTTTTATGTAACTGACTTTAAATTTTTGAGATTTATTGGATTGATTTCACTGTATTCTGAAAATAAATCAATTTGTCATTTTGTAAAGTCATTGTTCTAAATTCTCAGCATATAAATAAATTAAGTTGAACTGAATTATTTAGGGGTTTTGTCAGCTTTTCCATCTAATCCTAAGGAGTGAGAGTTGAAGGCTGTGGGGGCAACTGAGATACAGTGAACTCTTTGTTGAACTGAAGAAACTAGTATGAAGTGATTTGAGCTAGAGGTCAATCAATATTATCAGCCAGTGCTTTTTTTCAGGCATTTGCAGTCAGTCTTTGCATTGTTTATTCACCCAAACTACAAAAATGTAAAACCAATCAGATAATTGTGAAACATTTTAGCTACGGCCATAATTACCTGGATTCAGTAATTTCCAAAGGGACAAGGAGGGAATCACATAAGTTCCATTCTCTCTTCACACTATTAACTTCTTAGCTCTGGAAGTCACTACAGGGATTATTATGCATATAAACGTTGTTTTTCCAATTGCTTTCATGGTTTAATCACTCAATGAAAGTTTGTTTATTTACTTTCAAGTAGTATACCATAAGAATAGATCTAGTAGATGTATAACTGCACAAACAATGAAGTATGGACAGTACAATAGTCTGGGTTACTTACCAACTAGTACTTTTGTCAATGCTCTGGGATGTTGGAAATCACAGTAAAGTACTGTCTGCTGGGTGGACTGTTGTCTGACATGACTACTTTATCCATTTCTTGTGCTCCCACTTTGCTTTACTAAGAAAACTATAAACAATGTTCTTTTTGAGGCAGTGATTACGTCTCATAATCTTTGGTGGATTTTTGTAATTTGGCGTGTGAAAGGCTTCTGGAACATCCTTTGGAGGTAAGCTAAATGTCTCACCCTCTGATGTCACTGTGGCATCTGTAACTAATGTGAAACTAATGTAAACATTCTGAGATACATTAGATGCAACACAAGGTAAATGTGTGTTTAGACCCTTCTTATGTTTTGTGTATGTGCTATCTTACTGGCTTATTGCTGGTTACTTTTTGATCTTAAGTCCTGTTCAGTGAAGTGTTATTTAGAGACAGAAGTTACAGCTGTCAGGTTTTTCTGTTGATCCCAGTTATTAGGTCTATCAATAGAATTAGTTGTCAGGACCACCTAACTTGGTGCTGACAAAAACTAGGTTCACAATACAGATGACTTGAGATCTTTAGCTGCTAACCCCATTTAGGTTGACAAGTAGGTGCCACTTTTTTGTGATTCTATTCAAGATTTGTGTGGAAAGCTCTCTCAACTACCTCCACCCCCATCTAACTTTGTTTCTGCTTTTTGTCACAGTGAAATATTTCAAATCAACAGAATTTTTAATATCAAAGTAAGTGTTTCTAAATGATTGTTAGGTTTATTAAGCGGGTAGAAGATATCTAAATCAACCTGCCCATATGCAAAAAAATGATTGCCCCCTTAGCCTGAAGACCAGTGATATCACCCTTTGCAGCCACATGGACTTCTTCCAGTTCCTGAAGCAGCAAAGCAGTCCTAGACCTAGACCACCATGTTTAACTGTCAGTATGAAATGATGTGTTAGTTTTATGGCAGATGTAAAAAGATGCACACCTTCCAGAAAGTTTCAGAAAGCTGGTCTCTTTTCTCAAGTTGCTTTCTTTACTGTTGAAAGATGGACTCTGACCTTAATTGAGGCATGTGAGACTTGCAGAGTAATTTTGTTAGGCTGGCCTCTCCTGGGAAGGTTTCCCCCTACTCCATATTTTCTCTAGTGATGAATATCGGTTCTCACTGTGATTCACTGGAGTCCCAAAGCCTCCGTAATGGCTTTGTAACCCTTTTCACACTAATAGAGATCAATGACATTTTCTCATCTGCTCTTGAATTTCTTTTGATTAGATCATGATATGTTGTTTTTTGAAACCTTGAAGCCTACTTCATGTTGCCAGGCAGGTTCTATTTAAGGGATTTCCTGAATGTTCAGGACAGGTAGTAATCAGGCCTGGGTGTAGCTGGAAAAAACAGAAAAATGTGGTTGATCACAGGGAATTAATTATTTAACAAGAGGCCAATAATATTTTCACACAGGGCCAGGTTGGTTTTGAAATTTGATCTTTTTGGTAATAGTGAATCATTATTTAAACATTATTTTGCATTTGTGTTCACTTAAGCTATATTTTCTATTAAAAATGTTTGATGATGGATGTACATGGTTTGCTACAATGCTCAGATTGGTGGTATGTGTTGAAGTAATATGGCAGGAACCAAGTTTTCCCTCCAGAAAATTGTCTAAATCATCAAACTGCCTCCATGATCTTGCCTTCTTCCCATACAGCTGCATAGACCATACTACTGCAGAATTACAGGCCAATCTTGAACCTTCCATTAATCAGTAAAATGATTGAAAAAACTGTGTTTCAATAGTTAAACAATGACCAACCATTTTTTCAGTCCAGTTTCCATGATTACCACAGTACTCAAAGTGCCCTTGTCAAAGTGTTCAATGACATCCCCATAAATACAGATTGTGGAAGAACTACAGTGTTGGTTCTGTTGGACCTCAGCGCAGCATTTGACACTGTTGACCATGATATATTATTGAAGCGACTGGAGAGCTGGGTCGGACTCCCTGGTACAGTACTCAGTTGGTTCGAATCCTACCTAAAGAACAGGGACTTCTTTGTGTCAATAGGAAACTTCTCATCAGAGAGGACAGAAGTCACATACGGGGTACCCCAAGGTTCAATCCTGGGACCCCTCCTATTTAATATCTATGTGCTCTCGCTAGCTCAGGTTAGAACAAGTGATGAAATTAGCTACCAGAACTATGCAAATGATACACAGCTCTACATCATGATGTCACCAGGTGACTTTAAACCCATCCTAGCACTGAACAGATGTTTAGAACAAATCAATGTGTGGATGTGCCAAAACTATCTTCATCTGAACAGAAACAAAACTGAAGTTATTATCTTTGAACCTAAAGAGGAACGATCTAGAGTCAGCGCGCAGCTTCAGTTATTACAGCTAGAAACTAGTGATCAGGCCTGGAATCTGGGTGTAGTCATGGACTCAGACCTGAACCTACAGAAACACATAAAGACAGCTGCAAAGTCAGCCTTCTATCACCTGAAGAACGTCTTCAAGATTGAAGGACTAATGTCTCAACAAAATCTAGAGAAACTCATCCATGCATTTATCTTTAGTTGCATTGATTACTGCAACAGTGTCTTCACGTCTGCCTAAAAAGTCAGACACCTGCTGCTGATCCAGAACGCTGCTGCTCATGTTCTCACTAAAACCAGGAAGATCCCCAGATCCAGAACCAAACATGGAGATGCAGAATTCAACTTCTATGCCTCTCTAATCTGGAACAAACTTCCAGAAAACTGCAAAATAGCTGAAACACTGAGTTGCTTTAAATCAAGGCTAAAAATGCACCTGTTTAGAGCTGCCTTTGGTTCATAATAACTGGAACATTGATCAATACAATATATTTGATGTATATTTGCTTGATGAGTTTAATGATGGCATTTGAAAAAATGTAATGTTTATTGTTGCTTCATAATTGGTTACTGTATTGTGTTTTTATTATGTAAAGCACTTTGAACTGCCTTGCTGCTAATCTAGTGCCATATGGTGAGCGTTGCACTTGGTCATCCACATGACCTAAAAGATTAATCAGAGCTGTCATGTTTTTCTATTTGTCTGTGCTCCAGTTCTGATGTTCACAGACCTATCATTGGAATTTTCAGTACATGGACTTGGCAGATTTTTTTTTTTTTTTTTTTTTTTTTTACACTGGATGCCCTTCCTGACGCAACTCCCCTGCTTATTATATAAGAAACGGTATTCAGACCGGGAACCTCCGGGGCCATGGCGACCTGACCACAAGAGCCACTGCCATGCCTCTTTATTCAATTATATTTTTGAAGGGCTTTTGCTCAAGTAATCAAGGTAACATGAGCTATTTTTGACACTAACTCAATGAGCAACAAGCCATAAACGGACCAGCCCCCAATATATAATGTATGCTTCCATCTTAGTGTGAAATATTGCACTGGGCCCTGGGGAAACATTCCAGAGAAAACTGCTGTAGTTACACTCTTTCTGCTTTGAAAGCACTGTGTGTGAATATTTTTGTATGTGCCTGTCTATGGATGGTTAGCTGCTGGGGTGGCTCCTCTGGTCAATGACTAGTGAATCTGTGTGTGTAAAAAGTGGAGCTTTAGCTGTGCATATGCACTTTGAGGTAACAGCTATGGGAAGGCGTTCCCATGTTTGCTATGATTGTTATTTTTAACTAGAAGATGGATATGCTCATGTGAGCTAATGCATTCTTGAACAAGGCTAATTACCTGTAAAAATTCCTCTGTTCACTCAGCAGGCAGGTAAACAAAAACCAACCAGAAGCTTAAATTCCACATGCACCCCAACAGCTCACGGCTCACATCCATCACTGCATGTGGCACAGCAAACATTCACATCTGTCAGTGTCCAATGTGTAATTCTAACAGCAGTCAAAGTAAATTGCCCAGCCTCCCACTGTAATTTATTAACATTTTACAAAACATGCTGAAGCAGAACATAAGTTCACACATGGCCTGATGTGTGTTCACGCAGAGAGGTGTGTTATTTTGAAGTATGATTTTCTTCTACTCATTAATTCCTATGGAAATGCAGCCTATCACAGGTATAATAGCATATATCATCTGAAGGCCTAGTGCAAGTAAATGTGCTAAATCATGCAATTTTGTCTGGACATGTACAGTGCTATGCATGTGGTTTGAAGAAATTTTCACCCCCCTTATACCCCCCTGCCCCATACATTAGTTCTGAGTAGTTCAAACCATCTCTTCCATCCATAATGGGGAAGACCATTTCCTCGATTCCAACCTCTCTCTGCCTTGCTTTCTGACCATAGAACCAGACAGAGATTTGGAGGGGAGCAGCAAAAGCAAATGAGGTGGATTAGCAGAGCTTGCTGACAACAGATGGAGTCATCCAGGACATGTTACTTTGGAATATTGTCACTGCTGTATATTAAGCTGTTAGCATGTCAGTCATGAGACTGTCATACAGCTATAGTCTTCAGTCAGAGGACTCTTCAGATTTGTTGCAAGACAGACTGTTCAGATCCTTCTTGCCCACAGCATCACCAACCACAAAGACACTGAAGATGCTTGGATGATATGAGTTACCACAGCATTTAATTTTCTGTTGTGATTATTTTTTAATTGAACTGAATGAATCACATTTTTAGAAAACTGATTTCAATTTCACTAGCCATTTCACTGTATGGGAAGAAGGCGAGATGATGGAAGCAGTTTGAAGGTTTGGGCACTAGCCAATTTCACTAGCCAGACCCACGGAATCCAGAATTCCCATCTGGTAACATCAAGAAGACCAAACAATCTGAAAAAGTAACACATCATGGCCCTAGAAATTTAAAGTAAATGATAAAATCATTGAGTCATGATAATAAGACTTTGGATCTCCAGCAAACCACAGTTGGAGCCATTACCTAAAATACAGAAAGCATGGAATACTGCTTTCCCAGTCCACCCAAATTACATCTCTAACATAACAGGCAACATGGCCAGATTTCTCTGCATCAACATAATCTAAAACACTTTTAAAACTTCATCCAGTTGTAACCACACAGTGCCAAAAGGTCATATCCCAGACAAATAGTCATAAGAATAATCACAACACCAAAAGGTATGTCTTGTGATGCAAAAGGGTACACATTTAAAGATTTAAAATCCATTTTTTTGTTTGGCCTTAACTTCAACATAATAAATCTAAATAAACTGTTTAACACCACTTACTCTGCACAACAGTTTGAATGTCAGGTGGAATTTAAGCTGTTGGTGACACATATATATTGTCAGAACCTGGGTTGTTTTGGGGTTTGATTCTTTTCACTCTTGTTTTGATTACTGTTATCCTGTGTTCCTTAGTTTCTTACTTTTGATTAAATCAGCCTTATTTCAGTTTTTACCTTAGTTCAGTCTTTTCATAGTTGTTCCAGTTTATGATTATTTTTTCCTTATGTCAAATTTTTCTTTGTTACTGTTAGGGGAACTAGGAAAATAAATCTATTTACTCTCCCTCGCCCCCTGCTGCCATTCTCTCTTTCTCTCCTCAGTCTCCCTTTTGCTCTCTTTCCTCACACATGCAAACCATTAGCTAATAAGCCCCCAGTCCATTGTCTCAGCATTCACATTCACAGTATTTAAACTCTTCTCCTCCTCTCACTCTTTGCTGGTTCCTCCTGTTACATCATGGTTATTGCCCATTGCCTACCCATTTTCTTCCTGTTACCCACTTGTTTCTTCTCTGTCAAATCCTACTGTTTTTACTCCTGGATTCCTGTGCTTTTTGTTCAACTCTGGATCCCTGCGTTCTCTGTGGTTTTTGTAACTTTTTGTTCTTCCTTTTTCTATCAGATCATCAAATCTACTCACCACCTCTGCCTCTCTGCATTTGGGTCTACAACCTTCACTAATCATGATATATATTGCCTGGTGGTATCCATTAACCATTGTCCAGAATAATATTATTTAGTTCTTCACTGCTCCTATATCAGCAGAAACCTGATTCTTTTATTCACTGCTGATTTAAGACAAGCAGGGAGATCTTTAAGTGCCTGTGTGTCATTCTTGCCAGCCATTGCTGGATTGCTTTGGTGTGGAGCGCTATACTTAGATCCAATAATCTTCAGTTGTGGCTATTAAATAAAGGGAATAAAATCTGTGTGCACCCTCTTCTCAGTGAGAGTCGTGATGGCTTATGACTAACATATTCTCTTTTTGATGGCCTGTCCTGGCCTGGACATATTTAATGATTCCCTGTGAATGCATATTCTCATATCATGTAGTATGGTGGAGGACATGAATATAATACATGAAGCAAGATCATAGCGGGAGTATTGAATGAGATCAGGACGTTAGAAACCATGAAACTAATAAGGAAACACTGGAAGTTACAAAAAGAAACAAAAACAGATGATTGAAAATCACGACATAGTGACCTACTAAAACTACCAAACTAATATAAACCCCCGAACTACTTAACATCAGGACTAGTAGGACAGTAGTCATGTAGACAGACGGCAACCCAGGGCCACTTTGACGCCCCAGATGAGATTTTGTGTGGCGCCCCTCAAGTCATTCCACTGATTTACATAGGCATACACTCAACACTTTGGTTTTTTTTATTCAGATAAAAAATGTTCACCAAAACACAAATTATCTGTAAACCGAAAATATGCAAAATGTTCTGACCTGATCACTTAAAGGATATGGCCAGTCTGCGGGGTCTATTGGTGTGCTCTTTACTTCTGATGCATGGATGAGCTCTTATGAGGTGGAGGCAACAGAAGCAGTGCTTGATGCCACAACTGGGCCATTAAGATCTTTTGAAGTGGGGGGCCAACAAGAGGAGTGCTTGGTGGTGTTGCAGAAGGCCCAGGGGTGGGAATTAAATATCTCAATAATTCATCTGAACAAAAAAAGAGGAGTATGATTCCATAAATAAAAGTAAAAACATAAGAAGTGTGTCATGTTCACTATACTATACATGTAAAATACACAATAAATTTTCTGAGATGTAATTTAAATCAGTTTGAAATTCCATCTGCTCATTATGGACAATCTATGATGAGCACAGAAGTCCAATAACAAAACACCGCTCGGGTTTAGACCCGGAGGTTCATTCTTCCCCTTCTGTTCCCAGAACAGAACCAGCCTTCTTTATCAGCTTGTTGAGCCTTTTTAGGTCCCTGGCTGTGATGCTGCTGCCCCAACAGATGATGGCAGAGGAGATGATGCTCTCAACAACAGACTTATAGAAGATCTGCAACATCTTGCTGCAAACCTTGAAGGATCTTAGTTTCCTCAAGAAGTACAGTCTGCTCTGTCCTTTCTTGTAGATGGGTTCACTGTTGAGTCTCCACATTATTTCTGCTTTTCCGATGTTAATCAGCTGCTCCCTGTTGTAAACCACCCTGTTGCTAAGGTTACGCACCATAACAAAAGGGCAAAATATAGAAAAGTATTGGGGAAAAAATCAATCTAACACAGCATCCAAGACAAGAAGGAATGCTTTTCCCCAAAAAAGCATTTTTTTCTAAGAAAAACAGGAATGAAATTTTGAAGAAAAAAAAAGAAAAAAATCTCAATGAAAGTTACAGAGCTACTCCAATGTGCTGCCACCCTGAGCAGCACAATTCTAGAATACTGCCTGGGCTATGTACTGATTAGCTCCATGTTTGGCTAGCTAGCCAAGCTACTACACTACTCTCTGCTAAGTAACAAAGGCAACATTTCATCACATTACTTTTATTGTATCTCTGTTTCTGTCACATTTTTCCTCTTCTTATCTTTTTTTTCTTCCTTGGGCACCAGACGTTTTGACATGATGCTTTCTGAAGTTACCTGCTTTACAGTGAGCAGCAACAGCCCAGTGAGGGGAGGGGGAGTGCACAAGGTGCAGTAACAAACCAACTAGTAAAGAAGGAGGGGAGAGGGGGTTAGCAAAGTATCATTATTTTTACATGTAGTATTTAATATTTTTTTGTAATGCTGCTAAATTAGTGCAGAAATTTTCATATTAGGAAATTATGTTATTACCTATTTGTTTTGGGTTTTTTTTTTTTTTTTTTTTGAATAGTTAGTTTTTTCCCCCCCCTTTTTAAGGCGCCCTCTAGAATCCTGGCACCCTTAGCATTTCCCTATACTGCCTAAGCCGGGCCGGCCATGGGGCAACCTATGGAATATTTCTATATAGAGAAGAATGAAGAATGAAAGCTGTATCTGCAACCTCTCTGTCTGTCCTTCATATTCACCTAGAATCAGTTCTTCTTGCAGACTCGCCAACTGTTAGGATATTTGGCCGCAGGTTAGCACACAATTTAAATATAACTTTGTATTGCTCTCAACCTAAAAACAACCAATCAGAGAGCCAGGGGGAGGGTCTTAGCGCTGTCAGTCAACTTAATTTACTCGCTGCTAAATGTGCTAAAGGAGGAGAAACAACTTGCCGTTCCAGGAAAACCGTTTATCAGTCATCATCGGTGGCCATGCTAACTAGCCTTAGCATTCACAGCAGTCTCTGCTAGATGCCATGCAGCAGAGAGCAAGGGGAGAGTGGGGGGTGGGGGATGATCAGCAGCACTCAGACGGTGTGCTAAGTGCTGCTCTTAGCGCTGTGATTGACAGCACATTGACAGCATTAATTGTTTAACATTAATTGTTTCTTGATAGCACTGGGAGAAGGCAGAGGAGCTTGATCTTTTTCACAGATTATCTGTCTCATACCATTCTGTCACGACATGGTAACAGTTTCAACAGATATGTAGAAAAATGTTATTTATAAAAGTTACATACTGCAGCTTTACCTGTGTGTATATGTACAGCTAAATATGTATCTTAAACATAGAGAGCTCAAAAGTTTCTGAACTGCATACCTTCAATTAGCATTTTAGATTTTTGGTAAATTCCTTTCTTCATGCTACATATTTTAAGTCTAAACCCAGTGGGCTTCAGTAGAGAAAAATAGAATAAAGTTTATAGAGGACAAACGTCATAAGACTGTTATTGTGTGTGTATAGAATTATGTAAAAGTATACAAGTGAGATTATAGAAATGTTGATTACATTCCTTTTTTGTGCTTTTATTGTCAACATCAAAAATACCCCACGACATCTAAATATGGTATAATAATGTGTATCTTCATACTATTTTTGATTTTTATTTTCTACCAAGATATGCCCACACCCCAAATTGATTTCTGTAACTTGCCTTCTTTTATTTAAGTAATATTCTCTGAGTGCTGGAGAGCAAGCAGGCAGATGGCAGCTGGTTGAAGGAGCAGCAGTGACGACTGTGGAGTAGCTGAATATCTGAGGGAGGACTGGCAACGAGGAGTTTGGTAGAGAGATATGGGAGTTGATGTGGAAACCAACAGAGAGCTTCATTCTGGGAGGCACAGGGAGAAGAGGAATAAATGAAGGCTCGGCAGCAGTATTCATAAAATAACAAAGTTTGGGACTAAGTGCTCAGAGATTATGTGGCTTGACGATGATCAGCTAGTTGCTGCGAGTTGACTCACAAGTCTTTAAGTCCATAACATGAACCCATTTTCACAGACTTTCAAAATAGTGCCAAATCTTCTTTACATGTTTTATTTACAACATCTTATACTTACAGTTAATTTTATTAAGTTACTTTCTGTTTACCCACATATTAGTTCTGAGGAATTATTTTTATAGTGTTAATAATCTATATCGCCATTAACAATCCAGCAATCATTGTTCAGTGTGTTACAGCAGTGTAATTGTTACGTTACACAGAACATTGTAGACTTAATTCCCAAGCCTGTATTCTGTGAGTGATGGACTGCTTTTTTATTCCCAGTGGAAACATCTTGGACAATCTTTCCACCTAACTCCATTAGTTGCAAAAGCTCTCTGCTTAGTGTCATCTTGGTTATATATGCTGCGCTACAGCTTTGGTTTATGCTTATACTTAATCAATGAATATAGTTTTTTGTGACATCTGCTTTTATCAAACACCAGCTCTGCCTCTCAGGGAAATTAAAAGCAGGGACTTTTTGTGACTGATAGCTCTGGATTGAGTATGATTCACATGGGAATTCTACACAAAGGTCAAAGATTGCCAGGTGTGTTTGCAGCATCCAGTAAGAGGCGCACTTTTTCCAAACCCCCAGCAGAAATCTGGCTGTAATTCATGGGACATACATTTGTGAAATTATTTGCCTTTTTATTTTATTTGTGTACACAGGAGTTTTTCTGATTTTAAATACAGAAAGTTGTCTATATTTTCTTCTGATATTACGACTGTCAGGGGATATGATGGTAGCTCGATAAAAAGGACAAATACAGAACTTAGGTTAAAAAAAATGCTAAATGTGCCGAGAATGTTTAAAGTGAACAAGTTTTCACACTGAATTCTAAATATATACAGAGCAATAAAATATGCCATTTGTAAAATCTGTGTCTCAAGAGGAATACCTTGAGGCAAGTTGCAACCCAGGTCTTACTTTCCCGGGACTTTCATTTACCCTGACCATGAGTAGGTAGCTCTTCCCTCTGCACAGGGACCTGGAAACACAAAGCAACAGCATCTCATTTTAAAAGAAACCTACTTAGGATCCATAGGGCATGTGTATATAATCCCCAGGATGGGAGTCAAACTCAGGACCTTCTTGTTGCAGGGCAACAGTCCTACCAACATTCCCTCCAAAAGTTGACCTAGTAAAAGAAAAAATGGTGCCCTCTTATCAGGGATTTTTTGTGAATTGAATTTCTGCTCTGGTGATTTGTTTTTTAGCTATCTGTAGTGTTAAGCCCCTTCCATCTAACTCCCCACTCTGAGAGGTTAACATTTAACCAACTCTCCATCCAATGTGTACTGAGATTCCTAAACCTGCTGACCTAAACCTTACCATGATCAGAATCTGTAGAAAATCTGTTTAGCTGGTTTCTTGAGGAATACTCGCGTGGCTACTGATGACCCACATCTAGGTGTCTCACTTTGCTTCTGTCTAGGTCAGGCTGAGTAGTCCTGCAGTCAACTAGGATTCACAAACCACACATTAACTGTCATTCTTCCTCTAAGTTACAACTTGCTCTTGACTCTGAGCCAGGTATTTAGTGACTCATATGGAGTGTCAGGGCTGCTGTTTTACTAACTTTGGGCTTAAAGCAACCTTTAAAAACTTCCTACAAATTTAGGAACCATACACCAAGACACTGAAGAACTTAAGTTTAAAGATGACTCATAGTTGAATGTCCACAACTTCATTAAAATTAAATATGATTATTTAATTAATGCTTTGCAAGGGTCAGTAACATCTTAATTCAGCAGTGCAAAATATTCAGATAATAAAAATGAGCAATTTAACCAAACCTGTCCTTCCCTAATGTTAAAGCTGAAGGGTTCTGAGTTGGAGTTTAGATTTATGGCCCGAGCCTGACCCGAACTCGACTCAAAATTCAGGTTGGGGCAGGCCAAAATTATATCCTTGATGGTTGGGTTGGACTTCTGTGGCGCATTGTCAATAATACATACAGCACAGAGAAAGCCAAATGAGAATGCACAATATAAAGTTGTGTTTATCTACTTATTGTAATCTAAATAGAGGAGTTGGCAGTATACCCTGTTGAGGAAAGAAAGATGCCATGGTGGGTGATAATTTCCTGACCCACGTGCAGAATCACGCATGAGACCAGATGTGAAGGTAAGAAGGTTTATTTACAATATTCACAGAAATTAACAAGAGGATTGGATCCATGGTGGTTTGCACAATATTTACAAGGGGATTGAAGCCACAGCAATCTGCTTTCCAGATCATCTACAGAGGAGAGAGGCTCCTCTATTTAAGAGGAAACTGATGTGGTGACCAAAGGGAGGAAAGGGTTTACTTGGGTATGGATGGTATGAGCATGGAGGGGGTATAGGTCCCAGTGCAGGTTGAGGAAGGAATCTCGTCCACATGGAAGGTCCAGTGTCCAAGAGAGAGTGTGAGTCCCGAGAAGGATGTTTTCTGGAAATGAGCAAACGCTGGAGAGCGGGCAGGCAGGTAAAGGAGCTGAGAGAGTCACCAAAACTGCACGCAGCAGCACACAGGTAAGTTTCCCCTAAGGCAGGTCAGGGAGAAAACTTGAGAGCTTTGGGTAACCTGGAACACAGGAACAAGACAACTTGAGATGGTGCTCTACTTCACCACAAAAACACAGGAGGAACACAAGAACTGGCTGGGAATACCATCATAGGTAATCATCCAGCAAAGAATGATGATACTGCAGCTCCTTATAAGCACCAGTCAGCCTGATGAGAATACTAGAGTCTGTGGAACTCTCCAGCAGAGATCTTTTCTAGAACGGGACTCACACTCTCACACTAAAACCACCAAACACAACAGACTCCTAACAATTGTTTTGGAACAGTATGCGCCTGCTGGGTTTGTTCTTGTGCTTCTACAATCTTTGCTTGGACAGTGATGTCATTGTTCACATTGTCCTCTTTCTTAAAAAGGAAAGGGAACCTGAGGACCAGGGTTGAGGAACACGCTGTAGATTTTGAGCTGGAATCTTTCATGACCTCTTAGATGAGTCATTGTTGCCCTCTTGGAGTAAATTATCCATTTGTGGAGGGTTAATGTAATTTCACACAGAATTATATAGTTTGTTGTTTCTTTTTGCCTTTATAAACAAAATCATCATTTGAAAAGTGCATTTTCAATTTACCTGGGTTATTTTTGTCCAATAAAAAATAGTTGGATGGTCTGAAATATTTGAATGTGACAAAAAAGCAGAAACAGAAGAAATCTGTAATGGGGCAAATTCCACTGCAATGTACATAAATGAAGCTAGGCTAGCAGAAACAGCAGCATCGACTTGGCAACTGTGACTTTTTCTTTGCAGTGACTTTATTACAGACATTTAACTAAAACTATGCAAAACTTGTGGGAAAAAAAAGTCCTAAATCTCTTTTTGCTGCACACTATTAGAGCAGCATGTTCAAAGTTGTGATTTCTTTCATCAGTGGCTGTCTCCAGGATGAGACCCCTCAGAGTTTGGTTTAAATTCCTCTGAAAGCTCAGAGTCTTAAAATGCAAAATAGAGTGAAGATGAAAGAGGTGGCTTATCGGCTCTCACAGTGGGGATGGTGCCTTCAGGATGATATGCAGTAGAGATGAGCATTGTTAGAAAATCATGCGGTGGACATATTGATATGAAGATATCAGTTTAACTAAATCAACATTTTCTTTTTCTAACAACTGGTTCTAGTGCTCTCTGTGACGTCATCTGGGCCAGCTGTGGGGACCTGTTGTCGGTAGACTCCATCCACCATGGTGAATATTACACCAACATGCAATGTGTGAGTTTATGACACTTAGCAAATATTAACCAATGATTGTTCCAGTACTAATATGTTGATGACAATATATTTGCAATACATTCTGCAGTACTAATGTGCAGTATTAGGGGTTCATCTGTGGTCTTCTTTGTTCAGAAATGTATTCATACATGTTCCACTCTGAAATAAGGAAACAAGGTTTAATAAGATCTCCCATGAGCCTGGAGATGCCCCAGAGACTGTGCTTCATTCCACCTCCTCCCACTTTAATTTGCCCGCAGCAGTATCTGCAGTATCCCTGGCTCTGCAGAGAGGGGGTTTCCCTGCACAGGCATTCCCTCACTCTCGTATTGCTCCTCTGCTGCTGATACAGCGTGACCAGGATTACACTTTTTACCCAGTCCAAGATGGCTGCTTCCCCTCTCTCTCTCTCTCTCTCTCTCTATTTTTTTTTTTTTTTTTTTTTTTTTTTTTTTGCTGTCTCTTTTTGCTTCATGTGCTCTGTTTGGAAGAGGATAAAAAGCAGCAAGCAAGGTTTTTAAAAAATACATGACCCTAGGGAAAGATTGTCAGTCCACTCAGCATTCCTTGACTGAGCAGAAATGCTGAATTGTGTACCATCAAAATGTACACATTTTGATGGTACACAACCATCAAAATGTGTACGGAGAGATTTACTTTTATCCTCTGTGTGGCAGCTGAACATGGTAATTAAAGCAGCCATTCCATCTGTCACTTCAGATAAGTAACACTGCTGAGAGTTCTCAAGGCAAACAGACAGACAGAAATCAAATCCAGGATGCTGTGCTTTTATTAGTAGCCATTCAGGCTGAAGGATGACTGCAATGCACAGTTTAATGAAGTGTCTCTCTTTGTGCTAAAGCTGGTAAAATGCAGTGTTACTCCTCACATGGGACCTAGAAGATAGTGCAGTCAGAATTACTTTAAAAGCAGGTTTGGTTCAATCCTTTATCTGAAGATAGATCAGAGGTCAAAGGGGACTCTTCTAAAGCTGGAAAAAAAATCAATAATTTACTGCATCCAGTACACAGGAGATGTCTTGGTTCATAATTTAACATCTGCCTGAGTGGAGCAACCTAGATATTAAGAGTCTGTTCATCAGTCCATCTGTCTTCTGCTCCTAATATGGGATGAGTTGGAAGAAGGAAGTTATTATGGCTAATGTTCTGTGTTAGATAAGCATGGAATCACTTGTCTTGAAGGATGTTCAGTCAATCATTTTATTTTAAGAGACATATCATGTACTCAGTGTTGAGAAAAAATAAGGAGACCCCCCCGTATTCTGCATTTCAGTGCATGTCCATGCAAAGGAGTCTACAGTTGAAGAGAGTTCCCTTCCACCTCAGTGAATCATCACCCCTGGCTGGTTGATAGAGTTAAAGGTTAAGGTTGTCAGAGGGACGTCAACATCAAGGCATCAGGACAGAAAACTCCAATCGGTTGTAAAAATATCTAGACAAAATATAAAATATAAAGAAACAGAAGTCAATGACTAAACTGCAAGTCGTCTGCTAAAGGAAAAGCCAAGCATAAAAAATGAACACCTAAAGAGAAGAAAACAAGGCTCCAGTGGGCTCCAGTGAAGCAGTCATAGACTGGATGATTGATTGGCTGACAGCAGGATTTAGTTATGAAGGCTAAATCTGAACTGGCTGAGGAGATCATCCTGGCATGTTCATTTGTTGCCAGCCTAATGAAACATGTAAAGATGGCTGCCTGAAGAAAAAAATACATTTCCAGTCATTGATGAAATAGGACGGTGTGTGAGATGTAGGAGCAGAGCAGACATGTATAGGTAGGTGACGAAATTTTCGACAGGTTTATCATTCCATCAATCCACACTAGGTTTTTGTTAAAAATTAAACAGATTGTAAATATTTTAAATTTTTCTAGATGATAATCCAGCTTTCCACTGAACAAACAGACTTCAAACTGTCCTTCAGGACTGGCAGCTCAACTTAATGTCATGACAACAAACAATCCAGGGGTCTCATTTATAAAGGATTCCATAGGATTCATACTAAAAGTGTACGTATGGCCAAAAGGCAAAAATGGCATACGGCAAAAAAAAATTCAGATTTATAAACCCATGTATACGCACACCAGTACTCAATTTTCCTTTATAAATCACAGTGGTACTTAAAAGTTTGTGCACAAGGTCCCGCCTCAGGTTGTGCCTTCTGCCTTCCACATTTAATAATAAATGGTCAATGCAAAGCACCTCATGAATGTCAGTGGTTATTCAAATGAGCCAGTTGATCAATGTTATTTCATGATTAACAGGGGAAAAGAGGGAAAAAACGCAATTTCTCCGGGGCAGAAAGTGATGCGAGTGAGGTGGAGAGTTGAAAACATAATTTTTGGTCACCTCAGTGACATGAAATACAGTTTATCAAACACCATTTTAGGTGCCACGCTCCACAGTTGAGCGCTAACGGGTGTGAGTGATATGAAAGCAAGGTTTATAGTTGCCACACTGAACTGGGGTGGCCACGGGCCAAACGTGCTATGCCCACCCCATGCGCTGTTGCGACACCCGACCGTGCACCTCTGAATTTTTGTAACTAGGTACAGATCGCCTGTGCCACCTTTCACTCAAACTGGATGATTTGGAAGGTGCTCTTGCAGAGCAGGTCCCTCTGCACTGGCATTTATAAAATCCCTCTATGAAGACAAATGTTCAGAGAGTACGGCACCAACGTTCGCATCAACTATAAACGCCACACTGCTTGCTGGGCTCACGTGCTCAATGTGAACTTTCAAAAGCGCAACTCTAACTTAGCCTTAAAATGTGCCTCCTCTGCGCTCTGGGTGTTTTGAAACAGTGTTAGAAGTCAGCATCTGGTGGGGGTAGCCATTGTTCCCTGAGGGTATAGCAGAATAGTGCATCATCAGGCCCTAATAGTTAGAATTCCACAAATTAATTTTTAAGTTATCATGTTCTCTCACAGTATAGGAAAATTTGATGTATCGACTGGTCATGTTAACAGTACCATCCAGGGCAGCAGGTATTATTCCACTCAGCACTGGCTGTGACATCCCAAAGCTATGGTTAATTTTACAGAAGTTGTTTCTAAAAGTTGCCAGGAACCCCAGAGTGGTTAACACCTTGGACAGGGATGGCGTGGTTCAAGCGGGTCGGTTTCTCCAATACTGGACCCAGTTCAGCACATAGATCCAAGAGCAATGCTCTAGGTTCTAGGGAGTCTAAATCGGCCTATAAGCCAGTCATCATCATGGGACAGAAGATCTTGGTGATCCCTGAAAACGCGCTCCCTCCTGATTCTCCCACTTAAAATGTCTTCAAGCAGCGCCAAAGCAACCATGGCACAGCATTACGCACGGGTGCCATGACACTATTTAGATGTTTGCAGAAATCACTGTCAATCCTTCACACCTTGTCACTATTGATGCGTTAGTCTGTGGTACATCTCACCCTGGTGCTCATCACAGCAACAAATATGATGGTGAGAAAACGTTTAAACATTGTGCTGACTTTGGTTGAGGATCGAAGCTGCCTTATAGGCCTTTTTTGTTTATTTGACAGGTCCTCATGTTATGGCTCACCAGCACAAGCATATGTCACACTGTGTTTTTGAATGGTTATGATAAAGTTGATCTATGGTTTAAGTTTGATATGTATTTAAATGTCTGATGAAATGTGGCTTCAATTCCCCACTTCACCGCCATTTTGCCCATGTTTCCAAAAGAAGCATATATGGTACACATGGGTCTGAGTTGGTGTGAGGGACCGCACATTCTCATGTCAAGTTTGTTTTATAAATCATAATCTTTACGTGGAAAGTGGCGTACGCAAGTCTCAGGCCCCGTTTTGTGCGTACACAAGCTTTATAATTGAGACCCCAGATCCTATTCTAGAGTTTAATGTGGGAATTGAAAACACTATACTTCATGACAAAGCTCCATCCTACAAAGCTGAGCTGTCTGTAGCTACAGAAAAATGTTGAAATCTGATTGATGAAGAATATTTCTTAACTCCATGTCCCAAAGAATTCATGCAGTCAGAAAAACCAGAGGGAATGAAAGCAGAGCTGAACAGAAGTGGTCACTTTGTCCTCCAGTAGCCTAAGCCTATAGCAGCATGGCTACAGAAATAGCTCAGGATAACCTAAGCCTAACTATTAGCTTTATTATAAAGGAAAGTTTTAAACCTAGTCTAGAAAGTAGACAGGGTGTCTGCCTCATGGACTAAAACTGGGAGCTGGTTCCACAGGAGAGGAGCCTGAGAACTAAAGGATCTGCATCTCACTCTACTTCTAGAACCTCCAGGAACCAGCAGTAAACCTGCAGTCTGAGAACGATGTGCTCTGTTAGGAACTTTCATGTTGAGTGGTGTTATGATGGACCACAGTGTAAGCAGGCAGAGGTGGTGAGAAGATTTGATAATTTAATGAAAAAAATGAAGAACAAAAAACTTACAAAAACCACAGAGAATGCAGGAATCCAGTAGTAAAATAACTGCAGGGTTTAACAGGGAAGATAATGGGTGAGTAACAGGAGAAACCAGCCAGGAGTGACTGAAAAATGGTTGTATAAATACTGGAGAGCTTGATTACTGAACAAGGAACAAATGGCTGTTTAGAAATGGGTTGCAGGTGTGAGGAAGAGAGCAGAAGGTAGAAGGAGGAAAGAGAGAGAATGGCAGCAGGGGGCGAGGGAGAGCAACATGGGAACCAGGAAAATGAATGCAACAGTAACAAGTAACTTGACACAAGGAATAAACAAACATGTAAAGGACTAAAGTCAAACAGAAACAAGGCTGATCTAATCAAAATAGGAAACTAAGGAACAAAGGATAACAATAATCAAAACAAGAATCAAACCCCAAAACAACCCAGGTTCTCACAGGAACATCTGGACCAATCAGATCTCTGATGGGTGATGGAGCTGATTATGCCTGGTTCACACAGCAACATTTTTTGTGTCACAATTTTCCTCTTCCAACAATCTTAAGGATGCTCTGATTATTGGGATGGTTCTTAAGGTAATCTTAAGAGAGATTCCTGCCATGTGTAGTGTGTTAAGAGTGATCTGGTCCGCTTGGAAGGATGTTGGGACCACTCCGATATTGCAGTGTGTGTGGTGCTCCCTGAGGACAAATGAGAACGCAGCCTGTTGAATGCAACGTGTAGCCAATCAGAAAACCAGGTGAGAGAAACATGGAGGACAATCCAAAACAACTGCCAGGTGCACCAGAAAGTCCGGTGGACATCAGAGACATTTTTGTATCATTTTTTCTCTGTTAAATATAGTCCACAAACCATGTCCATTGGTTTTTCCCAGTCGGCCATATTTGTTTACTCTGAACTTTGGTCTCGAGAGATTTTGAGAGGTTTCTCATCTGAAATCTGAATGTTGGTGAGTGAAATTGGCTTGTGTGTGGAGTGTTGCTCCTGCCGTGTGGCTTGACACCACACACTGTAGGACCAAGCCTGTTATAGCTAAGATTTTTTTATCATTGTGTGGGGCAGTCTCTCAGGGTTTCGAAATTGGCCGACAATTTTAAAATCTTGCCGTGTGAAACAGGTATTATTAAGAGCTTTATGTGTGAGAAGGAGAATCTAAGGTTGTATTCTGGATTTACTAGGGAGCAAATGAAGAGAAGCTAAAATAGGAGAAATATGATCTCTCTTTTTGATTTTCATCAGAAATCTTGCTGCAGCAATTTTTGGCTTTTACATGCATGTTTTGGACTTCCACAATATGTTTGATGTAGCCATAACTTACCTTTTGCGTTCAGAACACATTAAATCTCTAAGTAATCTTATTTAGGGAGGCGATGGAGGGCGGGGCTGGTGGGCTGGTGGGCTGGAGCCTTTCCAAGAAGTCATTGGTGGTGAGGCATGGTACACCCCTGACTGGATGCTAATCCCTGGCAGTGCTTTCTGTTTGTATCACTATACGCTCACCAGCTAAATCACTTGGTAAAGCCCCAGTATCCAACTTCTATAAAAAATATTTTTCTACATATTTGCTGAAACTGTCACTATGCTGTGACAGAATGGTATGAGACAGATAAGCTGTGGAAAAAAAATCGAGGTCCTCTGCCTTCTCCCAGTGCTATCGAGAAACAGCCAATCAGAGCCAGGAGGCGGGTCTTAGGTCTGTCGATCACCATCTGAGTGGCTGCTCATTCCCCTTCTCCTCCTCCCCCCTTTGCTCTATGCTGCAGCTAGCAGAGACTGTTGTGAATACTCAGGCTAGTTAGCATGGCCACCGATGACGACGGATAAACTGTTTTCCTGTAACAATAAGTTGTTTCTCCGCCATTAGCACATTGAGCAGTGAGTAAATGAGGGTGACTGAAAGCGCTTAGGCCCTCCCCTTGGCTCTGGTTGGTTGGTTTTGGTCAGAACGACTCAGGAGCGGTACATTTCTTCAGATGGCAATAATAGCTCAGGGAGGAGGTGAAGGGGATTGATCTTTTCACAGATTATCTATCTCATAACATACTGTCACAACATAGACAGTTTTAACAAATATGTAAAAAACATACATTTTTAAATAAAAGTTACATACTGCAGCTTTAATAAAAGGAAGCAGCCAGTCACACAGCAGAAACTTGATGCATTAAGCAATCTGTTTATGGTGAAGATGACTTGCACTTCAGTGTGGCCCTTAATGTGGGAAGAAAGGGGACTTTGAGTGTAGAATGCTTGTTGGTGCCAGACAGGCCGAGTATTCCAGAAACCACTGATAAACTGGGATTTTCCTTCAGAACCATCTCAAATTTACAGAGAATGGTCCAAAAAAGAGAAAATGAACAGCAGCCAGTAGATCAAGTAACAAAGCAATGTAGAATACTATCTGTGAACATCCACCAGCAGAAGAACACACCAGGTGCTGCTGCAGGAAACTGAAACTACCAACGCTACCATGTGAATATGGACCAAAGCCTCATAGGAATGTTTCTGAAACCTTGTTATGGAAATAAATGTAGTCATAGAGGAACCAAAATTCTTGTTGCACGGTTCTGCTGCCCTGTGAAACACCAGCTATAAAGCATATCTTTGGATTCTAAATGTTTCATATGCTACATATAGTGGCTGAACCTGACAAAACAGGAATCCTTCAAGGTTTCATTGCTGCAGTTAGAACTGTTAAGTTCCTTGGTGCCATGAAGCTTTTCTATAAACCCAAAAGAATGAACTAGAAGACAAAAATAGGTTTGACCAATCTGACTGAAACTGCAGAGCTGGGTCTGATTCATAAGAGAAGTCAATAGAAGAAATGTGCACTTTGTCATTTCATCTAACAGTGTTCTAAAAGTTGCGTTCAAGGCAATTTCCATTTATCCCTTTAAGAACAAAGTTGATCTGTTGGCAATCTTTTCGAAAACTCAGTTAGTGTGAAGATCTACTTACTCTGCAGGGAATACTCACTAAAACAAGCTAACTGGGCTTAGTTAATTAAACTGTTAGAAAATTAAATTGTCTTTTGTTTGAAATAACGGTCAAATTCAGATTAACTGCAGAGCTGCGTAACAGCAACTGCTCTCTCTCACACATAGTGGGACGTTTTCAGGTCCTAATATAGATTATTCATTATAGAGCATGATAGAAAGGCTTTTTAAGATTTCTTTGGAGGTATAATAAATGAATGAATAAATTATTATTAAGTTATGCTCCACTGTTTATATTGAATGGATCTTATTGAAAAACGATTGAGTCTCTTGAGATATTTCTCTCAATATGTGGAATAAAGAAAAGGAAAAAAATTATGTTGAGTAATAATCTGAAGGAGCAATTAAGATATGCAGTCATTTATATGTTTTATTAGTATAGTCATAAAAAAATCTAGGTCATTCCTATTGAAGATGTGGGCAACCCAGAGACAAACAGTCCAAACAACCATGCACCTCCATACTCATACTGGGTTATTAAGAGAGACCAGTTCACCCAACATGCATGTTTTTGTACTATGAGAAGAAGCTGGAGTACCTGGAGAAACCCATACTGTGCAGAAAGAGAACATGCAAACTTCATGCAGACAGACCCCACAGCAACATTCCCAACTAAGACCTTTGTTGATTCAAAGCAACAGTGTCACCAAGTCAACTGTCACATGTCACATTTTTGGTGAAAAAAGAATATTGAATGAAACATATTGACGTCATCTTCTTTATTTATCTCTGGAAAAGAAAGTGATGTACATTTTACATTTAAACAACAAAATGTAATGTTGTTGGAGGGTTTTCTTGCATGTGCAGTGTCAAGCCACACCACTTCTTCTCCAGTGGATAAAGATCTGGCCTCTCCAAATGTTCATTCTCAACCACTCCCTGGTGGATTTACTGGTGGATTTAGTGCCAATGTCAGCCTGCAGGGTCCAGTTCTGGTTCAGCTTTAGTTTTATTTTTTGCACATTGTCTCACATTTTCCTAAAGATCTTTCTGATACATGGCGGAATTCTTGTTGTATTCTATGATGGTGAGCTGGCCAAGTGTTGCTGCAGGAAACATCCTCAAACCATGACACCACCTCTGTGGTTAACAGTGGGCATGAGGTTCTTTTCCTGGAAATCTGTATTTGCTTTACACCAAACATGTCATCTGCTCTGTTGTAAAAGGAAACACACAGATTGTCAAAGAGTGTCCCAGTTTTTTTTTCATAAGATTGTAAATACTTCTGCCTCACTACCTTAACATAAATATCATAATCTGGTCACTTTTCATGATGCAGAAAGAAAAACTTGGGACTGTTTTGAGCTGTTTTTTGAGAATTTTTTTCAGAAGCAAAAATTAGAAATGGTGTCTTTTTGAAGGACCTTCTATTCACAGCTGTTTATGACTATCCTCACTGTCAGACTCAGTCACATGTTTATGCTGCTGAAGGATCCTGTCTCTGGATTTGAGCCATCTGCAGGCAGCAGTTTCCACTATAACTGCAGATGCTCAGAATGCAACAACTAAAAAACACGCATGCTCACAACTCTCCACACGTGAGCAGATGTCATGTGAAAGGGTGTTTGCAAACTGTCTGCCATCTCCGTAGGTTACCATGGAGACACAGCATTCCCTGTCTCCCTACCTTCTCCACCTTCTCCAACAAAGTTCTGGTAAGATTTTGTCTGACACTAAAATTCTGACAAATTATTGTTCTTCTCACTTGTTTCATCTTATGATGGCGGGTGAAATTGTGATCCTTAAACACTGCTCAATGTTCTCACACACTAAGCACACATCGTTCTATACTAATAAACTTGACTTGACTTGGTGTTGGGAGTAAGTCTGACTTCAGTGATGATAAATAACCCCACGGATCAGATCACAAGGGTTCAATTGCCATGACACTGGACTCTAGGTAGCACCCAACTGTTTTCTTCTACAAGCAAACAATTATAAAAATTGCCCAAAAGTTATAAGAATTTATAGGAAAATAACTTTGTTAAAGTATTCTGGTATCCTTCCTTGTAGTTGCTGCAGTTTTCAGTATGTATTTAATGATTTTCTTGAATAGAAGTAATTTACTTGCTGCTCTTATTGTTTAGAAGTCTTTATCACATAGCAAACATGCTCACACCCCCTGCTGCCTATGTTCAGCAACCTCTGCACTGGTGGCAACATGATTTTGTAGCAGAATTCTCACTTGAAGCAATGTTTTAAGTTGGCCAGTACGGACCAGTACGCAATACCACCACTTCTAAATTTTAGCCCTCAGCATACTCCGCAGCGTTAGGTGCATACCCGGACTTTTTCCTGTGTTGTAACATGTGTTATGTCAGTCTGCATTTCCCAGTCAAGGCTCCCCCAAAGCTCTATATGCACAAGTGGCAAAAAACAAACAAACAAAAACCTGCGCATGCTCACTCCTGGTCTGCAACTGGTGCGCTCAGCTCGCACTCAGAGGGACTATGGTAGTCTGTCAAGCTTTGATGCAGCACAGGAGAATGGCATTAGTGAGGAGTACTGGTGAGCATGAATAAAATAGAAACCGAAGGCAGGAAAAAACATGGGAGAAACTAAAGAGGATGTAACAATAAACAAAAGAAAAGCAAAAACTCATCTAAGAAAACAAAATAGAAAATGCAAGAATAAACAAAAACAAAATACAAATCAATAACTTATGTGGCAAGACCTTTTAAGCAATAATAAATACAGGGGCCTGAACAGAATATGGCAAGATCTGACCTGAAGTAAAAACAATAGGTCATTATAGGAGATCTAAAATATATATATATATATATATATATATATATATATATATATATATATATATATATATATATATATATATATATATATATATATATATATATTTAGGAGGGGGAACACAAAAATTAACTATGAAATAGATCTCAAGGAAAGAACTAATAAGGCAGAAACTATGAAGTGTGAATTACCCACAAGCAGAGGTGGATAGAGTGCCCAAAAATTGCACCTAAGTAAGAACAGCACTTAAGAAGTAGCTATTCAAGAAATTACTCAAGAATAAAAAAGTATTTGGTAAAATGGCAACTAAAGTACCAAGTAATTGATCACAACGTCTGATTTAATTTTTAAAAATTATGTCAACAGACAAGAAAAATATAAAGTTATGTGAAAAGTTTGGTATTTTAAAGACTAAAATGAAAATAATGTTTTTTCAATGGTAATTTTTATGCCCACGTTAACACCATGAAGCTTGAAGTTAATAAAAGTGGCTCCAAGACACTTGGAATTTGACTCGTGGATTTAATTTAGACCTGGCTTTGCTCTTTTGTTGGACAGAAATTACAAAGAACAAAAGTACTAAGATATAGATTGATAGACAGATCAATATAAAAATATCACCCATGTTTTTGTCCGATATCTGTATGATATTAAGGAGAGTACTGGCACTTTTTTTCCACTTAAAGCACTGACTTGAAGACATTCTTGGAGCTTGCTGGACACTCTTGGACACCTGATGCCTTCTTTGCAGCTGAACCTCCCACCTTGACATTTCCGACTATCCAGGGAACTGTTTTTCTCATGCAGACCATCTTGATGCAAACTTATCTTGGCTGCATGCTCTTCCATGGAGGTAACCATTTCTAACACATCTCTTTTCCTGCTGTCAGTCAGCTAATCTAAGATCCTTCTCCATGATTGCTGCTCGCTAAGCTCTGTCTTCCCCCTCCAGAGTCGACCCAGTTCAACAAGCATTTCTCCCATTTGAATTCTTCATTGTCACACTGACACTGCACTTGGAAACAAGTCCTAATGCGTTCTGAAGGGATTGTGTGCTGTAATCAATCAGCAGCAATGGATCAGGAGGTGAAAATAAACTCCTACCTGCTGCTTGTCAAAAACCAGATCAAAGGAGATAAAACTAAGCAGGTTGTGTTCAGCATTAAGGAAAATCTGCCTTCTACAAGCTGCAGCTTAACACACACTTTCACGCTGACAGCTTGTCACAGTGGATCTTAGTGAAAAGCTGCACATTTGTAAGCAGCAGACTGAAATAGGACAAGGCTGAACCTGAACAAGCATCAAAGAAAAATCACACAAAGAAATACATTCACAAAGTACTGCATGGGATAGAATGAAAACTGTATGATGAGCTTACAGTATAGTGATGTGTGTATTGTATAGAAGTTAGTTTCTTCCCTTGTTGTGGAAGTGCTGGATCTGTCATATCCACGGAGCTGAGAACTGGTTGGTGTATCTAATGGGCCTTTTCCAGGGGCTCTACTCGACCTGGCCTGCTTTGCGAGCATTTCCACTACGCTTTTATTTTATTTATTTATATATATATATATATATATATATATATATATATATATATATATATATATATATATATATATATATATATATATATATATATATTTGGAAGGTGAAGACCACAGTGGTGCCTGTGGTCATCGGGGCCCTCGGGGCAGTCACCCCCAAACTGGAGCAGTGGCTAAAACAGATCCCAGGAACAACATCAGACATCTCAGTCCAGAAATGCGCAGTTCTCGGCACAGCCAAGATACTACGCAGAACCCTCAAGCTCCCAGGCCTCTGGTAGAGGACCCGAGCTCAGAGGTTGAGAAAGATCACTATATATATATATATATATATATATATATATATATATATATATATATATATATATATATATATATATATATATATATATATATATATATATATATATATATATATATATATGAGGAGGAGAACCGTTGGCATTATGAGTGGCACCAGAACCCCTAGATGGAGCTCCTTCAGGAGGAGGCATCACAGAGAGAGTCTGCCATCTCGCTCTGTGGAGAGATGGCAGACCTCCACAGAGAAGAGTTGAGGCAAACATCAAAGGACAAAGAAATGCTCTTTTGCTCTCAAACAAAGTGGTTTCTTTTCTTAAACCCACTCCACACATTGTTGTACATGTGTTGTAGTTTGCACTGTATAGTTTGCACAGAGTGAAAAATGCACTATATATCTATATATATTTCATTGATACTTTACGTTGTATATTTCCAATAAGTGCATCCAAAAGTGAACACATGCTGCATTATACAATAAACCAAACATTTTGAAATGACTTTTAGGGTTGCTATTAATAAGAACTCAAAATACAAGTCATGTTTATCATTTTCTACTTTGTACTACATAATTCTATCCACTCACTGTTTATCTGTCTTCTTGTAAAAAAAAAAAAAAAAAAAAAAAAAAAAAAAAAATGCATCCAAAACTTTCAAGCATTACTGGATTCTGTTTTGTTATCCTTGTTGTATGAAGATTATAATATTTGGTCAAAACTAGGACTACAAAGATTAGAAAGAACACAGTTTTATTCATTTTTCAGTATAACTTGAACATCATAAATCATAGTTAAACATGTTTAGTAGTTAGACACAAGTAAACAGATTGTTCTTGCACTTGGACGTTATAAGAGCAACAGCCACATTTTTTAAAATTAAATGTGCTGTTCCCTTCTCCAAAAAAGGTGAAGGCCTCTCTGGACAACCTGATTCTGAAGGTAAGCACCCACCAGAAATCAGTGAAGGTTGACACTGAGACATCCCACCACTTGGAGCCCTGCAGGAATGTCCACACTGATGGTCTGCTGCAACAGTTTACAAACATCTGAAAACACAGTAGGAATATCTGTTAATAAATATGCTGTGCCAACATGCGACATTAAAAAGAGGTTATTCACAACACATGATGAGACATGACGGTATGTGTTATGGCTCGAGCTGACTGATTAGTCCTTGGTACCGAAGCCAAGGAAGCTGGGATCATGTCAGCTTCAGCTGCTTGTCTTTTCTTTGCTGCTGGTGTTGACGAGGCGATGTTTCGGCTCAGTGCTGGTCACGCTGTACCATCTAGGTGAGGGGTCTGTCCCGTTAGACGTTTAGTCAGATCCAAATGATGAGATTTATTTTTCGGCTTAGCTCCAAGACAGTTCCAGATGGGTGAGCTGCTTCTTGAAGTGCTTGGAGGCTGTTTGTTGTTTTGAGGCCATCAGTAGACTTGTTTCATTTCCAGAGCCTGTGTTGATCTCGACATTTACCTCCAGTCGAGAAACCCTCAGTTCTACCGATTGAAGTCTTTGTATAATACTACTAATATCCCTGGTGTCGATCAGAGGCCTGTTGCTCTTACTTATCTTGGAGGTAAAAAAAAAAAATAGGGCAAAAAAGTTAAGTAAAATAAAA
Source organism: Anableps anableps (assembly GCA_014839685.1). Lineage (NCBI taxonomy): Eukaryota > Metazoa > Chordata > Actinopteri > Cyprinodontiformes > Anablepidae > Anableps > Anableps anableps. The sequence goes on from CM026086.1 coordinate 4,518,322, forward strand.
AATCCACAGTCCTTAAATCTGAAGTAATCCAGTTATGAGGGCAGACAATGTAAGAGTAACTATAAAAACTGGGTATATTAAATAAATTTAATAACTTAACCAGTAAAACTATAAAATTAGGACGGGAGAGAGCAGGATAAGATGTTCCTCCTTCCAAGGCTGCTGAGCAAGTTGTTAAAGCAAACCCAGTACCCAAATACTTCTGCAGTAACCACCCCCACATGTCAAGAGACATGGCTCTAAACCTTCTCCTAATTTGTTGTACACATTTGGAGGGGACTACTGAACTCACATGAAGCCCTGAGTAAGTCTGTGAGGGGAAAGATCTGGTCCCCTGTCCCATGACCAGGATGAAATCCACAGTACTTCTCCTGAATTTAAAGACCTAACACCTAAGAGCAGATTAGTAGGCCACTTGGGGCCATGCCCAGGGGCATATCGACATGTGGCAGAGGGAAGGTGTAATCAAACCCACGACTTTTGGATTGCAAAACAACTACTATTGCTATGAAGCCACTCTCACCCACAAGACCAAAAACATGGACTACGTTGCGACCCAAACAGGATTAATGTTTAATCATAACTGTAAAACAGCCTGTTTACTCAGTTTGAGTCATGTTGTTTGACACTCGGAAGCATAAAATGCGTTCCATAATTAAACTTTGAATTTGATTTATTGACATATGTACTGCCAAGCATACAGAGCAGCGCTCAGTTGAAGTTTGTGCTGTTACACTGCAGCTCAACAGTTGTGAACTTACTGTGCAGTGTGTTCAGTTCATCAACAAAATATTCACTTGGGTGACTTAAGTTTATATCTGGAATACATTAATAATGGAGTAAAAATGCATTATAATAAATTCATATAAACTGATATGGAGTTTTAAAGAGTTAAATCTGCAGTATGTAACTTTTACAAAAATATGTTTTTGCATATTCGTTAAAACTGTCACCATGTTGTGACAGTTTGGTATGAGACAGATAATCTATGAAAAGATCAGTCTCCTCCCTGAGCTGCTGTTGCCGTCTAAAGAAATGCACCGCTCCCAACCTAAAACAACCAATCAGAGCCAGGAGGAGGGGCTTAGCGCTGTCAATCACCTTCGTGTACGCGCTGCTAAATGTGCGAATGATGGAGAAACAACGCACCGTTCCAGGAAAAGTGTTTAGCCACCATCATTGGTGGCCATGCTAACTAGCCTTAGCATTAGTGGCAGGCTATGTTATATATAATACTGTCATGGTATAATAATAATTTTAACAAATATGTAAAAATCATATTTTTCATAGAGTTACATGCTGCAGCTTTGAGGGATCTTAGATGGCGAAAATACTTTTCTCATGGACCTGGTTTTAAAAGTGATTCACTATAAAAAAGTAAACTCTGTTTTGTCTATAAAAAGCTTTTAATACTGTCACATAGCTCAGTTCATGAAGTCAATTAAATCAATGAAGACATGTTAAAAGTCAAGTTTTTTTTTTTTAACAAAAAGCCTGATTAAACAAGAATATTTTTATTGCATTTTAAAATAATCAACTAAACATAGTTTTAGTGGTAAACTCTTCCACAGCTTGGGTACCATAGACTGAACTGTCCTCCCTGGTCTTCAGTTGTACAAACAGAAAACACTGACTGTAGTCAGCTGCAGGTCAGATACTAACTACTCACATTTACCTCACAAAAGCCCACTTCACAACTCTGAACCCTTCCTTTTTATTCTAAAGTCAAATCACTTTAATAGTTTTTGTTAATTTATTTATCTGAGCTTTTTATAATGGCAGAGAGACTCGGGTTGATATATGTGCCAGCGCTGAGTGAGCAGCTCAGATCCATTACTCATCTGCTAATGCAGGATTTCCTTTTTTAATGCAGTCATTCGTCTTCTTCTTCTATAACTGTATAACTTCCCAGTATGTACTGCAAGGCTACAACCAGATAGAGAACTGGAAGTAGAGTCCAGTTTGAGGAACACAGAACCATCATATCATCAGTTTTGCTACTTGGATGAATATAAAAGCAGATTCATTTTCTTTTTGATCATTCCTACACCTTTCAGTGTATCTGCATTATCACGTAGAAATGTTGAGTAGCTAAAAAGCTCTCCAATCTCTGATCAGCAGTCAGCAGGCCCATCTCCTCTTTGCTACTGCTCTGTTTGTGTACATGGTTTGGCGAATATATATGTTTTAGTTATAAATTGCTTTGAATATTGTATTTAGTTTGGTCCTTGTTTGATGTTTTCCTGCTTTTGTGACCAAGTCTCACTTAAAAAAAAAATCCATTCTAACCTCAATAATCCTAAAAACCTTGGGGGCAACAGTTGCTCTGGTGATAGAGTAGGTTAGCTGCTAAACCTGGAGGTTTCCGGATTGAACCCTGCTTCCTCAAAGAAAAGAAAAAAATGAGGGGGTTACGTCATCCAGCGTAAAAGGTCTGCCAAGTCAATGTGTACGCAGCTGTGCTGTGGCCCCATGGTGGGAGGTTCCAATAGGACAACAACAGTCCCCACAACCTTGAATGCTGTGCTTCTTTTAACTTCATATGTAGCCATTTTACCGAGAAGAAAATATGAATCAATGTAACTTTATTCATAAAGTGATTTTCATACAACCCTGTTTAAAGGTTTAAAACACAGAGACACACACAGACACCCCATATACAGAGGCTGCAGACCTCAATGTGGCCATCCCGAGTTCGAATCCCGTCCTCGGTACCTTTGCCGCATGTCTTTCCCTCTTCTCTCTGCCCCCTTCCTGTCGGATTACTTTCAAATATCAAATAAAGGCCACTTGAGCCAAAAATAATTCTTAAAAAAAAAAACAATCATGAAATATAACACATTACATAAAAATCCTATTATTAGACAAATGAAAGAAAAGATTAAAGATGAAGATCTTTTAATAATGTAACTTCTGAAAATCTTACAATAAAAGTCTGCCAAGAAGCGACATCACATAAAACCTTATTTAAAATCATTTATTTATAAACATAAAATCCCAAATAGACACAATTAATAACGAATTGCTTCATAATACTTACAAAGTATCTGTCAGGGATCTGAGGTTGTTGTTTGTGTGGTGTTTCCATGAGAGGGCGGGGCTGAGCTGTGTGCTCCTGCACTTACTTACTTACTCCTCTTCATCTCTCAGAGGACATAAAGCATGAATGAGCTCTCGCCATCGCAACCTGTCCTTGGCAGCATGTTGTGCTTCTCCCCATGGCAGGTTCATCTATTGAAGCTCCTGTATCACCATTCTACTCCAGGTGTTTTTTGGATCTTCTAGGTCTTCTCTTTCTGGGTGGTCTCCATCCTAAGGGAGCTCTAGGGATGTGATTTTGCTCCATCCTTAACAATTGTCCAAGCCATCCTAAATGTCTTGGTTTTAATGTCCTTGATGAAGCTTTGACAGCTGGTTTTCTTGTATAGTTGTTGGTTGAATATTTTGTTGGGCCAAAAAACCCGGCAGATTCATCTGTTATGGAAGACCTTGGGGCTCCTCATGTCTGTGCTGAACACACACCAACACTGTGAACCTTACAGGAGGACAAACTATATGCTGCTGTTGTACAGGAGCATCTTTGTTTTTAGAACCTCCAGATGGAATGGAGTTTGGAAGAGGCACCCTGATCCTTTCCCAGCCATCCTCTAGATGGCGGTGCTTCTCTTCAGCAGAGACAGGGAAGATGGTCAGAGTTAATGGGAAGATGGATGGAGCCAAATACAGGGCAATCTGGGAAGAAAACGAGCGTCACCTTCCAGCAGAACAGCCACCCTAAATATAAAGCCAGGGTTACAATGGACTGGTTTAAAACAAAACATATTTATGTGTTAGAATGGCCCATTCATAGTCCAGACCTAAACCCAATGGAGAATCTGTGGCAAGATCTGAAAACTGCTGTTCAGAAACGCTCTCCATCTAATCTGACTGAGCTTGAGCTGTTTAGCAAAGAAGAATGGGCAGAAATTCCAGTCAGTAGATGTGCAAAACTGCTGGAGACAGACCTTGAAAGACTTGCAGTCAAGTTTTTTTAAAGAATGGTGAGAGTACAGTCCCCTGTGGTGCTCCTGTGCAGCTGACCACCTGGCTAGACACACAGTCCTTCAGTCTCACAAACTGTGGTCTGTTTGTCAGGTAGCCATTGATCCAGGCGATTGTTGAAACCTCCACCTGTGTCTTCTGGAGTTTCAGATGAAGCAGATCAGGCTGAATTGTGTTAAATGCACTGGAGAAATCAAAGAACATGATCCTCACAGTGCTGCCTGCTTTGTCCAGGTGACAGTGAGTTTTTTGAAGCAGGTGTATAATGGAGTCTTCAACTCCAACTCCATGGTGATAAGTAAACTGCAAGGGGTCCTGATATGTGCTGGTTTGCTTACTCAGGTGGACCAACAGGAGTGTCTCCAGCACCTTCATGATGTGGGATGTCAGGGCAACGGGTCTATACTCGTTGATGACTGATGGGTGAGTTTTCTTTGGTACCGGAACCAGACAGGATGTCTTCCACAACAGTGGTACCTTCTCTTGGATCAAGCTAAGGTTGAAGAGGTGTTGCAGAATCCCACAGAGCTGCTCTGCACAGGCCTTCAGGACTCTGGGGCTGACACCATCTGGACCTGCAGCCTTGTTCCGGTTAAGTCTCCCAGCTGCCTCTTCACCTGACTTCTAGAAACAGAAAAGTGAGAGAGGCAGGGAGAGGGAGCAGCAGCATCTCCTGATTTGGTTGAAGACAAACTAGTGGAAGCAGAAGAGTCCATGACTGAGGTAGAGGATAAAACATCTGAGGTGTGACAGGAAAGCTGTGGGTCAAAGGAGGGTGGGATGTGTGTTTGGCTGGGGGCAGGAGGGGAGGATGGTGAGCTTGTTTCTGAACTGAACCTGTTGAAGAATGTGTTCAGCTCATTTTCTCTGTCCAGACTTCCATCTATCTGATCCTCCTTCTGCTTGAAGCCTGTGATCTTCATCCCTGACCACACATCTCTGATATTGTTCCTCTGCAGTTTACTCTCCAGCTTCTTCCTGAACACCTCCTTGCTGTCTCTAATCTTGACTTTGAGCTGCTTCTGTATACTCCTCAACAACTCCCTGTCTCGCTGCCTAAAGGCTCTGTTTTTCCTGTTTAACAGTTCCTTCAACTCACTGGTGATCCAGGGTTTGTTATTAGGGAAGCATCTCACTGTTCTGGAGGGGATGGTGCTGTCCACACAGAAGTTTATATAGTCGGTCACACACAGTCATGGCATTTATGTCCTCTCCATGTGGCTGGCAAAGAGAAATCCAATCAGTAGCATCAAAATAACCCTGTCGGGTTTCTTCGGCTTCCTGTGACCACTTCCACACAGTCCTTGAAGTGAGCGGATACAGCTTAAGTACATACATGCAGGAATGGTAGTAGGGATGGATAAAACAGCAATGTGTAGGTATGAAATGACATTACAAATGAAGGGGCAAATTGACCCAGAGATGTGTTTAAGTCTTCAGGAAGGCTGTTTGAAAGCTGACGGTTGTAACACGAAAATGACACCTCACTGGAAATTTTAGGTCTCTTTTCCAGGTACAGACAGCCTTTTCAATCGTAAATTTGTAACGCACCTCGTATTTGGGAATTTTTTAATCCAAGTATGTAGACTTAGTCTAAACAAAAATATTGATAGTCAGGCTTGGTGGACCCATTTCTTCAGCCTTTACAAGTCAAATATATCTAGCCATCCATACCCAGTTATTTTTCGATTATGTTTCACCTTTCACTTCCTAACCAAATTTATACATTTAGTCAGAAGGCATAGTGTTCTTTCTCGTGGCTTTTCAACCAAACTTTGTCAGGCAGATTGAACTCATATGTCCTGGCTAGGAGATGTATTACCCCTAATTCACACTGCTTGCTTCTCCGCTCCACTCCACCATGGAACAGACTCCACTGTAAATATGCACCCATTATGGTCAATGAGAGTGTTTACACTGCCCCAGCATGGTGGCACTGTGCATAGCACCTCCACGTCACCATCTATCAAAATTAGAATTGCTCCAATTTTTGTTAAATGCCGGAGCAAGTACTGAATCAATCTTCAAAGAGCACACTGCTCCAACAGGAAAATGTATGAGCACAGCATCCATATTTTCTAAATAATTTGATATTTTCACACTGCCATTTTTTTTCTTCTCATTTTCAGTCATCAAGTATTAACCTAAGCAGAAATCTGGTTATTCATTGCTTGATGGTGGACAATGGGAATCCCATTGCTCAACTTCACTAAAGTTTAAAGAGGGAAAAAAATCTGTCTCTAGTCATGTCAATTTTATTTGTATAGCAAATTTCAGCAGCAAGACAGTTCAAAGTGCTTTACATTCTAAAAAAAAAAAAAAAAAAAAAAAAAAAAAAGTATGTATCAAAATCATTGACACACAGCTTTTTCAATAATTTTAAATTCAGAGATTGGCCTGTAATCATGCAATAGGGATTTAACCAGACTATCAGTGGTTTAATAACTACTGTTTTTAAAGCCTGGGGGAAAACACCTGATGAGAGGGAAGCGTTTACTATTTGAATCAGGTCAGATGCAATGACAGGCAGAACCATTTTAAGGAAGGTTGTAGGTAGGCTATCAGGACAGCAAGAGGAGGAGCTTAATTGTTTCAGAATTTCTTCTAAGTTTTCATGGTTGAGTTGGTGAAATTCAGCCATTTTGTCTGCATTTGTTATGTTTGGGCATAAAGTCGTTATTGGATTTGGTGCGGATGTGCAGATTAACCCTCTAATTTTTTAAATTTTCTCTGTAAAAAAGTTGGTCAATTTATTGCAGGCCCTGGTAGAGTGGAGTTTAGATGGTAATATCACAGGAGGGTTTGTCAACCTGTCAACTGTGGCAAACAAGACATGAGCACTTTTGATGTTTTGGATTTATGATTTGCACAAAAAATGTTTCATTGTTTTCATCCAACCATGTTTCTGTAAGATACATAACATCAATATTATGCTCAGTGATGAAGTAATTAACTAAAAGTCCTTTTGTTGATAGTGATCTTATATTTAGCAGAGCCAGTTTCAGTGACTTGAGAGTAGATGATTCTGCAGTTTGATGTTGCTTTAGACAGGGGATAAGTCTGAGGTTTGACTTTAGACTGCTGCATTTACTTGCTATTATTCTATTAGTACTGCCAGGGGGCCAGACGATTTCTCTATTCATTTGTGTTTGTCAAAGTGGGAGATATGTCATATTTGCAACCCATATATTTGTTGTTTTAGGATGCTGATCTGGATGGTGTGTAACAAGATCTTTCTGAACAAAGGAGAAAATTAAGGCTGCGGGGTCTGAGGATGATGACATTGGTATTGTGCTGGAGATTCTGATTCCCAGTTTCTGAGTTAATTCAAAGTAATTTTTCACAGAGATTTATTTCATATAAAATAATTTTTGTGTTGAAATTAGTCAATTTTATCCATCAGTTTGAGATTTTGTCCCTAACTTTGTCCACACGTAACCTTTATTTTTATTTTTTTTTATTTCAAGGATAACCCCTTAAGATGTACCATCTCATTTTGAGGGGGTCACATATTTACAGTTGAATTTTATTAAATATCTATCCCTCTTTGTTTTTAAATTTTAATTCAAATTTTCTCCACATCATACATAAAATCTTTTGAAATTAAACCTACTTAACTATATTAAGTGTCATTTTATTGCCATAATTTTTAAAGTAATTTCTATTTTTTCTTTTTATAGTGTTAACCTTTTTTGTAGAGGTTTGGGCACAATTCATCAACAGTAGAATCTCACACTAAAGCGAAATCTCATTATGCACACACTTGTTTTTTTTTTTTTTTTTTTTTTTCTGATATGCATTTTTGGAATAAAAGTACGACAAATGTTAAACTCTGCTTTTTAAACAGATGCTGGGCTCTACTGAAATCTAACTTGGCTGCACCAACTGCACTACTCAAATACAGTTCTCTGCATCCATGTTTAACGTTTAATATTCATGCAACATCTTATCCAATCAGGATAAGTTTTATGGATTTGGCATCCTCCTACCCCTTTGTGCAGGACATTTCACAAAACCCCCAGGCTCCTCTAGTGTTTTCATCCCTAACTTGGAAGTTACATCCCATAATATATATTTCAGAAGGGAAATATGAATGCCCCACTTACCTTGAAAACAACCTCACAGAAAAGTTTTTTCATGGCTTGTGGAAATACCTCATGCTTTGTGGCAGTTTGTTTCATGAAATGATACATCAAAAACAGTGAGTGTTTAATGTGTTTTACACCAAACATGGTATGGAAGGAGGTGATTTATATGCAGGCAGGAAGCAGCAGTGCAGGCCTGTAATGTGAACTATTTTTGGAACTGTGTTGTGTGATTCAGAAACAAAATGAAAAGGGGAAAATGAGCATGGTGCTGTGTAACCATTCTTTATTGGTTCACATCAGAGTATTCATCATACTCCACATGTACTGTACGCTGATAATAACTCATCACTCAGAAGAAAATCTTATCTTTCCAAGGGAAATTTACTCAGCATTATTGACACTATATATGTTGTTGTAAAAAAGTATGTTTTTGATATTTTGTCACTCTTAAATTGCTTAGATGATCAAACTAATTTTATCACAAAACAAAGATAACCAGACTAAAATCCAGTTTTCAAATGATAGCCAGACAGAGATTTAAAGAGGAGCGGCAAAAGCAAAGGAGGAGGATTAGGAGAGCTTGCCAACAACTGATGGTGTCATCTAGGATATGTTACTATGGAATATTGTCTTTGTTGCCCAGACATTGAGCTAATAAACTCTTTACTATTTTTCTTAATTGTTGAATGTTTTAACAACAGTAAAACATGTTTTATTCTTTTCTTAGGGTGTACAGTGGACCCCGACTTTTTCACAGTTCAGTATTCCCACATTTTGTGAAACACAACTTCAAATTATTCACAAAAAACTCTGCCAATTCTCAGATTTTTCAGGAGAGCATATCTAAAATATTTGAAAGAAAATGCTGCTTGGGAAGCTGTGATACCGTGGTGAACTGCTACTCGACACAATATTGGCTGGTGTTTGCAAAGCAGTCACTGTACTGTCTTGAGGTGTTAGCTACACAGTATGGTGGGTCTGGTTGCCATGTAGTGTCAGAGGCAGATTTGCTTTACAACAGGTGGAAAATAAGGGTTCCCTCCTGTTACACATTGACTTTATTAAATTAATGGCATGACAGGCCATATCTGGTCTAGGGAGCGCAATAGAGGGGTCATGAAAAACAGGGGTCAGAACAAAATATGTAGGATCCCAGACGTGGACAAAAACTGAGAGAAGACACAGGGTGGATGTGGCCCAAGACCCAGCAGACTCCCATGAGGCGTCCCCAAAGAACTCTACTTTCAGACAACTGAGTTCTCTGATTTGGCACATCATTAACAGGCTTTAAGTAAGTTAAGTAAATGTTATTCATATAGCACCTTTCACAGATAAAAATCAAAAAGTGCATCACAGATAAAACACAATGACAAAATAAAATATCAAGTTGTTCAGTTAAAAGCTATACTGTATGGAAATATCTTTCTTCGTGATCCAATTTCCTATCAATTTATATATAATCCAACCCTTATGTTAGCTAGATAGTCTGAGTCTTTGGTCCCCTATGTTATTTTCTGAGAAGATTTGCATGTCTTCCATGTTTTCTCCAGCTTCTCTGGTTTTCTCCTACATTCCAGAAAAAGACAGATGCTAGCCCAACTGGTGCCTGGGTGGACTATCCTTTTCAGTTACCCTGACTTCATGGTAGACTCTACCCCCAACAACCCTGAACAACATGAAAGGGAAATGAAAAATGAATGAATGCTTTTAGCGTCAGTTAGCCTTCCTTCTCTTCCATCTAAATTTTATCATTGGAAGTCTCATCTCTTTGAATTTAACAATCTTGTTTTTATCTGCCTTTGTTCACTGCATGTTATCGGTTTTCTAGTTTCAAGTCATATTTTGTTTTGTTTCAGATAATTTCTGCTTGATTTCTGGTCTTCTTAGAGCTATAACTTCTTCCTTATTATCATTTTGATTGCTTTTCTTGGTTTGGAGATTGTTTTTGATGTTCTTTCTTATTTTCTTTGGTGAGCTTCGATTTGTCACTCTTGTCTCTGTTCATCATCACCAGTTGTGTTCCTAATTATAGAGGATTAACGATACCAAAATCAAGAAAAATCAAAGAAATCAATAAACAAGCTTGTGGTTGAAAAAAGCTTAAAATTAAACACCATAGAGGAAACTAGGACAACCATAATATTTGTCTTACATTTATTTATTTATTATTTTTGTTTTTCCATCTTTCCCCTATTTTCTCCTGTTACATTTTTCATGACTTTTTTATATGTCAGCATCTGTCAAAGCAATGGAAGGACCAACAAAATCTTCATGCTGTTTGTGTTCGATTAGCAAATACTACTATTTTAGCTTTTGTGAGCATAATACATACCTTTAGTGTAAAAGATGATTGCTGGAGCAGCATTCTAATGCTGACAGGTTCACTGATGCCAATGTTTTAAATAAAGGTCTTGCTTTTAAATGGTTTATTTGTTGAAAACACGAGTTCGATCTTCTCATTGTCTTTAAAGCACAAAGGTGATGCATTTTGGCCTTTATCAGGGTGCTGGGTGGTACACACCTTAAAGATAACTTGGGGGATTTTTTTCTAGGTTTTATTCTTTCTTCTACTTTGTAGGAAGACCACCTGCATTATTTTAAACTCTGAGATAAGGCTAGTTTTCATGGAGATACATACACTGTAAGGCTTCTGCGGGGGTTATTGACAAACAATTTTCAGCTTTCCTCCTCTTGTTTTGATGCTTGGATTTCTCTTTGCCAGCCACATGGAGAGGACATAAATGCCATGACTGTGTGTGACCGACTATATAAACTTCTGTGTGGACAGCACCATCCCCACCAGAACAGTGAGATGCTTCCCTAATAACAAACCCTGGATCACCAGTGAGCTGAAGGAACTGTTAAACAGGAAAAACAGAGCCTTTAGGGAGCAAGACAGGGAGTTATTGAGGAGTATACAGAAGCAGCTCAAAGTCAAGATTAGAGTCAGCAAGGAGGTGTTCAGGAAGAAGCTGGAGAGTAAACTGCAGAGGAACAATATCAGAGATGTGTGGTCAGGGATGAAGATCACAGGCTTCAAGCAGAAGGAGGATCAGATAGATGGAAGTCTGGACAGAGAAAATGAGCTGAACACATTCTTCAACAGGTTCAGTTCAGGAACAAGCTCACCATCCTCCCCTCCTGCCCCCAGCCAAACACACATCCCACTCTCCTTTGACCCACAGCTTTCCTGTCACACCTCAGATGTTTTGTCCTCTACCTCAGTCATGGACTCTTCTGCTTCCACTAGTTTGTCTTCAACCAAATCAGGAGATGCTGCTGCTCCCTCTCCCTCCCCCTCCCACTTTTCTGTTTCTAGAAGTCAGGTGAAGAGGCAGCTGGGAGACTTAACCGGAACAAGGCTGCAGGTCCAGATGGTGTCAGCCCCAGAGTCCTGAAGGCCTGTGCAGAGCAGCTCTGTGGGATTCTGTAACACCTCTTCAACCTTAGCTTGATCCAAGAGAAGGTACCACTGTTGTGGAAGACATCCTGTCTGGTTCCGGTACCAAAGAAAACTCACCCATCAGTCATCAACGAGTATAGACCCGTTGCCCTGACATCCCACATCATGAAGGTGCTGGAGACACTCCTGTTGGTCCACCTGAGTAAGCAAACCAGCACATATCAGGGCCCCTTGCAGTTTACTTATCACCATGGAGTTGGAGTTGAAGACTCCATTATACACCTGCTTCAAAAAACTCACTGTCACCTGGACAAAGCAGGCAGCACTGTGAGGATCATGTTCTTTGATTTCTCCAGTGCATTTAACACAATTCAGCCTGATCTGCTTCATCTGAAACTCCAGAAGACACAGGTGGAGGTTTCAACAATCGCCTGGATCAATGGCTACCTGACAAACAGACCACAGTTTGTGAGACTGAAGGACTGTGTGTCTAGCCAGGTGGTCAGCTACACAGGAGCACCACAGGGGACTGTTCTCTCACCATTCTTTTTCACTCTGTACACTTAAGACTTCCTGCACAAGTCATACTCCTGTCATCTTCAGAAATAATCAAATGACTCTGCAGTTGTCGGGTGTATCAGAGATGGACAAGAAGCTAATCAATGACTACTTGACAAACAGACCACAGTGTGTGAGAATGAAGGACTTTATATCTAGTTAAGTGGTTAGCTACGGTGCAGTATCTGTGCTAAAATTAACACTATTGGGCACCCAGTGGTGGCTACTTTCTTGACACAGGAATCTCTTTGAACTCTGGCAATGCAGCATAAGCACCAGCACATACAAACATGCCAGTAACGACTCTTCTGCCATCAATTGCTACTTGTTTTGTTCCATATACAGTGTTGCTGTCAGCAATACCTGAGATAAATGATTGTGTATCTGCAGGTAATGATGCAATGTACAAAGACTCCATTTGGGATGTCTGTACAGGTGGTTTGAAAAACTTTGTTGACGACAAGTAAAAAGCCATCATGCTTTGATGTCACTCTGCCAAAGTTTTTAACACATTTTTGTAGTTGTGAGTGTCATGAACAATTTTTTTGAAAACTGTATGCTTTCCCTTGATTCTCATTGTCCAAAAACGGACTAAGGGACCACAGCACTTTATTAAGTGTGGGTAATGCTCAATGTAATGATGCTTTGGCCTGAATCAAACATTCGGAAAAACCTCCTGGAAGTGTTGTCTGTGGTCCAAAATTTTACAAGCCATGTACTGAATGGTCTCTTCAATAAAAGTGAGAGACATGGCAAGTTGAATGACATCCTTTAACTCCATAAGAACTTCCCAAAATGTGTCTCTTTCTGGGACTTTCGAACCAATGAGAAGAGGCAACAGTCTAAGAAGGGCATGATTTTCATGTCCATTGCCACCAATGGTCCCTCTACTGGCAAAATTTGTGGCTATTGGATGAGAGCGATCAACTTTGTCAGAATGTTGGTATGGAAAGTGTAGTATTGCTCTGTTTAAGTCTTCTAGAGTAAAATCTTTTCTAGAAATTAAACCTTTTAAACAATGTGCCAACTCCACTGGAACAACACCTTCAAACAAGTCGTGCAGGAGGTCATGTGGGAAGCCTGTGACAGGATGGAAGTAGTAGAGATGGTCAGAAAGAACACAACTGCTTTTAACACCATAATTTTCCTCTGCCAACTCTCTGAAGCTGATTTACAAGATCATCATGAAAATCTTTTGTTCTCATCTGTTGAATGAACTGAAGAATTATGGTGAGATCATTCCAGTTTCATGCAATCTTATAATACAATTGATGAATAAATAAATAATAATTCTTTTCCACAGAGGTAGAAAGCCAGCCTGAAAAAAATAAATGAGTATATAGTCTGCACACTGAAATTTGCTTCCCCTTTTTATGAGTGATTGATGTGAAAAGTGATTAAAATGAAGTATATGTAACCAGTGTTGTGATGATGTGATGATTGAATGGTGATTTAATGTTGATTTTAAGCATTTATTGATATGAAAGTTTAATTGATATGAAAGATGATTGTAGATCATGTTAAACACGTTATGATTGTAACAATGAATGTGATCAGTTGAAGTTGATAGGGTTAGTATAGGTCAAAACAACAAGTGTAAAAGAGGAACAAAGAGCAGGCTTAGGAGTCAAATTGGGGAAGTAAGTCCAGATGGCCGTTGAGGGTGGACGCACAAGTTGTGTAAAGGACTTGGATGAACCAAGAAATCATGTTGCAAGGCACGTAGCACCTTGCAATACACAACAATGGGATGAAAGGGTATAAAAGCCCTTGAAAAGAGGAAGCGCTCGCTTATTCCCCACTGCAGGAGTCGAGTCAACTAGGAGCGCATACAGAGGAATGAAGAGGACCGCACCCAGGAGCCACGGAATGACGGAGGACTCTGCACCGCTGGACCAGGGAAAAGCCAACAGCCTTCAGCTGTGGTTCCAGATCGGGCTGCTGTTCTTGGATTTCTGCAAAGGACACCCCAACAACCTCTGACAGACTTGGCCGATGGATTGTGTTCAACATTTGATGGAGGACTGCCTGATTCTGGACAACAACACTGGATCTTCATGCATCCATCGAGAGGAGGACGTCATCTAGTAAAGGCACCCTTCCACCCAAGGACTTCAAGGAGTCATCTGTTATGAGGACTGTTGCTCCCCCAAAAGCCTCACCCTTTTAGATGTATGGCATCAGAGTTAGGGAAAGATAGTTGATTCGGTTTATGCATGATTAATGATGATAATTTTGTTCATATTTCTGCTGATGCTTAACCCTGCTAAAGCATACTAAAATAAAGAAACATGGAAAATTCTAGAAAAGTTGTGGACATTCAGATTAATTGAGTCATCTTATAAGTGGAGTTCTCTAATGGGTGTAAAACATGCTATGGTACATGGTTCTAGTAAAGTCGGGAGGTTTTTAATGGTTACCTTGGGTGAAATTCTTAACAATACCGCTGGAACTCAGGCCAAGTTACTAAAATTTATCTAGTCAGTGACAAGTGCACGTTGTTTTGAGAGGAAAAGCTACTGTTAACAGGTGTGGTTCTTGAAGTTGGACTGCTGTTAGGCTACTCAGTTGGTCGTTTCATGAACTGAAAAGGGGTATGACATCTGGAACAGGAGGTAGTGAGAGGCTAGATGAGCTTTCCTCGACACCAGCTTAAACAGATTATCCCAGAAATCTTGGTGCAGTGTAATACCCTACAGGTTTGGGGGTTTTCCGGACCTGTTAGATGGACAGCTGGTCATAAGTCATCCCGATAGGTTGAGTAAGAAGAGGGAGGGGTTGGCTTATGCACAACAACATAATCTCCTGTTCTCGCATTTTCTGTTTGTATTTCTGTTTGCATGACATGACAAAACTTGCAGAAATGTGTAGACCTGAAGCTCTCATTGAAACCAGCAAGGTTAGCAAGGTTATCTTCCACAACAGAGTAGATGGTGCCTTTAAGACATTCACCAAGGGTATCAATGTAGACACCCACTTCTACAAGAGTTTTCAGATCATTTAAGAGTGGTGCCAACATTTTCCTATACCCAAACAGGCATACATCATTAGAATTGGACAAGAGCACGAGCTGAGTGCAGTGGAGAGCAGAACGGGATTTAACTGGAAAGTTTCCCAGTGTCCAATAAACTGCAAAAAACTTTATGTATTTTCTTTGAGGTACCAAGTGGGTTTGTGATCTCAAAGTCATCTACATAAAATAATCTTGACAGTTTTGTTGCGTCTTGTGACAGTAGAACATTTTTTTGGTAATAGGATCTATCACAAAATAACATGAAATGTCCATGTATCTGTGTGGGTGCTTGTTTAATTTCTTCAAGCACATCTGTTTTTTTCAGCAACAATTGCAAAGATGTAAGAATTGGAATATACATGTAGGTGTACTTTCAAGACTCAATTAAATACTCCACAGGCTTGACATATGGAAAGTTTGCTTCATAGTATGACTTTCTCATCTTAGCTGTTGACAGTGGTCCTTCAGATGTGACACATTTCTGTAAAACATTGCTATCAGAAACTACCTGATAAATCTCACTGACCAGTTTGTCGGTATATGGACAGTTATGCTTTTCTAGAACATCAACAACTGATGATCAATATGCTCAATAATCTTGAGTGTTGCTCTCTGGGACACATGGAGAACGCTCTGCATTTTCAAGAAAAAACCAGCCAGATTGTATTGCAACTGATCTTCTAAGCCCTCAGTTCTACTGATACTGCTAATGGATGCCACTTCATTTTCATGTAATGACTCTAGTGACTCAAGCTGCACTTCATCTTTTTGGTCTACATTCATGACACATTGCACAATGCCTTCATCATAGTTTGTTGAACTTTGGTGGTCTCTGCATTTGTGGGCGTTGAATGTTGAGTATACTTTGGTTTTAAAATTGCAGTCCTTGAAAGGACATGGGACAGTCTCTTTCCATTTTAAATGCCCCCCTCAGATAGATGAACATTTGTCTTTCAATAAGTGGCTGCTTAAAGTTTCACACAGGGCAACAAAATCCATATTCATTAAAAGCTGGATAAGAGCTGTCTTTCCATTGTGTAGCAGTGTGTATTCTTGACATGTGTACCTTTAATGATTTAAATGTACACATGCAGGTGTTGTAGAGACAGGGCAAAGGTGAAATCGTGGAGTACTGACCATAGTTAAGCCGATAATGCTTCAGCAACATGACTTTTATTGCAGTAGAAAAACTACACAACTTGCAATTCCACATTTTGTCATAGATCAAATGATCACAATTAAAAGTCAAATGTTTTTTTATCATGTTCACTCGCTGTCTTTAGAGGCTGAACAGCGGTGGATGATCTCTCAGTGTGTGTTGCTTTTTGTCAAACACTGTAATGTAATGTCACATAAAAAATGTTTATGTTTTGACATGTAAACAGAAAGCAAGCAGTACAGTTTTATATTTACACTCTTATTACACCCACAAATGCTAAAGTTGGACAGCAAAAATTTCAAAACCATTATGAGCAGTAAGTTTTAGTCTTCTGTAACACCCCATTTTCATTTTAGATTAGTAAATTATGACTAAACATTAATTTTAACATTAAGTTTTATGACAAGCAACCCACCAACTACTATATCTGGTTATGTTTAATGTAATGTTTAACTGCTATATCAGTTAAACATTCCTGACATTACTTGTTGCATGGGGGCAGTATTGAGTGTGTGAGTTTCCATATGCACAGCTGTCTCTTTCTCCGTCACAGTTTAGATGAGCTGTCCGTGCTGGGAGTTGTCTCTGTTGGGAGCTGTATCTTCTGTTTTAAAGGTGCATTAAACGTGCATCATGAAGGGAAATTAATAATTTTTAAGACTGTTTTCAGATGTTAAGAAGCTGAGGTTTGGACCACAAACCTTTGATTTTAAGAGATTAATATAATCCTAAGTAAAGAAGTAATGGCAACCCAATCTGGCACACTGCACCTGTACCTGGAACTTTTTTTAGTGGTTCCTCCTCTACTCTACTGCTTCTCCTCCTCCTCATTCCTGCTCCAACTGGCATTATCCTGTCCATCTTTCACAACTTCACAACCACAGCGGATTCAGTCCATGTCTGCTACTTAACAATAACAATGATCAACTTTATAGCACTTTTGCATGGATTCATAGAGTTCAAACACAAAAATGATATAAAAAGCAACTCAAGAAAAGCACTAAACATACAGAAAGTGAAGTACTGACTTTATTTGTATTTCTCTTGAGCTGGAAAAAAAGCTATATAGCCTATTTATGACAAAACAGAACAGTTCAACTAGATGTATAGTTTATTACAGTATAATATAGTTTATAGTATATTCGGATGTCTTTTTAACTTTGAACACAGACTTTCTCCTAAAATGTTTTCTTTTGCAATAAAGAAATGTGTGTCTTTTTCTGCTCAGCCAGTATGGATTAATTTTAAAGGTGACCCATTATGCTTCCTTGAACAAGTTAGGATAGTTCTGTGGGCTATACAAAACATGTTCATCACATTTGATACACAAAATTATTCTCAGATGATGAGATTTCACCTGGTCAGTTCTGTCTATTTTCAGCTCCTTTCGGAATGAGCTGTTTTAGGGCTACGTTACTATTATGCAAATAAGCTCCTGTTGGTCACGCCCACACAACTCAGTGTTTATATTAGCACTTCAGACACATGAAAATAGCTACAAGCAGATGCACAGTGGTACAACCATACATCTTTGAACCCGAGTCAGACCCAGAAGCAGAAGTGGAGCCTCCTGAATAACTGTCAAGGATGCAGCGAGCGGTTTCTGAATGGTAAGCCATGTTTATACACTAAAATGTTAAATGTTACAAGTTAAATGCTGCGGAACTGACGCACATTTATGAATATTGTTAATTAAAACTGAGGATTCTGCTTCACTTCCACCTCTGTGGCACAGTGTGCCGTGAAGTGAAGTCGAACAGGTGACATCACCACAATAATGCAGCACAAAGACCATTAAAAAATTTTTTTTTTTTACCACAAATGTGACATATTTGTCACACTGTAGCTACAGCCCTGCGCTTTTCAAGATTTTTCAAGATTTAATTTTTTTACTACAGTTCAGACAGTAAATGTGGAGATATTGTGGGTAATGATGTAACTTGAAATACAAAACTAGCAGAGGCTATTGTTCAACGTTAGCTTGTGCTAAATGGCAATCATGTTCATGCCGAACAGCAATACAAAGCACAAACGACATTATGTACTGACATTGTCATCATCTACAGATTTGTGACGCACAGTAGGGACAGAACCTGCCTTCAGTAGAAGCCGTTAACAAATCCTGCCGTATACTGTAGGTAGTTTTCAAAGGAGTCCTTCCTGAAATGATTAGCACAAACTATAACTTTCTTTGGCAATGTTGCAGAAACACTGCTATAAAAAAAATAAAACGAAGCCACACAGCTCTGTTCTCTGTGACTGGGAGAATATGCAAAGACACATGTTGTGTATTAGCTGACAAAAAAACATTTATATTTTCCAGAAGCCATTGTACAGCGGTAAAAACAGCAGAACAAACGGGATGGTCTTCTTGTAATGATGGGGGTGAAGCTCCACTTGGGTTGCCAGGTGAAGTGGTGTGATTGGCTTGGGGTTACTAGGTAACAGGATTGTGACAACATTCAGGAGGTTTTTGAAGCAGCTTGTTTTGCAGACACCAACAAAACATTACTTTATTTTCAGAAACAGCTGGGTGGATTTTTCTTTGTGCTTGGACTGTTTCTAGAAGCAGCAGAGACCCAAATGGAAGTACAAAAACATGCAAAAAGTGAATTTGCATAATCCCCTTTAGTTGATCAAGCAGATTAATCATGTATGCACGCATGATACAACATTGCTGATAGGCTGCCTTTAATGTTGTGTGTAGCCTGAACACATCCAAAAACTCAAACACTATCAGCCAAGTCTGGGATGGGATAACAGAGCCATGTAGGAAGTGCTTGCCAACCTGCTGTAGTTCTGCTGGGTGGTCCCGTGCTGTCACTGACCTTGGCCCCTCCATGGAAAATATCTGTTCATTTGGTGCATTTGGCTGCATCCTGCACTAACTTTTTGTTTTTTTTTCTCCCTAAATTTTTCAGCCACACCCATATTCACGTACACACTACACCTGAGTTCCCATCACATATGAGTTAAGGCAACTCCTGCAGCACTTGCCATCATTTCTCTGTGTGTCAGCAGAGCATGCCAGTTATGGGCCGGGAGCGAGCTGGCAATGAGCATGTGCATTTTTTTGCCACCTGGGTGGTGTGGAGCTGTAGAGCGGAAATACATATTAATGAGGAATGAAGATTCACATAACACTGGGAAAAATTCCGGTACAGACTATATGCTGGAAAAAAGTCCCTGTACCCTGAGGAGTGAAATTTAAAAGTGCAGGTACTGTGTACCGGTGCATACCAGCCCACTTAAAGTACTAATGGGGTGGTGGTGGAGCAGGGGCCGCATATAAGGAAGCTGTTGGTCCACCATGCAGACACTTCTGGTTTAATTCCTGACTTTGGGACATTAGGAAAACGCTAGTGTTTTTATACACTTTTGGAAAACCGGACATTGAATCATGCATCCTCATTATCCTCCTTCTTCTCAAGAAGCAGTGGGTGCGACTATGAAATTCCTTCCTCATGTAAATTACCACTGACAGGAGGTCCAGTTCTCTCATAGCACAGCTAAAGTTAGAGTAGATATTGAAATGATGCAAATGATTCGTGGATGACCAAAACTTTCTTAGTCTAAAATGAATCACTGCAGTAAAATAGTTACTGCCTCACACAGTCTTACTCCTCTGATCCACTGTGTGCTGCATGTAACAATGCCTCTCTGAGATAAACTGTTGTACAAACAAAAAGTTGGTTAAAAACTGGAAGTAGATGGTAAGAAACTAAACAACACTAAAAAAATGAACTAAAAAACAAAACAAAAAACATATTAAATACTTAAAGAAACACCTTATTGAATTTGCCAAAATGTCAGTTTGGGTCAATTTTGCAGACCCCCTGACTGGGAGTCAGGGTTAGGCTTTAGAAGTGAATGAAAAATGACTGTAAGTTGATGTAAAGTCCTTGCAAAGATAGCAAGATGTAGTCTGTGTGTGTGTGTGTGTGTGTGTGTGTGTGTGTGTGTGTGTGTGTGTGTATGTATTTTCATCTGAATGTGTGATAGTTTATATTAAAGGTCTGTGCTTCCTTGTGTGTGCAGAAGTGTTCTGGGTAACCAGATGAGCTTTAGCTTCAAACAACTGGCCTTTTTCCCTCCACTGAACTGTGAAGTTCAGCAATTTATTTTTACTGGATCTTGATGGCTGATGAATAGGTGTGAAGATGGAGGCTGTGTTATGATGCATGGGCTTTCCCTTTCTCACCTTGGGGTATCCTTTTCTGCTCCACATCATTACATGGGCTCCTGCATTATCACAGCAGGATGAGGAAAATGCTTCGTCACAACGTAACTGGAGCAGGAACAGTTTTTCAGCCAGCAGTGTAAGTATGAACTCAGTGCACTGTGTCACACCACACAACTACACTGTCTTTTTGCCACAAGGAAGTGTTGAATTTAGTTTGTTTGCCTCTCTTTATTACTGCGCATGTTTTCCTCTGAGACAGTGCTGTTTCGGTTTCTTTAGCTTTTTGTTCCACTGCCCTGATTTTAGAGCAAAGGGGCTTGTGGGACCAAGGCTCCAAGAAGCAAAAATCAATAGCTTTGCAAACAGCATCATTTTACTTGTGACAAGTGCATTTATCAAGTAAAAAAGCCAAACTGCTCAGTGAAGTTTGAGTCTCCCTGTATATTACTCTTCCAACCTGCAAATGTTGGAAGTAGATGGTAAGAAACTAAACAATAGCGCTATAAAAAGGTACAAAAGGCTGCCTTTCACTATCACTGTTGTTAATTTTATGGAGTCTTCAGGAATCATGTTCACCTTTGGGTAAGTAGAAACATGCTTTTAACTGTTATCATGTATGCCCCAGTTCTGTAAAGATGAAATTTAGTGAGTGATTAATGCTGCATGGGGATGGACGTAGCTGTAAATGTAGGATCAGGGCATCAATACAATTCAGAGCTCATTTATGTGCCAGGATGGTTTAGCAGTGCAGCAATTCAATCCCTCATCACAACCAGCATATATTATTATAGGTGTAATAGGGATGATTACTGCCTCAATGCCCAAAAGGTAACTGTGCCCGTTTCACACTAAAGAAATCTCAACACTGGAAAGTACAATGTTTGAATTCCATTCCTATAAAATATATAGATGCTTTATTACAAACATTTTTCTAATATTTAGAAATGAAAAAAAAAACACCCTTTCATTTTAATGGAGAACATATACCAGTAAAGTCCCATATCATAATGTTTTCACCTCCGTGCTTGACTGAGGATTATGTTCTTCAGCTCATGCTCAACCATTTTTTTCTCTTTAAACATGGTGAGTCAAGCTAATGTCAAAAGTTTGAGTTTGTCCATACCTGAGTGAAGAACTTTCTTTAAAGCTTTCTAGAAATCATTTTGATACTTGTGGAAAAACATAAGGGTCTCTATCTGTGCCTTCCATAGTAGGAGGCTGTATATGCTTAATCCACTGTGTCATAGTAGTGGTGTAATGGATGATAGTTTGACTGGAAAGTAAAAAGAAGTCTTACCTTGAAAACCACAGATATTGGTTTGATAGCAGCTAAAAAAAAGCAAACTTATGCCATAAACGGTGTAATCATCACCTTTGCAGAACTAAAACATCTGTCGGACATGAAGAAATGCTTGACTGATCATTGCTGATAAAAATAATGATATTTATTCCTAAAGAGGTCCTTTTTATTATTGCTGTTTGGATTATTGTACAAAACTTTGTCCCTTCAAGGGTTTTTATAGGGCATTAAAAATAAAATTGGATTGGTTATGGGCCACAAATCAAAATCAAAATGTCCTGTTTGTTATCATGGCCATAAATCACAGTTACTTTACATACTTCTAACAAATAAAGTTACTAAGGTTCATAAAACAATCATTTTGACCTAAGGTGGCTGATTTATAAGGTTACTACACTGTAAAAATCCAATAGCTACCCTGGCTTACATAAATTAGTTAATAGTTATCAAAAATATGCTCTTATGACTTGTATATATGAATTAACAGTTACTTCCAATGTGAAAAATGCAAAATACTTTGTGTTTCGAGTGAACATTACTTAATTGGGGCCTGCCATAGCAATGCATGGAGGCACCTATTACTCTCCACCTCGAAACTGCTTTCTCCGTTAATGCGGCCCAAACTGTAGCTGCACCCCCACAATATATATATCAAAAATTCCGGCTCGTTCTCGAGATGTGTGCTATTACTCAACTTTTCATTTCCAGTTACCATGGCAACATAATTAGCGAAAAACTACCCCATACAAAGTCAATGGAGCGAGGTCCTGAGTCATGGTTACTCAACAGAGTCAGTGATATTCCCCATCCGACAAACTTCCTTGTCGATAACCTTTGCATTGTTGATCATCTTTTGCATTGAAATGCCTCTTTCGGCTCCCACCGATATGCACACTTTGGCAGGCCCCTTTTAAATTTCTTCAGAAATTTTCTAGTTTAGAATTAAGCTCACTTGCAACAATAAGTAGCCAACGTCACTCCCACTGCGCACTCAAAGAAGAAGTGAGCATGCGCAGATCGGTCTCTCCCGCTCAGCAACTCAGCAGTCCAGCACATGGACCGGAGCACAGAGGGCATCTTGCAAACTCGACGTTTGCGCCATCCTGTTCATTCTTTTGACAAATAATAAGGAAAGTTACCAAATCTGTTAATATGTTTTAGTTACTGCTACAACCATTTGCATTCGCTAGCTAATGATAGCATTGGTATTAGGTAGCTAGGCTAGGTACCACACCAAAGGCAAAGTCTGTTCAGGGCATGCTAAGGCGAGTTTGGGCAGTTTCCCACCATGATGCTGTAATTAGTTTAACATTTTCTAACCATTTCAAAGCCTAGTTACTCATTTGAAATGCTCCTCATGTACTTAAAATACATTTCGACTTTGTTCAGTTTTTGCGGTTTTTAGTTTTTCAAGGAGCAATTTTACGGTCAAAAGAATTTTTAAAGCATGTACTCCGCCTCTGATATTTTAAAAAGAAATCTTGAGACATCTTTTTAATCTGAATGACCACCTCTTAAGGTCTAATAAGCTTAAAATGTAACATTGCACATTTTTAAAGTTTTCCATACGCTCACATTTAAAGCTGTTGTGCCGGTGTCTGAGAATTGAGAGAACTACCCCATAAAAGGAGCCAAAGAATGTAAAAAAAAAAAAAAAGATCAGATCATTTTGACCAAAAATATTAGTAAATAAAAGCACCAGGTTGAACATGCCTGAAATTGTTCTTTTATTAAAAAAAACAAACAAACAAAATAATTTTATAAGTGTGTGATGCACATATTAAGTAGTGTATCAGTAACCTACAAACCATATCAGTGAAACTTTCTCTCAACTACTAAATTCTTTATTCTAAAGGAATAGTTCAGCTTGAAATGAAATGCAGTCATCATCTGCGCTACTTACTTAAAATCCCCTTTAAAAATATTTGTTGCAGATGGATTGGACCTGTAAGCAGTGTCTGTTTTCTGCAGACAAAAGACAACAGTTGTTAAAACACCGTCGCCTAAAACATGGATGTTTTACTCGGCAACAACCTATACCATGTCTTCATATGGATTGCTTGTGCATTTTCAAATCTTTTAATGTCTCAAAGTGTACTTATCTGTCTGGCATTCTTCATCAGACATTGGCCAGGCAAGTAAACCCACAGTTGTGTTCCATTGTGAGTTATGTGAATTCATGGAGCCCTGCTCTGAAGATGAGTTTTTCAAACATTTATTCAGCCATTTAAAACTTAAAGAGTTGTATGATTAGTCAGATAAACCTTTCTAACATAACTAATTGGTACTAAAAACACTTGTTGGTTAAGCTAATTACCAATATGTTATTAGTGTAAAGTGCTAATTAACTGTTGCCTCTTCAATGTTAAGCATCTGCCCACCACTAGCTTGGGCTGCAACCGCCTTTCCAGCCCCAGTCTCTGCAGTCTTTCTGATAAAAGTAAGGGGAGTCTGATATATGCAAAAGCTGTCTTTGATGACAAAGCACAGGTGTTTAACTCGCCTCTAATATACTGTGCATATGATACAATTTAAGTATAACCTATAATGCATGCTGAACCTATGTTTAATGAGTTTGAAACTATCCTCAACTGTAACAGTCAGTAACTTGCTTGCTGCACTGTCAAATACACTTACAAATGTTTTTTTGTTCTGTAACTTTTGAATGCTATGTAGAGCCTTGTTCATCATCCACTTCTAGAAACCAGATGTGAAGGCGATGCGCACCATTGTACTCCGAGGTCTCTCTGTTCTACTTGGTGATTACCCCAGTGACTTCTACATGATCTTCTTCGTAAGTTCTAATAGGAGCATATAACAGGAGCACACACAGTTTCTGTTATTTTTTTCATTGTTCATTACATAAGACTCTTCATTCATTCTATTAGCCTATGAGTTCTTCAGCAACTTATTAGAGGCTGTATATCTATATATACTCATTCATACATGTGAGATACACTGACAGTCATTACCTTTCTCAAGTTTCTTTGGTCTTTGATTGAAACAACTCTACATTTGTTGGCATTTATTTCCCCACATATAATTTTTTTTTACTGACTTGATGTGATGTTACTCAAACATACAAAAGTGCACTTTTGGGCTTGTTTGTTCTATACCAAGGTTTGTCTAAGTGTTTAATATTAAAGCTGTGGATATCATTAAAGACAATCTTTAAAGTTGATACAAAAGAAAGAAAATAAAAAAAGATTAAAATTTCAACTGTGTTATTACCTTGATTTTTATGTTTAATTGTAATTCTGGTTATTTTAGAAGATTAGAACCTGCATTTATTTATCTAAAGATATCTGTTGCATGTAACGCTTACTTGTTTTTTTAAGTGCAATCGGTTTGCATAGTTTTAGCAAGTCATTTAGATTGCTGTTCAAGTAACTATAACTCAGAAATGCTAAGTCAGCTCAACTTCAATAAGTATGTTATATGGACGAAATTGAATAAATTTCACGTGCAATACTGTAGTAGCTTAAAATAGTAATTCTGAGTAGTCTTTACTATGTCAAGAGTACACCTTAAGTAAGTTCTCAAGTATATGTTACTTGATTGTTTTAATTGCTTAAACTCATGTAGAAGTGTACTCTACAAAGGAAGCACTAGATAGTACAACTAAAAAATATATATAGTTCTCTATACTTGTTTTTTTAAGTGCAATCGGTTTGCATGCTTTTTTTACGTAAGGATAACTAATTGGATTTTACAGTGGAAGGTTCATAAAACAATCATTTTGACCTAAGGTGGTACCCTCCATCTCCTGCATGTTTTAACCAGATTTATCCTGAAGTAGAGTTTAGTTTTAATCTGAGCAAATGAGCTTTTATGAAACAACAATGTATGAATTTTTGGGTTATTTTGGTACAACAAAGCTAATTTGCTGTCTAGTGTCCAGCTACGTCACCTGACATCATTATTCCAAATACAGAAATCAGTGCATTGTTTTTCAAAACACTTTTTAAAAATGTCCAAGTTTTTAAAAATCTTGCAGCAGAAAGCTATAATTCATTACCAAGCTATGTTTTTATTATTGTTGTACAGCTGTTACACCTGACTAGTAAGGGTGCAACACGACAAAAAAAACAATCCCAAAACAATTTGGTATGAGCTTCTTTTTTTTAAGGTCACAGTTTGGTGAACAGATTTTATCTATGATGTTCCAGCTTGTGAACAAGGGGACTATATGGAAATAACTGGGGATTTGGTTTGATTTGGACAATTTATAAAATCATTATACAACAATAAAACAGAAAGAAATGGTACAGGTTGCTGTTTAACCTGTAACAACAAGGACTGTGAGAGAGTGGTCACGGGAAGCCAAAGAAGCCCGACAGGGTTGTGTCTTGGGGGGATAAATTAAATTGAATCTTGAGTGGGTGGGATATATGAATTACAACATTTAATTTCCATTTGGATTAATAAACTGTTTTTGACATAAATTAGTCTGTAATTGATTAATTTTTGAAACAAAATAATTATAACTATAGAACTTATTTCTCAATAGCAATGCATCATAAAATATATGATGTGGTCTGACTGGATCTGCTTTGAATATAGTTGATCATAACATCCTTCCAATGCATTTTTGAGCTAAATAAAGACAAGGACTGGCTGACTTGAAATAGTCATACTAGAGATTACAATGGATGTGCAATGTTTGGTAAGAAACCATTGATGCATCACTGAAAATCTGTGGTATTAATCTGTGATATTAATCAGAGCACACAGGTGACCTGGAGAATATATAGGTATGGAAAACTGTACAGTAGTAAGATAGGGAACAGAGTTGGGTTGGGGGCTCTTTTTCTCCTCTATCAGGCAAAAATATCTAGCAGTAAAAGGAGAAGAGAATGAAAAGCAAATGGAGACATTAGGGAAGATACTGTAATGTAGCCAAAATGCCAAGCATATGGGAAGATGCAATTTCCTGAAGCAATTCAATTTTGTCCTTGACTTACCAGCAGCATGCGAAGGCTGCAGAGAGGCTGCATTAACATATGCTCAACTTTAATGAGAGAAGGACAGATGGTTGTTTGGAGTTTTATCTCAACTGTAACTGGCTCCCTTGAGTTTGCAGCAAGCAGATTGAACAGAGAAAACGTAGCAGGGGGTGGACGGAAAGGAATGCTGTGGGAAAGTTCGAGGAAGAGGTAGAAGTCTGCAAAGTTGGGTCAAAGTACTAAGAGTTGTGAATTATCAAGCTCAACATACTTGAAATGTATCAAACTGCGCAATTCAGATGAATTTCTGAAAGTAACTGAACAATAACATCAACAAGGAAATGCAGGAATAAAAAAAAGAAAAATGACAAAACAGAACTACGGGTGCCTTCACACCAGAGTAGTCCAGGGCACTCGATGTGACTGGATGGGTAATGGCAGAAAATGTTGCATTATCAGGCAGTTTGGTTTAGTTCTACACTACAGTTTTAACACCATTTTGACAACATCATGCAGTTACAACATATGCACAGTATACAAGTACAGTTTAGTGAGCTATTTTAATATTTAATAAAAAAAAAATGCACCCATTTCTACATGTCTGTATCCAAAATGTTCATTCTCGGTAGGAAGAATGCATGTTTTTAGATAGACAACTGGACATTTGCAGAAGAAAGATATGATTCGAAGATATATAGCAGTGTGAAAAATGATCTCCCCCTTTCTGATTTCCATCCATCTATCTATCCATCCATTTTCTTCCACTTATCTGGGGTCGGGTCGCAGGGGCAGCAGCCTAAATAGGGAGACCCAGACTTCTCTCTCCCGAGCCACATGGGCCAGCTTTTCTGGGGGAATATCAAGGTGTTCCCAGGTCAGCCGAGAAACATAGCCCCTCCAGCATGTTCTGGGTCTTCCTCTGGGTCTCCTCCTGGTAGGGTAGGGTAGGATGTGCCCGGAACACTTCACCAGGACACAGCCTAATTAGATGCTTAAGCCTCAACTGGCTCCTCTCGATATGGAGAAGCAGCACCTCTATTCTGAGTCGCTCCCGGATCACCGAGCTTCTCAACCTGTGTTGGAAACTCATTTTGGCTGCTTGTAATTGTGACCTCATTCTTTCGGTCATGACCCCAAACTCATGACCATAGATGAGGGTAGGAACATAGATCGACTGGTAAATCGAGAGCTTCGCTTTTTGACTCAGCTCTCTCTTTACCATGACAGACCGCTACAGCGCCCACATCACTGCTGATGCATCACCAATCCATCTATCCATCTCCCGCTCCATTTTCCCTCATTCGTGAACAAGACCCCAAGATACTTGAACTCCTCCACTTGAGGCAGGACCTCCCCCCTGACCCAGAGAAGGCACTCTACCCTTTTCCGGCTCAAGACCATGGCCTCGGATTTGGAGGCACTGATCCTCATCCCAACCGCTTCACACTTGGCTGCGAACTCCTCCAATGAGAGTTGGAGATCATGAGCTGATGAAGCCAGTAGGACCACATCATCTACAAAAAGCAGAGACGCGATCCCAAGTACACCAAAATGGATTCCCTCAATACCTTGGTTGTGCCTAGAAATTCTGCCCATAAAAGTTATGAACAGAATTGGTGACAAAGGGCAACCTTGGCGGAGTCCAACTCTCACTGGAAACAACCCCGACTCAATGCCGGCAATGTGAACCAAGCTCTGACACTAGTCATACAGGGACCTAACAGCCCATATCAGAGGGTCTGGTATACCATACCTCCAGAGTACCCTACAGAGGATTCCCCGAGGAACACGATTGAACGCCTTCTCGTCCACAAAGCACATGTTGACTGGTTGGGCAAACTCCCATGCACCCTCCAGGACCCTGCTGAGGGTGTAGAGTTGGTCCAGCATTCCACAGCCAGGATGAAAACCACACTGCTCTTCCTGAATCCGTGGTTTGACTATCCGAAGGACCCTTCTCTCCACAACCCCTAAATAGACGTTACCAGGGAGGCTTAAGAGTGTGATTTCCCTGTAGTTGAAACACACTCTGAAGTCCCCTTTTTGAATAGAGGGACCACCTCCCCAATTTGCCAATCCAGTGGAACTGGCTCCAATGTCCACGTGATATTGCAGAGTCGCATCAACCAACACAACCCCACAACATCCAGAGCCTTAAGGAACTCCGGGCAAATCTCATCCATCCTCAGGGCCTTGCCACCAAGGAGCTTTTTTTAACCACCTTGGTGACCTCAGCACCAGAGATTGGAGAGCCTGACCCAAGGTCCCCAGGCTCCGCATCCTCAGTGGAAGACATGCTGGTAGGATTGAGGAGGTCTTCAAAGTATTCTGCCCACCAACTCATGACGTCCCGAGTTAAGGTCAACAGCACACCACCACTATAAACAGTGTTGGTGTTATACCACTCCCTCCCCCCGAGACACCGGATGATGGACCAGAATCGCCTTAAAACCATCAAAAGTCATTTTCCATGGCCTCTCCAAACTCCTCCCATGCCTGAGTTTTTGGCTTAGTAACCACCCGAGCTGCATGCCACTTGGACTTTCGGTACCCATCAGCTGCTTCCAGAGTTCCACAGGCCAAAAAGACCCAATAGGACTCCTTCAGCCTTACAGCATCCTTCACTGCTGGTGTTCACCAGCAGGTTCGGGGGTTGCCACCATGACAGGCAGCAACAGCCTTGCGACCACAGCTCCGGTGAGCCGCCTCAGCAATGGAAGTGCAGAACATGATCCACTCTGACTCAGTGTCTTCCACCACCCCCAGAACGTGTTTGAAGCTCTCCTGGAGGTGGGAGTTGAAGCTCCGTCTCATGGGAGACTCTGCCAGGTGTTCCCAGCAGACCCTCAAAATCTGTTTGGGTATTCTAGGTCTGACCGGCATCCTCCCCCACCATCGGAGCCAATTCACCACCAGGTAGTGGTTACTGGAAAGCTCCGCTCTCCTCTTCACCTGAGAGTCCAAGACATGCAGCTGCAGACAACAGTCAATCATCGAATTGCAGCCTCAGGCATCCTGGTGACAAGAACACATATTAAGTCAAGTCAGGTTTATTTGTAGAGCACATTTCAGTAGCAAGGCAGTTCAAAGTGCTTCATATCATAAAAACATCAATCAACAGTTTGATTGATGACCCGTCTTCAGCTGATATCAAAATCTGCTACGAGGATCCTGATGTGCTCTAACAGAAGAGCCCACATTACCCCAGTCTTAAAATCTCTTCATTGGCTCTCTGTTGTATATCACATAAACTATAAAATCCTGGTTTTGACATTGAGAGCGCAGCACAGGCAGGCCCCTCCCAACATCTGCGATTTGATTCACCGCGTAGTCTGAGATTGTCATAGCAGAAGCTACTCATGGTCCCTTGCACTCACTTTAGAACCAAAGGAGACAGATACTTCCAAACTGTTGGAGCTCTGAGGAGGAGCTTTGTGGAAAAGGTGGCACTTGGTGAGAGCACAAGTTTAGGCACCCCTGAATGGTTGCCATGGGAGATGAAAGGATTTCTCAAATATGCATGAAAGAATAAAGGCAACACTCCTGGTATGTTTTTGATGAGGGAATAACATAATATGATGGGAAGCTCAAAAAAGTCGATTTTACATAATACTGCCCCTTTAAGACAGCATGAAAAATTACAAGCCATCACACCCAGGACTTATGTTGGGCATTAAAATGCAAAGGTAGACCTAGGAGAAATTAGAGACAAAACAAGTTCATCAGCTGATCAAGACCTTCAAAACTAATGCACCAAAAAACCCTAAAAAGAAACATAACTAAAAATGTCAAAATTATAAGGTAGTAAGTGTTCCCTTCATCCAAACTGTTTAGGCACACTTCATGCAAGTGTTTTTTTGTAGGCTGGTGGTCATCACATGGAGCTGGTTGCTCTAAGTGGTGAATATGGCTTCACGAAGGGTATCTATTGTCTGGAACTGACATTCATGATTGTAAACATCCCCTGCCACCAGTCCCAAATGTTTTCCATGTGACTGAAGGTGTAGTACTTGACTTATTTTATCCCACAACCTTGGGAAATTTACAATCACTCTCCAACTGGGTGATGGGACATGTTTCAGGTAAAAGAGTTAATGACAATTTTATCCTAAGCCTTTCTCTCAGTTTTGTTTTTATAGTTTTATGACCTCCGTAGTGTTGCTGTTTATTAAAAACCGCATTTGATCTTAAACTGCCTTCTCTATTTGTTTTCTCTCTTGTTACTGTTTCTTCTTTGTATTTTCAAGCTCTGCTTACAACATGGTTGTGATCCACCAGCATTAAAATGCCAATCCATGAAGCTTTTTCCTTGGTCTTTATATTTTGTTTTGAAAAATAATTCTGATTACTTTATAAATTAACAATATTCTGAATCAACTTTGTTACAAAAATATTCACTTGGTGCAGCAGTATTTGTTTCCACATTCACTCACACGGCTAAATTGTGCCGACTCAAAGCATCAATGTGTGCTTCTTGTCATTGTGGAATCAAAAGAGTGACGATAGTGTAAATGTTTTGCATTTTACGATCTGCCAGTTCAGCTGTCTTACTATCAATGTTGTGTTCTTAGAAACTGCAGCCCCACTACCCTCTCATCTACCTCCAGAACTAGTAAACAAACAGCACCAAGTATAGAATGCTGTAATAATTCTGCATTAAACAAGTTGAGCGTTAATATCTTGTCACTCAGTGTACCTCTTCCGTGTGGTTGCAAGTCTATGTGGATATGGAGGAGTTTTATAGCCAATGACAGGAGAGGATGCAAAGAAAAAGAAGAACTTTTAAGCTCAGTGCCACGTTACAGGTTTGGAGGAGTGGAGTATTAAAAAGCTTCTGTTCAGGAGAGATCATAGACACCTTAATTGAGCCATCATACCACTTAATATAACATACTCTCATCACATGGTGCCTTATTATTACTATTATTATTATGGATTGTGCCATTTTGAAAGCATAGCTCTACCATTAGAATCATTATTCTGTCATTATTCTTAATGACCCAGACTGGATACTTTTGCAGGACTCACACATACCCATTGAGTAACATGGAACTTGTTAGTTCTGTTGCATTGCTCATAGACTGAGAGTTAACTGTGTTGGATCTGCTTCCCCTCACCTTGTGCTTAACAGGAAGGACATGGATGAAGGTGGTTTGGCAGTCGCTCACTTCTTGCTTAGCAGGATATTTAGATAGGGAAAGAACCAACTTGGATGTCCTTTTACAGAAGACTAATCAAGGCAAATTAGGCTTACTCCCCAAAACCACACAGATCCATAAAAGAGAAGGATTTTATAAAACAGCAATGGGTAATTGCTGTTTTATAAGTATTGTCTGCATCTGGAAAGAGAAATCCTTTTAATGCATTTGGGTTTGATAAAGCTGCATTATGTAACTTATATAAACATATACTTTTTATGGCAATAGTAACACTGGGAGGAGGTGGAGGAGCTCGACCTTTTCACAGGTTATCTGTGTCATACCATACCAACACAATATGGTGACAGTTTAAACAAAAATGTATAAAACAGATTTTTTTTTTATAAAAGTTACAAACTGCAGCTTTAAAATATAAATAACAAACAACATTTTGGTAACTGTTCCAAATACAGTTGTTTTTTTCAAGTAAAGTTTTTTTTTTTTCATCCATTCCAGAGAAGGGTGTGTCATTGGTCAGGTTTACTGAGAATATGCAAGTTCAGTTTGACAGTTTGATGTGTAATATAGAAAGATCTGGCTGATGTTTAGGTCAAGAACCCACAAAGATGATGCAGAACAGGGGTCTGAAAATTCACTCCTCAAGTGCCACTGTCCTACAATTTTTGGCTGCACCCAATACACCTGGAACAAAAAAATATATAAATACAGTCTTTATAGGCAGACTCTGCTCTGAAAGTTGCCACAAGTTACCAGTAATTATCAAAATATCAGAAGGGTTTCTTTACAAAACCAAGGACACAGTAATGTTTGCACATCAGATGTGACACCTGAATATTTCCAGAAGTGTTAATTGGTCAGAAAAGCAGATACTGGTGGTAATGAGATGATATTATAAGATAATCAAAGAAGGAAAACATATGAAATATTTTTGTTTTAATGTGAATACTACTCAAAATGTGTTAGCATACATGTCACAATCCTGTAAAAATACATTCAGGAGTGCAAAAACAAACTTTTCTCTTTTCTGTTCCTACTTCCTTTCACCTCCTTTTTCTACAGGGCAGTTAGCTGATAGCCTCCTAGCTACAGTCCAGTAACATTTTTTTCTTCAACAAGTTCTATGACAATGTTTCTTTGCAAATGATCAGAGTGACAGTGCTGCATTATTTAAATGCATGACACTCACACAAATTTTTATTGCTTGGAAGGAGGAACATCTTATCCTGCTCTCTCTTGTCCTAATTTGATAGTTTTACCAGTTAAGTTATTAATTATATCCAGTTTGTATAGTTACTCTTACATTGTCTACCCTCATAACTGGATTACTTCAGATTTAAGGACTGTGGATTTTTGATTTTACTTTACTTTTTGCCCTATTTTTTCCACCTCCAAGACAAGCAGGAGCAAGATGCCTCTGGTTGATACCAGGGACATTAGCAGTATTATACAAAGACTTCAATCGATAGAACTGAGGGTTTCCTGACTGGAGGTAAATATAAAGATCAACACATGTTCTGGAAATGAAACAACTCTACCGATGCCTCAAAACTACAAACAGCCTCCAAGCACCTCAGTAAGCAGCTCACCCACCTGGAACTTTCTCAGAGCTAAGCTGAAAAATAAATCTCATCATTTGGATCTGACTAGACGTCTAACAGGACTGTATCATCTCACCTAGATGATACAGTGTAGCCAGCACTGAACCAAAACATTCCTTCCTCAACACCAGCACCAAAGAAAAAACAAGAAGAAGCTGGAGCTGACATGATTCCACCTTCTTTGACTCCAGTACCAAGGACTAATCAGCCAGCTTGAGCCATAACACATCCTGTCATGTCTCCAGCTGGAAACCCACTAAACCCCGCTGGAATTCCACAGAAAAACAGGTTTTTTTGCTCTGCAGCAGGAGCCTACAACAGTCAACCTCTCCTCCAAACATCAACAACAGGTATGAGACAAGACCAACACAACCACCTCCTAATGTTACCCAGAAACCAAAATTTATGCCAAAAGTTCTTATTGTCGGAGATGCGACAGTGAATAGAATTTATTGTCTTTGCAGTACAAACAGAACGAAGGTAATCTGCTTCCCAAAATGCACTGTACCAGATATAACAGAGAAAATATGCAAAGGAAACTTTTTTGCTGAAATCATTAACATGAACAATGCTTGTGACTGGTTTGCCACAGTTGACAGATTGACAAACTTGCCTGTGACTGTATCACCTGAACTCCACTCTGCGAGGGCCTGCAATAAATTTGCCAACATTTTTACAAAGAAAATGTAAAAAATTAGAGGGTTAATCTGCACATCCACACCAAACACAATAACGATGCTTTGACCAGTCATAACAAATGCAGACAAAATGGCCACATTTCAACTATTCAACTGTAAAAGCTTAGAGAAATTATAAATCAATTAAACTCCTCCTCCTGCTGTCTTGATATCCCAATAAACCACCTTCCTAAGAAAGTTCTGCCTGTCATTGCATCTGATTTGATTCAAATAGTAAACTCAACCCTCTCATTGGGCGTTTTTCCAGCATTTATTAAACCACTGTTAAAAAAAGAACAATCTAGACAAATCACAACTGCAGAATTACAGGCCAATCTCTAACCTTTCATTCATCAGTAAAATTACTGAAAAAGCTGTGTTTCAATAGTTGAACAGCTTCCTAACAATGACAAACTGCTT
Source organism: Anableps anableps (assembly GCA_014839685.1). Taxonomy (NCBI): domain Eukaryota; kingdom Metazoa; phylum Chordata; class Actinopteri; order Cyprinodontiformes; family Anablepidae; genus Anableps; species Anableps anableps. The sequence continues at coordinate 4,552,867 of CM026086.1, forward strand.
TGATGTCTTTCAGTCCTGTTTCCATGCTCACCACAGCACTGAGACTGCCCTTGTCAAAGTATTCAATGACATGCACATAAATACAGATTGTGGAAGAACCACAGTGTTGGTTCTGTTGGACCTCAGCGCAGCATTTGACACTGTTGACCATGATATATTATTAAAGTGACTGAAGAACTGGGTCAGACTCTCTGGTCCAGTACTCAGCTGGTTCAAATCCTACCTACAGAACAGGGATTTCTTTATGCCAATAGGCAACTTCTCATCGGAGCGGACAGAAGTCACATGTGGAATACCTCAAGGTTCAATTCTGGGACCCCTCCTATTTAATATCTACATACTCCCACTAGCTCAGAATAAGTAATAAGTAATAAGATTGGCTACCACAATTACACAGATGATACACAGCTCTACAATTTACCAGGTGACTCCGAACCCACCCAAGCACTGAACAGATGTTTAGAACAAGTCAATGGGTGGATGTGCCAAAACTTTCTCCAGCTGAACAAAAACAAAACTGAAATCATTATCTTTGGACCCAAAGAGGAACAATCTAGAGTCAGCACACAGCTTCAGCTATTACAGCTGGAAACTGGTGATCAGGCCCGAATTCTGGGTGTAGCGATGGACTCAGACCTGAACCTTCAGAGACACATAAAGACAGTTTCAAAGTCGGACTTCTTTCACCTGAAGAACGTTTCCAGGATTGAAGGACTAATGTTTCAACAAGATCTAGAAAAACTCATCCATACATTTATCTTTAGTCGCATTGATTATTGCAACAGTGTCTTCACAGGTCTGCCAAAAATATCAAGCAGATAGCTGCAGCTGATCCAGATCGCTGTTGCTCTCGTTCCCACTAAAACCAAGAAGATAGAGCATATCACCCCAGTTCTAAAGTCCTTCCACTGGCTCCCTGGAGCTCAGAGAATAGACTTTAAAATCCTTCTGTTAGTTTAGAAATCACTGCATGGCTTAGCACCAAAATACATTAAAGACCTGTTGGCACTGTATCAACCTTCCAGACCACTCAGGTCTTCTGGTTCTGGTCTGCTCTGCATCCCCAGAACCAGAAGCAAGTATGGAGAAGCAGCTTTCAGTTTTTATGCACCACTAATCTGGAACAAACTTCCAGAAAACTGAAAAACAGTCTAAACACTGAGTTCCTTTAAATCAAGGCTAAAAACCCACCTGTTTAGAGCTGCTTTTGATTAGTAGTAAGTACAGCATTGAACTATATTTCCTTGATGATCCTTATGGTTTTGATGCAGTGATATTTGCCCGATGATTTTGATGGTTTTCATGTGTATTTGCTGGATGACTGTGATGATTTGGCTGCATACTTGTTTAGAATTGCCTTTGATCAGTAGTAAGTAGAACATTGAACTATATTTGCCCAATGATATATGTTGGATTCACTCCTCCTGTTTCACTAGGTGTCTCTATAATTACTTTTTGCATTGGTTTAGGTGAGCTGGCAGCGAACCGGAAATGAATTGATGACGGACTGGAAGTGGGGTTTGCTGCCGTCTGAAGCAAGCAAGCTAAATTAACCATAAAACTATGTCTTACTTGCATTTTGAGTATTGCCCAATGTGGTGCCCAGTCGCACCAGTAGCCTGAACAGTAATATATGGAGTTGTTCAAGAATCCAAGAGGCAAATTACTAGTAAGTATACTCACACATCAAATCTTTCCATCAACAAAGGCACTCTTCCTGGAGAGTTTTGAAGATGTAACCAGAGAAGCTCATGGTTATTTAATCCTCAATCTCACTCCTACCTGCCCAGAACGTTACAGATTGAGATCGGGTATACTTTCTCACCAGTGGCCAATTGTGTATGTTCCTAAAACAAAGTAAGTTAGCATGTCTGCGCCCAGGAATGCCCCCTTACTCAGGGCACTGTACCACGCCACTCCTCAGAAAAGATATTGTAAAGATATTCTTGTGCATCACCCACACAACTTTTTTCAAACTGTGTGAAATTGCTTTGAACATTTTAAAAGGCAACTTTAAACTGTCTTCTTCTCAACACCAGAAATTGAAAAAGCAGAGAAAGATCATCAGACATTTGAGTGATAAAAGAACCAGATTAAAACATAAACAGCGAGCTCTCAAAAGTCAAGGAGGAGGGTTTATTTTCCCCATCCTAGCAGCTCTTGCTCTTCTGATTAGGGATCTGGGGGTTGAATTATCAGGAGATAAGACATCTCAAAAGATGTTTCTGATCTTACCTCATCAGTAAGCGTTTGACCCAGTCAGAGACTTCCATCAGGCAAATGGCTGAAGAGGATTTGGATTCTAAAATGAGAGTGATATTGAATGAATCAGGACTGATTTCATAGGAGAAGATTAACAAATATGACACTTTGCTGCAGAAATATCTGGCCTTAATCAAACAAGGTCAGTTAGAGGTTAACTGTGACTCTGCAGCATGTCCATATTAAGGATCATCCTGTGCCTGAACCTGCAAACTATGAGGATGACTCTACTCATAAACCCTATCAAGCTGAATTGGATGAAACAGTGAATGAAGTAAAAAAAACCTTCCTGAAAGAGGTCACAAAAATGCTAAATACATTTTGAAAATACAGCCCAAGAGTAACAGCAGCTTGACACCAAGAGGAGAGCCATTTTGATTAGAGAGCCATGTTTGAATTAATTTTTTTCTCCACTTCTTCACCTTTCACTGAAATATATCCCTGCTCCAAGAAAACTTCCGCCCCTTAGCCTTGCTTCTTCCTTCTGATTTCTATTTTGGAAACCCTGCATATTTCTGAGCTCCACACACACTCCCCCGGTGGCCGCTTCCTCGCTCTCCGTGACAGAACCATAATCCCTGACCCTTCTTGACCATCAGAAAATATAGATCCTATTCCACAACCGTACATCACAGGGGCTCCATAGAAACAAGCCCCCAACCTGGCTCTGGTAATAGTGCACAAAATGGTAGGGGTCATCCCTCAGGTTCATCAGAACCATGTTGTTGCTAATTTATACAGTCTTTCCTCCACAGCTCTCTCCCAGTTTGTCTCTTGCACACTGCAGCAATGAGCTAGTTATGAAAGACAACCTTGTAATCAACGGGTTTTACACGATTGTGTCTGATCAGAGACTGTACATTGTGTCTGTACATTTAATGGTACATCATCTCAGGGCACATTGTGATATCACAGGTTGGAAATGCAATTTCACAATTGTCTTTTCATAGGTAAAATTACATTTTTCATCTGTTTTAAGTTCTAGCTGAATATTTTCAATGTGCTTTTTGGGTACAGGGAGATAGTGGGACAGATTAAAGGTTTGAGTGATTATAGCACCAAACTTGCCCTCTACCATAACTGTACGGAGGAGAGGAGCATAAGCATCGCCAACTATTTGCTGAGCAACCATATCGCTGTAGCAATAGAGCTATTAGAAACCTGATTTTATATTCTTTGGGTGAGGTGGGGACCTTGTATCAAACTTGATCCATTTCCCCAGCTTTGTGCCAAACATGTAGGCAATTGGAGCATGAAAACGTAGATGGTACTGCCCATCCGCTTGATAGTATAATCTGTTTGGAAATGTGTTCAATTTAAAATATATATCAGTGTCTATATTTCTAAGCTAAGAATCAACCTCTCCTTTCAGCTGAATCAGGTTCAGGTAGTATCCGGGTGCGAAGTTCTGACAAATTAACTTTTCCTGTCCTACTTTCCTACTTTCAAAGTAGGCTAATTTTTTTTTTTTTTTTTTTTTTTTTGGAATATTATGCCAAGTGTGAGGATAAGTAATCTCTGTTAAAGCAACTTGCCACAGATTTTCTAAATTAATATGATGTGCTTAATTCACACATAAATTTGAAATGGTATTCTTAAAAACATTTAGCACGGCCTTGAAGGGTAAGGTAACGTAAAACCCTTTATCCTTTACCATGTCCTCCATGGTACTGTGTTAGCTGTAGTTCTTACTGCAGGCTTCTTTTATACATCTCAAAGGTTGTCCTGTCTGATCCAGCTATTGAATTTCTCAGGCCAATTTTTCAATTGTACAAAGACCTGTTTAACCCCTCTGACAGTGTGTCAGTTTAAAATCTCTTCCACTTGGTACATCTTATCTTTAGATATTTTTTTACTTTTTGAAGCTCCTCTGCATAAAAAGAACCTTGAATAAGTTCATCATCCAAATATTTGAACTTGTATACAGGGGGAGATTAGGGTATTCATTCAGTCACTGTAAACACTTCATTCGTAAAGCTCTGTTCATATTTTTTCTCAAATTCGCCATGTGTCTTGGATATTCTGACGAGATCCCCCTGTTTGAACATAACCCTGGAGTCCTTGCAGTATCTGTTGGAAGCAGTACCACACAGGTTCTGAAAGACTTTCACAATGGAAGTTCACTTCCATAGGGGTCATTTTAATACTTGAGTAGTAGTTGTGGTTGTAACTTCTCACTAGGTCTTGTAGGACATCGATGTAATGATGGGTGTTAGCGATAAAATATTTCGACATTCTTTTTTTTAAATGTACGGTTGAACCTCTCAATCACGGAGGCTTTTGTTTTGCTGGCCATGGCAAAATGCACAATACCGTGTTTCTCAATTGAAACCTTAAAGTTCTTGTTAAAAAATTTTTTTCCCTGCATCTGTTTGGAGTTTTTTAGGAATCTGACTCTCTTTAAAAACTGAATCAAAAGCCTTCACTTCCTATGCAGCTGTCTTCCTCTTTAAAACATGTACAAAAGTTTTTTTTTGAAAATGTGTCGATGATGGTTAATAGATAATTATAACCATCATTTTCCTTGACCAAGGCTTGCACATTACAGAGGTCAGCTTGGAAATCTTTTAAAGGTCTGGTAACAAAAACTTGCAGGTTTATGCAAAGTGTAGGTGTCTTGCTCTGATAAAAAATCTTGAACTTTTTCAGTTAGAACCTTCTTACTTGTTTCACCCAGCAAAGGCCTCTGGAACCTGTCTATTCCCCCTAAACTACTGGGGTAGGATGGGTTGTAATATACCTTCTTCATTAACCTTCCCACCATCCCATCTTATGTTTACTCTGATGACCACTCATTAAGTAATGAGAAAATCAAACTCAAGGACCCAAAATTAATTGGGTTTTTTGTTGTTCCTTTAATTTTGCAAGTATAACATGTTATTAAAAATAAGAAACATATATTCAATAGTAAGAAATCAAATTCAGACTAATACAAGTATGACAGTATGTTAAAAATAAGAACAAATGTATTTATTAGTAAGAAATCACATTGGAAACATTAGACTAATGTAAGTTTAACATAATGTTAAAAATAAGAAAAAAAAAAATAATAGGAAGAAATCACATTAAAACATTAAAGAATAATGCTAGTATAACTGAAACACGAAAAATGCTGTCTATATAACTAGAAAACTTACAGTCATGAGTTGATTTGCAGCATCTTATTCTGTATGACTCTGAAACAGAGCAAGGTTGTTTGAGGTTATGACTACCACTCGTGCTGTCATACATTTCACTAATCACAGTCTGGAATCATTTGACCGATTTCAGTTCATTTAAAAGTGTCTCTGCAATTGTTCTCACATTTAGATCCTCTGCTTGTATGTGGTGCAGTCTCAGAAGATTCTGAACAGCAGGAATGAATTGTGTGGTTAGGAGCAACTATATGATGAAACGAAAGTTTAGCTTCCTCCACTTACTCCAGGTATTGATGTCACTGGCTCGGGTTAGCCATTATGCATCCATAGCAGGTTTCTTCGAGGTACTTCAAGCAGGTTACGGTGAATAAATGGAGTAACACTGTTTTCACAGCGTTGATGAGGGTAGTTGGTATCCATCCATCAATTTTGTCTTCTTGCAACATTGGAGAAGGAGGAGGGGTTGGTGGAGGTTGGGAGTACCCAGTAGCTTGAGCTCCAATCTCATCTGTTGCCTGAAGTGATTGAAGTGACCTGGACTCCTCCTCATATTCAGACAGGGTATTTGATGCTAAAAAATTTGTAGGAGAGAGCGCTGGAGATGAGGAGGAAGAGGAGTAGATGAGGAGGAAGAGGAGTAGAAGACCAGAGAAGGCAGATGATACGGGCCCATGTTGTCGCTTTCAGGCGAGGTAGGAGGAAAGAGGATCTCTGTCGACTGACAGCACTCATCCCAGTATGGTTGCCATAACCCATACCTGCTTGCTCCTTCCAATCTCAAGGTTCGATGTCAGTCTTTGCTGAGAAGAGGATGGAGAATCCATGCCTGGAACCCCTGCAACCCTCCTGATATATTTGGTAGAGGGGGTGGGACCTCAGAAGAAGGGGTGGGTCCTCAGAAGAGGATGAATCTTAAGAGCAAGACAGGAAATTAAAATGTTTTTTTCACTAATAAAATATCAAGCCAGCAGCTCGAGCTTCAGAACAGGTTAGAAATGTGATCGCTGATTTTGTTCATTTTCTCAGACCAAGCATCAAATGGTAGAGCCAGCATTTTCCTGAAGAAGCCACAGTCTGTATTAAAAGCCTCCAACACAAACAGGTCTGGGGAATTACATTGGTCAATCTTCCATCTGCTTGCCAGTAAAGACCAGCAGCCGGATGTAGTAGTTTTCAATTCTCATATTGCACTAAAGAGAATCATTCCCTTAGCAATTTCTGCATCGTTTGGGAAACATTGCATTCTGATTTGCTTTGCAGGTCGAGGCCCAAGCTCATTTTCCTTATCTTCTTCCTTGCTTTTTTTCTCTGAGGTTGATTCATTGTTTTCATTGATGTGAGGGATTGCAAGCCCGAGCACAGCCCAGTTGTCAGTGAGGCTGCATGTATCTGATATTTCTCCTCATCTTGATATATTTGATACAGGCAAAGCTCGCATGTTTCATTCTTGAAAATGTAGTCCCATACGGTCAATAAGGTTTCAAAGAGGAGTCTTCCTCCAAGGTTTGAAGTGAAGGCCTCTGGACACAACACAGATAAAATGTCAATTTCCTGGGGGCTTCCATTCCATACCCTTGAGTTGTCATAGATGGATATTGAGGTCTCGCATAGAACAGACGTTCCACTTGTCAAGACCTGTCTTTTATCCACAGTTGTCGAAGTGGATACATCAGATGTTGAGGGCGATCTCCCGAGGTTACCCATCCCATGGTCCAAATCCTGGTGCACGGATAGTGGGATCTCATATATAATAGTTGATTCTTCTGCTTGAGATGAGGTTGTTGTTTTATCCGTGGTTGTCAAAGTTGATGTATCAGACATAGACCATGAGCTCGGGGTAGCATTTTCTCTTACCATTTCAGTAGATGAAACAAGTGAGGCAGGGTTTAGAGCTTGGTAAAACAGTGCAAGGTTCTTCAATAACTGCTACAAGTAGAATGCTTTATTTTTCTGGTAATATTTATACCAGAAACACCAAAAGCTGAACCCACCCCGCCCCACTCTATTTCAATTGGCTAATCCAAAAATCTGCACCCACGAGTCCAATTATGTCATTATACACCCCTCTTCCCCAAAGGTCAAAGGTCACCTTTCAAAAAAACATTTGATCCCATAAAGGGTTCCGGAAACTGGATGAGAGCAGGCCAGGATAGGTCAAAGGTCACCCCCCCAAAAGATCAGAGATCACCTGTTAAATTTTTTGACGAAAGGGTGTACCTTTTGTCTTTTGCCACATATCATTACCATACCAACTCTTTTACTGAGGAGGGAAACCTGGCCTGCCAACACAACCCCCCTACAAAAAGGTGATGTTATTTTTTTAAATGAAATTCTTTGGAGAATTGAGATATGCAGCAATATCAACTACATTAAATAGTTTATACAGCAATGTCACCGTCCCTTCAAATAACCAAACTTAAATGTCAGGAAATAATGTCCAAGGAATGCCAAACAGGGTTTTCTTTTATTTTAGTTTTTGTCAAAAGTACCCAGGTGTTTTCGAAGCTGAAATATGGCAAAGGTTTTTCTGGGTTAAAAGGCCAGAGCAGTGGTTTGCCTCTTTCATGCCGTACATTTTTAGTTCACACAAGATGTTAAAATGAACTAAGGATGAACTTGCTTGTGCACCCAAGCAGCTACTGTGTCTTCCAGTCCATGTAGTAATCATTTTCTTTCCAGATTAATTGTGTTATTGTTCAGAGACATAGAGAAAGTACATCATATCAGGCCAGGTTATCATGATTCATTTGGAATTTTAACTTGGCTAATTAAATGTTATAGCATTCCTTATTTCTATCAGGGACCAAGCAGTACAGCAGGAAGGACAAAAGTGTTTAATTCAAAAATGGGTTTTTATTTGCCCCAACAGTATGAAAAATAATTAGCAAAGCCAACACTTACACAGGCAAGCCAATAAAAGAGGTTAACTCAATAAACTAGACTAAAAAAAAAATCATAATTAACAAAACTTCAAACAGACATAAGTTAAGTTTAAGGAGGACACTGGTAGACACCCAGACTCATTGAAACTGTCAACTGTGATTCATAAGATTGGAGATATCCTTCATGCTAAAGTTCTGTCAAATAGTAATGTTTTAATCTTTTGTAGAACCTGAAGCTCAGAGGGGAAAGGCAATGGTGTTAAAATATTTAGATAATAAGGCTGTGGAAATATTATTCCAGGTATCAGATTGGACCAAGGAGCGAAAGGAATCACCTATATTGACACAGAAATGAGAATGACATATTGAAAAATGTAAAAGGGGCTGAAATCATTGGGGTGAGGCGATTTAGGACAATGCCAGACAGGGAGCATAAAAACAGCACAGCTGTGCTGGTGCATTTTAGAGAAGAAACTCTACCACAGAAGGTGAGTTTGAGGTTCCTCATTTATCAAGTTATACCTTATTTACACCCTTCTCTATGATGCCTCAAGTGCCAGCAATTTGGCCATGCAGCTGCAGCGTGTTGAGGAAATACTAGGTGTGTGAAATGTGGTGGACAGCACGATAGATTGGAATGCTCTAGCACTGTGATTAAATGTTGTAATTGCAGGGGTAATCACATGGCTGCATTTCAGAGGTGTGATCACCTTGTAAGAGTGCAACAAGTTGAGGATATTAAAAATAAAGAGAAAGTTACCTATGCTGAAGCTGTCAAGAGAGTGAGAGTGTCAAGGATTTCAAAAGTGCCACACCCCATAGAGGTGGAACAATCGTCTTCAACTGGTACTTCAGCAAATGCATTTATTGTGGATAAGACAGCCTTTCTGGCATGTCTTGTTGAAATATTATTGGCTGCTAGACAGATTGATACTTCATCAGGTATCAAAGCAATTATTGCTAAAGAGGCAGGGATATTCTTGGGTGTGGAATTACCCCCTGAGCATTGAATCTATCATGGGCTCTCAGTTCTCAGGAGGTCCAGTCCCGAGAGCTGGACATGCTTGAAATTTAAATGTTTTATATCCTTCAGTGGAATGCCCACAGCTTAATAGCTAAAGGACAAGAGTTTAAAACATTTTTAGATTCTTTTAATAAGAAATCTGACATCCTGTGTTCAGGAGACAAGGTTAAAACCATGTTTAGATTTTGTTATTCTTGAGTATGATCCTGTAATGAAGGATTGTAAACATAGATCAGGAGGGGGATGTGCAACATTTATAAGGGCAGGTGTGCAATATCAAATTGTCTCATTGACTTTCCAATTGGAATGTGTTGTAGTGAGAGTGGGGAGCGATCAGGGTAGTGTGATAAATTTTTATAACTAATGTATTCAGATTAATAGTAGTTATTTAATAGAAATTATGGAGGTAGTGGACCTGTGATAAGGGTGGGAGGTTTTATCTCCATGATTCACTGTGGGGAAGTAAAAATAGGGATTTAAATTGTGAAACTGTAGAGGATTTTATGGATAGACGTAACCTAGTGTGTTTAAATTATGGCATACCGACGAGGTTTAATATTAGAACAGGTGGACCATCATGTATTGATTTATCATTAGCGTCAGCGCAGCTTGCTCGGAGGGGAGAGTGGGACACATTAGATAGAGGTAATGGTGGTAGTGACCATTTACCAATCTTGATGACGTTTGGGCAGTCTTTATTATTTGACAAGCTGATTAGGCCTAGATGGTTAGACTTTGGAAAGGCAAAGTGGGAAGAGTTTGTTGAAACTTGTAATAGGGGTCTGGAAGAGGTAAATGAAAATAAAATGGATAAGTGGTGCAATAGTCTCAGTGATATGATTTTTTTTGTAACGTCCAGAGGTATATCCCAGAAAGAAAGGACTCAGAAAAGAGAGTAAGTGTTCCTTAGTGGAATAAATATTGTATGGTTGCAGGTAAAAATAGAAATAAAGCTTTTAGGAAATTAAGAAAATATCCTTTACAACAATATGTAGAAGTATATAAAAGGTTGAGCTTGGACTGTTAATAGAAAAGTAAAAGTGTTGGAGGAAGAACTGTTCTAAACTGGGGGATTAAACATCAGTTCATGAGATGTGGTCTGCAGTGAGGAATGTGTCTGGTGTGAGGCATGTTAAAAGTACTCCAGCATGAGAAATAGCTGACGTTTCCTGCAAGACTAATTCATTTAAGGTTCTAACAACTTCATAGACTAACCCTTCTTTCCCTGGAGCAGTATTTCCTCCTTTATCTATTATAGCACACAATTATTGTATGGAGAAGAACACATTTGTAGGGTCAGATTTATCAAGTTTATGTAACTGACAACTTAATACTTCATTTTTCTTTGTTATATCTTCATATGCCAAGATTGTTCCACTGTGGACCAACTTAAATACTTTAGCAAACAAATTAGCTTTCTGTTTCTCCTGAAATATACAATTGTCTCCTTTGTTTTGTTCATGCCTCACTCTCTGCTACACTGCCAACATTTCAACAGTTTGTCAGCTGCTCTACCAGAGAAAACAAGACATTGGATTTGTTTTACACAAATGTCAAGGATTTATATATTTCCAAAGCAAGACCTCCTCTGGGTAAACCTCGTTTTTCTCTACTCACAATATAAACCCATTGTCTAAAATAAAGGACTGTGTGTCTAGCCAGGTGGTCAGCAGCACAGGAGCACCACAGGGGACTGTACTCTCATCATTCTTTTTCACTCTGTACACTTCAGACTTCTAGCACAAGTCAGACTCCTGTCATCTCCAGAAATACACAGATGACTCTGCAGGTGTTGGGTGTATCAGAGATGGACAAGAAGCTGAGTAGAGAGAGCTGGTGGACTTTTTTGTGTCATGGTGTGGAAACAATCATCTTATCTTGAATATGAACAATCACACAATCGAAGACAAGAAGGAACGATTGTCCAAAAAAGCAATTTTGTCCAAGAAAAGGAAGAATTAAATTTTGAAAAAAAGCAAAAATCTCAATGAAAGTAACAGAGCTACTCCAACCTGCTGCCACCCAGAGTGGCGCAATTCCAGAATAGAAAAGATTGTGACATCAAGAAAGCAATTGCACATAAAGAGGGTGTAGTTACGGTGTTTTTAGACATTAAAAAGGCCTATGATATGCTGTGGAAAGAGGGAGTAAGTATGAAATTGTATGATGTGGCTATTAGAGGTCGTAAGTTAAATCGGATTAAGTCTTTTTTAGGAGATCAAGCTATTCAAGTAAGGGTAGGTGGTGCCTTCTCAGATGTTGGAATTGAAAATGGAACCCTTCAAGGGAGTGTTATTAGTTCAGTTTTGTTCAGTGTGATGATAAATTATATTTTTATGGTTTAGGTGCAAGTTATGGTTTGTCTGTAATTGCTGATGATGATGCAGTGTGGAAGAGAGGAAGAAATATGAACTTTGTGATTCGGGAAATTCAAAATGCACTGGATAAAATTGTAGACTGGGCAGGTAAGTGGGGTTTTAGAATATCAGTGAACAAATTTAAATATGTTATTTTTGGAAATAAAAGGAAGATAAATGATTTAGAGTTGTCTTTGTATGATAAAACCCTGGAGAGGGTTAAATCTTTCAAATATTGGGGGGTTCACGTTGATGAGAGAATGACATGGAGAGCGCACATTGATAAAGTGGTGGATAAGTGTCTCAAAGTCATTAATATTTTGAGTTGCCTTTCAGGAAGCATTTGGGGAACAGACCCAGCTACTTTGTTAATGATTTATTGAGCTTTGGTTCGTTCATCTTTAGGCTTATGGCTGTCTATTATTTGGTAATGCTGCCAAGACTAATCTTGCATAATTCTATGTACACGTTAAAGCTTTAAGATTGTGTTGTGGGACTTTTCGTACAACCTCAGCTCCATCTTTGCAGGTGGAGATGGGAGAGATGCCTCTTAACAGAAGTCGTTTAAAGTTAGCCTTTCTGTTTGTGCATAAACGCCAAGATCAAGGGGAGAGGCGTCTTGGGAGGAGGTTGATACAGGAGAGTTGGGAGTCAGGGGTGAGAGGGGGAAGGACTTTTCTCTTAGAGGCAAGAGCCAAGGTTTGGGAGTTTGCCTGGGGGGAAAGTGCCTCTGTGATTGTCTGGCCATTGGTTCCAACATGGATGCTTCCAAGTGTTGAAGTGGACTGGTCAGTAAAGAGGGTGATTAAAAAGAGAGGTAGAGAGCAGTCTGTAGATGTGGTGAGAGAGTGTACATTCCAACTGGGAACATCAGTTTACAAATTTATACTGATGGATCCATTGACCCAGTTAATCGGAGATCTGCTTTTGGTATTTATATTCCATAGTTGTCCTTGAGTCAGGGCAGAAGATTAACCAATGGAACAGGTGTTTTTACATCAGAGATTCTGGCTATTCTTTGGGCTTTAGAGTGGGGATGTGAAGTTAAACCTGGAAATGTAGTTATCTGCTCTGATTCAGCCACTGCTTTGTTATCTCTGGTAGATCCTGGTTACATTCAGACATGATTTTTGAGTCTCTTCTTTCTTTCTATAAGGTGGAGAGTTTCATCCTGTAAATTCCTTCAATGTAACTTACCTCTTCTCTTGTTCCTCCTTCCTTGCAGACCAAGCCTCCTTCAAGATTCCTTCCTGGTACTCATGCTTAGTTTCCATGTGGATTACTCTGCCCTGTGGTTCCTCCTCAGTCTCTTGTTCTCTGTCCTGGGTTTGCTCTTTGATTATTCTCTTGAGAAGAATCCACCTAAGGGTTTTGCTCTGCGCTCACCTGCCTGTCTGCCCTCCAACGTTTATGTCTACCCTCTCAAGGAAAGTATCAGAACCGAGCAAACCACAGCAACCATCGTTGACGACAATCAGTCAATCTCCATGTCTGTGGATGCACTTACCTCTCTCAGGATCATCCTCCTCCACAAAAAATAAGTGATTCAAACTCTTCTTCCACAAATCTCCATTTCTTCAAGCATCCAGTAATCCCTTACCTGTCTCCTCAGTGTGGTTCCAGCCCTGACCCGGATTTCCCTTCTCCTGCAGGGCAAAACACCATTAGTCTCATTGAACATCTTTGTCAATAAACTTTTTACCATTTACCCTGCTGTCCATTATTGTTGCCTGCACTAGAGTCAACTTAGAAATCATGACAGAAGTATATAAAGCGCTTATGAAGTTTGTTTTTGATACAAGATTTAATTTCAGAATATAATTAAAGAGGTGCAGTTTGCTCTCTCCACCAGGGAAAGGCAGTAATGTGCTACTTGGCGCCAAGTCTGCCGGAAATGACAAGAAAATTAAAGCCACACTCTTTGCCAGTGAGAAGGACCTGGGTGCAGAAAACAGAAGGAGGCGGGGATGGACCAGATCTCAGACTGATACCATATTGGAAATGGCACCATTGCACTCTGGAAATGAAGGGGGTACTATTTTCTATATTACCACAGTCTCATGTTGTTTTCTTTTCAACTTTCTTTTTATATTTTTAGTAGTAGAAGAGAACAAACAAACATGACAGCTAGAGCAGGCAACAGAAAGTCACATTGCTCATCACAATTTACAAGCACATTGCTGTTTAGAGATATATACCCATGCACATACACTAGAAGCAGGCCACAGATCAACCAGAGCATCAAAATGTTCCCAGTTCACAACAGTTAACTGTTACCACTCTTTGGGTGTATAACAATGCCATTTTTCCCAAAGTCTCTCTCCTGTCTGTTGCTGGAGATGCACTGAAAAAGTCAACATCTCCATGCTATGAATCAGATTTATAATATCCATGAGGAGCTTCAGGATGTGAGGTCTTGGCTGGACCCAACATTTAGTAATTGCCTTCTTGCTTGCAGTCAGAAAAATCCTCAGCAAATATGTATCACTTGTTCTGAGTCCATCAGGGAGTTTTCCAAGGTACATAGCAGTAAAGGAAACAACTAATGTCATGCCCAGGACTTTGCATATTACTTGCTTAACATCATTCCAGAAAGTCTTCAACTTCAGACAGGCCCAAAAGACATGAAAGCAGTCTGCAGAAACCACACCGCATTCCCTCCAGCAAGAGAACTGTGGGCCACCTAGTGTCGATTTCTGTTTTGGTGTAATAAAGAGTCTGATTAGATTCTTCCAGTCAAAATCACACCATGTTAAAGAATTTGTAGTGGACAGAGTATTCTTCCAGATTTGTAGCCAAACGTCCTGTAAAATTATTATGTTTTCTTCTTTCTCCCACCGTCTGACATAATCTGTTGAGTTCCTATTCATAGATGAGAAATTTCTGTAAAATTTACCAATGATGCCGTTTGTATTTTTGGCAACATATGCATCCATGAATAATTGTATTATCCCTGGATTTAAATCTAAGTCAGGGGTCTTGATTTCCCTCCTAAAGAAGCTTTGGACCTGCAAGTAATGATTGAAGTCTTCTCTGCTCACCTCATAAGTCTAGCACAAATCCTCAAAGTTTAATAACTCCCCACTTTTTATTATATTACAGAATGAGGTGAAACCCTGTTTTGCCCAAATTCTATATTTGTGGTCTATCAATGCTGGAAGGAAGCAAGGGGGGTACGCAGGCCAACTTAACACTCCTATCTGCCTATGAAGATGAAATTTTTTAACCACCTCTGCCCACTTTTTCAAGGAGAAACTTACACACAGATTTTGTAACTGGTATACTTGGGGCAGCCTGTCCAGGCAGCCCAGAACAGATTGTATAAGGAAGTCCAACAAGGAAAGCTCAATGTCCTTCCATTTAGCCTCATAGATTGGGTTACACCAGTACACTAGAGGTCTAAGCTGGGCAGACAAATAACAGTCCAACAAGCAAGGCAGAGCCATATCCCCCGCTACCCAGGCAGCTGCAGGGTTGAATATCTTACTCTTGATTGTCATGATTCACGTTCTGTCCTGTCCATGCTGTGTTTAGCATTCATTCAACTCACCTGCCTCGCCTGATTGCTGAGCTGTGCCACCTGGGCCCTGCGCTACTTAAACTCCTCTCAGCCTCTGCCTCCTTGCCAGATTATCAACAGCTACCAGCCAGTAGAGATCCAGCGTTTCATGCCTTGCCTCCTAGTGTTTTTTCTACCCTTTTCAGTCCACGGTTCTTCCCCTCCTGCCAAGCCCGTTACGGATTCTGTTGTTTCTGGATTTCTGGACCCTGACTCAAGCTCCGCCTCACGACCACTGAGTATTGCCTGTCCCTCAAGCCAAGTCTGCTCTCTCTGCCTTCCCGTGTATTACCTCTACCTGATTATCGTTTGAACCCTGGTGCTGCGTTTGGATTCCTTTGTGGAGACCTTCTTTGTTTCCTCCGGAGCCTGTTCTATTGGTTTCCTGTACCTCTCTGTCGTGAGACCTGTAGTTCCTCTGCTCCACCCGTCCCCTGCTCCACTGAGTCGTATTTTGACATCTTCGTCCGGAGCAGCTACCAGGTTCCGAAAAACTAATAAACTTGTTTTTCCTTGACTTACCTCTGTGTGTGGTTGAATTTCCGGGTCTTCCCTGAGTGCCATTACACTTGCCCTTTTATTACTCCATATAAACCTTTAAAAATGCTTATCCCATGCCCTAAATTGTTTTGCTGGGACCTCTCCCGGGAGTGCTCCAAAAATATATAGCAGTCTTGGGAGAACATTTATCTTTATTGTTCAGATTCTGTTGCTGAGGTCAAGGGGAAGAAAACTCCACCTATCCAGGTCCTCAAAAAAATTTCTTATTTATCCATTTGTAATTAACCTCATATAGTTGAGCAAGATTTTTTAATAAAACACCCAAGTACTCTATTTGTGATTGATGCCAGTTGAAAGATAACTAGCCATCAATTGTTTTGAGGGGATTAAAAAAAAGGTCAATTTGAGTTTTTAGTATGTTGAGTCTATAACTGGAGAGTCTACCATAGGTTTCCAGGATGTTCATAAGCGGTGGAATACCAGATTCAGGATTTTTAATTGTTACCAAGACATCATCTGCATATAGGCATATTTTGTTTTCCACATTCCCTGTTGTCATCCCCTCCAAACCAGTCTCCTCTCCGATAACCTGAGCTAGTGGCTCAATAAAAAGATGAAAGAGTAGTGGGCTTAATGGGCAGCCCTGCCCATTAATTTTAATTTTTGCTGTTGGAGAAGAGTAAATCATTTTTATACATTGGATAAATCTATCGCAAAACCCAAATCTCTTCATTACTTGAAACAGAAACTCCCACCCTACCGTATCATATGCCTTCTCAGCATCTAGACTGAGAAGGACAGCACTTGTTTTTCCTTTAATTACATGATCAATAATATGAATGCCCCTTCTTATACTGTCATGCGTTTGTCTATTACCAATGAAATCTGTCTGGTCCTCATCTGTCAGAGACCCTAACCCTAGGCATCAAGACACTCAATCTCTTAGCTAATATTGTGGCATATAATTTGTAATCTATATTTAACACACTAATTGGTCTATACCCTTTGGGATCTGTGAAGTCCTTTCCCACCTTTGGTATGACCGATATAAGCACTTCTCGCCATGATGGTGGGAGGGCCTGACCTCTCAGTGTGTAGTTGAAAGAGGCCATTAATAATGGGAGCAGAGATTCCCTCATGGTCTCGTACCACTCAGAAGGGAACCCATCACAGCCCGGTGATTTGTGGGACCTAAGATTTGATATTCCATGGTCAACTTCCTCGAATGATATTTTTGCCATTAGTTTGTCATTTTGTTTTTTGCCTATAGATGGGAGATCCAAAGAGGTAAGAAATTTTTGAGTTGTATGGTCATCAAATTTTTCTGACTGAGTGTACAAAGCTGCAGAATATTCTTCAAATGATCTCTGAAAAAAAATTCAAATATATGAAACAACGATATTATGAGGCAGGGCCTAAAGCTTCCAAGCTGCTTTCATGGAAACTTAGAAAACAACAGGTGGAAAACACGATCTATAAAGTTCGAGACCCACGGACAAATAAGATAACTAGTAAACTTGCTGGGGGAAACTCTTCTGCTTAATAGGCCTCATTTGTTCCAAAAAGGAGGGGCTTTTGTTAATTGAGTGCAGCTGTTCCAATCTTTTTAAATTTTCTTGCAAATCTGATGGTTTTTTTTGCTCTGATCTTCTTCAAGTTCACACATTTTGCAATAATTTTGCCCCTAATATATGCTTTAGCTGCTTCCCACAGAATTGTAGGACTAACTGTTTCATTATCATTAAGTTCTAAGTAGGTTTTTAGTTCCTCTTCCATTTCCGTTTTAAATGAAGTACTTTTTAATAAATCTGTGTTAAGCCTCCATACAGTGTTTTTAGGGCTTTTAATTAAATTAATTTTCATAGTTAAGCCCGAGTGATCGGATACGTCTCTTTGTCCTATAATGCAATCTTTCACTCTGTGGAGATCCTTGCTGAACATAAAGAAATAATGAATGCTAGTATGTATGTTATGCCTAGTTGAGTAAAAAGTAAATTCACGATCATGTTTGTCGAGATATCTCCATATATCAGAGAGTCCCAGTTCTTGCAATAATTTTTAAAAATATTTTTCCAAGTGAGTCATCCTCCGCTCTCAGTTAGTTGTGTCAAGTTTTGGAAGTAAATTAAAATCACTTGCACATATGCATGTCCCACTTGCCTTTTCAGCAATAAAGCTAAATAACTCCTTAAAAAATATATATATACTACTACTAGGGGGTGCATAGATGTTACATAAAGTGACTTCTTCCTGTTCCAGGATACCAGGGTTTGAAAAACATGCAGGATACCAGGGTTTGAGAACTGACTTTGGGTGCCACTGGCATAACATATAGGGATGAACAAAATAAAACTTAAAATATAGCCCAAAATAAACACTAAGAAACTTAATTTAGGAACCTGGTTAAAATAGGTGGCTGTTTACTCTCACATGCATAGATATAGAAGGAAAAGAGGCTCAACATTCAGCCTTATCCATTTCATTATTTCCCATGGCTGTTCTCTGGTTTAGCCATTTTGGCACCCCCAACTGGTCCACATGAGATATCTCTGGTAAATTCATTATGAAAAATGATTTTAGCCAATTTTTCAGTTTTGTAAAATGACAATAAAATGTTAATTATTTTTGAAAGAATCCCAACAACTCAGCATTTTTGGAGTATAACATTGCATTTCAATAGTATTCAAAAGTTTAAAGCTGAAAACGGTCGATGTCTTCAACATAATGCTGCGGTAGCCTGGAATCAGTCCCGTGTGATAGGATGGTTGTAGTCACATGGTACACATGAAGAACTGAACTTAAGTGTTTGGCTGTACAAGAGAACACCTCGGCCTTCCTTCTCTGTTTAACCCAGGTACTAACTTGATTTAATCCCTTGTGGCCCACCAAACCAGCCGGCCCACTGGAAGCCCTCTCGCTTCTCCCATTTAGCCACCAAAGGTCCGGTTAGAGGCACTGGGCTAATGAATGGTGCTTAAATAGTTATGCTGTAGGACTGCTTGATTGCATTGCTTTCAACTTTAGTCAATTTAATCAAGCTGAAAGTCACTGATCCCTTCAGTATGCTTAAATGTTTATCATAACCAGCTCTCACAGAGGAAACTATTGATGCACAGACAGAAGATCTATTGTGAGCCAGAAATGAGCAAGAGTCACCTTAACTGGCCCATTTTCCCAATTTTACTGGGGTGTTAAGGTCAGCATGCTGGCTGCAATCAATAATCCTGCCTCCCTGCTGAGGATTCAGAAAGAAGGACAGTGTCTATAAATGGCCGGCCCAGATGTCTGCAAGCAACCTAAATCTGGACCAGCAGACATCCGGTGGGGGGTGAGCGTCTAGACAGGACCAAGAGTGCTGCTCAGAGGCCAGTCCCAAGCAACTGCACTGCCTCCCAGCTTGTGTCCTTCAGAAAACCTTTCACCTACAGCTTCACTGTTTATTCCTGTGACTGACACCTGTCAAAACGTCTCATCTTCACTATTGCCGGACAGTCTGTCATGGAAATATGTAAATTAGATGCTGATTCAAACTGATGGCTAAACAATACTACTTTTGTTTTTTCTGTTTGGCAGCTCTGGCCTGTTAGGACCCCTTCATGATGATCAAAGGCACTTCAGAGAGCTCGGCTCCTCCTTATTGTGGGCCAAACCCTTGAGAGTAACTGTTACCTCATTACATGCCAGCCGCTTAGCAGGTTATCATGCTTTGTGTGTAGGAAAAGCTACTGCAATTGATCTAATATGGAGCATGTTAGTGCGTGAGCATTAAAGCCAAAAAGCGAATTTACAGCACTACAATGCTATCACTCTGAGTGACACCACAGTCATTTCCAGGAGCAAAAAGTATGGAGAGAAAATTGACTCTAAATATCTGTGTGTATCTAATACTTGATTTGTAATCTGTGTCAGTCTGTCTGTGGATAACTTGGGCACTTGTATGAGTAAAATGATTTGTAAACTGTAAAAAATGTTTTGTGTGTCACTTAGGTACTTGCAAATGTGGGAAAACAAGCAGTCAAACCAACAGGCAAGACAGAGGAGCATCCCTGATAAGTCTTCCCTTAGATGTAAGTAGAAGTTAAACCTGCACACTTTGATTTGCGATTATAATGAGACATTTAGCATTTGTAAATAAATTCAGATTACGATTTATATGTCTGGTAGTTTGATCAACCATCCCCCTCACATTTTTCTGTTAGCAAGAGCTAGAGTTTATGGAAGTGATGCTACTTCAGCTTTAGTTGTTAGGTGAGGGTAGTCAGAGAAAGCTGTGTGTGATACCAGTTCATGCATAGGGTTAAAATGGCCAGTAACTTTGGCTCTCTCTCTCTCTCTCTCTCTCTCTCTCTCTCTATATATATATATATATATATATATATATATATATATATATATATATATATATATATATATATATATATATATATATATATATCTCGAGTTACTCCTTGTGATTGGCTAAATCGCCTACCTATACTATATATATAATAATTAAACAATTCTGGTTTTATGCACAGAGCTGTCCTATATGCCAGAGGGACTTGATTTGATTAATGTAGATGGTAAAAGATAATCAGATGGTTTAGATTTTTACAAGACAGCAGATTTCTTTTTCAATTGATATTTTGACACAATTAACAGTTAATAAACACATACTTAAAAATGAATATTTTATACATGTCTTTTAAACACCAGTGGAAAAAAAGCAAATAGCTTTGGCAGCAAAACATTTAATGCATATATATTTGGTCAACATTAAAATTAAAGTTCCTACATATATGTTATGAAGATACAAGCAAGTTTCAGATCCAGTAATATTCTCTCAAAGTCGAGTTTGTCAGTGCACCAGTGCTACAGGATCTAACACTAAATGTCTTTATTCATACTTTTACTTGCATCTTCAGACAATCTGCACCAGCTGAGATTCTGGGATGTTCCACGCCAAGATCCCAAGCCTGAAGTTGTGCAGTCCGCCGGACAGAGGCGCCTGCCCATCTCATCCACCTGGAGAGATTGTTTATGCCTTCCAAGCCTCTACAATACTTAACGTGCTCCGGCCTTTGTGTACAGTGAGGTTTACTTTAAAGTTCATTCAGGAATCATTTTTGTCATCTTGTTCTTTCGACAGTATAAACTCAATGATGCCTCTGTTAATATCTTATATTTGTGACATCAAACTTTTTTTCTGCCATACAGCAGTGATCACAGACACTCAATCTCTTAGCTAATATTGTGGCATATAATTTGTAATCTATATTTAACACACTAATTGGTCTATATCCTTTGGGATCTGTGAAGTCCTTTCCCACCTTTGGTATGACCGATATAAGCACTTCTCGCCATGATGGTGGGAGGATACTTGTTTCTAATTGTTTCTAATTTCAGGTACAAGGATACTTGTTTCTAATTGACTTCCAACAAATGGTCATCAAAATGGTTTTGTCAGTAAAGACACTATGCAAACTACTTATCGTCTACCTTGTCACAAGTAATGTTTCCACTGACTGCACTGTATGCAAGTAAATGTCCATGCCACGTGACTCTGAAGGTTGTAGAGCAGGCATCTTCAACTCCAGAGCTTGAGAAGTTGGTATCTTTTAACTTTTAGATGTGTCTCTCATTCAACACATCTGAGTCAAATAATCAGGTCATCAGCAGGATGAAGATGAGCAGGATGGAGAATTTGACTGGACTGAGGAGGTGATTCAGCCATTTGATTCTCTTTGATTCTTATTTGGCTCTTGAGGACTGGAGTTGAAGACCCCTGTTGTAGAGGGTCAATGTGCTTCTGCAGCAGCTCCATCTGATCAGAGGGTTGTTGAGATCCAATAGATCCTGCTTCAATGAGACACATGTGACCCCTATCCATAGGTCAACCACTCTGTCCTGTGTAGAAGTAAACAGAATATATTTACACACACATAAACATACATATAGCTACACAAACATAAAACATAATATAAACCAGGATACTTTCTCTGTGTGTTTTTACAGTGCATACAGTTGAGGAATTTCCCCTTGTTTTGTGTGCCTCTAGCTTGGAGCCTCTGAATTTTTTGTGCCATGTGGCTTCATAAGAAACATTTTCCTTCTTTTAGGTTGTTTACAGAAATGGGCATCATGCTGCTTTTTGACGTGGTGGGCTGTCCGGGGAGAGGGGTGACACTACGCCAGTGACACAGTAACATGGTTTTAATTCTGACCATTTCAAACTCAATGTCTTTTGAAAAACATTTACTTACTATATTCCCACTGTACAACTGAAATTCCAATTCTAATCTTATGGCACAGTTTACTGCCTGGATGAGAGCATTTTAATTTTCTGGGTTTTTTGAAAAAAAAAGCTCTAACGCCCTGTTGTATGGGAATACGCTCACCTGTGTAAGAAGATACACACAGCTGCTCTGCCTCTCCAGTTTTCTCCCCTTCACTCACCTCCTCCACTGCTTCAGCCTGTGTACTTGTCTGATATAATTGGGAAGTGTTAGATTCATTTCAATCACCAATATCACACAAGGAACATTTGGAATATTTAAATATTACACGTGTCACAGTACAGATCATTATCATTTCTATATTCCACAGAACTTGAGGGAACTGTGCCACAGTAAAGAACATTGAGCATCTCCATGTAACGTCACCTTAATGCCTTCCCCATGTTCATATACAGGGTTTCTTCCAGAAAACTTTCTAGGCCCAGTTGTAGGGACTCTACAACAGTCCACCAGCGGGCCACTGTGTTTTTGTATTAAAAAAAAAAATTAAAAGGTGACAGAAAATGTAAAAATATTACTGGGTAATTATATGTTACTGGAAGACATTGTTGATAATACTTAAACACACAACTATAGAGTTGGAAAAAAGACAGAAAAAAATTTTAATCATTTTTTTTTTTTCCTACTTCTGTCAAATCCCAAATAAGTAACTAGCTCTTGGATCCTAAAACACTACGTCATGCTGGTCACATTTAGAGCCAACATAAGACATAAATGAACTAAACAGCTGCTTAGGGCCACCAGACCTTCAGGGGC
Organism: Anableps anableps; assembly: GCA_014839685.1. Taxonomy (NCBI): domain Eukaryota; kingdom Metazoa; phylum Chordata; class Actinopteri; order Cyprinodontiformes; family Anablepidae; genus Anableps; species Anableps anableps. The sequence continues at coordinate 4,575,620 of CM026086.1, forward strand.
CCCCATAAATGCTTGCATTTTAAAAAACACCATAGATGTAGAAGTTTAACATTTGTTTACTGAGAATTAAATTTGATTCAGTGGTTTCAACAGAGATTAATTAAAAAATTTAAACTGTTTAACATTTAAGATTTAAACAAGCTGGAAAGTTTACACTGTAAAAGTGCACAGAATAATCTTCGCAGTTTGATTATTGTGTTACCATAGCTACAATCTGATGCTATGAATTTAATCTTTGTGTTTGAGCTTGGTTAGTTCACAAATACATTTCAGCAAATAATAACCAATTATCACTGACTGCTTTTAAACTTGGCTAATTAAACATTGCCCCCCCTACAAGATTCCACCAAATCTATATTGAAATGCTGTTAGTGGTGTTGATGTTCTTAACAGGAAGAGGGGTCCCTAAATTATATTCTGCTCAAGTCCCCATAAATTCTTGGACTAGCCATGGTCACATTTAAAAGTAAATAAGTAATAGTAAATGGAATAGTAAAAGGAGAAAATACCTTAAATGGACAATGATAAGTATTTGTATGCTTAACTAAATATTCTTAAGGTATAAAATTCAAGAATTTCTTTAATTAAGTTTTCTTTGTTTAGGAATATCTACAGCTTGGTGCACTATTATGATTTCTTGTTTGTGTTTGGTTGTCATTTGTCCAAGCTAATGCACAATTTGCAAAGAGCACTCTGGATGAAAAACACCTGTCTGTGATTGATTGCTGATGTGACTCATTTACATACATTTTATCAAGATGCAGCGCAGACACAGAGACACAGAAAAATGAGCCGTCACAGAGGGTTTATATACATGGCGATACAGGTGAACCTGCTCCAAAAGAGGGCCTTCCAAATCGTCCAATTTGAATGAAAGTTGGTGCACGCAATCCGCGCCGAGGTAAACTTCAGAGTTGCAGCCACGACAGCACATGAGGCAGCAAATGGTTTGACTGGATACACTCACCCTATAAACTCATCTTTCAGGAATGGCTCCGCCGGTGAATACACTGGGGGAAACCCTGTAAAACATCTCATATGTTTTACATTGTTTTATCATATATATTTTTTAAAAAAACTTAATTCTGAAGGTGTAGTGGGTTTATTTTTGCCGTGGTGGTGCACCACGATCAGTTACATGTAGAGGAGACCCTGTATTCTCACTGCTACCACCACAAACACAAGAACTCATTCCTCATCACTCCATAGAGCTGCCACTGAATATCCCAGTCCCCTATAATGCTCAAAGAAGCCTGCAGCTGATCGTTCCTCCTCTAGCTAGTAGCTTCGGAGGACTCCGGGAGCTGCAATCGGAAGCAGCTTCAGTGGCCACTTCCTCTCATATTATGAATAACCAGACAGTCAGCATCTGTGTCCCTGAGAGCCTCTCACTCTAACACACATTCTGTCAGAGCGTCCACACGAAAAAAATGATAAAGTCAGGAGTGGCAGCGTTGTTTCTTAAAACAAAGTTGCTAAGCTTAAGCTCACTGATTAACAATCGTAAGGCGCCATCTTTGTGACCTGTAGCACGGCAATTCAAACTATGCAGTGAAATTCTAACCAACCAATAGACAGAAGTTGAAGCCTTAAGACACCGCCCCTCCTCATTTGCATAATGAGGCAGAAATTCTTACAGAAATGGAAAAAGCACAGGCAGAAATAAATAGGATGCAGAACTAAGTGGGGTAAAAAAACATACAAAGGAAGAATAAAACAGAAAAAAAATTAAAACATACACATAAAAAATACCTTGAAAATATAAGTAATTTATAAACAGCTGAAAATTATAATTAATGAGTGAATAAATAAGTGAAAAAATAAATACACAAATAAATACATAAATAAATAAATAAGGTAATTATTTCAAAGGTGATTCAATAAAGAATTAATCATATGCTTTTTTTATTTATTGAGCATTTATTTATTTCTGTATTTATTCTTAATTATATCACTTTTGGTCCTCCACAGTCCTGTTCACTTGGTAGGTGATTTAGCCAATCACATGGCAGTAGTTCAGGAGAGTTATACTCTGACAACCTGCTGAAGTTAAAGGCCAACACTGAAATGGAAGAGAAAGATGCTTTTAGTGACTCGGAATGTTGCATGGTTGCTGGTGCCAGACAGACTCGACTGAAGATTTCTGAAACTGCTGTAGTTTTCCCACACCACCAAAAATTCTTTATTGATCCCAAAGGGAAATTGAGTGTTGATGTAATTCATTTAATCAAGGAGGTATTATAGATGGTGATGGCTATGGGCAGGAAAGATCTCCTGTAGCAGTCTGTTTTACAACCAAACTGAAGAAGCCTCTGACTGAAAAGACTCTGTTTTCCAGTGACAGTCTCATGAAGAGGATGTCCAGGGTTGTCCATAATTTTCTTGATTTTTGTGTAAAATCCTTCCTTGCATCATCAACTCCAGAGGTTCTACAGTCGTCCCCAGAACAGAACCAGCCTTCTTTATCAGGTTGTTGAGCCTTTTTAGGTTCCTGGTTCTGATGTGGCCAGGGGCGGACTGGCAGACAGGGCTACAGGGGAAATCCCCAGTGGGCCACTGGTTTAGTGGGCTGGTGGTTCAGCCTGTGAACCATCAGCCAACAGGCTGGACCACCAGCTCACCATCCTGCGCAGATGCAGGGCGAGCAATAGCCAGTACGCAGGAGGCAACAGGTTCTGGGATATTGATGCTTTGCTGGGCCATTGGGCCCCAAACTATGCCATATCAAATGGCTTCTCTCCCTCTCCTCCATTCCAGTCAGGCAGATCAGCTCTGCTGCGCGCGGCCTCAGAGCTGATCTGTAACACATGAACACGCTGCAGGGCCGGTGGGCCTGCTGAGCTGACAATGAAGAGCAGAGATCAGAAAAACTCGTCCCAATAAGCCCGGGCTACTAAAATAAACAGAATGCCTTGTCCCTGTTAGTGCCACACAAACTAAATCTCTGTCTGTCCCTGGCATCCAGCAGAGAGATGCGCAGTGCAGCGGCTCTAGTTCGTCATCTCATTCCTCCGCTGAACATTACCTGTCAGTCACTGTCACTATAAGCAACATTAAATAACTCTGCATTAGCCCCGAAGATGGAGCAGCGAAAGCAAAGTACAAAGTGTAAAGGTGGCGCTGAAAAGATGAGAGAGAGAAAAGAAAGCCCTGCAGGACAGCGCATCAACGACTATAAACATTTCTGACCTGTTTGGTGGGCCTTCCCATCGCTCTGCGTCTGGGATCTCCACATGAAAGGTCAGATGACACTGCCTGCAGCAGCTTAAGCGAGGTTAGCATAAAGTATATTTCTAACTGGAAAATATTTTTGTTGACATGGCATGTTTTTTTACACATTAACAATCCTAATTTCTTGCATAGACTGGCTGAGGATGACCCAGGTGAGCCAATAGAAAGCCAGAGGGACCAAAGATTAGGTTTATTTGATTTGAGGAAAGGAGAAGAGCTGCCTGAAGAGCATTTACAAGAACAAAGGCAAAGCACTGTGGCTAGAATAACAATAATCTTTACTCAATAAGTCATGTACTAAAACCAAATAGTCAAATTCAATGAATTAGAATACTGTTGAAAAGAGAAATATTATATGGAAGAGAAGAAAAACTTAATTAACTAAGTGAAATGCATTATATACATTAATTACACTGAGACTGATGTTTTCAAGCCTTTTTTCTGGTAAGATAATGATTTTCTGCTTACAGTAATGAAAACACGATATTTAAGGTTAGAATATTATATCCAATCAATTAAAAAACATTTTAACAAAGAAACGTGACCTTATTAAATATCTATCTATCTATCTATCTATCTATCTATCTATCTATCTATCTATCTATCTATCTATCTATCTATCTATCTATCTATCTATCTATCTATCTATCTATCTATTAATTGAAATTTTAACCGAGCAGCAGTAGGTGGGTCAGTCTATTAGGAACTCCAACCACCCATTATAGCCAAGGTATGCTGAAGTTCAACACATTTTACTTGAAATGAGCTTTCTTTGCAGCAAATTTGGTAAATGGCATAAATCATGCAATATGACTATACAGGCCCATTCAGTAAAGTAGAATATTACTGAAAAGTCAGTTTATTTCAGGAACTTAATCACCAAGTTAAACACATTATATAGATTAATTATACAGATGGATTTTGGGAAACCTTTATTAATGTTAATTATAATGATTGTCCACTTACACTTAATATGCTGTATGTCAGTTAGTTAATACACAGTTAATAATTAGAATATTACATCAGACCAATAAAAAACTGTTTTTGAAAATAGAAATGTGGGTTTAATTAAAAGTTTAATTCATGCTTAAAGGTTATTTTCCAAAAGATACTTTAATCTAAGAAATGAGCCTCCTAAGAATGTATTTTCTAATTTAATGAATATGACTGTGAAGTGGTGAATATTATCATTTAGAAAGCTTCTATTTTTAGATATTTTCAAAGACTGGAAAGAAATGACATAACTATGAAAGATTTCTTCTTATAAAATAAATAAAAATGAAAAGAATGAAAAAGGAAAAGAGAAAGAGAAAGCAAACCAAGTGAAGATCATAAGGATGAGAAATAATGAGACGTGTAGATAATTCCAAGGCTTAATGGCTATTACCACAGCTCAGTGGTCAGAAAGAACACCTCAGCAACCTTGGTGAAACCTGTGAGATTTCCATGCATCATCCATATAGCAGGTACTTTACAACCTGCCTCGGCAAAGATTATCAGCTTACAGCTATCAGATGGTTTTCCTTAAGGCCTTTTTATGGTTTGACCATTTTTCCAGTCAGACATATGAGATCATATCATTTCACTGCATAATAGGCTTACTGTAAACACTGTAAGACTGATAACCTTACATCCAAACAAGATGTAGCATGTGACCCACAGTTATGATCTTCCATTTTATCTTTAACCAAATTAATATGCCTCATAAAGCTAATATCAGGTATAACTATCTGTAAATGCTTTTGGTTATATAGGTACTGGATATAAAATATTCACTATCCATTCATGGTTTACTGCTGTGCCTCTTCAGTCTGACCTTGATATTATGAGATTTTCCTTCATGGAACGCAGAGCTCCTCCATCAGTCATGGTTTGCTTCGCCAGGCTGTCTGGTGAGCCATCAGGTGCTAGAACAGAGCAGATGCTCCCCTCCCAGAGCTGGGATTGCTTTTTGTAGACGGTATTTCCTCAAGTCTCTCCTCTTTACGTCTGATGGTAGGAGAAACTCATATCTCTGTTTGTTTGGATTATATATTCATAAAGGGCAGAGTGGTTTATGAGGGTTTTTACTTAGAACACTTAAGGCCAGTATGATTATGTAAATGATTAGGTGATGTCCTTTATCAGCTGACCCAAGATGCACCAAACTGTCTTCAGAAAGCAATTTTAAGCTATGTGTGTGGATTTTATTAAAATATCGGTAAATTTGACTTGTGTAGCTACATTTTAAAGCAGGGGTCACCAACCCACAGGCACCAAGTCACCCTCGAAGACCATATAATTAGCCCATGGAGCTGTTCCAAAATTATATAAATCTTTTAGTGATATAATTAAAAGTAAACTGTGCGTATCAATTTGGTAGCCTTTCGTATCACTTAGCACCTATGAAGTAGATCTTAGTTGCAAAAAGGTTTGTGACTCCTGTTTTAAAGGAATAAATGACACTCCCTAAAATCAAAGTCCATATTTTCTGCACTGGTTTGAGATAAAATGTAGCTTATAGGATGCCATTTATGCAGTAAATCAGGGGTGTCCAAAGAATGGGCCTTCTTATAATAAATAAAATGTTTATGTTTAATGCGGGAGTGGGCATACTTGTTGTCCCTCATCTTGGCACCTGTATGTTGGGGTTCAGCCCGATGAATGAGAGGGTAGCCTCCCTCCACTTACATGTGGGGGGATAGGTTCTGACTGTGGTTTGTGCTTATGCGCCAAGTGGCAGCTCAGATTACCTACCCTTTTTGGACTCCTTGGAGAGGTCGCTGGAGAGCGCCTCTCCTGGGGACTCCCTTGTTTTGCCAAAGGAGTGCAACACTCATGTGGGCAATGACAGTGAAACCTGGAGGGGTGTGGTTGGGAGGAATGGCCCTCCCAGTCCAAACCTAAGTGGTGTTTTGTTATTGGACTTCTGTGCTTGTCATGCATTGTCTATAACAAACACCATGTTCAAGCATAAGGGTATCCATATGTGCTCTTGGCATCAGGACACCCTAGGCCATAGTTCGATCATCAGCTTGTCATGTCATCTGATCTGCGGCTGCATGTCTTGGACACTCGAGTGAAGAGGAGAGTGGAGCTTTCCACTGACCACTACCTGGTGGTTAGTTGGCTCCGATAGTGGGGGAGGATGCCGTTCATACCTGGTAGACCCAAACATATTCTGAGGGTCTGCTGGGAATGCCTGACAGAGTCTCCCATGTGACCGAGCTTCAATTCCCACCTCCAGAAGAGCTTCAAACTCATTCCGGTGGAGAAGGAGGAGATGAGACAAAAGGTCATAAACTGTACCATGTGCTTGAGGTAACTGTAAGCTTGACAAAGAAATGTGGCTTTGGGCCCTGTACAACTGCAAAATCGATATGTATGGGGTGATCAAAAAAAAAAGTAAAGAGAAGTGAGAAGCAAGAGGCAGAGAGGAAAAGAGACTGGCTGGAAGGGAAGCCAATTATTCAATTATTCTGGATACAGACAATGTCTAACATGTGGCAGTCTTACATCACCACAGCAACACAATGTCATAAAAATGTCACAGTGTACAATGGAATATAATAGAATAGAAATATCCTTTAACATTGACATGGATATAAACACTTATTGCGTTTGTTGGGAGCAGTGATGGTTAAAGAGTCTAACAGCTGCTGGGAGGAAGGATCTCCAGTAACGCTCCTTTGTGCATTACTGGAGATGCAGCAGTCTGTCACTGAAGGAGCTCTCCAGCTCAGCAACAGCTTCATGCATGGGGTGGGAGACATTGTCCATCAGTGATGTTATTTTAGCTAGAGTCCTTCTATCTCCCACCACCTGCACTTGGTTGAGGGGGCATCCTAACACAGAGCTGGTCTTCGTGATGAGCTGATCTAACCGCTTCTTCTCAGCTGTAGATAAGCTGCTGCTCCAACATACAGTCCCATAGAAGATGGCTGATGCCACTACAGAGTCAAAGAAGGTCTTTAGGAGCACACCCTGCACTTCAAATGACTTCAGCCTCTTCAGCAGGTAGAATCTGATCTGACCCTTCCTGTAAAGTGCATCAGTGTTATGAGTCCAGTCCAGTTGTTCAGGTGAACACCCAGGTACTTAGAAGAGTCCACAATCTCAGTGCCCACTCCCTGGATGTTCACCGGTGTCAGTGAGGTGGGTCTGTGCCTGTGGAAATCCACCACCCACTCCTTGGTTTTAGCAGTGTTGATCAGGAAGTGGTTCTGCTGTCAACAGTCCACAAAGTCCTGAGTTCACTGTCTGTATTCTGAGTTGTCCTCACCTCTGATGAGGCTGACTATGGCAGAGTCACCAGAGAACTTTTGCAGATGGCAGCGTGGGGAGTTGATAGAGAAGTCTGCAGTGTAGAGAGTGAAGAGGAATGGTGCCAGCATGGTTCCCTGAAGGACCCCCGTACTGTAGACCAGCTTGTTGGAGACATGGCCCTGTGTCCTCACATACCACAGTATGTGGCAGCCAGTGAGGTAGTCCAGTGGGACATGAGGTGGTCCACTCCTGATGGCTTCAGCATGTCCCTCAGAAGTTCTGTCTGTATGGTGCTGAAAGCACTGGAGAAATCAAAGAAATCAAAGAAGATGATCCTCACAGAGCTTCCAGGTTTCTCCAGGTGGTTCAGAGCTTGGTGCAGCAGGTAGATAATGGCATCATCCACTCTGATGCCAGGCTGGTAGGCGAACTGCAGTACATTCTTTGAAGATGTCACCAGGGGGCATAGATGGTTGAGGACCACCCTCTCGAGAGTCTTCATCACATGCAATGTCAGGGCCACTGGTCTATAGCTGCTGAGATCCTTTGGATGTTTGGTCTTTGGTACCTGTACCACACAGGACATCTTCCACAGTTATGGTATTCCCCTGCTTCAGGCTCAGATTGAACATGTATCCCATGATGCCAACCAGTTGATCTCCGCAGCATCGCAGGAGCCTGAAGCTGATGCCATCTCGACCTACAGCCTTTCGCACCTTGATCTTTTGCAGCACCCAAAGTGTTGAAAGGGACAAGAGGGGGGGACTGGTTAAAGTTGTTCACCCACCCTAAGTCTTCCAAGACCTGAGGGTTTGGTCTGTGGCCTGAAATTTTCTCCAAATTTCTCCAAACCCTACTGATGTTGCCCCGCAACAGCTGATCCTCCATCTTTTTCACCACTAGTTCCCTATGTACCAGTTTATACACAGGCTAGAAATGAACCAGGCTGTGGTCAGAGCCCCCAAGGGGAGCAAAAGGCGATGAACTGTATGCCTCCTTGGTGTTAGCATAAAGTAGATCCAGTGTTTTGTCATCTCTGGTGTAGCAGGTGACATACTAGGTGAAGGTTGGAAGAGTGGAGGACAAGGAGACATGATTAAAGTCCCTAGACCTTAGAAAGAGGGCTTGTGGGTGCTGTGTTTGGAGACTGCTGGTGGTAGTGTGAAGGATATTGCAGGCTGCTGCAGCATTAGCAGAGGGCGGGACTTATACAGTTATTACAATAATGTGAAATCTCCCGAGTAAGATAGTGTGGCCTCATACTAAATGCTCGCAGTTTAATGTCCTCACTGCAGAGCGCCTCTATAATGGTTAAGTTAGAGTTAGACCATCTATTGCTGACAAACACAGCTGAGTAAATGAAAGCTGTCCATGTTTATATGAGAGTCTGGATTTAGCGTAGTTAGCCACGTCTGTTAGGCAGATGAGGCTGGCCTCCTGATAGCTCCTTTGATGGTGCATTCGAACCGCCAGCTCGTCCACTTTGTTAGGAAGAGATTTCATGCTATTTTTATGAATATATGATTTTTTTTGGCCTGTTCTAATTATCTCTTTGCTGCCCTAATTAAAACATACCTACTTAATTCCTTAGCTGCCACACTGCTTACTGCTACACCCTACACCCCCACTACAACATGCTTACATAACCATAACTGCTGATAAGACGCACACATAGTCAAGGATAAACTGATACAGTAGGATGACACTCCTTCTCAAGGGTTAAGAATGAGGCATAGATAAAAGCAGGACTTGTGCTGGATTCTTTGCTCCTCTTGGTTCATCCTTAAGATGGGCTGAGGGGGGGCCCCGGTACTGAAGGTGAATGCCACTCTGTATCTGTTCCATTTGTATACTCTGTACACTGATCATTTTTTGGCATTAAATCTTTATACTTAACCATTTTTTATTATTTCACAAGGTAAATACTTTGCTGGTTTTAGTGGTTGGGTCTCGGAACTGGAGAGAAACGAACCCGGTAGTGAACAGAAGGGGAAAGAGAGTGCACCTTCTTTCCCCTTTTCCCCATGACGGGCCTGTATCTTCCTGTATCTACCCACACATCCCACATCACTTCCTCCTCAGCTTGCAGGGAAATATCGGATCGCTCGGTGGAAGGCAGTACAGTGGAGCTACTGAGAGCCAGCAGATGATCCAAATCACCAAAGCATTAAGCAAACATGCAACAGAAAGGTAATCAAAGAGCCTTATTTTAAAACACCTAATTCAGCCCAGATAGCGGAATTCAGAACAAAGTTCGGAATAGTCTTACTTAGAGCAAATCGGCTGATCGGGTCAAAGCAATGTCCAGAAGTCCAAAAAGAAAAAGGATGAAAGAGAAAACTCATCCTCATCCAGCAGGCAGCTGTGTGAGTGAGCTGGCATCCCAGGAAAAGGTCCTCAGCAGAACCGGCGGTACCACTGGTTGAAGCCAGAAGGCTCCTTCATTGACGGATGCAGTATTCCATCATCAGGCCTGGATAGGCAGGCTTCAAGAGATTTTTGGGTCTCAAAAAGGGAAGAACACAGAAGCAGGATACACAAACCGCTTTCTAGAAGTTCTCCAGTTAGTACTTTGAGGGTTTTAAAGTCCTCTTTCCTGGCAAGCAAATTAGAAGAAAGCATGTTCATTGGTGATATGTCTCTGTAAGAGGCTGGCTCCAAAGATGAAGCTTATTTGTTGTGCTCTTAGTTTTATAGCAGTGGCCAGTTCTTATCTGCGATGTCTCCAGTGCAATGAATGCTGGGAGATGCAGTTTGGATCGTCCATGAATAAAATGGAGTCCAACATACTTTAGGATACTAAGACATTTGGACAACTCCAGGCTCTCAGGTCCATAAAGGCGTAGAACTGAGAATGCGAGTCAGACCTTGTCATTGATGCCTTACATTTCTGGTTGAATGGTCAAAAAGCTCACACCTAAACCTTGTGGAAAGCCTTCCCAGAGGAGCTGAAGCTACTATGTAGCTGTGATGCTGTGATGGGAGAGTCAATATAATATAATCTATTACACTTGTCAAAAAGCTCAGAACTTGAATGAACCAAATCAAAACACCAGGCAAAGACAGATGGTAAGCGTTCAGGGAAAATGGAAGGACAGCTTCATCTCTCCACTCCTCAGCCAGACCCTGAAATACTGGTTCATCTCTGGAGCAGTATTTCAAAGAACATAACCTTGAGATACTGTTAAAACTTTGGTCAAGTTCTCTCAGGATTAGAATGGGGTTAGTAAGAATTTGATGATGTATTGTGAAAGTCCTGGGTTGATGTAGATCTAGAATCCAGAAGTCAGAATCCAGATCTATTAGGTCAGTCATTAGCTAGGCTAGGGTCATACACGGAGAAGGCAGAGTGGTGGACTTATCTGGAGACGCAAGTCTGGACAAGGAGGTACAAGAGGACAGGGAATGGGGAATGTCAGGGAAAGACAATGGGGTTAAGCAGGGATCAAAGTAATTGAATCAGGAACATGGTTTTAGACTTTGTTGTGCTAGTTGGAGACAAGTTTTGGCTATGAATATCTATAACCGCTTAGGGCAGTTATTAATAAACTAGTAATTTAGATCAAAATTACCAAGTCAGGGCACCACTCATTTATCAGGCAAAAAGCCAAATAGTTCAGTCTCAGTTGTTGTTTATAAATACCTATCTCAACAGCTATATACTACACAAGTGTATGGAAAAAAAATACAGTAAACTTTTCTGAAATATACAAGTTTATTAACAAAAGAATTCAACCTTACAGTAAAATGCTCTATTCAACAAACTCGCACAGCTAGTAACACACAAGTAAAGCTACTCAGAAAAAGATCAAATGATAATTAAACTATTCAAGGTAAAACAGTAAAGTATAAAAATAGATAAAAAACAGAACCAGTAAAATTATGCAATGATGTCACAATTGACTATGAATTGTGAATGTTTAAAAACCAGATGTTTTTAGGAGGAATTTGCAGTGTGTTAATTAATTAGCTTTGTTTTTGTGGAGCTGGTGGGAAACATCTGCGAAGTGTGGACTTTGTGCACAGCCTTTGTTTAGGGTGCTTTTTGTCACGTCTTGCACTCAGCTGTTTGGTGTCTGCAGTGGAGAGGTGGTGGTTCTGGTTGGTACTGTTCTGGCCATTGTGTCTGGGTGCGGCAGGGCTGGCACTGCTGGGCCCTGTGATTGTGCTAGTCTTCTTGGCCCTTGTACTGGGACAGGAGTTGACTTGTTTACTAGGTGGTCCCTGATGGGTGGTGTGTGTCTGGGGTTGATGGTTCTCGCAGGTGGAACGGCGGTCTCACTGTCTCTGTGGTGTGTGATTCTGGGTCAGGGTGGGTGTTGCCTCCTTCATGATCTGTGCTGTAAATTTCTGTGGCACTCCTTGGTTTGCTGCATCAGCATCCTTCCTTTTGGTAGTGAAATGAGTGCAGTGGCGCATCATGTGGCCTGCATGGCTGCCTGGATGGTGCTGGCGATCTCAGTTTGTTTGTCTATAAAGTGGTACGTGTACTTGTATTAGCTGGGTGTTTGCATTTGGGTTGCCCCGCAATTTTGGATTTTGTGGGACTTGTTTGCTGACTCTGTGTCAATATGGAGTGTGTTTTGTTGTTCTGCTCGCCTGATTATGGCCGCGGTCCGATACTTGGCTGGGGGTCGAGGCTGTAGGAATGGAGGGGGATGGTGTGGTGTATTGAGAGCTGTTGCTCTGGTGATTCTGCACCTATGATCCGGATGTGTCTGGGCATGGTGGATGTGCACCCTCCTTCCTTTGTGTGGTATACTCTTATTGCGGATGTTGCGTTGGGTGGACTGGTCAGTTCCTTCGTTAAGGTGGGGGTCTCGGTCGCCACGGTGGGTTACTTAGTTTTGACTAATTCAGAATCGTTTCCACCAAAATATGCTGTGTTCTTGATACAGCAACACCAGAAATATGCAACAAATAAACATTAAATAACCCACAGAATGATCTATAGTAATATCATAGTCCAGTATGAATATGTATGCTTAAAGATCAAGGATTATATTGAAAGGTTTTGTTGTTGAGGCAGTGTAGAGACAACACTGCTATAGAGCAAGCTCTGGTGGATATTGTAATTATTATCTATTCATAGGGTCAAACTACATAATTTACATGCTGAAGCGTTTAACATGAGCCTGGATAACTATTAAATCAAAAACACTGAAGACATGCCTAGGTGAAAGAGAAATCCAACAAGGAAGCTCACAAGCAACGAGAATGAAGAGGGGCTAAAGGCTAATATTACTGCTACATCTGATGTGAGCGAGGAAGGGCTACAGGCTAATGCTACACCTGAATCTACTACGGCCGCCTACTTTGCCATGGAACCTAGCATTGTGTGAGCATTGGAAAGGATGACTGATAGCCTCACAAGGGTTTTTGATGACAAGATAGCCACAATTCTGGAGGCCATTAACTATCAAACTGCTTGGATGGAATTGGAACATTTAGAGCGGAGGAGGTGGAAAAACGGATCATTGAGGTGGAGGTCTCGTGCAACTAATTCCAAGGCATCGATCACTAACATGGAGAGACAAATTAAATGCATGGGAGAGTGCATCGATGATTTGGATAACCTAAGCCACAGGTACAAGGAATGTATAATTGGAGTCCTGGAGGGACTCCCAAGGTTGACTCTCTGGTACAGTACTTAATTGGTTCAAATCCTGCCTAAAGAACAGCGATTTCTTTGTGACAATAGACAACTTCTCATCAGAGCAGACAGAAGTCACATGTGGAGTACCCCAAGGTTCAATCCTGGGACCCCTCCTATTTAATATCTACATGCTCCCACTAGCTCAGATTATAACAAGTAATAAGGTTAGCTACCACAACTACGCAGATGATACACAACTCTATATCACGTTGTCACCAGGTGACTCTGAACCCATCCAAGCACTGAATAGATGCTTAAAACAAATCAACACATGGATGTGCCAAAACTTTCTCCAGCTGAACAGAGACAAAACTGAAGTTATTATCTTTGGACCCAAAGAGGAATGATCTAGAGTCAGTGTGCAGCTTCAGTTATTACAGCTGGAAACTGGTGATCAGGCCCGAAATCTGGGTGTAGTGATGGAATCAGACCTGAACTATCAAAGACACATAAAGACAGTTACAAAGTCAGCCTTCTATCACCAGAAGAACATCTCCAGTATTAAAGGACTAATGTCTCAACAAGATCTAGAGAAACTCACCCATGCATTTATCTTTAGTCGCATTGATTATTGCTACATTGTCTTCACAGGTCTGCCTAAAATCAGACACCTGCTGCTGATCCAGAATGCTGGTGGTGTTCTCACTAAGACCAGCTAGATCGAGCACATCACCCCAGTTCTAAAGTCCTTCCACTGACTCCCTGTAGCTCAGAGAATAGACTTTAAAATACTTCTGTTAGTTCATAAATCACTGAATGGCTTAGCACCAAACAACATTAAAGACATTTTGTCGCTGTATCAAACTTCCAGACCACTCAGGTCTTCTGTTTCAAGTCTACTCTGCAACCCCAGAACCAAACATGGAGAAGCAGTTTTCAGTTTTTATGCACCACAAATCTTGATCAAACTCCCAAAAACTGCAAAACAGTCAACACACTGAGTTCCTTTAAATCAAGGCTAAAAACCCACCTGTTTAGAGCTGCCTTTGATTAGTAGTAAGTGTAATATTGGTCAATATTTTTGAATTATATATATTTTTGATGATCCTCATGATTTTGATGCATTGACATTTGCTTAATGATTTTGATGATTTTCATGTATATTTGCTTGATGATTTTGATGATTTTGCTGTATACTTGATTGATGTTTTTTATGATGTGAAGCACTTTGAACTGTCTTGGTGCTGAAATGTGCTATATAAATAAACTTCACCTTAAGACATGATCTGAGATGCTTGCTATTTTTCTATAGGATTAGTGATGTGAGGCTGAGTACTAGTAATCCTGTTACACTAAATACGGTTAAAGCCTGGCATTTGGTACATTGTCTGGAAGGGAGATTTAACATCACATCACCTTTCATCCCTATAATGAATAATGTTGATTTTCAGCCTGGCTTGACCGATAAGGATTTCAGTATATGGGGGGATAGGGGTACTGTAATGCTGAAAGATGCTTTCTCAAATAGCACATTGTTGTCATATGCACAACTGTCCATGAAATATAATCTCCCCAGACAAGACCTCTTTCATTACCTGCAACTAAGACGTTACATCCAGCACTGTACAACTTTGGCAGGAAATGTGGTCATCTCATCAGTTGAAAGGGCACTGTTTCTGGGAAATACATAGATGCCTATAAGCATGTTGTACAAGGTATTATCCTCTGTCTCTATGGTCACTTTTCATACATTGAAAGACACTTGGGAGCGTGAATTTTGATGAAATGATGAAAATTGCAGTAAGATTTGGAAATATGCTAAATCCGTCTCTGTGTGCAATAGAATAAGATCAATATAAATTAAAATTCTTCGTAGAATGCATGTTTCACTAAACCACAGACATTACTTTGGTTCTGATCTCTTTCTCATGAAAAAAAAAACATGGGAAAACCATGGGAAAACAGAAAAACAGAAATTGGGACTTTGACATATTGTTTTTGGTCATGTTTGTGGTTGCAAAAACATTGGTCTGATATAATTTGTGAAATACAGAAAATATTAGAAATATTTGTACAAATGAATCCTTTGTCCCTACTTTTAGGGCTGTCTGATAAAAACTGGTTTCTATTGCTGGGTGTCAGTTGTGCCTCATTTGCCACATCCTCCTGCCCAGAAGAGCTGTCTGGTCTCCCTCAACCTTCAGGTCTGAAACCTAGAGGGTAAGGGACTTCTTACATCTGCATATGAAAGACTTTCGTTTGAAATATTCCACAGTCATAGGCTTGATGTCATGAATTCAAATATATTACTTGTCCCATTCGGGAAAAATTGGTCTTGGGTTCAAAAATGGTGCACTTAAAAGATGGAAAAAGAAAATGAAGAAGACACATGCTGTTGTGCTCATCACCAAAGTACCAAACAATAAATATATACCACTCACATTGCACATAACTATATTACCCAGTGCTTTGAAAGGGAAAAATACTACACATAACACATGGTGGACAAAGCAACAAAAGTATTTTAAGCACACTTTAGACAGTTTATGTAATTAGAAGGAAAAAGCAGGAAATGACTCCCTTATATAAATTATTTTATGAAGTTTTCTCAAGATGATGAGAAAAATATCTCATCACAAGAAAACTCATGTAGTCTTGTGATATTTGCTTGGGGAGAAAACTTATTTCTCAGTGCCCAAGATGAATATGCTGCAAAGAAATAAATAAAAAGGGAAGTTTCTTGGTGGCTTCTGTAGATTAAAGAATTGATTAAGTATCACATCTCAAAGGAAGAAGAGAACCGTTTTCATCTTCAGTGACATCGTTGTTTCTTTTTCAATAAGCAGGATGGATAATTTTCTGCCCTTCTTTCTTTCTTAAAAATAACAACCAGCTGTTACCTAACTATTGAATATTGTCATGCAAACAGCTCTCGTCTTTCATGATTCAAAGGAGTTTGTTCTGTCATTTGCATATATATATATATATATATATATATATATATATATATATATATATATGGGTCAAAATCAGGTGTTATGTACACATAACTGCAGGAGGACAGTCACACAGTATTTGTCTAATAAGCCTACTTTAAGAGCAGATTTACTTTTGCACGCGGTTTAGAGAATTTGAAAGATTCACAAATTCAGGTTTGCATACATAGGGGGGTGGAGGTTTCCAGTTACTCGTAACAGTGCTATGTCATTTAATTACAAAATAACAAATTGTATTCTGCTACAGTTACTAAGAAAATAAATAACTAAATATGTTACTTTTTAAAATACTCATGATTACAGTTTGTGTTGCATGTAATTATCTTATGCAAAAAAGCACTTTAAAAAAAAATTTCTTTATACATCACCATCTAGATTATTGCTAAGTGGATAAATATCAGATTTTAAAGTGCTAGTGAACCTTCATAGAATGCTACCCAGCTACATGAGGTATGTAACGCTCCATCATGAGGTTGATGAGATTGAAAGTATGACAAGCCGAAGCTAAAGAAATTGCTGCAGCATTTGGATGCATTTTCTGATGACAAAGCAAAGTGTAATATTTTCTGAAAAATATCTAATTTCAGGCCAGAAAAAAAGCTTAATGCTGCAGCAGTTGTTTGCATTGCTGCCTTACAGCAAGAAGGTTTTGGCTTCAACTCACAGTCTGAGGTCTTTCTGTATGTTCTCCTTGTGCATAGATGGGTTCTCTCAGGGTACTCTGGTTTCCTCCCACAGACCAGGAGCACTCATGTTAGTTTAACAGGACTTTCTAAATTGCTTATAACAGTAAGTCAAGCCAAGTCAAGTATTCAAGTCAAGTTATTTGTACAGCACATTTCAACAGGAAGGCAATTCAATGTGCATAACATTGTAAAAACATCAATTAAGTATACATCAAAATCATCAAGCAAGTGTACAGCAAAATTGTCAAAATCATTATACATCAAAATCATCAAGTAAATAGCAATGCATCAAAATCAAAAAGATCATCAAGCAAATATCATCAAGCAAATATAATTCCAAAATATTCATCAGTGATCCATTTACTCCTAATAACAGTTCTGGATCAGCTGCAGCTCTCTAATTGACTTTTGGCCTGTGAAGACACAGGCGAAAAGCAGCTGTCTGATTTTAGGCAGACCTGTGAAGACACTGTTGCAGTAATCAATGCGACTAAAGATAAACACATGGATGAGTTTCTCTAGATCTTGTTGAGACATTAGTCCTTTGATCCTGGAAATGTTCTTCAAGTGATGAAAGGCTGACTTTGTAACTGTCTTTATGTGTCTCTGAAGGTTCAGGTCTGAGTCCATCACTACACCCAGATTTCGGGGCTGATCACTAGTTTCTAGCTGTAATAACTGAAGCTGTGCGCTGACTCTAGATCGTTCCTCTTTAGGTCCAAAGATAACTTCAGTTTTGTTTCTGTTCAGCTGGAGAAAGTTTTGGCACATCCAGGCATTGATTTGTTCTAAGCATTTGTTTAGTGCTTGGATGGGTTCAGAGTCACCTGGTGACCAGAATCAGAATTACTTTATTTGTCCCTGAGGGGAAATTACAAAACAATGTGATATAGAGCTGTGTATCATCTGCGTAGTTGTAGTAACTGATCTTACTTGTTATAATCTGAGCTAACAGGAGCATGTAGATATTAAATAGGAGGGGTCCCAGGACTGAACCTTGGGGTACTCCACATGTGACTTTTGTCCGCTCCAATAAGAAGTTGCCTATTGACACAAAGGAATCCCTGAGTACTGAACCAGACAGTCCGACCCAGCTGTCCAGTTGGTTTAATAATATATCCTGGTCAACTGTGTCAAATGCGGCGCTGAGGTCCAACAGAACCAACACTGTGGTTCTTCCACAGTCTGTATTTGTGTGGATATCATTGAACACTTTGACGAGGGCAGTCTCAGTGCTGTGGTGAGCACAGAAACCAGCGGTTGGTCATTGTTCGGAAGCTATTTAACTGTTGAAACATCTTTTTCAATTATTTTGCTGATGAATGGAAGGTTAGAGATTGGCCTGTAATTCTGCAGTAGTGATTTATCCAGATTATTCTTTTTTAACAGTGGTTTGATAACTGCTGTTTTTAGAGCCTGGGGGAAAAACACCTGATGAGAGGGATGAGTTTACTATTTGAATCAGGTCAGATGCAATGACAGACAGAACTTTCTTAAGGAAGGTTTTAGGTAGGATATCAAGACAGCAGGAGAAGTTTAATTGTTTTAAAATTTAAAAGTTTTCATGGTGGAGTTGGTGAAATTCAACCATTTTCTCTGCATTGATGTTTGGGCATAACACCGTTATTATATTTGGTGTAGAGATGCAGATTAATTCCCTACTTTTTTCAAAAAATTTCTCTGCAAAAAAGTTCAGGTGGTAAAATCACAGGAGGTTTTGTCAACCTGTCTACTGTGGCAAAAAAGGCACGAGCATGGTTGAAGGTTTTAATCATAATTTCCACAAAAAATGTTTCCCTTGCATGTTTTAGACATGAGTGATAGCCTCTCTTTGTAGATTCCATAGGAAACGTGAAGTTGAGTTTCACGCCATTTATGTTCAGAACTTCGACAAAGGCTTCTTTAATTTCTTACAAGTGGAGGATTTATCCACGGAGATTTCTTCCTACCAGACACGACCTTCACTTTAACAGAAGCCATGAAATCAATGATGTCTGACATCTTTGAATGGAAATGATCCACTAACTCATCTACTGGGTAACACGACAGAATTGAGGTCGAAGAGTAGATTTGATTAAAAATTTCACCTGTGTTGTCTGTAAAAGAACATTTTGTAATAATATCTGTTTTATTAAGTGACAGAGATTGTACTTTCAAAAACAACAGAAAAGTGATCAGACAGAGTGACATCAATTACAGAGACCTTGAAGATGTTTACACCCTTGCTGATAATCAAATCCAGAGCGTGTCCTCGATTATGTGTTGGCTGTTTAACACGCTGAGTCAAACCAAAGTTTTGAAGTACATCATTCAGCTTTTTTGCCTCTCTGTCTACTGGGTTGTCAACATGGATATTAAAGTCTCCCATAATCAGTAAACAATCATAATCAATGCATCTAATAGATAACAGCAAATTTCTGATGAACTGTCCTTGGTTCCAGTTGGTGTTGAAGGGGTTGCATTATTTCTGTAATAATCACTGGGATAGTCAGTGTGGATATTTAAATGATTTTTGTTAAAACAAAATATGAAAGTAGAAATTGTCTCTGCACATCTAATAATGTCCTGTGCTTGGTTCTAAAGATGAAGAAATGAAAGGAATTCTATGAAACATTATCAGATTATGATGTATGCAAGTTACCTCCTTGTATAGTACCTGCTTATTAGAATGAAGAGTGTTATGAAGTAACTGCTGATGAATTGTTGGACCACCAAGGGGCGATGGTGTTAGTATGAGATGCTTTGTTCTGCACAGTTATAAACAGTTCTGGAATAAAAGGTGTCATGGTGAAGCCAAAGTTGTCTCTGTTATCCTTTAATGTTCAAGTTATTACATATGGCAATGAGGATAAACGCTGAATGTTGAAGAGAAGCTGACCCGTACGTGGCTTGTAAAGTGAAGTTAACCAATGGTACTGCGCCAGCACCTAACAGAAGTGGAGTATGACAGTCAGAGAGAAACAACAGCGAGCTGCAATCCTGGAAAAAGAAGCGAGCAGTGTTGGTGAGCTGCATGGACACGCAAACCTACCCCTTGATGAGGAATCTGCTCAGTCCGGCCAAGCCAGGGTAGGGTTGATTAACAATCATTTTCGTTTTCATCCTAAACAAAGCAAAATAGTACAGTGGTGGAAGTTTATCACAAGGAATAAAAAGCCAGAAGAAAGCATGGGTGATTATGTTACAGAGCTGAGGAAGCTCACGCAAGACTAATTTGGGGATTCTCTGACGGTAATGCTGAGGGATCATTTAATGTGTGGAATAAATGAAGACAGGATACAGTGCCAATTGTTATCAGAAGATGGACTAACATTTGAAAAGGCGCTGAAGTTTGCTCAAGCCATGGAGGCAGCAAACAGAGACACTGAGGACTCAGGAGAAACTGATTGGGTTTGTATCACCTACACTGAATGCAGCAGAAAAGAACTACTCACAGATGGATAAAGAATGATTAGCTGTAATATTTGGTGTGCAGTATTTTCATGAGTACTTGTATGGTAGGAAGTTTATGATAATCACGTACCACAAGCCTTTGATAAGTTTGTTTCATGAGATGAAGGCCATTTCTCAGATGGTTTCAAAGGGAATAATGAGATGGATGGTGCTATTAAGAGCATATGAATGTCATCAAAAACAGGGAGGGCAAGAACAATAGTAATGCTGATGACACAGACCTCAAGAGACTCCACTCCACCCCTGGGAGTGGCCGGAGAAGCCATGGAGAAGAATACATATAGACTATACGGGCCCATTTTTGGGTAAAATGTTCTTTGTAATAGTGGATGCCCACTCCAAATGGTTAGATGTATATCCAGTGTCCTCAGCGACATCAGCTGCTGCCATGGACTGTTTGAGAAACAGCTTTAGCACACATGACCTCCCTGAAATGGTGGTCTCAGACAATGCCCAGTGTTTTGTAAGTGATCCAACTAAAGAGTTCATGGCAAAGAATGACATTGCATGTTACCTCCACTCCATATCACCTTGCATCTAATAGTTTAGTGGAAAGAGCGGTGCAAACTTTCAGAGAACTTATGAAGAGGAGTACAGGAGACACCTTGGTAACCAAGTTAAACAGGGCTCTGTTTAGTTACCACTTCACATCACAGTCCAAGAACTGGGAGGTTTCCTGCTGAGTTGATGATGGGCAGGAAGTTGAGGTGTACGATTGATCTCATACATCTCAACTTGAAATAGAAAGTGGTTTCAAAACAAGATAACCAAAGATTGTACCATGATAGACATAGAAAGGAGCACATTTTCATTACTGGAGACTTTGTGTATTCCTGAAACTATGGATGGGGACCAAAACGGAAACCAGGACTAATACAGGAAATGACTGGGCCTGTGTCTCACATGGTGAGGTTGGGAAATGGAAAGGTGGTTAGACATCACATAGATCAGCTGTTTGCCCGCCAAGAGCCTTACCTAACCACAGGATTGCTTGGGGCCTACCAGAAGAGAACACAAAAGCAGGGGAAACTGATGAGTGAAAAATGGAGGAGCCAGTTACACCAGTGGAGAAGCCACATGCAGAGAACAGTATCTCATGAGTCGCCAGTCACAGAGTTGCGACAATCTCAAAAAGCAGGAGAGCTCCAGAGTGTATGAGGGACTTTGTGCAATGACTGATTATAACAAGAGACACTAATTTTGTTGGTGTTATCTGAGGACTGTTGTTTAGTGGAATACACACAGTGAGTTAAATTATGTTATTATTCATTATTAGCATATTATATCCCATAAAAAAAAAACACATATTTAGATTTAATTATGGATATTTTGTTTAGTAGTTAAATCTATAGAGTAGTTTCAGTTTAAAGGGGAGGAATGTTATGAAGTAACTGGTGGAAATAGTGTTTGTGGAAGATGCTCTGTTCTGCACAGTTGTAAACAGTTCTGGAATAAAAGGTGCCATGGTGAAGCCAAAGTCGTCTCTGTTATCCTTTATGTTCAAGTTATTACAAAGGGTGCAAAATGTACGGTCCCACTGCAATAGGAAGGATTTAGCTACTTTTGCTATGATGTCACTATCTTGTGTTTTTATTTTGGAAATTGGTGAGAAGTTTAAAGCAATATGCAAATTAATTAGAAAATATGTCGATCTCCCTGCCATCCAGTCTAAGCGTTTGACATGCTGAGGTGAGGGAATCTTCATTAACGCCAACAGAGCCTCTGCATAGCATAGCATAGCATGAGATCAAGTAATGTCACTATTGTGTCATTGCTGTAACATCTGCATAGCATTTGCATAAATTGCATCGCAGTTGCACTTAGGTAGGATTTATATGCCATCTCTAAGTTGCAATGTTTGTGCCACTGACCTTTTTTGATTTGTCTAAAAATTGGCGGGATCCTGGCTTTGTCATGTTTGGGAAAATAATTTTTCAAACTATAAGGTTAATAAGAAGCACATTGTCAATAGGGCAACAAACCACATGGTCAAGTCCATCAATCTTAGCGTCAAACAGGAAGTAGAGGAGAAAAGACTCCTGGTAACTATGAAATAGTTGCTTTCCCTCCATCTCTTAAGTCTAGTAACAGCTTCAAACTCTACTTATGTCCAATCTACAAACAGGATTTGTTCTTTTCAATAACCAGATTCTTTAGCACTAGTGATTTAAGTTAACAGCAATTATGTTTTTTTTTTTAATTAATTCAAACACTACCAGAACATATTCAAAAATAAAAGGTTGATGTGTGAAAGATTTAATGAGACACAAATAAACAACTTATTACCACAGGTATCATGATACTATAGATGCAGAGACAGGGATGGTGACCCAAACCCCCTGAACATGTCATGAAAATGGATATGAATGCTTGTGTGTGTGGCCTTGTAAGGGCCATTTTCCTAACACATACTACGTTGTGTGGACTGACTGATGCTTGTGGGGACCAGGCTTTGGTCCACACGGAGAAATGCTGTTTTTGGGTTGGGGGTCAGGTTTACAACTAAGGTGTGAATTGAGGTTAGGTCAGGTTCAGGCTGTAGAAATGAATGGAATTCAATGGAAAGTCCATGCAAAAATAGAGAAACATAATGTGTGTGTGCAAGAGAGAGAGAAAGCAACAGATAGAAAAAGTTCAACTCTTGTTGCAGTGACTGTATTGAATGTGTTGACAGTATATAGGTAGTTGAAAGACATATTTAGTGAAGTGGTATTTGTCATAAAATGTTTGAGTCTACTTTATGCCTATGAAGGGTTTATGTACATTTACAATAGCAGGGGTTTCATATTTGAGAATATTGCACATCTAGCTCATATGCTGCATTTTAACATGTGAACCTATTAAAAAAAAAAATTTAACCCCCCCTACCTGTTTAAAAAAAAAAAAATTAATTTCATTTCAGGCTTCATTTTTCATTAAAAATAATAATAATTTCAATTCAATCATACATACAAATTGATCCTAGTTACCAAACAGTACAGTAAGCTTAATTATTTAAAGTAGTCCAGAAACTTTCTAAGGAAACCCAGCAGAGCATTGAGTCGTTGACTTGCAGCGTTCACTGCTCCTGGACGAACATGTAGCGACCGCATGGCGTTGAGTCGTTGACTTTACAGCAATCCTTCATACCGAGCATGCATGTAGCAACAGTGGAGAGGAAAACCTCCCCTTTTACAGGAAGAAACCTCCAGCAGAACCAGAACCTGGCTCAGTACAAGCGGCCATCTGCCACGACCAACTGGGGGTTTGAGAAGACAGAGCAGAATGCAGAAGAAAAACAGATGAACTGATGTAGGATTATATTCAATGTTCATGAAAGGAAAACATTAACAGCAGGAGAAGGAGAACGATTAGTTGATGGCAGCATTATCTCAGCTGAAGCCCTCCTCCAGGAAGGCATCACAGCCAAACAGAACGACCAGACCAGGTTGGAGAGAAAAATAACAGAAAACAAAAAGTTAACAGTTGAAATAACAGCAAGTAATGCAAATTTGAGAGTAGTAGAAGGTGGTGAGGAAAAAAAAAAAAAAAAAAAAAAAAAAAAAAGTCAGTTTGTCCTCTGAGGAGATGTCCCTTTTTTTTTTTTTTTTTTTTTTTAAATTATAAAAATGTTGTGCATTTGTAGAAAACACTGCCAGAACAAGAAAACAATTGGAGGAGTGAGCCTCTGGTGTGAATAGGGGGGGGGACTGTTTTATATCACCTATTAAATAAAACTAAATACATATTAATCATCAACATCAAACACAACACATGAAAGAATCAAAGTGGCAGTGAAATCAAGTCAAATTGTGACTCATGCTAAATTGGATTTAGTTCCATATTTTATAATACCTACTGCACATACGCTATATAATATTGCAACAAACTGTCCTGATTTTGCTGGGAGTCATTTGTTTGGCTGCTACATTTACCACCTGTTCTGCCATAAATGAAACCTGATGAAAGATGAATGCAAGATCAACGGTGAATTTCAGGTTGAAAAATACCTGTTCTGGGCTGCACAGTGGCACAGTTGGTACCATTGGTACCTTGTAACAAGAAGGTCTTGGGTTCAAATCCAATCTGGTGTCTTTCTACAAGGTCTTTCTCCCTGTGCATGCGTGGGTTCTCTCCAGGTACTCCAGCTTCCTCCCACAGTCCAAAAACATAACTGTTAGGATAACTGCTTTCTCTATGATGTCCTTTAGGTGTGTATGCATGGTTGTTTGTCCTGTCAGTCTCTGTGTTGCTCTGCAATGCACTGGTGGCCTGTCCAGGGTGTACTGAGTGTACCGCCTCTCACCCGATGACCGTTGGAGATAGGCACCAGCCCCCTCGCAACCCTGCAAGGATAAATGTGATGGATAATTTGATTCTATCAGACTAAAGAGAAAAGCAAAATGATGTTTTTGCTTAAACTTGCACAAGTGTTTCTTTGGCCTCCTGTAGCCAGAGGGAATGGTTTACATCAGTCAAGGTGTGGTACAGGGTATATATGGAGCACTTGCCTCTGGGAGAGTCTTACAGTATGTTCCATTCACTTCCATGTGTACCAAACAGCTGGAGGGACGGTGCAGAGGCTGCTTGGCATCGCATATGTTGAGCAGAGAGAAATCCTCCATGTACTGGCCTTTCTGATATCACAGCACTGCCTGATATCATTTGGCTCAGATCCATTATAATTTCAGGCACACTTGGAGAGCTGGCATTAGAGTTGTGAATCCTCATTAGCAGCGATAATATCCAGCTGACCCTCTTGATGCCTCCCAATAAGCCAGAGGCTTCTTGACAAACAAAAAGGTGCTACTGCATTGAACCGTGGAGGACAGACAGTAAGGGCTCATGCAAATGTGCGGGGGGGGGGGGGGGGAGGAGAGGAGAGAGACAATATTTAAAATAAGCAATGGTCACATGAAAATGTTTACTTATTTGGCAAATGTGTTTCCATCTCCTCTTTTGCACATTAAGTCTTTTTCAGAAAATCCACCTTAAGTGACCGTAAAAACTTGAGAAATTTAGAAGTTTTTTTTTCCTCTAAATTTCCTTTTTCTTCTTTGATTACAACTTAGTATTATTTTCTTTTTTACCACTTTATATGGTGTGTTTAAAATCTAGCACAGAGAGCAATGGTTATTAAATGGTTTTGAGATGCACTAATACCTGTGATAAATCTGTTCTTGCACAGGGACTTTGCAGTCGTTACCTGAACTTGGCACCATTTACTATTTTAGCACTTTTTGTGGTTTGATGGTCACAGTTCCCAGCATATGCAAATAGTCTAGAGAAACTGCTATCTGTGACTGTTCTGGTCACTCAATTTTATGGTAACGTTTGTTTTTGAAATCTGGACTCATCAGGTTTTTTGATTTTACTTTTTTTTTTTTTTTTTTTTTTTTTTTTTTATGTTAAAAGCACCTTTTTTAGTTTCAGCCTTTTTATTTTTTGTGTGGATTCTTGCTTGGTGGACTCTTTGGTCTTGTTTATTAAAAGGTCTAGTGTTGACCACAGAAAGACAGTAGTAGTCCTTTTATTAGTGAAAAACATTTGTGCACAACTGATGGTTACAATAGAATATTTAAATCTATTCTGATTAAATATTCAGATTCCTGTTCTTTCTAAAAAGAAAATTACTGTAAATACTTGTCCTTTATTTTCTCTAAAATGTATTGCTGCTTAATGTCTACACTGTGAGTGTTTGAAAACTGCAAATTATTTGTTTGTGCGCACAATCTTGACCAATAAAGCTGATTCTAAATCTGAGGTTGTGCTTCAAGGTGATTACTAATAAGTAAAACTGTAGAAAAATGTAATAATTAACTATTGTCTTATGCAAGCGAGAATTTAACCAGAGACTGCTCCAGACACTTTAAAAATGCAAATCCTTTAAGAAGAGCAAGAGACTGGAAGCATCACGTCCAAGTCTCTACTTAATTGTGTCTTTCCCACTTTTTCCTCACAAGGATCACTATGGCAGCAAGGAGTCAATGAGCTTGGATATCAGAACCATGGCAATAACAGCAGTGACATGGCCTGAGTGGGGATGATTTATAGAAATGCCAAGCAAGCAATTTATTTTGAGAGATTTCCTATCAGCTTGGCCCTGACAAACCCACATGGTCCACAAGCTAATCTGAACAGACAGATACTGTATTGATCGTAAGGGAAAATGTTCAGCTACTTATGTCTCAGCCAAATGACACTAACGTTGCTATGTTTCTTTTTTTGCCAAATTTGTTTGCATGAACACATTTTATGTGGGTATCGGTGTAAAAAGAGAAAATAGTCAAACATTTAAGTTCTATCGAGGCCATAAAGTATGTGTGTGCAATGGAATGATTAAAAACAACCATCAACCTGCCCAGTTATGACCATCCAAGTAAGTTCATCATGGGAACAGAACACCCAAGATTATAGATGTTTCCAAACTCTTGCTGTCATCAAGGGACCTACAGCAGATTGGAACTGTTGATAAGAAAGTGCATTTTTGTTCAATCAGAATGATTCTGTACAAGTTTAACTTTCATGGGATATGATATGTACAAGGAGACAACCTCTGCTCTCTGAGAAAAACAAAGGCCAGAAAGAAGTTTGCCAGAACGAATGTAGACACAGACAAGGACTTCTGGAATAGTGTTTTTGGACAGACAGAATCTAAAATTGAATTATTTGACACCAGAATAAGAGGACATGATGTCTGAAACTAAACATATCGTTCCAGGAAAAGAACCTCAAACAACCTGTGAAGCCTAGAGGTGGAAATGTAATGGTTTGGTGATGCTTTTCTGCAGTAGGACCTGCCTAGCTCACTGTCAGATTCCACCATGAAATCTACATTAGAGGATGTTTAAAGAAACTGTTAAACAATCTATAAAAAAAAATAAAAGTGAAACAGAACTGGACTCTGCAACATGATAATGATCCAAAACATACCAATAAAGCCACCAAGGACTGGCTAGGAATGAAGAAACAAAATCCTGGACTAAAGGCCAGGCTTTGATCTCACTAAGATGCTGTAGGGTGACTTGAAACTGTCTGCACATTAAGGAACTCCTCAAACATCTTACAATTTGTTATCTGCATGAGTAGGTATGGCCTTCTAAAGAACTAATCTTACTCTTGTTAAGGTTTTAGAAAGATGTCTCACCCACATGCAGAAACACTCTCAGGAGGCAGATGAAAAGTTCAAGATTTGTTCTGTGGTCCAGGGAAACGGTTCTGGTATGGACTTCAGGCAGGAGCTCTGGAAAGATAAGGGAAAAGGCGAGTATGATTATGAGGGGTAAGTTGATGAGTTGCAAGAGATGCTTACTGCGTAGATGAGGGAGGAGCCACCAGGGATTAATTTTAGGGGTCCAGGAGGATGAGCTTGAGGATGAACCTGATGCAGAAGAATCCAGATGGTAGATGTGGTGGTGAATCCGGGTAGCACGGTGGAGGGCGGACAGGGTTTGATTAAACGACAAAGAAGCAAGGAAGAGGAGCCAAGGAACTGCCAGTCAGAGGTTTGTTTCTAAAGGGTTTGGTGAGAGATTTGGATGAATTTGAATCGCCAGGAGTATGAGCTGGATTGGGATCCAGGCTCTCATCAGGAGGAACCTTAAAGGCAGAGAACACAGAAGGGCAAGAAGAAATTCCTTCTGAGAGAAAAAACAAAGAACATCAGGAGACTTCTGAGGGCTTGAAGGGTACCACTTAAGGTTAACACTCAGGCACCAAATGACTGACAGCATGCTCCTCTTAAATTCCTCTTGATGAGGCTGATTAGACGCAGGTGTGGAACCACACCTGCTGAACCACTCAGCTGACCGTGCTCTATGACACCATCTGCTGGGTGAATAATGGAACTGCAAAAGATGGTGAACAAAACTCCCAGACCCCAACAACTGTGTAGGCTGCATCGGTGAATATCACCACTCATATTTTAAAAGGAAAATATAATCACAACACAACTTCTACATAAATTACATGACAGCCAAAGGACCGAATGTGGAGCTAACCAGCTAAAGAACAGGTGCTATGCATCTGTCTTCCCCAGGGAGCCAAACTTGAGTGAAACATACTGTAAACTTAGAAACAAAGTTACCAGTACTAACAGGAAAAAGGAAAGGTTACATTTCCAAGTAAGAACACAGGAAAATAAAATCATGAGAGGAAATTGTGGGAAACTTTAAACCATAGAATGGGAAAACAATCCAGTCAAAACAATGACAGTCAACGGTCAGTCAAAGCCTGACCGTTGTTGAAATTAATACCTTCTTGAACAAGCCTAGTGACAGTTAATTATTTCAACAATTTCTTTGACAAAATGGCTTAATTAAGATTAGCCATATCCACAAATAATACAATGGTGCAAAATAACAGCATTAATCACCTTGTAAAGGACAATGATATTTTTCATTTAAAGAAAATCAATTAAAGAATCATTTAAAGAAAATCAATAGCAAGACAAAATGCAACTTGATTCCATAGATATTAATAACCTGGGGCTATGAATGAATTAGATGTGAAACTCTTGAAGCTAGTAGCAAACTGCGTAGTGGGTCCTGTTTGTCTTTTTTTTTTTTTAATGTAAGCATAGAAAGCAGCACTTTGCGTACAGCATGGAAAATTGCAAAAGTTGCCATCAGTCTGTTGACAATATTTAGTAAAATACTTGAAAAACTGATTACCGAACAAGTAAAAAACTTCTCCATGCTTGGTTCTGGGGCTGCAGAGCAGACCAGAGCCAGAAGACCTGAGTGGTCTGGAAGGTTGATACAATGACAACAGGTCTTTAACGTATTTTGGTGCTAAGCTGTTCAGTGATTTCTAAACTAACAGGAGTATTTTAAAGTCTATTCTCTGAGCTCCAGGGAGCCAGTGTAAGGACTTTAGAACTGGGGTTATGTGCTCGATCTTTCTGGTTTTAGTGAGAACACTAGCAGCAGCGTTCTGGATCAGAAGAATGTCCTTTAAAGGAGCCTGAGGTGTAAATGAAAACAAGAAGCAGTGATTTCAGTTTTAGTTTTGGTGTATGTATTAAAGTGATTATGCAGAGAACAACGAACAAAAAAAATTCAAATTGATTGAGTCACAAAACTCATTTCAAAGTCCATCAGCATAAGTCCATAGTTTTAGCTCACCATCTGTAAACCCAGTTGAAGAATCTAGTTCAACAAAAGACACCCGACCTAAAAGGTCAGAAAGAAACATTAAGAATTTCATTCAGAATAATCAAATATCTTATACATTGTCCATATAAAGTAAATAAATATTCAATACATAAATAGATCTATGCAAATTACAAATGCAAATGCAATCATTAAAAATTAAACTTTTAATAATTTCCACCAAGTCCCACATCTGTTATGTGACTAAATGATTTAAATAGTCACTCAAAATGTATAAATCAGAAACATGGTTCAAGTCAATCAAGTTAAAGTGCACTTTCAATAATATACTGCATTCCAAAATCACTCAAGCAGAGAGAAAAAAAATAAAGATATTGTGCAATATTACATTTTAAATAAAAGTGTAGCTGCATTCTTTTTCATTTATTACATCAGGATACAAAACTTTATTGCTGTTCTAAAGTCAATAAAAAATGCCATAACATGCATAAAATATAACTAAGGCACCAAAGCAACAAATGTGATGCACACATTTAACCTTTGTCTACAATTCAGCTTTCACTATATATCGACCAAAGCTTGTTTTACCTGTTCAACAGAGTGAGGGTGACTTAACTTCATGCGCAGCCCGGTGGCTATTTAACAGCACCATTCCAATGGAGTTCGGAATCTACATCGCCATCAGTTCATGCCATCGATTTTGTAGGTGCAGATTTGAAGAACAGTCTTAATTTGTTTGAGAGATGCCAAACAAAGCACGCCACAGCAACAGTGGAGACGGATCTGGAAGTCACCTATGTCCCGTGACTTTAAGAAAATTGGAAGGAAGGTGTTGGGCAGCACAGGACGTTGACCTGCAAAAATAAAAGTCGTCTATCTGACTAAATGCAGGTTACACATGCATACCTCGAACCCCTTTCCCATGCATGCTTGTGTTGTTTTTTTCTGAGTACTCCAATTTCCTTCTTGGTCTAATTTTGCCCTTAGATTTATATGTAATATTGTCCTGTTTGCTTATATTGTAATATGAAGTATGGGTGCCACAGGAACATTACCCATAGTATTTTAAATGCACACCTTTCCTCTTTCCATTTGTTGTCATTCATGACTGAGCACCTCTCAGGTGGTAATCTGTGAGTAAAAAGTCAACTCTTTCAGCTGCTGACCGAGTGGATAATGATGGCTTTTCTATTGCCGTTTGATCTGCCTAAGATTAGGTGGAGCGCACCATTAACATTGGGGAATTCAGCTGATTTATTTCCCAACAGCCAGTGTCCTTGCAAACATCTGTCAGCCCTGCCAGGGACGGATTTGCTCCAAGAGAAAACACATCACAGGATGATGAGGTCCATGGAGAATTGTGGAGAAATTACAGTGGCTGAACACTACAGAGAAGGTGTGACTTTAAATGGAAGGGTGCCAGGTTTAATCCGATCTGAAATAAGTGAAAGTGAATGAGGGTTCTTTTTTCCTGCTGTTTACAGTTCAGTATTCTAGGAGGAAAAAAAAATCATCTCCAGCTGCATCAGTAGCCCTGCTTCTTGGTTCAAGAACCACAGGATTTTTTGATGATACCACAGATAAGTAGCTTTAGAACACTTTTCTGACACAAAAATAAGCTCTGGAGACATGCCTCCCTCTAAAAGTAACACCATCACCTTAGGTGGATGATGAAGCAGAGAGAGAGTGCCAAATAGTCCATAGGATAAACTTGAAGTGAGTTTATAGGACCAAAATCATGGTGTTGAGATAAAACTAACTGAAAGAAGTTTTCACTGGGTGACATTCTCCTCAGGAACACACACTGATTGTGTCTAGCAAATTGGGATTTTCAGCTACCTCCATTCACTCCTGCTAAGCTACCAGTCTGGCTCATTAATATGATATTACTACTATTGCCAGGGGTCTGGGGTGTTTTCTGTGTGGTTAGTGCTATCTTCCAGATGTCCACCAGAGGGCGCCATGAGACCTTTACCTGAAGGGTGGGGCTTAACACCTGTGTTTTTGCACACCTGGAAATCATCAGTGATGACCTGAATTACTTATTGGATATGCATGTAATGAATCATTATACTGGCTTTTCACCAATTTCATAATCTATTATATTACCTTTTGATTACATCAACCTGTCCAGGGACTACAGGTGGAAATTAGCATTCCTTGCTAAAACCTGGTACCATGCATCTGTCCTTTTAAAAAGGTTAATGAAATGTTGCACATTGTCTCTGTATAAATAAATAAACAGTATTAGTATATCAGGAGCTGGCTGCCAGTTCCTTGTCGCTTGAGTGTTGAACCTCATGACAAAACCTAAGCTCCCTATGTCTTTCTTGTGACTTTCTGACTCCTTGTGAAGCCTTATTTAATGTGCAACCTGTCCACCCACCAACATTCCTCCACCTAAACTGGTCCCAAACAATATCGGCGTCCTCCTGACACCTCCATGGAGAGCACTCACCCCTTTTCCCCTCCTCTGGACTTTACCATTCACCTTCAAAGAAAGAATTACTCACCTCTCTGCAAGATCCTCTGTTCAAGCCCTCATCCACATGTCTTTCTCTCTGCAGTGAAGCTGTAGTCCCAAGTATGTGGATTTCCATTTACTGATCAACCTTCATTATTCATTGTTTGTTCAATAAACCTTTTAATTTTACTGTTCCTCTCAGAGCTGTTGTGCATGTGGGTCAGACATTTAAACAAAACCATGACAAATATATTCTGGTGACACAGGCACACACCCTTGCTCAAAGGAGTAACAGTGTTTGAATTACAGGTTTTGTTCCACAACTGGTTATTCACCAGTGCGGTGTATTGCAAGTAGATTGGATTTGCCAGAGCGTTTCTAAACCCCTGGGTTTTGTTAGGTCTCCATGGTACTACTCTCAGACGACAAATTCTCCTCACTTCCTACTCCTCCAAGGACAAATCAGCATGTAAGGCTACACCTCAGACTCCACCTGGTGAATGGGCAGCCATTATTTTTATGCCCAATTATGTACCGTTGTGACTTAAGGAACAACTGTCTTTGTTTTATAAGCTGCCTTGTTCTTTGGTTCATTCTCATTTTTATTCATGTGAGCTACAAACCTCATTAAATAAAAAATTAAAAGCTGTTTTTTCTGTGCCAGTAAAATATTTTAAAAGGGAAAATTCAGTCGGGTCTTTTTCTTTTTAATAGAATAGAAATATCTTTTATTGTTCCATGATGGAGACATTTCTGTGCAATATCCGCAAAGTGTCAGTGAAAGGCAATAACAACAAAACAGACTCACACAAAGAACATGAAATATATATAAAAAAAACAATAAATAATATAAAAAACACTGTGCAGTAAGGAAAAAAACTCAACATTAATACTGTGTAGTTGTAAAAATACACAGGAATGTGCAACTGAGTTTGTTTATTAAAAATGTACAAGATGTGCATGTCTCTGAGAATTAAAAATACAATCTATTTACAGTTAGCGACAATAGAAAAACGGTAAAGCTGTACAGATACTAGCATCGATATAAACAGTTATTAATTTTGTTGGGAGCAATGATGGTTATACAGTCTAACAGCAGCAAGGAGGAAGGATCTCCTTTAATGCTCCCTTGTGCATGAAGGAGCATTATAGTAGCTTAAATGTTTAATGGAGTTTAATGTTTAAACCTATCAAACATTTCTATAATCATAAAGCTGTAATAACATTTTTAAAAATGGAGTTAAATACTGTAAAAATAACTTTAACAAACCCAGCTATCCTCTTCTTTACAATAACTCACCAGAGTATGAGTAATTATGCAGTTTATATTTATTCATTCTTCATCTAGAGTAATTATAGCTTCCAAAGTGGACCACAGGGTTCAAAACCAAACCAGACTAAAAATCCCTTCAGTTCTGAACATATTTAGGATACATTTTATTCATTTATTGTCTCTCATACCATGTTATTCCTCTCTCCAACAGCATGAATAATAATGATATAGAAATACATGCAGATTCTGCAAATTAAATGTCATTTAGCATCCTCTACATTGTGACTTTTAGGACAGCTGAAAGCTACCGTCCTTGCTCACATTTGTGTCCAAACATAACTAGCAAGACTGACTCTGCAACATAACCAAAGATATAGATTTGAAAGGAAGGTCTGAAGATAAAAAGTTTGGATTTTGGTAACTTCAAAAACAAATTAACTCCTTATCAAGCTGAGATCGAGGCACCTCTGTGGTCAAACTCATATGTTGACACCATATGTTGTATTCTGTGCAGCTGCTTGAAAGCATCCGAAAACCACCTACCATGAAAGCAGCAATTTTTGGATATTTCCCCAGCGACAGTGTCATGATCGATTAGCAGAGATGTGAAAGCTTGTCACACCCTGTCAAAGTGCTGCTGACATGTTGACAGCTTGGCTAGCAGCACCAGAAACAATATCATCACATCCCCGTTCCACCCAATCACTAATTTCCAGGATTGACTCCCTTTCTGTAATCCCAACATGGTTGGAAAGTGAATTGTCATTTAAATACTGGTTCCTGCTCATCTGTGCCTGACACTCTCCATCTTCCTCTCATCTAACAGAGCCCTCAGTGTTCAGTTATTATTGAACAGGTGTGACACGTAATGGCTCAACATTTTGACCCTTAATTCAATTCAACACAGGATTTTCTCTCAATAGACATACAGTGTCTCGCAGACGTATAAACCTATTTAACTTCTTCACGTTTCTACATTAAAAACCTGTTATACCAACACAAATGAATGCAGAATCAGGAAATGTAAGGAAAAGAGTAAAGTTGGATTCCACAACAGAATGCCAAGCTTTGAACATCTCACAGAAGAAAGACTGCGGCACATCTGCAAAGCTACCAAGAAATGGAAGTCCACTTAGAACATCGACCAGAGAAGCAGCCACGACGACTCTAGAGGAGATGCAGAGATCTACAGCTTAGGTGGGAAAATCTGTTGACACTGTGGCTGTTGTGTACTTCATAAATCTTTATGGAGGAGTGGATGAAGAAAAGCTTTGTTGAAAGAAAACCAGAATATGTCACATTTGCAATTGCATGTAGAGGACAGAGAAAGCATATGAAAGAACATGTTCTGGTTAGATGTGACTAAAGTTCCCAACACCCTAAACATAACCATTCCTACACCAAAACATGGTGGCAGCATCATCCTATAGGGATCAGGCACAGAGAAGCTAGTCAGAGATGATGGGGAGATGGGTGGAGTTAAATACAGGGCAGTCCTGGAAGATAACCTGCTGGAGTGAGGAAAAGACTTGATACTGCAGGGCTGGAGGTTCCTTTTCCACCAGCACAGTGACCCTAAACATACCACCAGAGCTACTATGGAATGGTTTAGATTGAAGCATATTCATGCTTTAGAATGGCCCAGTCAAAGTTAAAAAAAATTGAATATCAGCTGCAATAATTGAAAACTGATCTTCACAAACAGTTTCCATCCAGTTTCCATACTCTTCACAATTATGCTCGACTTTCTATTGGTCTGCACTTAAAAACCTTCTAAACACAAGATTATTGCTTAACAAGTTTATATGAAATGTTTCTTATGCACACAGTCAACATTATCCACACAGACTCAAAGGCATGTTTTCCAAGACTCCATCTATCCATAGAGATATCTGCTGTAAAAGTCCAGCATTAGGCCAAAAATAACAGAGAACCATGCAAGGAAGTGTATGTCTGCTGTAGATCAGTTCAGTTGTGCTAATCAGTCCCCACCCACACTGTTGTCTGGTTCTTGCTCAAAGCTGACCCCCTAGCTGCTTAGTGGAAAGCACACATCATTAAAAAAAAAAAAAAACAAAAAAAACTTTAAATGAAATCATTTGTTCTATTTTCTGTCACATGACAAATATGTCAAGAACTTTGGGACTCTGTTCTTGTGTTTCACCTTATTTTAGGATTCACTCGTCTTTGATTTTCATCTTCAGTTCACTCCTTAGGTTTAAGATTCCTTGTAGTACTGTAGTATTGGTGATGTATTTTTATTCAGCTCTTCGTGGCAGTGTTTAACAATGGTTCTCTGTATACCTTAGTTTTTGTCTATTTTGTCTTTTCCATTGATTTGTTTCCTTGCTGCTTCTGTGTTCTCTTCAAACCTTTTGGTTTGGATCTTGATCATTTCTCCTGTTGGGTTATCTCTGGTTTCCCACATTCCCTGTGTTTTCTATCAGCCATTTCTCCCATTTCCTCAGTTCTACTTCAGTTACTTTCCTTCCCTCACAGTTTCTAACCAACCACCTGCTCCTGGTTCAGTAATCAACTATCTAGCTTAAATATCTCTCAGTCAGTCAGATCAGATCATGTTATGGTAATTTGGATTCACCCCTGGAATGTTGTTGTTGGTTTTTTGTAACATTTTTACCTCTTGCCTGCATTTTGGATCCTACACTTCACCATCATGACTCAGCATTTTTACCCTATTTAGAGCCTGTAGCATTTCCATTCTTCTCCTTGGGGGTAAAATATTCATTCAGTACATACATGAAATGGACAATTAGGTATAATTTTTTTTTTATAAGAAAACACTAAAATAAATAGATCTGAGGTGGTCATGAATTCATACATGTTATGGATGTACAAAAAGAAGATATGGTTTTACTCAGAGATTGAAATGTAAATATAGTCAATTAGAGAGGCTTAAATGTAATAATACATTTCTCCATTGTTTGTAGAAATGGCAAGGCTGGTTCATGTCTTTCTAGGCTCTTTGTCATCATTATTGGCGCACACAGTGGTCAGTAATGTACCTTCACAACAAGAAGGTCCAGCCATCTTAACTGGTCACTCTGAATTTTGTGTGCGTGTGCTTGTTTCTCATGTAATTGACTGAAAGCATGTTCATGGTGATGTTGTCCAGGATTAGGATGGTTTAGAATTATTGATGGACATAACTATATAAAAAAATTTGGATTGCATTTATTTTTGATGGTATTTGCTAAGTGACAAAATTTTCAATCATGCCAAGTTCAGAAGTTTTCATACACTTAGATTTCTATGCCTGTAAATGATTAAGGAAACCCTAGGTGATGGTAGGGTAATTCACAACAACTGAGATAAATGGAGCCACACCTGTGGATGTGTTTTAAGATAATACCTCAAACACACTGCTTCTTCATGTGACATCCGGGAGAAATCAAAGGAAAGATGTCAGCAAGAGAATAGCAGCTCTCCACAGGTCTGGTTCATTCTCAGAAAAAACTTCCAAATAAATGAAAGTAGATATCTGTTCAAACAATTACATGAAAGTATAAACCATATGGAAGTGTCTAGCCTTCATACTGTTCAGGAAGGAGATGGGTTATGTGTCCCAGAGATGCCCATGGGCCCAAAACAGTTTGGAAGGCAATTCTATCAAACACTAAGGAAATGTATGTAAATTTCTTTGAAAACCATCTTTAAAAATCATCTCATTATCCTTACCTAACATTTAGCAAGTAGCAGTGGTGGGAACACTTTCACTAATAGCAGAGCTAATTTTTAGATTTGTGCTTTTGCTAACTTTGTCATTACCATATGATGGGTATCAATATGATTGAAGTTAGCTCTTTAGCATTAGCTTCCACTAAACTCCATGTAGGTTTTGTGCTTTGTGCTAATATTTATGATTAATGCTTTAGGGTTTGCACGCCTAACTTTTTAGTTAACGGTGCTGACCACTGGCAAGTATAATTTTTTTTTTTTTTTTTTTTTTTAAGAAAATATGTTGGACAGTGAGAAGGTTGCTTCTTTTTCTACAGTATATGGAAACATCTCATTTAAACTGTAGGTGGTGGATCTACCACTGACTGCTGCCAAAGCTAACTCAATCCAAATGAAGAGGCCAACTCCTCAAGAGTGCTGCACTGTTCCTCATCATGCTCCTGTGTTTAAAACAAGTCCTTACTTGAGTCAATATAACAGGGAGGAGGTAGTAGTAGAAATAATAGTACAACAACAGTGTAGCTTGTAAAACTGCAAAAGTCATGAAAAACTAACAAAGAAGCAAGTGGCCTCATTCCAGAGCTTTACCTCAAATTTCTTTAATTTTTTTCCCTATCATTTCTATGCATTCCAAGATGCTGTGTGTCCCACTTTGAACAGATGAAGAGCATTATTAGTGAAATAAGAAATGATTAGTTCCCCATCCAGTTTGTTCATCAACGCTGCCTTCACTCACATTGCTTCAGTTTCATCTTCACTCTAAAAAAATAAGAAGTTTCTGACAAATTCAACATCTGTGCTCGGCACAGCTTCGCAATTAAGGCTGTGTCGGCTGAGCCCACAAAACAGGAAGATGGCAGAAAACAGAGGCAGAAGCCAAGCATGTGAACAGGGGCACAAAAGAAAGGCACTGACATGAAGGGTGAAGAAATTGAAAAGCTCTGCTAACGTGACTGCCAATACATATGCACAACTCATCTGGGAGAGTTATTGATTTCACAGCTGGTGTCAGACACAAGAGTTAAGTCACTGCGATACAATGCCCGCATAGATTGAAAACTACCCCTTTTATAGCTGTGTCACATTTGTGTAAAACTGTAGAATAAGGACATATTGAAAACAAATGTAATTCCATTTAAGCAACAAAAATCTTGTTTTTCTTTTGGCTGTTTGAGGGGTTTCCTGCATGTACAAT
The DNA here is from genome assembly GCA_014839685.1 of Anableps anableps. Classification (NCBI taxonomy): domain Eukaryota; kingdom Metazoa; phylum Chordata; class Actinopteri; order Cyprinodontiformes; family Anablepidae; genus Anableps; species Anableps anableps. The sequence continues at coordinate 4,613,547 of CM026086.1, forward strand.
CTGTATCAAGTTACCTGTAGAGGTCTGTTGTTGGTGAACCCTCAAACAGGATGAAAATCAGGAGCCATGAAGGGGACCATATGATGAAAAACACAATAGGCTGCAGCAGGTTTTCAGAGCACTCTTTCTAACTGAGAGACTGTCGCTGTATTTAGCGACTTTTCAGACCCCTCTAGCAACTTATTTTCAACTTTTATTGTATTTTTTGTATTTGTTGACAAATTTGTGTAGTTTAGTCACTTTAACCTGGTTTGTATAACTTTTGTTGGTTTTTTAGCAGGAAAAATTGAGCATTGTCCAGGGACAACAGAAGGAAAATAGCCTTTTGGCTAATTCTCATTTACAGAATGTTTATTAATCCTACCAAATAAAGAAATACAAACAGTGACTAGCAACTTTTCTCTGGGTTATTGGAGACTCTGGTGACAACTCGTGAAAGCACCGATAGATGGGGCGATGGTGGCAAGAGTTCGTCCCGTAATTGGCGGGTTGCTGGTTCGAGCCCTGCTTCGTCTATCTCCATCGTTGTGTCCTTGGGCAAGACACTTCACCCACACTGCCTAAGGGGCAGCACCTCTCAAGATGGCTGCAGCCTCACACTCCTGTCTACCTTGGACAGGCTGTACTGAATAATACAGTCCCCTGGGGGACTAATAAAGGTATTAAAAAATAAAATGAGCCCCTCCCACCTCAGAAGCACTTGCAGGTGGTCAGTCTGACTAACAGCATCGTCGTGCAGCAGCCTGCAGAAGAGCAGAGAGGAGACCCACTCCATTCCGTTTCCACACTGCAATTGAATCACACATGCACAAAGCTGATGGTGATCCCTCTCTGGATCACAATGAACATTATTTTTCATGTTGCTTAATGTTTTTTTTTTTTCTTCAACAAAACTGTCGCACTAAAATAAACCCCAGCATTTTATTCACACAGCCTCAGTCACTGATTCACCTCCTCCACGCTGTGTGCCTCTGTTAACTGTCTTTTGGTTAAATTTGTGATTATACAAAAGTGATTTATGCAGTGTAGGTTCAGACAAAGTATTTACATTATTAAATTGACATTATTCAATTATTTCATTATGTTTATTTGTAGTTCTGAACATTTAGAGTATTTTTAATCAGTTTTACCTATCCAAAGTAGATATTCCTTTCTTCTACTGCCTGGATCACACATGACTAAATATGCTAAATAGGCGATGATGTCATCTAGTGACTTCTAGTGACTTTTCGGGCAGCGAATAGCTTCTTTTCTTGCTGAGGAGTTGGCAACAGTGTTTCAAAGGTCGAGAACGTTTTTTTTCTTTTCATTTTCAAGATGATGTTTTAACAGATCTCATTAGCTGCTGTTTCTGGTACCAAGGTCACAGCAGCAGGATAGGCAGAGATGCAGCTTTTTAAAGAAAAAAACCCATCACAGACCAACCCCCAACTGCTACTCAAATAGATACAGGCAATGCCACAGTGATCAAATTTAGGGGTGGTTACCTGAGTAGTGTCTTTACAAATCTTAATTTTTACATATATAGCATACATCTCATCATCAACTTATACAGCTAAAGCAGGGTTTTTAGCTCCAGACCTCAAGGTCTGATGTCCTGCAAATTCTCGATGTGTCCCTGGTCCAACACCTGAATCCTGAATCAAATGGCTAAATTATCTTCTCAGTGTGTAGTCAAGTTCTCCAGAGCTATGCTGATGACTTGATTATTTGTTTGGTGTGTTGAAGCAGAGATTCATCTAAAAGTTGCAGGACACCAGCTCTCGAGGACTGGATCTGAAGACCCCTGAGCTAAAGCTTCAGTCCACTTCCACTCATTTTTAACCCAATGCTCTGCTCCAATGTGCAGGATAATTAGGGGATTCCCTCCAGATGAAGTCATTATGCTGTTGTCATGTGTGTACTCCATGACTCTTTCCTCCAGAAAGATGACCTCAAAGAGAGGTTAGTGATCTTCAAAATAAAAGCATGACAAAGCAAAAACTTCCTGTCAGCCAATGTAAGCGTGTTCTTCACCGTAGTGTGGGAGATGCTCTAAACAACCTGACCTCACCCCACAGCATCTTAATGCTCTAGGCTTCAAATCTGTTCAGGACTTGTTTCTTATTTCTCAGCCTGTCCTCAGTGGGTCTTCTGGTATGTTTTGGCTCATTTTCATGTTGTCAGATCCAGTTCTGACTCAAATTAAATTTTTTTACAAATGGTCTCACATTTGCCTCAAGCTTCCACTAGTACATAGTAGAATCCATGGTAGATTATGCAACAGAGAGCTGACCAGGTCCAACAGCAGCAACAGCTCCCTGAACCATGACATTTGTGATTCTACACAGCTAGTATGAGGATAATAGTCTTGACTACTCTACGTAGTTTGTGGCAAACATCTCCTCTGTTCTGGTTTCTCCAGAAGTCCAGCTCTATGTCCAAGTTCTCTCTGGTGAGCTTTAGTCTGGCCCTTATGTTTTTCTTAGAGAGAAATAGTTTTGCTGCAGGAGGGACAGGTGCACTGCACCATTTAGAATGCATCATGAGGAAATGTTTCTTGGTCACAGATGGGTCTTCCAAATGGAACACATGTATTGCTACACCTCTAACCACACTACAAAATAAGTTACAAATTAGCATAAGGAAAACAAAGCCAAAGTTTTGGAGTGGCCATCACAGTCCTGATCCCAGTAACATACATAAATACTTGAGTCTTTTCTCCACAGGTGTGGCTTTATTCGATTCCTCCCCAGTCTGCCCCAGACAGATTTATCTCCATTTGCATATCCTGCATGATTCTCCCCCAATTTTTGGAACCACTTCAGGGGTAGTACAAGCTGGACCTAGCTGAGTATTGCGTGCAAGTGATTTTATTGGCAGCAGACTGGAATTGTTGACTGGCCCGTGGATTTACGTCAACATCATCTCAACCACCATTTTTAATCAACGAGAAGACAGGAGTAGATGACGAGCTGCAAATCCAGAATTCCATGGTCAAACCTTGAGTTTCAAACCTTTTTAATCGATTGTGGTGGAAGAGAGCATACAACGTAAACAGGATGGGACAACCCACAACAAACAAATATACTGAGAGATTTCAGAGACACTGGCCGCCCCCAAGGGTACACATGCAAAATGATCAGAGCATCGACCATAGCTCCTACATGCTCATGGTTTGTCCATGTTCCCAAATTCCTGCCTCATGTGCCTGCACATATTCACACCCACATGGTGAGGAACACGCTGCCAATAGAGACAAACTCAACTTGGCAAGAAGCAGACTTTAACTGGCTAAAGTGAGACTTGACAATGGAGAAAGGGCTTTAGTAGACAGAATTGAAAAGGTTTGTATGAGTCCAAATTGGATGAAGTTACTGTCAGGCTGTGATTAATTTGAAGATGGTGAGAAGGCAACAGCTACAGACACGGTGAGTAAGCTTAATCTTTTACTCAGCAGGAATCCAGGAAATTACTGGAAAGGAGTGCGATTAGTGGAGAGGTAAAAATAATGTCCGGATGAAGGTGAGATTGTGGAGGGGAAACCCTACTGGCTGCAGGAAGAGCTGAGATCCAGAAGGAGGCTTGAATATTTGTGGTACCTGAGATCAACTGGATTGTTTCAGTGTTTCTCTGGGTCTTGGTTTCCAGGGGTTTCTCAGAGCTTCCGTGATGATGTCACAGGTAGGTGAGCAAATTAAGAAGAGCTGTTGAGGACTCAGGGGATCGTAGTGTATGAGGGCTGTCGGAGTAGCAATGAGGAGATTCAGGGATGGCTTTACTGGAAGTGAGAACCTTGACAATGGAAGAACAATGGAGAGGATCCCAGAAGACCAGGAACTGAGCTCCAGTATGGAGGTAAACATATGGCAAGGAACAAAAGACAACAGATAAGTTCCTCAACATTGCAGGAGAGCAATCGCTATCACTGACACTTACTGACAATCTAAAAACAGTTCAGTGGATATGACATTTCCACCAGTTCTGTCAGGAGAAATAGGCCTAAAGTAAAAGGATGCCTGAAGCATTTGTAGGTAAACTTTGGAATATCTCATTATTCTGAGCTTTCATAAATACATAATCATTGTTGATCATCTTTACTGCCCTAAAACAATAAAAGTTTAGGTGAGTTTATTTTTTCTTCGTACTGTGTTTAAATATTTGGTTTCAGCTGAGATTTAAATGCTGTAGTCTTGATATTAGTTAACTTTTTGCCTTTCTATTCTCTGTTGCTGAGATCAATTTGATTTTTTTGATGGGATTTCAATTAAATATCAGTTTGTTGTTTCTTAAAGAAAATGTTGAAAGTGGATGAGCAAGCCTGAAAAGGCCCGAAATTACATGCGCTAATTAGTGAACATCATAGCTGTATAGGCAGAGGATCACATCCTTTAGAGTAGCTTAAGATTTGGTTTTGTGAGATCATAAAATGATAACTTGAGTAAACACAAAATGCAGTTTTTAAATGATGACTATTCATTAAGGGAAAAAAACCTCTTCAAACCCATCAGGACCTGTGTTAAAGTTTGCCCCCACAACACACACATACACACACATCCACACCCCACCAAAACCCTAAAGGCAACAACTACCATCAAATGTTTGCAATGACTGTCAGTGAACCTTACATCTGTGGAGGAATTTTTAGCTAATTTGGGGAGTTTTTGAGCAAAACCACCTTTTTGTAATGCCACAGTTTTCTAATCCCTCAGTCTGACAAGGCCGTTCCTTTTTTTTTTCTACAGCTATTCAGAGGTGGGCATGCGGCATGTTTTTCAGATTGTTGTCATTGTCCTACTGTAAGTGAACTTTGGTTTAAGGTCATAGACTGATGGCCGGACACTCTCCTTCAGGATTTTCTGGTAGAGCTGAGAATTCATGGTTCCGATTGTTATGGGAAGCAGAAACAACAAAGAAGCAAAGAGCATAACCCTACTACCACCTTGTTTGACTGTGAAACACTGTCACTTTTATGACAGATGTAGGACACACAACTGCCAGGATTTTCCCTGTTCCTGCCTAGTCTCATGCTGCTCCACTCCTCTGCCCCTCCTGGCTCTGCTGACAGCTGGTTGCTTTCATCTGTGCCACTGCCTTTATTAACTCCTGCTCTACACTCAGATGACAGATGATCTCAGTTCGAGATCATCTGTCGTCAACTGTTGTCACAGCCTTTGAGCATTATGTCTGAGTTTCTGATCGTGTACCTGACCTGTTTTCTGCCTCCTGACCATTGCCCTGACTGCTTTGTGAGTTACTCTGCCCTTAGCTCTGGGTCTTGCTACATGTACCTGGATTCTGATTATTGCCTCATGGATTCTGGATTTGTTCTGCCCCATTGACTCTCATTGTAGCTGACCTGGACAGTTCACCCGACCATGATTATGGACAATGTAACCACTTACTTCCCCATGGTGACACCTGATCACTGGATTGGTGTGTGTGAACCACCTCCCGGAGACTTCTGAGCTCTGAGTTTTTGCACTCTGCAACATCATCTTCCCCAGTTTCAAGCATGTAGTGCCATCCTCCATACCGTGCTGTGAGTGCTGCAATGCCCTATAAATGAACACATCCTTTCCCTCATCAGTTACATCTTTGAGGATCCAAGATAAACTAGGTCTGACTCTCCATGGAGAACTTCCAGGGGAACCACCTCTATCCTAGAAAAGAATAAAATGTGCCACCAAGATTCCCATATTTTACCTGGAGACACCCTGCTTATACTAAAATGTTTGGAAAGCTTTAAGTGTTCTTTTATCCAAGGTCTCCATTGTTTGCATTAATTTTCACCAAAGACAAAAACAGCTAAAATACCTCCAGATCCCCCTTATTATGTTTTATTCTTTTCAAGTTCTTCAAAACAGTTCTGAACTAAACAATATTAACTACATGATTATGGCTGCATTTTCATCAAACCTATCCAACTCCATCAGCAAGACTGATGAAAACCATGAAAAGTGTGCAGCTGTGGAAGATTACGGGCAACATTCATAAAGTCATTTATTTAGACAGTCATAATTTGTTTCAGTAATTTTAGCATAATGTGTGTGAGCAATTAGTGGAATGGATTTTAATTTTAGCTTTTCATTAGCTTTTTAATTCTGTGTGTGTGTTGGGGGGGGAGCAGTTGAGTTGAGTTATTAAAGAGGAATAAAATGGCCTTACAGCGTTAGACTGGAATGAAGCAAGTAATGAACAGTATTGTGCCAAATTTTGCTGCCTTGGCAAATCTGTCAGGATTCAGGCTTGAAATCTGAAGTATTTACAGACACTATAGAAAAGGACATCCATTTTTTTCTCACTGTGACATATTAGACTAAAGTCTTCCTGTTTTTAGGTTGGTTAGGATAAATAAAAGTATTCCTTTTTTTGGTAATTGCCAGAATAATCTGAGATTCTTCTAGATAATTGTTTAGCTTTCTTCAAATTCTGAAGTTTTCCCACATTTCCTTAGTAGTTGGTAGAATTGCTATTTAAACTGTATGACTTGGATTAAACAGTTTGAATTTCCTTCCACAAGCTTCTCCCAAAAGCTTGTCGGAGTTCTGACCCATTCCTTGTGGCAGTACTGGTGGAACTGAGTCCGGTTTGAAGGTCACTTGGCTCACAGACACATTTTCTGCTCTGCTCATTAGTTTTCTATGAGACTAAGATCAGGACTTTGTGATGAACGCTCCTAAGCACTGACTTTGTTGTCCTTAAGCCACTTCATACCCGACTTAGCTTTATGCTGAGGGTCATTGTCCAATAAGAAGACCCCTCTGATGATGTCACATCAGATGCCCCCCGTCGCCATCTCTTTATATTAAGAGATAACTAGGTGGAAACAGTTGACCTGGCTGACAACATAAAGGACCTCTTTGAACCCATAAGGCTTTACTATCCTTCAAAGGACAGAATAAAGCAAATGATCAGATGGAGAAAACATACAGAAGACTGATGGGAGGCATAGAGGAAGATGGAGGATGGTTGACTGAAAAATCCCCTTCAGCTTGGAGGGCCATATATCTCCAGAAGCATTGCATTTGCATGGTGGTGAGACAACTGTGACAACTGCCAGTGATTAATGAGGCCGAGAAAGACCGGCCCGGCATCATTTCACAAGACACTATACATTTCTCTGGAAAGTGCTTTACTGTATTTTCCAACTAAGGTCACATTTTACATGCTGTATTGTGGTCAGTGTTTGAAAGGGAACCCAAATGGCTCAGACATGGACAGAAGGGCTCGAACTGCTTATCTTTTTCTTCCCTCCCAACCTGTCCACTCACTTCCCTCTAGACGGGGATTCACGCATGGCAGCACAGAGCTTACAAGGCCAGGCACACATATACACTGCACGAAGATGGAACAAGAATAGGAAAGAGATTTATTTCAGACCTTGAGCATTTTGTTAGACATCATAACCGAGAAGTGGCATTAAGCAAAACACTCAAAATCCCAATTTGTCCAACAATTTAGAAATCGGTCTGTGAATGAGTGTGCATTTGTGTCAATGTGAGAGTTGGGCTGGGTCAGTGTGAATTCTAAATTAAAAGGGCTTTAAGTGGTCAATGTGAGGAGAATTTACACCAGTTCAGTCCGTTTTCCATTTAATAAACCCTATGGCCCACAGCTCAAGCCTTTTTCTTCTACTCCTCATTCTCCTACTCTCTTCTCATGTCTTAAAATGTTAAGAACCTACAATTGAAACCAGAAATTTGCAAACACCAAATAAAAGACACATCCACCTTTTTTCCCCCCCTCGCTGAAGTTAAATCAGATCAAACTTCTTGTTTTAGGTCCGTTAGAATGACCAAAATTATTTGTTTGTTAAATGCCACAATGAGAGAAAGAATGTCAGATGTATTTATTAATTTATTCAAAATCAAAAGTTTACATACAGAATGGTTACTGTCTCTTTATTAACCAAAAAATCAACAGAAATCAGCCGAGATATCAGGAAGAGAAGCGTGGAGCTTTTCCAGTCTGGTTCATCCTGGGGAACAATTTCATGATTCTTGAAGGTTAATGTCCAACCATCATGGCACCTGGGAAGAAGACGGGTTCTGTGTCCCAGAGATGAACGGGTTCTGGCCCAAAATGTGGAGATTGACCCCAGAACAAAAGCCAAAGACTCTGTGAAGACTCTGCTGAAGCTGGTCAGACAGAGTCATTATCTACAATGAAATGTGTCCTGGACCGACATGGGCTGAAAGGTCACTCAGCGAGGAAGAAGCTTTTACTCAAAAAGAAACATAAAAAACGAGATTGCAGCTTGCAAACTGGGACAACAAGCTTCATTTCTGGAGACATATCCTGTGGTCTGATGAGACTAAAGTGGAACTGGTTGACCATAATGACCATCGTTACATTTGGTGGAAATCAGGGGATGCTTGTACCATCCTATTTGTGAAGTATGGTGGAGGCAGCATCATGTTGTGGGCCGTTTTGTTGCAGGAGGAAGTGGTGCACTTCATAAAACAGATGGCATCATGAGGAAAGAACATTATGAAGAAATATTGAAGCAACATCTCAAGACATCAACCAGGAAGTTAAAGCTTGGGTGCAGATTGGTCTTTCAAATGAACAATGTCCCTCAGCAGCCAAGCTGGTTCCAAAGTGTCTTAAGGACAACACAGTCGATGTTTTGGCATGGCCATCTCAAAGCCCTGATCTCAGTCCTTTAGATAATCTGTGGGTAGATCTGAAAAGGTATGTGAAAGTGAGGCGGCCTACAGACGTGATCCAGTTCCACCAGTTCTGTCAGGAGAAATGGACCAGAACTCCAGCAGACTATTGGGGGAAGCCTGTGGAAGGAAACCCAAGTCATACAGTTTAAAAGACAATTATCCCTGATACTGACCAAATGTATGTAAACTTCTGATTTTGATTACATTAATATATTAATCTCTGACATATCTGTCTCATTATTCTGGCATTTAGCAAATAGAAATAATTTTGGTCATTCTAAGGGACCTAAAACAAAAGTTTGATCTGATTTCACTTCAGTGATAACAAAAGTTGGATGTGTCTTTTTATTCAGTGTGTGTAAACTTCTGGTTTCATTCATAGTTTGATTAGTAGCACCCAATAACTTACAGTTGACCAAGAGAAACCTTTACAAAGTTTATTGCAAAATGTTTTCTGGAAGATTGGAGTTAGAGGCCGACTTCAGTTCTTCAGCCAGATTCTAGGAGAGATTGCCAGTGATTTATCATCTTCTGAAGAAGATGACAAAGAAATGGCATCATAATTATCCCAAGTGCTGCTCTTTTTGTGACTGCAACTTCTCTGCAGCATGGGAATGAGCAAAAGGCAGGAGAGGGTCTTCTGGTTGTTGTGTATGGTGGGAAAATGGAAGAGGGTAATGAAAAGGCTGGTTTTAATGAAGGTAACTGCTTAGGTGATGAGGTAGTTTTGCTATAACTGGAGAGAGATGATTAATATACAGATTGGAAGTGGAGAAAGAGAACAGAAACAGGTAGAAGTCCACCATGAGAGCTCTAAATCCACAACCAAAGTCTCAGTGAAGAGTGGAGGCAGGAGCTGAACAGAGAGCAATCCTTCACTTCCTGGAACAGTGAGGGGCAGAATGAGGTTGGCAGAAAACTTGAGAATCCACTTAGTAGTTGCAGCAGCAGGTGTGGACAATGAGCTAATTAACTGAAAAGCTGCAGCCTGCAGGATATGGTGCAAAAAGCATGAACATAGCAAAGCATGATTAAACAGTGACAAAATAAGACCAAATGGCATGTTTTTTACCAGCTGGAAAAAAACATTTTGCTTTCTAAATGCAGACTGAAAACAAGCTTTTATTGGTCTTCCAACAGCTAGTCTGTGTGCAATTTGGAGGAGTGTGGATTTGACTACAGCAGGGAGCAATTTTTCATTTGGAGAAAATGCATCCAGATTTCTGTGTTCACATTTTTCTTCTATTTTTCTGTTTCAGTTTCATACATAAGTATTTGAGATCATCAAGAAGTTTTTAAAATTTGGCAAAAATAACCTAAAGAAAAAAAAAACCCTAAGTAAAGAAGTAGTTAAAACATGAATTAACTGATTAACCACATTATTTGGTAAGTGCCTGACATATAGTCTGACATAAATCCCTTCAATAAAACCTATCTGACAACATGAAGTAGGCTAAGAGGTCAACAACCAGCAACATGATACCCTGATCTAAAAAAAATAAAAACAAATGAGATCTAGCAATCTGGAATGTGTTAGAGCACCTTCTGTAAGGCTCAAGGACTCCAGTGATGAACAACAAATCGAGACAAATAAAGAAAACATAGAACAGTGGTGAACCTTCCCAGAAATGAGAACACACTGATGGCTCATCGAGGAAATCTGAAAGTACCCAGAGCAACATCTAAAGCTGTGCAGATTTCACTTGCCTCAGTTAAAGTTACTGTTCATCTGTTCATGATTCATGAACAAGACAGAGACTGAACAAAATGGGACAGCTAGGAGAGTTCCAAGGCCAGCACCACTTCTGACCAAAAGCACCACAAAGCTCTGTGCAGATTTGGCCATAAATCTTCCTGATGAGACAAGAAGGGAACTTTTTGGAAGGTGTGTATCCTGTTACATCTGCGTGAAACTACAACATTGATCATCTCATCTTGAATGTGTACAAAACAAAGGAGATGATTGTAGATTTCAGGAGAAACAGGGTCAGATCAAACCCTGTTTCCAACATGGGAGAAGAAGTGGAGGTGGTTGAGGAATATAAATATCTTGGTGTTCATCTAGACAACAGATTTGATGGAGACTCAATAGTGAAGTGTCTACAAGAAGGGACAGAGCAGACTGGACTTCTTGAGAAAGCAAAGATCCTTCAAGGTTTGCAGCAAGATGTTGCAGATCTTCCATAAGTCTGTTGTTGAGAGCATCATCTCCTCTGCCATCATCTGTTGGGGCAGCAGCATCAGAGCCAGGGACCTAAAAAGGCTCAACAACCTGATAGAAGAGGAGGCCTGAGAAGAATGAGAGCTGGACTAGCTGGGAGAGCACTGGTTGATTGGTTTGGTCTGACATGAGGAGCTTCTCCAGGAAATGACAGGACTGATATCTGAGGCCAAGTAAGTCTTTAAGAGTTTACACAGAGATTACAGGAACATGTAGAGTCTTTGGATGAACACTCAGGGTTGAATGACCACCAGGCAAATGAGCCCAATGAAGAGCAGTTTTGGAGTCTGACAGCTCTGATGGAAGGAGAACATCCAGCCATCAGGGTGTGACCTTAGTGTCAAGAACACTTGGATTATGCAGCAGGACAATGATTAGCAACACACCAGCAAGTCCACCTCTGACTGGATTATAAAAGAAAAAAAAAGAGGAAAAAAAAGAAATAAAGGTTTTGGGGTGACCTAGTCAAAGCCTGGATATAAAACAGGCAAGTCATGTTTGAAAACCCTCTAGTATGGCTGGCTTGTTTTTATGAATTAAAACAAAAGAGCTGCTCAAAACTCCTTCACTGCAATCTAAGACTGTCATTTCTCAGAAACACTTGACAGCAGTTGCTGCCACTGCAGGGTGCACCATGGGTTATGATGTTTAAGGGGTAATTACTTTTCAGGTTGGTTTGGATAACTATTTTTTCAAAATAATATTTTTAATTTTCTCAAATCATAATTTTTGTATTTACTCAAACATTTAGGTGAGTCAGAAAAAAACAAAATTAGAAGAAATGTTTAAAGGTGAAAACCTGAATTCTGCTGTAAATGTTTAGAAAAGCATGACATGGCCATTATGGAAGATGTCATCACTGCTACTGTAGACAACTTATGAAATATGTAATCACAACTAATGATGCAAAGGCAGCAGCGCTAAAGTTGCAGCAATGCAGTTGCCTGGAGGATAAAGCTTCTAAATTATGGCTGTACTTTAACTCCATGCGCTGACTAGGGAACTGGGGGTTAATGAGGTATAGGGGTATTATTCCCCCTGTACCACTTATGAGGCTTTGAGGAAGCCATTGAGCCTTAAACTGTTCCAGCGCTGCTGCCCAGTAGCCAGGGACATTAAACTTGTGAGTGTAGGGTGGGGGGGGTTGATACCAGTAGATGAGCAATGAGAAAGTGAGACCAAAATTGAGAAATTACTCTATAACTCCCCCACAAAACAGCTGTAAAGAAGCCCAATTAGAAAAGATGATGTGTCAGATCAGAGAATGCCATGAAATGGGTGGACACCCTGACAGATAGAGGCCTGAGTGTGTGCTCGTTCACCAGTGGAAGTCTGAGGAAGAACAGCGACAAGCCCTTCATTTAAGAACTGCCAGAACAACTGAAGGAAAACAAAACTACTGCTCAGGCAACAACGTAGACATTGGCTGTTCTAGCAAACTGAAAACCCTCAACACATGTAATGCATGATACCTGCTGGTCCCACTCTCAAAAGAACACTTTTCAGGGTTTTATGTTCTGCCTGAAGGTAAAAGGATGTGATGTCAGAGCAGTAGTGAACTCAGACAAAAAAAAAAACAAAAAACTTGTCAGATCAACTGGAGACAGCAGACAGTTTGCTTTTCCTTTCCTAGTTTGTCCTAGGAGAAGTAAAGCTCCTCAAACTGGGGTAAGAAACTGAGAAGATGATCTCAGGGCCTCCTGAACTCCACAAGCTCCAGATTTCTTCTGCAAAAGTATTCAGCCACATACTTAATGTTATTTTATGCTCATTTGTATTTACCCCCATGAGTCAGTGCTTTGTAGAACCATGTTTTACAGGAATTCCACCTGCAGGATTTTTTTTTAGGGTATGGCTCTACTATCTAAGCACATCATGAACATGACTTTTGGGCCAAATAAAGGAAACTGTTTCAAGTTAAGATTAGATTAGATAAACTTTATTGTTCCCAAGGGGTAATTTGCTTTGCGGACAGCAAGAACAATTGCAAATAAATACAGTAACACAACAACAATAGTACACCACAACGTCCATATAGTACACAGTACAGTAGTATACCACCACAGTTTGTTTGGGCTTATCTCAAATTATTAATGAGACCGACACTTACAGGGATAAATTAACATTTATACCTTTTTGTGTTACATTTAATCACCATGTATCTATGAGCAGAAGGCAACAACCTGTAATGGCAATGAAGAGGGTGATTTGGGTAAGCAAGGATAGCTTTAGCCTTCGTTGTGACTGGTTCTGTAGAGCTGTGGGAGCTCTACCAGACTTATCTCTATCATTTTGCTACACATCCTTAAAGTGTTGTTTAGTCTGTGCTTATTTTTCACCCTCTGGGGTCTGTTTGTTAAAACACGACTAGCCAACAAACTAAATCTTGATTAATATGACGACTGTCTAGAAGACGTGGCTAAGATGTGGGGTTCTATACAATTAAAAGCTGAGGACAAGTCAATAAAAAACAAAAGGAATAAAATGTTTTTCCCCCATCCGCGTGATCCAACACCAATTGAAGTAGAGTGTTTACAGCATCATCAACACTCCTACCCACTCCATAGGTAAATTGTAGGGCAGGGGTGTCAAACTTATTTCAGGCCACATCAAGATCATGAATGTACTCAAAGGGCCAGTTGTATCAAAATACAATGATAAATCTACACACTGAACTGTTAAAATGTGAATAAATAGGTGTCTCTACATTCAGTGAGCTCCTTCTTAAAGTTAAATAACATCAAACAGATAAAAACTGCTTTGAGTTGACTGAATAAAATATTCAGGCACACAACTGTTTGCTTTCTCTCTGGAGTTTACAGGGCCACATAAAAAGTTATGGCGGGCCGGATTTGGCCCCTGGCCTTGAGTTTGACACGTGTTGTAGGGGGTCTAAGCCACTTAAGGTTGCCTTCAGAATCTCATCTTTAACTTGCTCTGACTTTAATTCATCTGACAAGGTGACAACCAGCACGTCAATACTAACCCAGTGGATCATCTCAGTGGCTTAAAAGTATTGGCTTGGCCTATACAGGAACAATAACCGAATCTCTCCAGGGCCTCAGCACTTGGTGAAGCTGGCAAGATATTTTAAAAATACAAGAAAAATGCCAGCCATCTGAACAGTTCTTTAGGGGTCTGCCCCCAGTTTCATCTGGTGCTGGACTGTTAGTCTCTATTAATCCAAAAGAGATTAGAAACTATACCACTATTTATATTAACTGAGGTGGTCAACTTTGCTGCAGAATCACTTCTGTATTCAGCCAGTTCATTGAATCGTTTGTTGAAACGATTATAAAAAAATTAAAAAAAATAAAAAAAATTCAACTCATTGGAAGTTTCTGGGTCTGACTTGACACTGAGGGCAATAGGGCTTTTCTTAGACTGCAGTCCCATAATGGATTATACACCTTCCCATTCAGGATATGAATTGCTGAAGCTCAGATTTTGTATTTTATTTTCATAATTTAATTTAGCAAGTTTAAGTTCCTGCTTAACTTGCTTTTGCAGCTCTTTACTACCAGCAGCATCCCCTTTATTAAAAACAGTTTGTCCTCTCATTAATAATACCTTTAACTGATTTAGACACCTGTGACTTATTATTGGGAAAGACAAATTATTGTCCTCTGTGGCCTTACTTGAGCAGGTCCACCAGCACTGGCATTTATATGAACCAGTGCTTTAAGCAAGCCGGTACACAGTACCACCACTTCTAAGTTTTACCCCTTATTTCCGGAACTTTTCTGTGTTGTAACAGGTGTTACATCAGTCTGCATTTCCCATCAAATCGCTCCCCTTAACTCTGCGCACAAAAGCGGCAAAAGACAAAAAAAAAAAAAAAAGCCTGTGCGCCCTTGCTCGCTCTCGTAACTGGTGCGCTCTGCTCGCACACAGAGGGACTGCAGCAGCCCGTCAAGTTTTGTGGTGAAGAGATGGAACCGATGTGCAGACAGCCAATGGCATTAGTGAGAAATAGAATAAGCAAGGCTTTCAAAACTCAGGAACAGGAAAAATGGGACATGGAAGGGAGCAGAGAACTGAAGAGTTAAAAAATAAAGAGTTTGAGTGGCAGATTAGGTAAAACTGGATGAGGCATCACAGGTGAATGGCATGAGTGAAGATTACTGGCAAACATGAATACAATACAAACAAGAGGGAGACTAATAAACACCAGAGAAGCTAAAGAGGACAATGAACAATAAAAGGCTAACAATCTAAGAAAACTAAATAGAAATGCACAAAGAACAAAATGCAAGAAAACAAACAAAAAAAAATACAAAAGAATAAAAATTGTATGGCGAGAGCTTTTGAGCAATAATAAATACAGGGGACTGAACAGAATATGACAAGACCTTAACTGAAGTAAAACCACACAGTAGATCATGATAGAAAAAAAAAATCTAAAGACAACTATAAACTATGTAATAGACCTCAAGAAAAGAATTAATATGGAAGAAACTATGAAGCATATATTATCTACAAGCAGATGTGACATGAGTGGTGTCTGGGACTTAAGTTGTGAAATATTATGACCAACAAGGCCATGGGGATACAGTCCTGGGGATATTCAGCTTTCCAGTCTTTACAAAAAGGCTGTACCAGGTCAGGACAATAAAGAGAGGTGGATTATTAATGTTAAAAAAATTATTTCTGCCACAAAAAGTTAAAAATAGGTCTATGGCACAACAGAATAAGTATATAAAAGACAGATTACATACTGCACCAGTTACACAATTATATATATTGCACCTTCCCCCTTCAACTTCTCACAGCCATCACCATCTATAATAACTCCTTGGCTAAATGAGTTACATCAACATGTAATTTCCCTTTGGGATAAATAAAGTATTTTTGAATTTGAAATGGTGGCTTCAAATACCAATTAACAACAAAAGAAAAAGCATTAATGGAAAAAAGAGACAAAGCACTCCAAACCAAACAAAAACAAGCAAAGACAAACATGGATGGCAAACAAATAATCAGCAAAATAGCAAGACAAAACATGCAAGCAAATGCCAAACTAAATCTGGATGCAAAAGAGCAAATAGCAAATGGACATGCAGCAAAATTAAGATAAAGAAGACTCACCATTTGCAGGTGAAGCCCTTACCTAAATAAAATTATTAACAGGGTAGATGACAACCCAGTTGAAAACAGCATGAAGCGTGTGTGTGTGTGTGTGTGTGTGTGTGTGTGTGTGTGTGTGTGTGTGTGTGTGTGTGTGTATATATATATAAAGAGCTGCAACTAATGATTATTTTAATAATCGATTAACTGGTCGATTATATATTTTTTGATGAATCGGGGGGAAAAAAATGTTTTCATAACTTCCTTTTATGGGTGTGATTTCTTTAACTTTGGATGTAAGTATCAACAATCGGTTGATACTTACATGTGAAACTGAGCTTATCCACCGATCTTTTCTACCACTACAAGGGTCTAAGAGAGGGCTGCATTTAACCATAGTCGGCCTACTGTTGCCAACTTTGCAGCTTTTTTGCTATATTTAGTACGGAAACAAATTGGTATAGGCCAAAATCAGTCAGGCTTTTAAAATATCAGTGATTGTCCAGAAAACTCGATTCAGTGCACCCCTAGTTGATTTTAATAACAGCAATCAGTCTGTAGAACAGTTGATTGGTGTATATGTAATGACCATTAATGGAAACAAAATATATGTAACTGCTATTGAACATGTCTTGAATATGTCTACATATTCAACAGAACACTCCTAAGGAAAAAAAATAAAAATGTTCTCTATTCACCTTCCATGAATTGTATTTATATATCTCTATTTATATATCTTTATCTAAATAAATCTCTCTTTATCTACTGTATCTTTCTCTCTCTCCCTCCAACTGTCAGGTAAGTCTTTCCTTACCAAGCTCAGTCTTATACAGCCAGAGGAAGGGGATTTTCCCCTCAGACATCCAAACCAGGTCAACACCTTTTATTTGGTGATGACTGAATTAAAAGTCACCATTGTTGGACATCACTGTTGTTTCCACTCCATGTCATAAAGTGGTCCACCAGCTCTCTGTACTCAGCTTCTTGTCTATCTCTGATACACCCAACAACTGCAGAGTCATCTGAGTATTTCTGGAGATGACAGGAGTCTGACTTGTGCTGGAAGTCTGAAGTGTACAGAGTGAAAAGGAATGGTGAGAGAACAGTCCCCTGTGGTGCTCCTGTGCTGCTGACCACCTGGTTAGACACAGTCCTTCAGTTTCACAAACTGTGGTCTGTTTGTCAGGTAGCCATTGATCCAGGCGATTGTTGAGGCCTCCACCTCAGTCTTCTGGAGTTTCAGATGAAGCAGATCAGGCTGAATTGTGTTAAATGCACTGGAGAAATCAAAGAACATGATCCTCACAGTGCTGCCTGCTTTGTCCAGATGACAGTGGGTTTGTTGAAGCAGATGTATAATGGTGTCTTCAGCTCCATGGCGATAAGCAAACTGCAGGTTTGCTTACTCAGGTGGGCCAACAGGAGTGTCTCCAGGACCTTCATGATGTGGGATGTCAGGGCAACAGGTCTGTAGTCGTTGATGACTGATGGGTGAGTTTTCCTTTGGTACCGGAACCAGACAGGATGTCTTCCACAACAGTGGTACCTTCTCTTGGGTCAAGCTAAGGTTGAAGAGGTGTTGCAGAATCCCACAGAGCTGCTCTGCACAGGCCTTCAGGACTCTGGGGCTGACTTCATCTGGACCTGCAGCCTTGTTCTGGTTCAGTCTCTCCAGCTGCCTCTTCACCTGACTTCTAGAAACATAAAAGTAGGAGGGGGAGGAAGCAGCAGCATCTTCTGATGTGGTTCAAGACAAACTAGTGGAAGCAGAAGATTCCATGACTGAGGTAGAGGATAAAACATCTGAGATGTGACAGGAAAGCTGTGGGTCAAAGGAGGGTGGGATGTCTGTTTGGCTGGGGGCAGGAGGGGAGGATGGTGACCTTGTTCCTGAACTGAACCTGTTGAAGAATGTGTTCAGCTCATTTGCTCTGTCCAGACTTCCATCTATGTGATCCTCCTTCTGCTTGAAGCCTGTGATCTTCATCCCTGACCACACATCTCTGATATTGTTCCTCTGCAGTTTACTCTCCAGCTTCTTCCTGAACACCTCCTTGCTGTCTCTAATCTTGACTTTGAGCTGCTTCTGTATACTCCTCAAGAACTCCCTGTCTCACTCCCTAAAGGCTCTTTTTTCCTGTTTAACAGTTCCTTCAGCTCACTGGTGATCCAAGGTTTGTTATCAGGGAAGCATCTCACTGTTCTGGTGGGGATGGTGCTGTCCACACAGAAGTTTATATAGTCGGTCACACACTCACTGAGTGAAGTCATTAATGCCATGACTTCACTCAGTCATGGCATTAATGTCCTCTCCATGTGGCTAGCAAAGAGAAATCCACTCGGTAGCATCAAAACAACCCTGTAGGGCTTCTTCGGCTTCCTGTGGCCACTTTCTCACAGTCCTTGTTGTTACAAGTCGTCTCTGGACAAGGGGTTTATATTCTGAGCAGAGAAAACAAGGTTGTGGTCTGATTTACCCAGAGGAGGTCTTGCTTTGGAAATCTATGAATCCTTGACATTTGTGTAAAACAAACCAAATGTCTTGTTTTGTTTCTTGGGGTTTCCCACAAGGCATTATTGAATGATCTGTTCCTAAATGCCTGACAACATTGAATTCTGATGAATGGTGTGGCTAGATCATAATTTTGTTAAACCAGTTAGTCATATAGAAATCAGTCCTCTAGTTTATTCAAGCATTATTGTTACTAAACTGCACATCTTTAAATATCAATAGGATGTGTATTTTTTTGTATTTGTTGTTACTTGCTTAAATATTTTCAGTCTTGTTTAAACAATTCCACCAAAGAGACCTCGACATGGCTGTCACAGGTTCAAGTCCCAGCTTGTTGACCTTTGCCGCATGTCTTCCTCTCTCACAACCTGCTTTCCTGTCTGACCACTTTCAAATAAAGGCCACCAGAGCTGCTTTTAGGGGTTAAAAAATAGGTTTTTTACCAGGTTTTGTGTCTTAGAAAATGTAAGATTTGTTTTTTTCTTCTCAGTAGTTATGAGTTTATACAATTATATTTCTTGTTGGGGTTTTTTCTAATTTGACACATGAAAGCATGAGTTTTCAAAAGTTAGGAATACATTATTGTTTCTGTTTTGTGGTGAAAATTTGTAAAATTATAATTCTGATGAATTTTGAAAATTTTCCTGACTTGAATAAAATAATATCCATAAACCTTTTCTCATTTAGGCTCACTAACATAATTTATAGTAAAAGAATGAAGATTTTGAAGTTGTAAAAAAAAATCATAATGTTAAAAAAAATTAACTTAAAGTTAACTTAACGTAAATGAGTAAAAAAGTTAGAATTTCATTTTGAGCCAGTAATCTGAACATTTGTTCAAACTTATTAAAATGAGTCCATGTGACTTTGTCACTTATAAAAATGTACAATTTTGTGTTAAGTGAACTTGATGTAATAATGTAAAAACTTAATTAAATAAGTTGGGGCAACTTTTTAAAAATTTCTATTAAAGCTGCCATATGTAACTTTTTTATATTTTTTACACGTGTTAAAATTATCATTATCTCGTGACAATATAATATCAGACAGATAATCTGTGAAAAAAAATCAAGCTCTTCTGCCTTCTCCCAGTACAGTGTCATAGCCAGAAATTGCTTTTTGGCCAGGCCTAAGCAAAAATGGTTAGGCCAAATAAATATAATTTATATATCTCAGTGGTCATGCTGGACTTTTTCATTGTGTCATTTTGACTAACGGGGTTAAAAAAAATACTGTCATGATCTATTTTTACCTATCAATTTTGATAACGGAAATTTTAATAATGACATTTAATTGCACTTCATTCCGTTTGACTGATCTTCAAGAAGCTGGTCAGATAATCCACATCATGTCCTCATCAAGCTGAATACATTTAACTTTTTTGCTGCAGTGACAAAGTTTTGAAATCATGTAACATTTCACCAACTGAAGTGATCAGAAGTCTGAATGTTACCTGATTCCGCAAACACTCACCTCAGCGATAGAATAATCCCGCAGCAGTGTCAGCTGCGCCAAACGCGTTCCAAAGTCTCTTGTCTTTAACTCTTCAATGCACTGCTGTCAGCTCTCAGATAGCATCTAGATCAGAGATGATACTCTGATGGAAATCTGTGATCCGTCAAAATGACAGATGGTCTTCTGAATTTTCAGAGAACATCGCTGAGATAGTTCAGTCAATAAAAGAACAATTTCCATTAGAGTATCATCCCCTGTCTGGACAATGAACTAAATGCTTCTTGCTCTCCAGGAGCTGACAGCGAGTTTGAAGTTATTTACACTGCATGCGTCACCGCTCCGCTGGGCACTGAGCTGGCATAGCGGAGCTGTTTCTGATCACCCAAATCACTATGTATGGCTGCGCTCCAGAAGAAGTGGTCTGAAAAGTAAAAATGTTGATGGCTAATGATAGGTCACATGGAAATTAAAATAAAAAATAAAACAATAAAATATTGTAGTTCTCAACTTCCAAAACTAATATTTCCCTCCATTGCTTTCTTACTTTGTCTGCCTTGACTGATGCTCCTACTCCAAGTGAGTGAGACAACTTTGGACATGACGCTTTGGAGTGCGCCTGGTGAAGGACTGCATACTGCAGGATTTCCTCCTGTTGCCCCTCGTTCAGAGAGTAATGCTGACTTCTGATCGCTTCAGATGGAGAAATGTTCCTTGATTTCAAAACTCTGGCTTAAGTGGTGCTTGTCAGTTTATATGATGTGTGGTATTAGAGTGATGGACCAAGCAGAGAGGCATAGGCGGCAGTAGATTTGGTAATTTATTGTAAAAATGACAAACAAAAACACAGGAATCCAGCTGTAAAAAGACAGCAGGGTAACGAGGAATGAGAGCAGGAAGAGTTTAAATACGGGGAGTGTGAATGCTGAAACAATGGACTGGGACTGATTAGCTAAGGGGTTGCAGGTGTGAGTGAAGATCACAGCAGGGAGACTGAGGAGAAAGAGAATGGCAGCAGGGGGTGAGGTAGAGCAACATGGGAACCAGGAAAATTAATCTTAACAGAAACAGAATAATTAGACACAAGAAATAAGTAATCATAATAAGCTGGAATAACTATGAAAAGACTGAACAAAAATAAAACAGAAACAAAGCTGATCTAATCAAAGAATGAGAGAAAAGAGATTAAGAGACTAAGGCAAAGCAAGGAACAGTAATCAAACTAGAATCAAGTAATCAAACCTCAAAGCAACACAGGACCTGACAAACAGTACATCCAGTAAGTGTGGAGCACAACATTATTACACTGTTTAACATCCATAAAAACAACTGTGGATTTTTTTTGCATCATTTTTGAAACCACATTATAACTTTAACTAGTTTTTAAACACCATCACATAAACGTTATGCAAAAAAAGCAATAACTGCACCTAGCATGATGATGGACTATTCCGCTGTAACCTGCAGGGGATGGTGGTTACGCCCCAACCCGTCTAAAACACGTCTTTTTTTTCTCAGGATAAATTAGCGCTTCAGACTCCATCAGTCTTTGATAAACTCCCGATTAGAGAATGGCTTACCATATATTGAAATTTTGTGGGATATATCAAAGCTGTTCCTGACTGCTGCATTCCTGAAGGAGTTTTTGTGTAGAAAAAAAAAATCTATAACTCTTTGTTGCTTTCTTGCACTCCTCTGCTGCTCGTCCTGCTCTGCATCAGTCAAATTCTTGTAGTGTTCTCGGGTGTCATCTCATGATGGCGGGTGAAATTGTAATCCTTAAACACTGCTCTATGTTCTCCACACACTAAGCACACAGCTTTACAGTCAATTTCAAAGTCCATGCCTTGTTAGAAACTTTGCATTTTGTGTCAGTTTTTCATTTTTTAACATTAGCTGACATATTTAAGTGCTAAGAGCTAACATCTTGAAAGTTGCTCAACATATTTGCTGAGGCGCATCAGCGCACCGATGATGTTAGGAAAGCAATACACGACTTCATTGTTATTGTTTACATTGGACATTTTCACGCATGTGTGGCAAAAGAACTTCTGGTTGGTGTTCTCTTTATAAGGTTTACTGTTACTTCTGAACTGAGCTGATAATTTTAGTGAAACAATGAGTTCTCACTCTCCATGTGTTTAGCGCTTCAACCCAAGGGTTGAAGCGCTAAACACCACTTAGTTTTATACCACTTGCAGTGGTATAAAACTAAGCTTGTGTCATAATATACCAGAACTATATTATGACTGGTTGGACCAACAAGCGGACAAACACCTGCCCCCTTCCAGGGAGAGTTACTGGAAGCCTATAAGTTGCTAGAAGTTTTCAAATGTTTTGCCTGTGGACATGTGAAAGGTTTATTATACCAGGATACGAGCCGCACCAGCCCTGAATGCTTCATTAGAGCCTGAGTCCAGCCTGGGCAGAGAGTCACCGACCCGCTGCATGATCGTGGATAGTGTCAACACTGCACCTGCGTGGCATGTAAGTCAAATATTAGGTATATTTTGTCCAATTTGATTATGAAACACAGTCCAAATAAAGTGTTTTTTCCTGTATTTATTATTCATTTAGCTGTAGGCTATGTAGGCAATTTATAGCCTATAGAATTTTATAATTTGATACAGATTTGTGTCTCTATGTAATAAGGTGCAGGTGTACATATAACGCTGCGATCGTATATATTGGCTTGAAAAACAGGACAGTTATTTCTAGAAAGTAATACATCAATGATACTTTAATTCCTTGATTTCTATGGAATAGCAGATAAATTGATTCTTGTTTAAGTCTTATTGAAATCATTACTGTTTTGTTTAGAATAAGGAAACAAAAGAACTCAAGTTTTGGAGAAGAGTGGGTTGATGATCCTTTTTCAACAACTGACAGAGCTCATGAACACTTCTGTTTGGTATACCTGCATCTAACCTCAGCAGATGTACAACTTAGCTAGAAGTTGTGCACCTAATCAGGCCAAGTGTCCTTTATGGCAACAGCAGTGTGTTTTGACGTATCACCTCCAGCATCATGCCAGGAACCCAGCTGTCACCCTGCAAAGTGGTTCCATTACGGTGGTGTCAGCTTTTCGAGAAAACCTAGGAGTGAAGTGGTTTAGCAAAAAATGTTGTGGTGCCTGTATATTGAAGATTCATTTCACATAAAAATAAAAGTTGCTTCTGAAAAGTATCTTTTATTTCAACATTTCATTCATTTTTCTTTCAAGGTTTGTTGTTGACCATCTCAGATTGTAAATTTCTTCATGTTTAGCATCACACTGTGTACATCTCTCTTGCGCTTCAACAACCACAGTAGTTTTTGTTGTTTTCATCTCATCCAAGACTTGTTCTTGTTTTGGCCATCCGCAAGTATCTACTTCTCTCTGACTGAACACTGTCCGGTGTTGAAATGTGTGTGACATCAAAAATGGTTGGCAAGTAGTAAGGGTGTTCAGGATCATCTGATTTTAACCTGTAAGGAAATAAAAAATGGTTAGCATATCATAGATTACAAATGTTGGTAAAATACTAACACTGCACTAGTGAAAAGGAACTCCCTGCTACATAACAGGGCAGTTGGAAGGCCAAAAATTTAATTAGATATTTGTCAATAAATTAAACTTCAGACAAACTCTCTGGATGTTTCTGATCTGAGAATCACGTTGTTTGTGGTCATGAGTTGGAATCCTGTAGAACCGCACAACAGCTGATGGGCATTTTGCTGTTTTGTCCGATTGTTATTACTCTGCCTGGTGTGCATTGTCACCAGCGAGTTGTTTTGCCTTACAAAAAATGGTGGCTTGCGTGTACTCACCGGATGTATGTAATTGTGATTTTTGTCTATATTGGCCTTCAAAATAAAAGCTGCATCATTGTATTTCGTGCAAATAACACGGCACTGGTCAGTCAAAGGTTGTATGCGGGCTGGATGTAGCCCATGTAAGTGCCCAGGTCTGGGCTATAGGGTTGTGGTATTTTGTGTTAAAATGGAAATATGAATTGTCGGGTATTTTCCTCCAGTAATCATTTAAACCAGCTATCATTTCATCCCTATTACCCTATTACCTATTACATAACGGCTCCAAGTTAATTGTGTATACAAGTTAGTTGCAGGACAACTCCAGCTAAAAAAGGTTAGAGCAATATTGGTCCCAGGTGTGTTGCCCAATTTCAACTGATTTTACCAATATCCCATTTGAGACCTAGCTAAGACCTACACGGGGTACACAGTTTGCATGGTTTGTTTAGTTATCCCAAGAGGATCCCATTAATTACCCACCCAGTCTGAGCAAAATCCATATGGGGCCCATATGCACAAGTTGGCTTGGTCAGATTAGCATAGCAGAAAAGAAGGTGGTCATAGTGCTACATGATGCTTTCAAGACAATCAGTGATTACTTGCACAGTATGATTACCACTTAATCACAGCTAATTTGGGTTAAGTCGGCTTACTATGACCAGTAGAGGATCCATTAGAGTCCAGTCTGGAGGGAGCATGGAGTACAAGTAGGATCAATCAGAGTCATCCACCACTGAGCCCTCATTAAGCAAAGCCTGTAGACTTATTTCTTTTTTTGCTAAGTCACATTATAAGGCATATGAAATAGTTTCATCATTTTAAGATTTCTGGAGAGTGAATCACCCTAGAGGTTTCTATTTTTAGCCCTAACCAGATGAAACTTAATCAAGATGAATAGTTAATGAGAGAAGAAGGTGAAGAGAATAGAAGAAATTAATTCTGTGACAAAACATCTGGGTTTCTGTTCTTGACATAATTGGGTGGACTGTGTGGCAGCGTGCATTGTAAAGATGATCAAGTGTGTCTTTCATGTGTCAAACCAAATGACAACACCTGATATGCACAGCAGACAGTCTGCATTATATGAACTCAGCATTTTTAGATGTGCTGCCATGAAGAGGGGAGAAGGCATTCATTAGCTGTCACTTCTGCCTGTGTTACTGATAGAGCAGAGACAGGAATAGAATCATAAAGCCTCGTTATTTAGAGATATTTTGGGAATCGGGATAGATGACACATCCATGATGCTCTTTGTGCTGGCTGCGAGCTATTTTCAGGAAACTGGCACGTGCTTTCTTTGATTCTTTAATCACATGGATATAATTATTCCACAGTTAATGTGACAGGAGGTAACTTTCGGGAGCTGTGTGGTAGTTTAGTTAATCTAGGAGTTGTAAAATGTCAATGTTGGACACATTAAAGGAGGATCAACACCACCTGTTTCGTCCGCTTTAATCAAACTCCAGTTTGTTTTGCCTAGAAAGTCTGGTTTACTTGGGGAGGTGTGAATGCGTAACTGAATTCTGATGCAGACCAAGAAAGCGAACTCTGGTCTCCCTACAAACCTTTGTCTCGGTTGTAGTGAACTCTGGTGCAGTTTGAATATATATGTGAACGCCAAGCAGACCGGAGAAAATCCTACCACCGCTAAAATCTGACACCACTCCATTTTTTATTTACATTTTGTGAACACAAAAGGAAGTTGTGGTCTGTGTCTTGTTCAGAGGTTTTTATGTAATTTCCTTCAGTGGTTCTTGATGCTGTGACACCACAAGCGAGGGAGTGAACAGGTTGCTCAAAGAGTTTGGTTTGTTTGACAGTGCAGTGTTAAAGTGAACCGCAGCAGCTGAAAATGGAACAAATGTTGCAACTTTGATCACCAATCGAACAGAGTCTATCACGTGGGAAAACAGCCTGAATGGGGATCCTGATTCCTGTTTTCTTATTAAAAAGATCTATCCATCCATCCACTGGTTTTTGGTTGTTAAACTGAAAGGCCTAGTAACTAAAGTTGTTCTCCTTTTTGCAGATTTATTTATATTTATTTAATTTGCTCTTGATTTAAATACAATCTTTTTCTCCTTAAAACTTGTCTTTGGGGTCAATATCATCCAGTATAGTGTTGGGTTCCTCCAGAACCTAGACTTTGAAATTAAACTATCCAATTTAATTAAGCAAACCAGTAGAGTGGTTACATTTGGCCAGTTAGCCAGGGGTCTTATAAAGTGGATGCTATTGTCTTTTGGTTTTGATTTTACTTTTCTAAAATGTAGTTTGTTGACAAGCTAGATATCAAGGTTTCTCACTGTGCTATTATTTCAGGTGTTACAAACATTGAAATTGATGAAAAAAATTCTTGATGCTTTAAAACGTTATTGGTCCATTCACAGTCATCTTATGAGAAGAAACAAGTATATAGCATAAAAATCTGATTGAGTTTTCTCATGGATCTGGTATAGAAGCATAAGAACCATTATTGCCATATACAAACTCCTCACAAAAGTCCCCAGCTGTAACTTTTTGTTAAGTCTTGCAGCAGACTACACTACAACACTTGGTAGTAGTAGTACAACATCTTACCTTAATGAACTGAAAAAATTAGCACGTCATAGTGGCAAAAGTTTTGAGGTTGTATTAAAAGATATGATGAGGCAAATTCGCGAGGAAGTGGGGGAACAGGAAGAGCAGCAGGGGAGCAGTGACAGAGAGATGGAGAAGGATCCACCAGCTCAACCAGAGGAGTCCAGAAATCCCACTCAAAGTGCTGAAAGAATTGCACTCTGAAGGTCAGTTAAATCCACCAGAGGTACTGAAAGTCATTGTTGAACACATTAGCTGCTTTCCATTACAAAGCTGCGCAAATCTCTGTCGATTTTCTGCTGTTGAAAAAACACAATTTCGCAATTACGGTGTTAATATTAAATAAGAAATTAAATTAAAATCACACGTGAATAAGCTTGTTCACACGAGAAGTCATTAGAAGCATGCTGCACCATGATTCTCCAGCTACTTCATGTTGTCATCTTTGTGGTTTGCGCTCGTGGCAACATCCGATTGTTGATCATGTGACGTGTGATGCAAAAAAAGTGTTTCCATTTCAGTTTTGTGAAATAAACTTAAAATACCAATCAGATCTGGAGTATGTCCTCGATTATATGTTGGTTGTTTAACATGTTGAGTCAAACCAAAGTTTTGAAGAAAATCATTCAAAACTTTGGACAGAGTTTTGGCCCTCTGTCTATTGTGTTGTCAACATGGATGTGAAAGTCTCCCATAATTAATAAACAGTCATAATCAATGCATATCATAGATAACAGCTCGCTAAAGTCATTGAAAAAATTCGCCACATATTTGGGGGTTTTGTATAGAGTTAGTGTCAGTTTGTTTGTGGCCTTTTACCTCACTTCCCAAATATTCAAGAGTCAAAATTGCCCAGAGAAAGCTTTTTACAGCTCAGTGAATCATGAAAAAATTGCAGCAACCCCTCCGCCCTTCTTATTCTTTCTATTCTCACTGAAAAATTGTAATTAGAAGGTGCTGATTCAATAAGTACAGGCATTTCATTGTCATCCAACCATGTTTCTGTAAGATACATAACATCAATATTATGCTCAGTAATGAAGTCATTAACTAAAAATCCTTTTTCTGATAGTGATCTTATATTTAGCAGAGCCAGTTTAAGTGTCTTGGGGATAGATAATTTTACAGCATGAGGTTGCTTAAGACAGGGGATTAATCTGAGATTTGATTTTAGACCACTGCATTTCCTTGCTATTTTTCTATTTGTAATTCTGACAGGGATGTTCCTGTATCTTACTGCCAGGGGGCCAGACACTTTCTGGAGACGGACAGGTTTACTCATGTCTGGGCCCCCGTCTCAGATTTCAGAAATACAGAGTCGATGTTGTTTTGAATCCGGTGGTTCGGAAATCAAAAAGCATGCTTTTTGGGAACCTAAGAGGGAAGTTCCTTGCAGTACCTGGCGGTACATTTTCTCATTGAACGTGAGAAACATCAGTTCTGGTGACAAATTTTCTGAGCTATTTTGTGTTCCAGTACTGTCTTGGCCCTGAGAAGACGGGTCCTCCGTTAAGCAGTCTTGGGTTCCAGTAGGTGTTGATGGGTTGGGGCGGCTCCCTCCCCTCTCAGCTCCATTTCCAGCTAGAGTAGATGGCTGTTTATCGGTTTGTTTTGGAACATTGTGCATCTGCTGGGTTTGTGCTTGTCCTTCCACAATCTTTGCTGGGACAGTGATGTCATTGTTTACATTGTCCTGTGTTTGGGGAGATGGCCTTCTATTGTTAACAGCATTGAAGATATTGGCAGTGAAAAGTTTTTTTCCCATTTTTATTAAGGCCAACTCCGTCTTGTCTCAAGAGATGATAGCGCTCCCAGAAAATCTTGTGATTGTCATTAAAGTTCACAGATTTGGAAGAGCATTCTTAAATAAGCCATCTGTTAATCATCAGCAGTCTGCTGTAATTCTCATCTCCATGTCCAGCTTTCAGTATTGGTCCACTGATAAACACCTTCATTTTCAGATTTCCAACTGTGCTTAGAAGATGACAAAAGTCATTTTTTTTAGAATTTCAGATTTCTGCTTGGTTAGATCATTAACTCCAATGTGAATGATTAGATTCTCAATGCTAGGCTGATCAGTGGTTAATGGGAGTATTTTCTCTGTTACATCCGACACAGTGTCATTTGGGAAACAGATTACCTTCTTTCTCTTTGTACTACAAAGACAATCAATTCTGTTCAAGGTTGAATCCCCGACAATGAGAACTTCTGGTATTAATTTTGGTTTCTGGGTCACTTTAGGAGGTGGTTGTGTTGGTCTTGTCTCATACCTCTTGTTGATGTTTAGAGGAAAGGTGTCCATCATAGGCTCTTGCTGTAGAGCAGCAAACCTGTTTTTCAGTGGAATTCCAGTGGGGTTTAGTGGGTTTAGTGATGCTGGATATCAACATGCTACTGTTACCGTAAAGGAGACTTGGCCTAATCAGAAGTACTTCTAAGTTGTGCACCTGCTGAGAGGTTGGCTGCAGGTATACCTAACATAAGTGTTCATGAGCTCTGTCAGTTGTTGAAAAAGGATCATCATCCTTTATTCTGCTGAGCATCTTCTGATGCTGGATCTGTGCAACTGTCAGATTTTGTAATCCAGCCAGCAGAGGGGCATAAGCAAGCTAGCTCTTCTCATGCAGCTCTAGCTTTGACTACTTGCCTGCCTGAGACTGATGAGACACAAAATAAAAAGTATAATCATTACCTGTATTACTAAATTATACACCATTCTCTTTATGAACAAAATTATTAGTATGATTATTAGGTTTATTTTTATTATGACCATTACTATCATCAAATTAATTTGGGTTAGATGGAAAAGGTGAAAAATGAATGTAACACGATAACAAAATAAAATATATTTGATAAGGACTGGGAAGAAGTACAAGGTTATTTATTCCCACTCTTCTCCAAAACTTATAATAGGTTTTTCTGTTTCCCTATTCTAAATGACATTGTAATGATTTCAATAAGACTTAAATAATTAATCTGCTACTCTATAGAAATTATACACCAATTAAAATAGTGTTATCATTAATAATTGTCCTGTTTTTCTGGTCAATGTATGCAATCCCTACCATTACTTGTACATCTGCACCTACTTACCCCAAGGTTCAATCCTTGGACTCCTCCTATTTAATATCTACCTGCTCCCATTAGCTCATATTATAACAAGTAAGATCAGTTACCACAACTACACAGATGATACACAGCTCTATATCATGATGTCACCAGGTGACTCTGAACTCATCCAAGCACTGAACAGATGCTTCGAACAAATTAATGTGTGAAGGTGCCAAAACTTTCTCCAGCTGGACAGAAACAAAACTGAAGTTATTATCTTTGAACCTAAAGAGGAACGATCTAGAGTCAGCGCGCAGCTTCAGTTATTACAACTAGAAACTAGTGATCAGGCCCGAAATCTGGGTGTAGTGATGGACTCGGACCTGAACCTTCAGAGACGCATAAAGACAGTTACAAAGTCAACCTTTTTTCACCTGAAGAACATTTCCAAAATCAAAGGACTACTGTCTCAACAAGATCTAGAGAAACTCATCCAAACGTTCATCTTTAGTCACATTGATTACTGCAACAATGTCTTCACAGGTCTGCCTAAAAAGAGTCAAACAGACAGCTGCAGCTGATCCAAAATGCTGCTGCTCACGTTTTCACTAAAACCAGGAAGATCGAACAAATCACCCCAGTTGAAAAGTCCTTAGGCTGGCTCCCTGTAGCTCAGAGAATAGACTTCAAAATACTTCAGTTAGTTTATAAATCACCGAACGGCTTAGCACTAAAATACATTAAAGACCTGTTGTCATGTCAACCTTCCAGACCACTCAGGCCTTCTGGTTCTGGTCTGCTCTGCATCCCCAGAACCAAACATGAAGAAGGAGCATTCAGTTCTTATGCTTCACTAATCTGGAACAAACTTCCAGAAAACTGCAGAACAGCTGACCTACTGAGTTCCTTTAAATCAAGGATAAAACCCCACCTGTTTAGAGCTGCCTTTGATCAGTAGTAAGTAGAACATTGACCTATATTTACTTGACTTACATACACAAATCTATATACAATTTTAAAATTCTATTGGCTATAAAATGCCAACATGCAGCTAAATAAATACTAAATGCAGGTCAGATACTTTACGTGGACTATATTTCATAATCAAATTGGACAAACTATAACATATAATATAATTATATAATATATAAATATAACATTTGACTTATCTGCCATGCAGGTGCATTGTGTTGACACTTGTGCCGGGTCAGTGATTCTTTGGCCGGGCTTGAAATGAGGCATACGGGGCTGGTGGGCCTCATATCCTGGTATAATAGACCTTTCACATGTCCACAGGCAAAATATTTGAAAGCTTCTAGTGACTTGTAGGCTTCCAGCAACTCTCCATCAAAGGGGGCAGGTGTTTGTCCAGTTGTTGGTCTAGCCGGTCAAAATGCGGTCCAGCAGGCTGTTTCCAACATACACAAGGTTATTTTTATACCACTGCAAGTCCTCGGGTTGAAGCGCTAACACATACGGAGAATATGCACTCGTGTCACTAAAATGAATGGTTCAGTTCAGAAGGAACAATAAAATCTTTCAAAGACAACGCCGACCGGAAGTTCTTTTGCCACACATCCAGAGAGTATGCATGCAAATGGCCAGTGTAAACAATAACAACAAACTTATTTTATTCTGGTCAATTCCTAGCTCCCTTCAGTGCTTTGTCTGGGATTTGTCCCATTGAGCTTGATTTCTCAGGATGCTTTTCATCCTAACCAATCAGCGAACAGAAGAAGTCGTGAACGATGACGTTGAGTTTTTGTGCTGTTTCAGAATTGTAGTCTGCCTATGGTTGTAGTTTGACAACGGCTGCAGAGGAAGCAAACAAAGCCATCCAGTCAGTGTTGGTCACGCTTCCAAATATTGAGCAATTAAAGATGAATCAAGAGGAATATTTAAGACATGCAATTTTTGGCAAGCTTCATAGTGTAGCTTCCTTCACGATCGAGCTGGTGCATTACATACATCATGGCCAAACCTTAGCGACTGGGTAAATTCAGATCGAATCATTTCAAACTTTAACAGAGTCCACATCTCCAGCAAGCAATTGTTTCTCAACAGCCGAGGGTCCAGACCCTCTGGATAAAGCAAAGCGTAGAACAAGGGGCTGTTTTTACCAGGCTACTTGCAAGGTGTCCCCAGTGAGATGAAGGGAAAAGGACGGCCATGTGTTTTTATTAGGGTGAAGGAAATAAAATGTATAATGTACTATTCATGGATGGAGGGCTCAAGACCGGTCTTGATCTTGAGATCAGTCTCGACCTG
Source organism: Anableps anableps (assembly GCA_014839685.1). Lineage (NCBI taxonomy): Eukaryota > Metazoa > Chordata > Actinopteri > Cyprinodontiformes > Anablepidae > Anableps > Anableps anableps. Next base: position 4,645,147 of record CM026086.1, read on the forward strand.
TTTTTTCCTGGTCTTGGGCTCAATCTTGGATTCTTATTCCTCAGTCTTCAGCTTGGTCTCATTCAACAAATTGGGTCAAGACCAGTTCGAGACGCAGATGTTTTTGTCAAAATTACAAAAGCTTAACTCCCTTTTGTCTTCACCCGCAGGCACACAACAATGTGCATTAAAAGCAGTGATAAGAGTGCAGCTACATCCCACCATTTCAGAAAAAAAATACAATGTTATTATTGCTAATGACCGCAAAATCATGTTGCATGTGATTGTTTACAAAACCAGACGGCATTTGGTCCTGTTTTAAAACAGCGCATCTGGGTGTTCACATGTGGTGCGGTCTAGCTTTTGTTGAACAAAACATGAAGAATTTTAAGACAGGAAAGTAAAGGGAAAATCAAAAACCCCGGGCCACCTGTAAGTTTTGTCCACCAACAGTATTAATGATATGTGAAGTGAGAAGGATAACATCTAGACATCCACAGCAGACACCAAAAAGTAAGTAGTAATGCTAAAAATATGCACAACACCCAGTTTCAACACTAAGTAGCTAAATAAAAATAATAAAAATGTAAATAGATGTTAAACCTGCATCACTGCTGTATGTGGAAAATACACTTAACCAGCAGCCAATGAAGAGGAAAAATAGGGGTAATTTCATCAAGCCAAAAACATAAATTCCGTCTTACATTTGATGCTTTATGGTCATAATCAATGTTAGAGAAAATATTCCCACTTGGCTCCTGTAATCTGTTATCCTTGCATCATCCCTGTTGGCTATGTGATATTTGTAAATTCTACGGATTCTATTGGCTCTGATTGTTTTGGGAATTCCCCCTGTGAAGCAATTTGCGTGCCTGCATGGACTAATAATAATATTAAAATGCCTAATAATTTATTAATGTCCACCATATGTGTTTTTAGGAACGGTAAACTTTTTAACATCTAATACTCTATAAAGAATTGCTTTTATTCAGATGAACATATAAAACAAGATCTTTTTTAAAATATGGCAAATCTTTATCAGCCTGATCTCTCACTGTTTCTTAAATTTATCATACAACTATTGTGTAATGTAAGCTGATTATTTTAGTTTAGAGAATGTGTATCAATGTATGGCTGAATTTAATAACCTAAGTGTTAGTTTATTAGAACCAATGTTACTTTAATACCAAGAAGTGGTTTTGGTTGAGTAATTACAAAAAGCAATGTCCTGAAATACTTGTCAACATTCTAAACGTTCGGCCTCGGTCTTGGTCTCAGAAGGTCTTCTCTTAGTCTAGGTCTCGGAAGAACCAGTCTTGACTCCATCGCTGGTACTGCTGCTTCAGGGGGGAGTAACTTTCTATTGCTATAACTCCACCATCTGTTTTTGTTGTCATTGTTTCCTCATATTTAATGCTTGCCTGATCATCTTGGGCTGAGTGTTCAATGCTCTTCACACAGTCTAAAAGTGCTCCAATGTCGCCGAATAATTACTGAGTTAATCAGAAAATGGTTTTGGACTGCTCACTCAGTGGAACCAACTCAAGCATTTGGCATCCTGAGGTGAGTGACTGTTCATCAGTTTAGCATCATCTACATGATGAAGCTTCAGAGGAAGTAATTTTATCACGTCATTGAGGAAATTTCACTGTTAGATGAATTCTCACAATGGGAGTATTTGTTGAGCCAAAAAATAAAAAATCCACCTCACTGTTTTGGACTAAACACAAAGATTTGATGATATGTACAGCAAATTGGCCATTTTTGAGTGTGTCTGAGTCTGTGTGCTAGTATATAAAATTGCAATAAAAGATCACAGTGCAGCAGCTGCCTTGTGTGTGGGTGCTGATGCATGGCTCTGATTAGCAACAAGGATGTGACACTTTGGAGGACCCTGCAGGATTACAGGACAAGACCAGCTTTTTGGGAAACAAGCACTCAAGCGTAATCACTTTTATAAAGTGACACAGACCCAAGACAAAACAACATAGGCACACACACACACACACACACACACAGAGAGAGATAAGTCCTATTAATTATTTACTTATAAATAGAAAATAAATCCACATTCCCACAAATTCCATAGATTGAGGAAACATCTGAATGCAGATGTGATATCTATAGTTTTTTGTGGCAGTATGGGTACAAACACAGTGAAAAGCCTAATTAATAGTACAGTAATAGTACAGTAGTACCATGATTGCCTTCACATAGTGTTTAGGTTGAGGTTTTCCAGATTTGCCTCGATGCGGCCATTTTCAAAACAGTCCTGGAGACTGTGGAGGGTCTTACAAGAAGGAACAATTTGCAGGTACAAATATCATCTGAACTTATTGAATGTTATTTGCTTAGAATGCTGCAAGTCAGTGACTCGATGCTTTGCTGGGTTTCTTTAGAAACTTTTGGAACTACTTTGATTAATTAAGCGTACTGTACTGTTTGATAACTAGGATCAATTGGAATGTATGTATGACTGAATTTAAATGATTTTTTTAAAGACCCTTGAGACAACATTTGTTGTGAATTGGTGCAATAGAGATAAATTGAATTGAATTATCTGCTGAATCGCTTCTCAGTAAAAAAGTGGAGACAAATATGTGTATATCATATATGTAAGTCATTACACGAGGTGACTTTTACTGCCCAGTCTGTTTATTCAGAATAAATAAAAGCCAATATGAAGTGTCTACTGAGTTTTTGCTAATTGGAAAAGGCTTTAGATGGTAATTTCCACAATTTATTGCCTTTAAATTGGAGCTATTTTAGAATTTACTAGTCTCCAAAACTGTCCATCACATAAAAATCTAATTAAACTTGATACATAACATAGCCATAGTCCTATGAGATTCCTGATAACATCCTATATCTCTGAGCGTATTTAAAAAGACAGCTATTCATCCAAACAGAGAGACTTAAAGGGAATAATGTGGTCAGTGAGGAGCATTTGATTTAGATCCTCCACAGAGAAAATCTGCAAGTCTATATTTGTGTTGCAGAATTAATAAGATTAAAGCAGTTAAATTTTGTTTACGAGTGCCTTAGGTAGGTGCAATAGCATGGCACTGTGCCACCAAGAAAAAATATGCTAACATTGGATATAATAATAAAAAATGTTCCATTCTCTCCATGGAACAGCATAAACTTTGCCAATCATGACCACTATACAATTTGTGCCTAAACTATTTTTGGGAAAGGCCTTTCTAGCCTGAATAATAGTGTGCCAAAACAGCAGGTTATTTATCTCACTTCCCCATAAACACAGGCTGCTGGGTAGAATGGCTATTGGAGTGTGGAAATGTTAGAAATGATTAAAACGAGCTCATTTATTCATCAACAGGGCACACATGTTGGCACTGGGGTAATATAGTGAGCATCCTCGGATCTTTGCTGTTCAGATCAGCCTTCACATCTGATGAGTTTCTGACTATCAAACACAGCTAATTCTGCTCTGAAAGATGTTCCGTTGACTGGCAAAGACAGTTTTGTTCAGGTCAGGAAGTTATTTAGGTGCAGTCGTAGATTCTATCCTTACTTTGCTTTCCCCCCCCCCAAATTTAAATATACTTTATTTATCCCAAAAGGGAAATTACGTGTTGTGGTAACTCATGTCATCTAGGTATCTTCAGAGAGTCATCGTGGATGGTGATGCTTTGGGCAGGAAGGATCTCTGGTAGCAGTCGGTCTTGCAGCAAATCTGTAGAAGCCTCCGACTGAAGACTGTTGCTGTATGACAGTCTAATGACTGTCATGACATGCGAACAGCTGGATTTATGTGCAGCAGAAACAATATTCCACACTAACATGTCCTGGATGACACCATAAGCTGTTGGCAGCTCTGCTAATCCACCTCCTTTGCTTTTGCCGCTCCTCTTTAAATATCTGTCTGGCTGCGTGTTTAGAAATCTGGGTAGAGTTCAGGTATTTTTTGAGCTGCTAATCAGATGCTTCCAGTTCTAAAACCGACACCTTTTTTGCCATGGTTCCAGCTGCACAACATTGAAAACCAGAGGGAATTTTGTCCAAACAAGGAATGCCTCAGGCAAAAAAAAAAAAAGAAAAACTATGAACAAAAGTCAAGAAAAAGGACAAATCAGAACCAACAGAGCTGCTCCAATATGCTGCCACCATGAGGTGCTATTCTAGAATATTGGCAACTACTCTGCTGCTGCAGCCATAACAGCTTTCTAAAGTCAGGTGTTCCTGACATGGTACATGGTCTGGATCAGGAACAATGATGGTGATCACCTTAAGCAATGAGAGCAGGATGACTAGCTCTGTATAGACCTGGACACCATTATGACTACCTCAACAAACTGATGAGCATACAGATAATTACTGTTCATGAAGCATAAATATATCCTAGCCTTGAGCTGTGATTAATTTAACAGGGGAGAAATATAAAGTTGTAAGCACTGATTAAAAACCCAAAAATATAATTTCTCTTTTTTTCAGGAAAGAACAGTTCCTCCATGCCTTTTACATATTCTCGTTCATTCAAACTCATCTATAGCCTATGAATTAAAAGAAGGTCATCCAACAGTATCCCAAGCTTTGGAGATCTCACAAAATGGAAAGAGTATGGCACAACTGCAACCCCACCAATACATGGAGGTCCACCTAGACTTAAAGGACAGGACAGGCAAGGAGTGGCTCAACCAGAGAACTCTGGGAGAACTCTGGAGGAGCTGTAGAGATTCACAACCAGGAGAAAATGTTGACAACAATGGGTTCAGTCAGGCAACATCTGGAATCAGTCTGTCTGAGTCAGGTTTGATCTCAAATCTACATGAACTTGTCATGAATTGAGGACAGGGTCTCTGACCTTGGAGCCCTGGTGGGGGGCTGCAGAGAGCCAAGGAGAACATGAACAAGCATGGTCTATAAGTTGAGGCTCCTGAAGGTTTGTGGGCCCTGAGAAGCGGCTTTGTTTGCTTGTGCCTTGGGCCGGCTCTGGCTACAAGACCAAAACAGAACTTTATGGCCAACATGCAAAACAGTGTGTGTGTTAGAAAACTGACAATGCACATCATTTTGAACACCGCATGCCCTCTATGAAACATGATGGTGGCAGCATCATGCTGAGCTTATGCTCTTATTCAGCAGGGACAGAGAAGCTGGTCAAAGTCAATAAGGAAGTAAATACAGTTCAGTCCTGGAAGAAAACCTGCTTGAGGCTGTAAAAGACTTGAAATATACAGAGAATGACATGGAATGGATTTAAAACATATTCATGTGTTAAAATGGCCCAGTCAAAGTCTAGAAATAAATTCAAAAGGGGGAAAATTTGCAACTGACATACCTAGAATCCAGCTATAACTGCTGGCAGGGGTGGTTCTTGGCTGTAAACACTCAACACTTTGACACATGTGGTTGTCATGTGACAGGAGCCTGGCCTCCTCCTCCTTCTTCTTCCTCCATAATCAGCCTGAGTGTGAGAAGGCCCAGCAGCAGTCCTTTTTTGGTTAAAGAAAATCCTCCCCACAGCATAATGTTCAGCTTCAAATCTTAAGAACAACATGATCTTTTTAAAACCATATAGTCACAATTAGAGTGGAAATAGGCATGATGGCTTCTTATGATGTTTTTTCATTTGAAACACATATATGCAGTATATGCAACATATCTGACATGTTCTGAACTTTTGCAGTCCATCTTCAGATGTACCACTCTGTAACAGTAAGTTAATGTCTTTGTTCAGAACAGTTACATTTTCTAGTAGTCTTTAAAAGTGGGTCCCTCACTGTTGATATTTGGTCTGGGATTGAACTAGGACACAGAAATATCTTGGGGGGGGGGGGGTTGTTCATATGAGTAATGAGGTTTAAGAAAATGTAATCCGGTGGGTCTTTCTTCCTTGAACCCCCCCCCCCCCCCGGCCAGTATGAGCCAGTCAGCGTGCGGGCAGCACCAGCTGGGTTTCCCCCATTCATGAAGGCAACACTGACTCATTCCTGCCAGCGCTGGTGGTCACTCAGCCACCTGCAGGGGCATTTTACAACTCTCATGTTGCCTCCCATGTTCCTAAAATAACCAGGCAACACCCCCCACCACCACCAAATACCCCTTCCCTAACTCCTCCCCACCCTCAGCCACATGGTTCTCGTTATGTCCATAAATCAGGCGCCGCCGCCGCTGTGAGGAGCTGTGCAGGCAGACAGGAGGCGCACATGCTCACCGCACCGCCGCGGCTCGTCGCCGCCACTGCAGCCGGAGTGCAGCGGAGCAGACTGGGAGGCAGAATGGCCTGAGCTCAGCTCGACTGGATCGCCTGATGCGGCGATGCTCCTCTGACCCCCGTCCGCCTGTCCGTGCGCGTCCGCCCGTCTGGCCGCGCATTGCTGCAGTGCTGTTTTTTCCAGGTGTTGTGTGCGCGTGAGTGTGTGCGTGCGTGCGCGTGTTGTACAGCCTGGTGTAATTCTCTTACGGATCGTACTGAGTCGGGGAACAGGAGTCTGATGTCACATGTGCTTGATCGGAGGGGACGGGGCATCTGCGAGCCGGATTCTGTGGAGGATGCTGCGGCAAGTGATACACAGAGGGCTCAGGGCTTCCTTCTACTGGCTCGGCTTGTTCGTTAGCAGGCACCCCGTCTTCTTCCTCACCGTCCCCGCGGTGCTCACTATCATCTTCGGATCCACCGTGCTGAGCCGATTCAAGCCTGAGCGGGACCTGGAGGTGCTGGTCGCCCCGACACACAGCCTGGCCAAGATCGAACGCAGCCTCGCCAACAGCCTGTTCTCCATCGACCAGTCCAAGCACAAGCTGTACTCGGATCTGCACACGCCCGGCAGATATGGCAGGCTGATCCTGCTGGCCAGGTCCGGGGGCAACATCCTGGAGCTGGCCGACCAGGTCCTGCAGGTCCACAAGCAGGTGCTGGAGCTGCGCGTCACCTACAAGGGCTTCAACTACACGTTCGCGCACCTGTGCGTGCTGAGCCACCGGGACAAGCGCTGCCTCCTGGATGATATCATCACCATCTTCGAGGACATCCAGCAGGCTGTGCTCTCAAACAGCACCTTCCACAAGGTGCCCCTCAGCTACCCCAACACCACTCTAAAGGTGAGCTGTTGCTGCATGCCAGCCGGGCTCGTGCACGCTGCCGTGTTGCAGACTGGCCCTCTCAGCGCGCGCCTTAATTCCTCAATGAACGGGCTTGTGTTGCGCGTGGGGCTTGCAGATTGCTGCATTTATCAGGCGGCGAGGGAAGACCTCTCTGTAACACAGACAAGGCGGCTGTTTTAGCGCTCTGCAGGTGAATTGATTGGCTGCATGTAGCCACAGAGCGCTCTGCTCTCCTCTGCTCCTCCACACACACACACTCACACACACACACACACACACACACACACACACACACACACACACACAAACGCACAGGGATATCCTCGGGGTTTTTTTTCCTCTCTTTTTGATGCAGTGTCTCCCTCCTGCTTTTTTCCCGCTGCTGCTGGGATTCTTTCTGCACACATGCAGCTGCAGCATTCCAAACCCAGCATGGAGGCACTGACACGCAGGTGCACATCCAGACCGAGGAGGCCAGCATTTACCTGAGGTGCGGATGTGCCATTGCAGGGAGAATCAGATGTTTGCGTTTGGCTTTTTCTCTGAAATTCCAACACAAGATGCAGTTCATTCAGGATTCCACCGTGGTGTGCAAACCCCCCACCCCCTCTTTCTGCAACCTGTATAGTTTTTAAAATCACTGTAGAATCATTCAGATTATTTGACATAAAACATCAGTTTAAAGCATCAGGTTTTGGGAATGCTTGTTGTTTTTCATTTTAAATAAATAGGATAAAGACATATTGTAGATTTTCAACTATAGATGATTATGATAAAAAGTAGTTGAAACTGAAAAAGAGCATGATGGGAATCTTGGTTTAGATCAGTGTCACTATTTCACCTAAGTGTAAAATACAAATGAACAACAGAATAAATGATTTGGGGGTACATCTGATCATGCTGCTCTCCTCATAGAATACCACCCTGGGCAGAGAGCCATAATCATAATACTGAAAACAGCCACTGCTACAATTTCATTGGGAAGACTACAGCACCAGTTGTTCAGTGCTCTAAAATGAAATATTTCCATAAAGACAACATGGTGCATGGCCAGTGTCAGTGTGCTGGATGGCAGGCCTGCAGCAGCGTGAATGTTTAACTCCAGCTGATGGTGTGATGACGCGGCACGAGGAGACACAGCACTGGTTGGACTCCTCACACATGCATTCTGGGCTTTTGATTCATTGAATTAGTGCTGTTTTAGGTTGGACTCCTCATGCATTAATGTTTTGATCAATGACATTTTGAAATGTGTGGTTTGCATTTCTATTCAGCCCCTGTGAGTCAATACTTGGTTTGTAATTTTTGCCCATTCTTCTTCGCCAACAGACCAAGCGCAGTCAGATTAGATGAGGAACATCTAGAAACAGAAATATTTATAGAATAGAACAGAATAGACTTTATTGACTGAAATATCACTTTATTATTATGTATTGTTTTTGTACTTATGTAATTATTTCAGTATTATTTATCATTATAATTTATTACTTTATGAATACATTTTATTTAATTAACTTTGCTGTCAAAGTAAAACGTTTTGTACATATTGATATAATCGATCTTTTTTGTGGCTCTTGACATTTTATTTAGTAATATAAATAAGCAATAGAGGCTGTTTGAATTGAAAAGGTTGCTGACTCTGATCCAAACCGCTGGCTGTGTGTTCAGTTAAGGGGTGTTCTTCACTCTGTTGCAGCTTCTAACAGGTGTTCTTCAAAGATGACCTCGTATTCACCTCCGTCCATCAGCTCTGATCGGCCTCTATGTTGCTGCTGAAGAAAAGCCTCCCTGCAGCATGATGCTGCCACCACCCATGCTACATGATGGGCAGGGTGTGTTCAGGGTGTTAATTTTCCTTGCTGGTGTTTTGCACATAGACCAAGAAGTTCAGTTCCAGTCTTCTGGCCTTACTGGAGCAGACTCGTTCATATCCTCTCATAACTTTCTTTAAATAATTCAGCAACGTTACTATCCCCCCCTTCTTCCTCCCCGCCCATGAAGGTCAGATATGTGGAGTGCTCATTTAATGGTTGTGTTGCAGCTGACAGTTTCTCACACAAGAGTTGTGGAGCTCTGCAGTTTAGTTAGTCTAGGTGGACATCCATGTCTTGGTGGGTCTGCAGGTGGTCCAACCTGTCTCCATGTCCAGATGATGGACTGATCAGAGCTCTGGGAGATGTTCAAAGCTTGGGATGTCGTTCTTGAACCTAACTGTGCTTTAAACTTGAAAGATGTTTAATCAGTCGTGAATGCTGTCCTGATGTGTTGTTTGCTTTCTGGAACAGACCAGGCCTCTAAGCAGAAAGATTGTCTGTACAGCCGAGGTCAGGGTTATTCAGAAGCTCCATGTTTGCCTTTTTTGTGTTTTCCAGAACTGGAGTGCTATGTGTCTGTGATCACTGTCCTGCTGGGACACCACACTGCGTCCTGCTGGGACACCACACTGTCCAAAACATCTTGCCATTGTGACCAAACAGGCCGACTGTTGTTGTCTGACTGTAAAACTTTTCTCTGGGGGTGTTTGACTTATGCAGGTGGACAATATCAACTTTGGAACAGACTACTACTACTTCTTCTCCTTCTTCTTCTTATGGACACTAGTCAGACATGACTGACACTGCGCGAAAAGTGGGATCTTTGTCCCTGTGAACTGCCATGAGTGCTGCAAATTCACGGGAGCTATCGGCCGTTTACGGGGCTGCACGTTCGAGCTCCCCTGTGCCGAAAGCTGTCGGGAACGTAGCCCCACAGGCAGCGGGGTGTTGGGGGTGCAGGGGAGCCGCTGGCGGGAAGTGTTAACGACTCTGCTTAACATATGAATAGCAGCAGCGTAAGTTAGAGCAACAGAAGCGCCCAACGTGGCTTCTCAGTCATTGGGTAAAACAAATGACATCAACAGTCATCAACCACATGTGATTGGTTGGTAGATCAGTCCCTATTGGACATCCTAGGCCTGTTGTATTTATGCCATGCCATGCCAATAACCTAAACTAAATAAAGTTTATTAATTTATGAGTAATAAATTCTGAGGCACGTGTGTGTGTGTGTGTGTGTGTGTGTGTGTGTGTGTGTGTGTGTTTTTGCTAAAAGGCAAAACAAAATGTACAAATAAAATCAAGACATGAAATGCTTGTCCACTTCTGAACCATGTTACAACATGCAAACACTTGTGATGCATTGCGCTGTTTATGACTGGCCCCACATCTCTCCTGTACTGTGGAACAGAGGTCACTGAGATCCCCACTGCAAACACTTGGGGGTCTCACGGTCCACCCTGACACCCCCTCAAACATGCCATCCTCCTCATTGGACATCAGGTCAATGGTGACACCTTCCCAGAATGCCCCTTCCTTGTCTGCTGCCAGTACACGCTGCCTCCCCTCCAGCAGCTGTTGACACAAAATAGACAGTCATTATGCATTACAGGAATCTTTATTGTCATTATGAAACTACAATGAAATTTTGTGGAGACTCCTGACGTAGTATGCACACATAACCGATATTAAAAACACTAGAAATAAAACATCCTCTGAAGACCCCCTTAGAGAAAATAAAACCCTTAATGACCATAAGACACAAAGCACTCTTAGAGAAAAAACAGAATAAAAAATGAGAAGCACTTGAAGATATAAAACAATCTTCAGAAGAAAAATATGTACACAGAATGTAGCATGTACATGAAATTTAGCTTGTGGCATTTTATGAAATGGGCTGATTATATGTTAAAATTATTATTTTTAAAAAGTTAAAGTTTGTCACAGAAAATACATAGTCATGAAAATAAATTATCAGACCACCTTTGTCACCAAAACAATGGTTATGTGAACATGTCCTAACTCCTGTGTGCATCATGTGACTAAAACAGACAGAAAAAACTGGTACTTTCCAAATAATATAAGTATTTTGGTGTTTTTGGTCAATGTTAGGAAAATATATAAAATAGCGAGATATCAGCTCTTAAATGAGCTCTTATGAGCTATTTTTGTTGTTTATGTTATTAGTCCAAAAAAAGCACTCTCTCAGTCTCTTTTCTGCTGCCTTGCAACTTCCCTGTAGGGTCGAGCCCTCAGCTTGTTAAATAATGTTATTAAAAATAATAATTGTAGTTGTCGCATCGTTCCGTATTAGTCTATATTCTACCTGTATTCAGGTTTTTCAATGTTCGACCAGCAATTTCAACAATGGCATCAAGTGGAAGGTGGCAATGGTTCATCTTTATGATTCAATCTGACATAATTTATTGCCCCCCTGCTCTTAATTTCCACTGCAATCAAAATAGCTTCACTAGAAATTGAAGCTCAAAGTTCCTGAACTATAAAGGAAAAACCTTCAGTCATCCAACAACATCAAACTACTCTTCAAAAATATACATTTCCTGTAGTGTCAACAAACAAAAATTCAACAAGATATTACAAGTATGTCACAAGATATGGCAACTTAGAGATGCAGAGTGTTTATACTTTTGAATGATAAATTGTAACTGTAGGCCTGTAACTAAAATGTTTTAACTATCCATTCATCAATTTATCCACTGTATGTTATCCGTCTGTGAAAAACTGAACTACAGTGTCTGTCAACCACACTGAAACATTTCACAGAAGATCAGCAGCTCTTTACAATACTATACCTCTACATAATGGATACATAAATAATTGTTTTTATTTCATAACACTGATAAACAAACTGACCTGAGAATCAGTGGCTCTATTTGATTGGTTCTCTGTGCGCAGCTTGACTTTGCCAAATGAAGCGATTATAAAACATTTTCATCAGCATTTTATTCCTTTCTTATTGACATTATCAAAATGCTTTCATATTACTGGGATGTTTTCCCAAAGATGCTGAACAATGAAGTTATGAGGTATGAAGTTTTTAAACAATTAAAACTGAACAATTTTTGACTTTAAAATCAGATTTCTGTCAAACTAAGCATCGAAGTCGTATGACACCAGACAACAAAAAAATAATCAAAACTCTGACCTCAAATTAAACATATCAAAATCTGGATATCTCTCTAGAAACACATCTAAAATGTCAGTAAAAGATCAATTGGGTTTAAATCTGACATTAACATCCTGACAGACGTCACTGAAAAATCTGTCCTCTATTTCCACTCCTCCTTTCCCTCATCTGTTTTTCCTCTGTCCTCAGTGATCTCATTCTCTTGTCTTCCTCTCTTTTCCCTCCTCGTTCTCCTCCCTCCACTCTGTCCTCGTTTTCCTACCTCTGTCTTCTTGTGTTCTTCGCTGTCCTCTGTTCCTGCTGCTGTATCCCTCGTTTGAGCTTGCTAACCATCATAAGCTAGGTTATTAGCTCAACCAGCGAGCTGATAAAAAGAGGCTGATTTTGGACAAAGCACGAGAAAATGTCACTTTCCATGTTACAACCTTGAGCTCCTTGATCAAGGACTGTGACAAATAACTTACTGGCTTTTACAGGCTGTAGCAGTTTCCTCAGTGAGGCTTTTGCTGCTCAGTGAAACAGCTGCAGACTAGAGAGGAGCTGCCAGGAGCCCTGCCCCTGGGAGGCGAACCAAACCACTTAGTGGAATAGGTGGGGGTTGTCATCTTTTAATAATTAAGAAAGGCATTTTATGTTTAAAATTTGCATCGCTTGAGTTGTGCTTTTATGTAACAATATAATATTATGAAAAAAATATTTATGTTTACGATGATTTTTTTGGGGGGGACACGTTTGTGGAATGGGGTGGGGGTCACGTCCCCTGTGCCCCCCATGGGATTTCCGCCTATGCCCCATACACTTCAGACTTCCAGCACAAGTCACACTCCTGTCTTCTACAGAAATACTTCAATGACTCTGCAGTTGTCAGGTTTTATATATATATATATATATATATATATATATATATATATATATATATATATATATATATATATATATATATATATATATATATATTCATATTCACTTCCTGCTCTCGTTAATCGTTTTTGGAGCCTCTCTTTGCATATCTTCTGAATTGTAAATCATGGATCTGGTCAGCTGGTCTCTCAACCCAGTTGATCAAATTTTATCCACGAGAAGACAGGGTAAGGGGGAACCCTCTTGGCCTGATGGGACTTTTTTCTCTGCGTATGCAATGGACACCTGGTGGAAGAGGAGGATTGCGTGTCTGTTGATATTGTCAGTCGAGGATGTTGAAGATGTGTACATAATTAGATTTTTGATTACGGGATTTCTACTTTTTCTGAATTTCACAATATGCCAGGTAACCGCCAACTTCAAAATGTTGGAAGCTGTTCTATTGTGAAGCTACTTGGCATGTATGATGGGATTTGCAGAGTGATTAACACTGAGATGGTACGTGAGCAGAATCGGAAACTGGATGTGATCCTTGCACAGGATCACAGGCTGGTTGTGGTTCCTGGACTCATTACTGAAAGGGGGTAGATCTTGGAGGAGTTGCAAGCTCAGCATTGGCAGGTTTGACCACGAATTTGGCTATTTGGACTCGCTAATGTGATGTACCAGTGAGACTTTAAGGCAGAGGGAAAATTTACAGTCGGCCTGACCCAAAACAGTTGTTATCTGAACTGGCTCCCCTGTGTCGGCCTTGGAAGGCTGGCTATCTTAATTTCTCCTGGGTGTTATGTGAACAAGACGCTTTGCTCCCTCAGCCCCTCCCTTCCCCCATGACATCCATGAACCTGGCTCAGAACTCTACCGAGGCCGGTTGATAAACATGCCATCAACTATCAAGAACAATGGCTTCTGGAACAGTGTTTTATGGGCTTACTTACAGACACACACATGCACACACACACATGCTCATAGGTATAAACACATCCTCCCTCAACTCACTGCCTCTGCTGACTCCTCTCGTACTGCCCCACCAGCAAAAAAATTTTGGTGGATGTGATGAGCCAGGTGGATGCGTCGCTCACTTTGGAAGCCTGTGCTGCTCCACCCTTACCCATTCCACATGTTTATGTATGATGTTTTCTGTCATCTGTATGTCGCTTTTTTGTGCTGAAGTTTTTTTGTAATCTCAAACCGTATTTCGTCAAGGATAAAGGGTGAAATATAATTTTTTTCCCTCCACTTAATGTGGTCTGTTTTTCTCATCTAATGAAAGGGCAGCGCCTCTCATTGACAGCTGCAGGCCTCAGATGCCTGTCTACCCATGTCTTATGTTGTTGTTTGCTTTTCTTGTCTTGGATGGGCTGTACTGAAATGTGTCTTTGTGTGTGTGTGTGTGTGTGTGTGTGTGTGTGTATGTATATATATATATATATATATATATATATATATATATATATATATATATATATATATATATATATAACTTGTGGTATCATATTCAAAATGTTTGAGGCTTTAAAGCTGCAGTATGTAACTTTGCACCACTCCCAACCTAAAACAACCAACCAGAGCCAGGAGGGGGGTCTTAGCCCTGTCAGTCAACTTTATTTACTCACTGCTCAATGTGCCAATGGCAGATAAACTACTTACCGTTACAAGAAAACCGTTTCTCCACCATCAGTGTTCCTGCTAACTAGCCTGAGCTTTCACAACAGTCTCTGCTAGCAGCAGTGCAGCAGAGAGGAAGGGGGAGGGACAGGGGGGGATGAGCAGCGGCACTCAGATGGTGATTGACAGCGCTAAGACCCTCTTCCTGGCTCTGATTAAATGAAGCTTAGGTGTAAATTCAAACTGGAAGACTCTTCCCAGCTTCACCTGCATCCTCCAGTCGCTGCGTAATGCGCCTCAGCTGCAGCCTATCAGCTTTGGACCACGCCTCGTTGTAGCCAATCATCGTGCACGTCTCTGCTTATAAAGCCCTCCATCCATGGCTCCGTCTGCTCCCAGTTGAGTTACAACCCACCTCCACCCCTTCTCCACCCTCGTTTTCTCTCAGCTCCATCAGGCTTCCTTCAGCCTCCATTCCTCCACCAGTGTCTGGACCCTGGGGGGACGTCTCTAGTCCTAAACCTAAAAGTTCATCCATGTTTATTGCAATTTACAGCATATATGTCTTCTGCTGGGTCCGAGCGCAAAAAAACCTTTATTCATTTATGTCAATAAATCTTTTTAATTGCTGCTCTGTTTTTGTGAGTCTCTCCAGGTTGATTTGTTTCTAGACTGCACTGGGGGAAGGCAGAGGAGCTTGATTTTTTTTTTTTTTTTTTTTTTTCCATAGATTATCTGTCTCATACTATATGTAGAAAAACAATTTTTTTGAAGTTACATACTGCAGCTTTGATTGAGACAGAGAATGAGACAGTTATCAAACATGGTTGGAGAAAGGATATTTTAGGCCATCTGTGTAAATTTCTTTCTGTCAATAAGAAAAACAGGATTCTATAATTTTTTTATGTAAACCATATTCTTAAGACTCAGAGAAACAATGAATGTCAACAACATAACACTCTAGAGGCACGCTTCTCCATCTTTAGTTCTTGCAAGCTACTGTCAGCAACAGTTAGATTCATCAATGTTGCAACATGGATCACCATGGTAGGATCACCATGGGAACATGCTGCTGATGCTTAGAATATTGTAAAGATTGCCAAAGAGTGTTAGTGACTAAGAAAAGAGAAATAAAAACACATACTAAGAGTATAGCAACATCATGAACTCCACTACCCAGAATTCAGCCATATTCCTTTAGGTTTTAAGGATTTTGTAGAACATAGCCTGGTCTTCATCAAATGTAAAAAGAGATGTTAGGGTTTGGTGTTAAGGGCTTATGTGTTGTGTAGTCTTTGCTGACATACTCATTTTTTGGTGTTAAAATGCTACAGAGCTCATTTATTAGACACCTTTATTAACCTGTGTTTACATTTTAGTGCCATTGTTTTCAGTTCAGTTTATTTCTAGAGCACCAATTCACAACACGTTATCTCAAGGCACTTTACAAAAAGTCCATTCAGTCCAATCATACATCCATTCCACATTATTATCATAGTCTAATGTCTGCTGATATAGCAATGTGTTGGATACCTTGTCACTCCTATATGCTGCTGCTATTAAATGCGCTCCCTTTGAAAATAAGAGTTTTTTTCATATTTCCATTTAAAAAAAGGCGCCGATCAACACATCTTCATTTGTCGTTTTGTAAATTCTATTTGTCTCTGTCTTTGCGCTAATGGAAAGCTCCAAGCAATTCAGATCACAAAACGCTATTATCTCTAAAATGTCTTAGCCAAAGTGGTATTTTGCAATTTAAGAACATTTGCTAGCAGAACTTGAGTACAGTGGGAATTTGATCTTGCTGCCGAGTGTGTGAGATGACAGAAAGTATTTTCCATTGAAAATTGTTCACACACTGAGTTGTGTGATTTAGGCAGTGTGATTTAGCATTTTCACAGTGTGTGTGATGGCAAAGGTTGTGAAGTCATTGCGACTGCTGAACATTATGTTCAGCTTTGACCTCAAATTTTTTCAGTTCCCATCAGAAGTTTATATGACTGCCCTATTATTATTTTTTTTTTGGTGGGGGGGGGGTTAAAAATGTATTCAGGGGGGGAAATTGTCCGGATGTGGTAAAAATGGCTTCCCAAAAGGCATACACATCCTGGAAAAATGTTGTCAACTTTTGTAACCACACCTTGAGATCCATTCTCGCGTGTCTTTAGTAGGATTTAGATCAGCTGAACATGCTATAGAATCAAAGGACATTTTAGTTCTGAAAATGTAGGAGTTGACATGAGCATCAGTAAGGGCAATAATTTGGATCAAGAACCAGCCTGTCTTCCCAGACACCCAACTGGATTCTCCAGCTCAGAGAAAGTGAAATGATTTTGGGTCAATTTAGCAAGCAATTTAACATTTTCAAATTGTTCAATCAGACGATTCAAAGAATGTGGGGCGGGTGCAGTGGTGTGGTCTACATTTTTGTAGTAGGTATACTGTGCTTAGAAACAAAAGTACACAGGTTAGTGCAATGTAATCAACCATTTATTTAGATTTTAACTATTTAACATTGCAAAATTACTTATATTAGAACAATTGTACAATTGTATTGCAAACTTTGTACAATAGCTAGCTTTGTATCAAAAACATGTAAAATTCATTAAAAAAAACAATTTTTGACTCCATTTCTTTTGCAATATGTTCCACGATCAAGGGAAGATATAATTTGAGTTGAAGTTATTAGGTTCTGCTAAATACCCTGTTGATATAGCACTTTAGCGTTTGCGGAACTAATGCTTATGATTAGTGCTTTAGGGTTAGCACAACTAACTTTTTAGCTAGCGTTGCCACCACTGCTTGGATATAAGCAGTCAACATTCATTGGTGAATGTTGATTCCAAACGCACATCAAAGCCAGTTATGTAACAGATAAAATTGGCTTATATAAGCTTTTTAAATGGCACCATCCTCAACTTTAATTAAAATTGGTGTACTATGTTAAAAGTAGGCTCTTTTTCCAACCAGTCTAAGAGGAATGGTCACATATCTAGCCACAACTATGCCAGATGTTTGCTGATGGCTACAACAACTGTGTGGTTTCACGGCAACACCCTAAAGGACAATATTATATGTAATATTTGCCCAGATTTCAGGCTATAATTTTGATCATGTGTGAATTAGAGAAAGTCCACAGTAAATTCAAACTTGTTTGCCAAATTCTAAAAATCATTGTATAGTGGAGCCCCGGTATTGACCTAGCTGAAATCTGTGAATACTTGAGACCCTCTCGAAAATTGCCCATTTTAATAGTTTGAACACCAAATACACCATCATGTATGGTTAATATGGAAACCGTCTTGGCACTGATGCTGAAGCTAATGTCCACTGTGCTTCTTATCTCTGCTCATGGGAGTACAGCCAAACAGCGTTGGTGAACATGAATTGCACCCTTAAATAGAGTGCTCTGCAAACCCCAACCAGCAGCATGTTAAGTAGCATTTCATTGAGGTATCTCAGCTTTCTAAGCTGCATTTTCTTTTGAATCATTTAGATATGGTCAATTAAACTGATTTTTCTGAAATAATTTGGAGTTATGTTTCACAGAAAAACAGCGAATAGGTGAATCCGTGAATGCTGAATATGCGAAGGTTCACTGTAATTTCCAGGTTATATAATCTGTCCACCTTGGAAAAAGAATAATTCACATGTATCAGCAAAAAATTAGATTATGTGATATGACCTTAATCAGAGAGTTCCTGCTTAAAAACCCTCTAATGTGGCTGAATTAAAGCAATTCTGCAAAGAACAGTTGGCCAATATTCCCTAATAGTGCTGTGAAGGACCTATTACATGAAATGATCATTGGAAAACTGCATTTTGTATTTACTCTGGTTATTTGTCCGATATTAAAATTTGATTGATGATCTGAAACATTTAAGTGTGACAAAAATCCAAAAGCAAAAGTAATCCAAAGGGGGCAAATACTTATTCACATCACTGCCATGAACCAGAAGTCCTGTTTCTCTCACTGATTGACCCTCCTTCCACAACTGGCCTCCTGACGCTGAGTCAGTCACTCCACACTTTGCTATGTTCCTGAATCCTCCTCCTCTCTGCCTGCCTGGCTGACAAGCTGTCTGGGCTAATTCGTTTGCCTGACTTCTTACGCCTCATCCTGTTCTTTGATGTCACGACGGGGATTTATTTCTGCACTTGTAATGGAGACACTTTGTATTAAAAAAAGGCTTCTTTTTGCTGAGCTCAACTTTAGCTCTATTCCTGGGAGAAAAGACTTCAAATATGTAGTGTTGTTTTGCTGTCTGCTGTATTTTCATTTTATCTGATCTTTAGAAGCTGGCAGGTAAATTAAAAATACATTAAGGCAGAAAATACAAGGCCATGCTAACAGCAAATCCTATAAAGATGGCTAAACCCTGCACAGCAAATCTTATATTATGGGTTACATGAAAATATATCCCAAAAACAGATTCCAAATATTTTTGATGTATTGGTTTAATTTAACTTAAATAAATCAGTTATTATTTGGAATGAAGTAAAATTATTGGGTTTGATTTGAACTAGAATTGTTTACAAGAGTAGAAATTGATTTAAATTGATTTAACTAGACTGTAGTTGTTTGGTATGAAGTGTCTGAAATGAACCAAAAATAATACTAATAATATTTATTGATAGCACACTTAACATGTACAATGTGGGCTTGGATTACACTGTAAATTAATGGGATTTATTCAGACTAGGGTTTTTCAAAGTGGAAGGGAATGCCTCCCCTCGGGGGCGCCATAGTTCTTTGTTGGACACTAATTTAATTGGACTAGCTGGACTGAACTGGTTTGAACTGGACTATAATTTAGTGCCATGCACATTATTTTCACTTAAAAAAAACCCCAAAAACTTTTTAATACATTTCAAGGTTAACTTGAAAAGGAAACAGAATAGAATAGAAATATCCGTTATTGTCGCACGATGGGGAAATTTCAGTGCAAGAGCAGCAAAGTGACAGTGACAGGTAGTAAAAGATATATATATATATATATATATATATATATATATATATATATATATATATATATATATATATATATATATATATATATATATATATATATAAGGTCCTGGGTTTGAATCTCAATCTGGGATCTTTCTGCCTGGAATTGGCATGTTCTCCCAGTGCTTGCATGGTGACTTTCTAAATTGTCCTTTGGTGTGAATGTGTGCAGGGCCTCTAGTACCTGAAGGAACCTCAGTAGTATCAGTAATAGTATTTTAAACCAGTCACGTTGTCTCTTCTGAGAGTCAACAAAGATCATCCCCATTCTCTGCTTTATGTCCAGTTGTATGAATAAGAACAGAGGGAAGAAGTAGAACTGAAAAAACATTTCTTGAGTAACAGGAAATGTTTCATTCATTATTCTGTCTCACTGTTCACCATATCAGAGCTTGAACATGTTGGTTTAATGAAATGTGCAAATATTCACACAAAAGTGTCTTTTTTACTGCTGAGATTTATTTGAAATTAGTTAGTATTGTTGGGAAATCATTGACAGTCTATTTGAGCTTTGTACAGTTACACAATTGAAAGTGAAACTGAAGCTTTCCAGTTTGCTTTAGCTGTTACTGTGTGATTGGACTGAATAAAACTGAATGAGAAATTAGAAGCAATGATAGAGGTTGATTTAGTCTATTGACAGAACAACAAAACAACCCAGATCTGACTGGATCAGACATCCATCCATCACTTTTCAGCTCCGTCCACAAATTCATAATAGTACTGAGGTCAGGGTTTTGTTAAGTCACTATGACTAACTTGGCTGTATTCTTAGGGCCACTCCCTTTTTGGAAGATCCATTTGTATCCAAGCTTTAAATTTCCTCATTATGATGCCGTCTATTTTGGAAAGTGCACCAATTTCTTCATTAGCAAACACAACATGATGCTGCCACCCCCTTACTTCAGAATTGTGAAGGTGTTCTCTAGCTTGCTAGCTTCCCATTTTTCCATCCACATGGAAAAATGATCATATTGGATAAAAAACTTTTAGTTTCATCAGATCACAGAACAGGACGATTTTTTTTTTTTTTTTTTTTTTTTTTTTTTTTTTTTTTTTGCAAACTGTAATCTCAGTTTTTACGCTGTGTGGCTTTCCACAGCCACCGTAGGTACAGGACAAATTTAAACATTCCCTGTTTTTGTGATGCACTATAAATACCAATGCAAGTCACGTAAAATGAAATTTTGTTTTATTAAGATGAAATTGCTTAAATATGTGCTTTACATGATATAAAAAATAGCCATAGAATGAAATAATGTTTTTGCTACTGTATTTAATCAATATGACTGAGTGTGTCCTATCTGACCTAATAAAGCTATTCAGATTTCAGAGTTTCCCCCAGACAACTTGCTAAGCTTGATGGTAGGGGCGCTTGGGCAGTCCAGCAGTGTCCCACCGTGTTTCTGTGTTAAAAAATATTGTAAGTTGATAGGAAATTTGAAATTATGACTAAGGAATTATGTGTTATTGGAAGGCCTTATTAACAATACTTAAACACCAACAGTAGAATCTTAAAAAAGGCAAACACATTAAAATACAATCAAAATAAATTATTTCAAATTTTTGCACTTCAGTTAAATCCTAATGCAGTAATCAGTCAGTGGATCTTAAAACTAGCTATGCTAGTCATATTTAAAAGTAAAATAATTTAAAAGAAATATTATATAAAAGCTGCAGTATGCAATTTTTATAAAAAAATATTTTTCTACATATTTGTTGAAACTGTCACTATGTTGTGACAGAATGGTATGAGACAGATAATCTGTGAAAAAAAATCAAGCTCCTCTGCCTTCTTCCAGTTCTCCCAGTGCTGTCTAGAAACAACCAATCAGAGCCAGGAGGCAGATCATAGTGCTGTCAGTCACTGTCTGAGTGGCGCTGCTCACCCACCCCCCTCTCCCTCAAACCCTTGCTCCCTGCTGCACTGCAGCTAGGAGAGATTGTTGTGAAAGCTCAGGCTAGCTAGCATGGCCACCGATGACGACAGATAAACAGTTTTTTTGTAATGGTAAGTTGTTTCTCCTCCATTAGCACATTTAGCAGTGAGTAAATGAGGATATCTGTCTCATACCAAACTGTCATGACGTGGTGACAATTTTAACAAATATGCAAAAAACATATTTTTGTAAAAGTTACATACTGCAGCTCTAGAATAGACAATAATGAGTCTGCATTTGTACTTGCATTGGTATGCTTAACTAAATCTTCTTAGGGTCAAGACTCAAAAATTTATTATATCTTAAATCATACTATTTTATTTAGTAATGTCTGCAGCTTAATGCAGATGTGTTTTGATTTGTGGGTGAATGCAGTATTTACAAGAAATACTCTGATGGGATCTAAAAGACCTGTCTGTGATTGGCTGGCAGTGTGGCTCATTTACATACACTTGTAAAAAGTTGTTGTTTTTTTTTTTCAAATGCACAAATACACATCCACATTTTGTATATTTTTGAAATGATGCTACTTAATTGCACTTTACTTTGGGTTGGAGTGTGTTATTTTTCTCAACTGCACAGTATTTTATGTTGTAATTTTGTCTATTACAGCTGAACTTCCCCACTGTGGGACAATAAACAATATTTCTATTCTACATTATCAAGTTCCAGTGCAGACACAGAACCAAGAGCGTCGTAGAATGCATATGGGCGAGTATGTCTGAGATCAACGCACACGCCACACATTATTCTTTGTTCATAGTCGCGCTTTTAGATATAAATGCCAGTGCTGGTGGATATGATCTGCAAGAACACCTTCCAAATTTTCCAGTTAGAGTAAGAAGGTGGTGATCCGCGGCGCGTTAGAATGTGGAGGTGCATGACCAGGTGCCGTGTCAGCACTGGAGATCAATGAGCAGGGGGACGGGACAGTGTGATTTGTGCATGCCCACTCGCCCCCAGTTCATTATAAAATGTGTCCACTATAAACCTAGCTTAACTGGTTTTTGCTATCACTGTTACTGGTGTATAAAAAAACTACTTGAAATAAATAAATTATGCTTAGCCTGGCGGGGGAGCAAAGCCTGGCGGGCCGCTTATTATATGCTGGGGGAAACCCAGAGATTTCACACAGACGTTCTCTCTAGTCTGGTTTGATGACAGTGTCTGCTATTTTGTCCCCTCTACTTCAACTTTGGGTTAACCTATGTTCTGAAATCATCAATTTTTTTTAACCACCCTTAACAAAAAATGCATGTAACTTTGTCATTTTACTAGAAAAATATCAGACTCATCCTGGTTCTACTGAGGGTCATTGCATATAAAGCAGTTTGCTAATGTAGCAGGCTAACATTACTCCACTTCCTCTCTGTATTGATACAGCTGTTTAATGATTCAGCTCATAACCTATTTCCCAGCAAACTGTCTTTCACTGTAAACTGTAAAACGTGAACATTTAAAAAGTCTTAGAGTGAACAAGGAAAACTTAGATTTATTAGATTAGTTTCAAATTATAACAAATTTCATGATATTGCAGGCTTAAAGTGGAGTCCTCCCCACTGGCACTAGGAGAACATGAAATCTTCACACCCATTGGCCCTGTCAAGACTTGAAACTTCTTGTTAGTAAACAGAACTAACCACTGCTCCTACAGTTGCTTGAAATGACAGAAATGACTGTAAATCTATCTTTACTCAGATGTGCAAATGTTGTTTTTATCTTAGCACTATGAAATTAAATTATTATAAACTATCTAATATAACCTCCAGATTCTATTTAAAACAATTCTAGGTGGACAGCAGAAAATACTACCTTGCAAGATTTTCACCACACATTGTTTCATTTATGTCGAATGTATGTGAACTAAAAACCTTTTGCTGCCAAGTCAAACATAAACAAACCTCTAGCCCTGATTTTGGTTTACTAACTTCAGTACAGTTTATTATTGCCATCAAAGCCCAGTCATGCAAGTGAAAAACTTCTTTCCATTGTATGTCTATCATTTTCACACTCATCAAATATATTTGCCATAATACTGGGAAATTAACTACACTGAACAAAAATATAAATGCGACACTTATTTGTGCTCCCATTTTTCATGAGCTGAACTCAAAGGTCTAAAATATTTTCTATATACACAACATAACCATTTCTTAAATATTGATCACAAATCTCTCCAGATCTGTCATTACGAGCACTTCTCCTTTGCAGAGATAATCCATCCCAACTCACAGGTGTAGCATATCAAGATGCTGATTAGACAGCTTGATTATTACACAGGTGTGCCTTAGGCTGGCCACAATAAAAGACCACTCTGAAATGTGCAGCTTTGCTTTAATGGGGTTGGGGGGTCTGAAAACCGGTCAGTATCTGGTGTGACCACCATTTGTCTCACTTCGCATCGAGTTGATTAGGTTGTTGATTGCGGCCTGTGGACTTTTGGTCCACTCCTCTTCAATGGCTGTGTGAAGTTGATGGATACTGGCAGGAACTGGAACACACCGTTGTATACACCGATCCAGAGCATCCCAAACATGCTCAATGGCTGACGTGTCCAGTAAGAATGCTGGCCATGCAAGAACTGGGATGTTTCCAGCTTCCAGGAATTGTGGACAGATCCTTGCAACATGGGGCCGTGCTTCATCCTGCTGCAACGAGGTGATGGTCGTGGACGAAGGGCACAACAACGGGCCTCAGGATCTCGTCACAGTGTGTCTGCATTCAAAATGCACCTCTGTTCGATGCCCACTCAAGTCGGTTACGACGACGAACTGCAGTCAGGTTGAAGATGAGCACGCAGACGAGCTTCCCTGAGACGGTTTCTGACAGTTTATCCTGAAACTCTTTGGTTGTGCAAAGCGATTGTTTCAGCAGCTGTCTGGGTGGCTGGTCTCAGACGATCTTGGAGGTGAACTTGTTGGATGTGGAGGTCCTGGGCTGGTGTGGTTACACGTGGTCTACGATTGTAAAACCGGTTGGATGTACGGCCAAATTCTCCGAAACGCCTTTGGAGACGGCTTATGGTAGAGGAATAAACATTTAATTCACGGGCAACAGCTCTGGTCCACATCCCTGCAGTCAGCATGCCAACTGCACGCTCCCTCAAAACTTCCAGCATCTGTGGCACTGTGCTGTGTGATAAAACAGCACACTTCAGACTGGTCTTTTATTGTGGCCAGCCTAAGGCACACGTGCAATAATCAAGCTGTCTAATCAGCATCTTGATATGCCACACCCGCGAGGTGGGATGGATTATCTCTGCAAAGGAGAAGTGCTCACGATCACAGACTGGACAGATTTGTGAACAGTATTTGAGAGAAATTGTTTTTTTTTTGTGTATATAGAAAATGCTTTAGATCTTTGAGGTCAGCTCATGAAAAATGGGAGCAAAACCAAAAGTGTTGCGTTTCTATTTTTGTTTAGTGCATTTTTGAATTATCTCAAGACTAGCTGAAACATAAACTGGCTTACAGAGGAGCAAAGCTGAAAAGGGTGGAATTTTTATTTTATTTTATTTTATTTTTTTTAAATACTGCAAGTGCTAAGTGGTTAGGCTACCTGATAAACAGCTAAAATCCTCTAATAGGAGTTGTACATCTGTGTACCATAACATGTAATTGTTATTGTCTTAGTAATGACATTTTTCCTAGCTATTTTAAATAACTAACATTACAGACATTGTTACAGATAAATCCAGGGCCAGTGTGTATGAAGTGCCAAATATCCAACTTAAGATCAATTTTTAAAGTTGGGGTCTGGCTTTGATCCCCTACTGTTCACAGATAAATGGTGGTTAAACCTATTTTGGACAAAATGGTAAAACAAAGTCAATTCTGAGGAATGCCTAACAGCAATATTAGCTAGTCAGAACAGAATAGGAAACTCGGTCAAATCATGGCATACTGGACAAAACGGACAAGAACCATGACAGAGTTTCAGTGATACATGAGAATATACCAGTTTAGAGAATTTCATCAAAATGCTGTGGATATAACATTTTAGTAACTGAGAGACAAAGTCAGACAGTGACTTACCAGTCTGACAAAACCACTCCTGCGTGTCCCACCCTGAAGGTTCTAGGTGAACCTTAACGTACTGTTGCAGTGGCAGTTAAGATCAACAGTATTTAAGATAGCTCAGTAAAACATGAGAGTTTCCATCAATGCCTTTCTAATATTCTACTGGCAAGATTATCATTGTGGAGTGCACAACAGCAATCTGAGAGTGACACGTACAGGTGTTTCAGTTGCAACATTCGATAGTTTTGCAGGTATGACTTCATACACCACATCTTAGAGTTGTGTAACACTTATTGCACCAACATATAAGATTATGTTCCAACCTCAGTTTTATTAGGTAAATTCAGATCATGAACACAAGACTTTTGAGAGCCCATTCAAGAAAAGTGAGTTTTACACTGACAATCTTCAACTCCACCTTCCTACACAGAAACATGTTTTCACGTTAAAATTCCAAAATAAAATATCTGAAAGTCCAAGTTTCAGTCCACATAGAAAGTTGTGATTTTAACTGTCTGATTTGTCTGAACTTTTGGCAGGATGGACGTGTGTCCTTCATTGGACACCAGCTTGGAGGTGTGTCCTTCTCACCCAACAGTCGGGACCAGCAGGTCAAGTTTGCCCGGGCCATCCAGATCACATACTACCTCCGTAACCTCAGCCCTGTGGTGCAGGATATCATTGCAGAGCGCTGGGAGAACGAGTTCTGCGCTCTGGTTACCCGGCTGTCCACGGCCGAGGCGCCGCACCCAACCGACCAGCTCCACATCCAGTCGCTCACTTCCTTCAGCCTTTGGCGGGACTTCCACCAGACTGGCTTACTGTCCAAAGGGGAGGTACTGGTCAGTCTGGTTCTGGTGCTCCTGGCTGCCACCATCTCAAGCTCCATGCGGGACTGCCTGAGAGGGAAGCCTTTCCTCGGCCTCTTGGGCGTGCTGACCATTTGCATTGCCAATGTGACGGCTGCGGGGATCTTCTTCATATCAGACGGGAAGTTCAATTCCACATTGTTGGGAATCCCATTCTTTGCCATGGGTGAGTGGAAACCTTGGACTTACTGAGGCTGGGTTTGGTGTGGTGTTATTGTAGAGGGACATTCACTGCAGCTTGACTGTAGGGGTGAATAAGAAGACAAGAAATTGGCAGAACATAACATTAGTACAAGGAACTAACAAACAGTCATGCGTATCATAATTTGAAGGTTTCATGTTAGTAGCAGAACTTCCCCAAAGGTAGCTAGTACATTTCTTTTAGATGACATCTAGAACATTGGCAGCTTCATCTATCTGTTTAAGCCTTGTTCAGATTTGTCATTTAAGTGAACCTGAACTGAAAGAACAGTAACAGGCTATAGAAAAGCACAGTGTTGGTAGATGCAAACCACCCAAAACATCCCTTTTTTACATGTTACAACAGTCAGTGGTATATTATTGTGAGGATTTAGAATAATTGTGGGAACAGAACTGTTGGTGTCAGATCAACAAAGCAAGAACTTTTCTTTCCCCCAAGGATGGCTCATCATCACTGCTGCATGTGAAAAGAATGAGACCACGATTCCCATTACTTAACTTTTTGTAACATTTTCTTTGAAAAAAAATTAAAACATCTTTCATTGTCAGGTTTCTGGATATTGGTTCTGTTTCTGAAAATTAAAGAGATGCTACTAGGGTGTTATTCACTCACATGCAACTAACATATTCAGTTGTCAGGTTAATTAAAAGCAATGCATGTCATAAGGAAGCTCGGGGGTGGATTTTACAGGTTGGCAGAGACTGATTTCACAAAATGAAAGTCAAAAATTTCTTGAAATGTGAAATTTTGATTGCATCTTAGCAGAGGTATGAGCAAGCATTACTTTTTTTAACCTGATAAACAAAATGTGCTATGCAAAAAATTCTTTCTTCTGTGTGTTTTTAGGAAATAAACTACAGAGTTTCCATGTATTTATTTATTTTTTTTAACCAAGAACTAATATGTTGAGCCAACTGTTAGAAAATTATGGTATCAGTGTGGAGACCTGGTTTCTGACCTGGTTTCTGTTACTCGCTGAGTCCGTGTATGGTTCTTTCTTTGGTTTTTCTGTTTCAAAACAGAGCAAGAAATAAATGAAAAATTGGGTGGTTTTCTTGTTTTCAAACTGTTAGAAAAGCTACAATTCCAAAACCAAATAACAGTACGTTTTTCAATTTTTGTATTTTCATTTTAATGATTAAAGCAAATATGAGCTATATATGTAGTAAGTATTTTGTTAGTGCCGCTTCTCTGGACCTGGCACTTCCTCTGGAGCCTATTTGATTCCTGATTACTTAGATTAGCACCTTTGTTCCACCTGCCTCCCCTCCATAAAATTTGTGCAAAGCTCCTCTCCTCGCTGTTGCAGAAATTTGTGTCACAGGATCGGGATGCCACTGCACTTTTGCAAAAGAACATGGGCATTTACTTGTGCAAGGTCGGGGCGAAAAAAAGTGATATACTTTTCCACACGTGTTCTGGAGACTTCTTCTGTTATATGCTAATCTGTAATCAGGTTACCTTGTTATCAAAACAGGAAAGTGTCATAATTTATTTGAATTTATTTCTGGACATGTTTCTTTGAAAAACTGGAAGCCCTGTCTTTCCAAACACTCTCCAAGTCCATATGTTTTTATTCCTTGTTGTCCTCGGATGTAAGCCACTGTTATGTCCCATCAGCTGTCACCGAGGGGTCACAGTGCAATGATGTGCTTCATCATGTCAGCATGGTGCTCCTTGCTAGGGGTGTGGTTTTGGCGGTGGTGGGATTTCAGTCTCCCATAGAAACTGTTTAGGTGTTTATTTAGACGGAGTCGATGCACCTCATTGAGAGCTCATGATCGTACTGTGAACAAAATTGATTTAATATTCCAAGAAAGCTATTAAGTGTTGGGGTCTGGGAGTTTGCTCACATCGTCTTTGCAGTTCCATCATTCATCCACCAGATGTCGTCATGGAGCACGGTGACGGGGTGGCTCAGCAGGTGGGGTTCACACCTGCATCTAATCAGCCTCATCAACCAGGAGTACAAGAGGAGCTTGCTGCTCCTTCGACGCCTGAGAGTTAGTCCTAGTGGTAACTTCAAGCCCTCTGAGTTCTCGCAATGTTCTTAGTCCATTGTCCTCTCTGGAAAGAAACTTACCCTCTGTGTGTTTTGCTCCCCAGGTAACTCCTGATGAGAGTTCAGATTCCATTCCAGCTCTATCACCTGGCAACTGAAAAACCTGCAAACCTTCTGGTAACAGATCTTCGACTGGCAGTCCTTGTCTCCTCTTCCTTGTTCCCTTGTCTCAAGATCGAACCCTGTCCACTCTCCACCATGTCACCTGGTTTCTCCTTACACCCAACCATCTGGATTCATCCGTGAACCTCCCATTCTCCCAGACCACCTCTGAACCCTCCCTGTTGGATCTCATCAACCTACCAAGTAAGCATCTCTGGAAATATTCCCACAGATGCCTGTTTCAGCAAATTCACTTTATCTGTGTTCTCTCCAGAGCTACAACTGCAGCCTGGTTCCAGAAGCCTTTGGATTACAGTCCATTTCGCTATTGCCATAATCCAATTCTCACTTGTAACTAACTCTTTTAAGTTTTTCATTTGCCTCCTGAGAGTGATTCTGAATGTGGGATACACACATTGCTAAAACCATGACACAACACTCAGGCCACTCTGACCCAGCAGACACTCTCAAGAGAACCTTGGCACATCAACTACTCCAGGCCCATGAATCAGTCCTCCAAATGCTACATGTTCAATAAAACACTACAAATCAATTATTGGAACACATGGCTAATCTCCTGCTAAATTTACAACCTAACCAGTCTTCCTTTCCTGCTGATGGTGCCTCAGCTCCACCAGTCACCCAGCAGTGCTCCACCTCCTGTGATGTCATTTCCCTTAATCTGGAAAAATTTTGCAGTGAAGTAGGTAGTTGTGGTGGATTTCTCCTCCAGTGCTCTCTGGTCTTTAACCATTCACCTTGGTCTTTTCCCCATGAAGATGCTAAGATTTCTTATATTGTAGGGCTTCTAACTGGTAAGGCTTTGAGATGGGCCATAGCCCGATTCCAGGACCACACTAAATTTGGGTGCACATCTAATGAGTTTATTAAAGAATTTAAATTCCCCTTTTCAGATGAATCTGACCAAACTTTTTTTTTTTATCTCGCCGGCTATGGATACTCAAACAGGGATTAAAACAAGTCTGAGTTCTCTAGTTTCGAACATTGGCAGCAGCATCAGGGTGGGACACGTGTGTTAAAAGCTGCTTTCTTTCAAGATCTAAATGAGTCATTAAAGGATGACTAGGCCACACTGGATGAACCTGAGACTCTTAATGAGTTAATCGCTTTTGCAACCCGTAACGCCAATAGACTAAGAGGAGACAGAAGCTTGAGAAACAGTCAGTTGTAAGAAACTTTAATTCTCCCATGTCCAAGAGTCCTTCACTGTCTATCTTTGCACCATCTTCTGAACCAGAACCTATGCAGGTTGTTCGGACCAGTCTTACCCCAGAGGAACAGCAGAGACATAAGGATTCTAATCTGTGTATCTACTGTGGTTCACATGAGCATTTTATGGCATCCTGTCCCATACAGCCAAAAGAGGGTTCTTCAGAAGTGGAGGAACTGCTGGACCATCCCATCATTTCAACACCCCCGA
The DNA here is from genome assembly GCA_014839685.1 of Anableps anableps. Lineage (NCBI taxonomy): Eukaryota > Metazoa > Chordata > Actinopteri > Cyprinodontiformes > Anablepidae > Anableps > Anableps anableps. Next base: position 4,675,271 of record CM026086.1, read on the forward strand.
TTTCATACTCCCTGCTGCTTTAAAGTTTAACTATTCCTTGAATTGCTCCACTCATTGCCTCTGGGTGTGAACAGAAGCTTATTGATCAAACCCTAGTAAACCAAGCGAAGACTGAAACTGTTCAACTACATGTTCCATTAAAAGTTCCAGCTTTGGATGGAAAACCACTCCCCGGGATAACCCACAAGACTAAACCTCTCCAACTCATCTCAGGTAACCACCATGAAACTGTTTCTTTATTTTCCCCATCTCTCACCCTTGTCGTCCTTGGATTTAACTGGCTTCAGCAACACAACTCACACCTCAACTGGTCTGATTTATGTGTTGAATCCTGGCCCACTAATTCTCTCCTGTCTGCAATCAGCCATTCCTCCAAGCCCGTTACCAGAAGAAGCAGACTCCAGTGACCTCTCCTTAATCCCCAAGGAATATGATCTCAAGCAGGTCTTCAGTAAACACAAGGCTTAATCTCTCCCTCCACATCAACCTTATGACTGTGCCATAGCTCTTCTCCCTGGAGCTCCATTACCATCTAGCAGACTGTACAACATCTCCTGAACACCAGCCCATGGAGAAATGGATCAACTAATCTCTCGCCGCCGGCATAATCTGTCACTCAGCCTCATCGCTGGGGGAGTGGTTCTTTGTCAGCAAGAAGGATGGTTCCCTCCAACCTTGGATTGTAGAGTTTTGAACCAAATCAGTGAAGAACAAATACCCTTTAACTATTCAGCTTTTGAGCCCGTCCAAGGTAACTTCTTCACGAAACACTACCAACGCCTCTACCACCTCGTCCATATCCGCGAGGGAGATGAATGGAGGACAGCTTTCAAGATTTCCCTCGGCCACTTCTAATACTTGGTCATACCTTTAGGTCTTTGCAATGCACCTGCAGTTTTCCCAGCCCTGGTCAACTTCCTCCATGATTTCCTCAACATCTTTGTATACCTTGATGACATTCTCATCTATTCCAAGAACCGCTCAGATCATCAGAAGCACGTCTGCCTGGTACTCCGTCTTCTCAAAATTCAACTCTTTGTGAAGGCTGAGAAATGTGAATTTCATAAAACCTGTCACCTTCTTAGGATTCATCCTCAGTGGTGGACAGGTTCGATCAGACCCAGAGAAGATTAAAGCTGGATTGGCCCATTCCTAACTCACAAAAAGAGCTCCAAAGATTCCTGGGTTTTGCTAACTTTTACCGCAGATTCATCTGGAATTACAAACTGCTGAATCACTCACTGCCTTAACTTCCAAAACACCCTTTGCCTGGACATCTGACCCCAACTTTTTTTTTTTTTTTTTTTCTGCCCTAAAGGAAAAGTTCTCTCAAGGACCCATCCTTGTTCAGCCTGACCCCCAGAAACAGTTTGTTCTTGAAATGGATGCTTCTGATTTAGGTGTTAGGGCTGTCCTCTCAACATTCCAGTCATGAGAAACTTCATCCTTTTGCTTTTTTTTGTAGGTTGTCCTCCACTGAGAGGAACTACTGGCCAATAAGCTTGCTCTGGAGGAATGGCATCACTGGCTGGAGGATGCCAAACATCCTGTGCTGGTCTGGACTGATCATAAGAACTTTTCTTACCTTCAGTCAGCTAAACACCTTAACTCCCATCAGTCCCATTGGTCCTTGTTCTTCTCACCCTTTAACCTCTCAATCTCTTATCTCCCAGGTTCCAAAAACCTCAAACCAGATGCCCTTTCATGCCTGTGCTTTCCCGACAATACCGATAAGATTCCTGCCACCATACTACCTCCCAACTGCACTGTTGGAGTTCTCTTGGGAGACTGAAAACAGTTCAAGCACTTCAGACCAAACCAGATCCCAGAAATGATCCACCCAGTAGAACATATGTTCCATCCTCAGGTCGCTCCTGACTCATCCATTGGTTACATTCTGCCAAGTTCTCTGCTCACCCTGGTTCTAGTCACACCCTCCTCACTCAGCACTTCTGGTGGCTCTCTTTACATAAAAATATCAAGTAATATGTTCTGACCTGTCATTTGTACATGAAACAATCTCACTGACCACCAGCTGGACTCCTTCAACCCCTGGCAATACCCAAACACCCCAGGTCTCACATTGCCATTGGTTTGTGTTTTTTCTTTCTCACTGGATTCCCATCATCCCAAGGTATGACCACCATTTTCACAATCATTGGCCTGATAAGCCTGTTATCTTATTCCCCTCAAAGCTTCAGTCACCCTTTCAGACTGCTTAGCTCCTGGTCAAACACATTTTCCATCTCCATGGCATTCCTCAAGAATTTCTTTAGGAATGCCATGGGCTGCAGTTCATCTCCCAGGTATGGAAACAAGAACTCAGATATCTCATCTCCACAAACCCCTCTGACTGGAGCAAGTTTTTACCATGGGTTGAGTATGCTCACATCTCTGCACCTACTGGTTTGTCACTATTTGAAATCTCTTAACTACCAACCACCTCTCTTCCCAGATGATGAAAAGGACATGTCAGTCACCTCCCTTCATCACCACATCTGTCGCAGCAGACACATCTGGTCCAACACTGTCAGTGCTCTTCAACAAACTGTTCCTTTGCAGATAGGAAATGGATCCCAGCACCTCAGTATTCTCCTGGACAAAAGGTTTGGCTATCTACTCTCTCTCTTTTTTTTTTTTTCCCCTCCCCCCCTCTCCAAGAAACTTGCCCGCCATTACATTGGTCCCTACAAAATTGAATCTGTGATCAGGCAGTCTTCGTCTGCCTTCTAGTCTTTGCATCCATCCCACATCTCCCACATAAAACCTATCCAGACCAGCACTTTATGCCCTCCAGCTGAGTCCCCTCCACCCACCCAGGACCTTGAGGGTCACCCTGTATACACGGTCTGACAGATCGTGGACTCCCATCAGCAGAGTTGTGGATGGCAGTACCTTGTCGACTGGGAGGATTACAGACCCAAGCACCATTCTTGGGTGTCCTATTCTTTTATTTGTGACCCTACTTTAATCTCTAACTACCAAGCCTCTCTTCTGTCCATTTCTTCTGGGCTGCCAGGAGGTGGCTGTTGGGGGGGGGGGGGTTATGTTTGCTCACACCTTCTTTGCAGTTCCATTTATCCACCAGATATTGTCATGGGGCAGCTCAGCAGGTGGGGTTCACACCTGCATCTAATCAACCTTATCAACAAGGAGTACAAGAGGAGCTTGCTGCTCCTTCGACGCCTGAGAGTTAGTCCTAGTGGTAACTTCAAGCCCTCTGAGTTCTCGCAATGTTCTTAGTCCATTGTCCTCTCTGGAAAGAAACTTACCCTCTGTGTGTTTTGCTCCCCAGGTAACTCCTGATGAGAGTTCAGATTCCATTCCAGCTCTATCACCTGGCAACTGAAAAACCTGCAAACCTTCTGGTAACAGATCTTCGACTGGCAGTCCTTGTCTCCTCTTCCTTGTTCCCTTGTCTCAAGATCGAACCCTGTCCACTCTCCACCATGTCACCTGGTTTCTCCTTACACCCAACCATCTGGATTCATCCGTGAACCTCCCATTCTCCCAGACCACCTCTGAACCCTCCCTGTTGGATCTCATCAACCTACCAAGTAAGCATCTCTGGAAATATTCCCACAGATGCCTGTTTCAGCAAATTCACTTTGTGTTCTCTCCAGAGCTGCAGCCTGTTTCCAGAAGTTATATACCTCCAGATCACAATTTCCCGATTGCCATAATCCAATTCTCACTTGTAAATAAATCTATTAAGCTTTTCATTTGCCTCCTGAGAGTGATTCTGAATGTGGGTTAGACATATTGCTAAAACCATTACATTAAGATTATAAAGTGTAATACTCTCCTCTACATTCTTCTTCTGTCCTTTCCAGTATTCAATTTAAATATATAAAATATTGCAAAGGGAAATGATGTAACTCATTTGGTCAAGGAGTTATAGATGGTGGTGGCTGTGGGCAGGAAAGATCTCCTGTAGCAGTCAGTTGTATAACCAAACTGAAGAAGGCTGACTGAAGATTCTGTTTTCCAATGAAGAGGATGTCCAGGATTGTCCATAATTTTCTTGGATTTTTTTTTTTTTTTTTTTTTTTTTTTTTTTTTTTTTTTTTTTTTTTTTTTTTTTTTTTTTTTTTTTTAAATAATGCAAAATCCTTCTTTGCATCAACTGCAGAGGTTCCAGTCGGCCCAGAACAGAACCAGCCTTTATCAGGTTGTTGAGCCTTTTTTAGGTCCCTGGCTCTGATGCTGCTGCCCCAACAGTTGATGGCAGAGATGATGCTCAACAAAAGACTGATAGACATGAAACATCTTGCTATATATTAAAACATTCCCTGCCCCCACCTCCATTTAGGTTTTAAAAACATACCAAAAAGTCTTTTTGTTTTAAATGGAAAAAGTGGCTTTTTCTGGTTTGATGCAGTGAATAATTGCTGTATTACCAACACAGGTATCATATTAAAAATTGTGGGGGACTTTCCTTTATGAAATTACACTGGGGTTTAAGATGAGAGCAACACAAGTTTTGAGTTTTTGGAAAAACTTGTTTTCATGGATTGCAATCTGTAACCTGTGCACTTGAGTCCCTTTTTTTTTTTTTTTTTTTTTTACATGCCAGAACACACACACACACACACACACACACACACACACACACACACACACACACACACACACACACACACACACACACACACACAAAAAAAAACAAAAAAAAAAAATATATATATATATATATATATATATATATATATATATATATATATATATATATATATATATATATATATATATATATATATATATATATATATATATATATATATATATATTGAGAGATGGTCTAGATTAAATGCTGTTGCAGATGTTAACATTAGCACTGTTGGCTAATGGTTAGCCAGTCTTGGAAATGCAACAGGGTTTGTTTCATTTGTCTTGCATATCAACAAAACATAAGTACTTTGTTTTTTCACTTAAAGAGCCTCAATTAAAGCTACATGGTGCCTCATGCCTGGTTTATATTATCAGCTTAAAGGGGCAGTTTTGTTTTTTTTTTTGTTTTGTTTTTTTTTTCCCCCCTTGAGCTTTCCATGTTTTATTCCCTCATCAAAAACATACCTGGAGTGTTGCCTTAATTCTTTCATGCATGTTTGAGGAATCCTTGAAACTCCCCTGGCAACAGTTCAGCTGTGTAAAACTCCTGGATGGACCTAGCGTCGCCGTTGAGAACCGGCTCCTACTCTGAGCTTCTGCCAAACAGAGCAACCCTTCCCCTGTGACTTCCCACTCAGCTCCTTCAGATTAGCCAGCAGAAATTGGCAAATACCTGGTGGAACTGCACACCTATTGAGCTCATACTAGCTACTTCCTAGTGCAACACTGGTAAAAATGTTAAAAGGTTAATAGAGAAACACTGTGGTGAATTCATGAAGACTGAGCTTAAGAGCAGGAGGTTTTAGAGAGACAGGCCCAATTTCAAGGTGTTAAATTATGAAGTCAAATTTCTTTTAAGTCATATTTGATATATACAGCATTTTTGTAACTGCTAGCAACATGGTTATTTGATTGTGCTATAAAATGGCACTGTCTGCTTGGAAAATACATACTTCCCCTTTGAACTGATACAACAGCAGTTTTTTTTTTTGTTTGTTTTTTGTTTTTGTTTTTTTTTTCTGGGACAGACTTCAATTTGACAAATATTGTTTAATACACAAGATCTCAAAACAATTTGAAAATGAGAAATCAAGAATGTCTTCATGGATGACTGTAATCAATAATTGGGCAAATTGCATCTGCTGTCTTCGTTGTTTCTCCTGCTACCTCCCCTTATCCTTTTACATCAGCACCTTCTTTAGTCATAGCATGCCCGCTTGTCTTACTTGCATTTCCCTCCCATGTGTTTCTAAGGTCACAGGGTCCCAGGGGCTTTGGTACAGCTCTGCTGCGGGCAGGCTGACACAGCTCAAGTTTAAGTAAGATTCAGGAACAGGAGGCTGGATCAGCTCTCCATGACATACAGGCACAGGAGGGGGAGGAAGGAGGGTGTGAGAGGAGAGAGGTTGGATAAGGTGAAGAGAGGTGCTAAAAGGGAATGTCAAGGAGAAAAGAACAGAATGTGTGTGACAATGAGAGGGAGCAATGCCTTAATACAACAAAAAAGAGAGGATGAAGGATAAGTCAAGTTTATTTGAATAGCACATTTCAGCAGCATAAAAACATCAATAAGGTATACAGCAACATCATCAAGCAAATATACATGAAAATCATCAAGAAAATATAGTTTGAAAATATTGATCAATGTTCTACTTACTACTAATCAAAGGCAGCACTAAACAGGTGGGTTTTCAGCCTTTGATTTAAAGGAGCTCAGTGTGTTGGCTGTTTTGCAGTTTTCTGGAAGTTTGTTCCAGATTAGATGAGCATAACTGAAAGCTGCTTCTCCATGTTTGGTTCTGGGGATGCAGAGCAGACCAGAACCACAAGACCTGAGTGGCCTGGAAGGCTGATATAACAACAGGTCTTTAATGTATTGTGTTGCTAAGCTGTTCAGTGATTTCTAAACTAACATAAGTATTTTAAAAACTATTCTCTGAGCTCCAGGGAAGTGGAAGGGCTCTAGAACTGGGGTGATGTGCTCTATCTTCCTGGTTTTAGTGAGAACACCAGCAGCAGTGTTCTGGATCAGCTGCAGCTGTCTGGTTGACTCTTTAGGCAGACCTGTGAAGACATTGTTGCAGTAATCAATGCTATTAAAGATAAATGAATGGATGAGTTTCTCTAGATCTTGTTGGGACATCAGTCATCAATCCTGGAAAAATTCTTCAGGTGATAGAAAAGATTGGCAGACATTTTATGCTGGTTGCCCTTCCTGACCTAACCCCTCTAATACCCCAAGGAAGGTAGTGAGTGGGTTTCAACCCAGGAATCTTTGGATCTGTGGCCAACCTGCTCTTCCACCCAAGCCACCTCAGCCACCACCAAATCAACACTGAGAATGTATTTGATATTTTAGAGTAAACGAGTGGGAACTTACATTTTGGTCAATTTTAATCCAGAAAAGACTGTTTTGTCAGAATTTTAGCATCATTCATGCATATGCTGTTTTCTAAGCCTTTAAATTGGTCTCACATTAGCATTGGATTTCTATTTACACAGATGTCTGTTATTATTTCAAAGTTTCAAATGGTGGGAAGTCATGGTCTGAAACATTGACCATCACACTTGAAGTACCTACTGCAGAACGAGGAGGGGATTATTTCAATCTGGACAAACTGTCTTTGGGAAAACTAATACAGTATAAACAATACAGCAAAGTTAAGTTAAAATGGTTTTTATTTTAGTAACAATTCAGTGGTGGTTTTTTTGGGGGGGTTAAAGGACTTTTTGGCTCTAGTGGCCTTAATTTGAAAGTAAATTGACTGGAAAGGGAGTTGTGAGAGGGGAGGAACACATGTAGGAAAGGTCAATGGGCCATGACCCGAGACAGCTGCCTAGAGGACTGAGGCCTCTGTGCATGGGTTGCGCAATTTATCCCTGCTCCACCGCCATGCCCGTGACTCAGACTGATGGAATGTTTTGTTTTTTTTTTCAAGTTATGTAAAATGCATTTGAGATAAATAATGTTGTCTTTTTGATTAGATTACTATGGTACTATGGTACCATAAGTAGTGGGTTCATATGGTACTTCAGGTGTTTGAAATGGAATGGTTAGTATTCTGGACTTTACTCTGTGTAGCATGTAAATAACTGTCTAATGCAAATGTGACAGTGGTTTAAAGGTTTTTGAATATTGGTATAATATAGAATTTTCATTACAGGTAAACTTTTATTGTATCTTTGCCATGACTCCCCCCCAGCACTAGAACGAATGTCTGCTTCAGTCTTTTGACCTGAGTGCTAATTTTATCATCTGCATCATTTTGCAAGGGTCTTTGAGGCCGCTCTGTAGTTAGCTGTATGTTTTTCTTACAGATAAACTAAAGTGCAATAGATTTCTGAAGGGAACACTGTGGAACAGCCAACCTCAAAATTATGTGAATGTTTGAGATAGTTGGCAATATCTCAAGGACTTTGCCACCAGTGGACAAAAACTGGATTACAGGCTTACACCAAGAGAATCTCTGCAGTTTTGTTTTTTCATGCAGTCTCGTTATATACCTTTACTGTGTCACCCTGTTTCACCTTCGAATCCTTCTTCTTGGTAGCGTCATTCCAGATTCCTCATACTGAACTGTTCTGAAGCACCAAATGCTGGGAGTTAGCCTGAAGCTACAGGTATGTAGTGACAAAATCCTAACAAGTTTCTTTGCTAAAGTAGGGCTTCACAGCGCCATTAAGGAGCCTCATTCTGCTCAGACCCATGATTCATTTGTGTTGCTGGTATACACCATAGTCCTAATTAGCTTACCCTAATGTAAGCTCATGGCTTCTCACTCTGTACAGGTATGTTTGATTGTGGTTCTTGACAAAACTAAAGTCAAAAGGAAAAAATCATATTTAAACTGTTAAACTTTGAAAGACTCTAGGTATATTTAAATTATAAAGTAGTTTTGTGATGCTCTTCAGATCATTGTCATGAGTTTGAGGTCACAAACTGATAACTTTTACCTTAGCCCAGGTAAGACGCTTGCAGCCCATGTCTAGGATTTGTCTGAGCGTAGTGGCTCCAGATGTGCTGACTCCAGCCTCAGTCCACTCCTTGTGAAGCTCCTCCAAATTATTGAATGGATTTTGATTGACAATCATCTCAAGCCTTGAAACTCTCCCATGGATGCCATTTTTGCCCAGTCCCTCTTTCTCATTGTTGATTCATGAACCTCCATCCTGGAGGATGATCTCTAACTTATCCAAGGCATCCAGGATGATGAGGTAAAGAAGATAACTCCAGAAGTGCTGAGGATGAAGCAAAAGAACAAAATAATCTAACACCTATTGCATCCTGATTTACACATGACATTTCTTACACTGATTTATATTTGTTGTAGTTTGGTTTTGGTTTTGGAGAACTGAAATAGTGATTGTTTTATCAGTCAGGTTGAACGACCACAGAAAGTGCTTATAAATTGTAGCCTACTTGATTAATTAGCATTTTAAAAATTCTGTCCTAAGCTTTGTCTTTTAGCCTGCAGTAGTAGTTGTAGAGTATTTTTTTATGTGTAAATCACATATTTTGATTAAGAATTTTAATTCTTAATCAAACTGATTACCACTTTTATGTTATTTTTTTCTATTATCATTAGTTAAAGTGTAAATAAAGCCTGATTATCTTTGATTAAATGAGTCATAATCCAGAGAAGTATAGAAAAATTTTCTGACCCTTTTCTAATAGTGAGACATAGATCACTCAGTGAAAAGGAATAATCCATCCTTCACACTGATTGACTGAGACTGATTTGTTTCTGAACCTTTATGTAAAGCAGCTTACTCGTGCAACAAAGGATACCATCACTTTGTGAGTAAATTCATGCTTTGTTTACATATTATAAACATAATCTTGAAAAAAAAAAATAAATATCATCATACTGTCTAAAAAAGGAAATCATTTAAAAACAGGATGGGAGTATAAACCATTGAGAAATAGGCACATGACATTCAAGTTTTGAGGTATTAATTAGAAATGTGTCTAGACAGCAAAAAAATCTGACTTTTGCATCGATGGAACATAGAAAGAACAAACAAGCATTTTTATCAGCGGTGTGACATAGTGTCTCTCCTTCCTGAAGCTATGTTCAGCGCATTAAATGTACAACTGTGTCATGTGTTCATCAAAGCCTACTTACCTCAGAGTAAAACTAATCCATTATTCCCTCTCAACAATCCAACTAACGGCATGTGTGGTGTTTGAGTCATGTAGAGGAAGCAGAGCAGCTCTGTCCAACACAGGTTTTCTGGACCTCTGTTTCATTAGAGCTCTTTTTTTCCTCCCTTGTGCCTCCCTTCCGCTGTATTGCCTGCCAGTTGGCCAATTATTACTGAGCTGAGCTTGTCACTTCCTTCTCTCTCTGGATCTGTGACGGCTGTTAGAAGTGTAAAACCAGTCAGGCACCAGAATACAGGAAAGATAACAGAGCAGGTTTACAAATAAGTTCACCCCACAGAAAGTGTTGACTTGTTTAGAATTTAGGAACAACTAAATACTTGATTCTGTTCAAAACCCCAGAGGTCCATTTTTACACAGAGCTGTTTGTTTATTATTCAGTCATTGGAAAGTCAGTAGAACCGGTAAAACTGATAAAGCTTTGCAAATATAGAAATTAAAAACAACTTTTGTTTCCTACACTATGTTACAATATGGTAAATGCAACAATTCTCCCATTAACCTTATAAGTCTATTAGTCTTAGTCTTCATCAAAGAAACCAAATGTTCATTTTGCACATTAAATCTTTAATGAAACCAAGAAAAGCTTTAGGTTCAGTCTAACTTAAAGAGTAACTAAGCATTAAATCAACTTTTTATTGCTGGTAAAACGGTATAATAGGTCCTTAAAGCTGCAGTATGTGACTTTTATAAAAAAATATGTTTTTTTCATATTTGTTCAAACTGTCACTATGTTGTGACAGAATAGCATGAGACAGATAATCTGTGGTAAAATTGAGCTTTTCTGCCTTCTCACTAAGACCTTCCTCTAGGCTCTGATTGGTTGTTTCTAACCAAGAGCAGTGCATTTCTGCAGATGGCAGTAGTAGCACTGGGCGGGTGGAGGTGGAAGAGCTTGATTTTTTTCATTGATTATCTGTCTCTTACCAAAATGTCATGACATAGTGACAGTTTTAACAAATATGGATAAAACTTTTTTAAATACATAATGCAGCTTTAAGGGTGTTATCTTTATGTTTCTGTACAAATTGTTATATTTTCTTGTTAATTTGTTTAATTCTGCAATAGTTGGCCTAAAACAGTCTTAGTGCTGCTTTCCATGGGTTGAAGGGTGGCTACTACAGTTGAATTTTCCTATTAGGGTTCAGTTTGACTAATGTTTACATCACATGTTTGGAATGGGGTTATGCATTCACAGGGGACTTAGTTTCACTTCAAAGATGTGGGGTCTCATTTATAAAGGATTCCATAGAATTCATCCTAAAAGTGTATGTATGGCCAAAAGGCAAAAATAGCATATGCAAAAAAAAAAAATTCAGATTTATAAACCCATGCATATGCACACCAGTACGCAATTTTCCTTTATAAATCACAGCTGTACTTCAAAGTTTGCGCTCAAGGTCCCGCCTCAGTGCCTTCTGCCTTCCACATTTAATCATAAATGGTCAATGCAAAGCACTTCATGAATGTCAGTGTTTATTTAAATGAGCCAGTTGATCAGTGGTATTTCATGATGAACGGGACATGAGGGGAAAAACGCAATTTCTTGGAGGCAGAAAGTGATCTGAGTGAGGTGGAGAGTTGAAAACATAATTTTTGGTAGCCATAGTGACGGGAAATAAAGTTTATAAAACCCCACCGGCATTTTAGGAGCCACGCTCCACAGTTGTGTACTTACAGGTGTGAGCGATGTTAGAGCGTGCCTTCTCTGAGGGGGTGGGGGTAGCCAAGTCCCCGGCAGGTTACAGCGGAATAGTCCATCATCACCCCCTAATAGTTTAAAATTAATTTGTGGAATTCTAAGGACTCATGTTTTCCCACGGTGTAGGAAAATCTGACGTATCGCCTGGTCATGTTAACAATGACTTTGTGCAGGTATTACTGCGATCAGCAGTGGCTGAGTTATGTTGTTGAATTATGTTGTTCCTTAAAGTGGCTTCAGGGAGAGAGTTAATTAATTTTGATTAACCAAAACACATACCTGTCTGTTAATTCATGCAGGATAGGAGCAGTTGCCAGGAACCCCAGAGTGGTTAATACCAGTAACTGGACAGGGATGGCATGGTTCCATTGGGTCGGTCTCTCCAATACTGGACCCAGTTCAGTACATCGATCCAAGAGCAATACTCTAGGGAGTCTAAATCGGCCTATAAACCAGTCATCATCATGGGCCAGAAAATCTTAGTGATCCCTGAAAACGCGCTCCCTCCTGATTCTCCCATTTAAAATGTCTTCCAGCAGCGTCAAAGCAACCATGACACAGCATTACGCATGGGTGCCACAACACTATTTAAACAAATATTTAGATGTTTGCAGAAATCACTGTCAATCCTTCACACCTTGGGATAATTTGTGCTTAATCTGTGATAAAAATTAAAATAAAACTGTGCTATGTCTCACCCTGGTGATCATCGGGGAGGGGAGTGAACGTTTAAATATTGTGCGGACTTTGGTTTAGGATTGAGGCTGCCTTATAGGCCATTTTTATTTATTTTAAAGGTCCTCATGTATAGTTATGGCTTAGCAGCCCAAGCATGTATCACATTGCACTTTTAAATGCTTATGATAAAGTCGGTCTATGGTTATGTAGTTAAAGATCTGAGGGAAACATGATGCTGTGTAGCTTCAATTCCCCACCTCACCATCTGTGTTGCCATTTCTTCCCTGTTTCCAAAGCAAGTGTATTTGGTACGCAGGGTCAGAGCTGGCATAAGAGACAACACAGTCTCACATCAAGTTTGTGTTTCATAAATCAGAACCTTTGTGTAGAAAGTGGCTCATGCAAGCTATATAAATGAGACCCCTGGTATATATTAGTGATACTTGGCTTGATTCATGAAATATTTTGCGAAACTTACTGGCATCATGTATGTATCAGACATTGACTGTATCTGCTTGTTTGATCTTTCAGAAACATGCGATGGGAAAAGAGCCTAGAAATGCTTTTTTCATCCCTCATTTTTCTATTTTCCACAGCTAAAAAAAATAATGAAAACTTATTCCTTTATTTTTCTTATTTTTAGGCAAGAACGTTTTTCTATATGACTCCACAAAGGATTATTTATACACTGAACAAAAATATAAATGCAACACTTTTGTTTTTGCTCCCATTTTTCATGAGCTGAACTCAAAGATCTAAAATATTTTCTAGACACACAATAACCATTTCTCTCAAACAGTGTTCACAAATCTGTCTAAATCTGTGATAGTGAGCGCTCCTCCTTTGCAGAGATAATCCATCCCACCTCACAAGTGTGGCATATCAAGATGCTGATTGGATATCTTGATTATTGCACAGATGTGCCTTAGGCTGGCCACAATAAAAGGCCTCACTGGCTGGATGGCAGTAGTGTTGGATGAGTGTCTGGGAGTGTCAGGGTGCTGGCAGTGCTGGACTCCAACACTGGTATTCAAGGCTTGCCATTCTCTCCGCTGTGGCGACAAGCACCTTCTTATTCCTTGCTGGTCCATTGACTTAATATTGCAGTCCGATGCGCAGAAAAACCTGCACCTATTGTTGTTATATCACTTGCTGGTAGCTTGGGAGTCAAGTCAAGTTTATTGGTATAGAACATTTCGACAACCAAGCAGTTCAAACTCTTTACACCATTAAAAACATAATACAGTAACCAATTATGAAACAAGCAATAAACATTACATATTGTCAATTGCCATCATCAAAAAATACATCAAATATATTGATTGCCATTCCAGTTACTAGGAATCAAAGGCAACAAGTGGGTTTTTAATCTTGATTTAAAGGAGCTCAGTGTGTTGGCTGTTTTGCAGTTTTCTGGAAGTTTGTTCCAGATTAGATGAGCATAACTGAAAGCTGCTTCTCCATGTTTGGTTCTGGGGATGCAGAGCAGACCAGAACCACAAGACCTGAGTGGCCTGGAAGGCTGATATAACAACAGGTCTTTAATGTATTGTGTTGCTAAGCCGTTCAGTGATTTCTAAACTAACATAAGTATTTTAAAAACTATTCTCTGAGCTCCAGGGAAGTGGAAGGGCTCTAGAACTGGGGTGATGTGCTCTATCTTCCTGGTTTTAGTGAGAACACCAGCAGCAGTGTTCTGGATCAGCTGCAGCTGTCTGGTTGACTCTTTAGGCAGACCTGTGAAGACATTGTTGCAGTAATCAATGCTATTAAAGATAAATGAATGGATGAGTTTCTCTAGATCTTGTTGGGACATCAGTCATCAATCCTGGAAAAATTCTTCAGGTGATAGAAAAGATTGGCAGACATTTTATGCTGGTTGCCCTTCCTGACCTAACCCCTCTAATACCCCAAGGAAGGTAGTGAGTGGGTTTCAACCCAGGAATCTTTGGATCTGTGGCCAACCTGCTCTTCCACCCAAGCCACCTCAGCCACCACCAAATCAACACTGAGAATGTATTTGATATTTTAGAGTAAACGAGTGGGAACTTACATTTTGGTCAATTTTAATCCAGAAAAGACTGTTTTGTCAGAATTTTAGCATCATTCATGCATATGCTGTTTTCTAAGCCTTTAAATTGGTCTCACATTAGCATTGGATTTCTATTTACACAGATGTCTGTTATTATTTCAAAGTTTCAAATGGTGGGAAGTCATGGTCTGAAACAATGACCATCACACTTGAAGTACCTACTGCAGAACGAGGAGGGGATTATTTCAATCTGGACAAACTGTCTTTGGGAAAACTAATACAGTATAAACAATACAGCAAACTAATACAGTATAAACAATACAGCAAAGTTAAGCAGCTGTCTGCTTGATATTTTAGGCAGACCTGTTAAGACACTACTGCAGTAATCAACCCGACTAAAGATAAATGTATGGATGAGTTTCTCTAGCTCTTGTTAAGACATTAGTCCTTTATTCCTGGAGATGTTCTTAAGGTGATAGAAGGTTGACTTTGTAATTGCCATGGTTTTAGAAAGCTGGGTGACCCACATGCAAATACTCTAAGGAGACAACAGAGTTTTAAGAAGTCTATTTACAATACTGATAAACAAATGATTGATCTGGGTCCGGGGTGATTCTGGAACGTGGGAGATCGGGAACATTGGAGGAAGGGGAAGAGAAAGTGAGACCACCGAGATGTACAGGGGAGATGTTGAGAGGTTATGAGCTTACGGTCTGCCAGGGAGAGGTGAGTGGGATCTGAGAGGAGGTAGTTCCAGAAATTGTTCAGGTGAGAAGTGAATGGTTGAAGCCAGAGATCATGAATGGAGCTAGAGGGATGTTTCACAAAAGCAGGATTCAGAAATCCAGGATAGGGGACAAAAAATCAACTTTGTCTTTGGAAGCTGGTTTTAGATCACAGGTGTGATGCTGAAATTTCATTCCTCTCCTCAGTGAGTGTTTGTTCTTGATTACTTGATTTTTTTTTATTTTTTATTTATTTATTTATTTATTTTTTTGGCACACATTAAGATTAAGCTACACTGATAAAGTTTACATCTAATAGGATAACTGTGTGTTTCCACTGCTTTAATAGGTGAGACAAATCAGGTTATACTGCGCAACAATGATAATCTTTTTATTGACGTAATGTATCACATTGGGACTTTTTATTATGTTTTAGATTCCGAGGTGGTGTTTGACGTATAGAACATTTTATTTATATATGTAGATAGATAGATAGATCAAATTCATCCAGAAGCAACAAAAATCACAAGGTGCACACAGCCAGAGGGATTTGACCAGCACTGTATCTCTGACCAGATAAAAACAAAAGAAAAACGCTTGAAAAACTGCAAGAATGGTATGACAGAAAATTTTTGTGGTTTTGAAACAGTGACTTTTTCATATCGCAGTATACCCTGAAACCAGTAACCGGCCCATGCCTATACTTGTTATAATATGAGCTAGTGGGAGCATGTAGATATTAAATAGGAGGGGTCCCAGGATTGAACCTTGGGGTACTCCACACATGACTCCACACATGACTTTAGCCCATTCCAATGAGAAGTTGCCTGTTGACACAAAGAAATCCCTGTTCTTTAGGTAAGATTCGAACCAACTGAGTACCGTACCAGAGAGTCCAACCCAGCTCTCCAGTCGCTGCAATAATATATCCTGGTCAACAGTGTCAAATGCTGCGCTGAGGTCCAACAGAACCAACACTGTGGTTCTTCCACAGTCTGTATTTGTGTGGATATCATTGAACACTTTGACGAGGGCAGTCTCAGTGCTGTGGTGAGCAGAGCACGGAAACCAGACTGAAACACATCAGAGCAGTTGGTCATTGTTAAGAAGCTGTTTAGCTGTTGAAACACATTTTTTTTTTTTTTTTTTTAATTTTCCTGAGTGCATTTGTAAACTGTAATCTGGCTGTTTGTGTTGTTTTTGGAGTAATGGCTTCTTTAGCTCTGAGTGGCCTTTTAGACCATGTCACTTCATGACTTGTTTCACTTAATTACACTCTCAACATCTTCAGCCAGCCACTTAGCCATGTGTACTGAGGTTGATACACACTTTTAGTGCCAAAACACATTCATTTTTGGGAAACAGTACTTTCTCCTTCCTGAACAGAATGATGGCTGGACATTCCTATGGTGTTTATACTGTCACGAACAGATGGCCATGGAACATTAAGGCATCTGGAAATTGTACCTGAGGATGAACCAGATTTATGGAGCTCCACAGTTCTCTTCCTGCCTCAGTTCTGTTTTTGCTACAATGTTACAGAAGGAAGCAGTATTTTCTAGGTATTGCCTTAAAATACATCATTTAATCCAATGTTGTGAATTACTTATCAGAGTCTTACAAAGACATATCATCATTGATACCCAAATTGTTTAAAGGCATCGTAATTTGAGGGTCTATTCCCACCATCCCTGTTTAATCCGCTTTAATCTTACCTCTAATTTGTTTGCCTAGAAAGTCCAGTTCATGTGGGGAGGTGTAAATGCGTAATTGAACTCTGATGCAGACCCGAAAAGCGAACTCTGGGCCACCTGGTGCGGTTCGAATGCATATGTGAACAGCAAGTGGACCGGAGACTGCTCCAAAAGCAGGAAGCAGACAACAGCGCAAGGCATTCTGGGTGAATACAACCAAAACAAACATACTAGTCTAGCTCTAGCAGGAAAAATGGCTTGTGGTCTTTCGCCAAAAACAAAAGGGAAATCCTCCAACCGCTAAAATCTGACGCCGCTCCATTGTTGTTTACATTTGGTGAAGAAGGAAGTTGCCCTCAGTGTCTTCAGAGGTTTTCATGTCATTTTCTTCAGTGGTTCTTGGTGCAGCGCCCCCACAGGTGTGGAGGGGGGGCAGGTTGCTCAAAGGCTTTGGTTGGTTCGACACAGAGTAGTGAGGAAGAGAACCGCAGCAGCTGAAATTAGAACAAATGTTGCAGCTTTGGTCCCCAATCGAACCAACTCTAGCAGACTATCAGGTGTGAAAACAGCCTCATTGTATGGAAACTTCTGCATTTGGAAAAAGTGGAAAAAAAAAAAAAAAGTCTCCAAAAAAAAATCATCATTCTGCCATGTTGCAAATAAAAATAATTTTGCTAATCCTTACCAACCTAAAACATGAGAAGTTCTAGCTGAAAAATCATTAAACAAAAGGGAAAAAATTGTATGAGTGCCATTTGACATCTGGTTTTTAGTTTCAGCCCAGGATGTTGTCATGAGAACTTCTTTCTGTTTTCTCCCAGATAGGTGTGTTGCTACTGTCAGTGGTGGTGTGTGACATACTAGCTTTCTCATGTTTTCCTGCTCTCAGCTGTGATGTCGTAACTAACTGATATTTCTTCGTAATGTACAGTCTGGACAAATAGTGACAGTCAACAATAGTGGCCATCTCTGCTGATGCTGAAAAGCCCGTTGGGGATTCCGGTCCTTTGCTATAGGTTGTGTGGATGACTGTTGATGGATCTGTGGATGTTGTGGCCATTAGTGTCTACCTGCTGATGGTTATATGACAAGTTCTAAATTATTATTTTTGCTTGCGCAGTGAAATCAACAAGCGGTCTTCACAGCATTGAATGGTGCTCTTTGATGTGGTCCTAAACAGGCAAATTGACTGTTTTTCGAGCCTCTACTAAACACTACTTATATATGGGCAACAAAATTTTATATTTTGTAATATGGACTAGATTTGTCCTTCATCTTTTTTCTTGTTTCATGCTTTTGTAAAAAAAAAATATTAAACACAGATCCTTGCATCTGAATGCCTCATAGAACCAGTGTTAAATGCTCTGGTCTCTGCATCTCTAATTGGAGTCAGGGAAATGTGCACTTTAATGTATGTAGAGTATAAAAAGCAGTTCCTTGCTGGTGAATGTAATTGCACTGGCAGTAAGAGAAAGTCACAGGTAAATGCAAACAATAAGAAAAGTGACTCAGATTATAATTGGAAGATCTCTTTGAGTTTCTAATGTTATAATAAGGCTCAAAAGTAAATCCAGGAGAGCACAATATTTTTAGATCGCTGTTCGAAAGCACTTTTAGATCATGTCAACATTTTTTTTTTACTTCCTTTTTTGCCCTTCTGATATTCCAAATTTGACCCTAGTTTTTCTGAGTTACAACCTACTTCTGTATAAAGTTATGATTCAACATTTTGCTGAGTTGCATGTGGTTATGAGCAGTTTTCCGGGAGCAATGGATTCCAAACTTTTAAGAAATAACTGTTTCCAAACCAATAAATTGTTCATTATACCATCTTAAGATTTCTAGTTTGTTTTTTTTAATGGGATGCCAGAGAAAATGCCAGCGTGATGAACAGTTTTTTTTCTTACTGTCGAACGTAAAGTAACACAAAGATGCCTCTGCCCCTCCTGTGGCTACACACTGTCTCTCAGCTGGCTGCAATAAGCCTCCTACATTTCTCCCTATCCTAAAAGAGCGACAAACTTGCCTGAAATATTTCTGGTTCTTAATAATTACATATAGTCATGATGCTGAAACTATAGATGTGCTCCCATCACTATTATTAAGGTGACGTTGTTTTAAAGCAGCAGTTGGTTTTAAAGCTATGAGCGGCATGTCTTTTAAGCTAACAGATAGCCTGTCTAATAAGACAGCTAATGTCACCTTGTTATACTTGGTGTTAATCCAAAACAAGCAGTTGTGATTATTCAAGTTGCATTTTAATCTGGTAACATCTAATGGTAGCTATTAACACTGCATGAAAAGGAGGATTTTAGACAGCTTTCAACATATAAAATTGCTGTGGCGCTTGAGATTTACAGCTGCTAACAGGAGTTTTTTTTTTTTTATATCACCATTGAAAACTGTGGGGAACTGCGTAAAATGGTCTTGAACTATGTTTGCCAGGGTTGCCCCCATGACCCCTCCACCCCTGGGCTCTAGGTGAGGCTTTCAAATTCAAAGGAAGTTGCTCTGCATACAATGCTAATCAAGTAGTCACCACTAGAGACAATGACCTCATTTTAACAGTGATTTGTTGTTGCAAATGACAACAAAATTTGTAACCAAAGTTGTATTTTTACTTTCTTTGATTTAAAAGAATTGGAGATTCACACTGTAATCTTTTAAGCCTTTTTCCATCAATAAACATAACTACTCACAAAATATAATATAGAGGAATAATTCAACCAAGGGTTAAATTGAGAAATCATTCTGATTGTTTTGTATTATGACATTTTAATGTATTGTAAAATTAAGGCGTGACAAAAGTCTAATGACATATTGTCTATGAAGGTTATCTGTTACTTTTCTTCTATTCCATTGAAACACTCAAATGAAAAACATTAGAATGAATAAACTTTTCCATAGTTCAACAAACACTCCTTTAAATAGAGATGTAAATGTATGTTGGGGGTGTAGGGCAATGGTCCAAACAGTTTCACAAATTTTAAGAGAAAGATCTGCAGGTACAGAAGTATGCCATGAATAGGTATTTTCAGCCATATCGTCCAGCTCTATTACCAGGTAAAAACATCTTACAGGAGTGTCAGGAGCACAGCAAAACCAACACTGCTTTGGTTGGATTTGCAATATAAAAACTGAACATCCAGAATTACATACAATAGATTTTTGTCCAACAATATCTTACTTAGACATTCCACCTTTGGTCTCTATTAACCCGTCTTCAGATTTATCATTGCATAACTTAATCAAAAATAAGAAAAAAGCATGCTTCAGAGTAGTTTTATACAAAGATATTTTTTGTGGACAATTTTGTGAACAAAATGTTATTTACTGACCGCTTAAAAAAAATATAGAATCAGGTCATACTGGTGTAGCATTATGCATTCCATACCACGATAAAGAAAGAAAGTACAAATAATGTATCAGTGTATGTAGGCATATGCATTACTCCTGAGTTTTGGTTTGAAGAACAAAATAATTGAAAGTATGTGATACCTTCTGATAGAGTTGAAGCTTATTTTTTAACTTTTCATTTTTTTTACCTTTTTATTAAACAATAAATCAAATAACTCAACAAGGAAGGACATCACCAATCAGATTTATTATATTCTGTACAAACTAGAAAAGAGGCAATTCAAAGAACTGAGTGAATGAAATATTATCTACCCTATAAAAAAGTGTAATTGGTATGTTTAAAATCAAAGATCAAATCATGTCATGTTTTTAAAAAAAAAAAAACATCTTACAGAATCTGTTTTTTCCTGTTCACACTCCAGTCTAGTTGGTGGCGGTAATGTACCTATATAGTTGGTTTGCCAACCTTCATTAAACACTTGAAGAAGGAGCACACAAGCTGAAGCTAAGAAGGATGGTGATGAAATGGTGAATAAAAATATATCTTATGTATTTACTGGCTTGGTGTCATATCAATATTAAAGTGATATCTCAGCAGAAACCCACAGAAGACACCACAGCTCCTATACAATACAAAACTCTCGGTAAGAACGCTGTTTAATTGGCACACTTATTGACAAACGTACAAAATATTACTGCGGGCCCAAGCCATCTTGGAAGCGGCCCTCATTTTCACAACACTGAAACAAAGGTAAGGGTAAGATTTTTTTTAAATAACATGTAATGTTGTAAACTCTTAAATATACTAACATCTTTTCTTATGTTTTACAAATTGAGCACCAGGTCAATTCAACCAAGAGTTGACAAAGAAGAAAGAGGTGTAAAAGGAGAAAGACTCTGGAACAATCCGGGAACTGCGGTAAGACTTGGTCATTTCTAAGCTAAAAACACCAAGTATTACTGTATGTTAACTTTAAGTAACAAAATAGTTAAGCTGTCATTCGCCTGCATGACTCTGATTCGAATCACATGACCCTCGGGTAAAGCTAAGAATCACAAGTCTGAAAATGTATTAACAAAATAGCAACCTTACAGCTGAATTATTCTGTAAATAACCTTACTTCAACTACTGGCATGCAATCCAGCTACTGATGAAAGACAAAAAGAAATATGTTGAATAATAAAAATGGCATCAATTCAGATTAATGAACAAAATATGACACAATGAAATGGAATTTTGAAAAATTGACTTCATACTAATTAACTAAACAAGAAAAACACAGGAATAATCTGATCTGCAGTACCACAAGGGAGAGTGTCATAAAACAGAATAGACACCCCTCTGAGGTAAGAGTGATGGAGTGAAGGGAGCAAAAGAGCAGGGGGCAGGTCACTGTCCAGATTCAGATCCGCCCTCTGAGATGAGACAAAGGGTCATAAACTGGATCATGTGCTTGAGCTAACTGTAAGATAGACAAAGAAATGTGGCTTTGGGCCCTATATGACTGCAAAATGAAAATTTATAAAGAGTCAAGAAAAGAAGAGAAGTGAGAAGCAAAAGAGCCAGCCAGCCTAGGTCAGAGAGGAGAAGGGATTGGCTGGAGAAGAAGCCAATGAATGTCATCAGTACTGAATTAAATTATTCTGAATCCAGACAATCTCTAACATATGGCAGTCTTAGATCAGTACAGCAACACCATATTATAAAAATATCACAGCGTATAATCACCAAAGCATTAGTTAACATGCAATGGAAAGGTAATTACAAAAGCCTTATTTTAAACACTGAATTCAGCCCAGATAATGAACAGTTTAGTTGTGAGTTGGTTGGTCATTCGGTCAAGACAAAATCTCCAGAGGTCCAAACAAAAATGATGAAAAAGGAAAAATCTCGTTGTCGTCCGGCAGGCAGGTGGGTAAGCAAGCTGGCGTCCCAGCTGAGGGTTCTCGGCAGAACCAGCGGTACTGTTGGTTGAAAATCCAAAAAGATACCTCTTTGTCAATGGATGCATAGGCCTGGCTTCAGCAGGGCCCTGGAAATAGACATCAAAAACGATTTTGTGCGTCAAAAGAACTTCAATGCTGGATACACGGACAGCTTCTTTAAAAGTCTCCAGTTAACACTTCAGAGGTTTTAGGTCCTTCTTTCTGGCCAGCAGGTTAGAAGGAAACATGCACAGAACTGCTGTATCTCTGTCGGAGGTTGACTCCCAAAAGATGAGACTTTGGAATTCAGGTCCTGGTTTTGTAGAGTTATATGACCAGCTCAGAGTTTATTGTGGGGGGTTGGCAGTGATCTCTTCAGCACAGAGAATGTGATGTCTCCAGCACAAGGAATGCTTATGAATCTGATCTGATCAGTTCATGAATAAAAAAATGGAATCCAACATCCCCTCTTAGGTCTGAAGTGGGGGATAATTGTCACTCTTTGGAGCTATAACTGGGTTCATTTGTCATGAGAACTGAAAATCAGTGATCCTTGAAGAGCCATCGAAGTCCTGCAGCAGGAATGATGTTCAACAGTCTAGTCCATTAATTTAGAGATTCATGTCTGGGCTTAATCAAGCCAAAATCTGGCCTGAAACTAATCCTACTCTAGTAAACTTATATAAGAATGCAATACAAGGAAAACAAAACATTCAACAACAAAAATATAATGGAATGTCCACTTCATCATCGTACTGTGTTACCTTTGAGGATAGAATACAATAGTCGGGGTCGAAGGTTGGGTAACCAATTCCATTCAGGCACTGGACCCAGGCTGTGTCATTGGCATAGTTTGTGTCCTGGTTCTAATGCAGGAATTATATTCTGAATTATTTGAATTAACCATCTTGGAATAGCACTACTCAGGCTATTTGCCAGGTGGGTCTGTGAGGGTCGCAACGCGTTAGTTGTAGTGGTTTTGGGGTTTTCTTAACCAGCTCTAAAATAAAAGGGACCTGTCCCTCAGTGAGGTAGTCTGCAGGTTACCCAACTTCTAAAAAAAGTTTGCATTAAATCTCTTGCAACATGTGTGTGTATCACATCATTGTTAGAGACTTCTGAGAGAACTTGCAAACCTGAAAGACGTTCTTGATTAAAAGTGGAGTGTAGATTTAACATTAGTACTGTGCCTGGAAGGTGTTCATTTCTTTTCTGCAGAAAAACTACAAAAGGAAAAATGGATGTATTTGTTCGTGGTTAATGCACACTTGTGGTTAGTTTTAAAGCATGCACCTGTCTTACTAGAACTAGGTACTGGGCCCCCTTCCTCTGGTGGGGAGGCAAGCTCCGTCCTTAGGAAGGAGAGTTTGAGGCAGGGCTTAATTCGTTTAAGCCAAAGAGCTGCAGTCATGACTGGTGTGTCTTCTGATGTAGGCAGGGCTTCAATCCATTTAATGAAGCTGCATGGGACTGTTAGAAGGTGATTGTTACCACCTGTCCTTTCAGGACAGGTCCACCCCAGTCAATCTGTAGGTGCAACCAAGGGAATATGAGCCCCCTTTGGTCTGTTAGGCCAACCCATTGTTGTGGACCTCATTCGTTGTGGATGTATTTTGTGTGTGTGTGTGTGTGTGTGTGTGTGTGTGTGTGTGTGTGTGTGTGTGTGTTGTTTTTAGCTTGAATATAGATCTTTATGCATGTTAAAAAATTTATTTATAATGCATAAAAATGTTTTCCTGCTACTCTGAGATAGTGCAGCAGAACATCCGGTACAGTCAGCCAAATCTTGCTGAAAGAGCAACAACCATGGAAGGGTTCTACTCGGTGTTGGTCAGGAAGGAAGCTGGTAAGATTTAATAACAACAATAATAGTCTTGATTGTCATTATAAAAACATGTAACAAACATACATGGACAATAATGAAATTGTGTACCCTCCCCTACTAACACTCATTTCCAGACAACACACCATTGCACCATGGTATTAGATATAATGCTAGCTAGCATTTAATGTCCTGATGGCCACTGGGTAAAAACTGTTCTTCACTCTTTTTGGATGCTTATTTAGGAATTTATTTCGTCATGAACTTTTTCATAAGTAATGTATTTGCATTTAATGTTTGCAATTAGTTTATCCAGCCCAATGTTAGTCTGATACTGTTTTAAAGAGACTCAATTCCTGCTTAGCACTGCTCATTGACACAATTTATCAGGGATGGAAAGTAACTAGTTGCATTTACTTTAGTTACTGTAATTAAGTACAAATTTTATGTACTTTGTTTTTATTAAGTTGTATACAAAACCTGAACTTGTACTTGAGTTTGTTTTGAGTAAAGTGTTTTACTCAGTTACTTTTGAAATTATACCCATTAATGGGTAATAATAATAATAATAATAATAATAATAATAATAATAAAAAAAAAAAACAAAATTTTAAAAAAAAAACAAAAAAACAAAAAAAAACAAGAAAAAGCAGCATTGATCCTTTTTGGCTGGATTAGAAATCAGCTTCCATGGTGTTGAATCAATTGGAAGACAGAGGCATCAGGAAAAACCCATCAAGTATAGTTCAAGTTAACCTTGGAACCGTGAAAAATAAGAAAACCCATGGCTGTACTTAAGAAACCAGTTTAACTGTGTATGACAAAGGCAACAGCTTTATCTTACAGTGTAAACTTAAGGTTGGTTTATGTTGAACACTATGACTATGTAAACATTCTGAATGACATTTTAACATCAAATGTAAATATCAGTTTTACCTGGTACTTGTGATTATAATTTGTATTGGCTAAAGCTGAAAACAAAGGATCAGGTACTTAGTTTGGGGTCAGTGATATAAAACTATTAGACTAACTATTAGGAGGGACGTTGGATGTATGTGACAAAGAATAGAATAGAATAGAACAGAATAGAATAGAAATATCCTTTATTGTCCCGGGATGTGGAAATATCTGTGCAACAGTAGCAAAGTAACAGTGACAGGCAGTAACAGAAAAACAGACTCACACAAAGAATATAAAATATGTATAAAAAACAGAATAAAGAATAAAAAAAAATACTGCACAATAAGGCAAAAATTCAACATGAATACTGCAGTTGTAAAAATACTCCAGTCCAGAGGAATATGCAACAGAGTTTAATTAAAAATGTACAAGATGTGCATGTCTGAGCATTACAAATACAAACTATTTAAAGTTAGTGACAATAGAAAAACTGTAAAGTTGTACAGATACCAGCATGGATATAAACACTTACTGATTTTGTTGGGAGCAATGATGGTTATAGAGTCTAACAGCTGCTGGGAGGAAGGATGTCCAGTAATGCTCCTTAGTGCATTACTGGAGATGCAGCAGTCTGTCACTGAAGTAGCTCTCCAGCTCAGCAACAGCTTCATGCATGGGATGGGAGACATTGTCCATCAGTGATGTTATTTTAGCTAGAGTCCTTCTATCTCCCACCACCTGCACTGGGTCGAGGGGACATCCTAACACAGAGCTGGTCTTCCTGATGAGTTTATCTAACCGCTTCCTCTCAGCTGTAGATAAGCTGCTGCTCCAACATACAGTCCCATAGAAGATGGCTGATGCCACTCCAGAGTCAAAGAAGGTCTTTAGGAGCACATCCAGCACTTCACATGACTTCAGCCTCCTCAGCAGGTAGAGTCTGTTCTGACCCTTCCTGTAAAGTGCATCAGTGTTATGAGTCCAATCCAATTGTTCAGGTGAACACCCAGGTACTTAGAAGAGTGGACGATATCAATGTCCACTCCCTGGATGTCCACCGGGGTCAGTGAGGTGGGTCTGTGCCTGTGGAAATCCACCACCAGCTCCTTGGTTTTAGCAGTGTTGATCAGGAGGTGGTTCTGCTGGTAACAGTCCACAAAGTCCTGAGTTCACTGTCTGTATTCTGAGTTGTCCTCACCTCTGATGAGGCCGACTATGGCAGAGTCACCAGAGAACTTTTGCAGATGGCAGCGTGGGGAGTTGATGGAGAAGTCTGCAGTGTAGAGAGTGAAGAGGAACGGTGCCAGCATGGTTCCCTGAGGGACCCCTGTACTGCAGACCAGCCTGTCAAGGATACAGCCCTGTGTCCTCACACACTATGAGCGGCCAGTGAGGTAGTCCAATATCCACTGGGACATGTGGTGGTCCACTCCTCACAGCTCCAGCTTGTCCCTCAGAAGTCCTGGCTGGATGACGGTGAAAACACTGGAGAAATCAAAGAACATGATCTGCACAGAGCTTCCAGGTTTCTCCAGGTGGGTCAGAGCTTGGTGCAGGAGGTAGATGATGACATCATCCACTCCAATGCCAGGCTGGTAGGTGAACTGCAGTGGATCCAATGAAGACATCACCAGAGTGTAGATGTTTGAGAACCAGCCTCTCGAGGGTTTTCATCAGATGCGACATCAGGGCTACTGGCCTGTAGCTGCTGAGGTCCTTTGGATGTTTGGTCTTTGGTACTGGTACCACACAGGAGGTCTTCCACAGTTGTGGTGCTTTCCCCAGCTTCAGGCTTAGATTGAACATGTTTCGCATGATGCCAAACAGTTGATCTGCACAGCACCTCAGGAGCCTGGAGCTGATGCCATCTGGACCTGCAGCTTTTCGTACCTTGATCTTTTGCCATGCATTCCTCACCTGAAGTGATGAAAGGGACAAGATGGAGGGGGTGCTGTGGGATGGAGTCTTCTGAAGTGGAGGGGGTGGATGATGGCTGAGACCTGAGAGGTGTGAAGTCCTGAGAATAAATGCTGGCAGTCGTTACTGATGAGGGGGGTAAAAGCAGGGGGGACTGGGGTGGGGGAGGGTGGGTGACTGGTCAAACCTGTTAAAGAACTGGTTCAAGTCTCCGATAACCTGAGGCTGCAGCTGATCCTCCATCTTCTTCCTGTAGATGTTTTTTTTTCCATTCCTAATTTTCCTTCTCAGTTCCTTCTGCTCAGCTCTCAGGTCCTTGTTTCATGATTTAAAGGCTCTCTTCTTCTCCCTCAGGAGAGACTTGTTTTCAGGGTTGATCCAGGACTTGTTATTGGAGAAACACCGTACCGTCATGGTGGGCACAGTATTGTCGACACAGCAGTTGATATAGTCTGTGATGCTTTCGATGTTCTCCCCATGAGGACCACAGAGGTCTTCCCACACAGTGGAGCTGAAACAGTCCCTCAGAGCTTCCTCACTCTCCTCAGATCTTTTTTTCACTGTGTATGTTAAAGCTGGTTCTCTGTCTGCCAGAAGTTTATACACAAGCAGGAGATGAACTAGGTTGTGATCTGAGCTCCCCACAGGAGGGAGAGGGGATAAACTGTATGCCTCCTTGGTGTTAGCATAAAGTAGATCCAGTGTTTTGTCATCTCTGGTGTAGCAGGTGACATACTAGGTGAAGGTTGGAAGAGTGGAGGACAAGGAGACATGATTAAAGTCCCCAGAGATCAGAAAGAGGGCTTGTGGGTGCTGTGTTTGGAGTTTGCTGGTGGTAGCATGAAGGATATTGCAGGCTGCAGTAGTGTTAGCAGAGGACGGGACATACACAGTTATTACAATAACGTGAAAACTTCCAAGAAAGATAGTGCAACCTCATGCTAAACAGCTAGTAGTTCAAATGTCCTCACTGCAGAGCGTGTCTTTGATGGTTAAATGTCAAGAGTTACACCATCTATTGTTCACAAACACAGCCAGACCCCCTCCTTTCTTCTTATCGTAAGAGTAAATGAAAGCTGTCCATGTTTATATGAGAGTCCAGAGTTAGTGTGGTTAGCCACGTCTCAGTCAGACAAATGAGGCTGGCCTTCCGGTAGCTCCTTTGATGGCACGCTCAAGCTGCTAGCTTGAGTGCTGCTAGCTTATCATGAGAAAAGTGAGCTCTCTTCCCAACAAAGTGGATGCACTTTGTTGGGAGGAGATCTCACGTTTCTCATGATAATGGAAGGGATAACAGGTCTGTACCTTCTTCCTTGGTTGTGACGCCCAGTGTCTGTGCACATCCCCCATCTCTTCCTTCTCAGCTCATGGGGAATGTTGGGTCTCTCAGTGGGTGGCAGAACAGTTGAGCTACTGAGAGCTAGCAGCTGAACCCTGGTGTAAGCAATAATCTGATGGCCGCTTGCACCTTCTCTGAACGCGAAGACTTAAAAAACGAACTTAAAAACAAAGTTGTCCACAGAAC
Source organism: Anableps anableps (assembly GCA_014839685.1). Taxonomy (NCBI): domain Eukaryota; kingdom Metazoa; phylum Chordata; class Actinopteri; order Cyprinodontiformes; family Anablepidae; genus Anableps; species Anableps anableps. The sequence goes on from CM026086.1 coordinate 4,703,324, forward strand.
AGTGAGTTCCATTGTGTGAACTCGCAATATGAAAAAAGAGTGCAAAAGAAAAAGAATATACAGCCCGTCTAAATAAGGTTTTAAAGGAAAACAATCAAGTCAGAGCTGCTGTAGCAGACTGCCAACTCGCGCAGTGCCAGAAATATGAACAGGATAAAGATCAGAACTGCCAGGTTCTAAAGAAGAGGAAAACCACAGAGAAGCTTCACAGATGTAGTGAAGGATGCAGAGGGTTTGGTGTGACAGAGAAGTATGCTGAGATGGGGGAGATGATCAGCTGAAGAGAACCTTACAGACAGCTGGTGGCAGAAGATATTGGAAATTCCCATTAAAAAAAGTCCCATTAAAATTACATATAATACCTCCCAAATATTCATGATGTCATGTTTTATTTTGTGTTGCATTTTTATTTATAAAAGGTGTTCCTTCAATTAAAAACAGTTTGAGACCAATATGTTCTCATTTCTTTTCTGAAATCCATGAGTGGAACTTTCTTCTGCTCATAAAAAAGTAACTAAATAACTTTCACTTAAAGTAAAATTTTAATGAGGCACTGTTTACTTTTATTTGAGTAACATTTTACACTCTTAACTTGTATTTAAGTACTATTTTATCAACGCAACTCCTTTTAATTGAGTTTATTATTTTTGTGCTCTTTCCTAATCTTCCATTTAGTTTATCAATTTGTAATTTATGTGTTTTGAGGGTGACCAATTGGAATTTAAAAAGAACATTGAAACATGTTATCAGGCCTTTTCATAGACTGCTTGGCCATAAGCTGCACTTGTGTATATTCTCCATTCTATGTGCATATTTTTCTTCTGATGATGTTTTATGTATTCTACAAGTCCTTCTAATTTTTCTTCTAAGGGTGAATATTTAGTTTTTCTTTTATTTTCTGTAAGGGTGTCTTATGAGGATGTTTGGGTTTTTTTTCTATAAGTGTTTTTAATTATGTGTGCATTCTAAGCTATGAGGCTCCAAAAAATTTCAATATGGTTTCATAATGGCAAAGATTTGATTCTTGTAAGCATGCATATTGACTCTGTTCTGTTTGTGTCAACAGTTGTTGGAGGCGAGGAAAGGTGTCCTGGCAGGAAGAAGAAGTGGCATTCTGGAAACTCATCACCGTTGACCTGACGTCTGATGAAGAAGATGGGATTTCAGGGTGGATTGTTTGTCCCTTAAGTTTCTGCAGCCAGAAGCTCAGTGACCTCTGTTGGATGCTACAGAAGAGACTTGAGGCTCATCCAAAGTCTAATCATTTTTGGACAGGAAGCCAATGCCACGTGGTCCACAAGTGGAAAAACACATTTCTTGAAATTATTTTTAAAATGTTGTTTTACTTGTGACACAAAAATAATAATAAAAAAAAAATTAAAAAAAATCAAACATGCACCTCAGAGTTTCTGTTCCTCATAAATTCATGTCTATAAATTAGTTGAGGTTAAGATGGCATCAATACAAACTATCACATGTAGACTATATCACATGAATGTGGTCTTTAGGGAGTGCAGTTTTTTAATATAGGGTTATTAAATATATATCATAAATCAATGTATTATTAGGGAAGGGTTGACCCAGGCCTGTGTATATAAAGGCTTGGGGTCGCCCAATCGGGACTGATCTACCAACCAATCACATGTCACATGTGATTGATAGTTGGTGATGTCATTTGTTTCATCCAATGACTGAAAAGTCACGTTGGTCTTCTGCTGGTTCTGCTGCCCATCATTGTGACAATTCATATGTTAAGTAAAGTTAACACCTCCTGACAGAGGCTGCTGCACCAAACCCCCCAGCGAGTCTGTTCCCACCAATTTTATGACAGGCGAGCGCAAACATTCAACGCTGTAAGCAGCTGATAGCTGCAGAAAATTCTCAAGATTTGGTGCAGTTTAAAGTGATGAAAATCCCTCTTTTCATTCAGTGTAACACTGCTAGCATCATAAAGCATTATAAAAACAGCAGCCCCCATTTTGTTTATTACCTACTGAGAATGTAGCTCCTTACCCTAACTCTTAGATTTGGTCATGTTTCCAAATCCAGCATGGCGAAAAGAGGTTTACAGTTGAAAAGAGTGAAACAGAGCAACTCTGCTATTTTGTTTTCACTCTTTCTGTTATCAGCCGAACTCTCTCTGTACACATCAGTGTAGAAAACACAGCTTCCTTTTAAAACAGCTTCTATGTGCTACTTATTACTACACTAAACTCCTTTCACATTTTTGGATGAGATTAAATTAGATTTCTGGGTTTCTGAATAGTTGGTCAGGTCCAATTAAACTGAAAATTGGTTGATTCAGATTACCAGATGATTTCTTGGTCCAATTTATCTGTTGTGATTGACTACAATGTCTGAGTGAATTTTCTTCTTACAGAAGATGAATGGGATTGAAGCAGATGTATTGCATGGGTATATAAAAATCTTTCTCTCTTCAGACTTTTTTAATCTATTCTACTAGCTGAAAGTTCCTTTCATCCATCAGTCCTTTCATTTGTTTGCTCAACATCCATCCTTCTTCTGTCCTCCCATCTTTACTTTATTTGTTCCTTTGTCAGTTTGTCCCTTCTAGCATTTTTTTTTCAATCAATTTTTCCTTCCATTATGTATGTAATGACTGTAACTGACATTGAATTTGTCTTTTTGATTGGCATGAATTGACTTTTTTTGTAAAACACCTTGAGAAAATATTAGTTGTGAATTGGTGCTTTATAAACTGAATCAAATTGAATTTCCACTGCCTTTCAGTTGTTCATTTGTTCCTTCCTGTCTCCTTCTGTTTTTCCCACCTTCCTTCCTTTTATTCTTCTGCCATTCCTGCTCTTCTTTTTGCTACCCTTTGGTTTTTCCCATGTTCCTCGTGTAAAACATGACCACTGTTGGAATATCTGCCATAAATTCATCAAAAGCTTTTGTTTTTATACAAGATGAAATACAAAAACAGAACTCTGAGGAACTGAATCTGGAAAAGTTTCAAAACTTGACAAAGAATATAGAAACCCTCATCCACACAATATGACAGATATTCTGGACTATTTTGTGTTGATCCATCACTTCAAATCCAAATTAAAGCAGGTATATACAATATAATTATGGTTTATGATGTATAATGCATAAAAGCCATGTTATGGCAGGCAATAAGAGCTTTAATTAGATACTGATCATAACCTAATGTTCTTAATATGTTTGTCCTTTGAGACAGCTGTTTCTGCTGCATGATGGGTAGATACGAGCTGCAGCAAGTCAATGACTATAGACGAGAATAAATGTTCTCAACAGCCTTTTTGTCAACCATTTCTGACCAGTCAGACAACTGTTGCTTCAAGTATTTTAGTGGATGTACTTCATCAGACGATGTGTGAGTGGAACCTGGGTTGACCATGTGTCAGCAAGCTTTTATCACTGAAACAAATGAAATGTCTATAACAAGTAAATTATGATAAATATGTGTGTGTGTGTGTGTGTGTGTGTGTGTGTGTGACAGAGAGAGAGCGTGCAGCTTTCCACACATGCCACATGGAGATCCTGCTGCAGCTCCTCCTCCTCATTATGTAAAAGATATTGATGTTCACATTACTATCAGAGCTCCCAGGTTTAGAAGATAGCTGACCTAGATGCACTCACATAAATGTAATCAGCATCCTAGCCTCAGTCAATGTGTCTTGTCATGACAAAACAGGCAGCTGGCTGATGGATTTAAGTAAACGTGCACATAAAAATGTCACATGTAGCAGGAAAAGAATGTGAGGACAGTCTGATTAGATGCCACATGCACTCATGAAACAGATGAGGTCTCCACTAAGGTAGGACTGCGAATGCTATCAGGTTTGAATTGAGAGAATGACATTAATCATGACTTAACAGATAAACAGATTTCCCAGCATGAAGAAAATGTGACTGGATTTACATTCAATTCAAGTCAGTTTATTTCTATAGCATCAGTTCACAATATGTTTTCTCGAGGTACTTTACACACAAAAAAAAGTCATTTCAATCACATTCCAGTAGATCTTAGTTATCAAATGGTGCATAAAGTTCAGTTCATGATTTAAATTAGTTAAAAAAAACAACAACAAAAAAAAAACATAAGTGGTATCCTGAGTTAGCGTCCTATCAAAGATGGATATTGTTTTCCTTTTTTGACAGTTCATTTACATGTATTGAGAACCAGATGAGGAACATGCAGTGTAGGATCCTTGATCCATTCCTTCTTGCACTATCTCCAAATATTGTCTAGCATCTTTCCTTCTGCTCTCTTCTTTCAACTCACCCCACAGTTTGTTTTTTTCTTTGTGCTTAAGACTGAATCATATTCTTGCTCAAAGATCCAATGAAGACCCAATTTTAGTGGGCCTCCAGGTTTTTATTTTAAATGTCCTGTAGCATTTTAACTGCAGGAACCTTTTCTAGAAATCAGGAAAATTATCTGGAGTTGTCATCATCAATGACTTCTTATGGGCTTCTGTACACAGGGAGGGACTGGGGGAGGGGGGTAGTGGTGGAAGAAGAATACCTTTATTAGTCCCCCAGGGGGGAAATTACATTTCAGTACAGCCCGTCCAAGAACAACCAACATACATGGGTAGACAGGTGTCTGAGGCTGCAACCATCCTGGGAGGCGCTGCCCTTTCATTAGATTAGAAAAAAGACCAAATTAGGTTAAGAGGGGAGAGAAAAAAAAATAATAATAATTCATATTTCACACTTTATCCCTGACAGGATACTGTTCGAGATTGCAAAAAACCTCAGCACCAAAAAAAAAGCAACATATAGATGACGTGGATTTAGAAACTTGTCTAACCCACATGCAGAGACACTCTCAGGAGGCAGATGAAAAATTTAAAGGATTTATTTACAAATAGGATTGAGATTATACCAACATGAATCTTCCGAGATCTGGGACCAGGTTCTGGAAATGGATAACTCTGCTGCAGCTCGGCTGGAGAGCACAAGGTGCTGGTCTGGACAGGTTTGATCTGTGAGACATGGATGATGGATGCGAAGACTGGAAGGTAAACTGAGACGGACTTCTGTGGGACTGATCAATGATTCTATTTTGTATAGAACAATGTAATGAGGGGTGAGTTTCTTGGATATGGACTTGAGAGGAATGTCATGGGAAGAGAGCCATACCTTCTGTCCGGGTACGTACTAGGGTGCAGGGATCTGTCTCTTGTCTGCATAACGGTGGTTTTGTTCAGCAGTGCATTGGAGAGCAGAGATGGTGTTTGCCCAGACATGTTTGCGTCAACGGATGTGATGGTGAACAGAGGTAACAGAAATGTCCTTCTCATCAACGGGAAAAAGAGGAGGTTGGTAGCCATGGGAGATTTCAAAAGGGGATAAACCAGTAGCTGCGGAGATGTGAGAATTGTGTAAGTACTCTACCCAGGTTAGGAACTTGTTCCAGTCAGAAGGATTAGTGGACGTGAAACATCTGGGGGTGGATTCAAGCTCTTGGTTCATTCTATCTGACCATTGAACTGGGGATGATAACCAGAAGAGAGTTAAACTTTAGCATTGAGAGTGAGACAGAACTGTTTCAATACCTGGGACAGAATATCCTGGGGAATGCCATGCAGACAGAAGACGTGTTTAACCAGGAGTTGAGCAGTTTGAAATGCTGATGGAAGTTTTCTGAGGGAAACAAGATGACAAGACCTAGAGAAATGGTCAATAATTGTGAGAATGGTGGTCATACCTTGAGACATGAGGAGTCCAGTGACAAAGTCAGTGGCAATGTGGGACCAGGGACGTTTGGGTATGGCAAGAGTTTGCAGAAGTTCAGTGGGGGGGGGGTCTATGAGATGACTTATTGCATGCACAAGTAAGACAGGTGAGAACATATTTTTTTACATCCTTGTGTAAGGAAGGCCACCAAAAGCGTCGTGTGATGAGAGCAATGGTGTGACTGGAATCTGGAATTAGCAGAGTGGAACCAGTGAATCAGATGGGAGCGGAGTGAGGAAGGGACGTAGGTTCTGTTGGTGGGTCCATTGCCAGGGTCGGTTTGGAGTGCTTGGTGGACCAGATCTTCTATTTCCCAAGAAAGTGATCTGATGGTGCAATTGGTGAGCAGAATGGGAGTGGAGCCGGTGTCTTATCAGAATAGTCAGGTGAATACTGGCAAGATGGTGTGTCTGGCTTCACATTCTTCGACCCTGGGCGATAAGAAATAAAAAGGTTAAATCGAGAAAAGAACAAAAACCAACGGGATTGCCAAGAGTTCAGGCGTTTAGCTGACTGAAGGTAAGAGAGGTTCTTATGATCAGTCCAGACCAGCACGGGGTGTTCAGCACCCTCCAGCTAATGACGCCACTCTTCAACGGCGAGTTTAATGGCCAAGAGTTCCCAGTCTCTCACGTCATAATTTTTCTCAGTGGGTGACAACCTTTGGGAAAAGAAAGCACAGAGATGGAGTTTGTCATCCAAGTTGGATCATTGAGACAGGACCGCCTTACCCCTGTATCAGAAGCACCCATTTCTAAAATGAATTGTTTCTGGGGGTTGAGCTGAATGAGCATGGGAGCCTGGGAGAATTTCTCCTTGAGGTTTAAAAGGCAGAGTTGGCTTCAGCGGTCCAAACAGAAGTGGTCTTGGTGGAGGTGAGAGCAGTGAGAGGAGCAGCAGTCTGACTGTAGTTTCGGATGAACCTGCAATAGAAGTTGGCAAAACCTAGGAACCTTTGCAACTGTTTTCTAGAGTCTGGAACAGGCCAATTCAGGACTGCCTTTATCTTCCCTGGGTCAGATCTAACCTGTCCAACCTCAAGAATGAATGGTTACCTGAGATGATGAGGTCGAGCAGTTTGGTCTTATGAGGGATCCTAGACAGAAGCTTTCCATCCAGAGCAGAGACACTGAGTGGAATGGGCAAAAGAATGGTTTCTATCTTGCCTTGGGAAACCAGAGCTTGATCAATGAGATTCTGTTCACATCCGGAATTGATGAGGGCAGAGAGACATAACATTGTTATTTCTCAGTACAGCAGGTAGAGTGAACTGGGGGGGGGTGTTATAAGGGTTATAAACTGCTTGATGGTCTGCCAGTTTCCCCGTTATAACTGGCGGACCCTCTCTTTTGGCTGAACAGGATAGGAAGCGATGAAATGTCCAGGAGAACCACAATAAATGCACTGACTGGCATCCTTACATCGCTGCCATTCCTCCAGGTCCGACCGACCTGCATGGGTTCAGGTTCAAGAGGAGATGAACTGGATACAGACTGGGAAAAGGTCGTAGTTATGAGAGGCAAAAAGTGTCTAGAAGATTATCTTTCGGTTCTCTGCTTCCAGTCTGTTGTCTATTCTAGTAGCAAAGGAAATTAGTTCGTTAAGGGTCTCGGGTTCCTCTAATGTGGCAAGTTCATCCTTTAGTGTTTCGTCGAAGGACTGAAAAAAAAAAAAAAACGGCGCTTTTAGGGCACAAGTGTTCCAACCAGAAGCGGCTGCTAAGGTGCGAAACTCAATAGAGAACTCTGAGATGGGTCTATTTCTTTGCTTTAGTGACCACAAATGGCAGGATATGCTAGTTTGGTCAACATCTTCAGAAAATGTATGTTTAAACTCCTTAATGAATTCATTAAAAGGTACATCCAAACTTAGTATCTTCCTGGAATCGGGCTTCAGCCCATCTTAGTGCTTTACCTGTGAGAAGGCCCAAAATATAATAAATTTTGGCATTAGACATTAAGGGCCATTGAAGCAAAAATCCACCACAATTTCCTACTTCAGAGAATTTCTCTGGGTTAGGGAAACTAACGTCACAGGAAGAGGTAAGCTGCTGGGTAACTTGAGGACAAGGAGCGCCATCTGTGGGTGAGGAAGAATAATCTGGTTTAATCTTGTGCAGGAAGGTTGCCATCTGTTCAAGTTGAAGATTTGTTGTTTTCTGTTGTTCAAGGAGAGCTCTGAGTGCAGATTCATGGGACTGATGTTGTGAGTCGATGGATTACAGAAGGTGACGAAGTAGGGTTGCTAGAGAATAGGAACAGAGATGATGAAGATGCATAGCTGCTAAGGAGAACAGAAGGTTGCACTAGCTGTGCTAGCGAGAGGCGGCTTGGGGCCTGTGAGAGGCTGGGGAGAAGCTACGGAGACGCCCTAAATGGCTGTTGAAGTGGCTGCCCCTATTCTGAAGGAATGGCCAGAGAACTACTGTAGGATGAAACTGCCTAGGGCTAGGGTTTTTCTTAGGAACTTGAGGAACCAGGCTGTGGACATAGGGGTGCCTGCTGGAGTGAGGAGCAGAGTACTGGAGAAGGGGTGGAGCTTGTGATGTTTCAAGGGGTACTTAAGCATGGCATGAAAGAGGCAGAAAGGACCGGCAGGCTATGGACACAGTGCAAGGTCCTTTTTCTTTGGAATGCTTTAGAAGGAGATCAAAATGATCGGGAAAGAATTTTAGATCAGCAAGAGTTGGTTGGGTTAAACCCACCATTAGAAGAAAGTTCACCCAATCTGAAGAACCCGTAAAAGGCCAGGAGGAAGGAGCTTGCGAGGAGAGATTTGAGGTATGAGGAGAAGGGACTTGAGAATAAGGCCAGGAGGAGGCTTTTCAGAATGGGGAGAGTGATTGGTTTTCTGCTGTCGGGCCAAGGAATTGATTGTTTTACAATTTGAGGAGGAGCCTGATGGCATAGTTGGAGAACAGGCTTTGGGTCCTGCAGGGTTGATGGAACCTGGAATAAAAATTGATACCTGCCAGCAGAGAGCAGATGTAGAGGAGTTTAAAATGGCGCTGATCAAAGCAATCAGTGATGAAGGCTAAAAACTGGGAATGGGAACAGGAAGTAATGGGGATTTAATGGCTATGCAGAATTTAGTGTCTAATTGCCAAGCGAAAGAATAAGATTTAAGGGTGGAAGGGGCGAGGACTGATTTGCTATAATAACAAGCTGACTGAAGAAGAGGAAGTAGTGAAGAGTGGGCTAATTTAGCATGAAATCTTCTGGAGCTGGGGTTGGAAGAGGGTCGGCAGAACGACAGAGGCGGTGAAAAACCTGGAATTTAGAATGGGACAGGGCGTTGGCAAGGTTATTAGAATAGCCGGGGACATGACGAGCTGTGATAATAAAGTTATCTGAGACTGCCTACCAGGTGATTTGACAGATATAGGGCATGATTAACTTGGATGAGGAGCTTATCGATGGCCTCGACCGTGACAACATTGTTGCACAAGGCAGAGATGCGCCTCCTTGTCCAAAAACAGCCCCAAAGACAGCAAGCTATGGCAATGGGGATAATTTCAATGAAAGCTGAGGATTTGGATTGGGGGAATGAAGGGGGCGACTTCCTCGCGAACCATCTACCCTGGAAGAATCCCCCAAAACCCGAGGACGAGGAGTCGGCTGACAGGACAACGTCGTCATAGAAAAAAGAAATGCCATTCCAGTCAGACAGTAATTTGGACCAGAACGTGAGGTTGGAACAGCAGCCCTCGTCCAGGGAAACTTAGTAACCGAATTAGCCAGGCTGAGCAAGTGAGAAATAAAAGAGCGACCCTGGAGAATGATGCACATAGCAAAGTTGAGCAGGGAAAGGAGCTGGCGCTTTGAGAGAGTCGGAGGACACATGCGCTTGAGAGATCTCCTGGATCCTGTGGATAGCTTGTCCACAGCAAGAGAAGCGACCATGGAGACGGAATCTAAGGTGATGCCCAGAAATTCCAACTGAGTGGCCAGAACCACGGTCTTCTCGTCAGACAGGGGCACGCCGACGCAGAGGAAAAATTGGTGAAGATTTGCAATGGAGAGGCCAGGGGAGGGAGAAGGGGCATCCACTAAAAGGAAGTCGTCAAGCAGGTGCAATACAGTGGGGAGTCTAATAACATTAAGGAGGACCCAGAAAAGCACCTCAGATGGGGTGTTAAATGAGCTGGGACTGCTATGACAGCCAAAAGTTAGCCTGACGGCAAAATAGAAGGAATGATCCTACTTGGCCCCGAGCAGGGGCCACTGGGATGGATGGACAGGCATAACCTTAAAGGCATCTGTGATGTCAGCCTTGGTGAGCTACACACCCCACCCAGCCGCTTTAATGAGGAAGATGGAATGATCCACCGAAGCATAAAAAAGAGAAATGGGAGGTTTCGGGAGGATGGAGTTAATGCTGGGATGAGGGGCAGAAAGGTCGAGGATGAGGCGCTTCTTACAGGAGTATTTCTGGGTAGCCATGCCAAGAGGACTGAGGTGGAAGAGGGAAAAAGGGGAGCAAGTAAAAAGGACCAATCATGAAGCCTTTAGAAACCTCTTTGTGCAGAAGCTGGGCTGCAATGGCTGGCTCCCAGAGCACAGACTGCAGATTAGGGCAAACAATCGAAGAGACAAGGGGGCCAAGAACACCTATGAAAAAACCTTGAGAAGTGACAAGAAAATCAATGAAAGAACAATCTGGGTGGGACTGGAGTAGGAGGGCTAGTTCTGGAGTGACGATGGGAGTGGAGAGGTGACGCAAAATCAAGGCCTGAATCCGCGACGGCCCTTCCACGGATTTAGCCGGCGGGGGCAGAGAAATTTCGGGTGTGCTTCCTTGCAGAAACTACATAGGTGGAAAAATATACAGTTAGGAAAAGCACACTTTAGTTAAAATGATTACAAATGAGTGTGTTGTTAAATACTTCCACTTTTCAACCATGGCGGTCAACGGACTGGCCGCTGGGGGCGAAGAGGGGCCGGCTGATGGAGAGGGAGGGGGCTGGCCGAACGGGAGAGAGGACAGAGCGCGCTATGATGACCGACAGCAAGAGTAGCACAGAGCGGCATGGGTCAGCATGACCAGCAGCGCGGTGTCCAGGATGGACCAATCGAGGTAGATACCCGACTGTGACAAAAATAGTGGCGGCCTTGAAGGAGAACGCTGTATGGTATTGGGAAAACAGGGAGCGGCCATACTTTATGTGGAAGTCAGCAATAAGGCAGAGATAGATGTTGAGCTCGACCCGACGCTCGGGGTAGACAGAGCAAATATAAAACACCGAAGGCAGCCAGAAATTCGCCGATGGACAGATCCTCTGAGAGATGAGGATCGGCGGAGCGGAATACGGCGGTGAAGTCGGATGTGGAAGCTACCTGCTGATCAACCTCGGGAGAGGAGAGTATCAGGGAAAGTAAATTAACATCTGCCCCTGCAGAATATTGGCGCGGAGCCTGGGAGAGACGTGTGTGTGTGTGAGCGGGCACACACACGTCGGCCTGCCTGAGCGAGGAAAACGCTAAGAAAGAAGAGAGAAAGGGGAAGAAGAAAAAAAAAACAAAACGTATACTAGACGAACTGACTGCAATAAATGAGACAGGGAACACTACATCTTACCCTGAGGGCCCGGGGCGGGCGTCGGCGAGGGTGAAAAACTCTGGGAGGAGCCGAGAAGTAGGTGGATCCGACAGGGCGGAGGTGGGCGGCAGGGCCGAGGCGGCGGTACCGGCCGCAGCGCAGTCATGCAGACGAGCGGAGAGAGAAGAGATGTAGGAATGGAAAACGTCCATGGAGGTGATGAGAGCCGATGAAAGCTGCTGGGCATCTGGAGGAGGGGAGGGCCAAAGGCGGACTGTGATGCGAGGAGGGGGTGGCTCTGAGAGCCGAAACCGACGGCGAAGCTGCCGAAGCAGGTGCAACGATCCTGGCGGAGGAAGGCTCAGAAGCCGGGGCAACAGCACTCGAGCAGCCGGAGGGGCGCTCGGCTGGAGCCGGTGAGGACTTTTTGGGGGGAGGAGTCACTGGAAGGCAGGAGCTCAACCAAAGAGACGAGCTGGGCAGGCGCAAAACCGGTGGCAGGTTGTGTGCCTTTGGACTGGAGAAGAGTCAAAGGAGAAGGGAGAGCAGGACGGGAAGCGAGCCGGGCACTTCTTCAGAAGGGAGGACCGGGATCATCAGGCTGGATGATCGGCGAGCCAAGGGATTCTTCAGAGTCAAAATCGGACCTGAGGACGCGAACCAACAAGCATGAGTAAACACAAAGCTTGGCTGGCGAGCAGGTAGAACCATGGCCTTATAGCTGGAATCTTGGATGCTAATTGGCAGCAGTGGGGGCGTGGACCCAGTGATAGAGAATGCAGGTGAGCTGGAGAGAGTCTGCCAGGTTGAATTTACGGCAAGCCTTCATTATATTTGTTCTAGGCAGAGTGACTGTCTCACAATTTGCATCATCATCAGAATCATTATTGTCAGGCACATCACTGTCCTCTTCACAAGCTGTAACCATAGCCGCAGCAGCTGTAATTTACTACACATAAAAATATTTTCTGCAATGTTTAAAATACAGTGTTAAATATACACGTTAGAAGTCAAATACGCATTATGACATAGATACAATTCTGCAGCATGCCAGTACGTTGTCCTACGTGATTCAAAAATGTCCAGCCAAAGACACTCCCACGTCTGCCAGTTTGGCAGATGTAGCTCAAAGGTTTTTGTGAGCACTGCAATAACAACTGGGGGAACACACACAGGGAGCCAGAGAACCAGAGACTAGGAAATTAAGAAGCAGCGGGGCTTAATGGGAGGAACCAGCGAGGAGTGAGCGCAGGAGAGGTGTTTAAATGCTGTGAGAGTGAATGCTGGAACGATAGACCAGGGCTGATTGGCTAACCGGTTGCAGGTGTGAGGGGATAGAACAGAACGCAGACTGAAGAGGGAGAGAAGGGCATCACAGGGCGGAAGAGAGTAAACAACATGGAACTATGAAAACAGCGATGTGTTTACAGTGAGGGATGGAATTAATTATTCCACAAAATCCAAACCACTATGGTCTTTAACTGTCTACAATAACAAAAAAATATTTGGCCTTCAAAGTACCATCTTTAGCTAACTAAAATTAGCATTATTAAGAAACAGGGATTGAACTAAACAAAATCTCTAAAAACAAGTAAAATATTCTTAAGGTCAAATACAGCTTATTTTATTATCAGATGCACATAAAATTAGTTTTATTATCTAAGTAGCATAACTTAAGATGGAATATCTTGAAACAAGTCAAATAATCTTAGAGGTTTTGCCCTAATAAGTAAATAAATTCTAGAAGTGATGTATCAAGATTAAAATTCTTAATTCAAGACAGTTTAACCAGTGCAGAAATTCCTTTTTTGCTGTGCACCTTTCCTTTCATTCTTGCTAATACCCTTTTATCACACCTGACACTTTACTCCACCCATTGCACCTGATTGCACACACTTCTTCACCTCTTTTCCACACTATCCACTGCTCTGGACTGTATAAGTACTTGAAGTCCTCTACTTTCTTCACATTTACTCCCTGTAATGTCACTGTTCCACTTGTACCCCTCTCATTTAGACACGTGTATTCTGTCTTGCTGTGACTAATCTTCATCCCTCTCTCTTCCAGTACATACCTGCGCTCTGCTCTCACTGCAGATCACAGTGTCATCTGCGAACATCATAGTCCATGGAGACTCCTATTTAACCTCATCTGTCAGCTTGTCCATCTCCAAAGCCAACAAGGAGCCACCTTGAACTCCTCTTTTTACTCCTACAGCACACCTCACTGCTGTCTCACAGCTCTCATAACCTACTTCACTGTCACTCTAGACCTAGTCATGGAACACCACAGCTCCTCTCACCACTCTGTCATACGCTTTTTCTAAATCTACAGAGACACAATGCATCACCCACTGGCCTTCTCTGTACTTTTCCATCAGTATCCTTAAATCAAAAATTGCGTCTCTAGTACCCCTTCTTTGCATGAAACTGTACTGCCGCTCATAGATGCTCACTTCTGACCTAAGCTTAGCTTCCACCACTTTTTCCTACCGCTTCATTGTATGACTCATTAGCTCTATTCCTCTGTAGCTCTGTTGTTATAAACTTTGCGATTTGTTTAATGTAGGAAGATGTGATTCCTGTCCAGGAAATTTATTAGAGGAATTCAGGGCAGGACAGGTACATGCTCAAAAAAAAAGGACCAGTTCCAGGTAGAAAAAGCAATGTATGGTAAGTCAGACTCAAGCTTTACACAATATAAATGACATGTCAATAAGGTTACAATAGTGGTTCAGTCCAGAGCATGGCATGATCATTTTATTGTCCTAAATACACACATCACTGGTGGATTACATAAAATCCATGATATGGTATAATTGGTCAGTGTCCTGAATAGATACTCCAAAGATTCACTTCATTATCAATTAAGATGATCGGGACACTTTTTCTGAACAATATGTATTGAGAGAACCATACTTTCTGTGAACATTCCTGTATGTGAGATGAAGAACAGATAAACTGGCTAGAGTGCCTTATCTGCTGAATGCCTGTCCTGTCAGGTCTCACCCAGCTGGCTGTTCTTATCTAAAATACTTGGTCATGGCTGATTTTCACATTTCTGTTCCCTTAAACTGCCACTTAGAAAAGTATTCATATCCCTCTTAGAGGTGTCCAGACCCCCCTCTGAATGGCAATTTTTCTACCGTATCAGTTGCCATAACTGTGCATATCTCCCTTGTTCTTAAAAATTGGCACCAGAAATCTTTTTCTCTATTCTTCAGGCATCTTCTCACTCTTAAAGATGAAAGTTGAACAACCTAGTCAAAAACTATGAATAACTATAAATAATTGCTTAAGGCAATTACTAACAATGTAGTCATTTAGGCCAAAATTCCTACGTTGGGGCACCACCTGAAAACAATTGTCAAATAGTTCAGTCTTAGTTATTGCTTGTAAATACTTGCCTGATAAGGCTTAAGTATTAGACTACCAGAAGAAATATAAACATAATCTAACTTAACAAAGAGTAGACTGAACTAAGAAAAACAAGACTAGTAAAATAAAGAATAAGAAAATAAGGAACACAAAACAAGCCAGGGTCCAGACAGTTTTGTTGGTGAGGCCAGAATAGGTCTGAATTAATGAAAATTAGCTTTGACTAATTAACATTTGGTATGTGTCCAAACAACCAGTTAACAATGCAGAGATGAAGTGAAGACAAAACATTATTTTGAGAAAATAATGTTTTATTAAATAATTTGCTGAATTGGAAATCAGTAACCTTTTGGTTAACTGATTCTTAGTTTATCTGTTACCTCAGTGATGGATCTAATTTAGAATGTTGGAATGCTAAGATGGCAGCTCAAACGGACATGAAGGAACTATATTTTGGTGTTTTAAACAATCTCTTTTAAGTCCAAATCACTGTAACTAACAATACTAATTGTTTATGAGTGCCAGCAGTTTGTGACAGTTGACCACATGAGCAGGGAAAAGCTACATTTTGAAATGCTGGAGCACTGAGCTGTTGTTAGCATCTAGCTTTCACCTATAGTTTAGATAGCATTTAGCTTTTGAGAAAACTATTGTAAATACCTTGAAGTTGCAGTATGTAACTTTGCACTGCTCCTGAGCTAAAACAACCAATTAGAGCCAGGAGGAAGGTATTAGTACTGTTAATCATCCCTGTGTACTCACTGCTAAATGTGGTAGTGGTGAAAAAACAACTTACCGTTCCAGGGAAACTGCTTATTCAAGGATTCAAGGATTTTTCTATTGTTTTACCAGTTCATATTTGTATGTTTGTGGTACAAAATTTGAACTCAGATCCCAGCTTAAGAAGCCAAATAAATGAATATAAATATATAAATAATTAAGTTAAAAAGTGAGATGAAGCTGTATTTAGTGCATTAAGTGCAGCTCAAGTTCAACAGTCTGACAGCTGTTGGTGGTCTTGCTCTAAATGCTTCTCAGCTGCCTGCCTGAGGGGAGGGGCTGAAACAGTCTGTGTGCATGAAGGGTGGAGTCCTTCATGATGTGGAGCCCCCTCTCCCTGCATCGTGATGTGTAGAGACACATCACGGAGGTGGTGGGAAGGCTACTCCCCACAGTCCTCCATGCACCCTTAACCACCCTCTGCAGAGCCATTCTCTCAGCAGCAGTGCAGTTGCCATGCCACACGGTGATGCAGGTGCAGAGAACGCTCTCTACCACACAGTGATAGAAGCTCCTCAGGATGGAGTTCCCAAGTCCAGCCTTCCACAGCTTCCTGAGGAAGTAGAGACACTGGTGGGCCTTCCTGACCAGACAGGAAGTGTTGGCACTCCAGGTGAGGTCACTGGATATATGCATACGCAGATACCTGTAGCTGGAAACCACCTCCACAGCTGCTCCTCCGATGTTCAGGGGAGGAACGGAGCGCTTGTCCCTTCTGAAATCCATCACCATTTCCTTGGTCTTCTTCACATTGATGCAGAGGTTATTTTCTCTTCATCAGGTGTTCCACTTCCTCTCTGTATTTAGACTCATCATTGTTTGTGATGCATCCCACTACTGCTGTGTCGTCTGCAAACTTCACTATATAACAGCTGGGATGTGTTGCAGCTCAGTCATACGTCAGCAGAGTGAACAGGAGGAGGCTCACCACGCAGCCCTGGGGCGAACCAGTGCTCAGGGTGATGGAGGAAGAGACGGTGTTGTGGATCCTGACAGTCTGAGGTCTGTTGGTTAGGAAGTCCAGGACCCAGTTCCCCAGTGTTTGACTGAGTTCAAGAGAAGAGAGCTTCTGCTATGGGATGATAGTATTGAAAGCTGAGGAGAAATCCAGAAAAAGCAGATTGATGTAAGAATTCCTGCTCTCCAGATGGGTGAGGGCTGTGTGGACCACTCATGAGATGGCATCAACAGTGGAGCGGTTCTTCCTGTAGGTTTACTGATGGGGGTCCACAGTGACATTGATGGAGTCCTTGATGTGGGTCATGACCAGTCTCTCAAAGCACTTCATGACTACCGAGAGCTAAGGGTATAAGTCGGTAGTCATTTAGGCCTGACACTGTGGAGCACTTGGGGACAGGGACAATAGTGGCAGTTTTTAAGCAAGTGGGGACAGATGCCAGTAATAGTGAGGTGTTGAAGATGTCTGCCAACACCTCAGACAGCTGGTGTGCACAGTCCCTCAGTACCCACCCTGGGATGTTGTCAGGGCCTGCAGCCCTGACAGCGGGGGTTGATTCCCTGGAGGGTCTACCTCACATCTGCTGTGGTCACACAGAAGGGCATGTTACCAGGTGGTGGTATAAGTCTGGTGCTGGGGGGGGTGTTAGGATCCTCAAAGCAAGCGTAGAACATATTGAGTATATCTGGCAATGAGGGCATTGTGCATCTCTGATGTTGTAGTCCATGATGCACTTGATGCCCTTCCACGTGCGCTGGGGGTCGTGGGTGGTGAAGTGACCCTGAATTTTCTGGGTGTATGTGGCTTTGGCTCTCGCAATGCCTGCAGTCAGTCCTTTCCTTGCCTCTCTGAGTGCTGATGCCTCACCTGTCCTGAATGCAGCGTTCCTAGCTCTCAGCAGAGCTCTCACTTCAGCATTCAGCCAGGGTTTCTGGTTCAGATAACAGGTGGTGGTATAAGTCTGGTGCTGGGGGGCTGTCCTAGTGGTGGTGACATCATCAGCACACTTGGAGATGAAACCAAGAACAGAGGAGGTGTATTCCTCCAAGTCCACCTCACCCTCATATGTAGCCGCCTCTCTGAAGATCTGCCAATCTGTGCACTGAAAACAGTCCTGGAGCACAAAGGTTACATCCCAGGGCCACACAGTGACTGTCTTCTTTGTTGGCCTAATCTGTCTCATCAGCGGATGGTATGCTGGCGCCAGCAGGATGGAGATGTGGTCGGAGAGGCCAAGATGGGGGTGAGGAAGGGCTCTGTATGCACCGTGAATGTTAGTGTACAGTCCAGGGTGTTGTCTCCCCGCCTGGGAATGGTGACATGCTGGTAAAAACTGGGCAGAGTGTCCGTCAGTTTCATGTGATTAAAGTCCCCCACAATCATGTAAAACGCCTCCGGGTGCTTTATCTGCAGTGACCTAATGGTGTCATACAGCTCCTTTGATGCGTCGTTTGCATTAGCACCCGGCGGGATGTAAACAATGGTGACGAACACCGCAGTAAACTCCTGTGGCACATAGTACGGCCAACATTTCACAGTCATAAGTTCTATCGCCTCAGAGCAGGAGGTTTTTACCAGTCCACAGTTCGTACACCAACCTTCATTCACGTACACATAGAGTCTTCCTTCCTGTGTTTTTCCCATTGATTGTGGTCCGCTCGGAAAAGCTGAAGACTGTTGATCTGGAAGGCTGAGTTTGGCATGTTGTTGTTAAGCCAGGTTTCCGTTAGGCAAAGAACAGCACAGTTCTTCATTTCTGTAGAAACATTCAGCCTCAGGTGTAACAAGTCCACTTTGTTATCTAGTGAGCGGACACTGGCCAGAAAGAGAGTTGGGATCGGGGGCTTTCTAGCCTTTAGCTGGGCCTATGCACCCACCTACTTTCCCCTCTTCTGTTTTCAGGTAAAATGTTTCCTCTTGACCGTTGTTCTCAGGAGCCACTGTCTACCAAGTATTGATTTCAGCTTCGGTGATATAGTAACAGCCAATCTGTCTCTGATGACCATCAGTTCGGTTGAGCTGTACTTCACTTGTTAATTTAGCACTGAATTAGTGCTTAAATTAGACTGGGAGAAGGCAGAATAGCTTGATATTTCACAGATTATCTGTCTTATGTTATACTGTCATGACATGATGATAATTTTAACAAATATGTAAAAAACATATTTTTCATAAAAGTTATATACTTGCAGCTTTAATGGCAAGAGAGGGAAGGGAAAATAACCATAAAGCAAGCAAATTCACGTTACTGGACTATCAGTGATTAAAATACTCATTGGAATGAAGTTTGAATAGTTTGAATCATTGTTAGCCCCAGCTCTGGCTTGCTCTAAGGCCTGCTCTGTTTGAAACAGTTTTAAGGATCGCAATGCAAAAACACAATGAAATACACAGAAAAACAATATTTAAATTGGTTATCCTAAGCTAATTTATCTCTGCCCAGACACAGTCATCTTTAAAAATCAGGGAATTTCCAATGAACGAGAGCAGCCTAGTGGTGTGGTCAGAGGGGGTTTTACTCAGTAGCAGTGCTGGTGGGGAGACCAGCTGCAGCTAGCATCTTCTTCACAGCTCTTTCACTATAATGCCATCCTGCTTTTAAAAGCAAAAATCATCTCCAAGTAAAAGATGAAGATCTGCATCTTGTCAAAAGAAGAAGATGACAATTGCAAAGATGGTAGCTGGTTAGCAAAGTCGTCTGACTCTCTTTTTTCAAATATGGCATGACTGGCTGAATAGTATGCCATCTATGCCTTAGAATACACATGAACTTTAAATATGCCTAATGCCCACTTTTTTAAAAACCACATTGAGAAAAGTAAAAAAAAAAAAGTGGGTCAGAGTAAATTCCTTCACAGCCAAACATGCTGAAGAATCGAAAGAAAAGATGTAAGCTTATGAAAGATTTAAATGAACACATTACATCAGAAATTCTCTAATGGCAGGATGGAGGAGGGCTTGAAAATGCAAATAACCCTAAATTTGCTGTTTCACACCTCAGGGCAGTTCCAGAAAATGTGTTTCAAGCCCTGCCAGACTCCCACTCTAATCCTGGTATAATGTTGCCACTGTTTTGCAGGGATATGGCTTTTAAATCATTCAGCATTCACCCCAGGTTTATTTTAGAGTTTCATAAAAAGCACTAAAAGATTGGTGAGTTCTCTGTTGGTCTCTAAAAACAAGAAAAGCTTTAATGTTACTGCTGGTATATTGTCAACCTTTAAATGTAAAATACTAAATGCTGCAACTCAGGGAGGACAAATACAAAGGAAAGAAAAACAGCAAAAAAGACTAATCTGTTTTATTCAGGCTGGAATCATACATCTAAGAAATATGCAGTGCAACCCAAGAGTTATAGGTTCATTTCCAGCTTCCACTGGGCATAGAACTGAACCACATGTTGCCCATAGACTCATAAGAGTATGAGTATGTGTGTTTGTGAGTGATTGGATGGATATGGCTCTGGTGGTCAGTATCACTAGGAAAGTGCTAGAGAGTATAATTTCAGTCTATTTATTAGTGTTAGTCTTTTATATGTAAAAAAATAATAGGACACCCATGTGTTTTTAGTTATTTATTATTACACATCGCTGAAACATTGTTTAATATGTTTTTGTATCTCTAGAAAAGTAATTTCATTTGATTCAGCAATAAAAATTTGACTTGCTTTACACATTAACTGAAAGACAGCAAGAAAAATGGACTTTCTAACTAAAGGAAAAAGTCAGGACACCCCACACCTCTTAGCTAGTCTTACTAAAAATAACTACCATATTTTCTAAACTATACGTCACTCCAGAGTATAAGTTGCATTAGTTAAAAAATGCAACACGGAGAGGAAAAAAACCATATATAAGACGCACTGGAGTATAAGTCGCATTTATTTAGAAATTGTTAAACATGAGGTGGACCTTGTCCATGTTAATGATATGATCTGGTGACATTGTGTTCAGTTGCTTCTCAACAAACTCACAGCAACTGTGGACTTTAGCTTGGAAGTCTGCTGGCAATTCCTGACACATCGATGTCTGTGCTCTAAATCAGGGGGTCAGGAACATCTCTGCTCCAACAGCAAAGTGTGTAGCAGGATGGAGATGCATGCAGTACATCCGGGGTGATATAGAGGCGGTGGCATCGCATGAAGCAGTAACACCAAGAAAGCCTGCCTGCAAAGTCATTCATATTCATCTCCATGACAACTACCAGAGCGCGGCATCAGCGGATAGACATAGCTATCTAGACATGCTAGGACAATCTGATGAGGTAGCACAGATCGTCAGAACACCGGCAGCACGTTCTGTGGACTCGTTCCTCCAGCTGTGGTCCTCTAGCTTTCAGCCCGCAATCAGCTTTCCTCGCAGCTGCAGACTGTAATGTTTAATCCTTGGTTCATGCCCATCAGTATGAATTAATATTTAACACATTAGTCAAAAAGTGTGTCATGAAGGGGAAAAAAACCTAGATAAGTCGCTCTAGATTACAAGACGCAGGACCAGCCAAAATATGAAAAAAAAAGTGTGACTTATAGTCCACAAAGTACGGTAATAACTTCACTGAGATACTTTTAGCCCTCTGCCACTTCCTGACATCCGCTGGAGGAAAGCTTGGCCCATTTCTTTGAGCTAAGATGTGCCGGGGGGTTCCTGCATGTACAACCTGTTCCAAGTCTCCTCAAAGTATCTCAGTCAGATCAAGAAGTGGGCTTTGACTCCATTCCAGGACTTTCTGTTTCGTAGTTCACATTTTTCTCAGGCATTATATGATACACAGAAGAATTTGCAGCGTTTTCTATGATGGTGCGCTGACTAGGTGCTACTGCAGCAAGGCATAGCCAAACCATGACACTTCCACCTCCCTGCTTTGGTGTGAGGTTGATTTCCTGGAATGAAATGCTCAACTCCACTCCTCAACCTAAAAATGCACTTTATACCATGTAAGGAGAAAATACCAGCTTCTTCAAAATTAAGAGATTTATAGCCTGCAGTCTTCCAAAAAAGAACTATCAACCAAACATAAATTTCCTTACTTCTGGTGATACAGGTACATCTAAAAAACTAGAATTTTGTGAAAAATTTAAACTTTTTTTGTCACTCATGTGAAGGTGAAGTCATATTACTCATGCTGATGATTATGGCTTACAGATAATGTAAACCCAGAATTCAGTGTTTCAGAAAATTAGAATATTGTGAAAAAGTTCATTCATGGAGACTCATGGTGTCACACACTGAACAGATGCCCAGAACACAGTCAACAAGGAGTGTCTGCCACAAAATGTCATTGCTGAAGAAGCTGGTTGTTGACACAGTCCTGGAGCCAAACATGCTCAGAAAATTGAGTGGAAAGAAAAAGTGTGGTTAAGGTGCACCAGCAACAGAGATAACTGCACCCTTGAGAGGATTGTCAAGCAAAATCCATTCAAGAATTTGGGGGAGCTACAGTTGAAACTAGAAGTTTACATACACCAACTAAAAAGTCACATCCACCTTTTTTTCTCACTGAACTTAAATCAGACCAAACTTCTCTTATTTTAGATCAATTAGAATTACTCAGATTATTTATATTTCCTAAATTCCACAAGGATGAGATAAAGAATATACCAGATATTATTTATTAATATTTTCAAAATCAGAAGTTTACATACCGTCCTAAGTATTTGGTAGTGTGACCAAGTGGTGCCCTTTACAGACCAAAAGCAAACAAAATCTCCCCAAAGTTCTAGATCACACAGCATGAGTGATTCATCACAAACTCAATTTATTTCAATTTATGTATTAAAATAAAAATTGTTTTTTAAGGCAATGCAGAAGCTCAGTTAAGGTGTCTTCCTATTTGGAGTGTAACAGAAATGAACCTCCATTTCTTAATTATCGCTCAGTTATGAATGATTCTGGGTCAATATCCTACTGTCTGTCTTAATACTTTGCTGATCCTGAATCTTTTCCTCTAGAGCCACAATTTTATTGGAATATTTTTGCAACTGTTGGACAGACTTTAGTGAAATTTGATACACAGGCTTTTGGTTTCCAGGGTAATGATTTGGAATCAGTTTGATTACTTGGCTTTTCATCTGACTCCCCTTTTATTTACTCCTTCAGTGATTTCTGCCAGAAAACACTAAAAGACTTTCCTTAATGTGAAGTTTTCTGTACATTGTTTTGGTTAAAGCATATGGACTACAACATAAGGTATATATAAAGAGATGGCATGGCATGCAATGTGTCGTTTTAATTTGTTTTCGTTAGTAAAAACGCAACCCTATATCCCAAATACACAAGGGCTGGGCTTTACTGTGTGTTTTGCACATTTTCAAAACAGTTAAACACTAAATAATAAGTGTAGATGAAACATTATTTTCATCAAACCTTGCTTTTCCACACTGAACTACCTCATCCCAAGCCTGTTTATAGGATGACATAAAATAAAATAAAAATTATATTGTAATAATGTTTTAGTTGTATTAATAAATAAAATAGCACTCCTTGCTGATATGAATATTTTCATACTGACATTAGCATGCAAAATCAGTGTATTTGATCAAATGTTGAGTGTAAACTGGAGTAAAAACGCATAAAAGTGTCAAATGGGCAGCAACATGGTGGATTACTATGTCAGATGTGGTTTGTGTATGGGTGGTTTATCTGATATGTTCAATGTGGGGACGGGCCATATGGACTTCAAATTTTATCGGAATATTTCATCGTATTTATTGTATAAAATTTGCTACTAAATATTGTGACAAAATTGTTAAAGCCATGTCACCCGTGTCTAATATCCACTGAAAAAAGCAAAGAAGAAAAAAAAACCAATTCTACAGTCATTTCTCCTCCAAACACCCTGATATCTTTAACCTTTAAATAAGACTTTAAAGCCATTTACTGGTTGATGCTAAATTAGAAAAATGTGGTCTTGAGAGCCTTAAAGATGATTTAGCTCCTTGAACTCATGGGTGTTTGTGATTGCAGTCTGTTTGCCCCAGAGCAGTTTGTGAATCTTGCTTTTCCTGGATAAAGAAACAACCTGTATATTGAGTAGTTCTGAGTGATACTTCACTGCTCGGTTAGGATCACCTCCAGCTAAAATGAATGTGTGCTAACAGCTGCAATTAGCCAGGCAAGGACATCTAGGTAAAATTGCAGTGAAAAAGATTTCAGTTGGAAAAATGTCCCTTTCTTGTTGCAGAAAAGCTCACTGGGCTTCTAATGGAACAAAATCACCCAGATATTGATTGCTATGTGAAGATTGCATTTGGGTTCCCTGGTGTTCATCCTCAATATCTCTTACCCCATCTGTTTTTATTGAGTTTGGGTCGGTCTTCAGCAACAAGACCTCCTCCGTGCAATATTGCCTCCTCTGTCATCATCACCCGTGTGACAGGCCAGCACTGTTAACGGTGGTCCGTATCGGGGGAAATCCACAGTGAACAGGACCCCTTGACACGCTCTCTTGCCATGTGATGGATGTGTTTAGGGGATGTGGCTGCCGCAGAAGTTTTAGAGCGGTAATTTTGCTTAACGACCTGGTAGAATTTTGTTGTAGGCTGGGGAGGGAGACGAGGGCAAAGGGGGCAAGGACCTCCATTAGAGAAGACCCCTGGTCACTGTGTGAGACTGTAAGGCTGAGTTCTTTTATCCCCTGCCTCCCTTTGCGGCAGAAAATAGCCAGCCAGACAGATGAAGACAAACGGCCCTCCTACAATCCATTCAACGTTGTACCTGCACCAGGGACAATGTTGGGATTACAGCACCTCCTGTCTCTTCATCCTTTAATTATCAGCTACTGTCTCCATTTGTTCTCCCTGTCTGCACACATCCCTTTGTATAACAAGGTCACTAACCCTAACCCTTACCCTTCATTAGTCCTGAATCAAGCTTTTCCTTAATTAGATTAGGAGTGAACAGGTGAGTCGGAAGAAGGTTACAGAGAATGGATGGGATCTTTGGAGTTCCATTGTTTTTGCAAAAAGGTCATCAGAGTAGTTGGCAAAGATTAGCAAAGTTAGATCAATGCATGATTCTCATTATCAGAGAATGACCTGAAAGAAAAAGACAGTCAAACCTTGGACCACAGAGTGTTACTGGGTAAAAAATCAGGGGTAGGCGGAGGTTGAAATCCAGCCTAGGAGCTTGGTTTGGAAAGGCTTTTTATCTGATCGCACAATGGGCAAAAGTGGAACCGTCATTTTAAAACAAAAGAACTTTATTTGCGATATAAAAACACTACCTTTTTTTTCAACAATCAAATCTGAGTGTACATTTAATGCCAAATTTAAAATAAAAATCAGTCAACAAAAGTTTATTAAACAAGCAGCTGATAAATATCAAAGTAAATATTATATAATAAACAATCTTCAAAGCTATACTATTACATCATGAAGTCCCCCAACAAAAGGAAACCATCTACATGACAAATAGATGATGGCATTTTAACCTCTTAAGACCAGAGTAATTTAGTCAAAACCAGGTTTTTGACATCAGAAAACATTACAAAATGATTCATTTTCCCTCAGACATATACGTAAATAGTTTTATCCAGACTGAGTCTTCATGTTTCCGACCAAAGAGGAAGATTTTACTTATTTTATACCTTGTACACATTTGTGGACCATAAACAAAATTATTAAAATCTGTGTCTATCATCAGGTCAGTGAGTATGCAGAAGACTCACTCTGCACTCGGGATAGAAGGGGGAGGGGGAGGGAGAGTCCTGCTATTGTCTTTGAGTTTTCAAAGTACTGAAACACAAATTTCACGTCATTTTTTGGCCATTTCTGTCTGATTCCTCAGAAGTTTGCAAATTGACGTGAACAGCCGTTTGCCTGAACTTCCAAGGCAATTAACAATTTGCATATTGATGAAAATCGTTACTTTTCATTCAGTGTTGTTTAGAAAAATATAGAACTTAAATGTGTTACTTGTGGCAAAACAGTGGACAAGATAACACCTAGAGTTAATAACCTTTATGGGAGGATGTGTCAAATCCCTGGTTGTTTGGACCTTTGCTTCTCTTATTTCTTGCTATTGATTTCTTATTTTCATTGTCTTCCTCATCCTAGGTTATTTCCTATGTTAGTTATGTCTTATCTGAATTGTTCTTTCCATTTAGCATTTACTTTCCCCAGTCTAGTTTATCCCTTCTGTTAGTCCAGTTCTTAGCGTTGAGTATTTGAGTTGTTTATTAGATTTATTGCTCCATTATTGTTAAAGTTATCATTTGGTTTTCATGTTTTATCTTCTCAGTCAGTTTTGCCATTTACTCACCCATGATCTGTTTAGTCTACTCTTAGTTATTTTAGATTAAGTTTTATTGTTTAGATTCTGTGTTTAGTTGCTTCAGTTAGATTCATTTTCCTAGTTCTCCTGTCTATTCTCCCTCGCCCCCTTATGGCATTCTCTGTGTCAACCACTGGTTCTCTATCCAGTCATCAACTCACTAGTATTTAAACTCCTCATGGTGCGTCAGCCACTGCTGGATTCTGTTGTTGTTTACCTCATGTTCTCCTGGTTCCCAGTCTTTGTAAGTTACTTGTCATCTCGACATTAAACCTGTCAACATTCAACTTCCGCTTTGCTGTCTGCATTTTTGTCCAACTCTGGCACTCACTCAATTTTACTCAATTACTCAATTGTATTATAATTGCTTATCTATAGTGTGTCACCGTGTGCTTCCATTTGTCTGTAAGTTAAAGTCAGAGGTTCTACTGTAAACCTCTGGGAGATTTATTACTTTACTGTTGCAAAGTTACTTAATACAGATTGTTTGAGCTACTGAGAGACAAAGAAATGATGATTTTATACTAGAATAAATTGTTTCAAAACAGAGATCTGGAGCATACATAAGAAGTTTTTACTGTGTAAACAAGGATCTAATCCCTATAGATATATTCAGCAGCAGCCCCTGTACAACTTCTGTCTTTCTGATAATCTTATAGAATATTTTCTTTAGTGATCAGCTGGAGCATCAGGGGAGGTTGTTAGGGGTGCCTATGTCTTTCTGCTGTAATTGTCATCTTCAGTCTGGCTCCACCATAACCTGTTATTTTTCACCACATTAGCCTCCAGTGCCTTTAGAACTAAACAGAGTGATAGAGGGGGTGCACTGGGTTGTTTCATTGCTTTGCTGTTTAGTAGCCGACTGATCTGTCAGCTGATTTTCCTGCGTTAATTTGTACCGCAGTAGAACCTCTGAGAGGTTTACTACTTCATTGTTGCAAATACAGGAGCTTTATTGACCTTTTTAAGCTGATCTCAAACATCAGTGGCATAGGTTATAGCATTAGCACAGCTAACACGTGGCATCATTCCACATTTCCTTTTGTTAGTCTGTCTCAGAAGGAAAGTTTCTCTGAACAAAGTCATTTGCTTTGTCACCTAAAGATGGTCACATATGGGTTTTTTTTTCTGGCTGTTCTCACCATGGTAGCAGAGTTTAGCTGGAATGTCTCTGATATTGCTCATTCTTATTTTAGGCAAATAAGAGTGCTTCAGGGTTTGTTTTTTTTTTTTTTTTTTTTTTTTTTTTTTTTTTTTTTTTTTGTTGTTGTTGGTTTTTTTTTTTCAATTTTGATGTAAATATGTATATTTTAATCATTTTAGTGTGTGTGTGTGTATGTATGTATGTATGTATGTATGTATGTATGTATATATATATATATATATATATATATATATATATATATATATATATATATATATATATATAAATTTTTTTATTTTTTTTTTTTTTTCAAAATGCTAGTTGCAAAGACTAAATGCTGTCTAGTCATTCAATACTAAACCTCAGGTTGTTTTTCTCAATGCACACAAGTGATCTTCAAAGTGGAAGTGCACCTTTCTGCTGGTATGAGCCAAGAATTAATCTTAATGAAATAAATAGCTATACACAAATAAAATATTTTAATATATTTCAATTCAGTGCATTAAAAGGCAGCATCCCAGTTGCCATAGTAACTCAGATTCACTCCAACACACAGAGTCCCTTAAGTACAATGGATTTGTTGATTATTTTATTCAGTCGACAGCCTTGAAGGTATCACTAAAGGAAACAAAGTCAGGATTCCTAACATCTGAATGTGTAAATGTTCTCATCAGCGATGCAGTGTGCTCGTTATTACATGGTAATTCTTGACAAGACAGCCTTGTTTTTATGCAACAAAGAAAAACGTGCTTTGTATAGAAATGGATTCAATTCAGATTGGTGAAGTTTTTCACAGCAACAACCATAAACAAGATGACATCACCAGCAGGCTCCTGTTATACGACTACAGTCAGACTGCTTTCCTTGCTGACTGTGTACTCTGTCCTGCTCTGCAGAGTGTGTGTGTATGTATGAGAGATCAAGATCTGTCATATTGCTGGTTCACACAATGAACTGACCATTTTGTGGACAACTTTGTTTTTATTGTCATTTTTTAAAGTCTTTTGTGTTCGGAGAAGGTGTAAACAGCCATGAACTCATTGTTTACACCACAGATCAGCTGCTAGCTCGGTAACTCTACTGTACTGCCTCCCACCGAGCTCCAGACTCTCATATAAACATGGGCGACTTTCATTTACTCCATGCTGACAGAATGAAGCAGAGAGGTAAGAAGAAAGGAGAGGGTCTGGCTGTATTTGTGAACGATAGACGGTGTAACTGTAATAACTATGTATGTCCTGCCCTCTACTAATGCTGCTGCAGCTTGGGATGTCCTCCACACTACCACTAGCAGACTAAACACAGCACCCACAGGCCTTTTTTCTGATCTCTGGGGACTTTAATCATGTCTCCTTGTCCTCCACTCTTCCAACCTTCACCCAATATGTCACCTGCCACACCAGAGATGATAAAATCCTGGATCTACTTTATGCCAATACCAAGGAGGCATACAGTTCATCACCTCTCCCTCCCCTGGGAGGCTCTGATCACAACCTGGTTCATCTCCAGCCAGTGTATAAACCCTGGTACACAGAGAACAATCTGTGACACACACAGTGAAGAAAAGGTCTGAGGAGAGTGAGGAAGCTCTGAGGGACTGTTTCAGTTCCACTGTGTGGGAAGAGCTCTGTGGTCCTCATGGGGAGGACTTTGAAAGCATCACAGACTGCATCTAACCCTAACCCTATCCTGAAATAAAGGTTCTCCTGGAGGAGAAGAAGAGAGCCTTTAAATCAGGAAATAAGAAGGAGCTGAGAAGGAAAATTAGGGATGGAAAAAAATCATCTACAGGAAGAAAATGGAGTTTGGGGAAGTTCGAAGTCAATTTCAGGCCACAAACTAAACCCTCAGGTTGTAGGAGACTTAGAGTGGGTGAACGACTTGAACCAGTTCTTTAACAAGTTTGACCAGTTAAAGAATGCTACAGCAATAAGCTGTTTATCCTTGTAGCTGAGGAATCTCATTATTAAAGTACAAGGCACTGCATTGCAGTCCCTCCGGAGTCCAATTTAGTGTGCTCTTTCCATGACCACTGCTTCGATGCCAAGTGTCTCCGGCAGCCACTCCTCCAGGACCACACACAGATCATGTCCTTCTGCTCCCTCAGGCAGGTTGAACAGCCTCAGGTTGTTTTGTCTCGACCTTGCCTCCAGATCCATAACTTTATCCTCCAAGATCTTTCTTCTTGGACTCCAGTGTAACCACTTTAGTGTGTAATGTTTCTATCTCACTCACTGCATCTGCAATGTGAGCTTCGATTTCTGTTATTTGCTGGATACAGTCATTTATCTCTTTTCTCAAACTGTCAATGGACCCCACAACTTCATCAAATCTAGAGGAGAATTCTTTTGAATGGAATTAACAATGGACAGTATTTTATTCACCTTGCTGCTCTTAGATTTCTGTTTCTCTTCTGTCTATTGCAGTCATTGGAGCCAAACAGGGGTTAGCGTTAACTTTCTGCATTTCACCACAAAGATGGTAATCTGTTAGCTTGTGTTGTTTTGCTTTTTCACTTACTTCTTGGGTCACTTTTGCTGCATTATTTTGGCAACCCACACTCTCCAGCAGTTTAGTTCGGTATGAAAGGAAGTGTTTTTAGAAGAGTATGTTGACACAACACTGGTGGAAACATGTCCCCTCACATGGCTGCCATAACTGGATGTCTCTGGTTTTCTATTTTTAATAAATTAACAAAAATCTCTCAAACGTTTTCCCACATTGTCATAATTGGGTATTTGTGTGAAGAATTTTGATTCATTTCATACAATTTGGAAAAAGGCTGGAACATAAATTGTGGAAAAAGTGAAGCACTGTGAAAACTTTCCAGATCTACTGCATGTTACACAACTTAATTTGTAAAATTATAAAACCACATTCAACTATGATAACAACAACCTTTGTTAGTAATGACACTAACCAGGGACTCTTTCCCAGATAGGCTGCTTGTTGTTATCCATTTCCACCTGCCTGCTATCAGTCACCATAATGAATTCTAGATCCTTTTCAATCGTGTCAACAGAATGACATGCTTCTTTACATCCTATTGGATCATCTATGTAGGGGAATGCATGCAGAGGCTCCAGGTGTATTGCTGCAAAAACCAGAGCTGGGAGTTCTTCCCTCTCTTCATTCCTTCTAAACCAAGTGACACTAACTAATCGACTTGTGGCACATCTTAATAAAACTAAAAGCAGAATCTAGCTGACTGATTACATACGCTTAATCCTTTATAGTTAATTAACTTATTTCCCTCTGTGTCAAACAAGGGGAAATTTAGAATGCTGTCAAGGGTAGTAATCCCCCTGCTTTTCTGTCCTGCTAGCTTCCTACAGGCACATTTTTAGGCAGATGATATGGATGAGCCCAAATGCAATGTTCACACTTCTGAAACATTTATGCAGCCTAGGAACATCAACTTGATAGTGCATTCACAATTTTCTGCTGAAGCACATTTACTCCCAGCCATGTGGTTTGTGCATTTTTGAAAAAGCAGCACAGCGTGTGGGTGAGCGGGTGTTCCAGTGTGGGTGGTTTTGCACTATGCCTTTGTACACCGTGTTTTTCTGTCTGTATTTTTGACTAGTGAAAAGCCCACTGATTTGATTCTAGTGAATGGACCTGACTAAGACGCATTTGGATTCTGTTTCATAATAACCTAAATACAATTACAGCTCATGGAGGAAGAGAGGGAAAAAAGGCAGTGTAAAAGAACAGTGTCAATATGCTTACAAAGCTGGTAAAACTAATGTATCATTTATCTAAAGGTCCAGTAAAGGTTTTTTACTAAATAACCAACCATGCAGCTTGACAGGAAAAAGTTAGCATAGATAGCATGTGAAAGAATTAGAGGGAAGCAGTCAGTGGAGAAGAGAGCAGATGTACTCACACACACACACGGACACACCTTGGGCAATTTAGACAGTGGACTGTGGGAAGAACCAGAGTACCCAGAGTAATCGCACACTTGCACAGAGACAAGTGTGCACACTTGTCTCTGTGCAAGTGTGCACAAATTCACACAGAGGACCCAGTTGAGATTGAAATATTTGCACATCGCCTAAACCTCGCAAAACATAGTTTCAAGGATGCATTTAATTAAGTCCATGAATGTGAGACAGACGCAGAGAATATTTTATTGAGTTTGCACTGTTCACAAAGCAGTGTTTATCACCATTAACAATGCCTGCTGTTAATGAAATAGCTATTTTCTTTTTAGTTATTTTTAGTGAAATACCACCTTTATTCAAGTGTTTTCTTCCTTTGAAAAGCTTTTGGCTGTTTATAGAAAAGTGAGACTCATTTTAACTCATTAATATTTAACGATGTGTTATGAAGCTCGTTCAGATTGTCACTGCAACAGAAAAGGATTGGGGGAAAGTCTTTATGGTAAAGGCCTTAGTTACGCTGCTATGCATTTGGCATGGGCCAGTATGTAAAATTAAAATCAAATTTTATAACATTATCTAAGTGATTCTGAAAAAAATTATTACAGTTATAGTAATAACTACCCAGCTAATTAGCCTGTCTGTTGGCTTGGGTCAAATAGTCTTATGAAGGGTGATGCTTCCAGTTTCACATTGTGTTTTTCATGACACTTAGACAAATGAATCTGACATTCTTGTAAGGCAGGGAAAACATGCCTAAGCATTATTTAAGCAGGCAGACCAGTACTGTGCTAATGCCTAAATTGAATATATTCCTGTTTTGTTTTTTTTTTGTTTTTGTTTTTTTTTTTCAAATAATCAACATCTACCCAGTCTAAAGAATTGGGAATGCAAGAAGGGGACCTCAACGTCATTGTTTTTAATAGTTTCCAGATACTCACTCCACATGTCTATACCACGATCAGAGTTTTTAGAAACGATCCTTTTGGAACGTGTTTAAAAATCACTATCTTTATGTCCACAGGAGCTGCAAATAAAGCATAAAATCTCAGTTTTGCAAAATATACTTCTTAGCATGGAAAGGACCTAAAATAACTCACCACTGATAGCTTCTATTTTCATTGTCAAACTTCTATCCTTTTTCTATTCCAATACCAATATGGTGATCAAGAGCTGTGACTTGGTGGATTAGATAGAAGACTATGTTTCTTAGTTGGTTGCCTTACATGAACACATCAAATATTGTAATTTTGCTGCTTCTATGTTCATATGCTAACATTCCTTTTTCTTTTCCTCTGTAGGTCATGGAACTAAAGGGGTGTTTGAACTTCTGGCAGGCTGGAGAAGAACAAGGGAAAACCTGCCTTTCAAGGAACGCGTGGCCGATGCTTTTGCCGACGTGATGGTGTGCTACACTATGACAAGCTCACTCTACATAATCACCTTTGGCATGGGAGCTA
Source organism: Anableps anableps (assembly GCA_014839685.1). Classification (NCBI taxonomy): domain Eukaryota; kingdom Metazoa; phylum Chordata; class Actinopteri; order Cyprinodontiformes; family Anablepidae; genus Anableps; species Anableps anableps. The sequence goes on from CM026086.1 coordinate 4,735,470, forward strand.
GCCCTTTCACCAACATCGAGTCGGTGAAAATCTTCTGCCAGAGCATGTGTGTGGCCATCCTGGTCAACTACTTCTATGTTTTCTCTTTTTACGGCTCCTGCCTAGTATTTGCCGGACAGCTGGAGCAGAACCGCTACCACAGTGTTTTCTGTTGTAAGATCCCCTCGGTGGAATACTTGGACCGCCAGCCGACATGGTTTAAAACCATGATGAGCGACGGCCATGACTTGTCCACCCACCATGACAGTGTGCCGTACCAAAATCACTTCATCCAGCACTTCCTGCGTGAGCATTACACTGAGTGGATTACTAATACCTATGTCAAACCTTTTGTGGTCATTCTTTATCTCATCTATGCTTCTTTTTCATTCATGGGATGTTTACAAATCAGTGATGGATCGAATATAGTGAACCTGCTGGCCAGTAACTCACCAAGCGTTTCGTATGCTGTGACTCAGCAGAAGTATTTCAGTAATTACAGTCCTGTGATTGGGTTTTACATCTATGAGCCCATTGAGTACTGGAACTCCACTGTGCAGGAGCACCTGAAGACTCTTAGCCATGGCTTCAACAAGATCTCCTGGATGGACAACTTTTTCCACTATCTCCGAGTAGTGAACGTCAGTGCATCAACCAAGAGTGACTTCATCAGTATCCTGAAGGGTTCTTTTCTGCGCAGCCCGGAATACCAGCACTTTACAGAGGACATCATCTTCACTAAAAACCCCAAGACAGATGAGTATGATATTATCGCCTCACGTATGTACTTGGTAGCACGGACCACAGAGAAGAAGAGAGAAGAGGTGGTGGAGCTCTTGGAAAAGCTTCGCCCCTTGATGCTGATCAACAGCATCAAATTCATTGCCTTCAATCCCACATTTGTTTTTATGGACCGCTACAGTTCCTCTGTCATCTCGCCCATCCTGACCTCAGGCTTCAGTGTACTCACCATCCTCATCCTTACCTTCTTCCTGGTCATTAACCCTTTAGGAAACTTCTGGCTCATTCTCACAGTTACATCCGTGGAGCTGGGTGTCTTGGGTTTGATGACCCTCTGGAACGTTGGCATGGACAGCATCTCAATCCTGTGCCTTATTTATACTCTTAACTTCGCTATGGATCACTGTGCACCACACCTGTACACTTTTGTGTTGGCCACTGAGCACACAAGGACGCAGTGCATCAAGCTGGCACTGGAGGAGCACGGGGCAGCCATCCTGCAGAACACATCCTGCTTTGTGATTGGGATCATGCCTCTAGTGTTTGTGCCTTCCAATTTGACCTACACGCTGTTCAAGTGCTCCCTACTCACAGCGGGCTGCACCTTGCTGCACTGTTTTGTCATCCTGCCCGTCTTCCTAACTTTCTTTCCGCCATCCAAAAAGAGGCACAAGAAAAAAAAGCGGGCAAAGCGGAAAGAGCGGGAGAGGGAAAGGGAGCGGGAGAGGGAAAGGGAGGAGATAGAGTGCATCGAAGTCAGGGAAAATCCTGATCATGTGACAAATGTTTGAGTAGTTTTTCATCAGTCATCAGTAACCAGGGATTACTGGCAGACTCTCAGATGCTGAGGCATCTTTTAAGATGCAGGGAGCATATGGTGTCCACCATGGAGTGGTTGCTCCCAAACAACAGCAGCTAAGCTGACCAAGTTCTAGTGCAGCCCCAACTGGTCAATCATTCAGTCCCTCAGTCTGGACAATGTGTTTCATTAGCACAAACTGCTTAATTAAGCTTTTTCCAAATCCTAGAAATATAAAAGAATTTAGTTACCAAAAATTGCCTGCTAAATCTTTAAAAAAATTCAAACCACATACGGTAATATGTGGGTTTTGATGTTAACAGTTGTGTGTTCATCTCTGGCAGTCACCTCTTAAAATAAATGAGGGCCATAGAAGTTCTTTCAGGGTCAAACACTCAGACACGTCAGTAAGATTGACACATGAGCAGATAAAACAGACAAAGATGACACTGCAGGCACCTTACCCCCCCCCCACAGGAGCAGCAAAAGGAGACAAAACCAAACCATTTGGAGAGAAAAATACAGTAGGCCGAAAGCCCACTGCATGCTTTTCTGTAGCATCCAAAATAGCTCGACAGCTGAACCTGGCAGATGGCTTACACTGTGTCCATTACGAAGAACTATCTTGCACATTATATTGTGAGGATAGAATTGTCAAGGTTTTAGCAAAAGCAGAGGGAAAAAATTCTTTGTTCCAGAGTTTGTAGAGATTCTTAGGCAGGCGCAGAAAATGCTGCAGTGAGTTGCAGAGGTTGAGATCCATTGGGAAGTGACTGTTGTGCAGCAGCATTTCAAAGGCAATAAGCCTAACAGCATAACTATACTGTTGCGCATTGAAAATGTTTAACCAAATCTTATTATGTTGAGCTCTTTAGCAGATCAATCATAACAGAAACTCTCAGTTATAGTACAGTTAGCGATTGTCCCTGTGTGCTCTTACAAGGTCTTTGTCAGGTTTGAACATGATTCAGTTCCTATTAATGGTGCCAAATAGTGTACAGAAGCTTTTGTTCTCTAGTTTTCTATTTCTAAAATAAAGTTTCAGTGAGTTTTAATATTCCTAAAAACAACCATGGATCAAGATCCCTTCATCCCTAAACTAACTGATTACTGTTGATTGAAAACGATGATAATGGTGATGATGATGCAGGTTTTCCAATAAAAATGAGGCCAGTAAACAAGTCTGACTGAGTAGTGTGAGGGAATAAATGAACTTGAAGTAAAATCCCAGCAAAATAAAAATTGTAAAAGCCAAACCCCTGATTCTTTGACATGCTGTTCTTTACAGATGTCCTAATAAGAGATGAATTTTTTTCTGAAAGTTACGGCTTTTTATTAATGCATATCTATTTTCTTGTTTTTTCACTTTTACATCTGAACTCATTTAGTTCTTTCCACTGGCAAAATAAAAAGAGTCAAAATAACTACATGTTGCGTTGCTTTTCTACTTTTGATCCAGTTACACTGATGCGCACTGTCTTTAAAACGTTAAACAGTATACAGAGAGAAAGCTGGTGAGTAAGGACAACATGGCATTATATCATGTTCTGACATAGATGACTCAGCTAGTTTGCAATGGTGACAACTTGGTAATTTATCCATTACTATATTATTATTTGACTTTTTTTCTATCGCTGAATAACATTTATACTTAGTACTTGGCATGGGCCAATATTGTTATGATAACCTTGAGTAAATATAGAGGGTTTCAGGTCATCACAAACTTTAAACAAAAACATGATTAACATAAAATGACTGAATTAATTTAATTGAGTGATGGGTTGTCCTTCTGTCTGTTTTTCACAACCAGAAAGGTTTCAAAACAGCCAAATTTAGCTTTTTTGTAAGCAACATGCAGGCCCTGGACTTGCTAGGAAAATATAGCAAGAGCTTGAACCGACATAACACTGATGGTATGATTATCATAAGCAAAAGCACCAGAGTTCAAAGATGCTACAATATTTAAAAGAAAATTAAAAAAAAACAACACATATTATGATTTAGTTTGAAAAAAAGAACAACTTAGTGTATCTGCAAAGGGTGATATTGATTGATTGACAGAATGTATTAACCTTACAGTGGGGGGGTTTGCTTTACTTCATAGATGCTAGTTCTTGTAGCCTGTTGCTAACGTTTGTTTAAAAATTACATATATACAGCATATAAAAAACAAAGATGGGTGATCCCTTGGTTTAAAACCATAAATGTTCCTGACCTGTTTTAGAAACTCTCGGTTTAGTCCTGTCTTTAAGTGAAGGAACAAATTTTACAAGAATTCAAATTATGTAGGGACGAGTGGGAAGCGCTACGCTAAACCCCAAATGACTCTGAAAACTGTGATCTCTATGGCGCTTTTTTAGCTACTCTGTAGGAACATGACAGAACATTTTTGACTTTAAACCAGTGGTATACTTGACAGTGGAACCCAGCTAATGCCTGGCAGCAACTGAATTCTCTTTGCTGTAAAACGTCAAATAATATCCCATAAATAATTATTAGGTTGTCCTCTATGAGTACCAATCGGTCTAAAATGGCTACTGACACCTCCCAGGGTAAACGGCATTATCTTCTTCTCCCACAGCCTGATAAGTATCCCTTGTGAACTCCCAGAACAAACACAGTCAAAGTCACCAGCCCCCGACACGACCTCTGGCAGGCAAGTTGGTGGCATGTAATAGAGGGGGTCCATATGGGTGCCGATATGGCTGATTATAGATCAGTCAGTATCTTCTTAGAGGATTGCTGGGGTCACACAGAACATTTATGTGTACCTTAACTTGATTTTAAAATTTTAGACAACAATAAAGAATGAGAATTTTCCCTTTAGTCTATTATGACTATAATGAACACTGTGTTACTGGAGTTAGAAAGTGTTAGTGTGAACTTCTCACTGAAGTTGTAATTTCATTGACCGGAGAAGAAAATAGGCCTCTTTTTAGCCATTTGCCACAGCAGATGCAGTGAATGTCACACACTGTAAAACTCATGTCATGTATGTATAGTGAGATGGCATGAAATGTTTGAATAATGGTATTGAATTGCAAATCTTTAATTTACTTCCCAAAAATGAACTGTGTTCGCATGGCATTGTGTTGTATGTAGGCATGTATTTCTTTTTTTTCCTGTATGAAGTCTCCGTATTTTTAGAAACTCCTTTTCCTGACCTGTGGTGACTTCTGTTTGTTGTTGCAATGCATATTCTGTGACACCTTGTGCAGCAAAAGAACAAAATGAGTCACATTGTTCCAAAACAAAAAGCCAGAGAACATTTGAAGTGTAAGATAACTGTAAATTGCTCTTTTTTAATATTTTCTATAAAAAGTACAATACAGAAAGATTTTTAATGACAGAATTTTGTTACAAAAAACAAAAAAGGGAAAAAAAGATGAACAAAGTAGGCCAGTAATAAAAGTGGAATGTTACCAGTATGCTAGATTCAGTTTGTTATACAGCTGTGTCAATGCTTTTTTCTGTTTTTCATTTTAAATGGTATTTCAGGCCACCATAAATGTCTATATTATGTTTCCTGACACATTTATCATAATGACCTGACACACACATTTAAGGGGATCAAGTCCCTTAGCAGCTTGTTCAAAAATCTGAGCAATTATGCTATGTAATAAAAATTAAAAATGTAGGTTACACATGTATAAGACATAGTCAAAATTATATAACCCTTTATTATGTTTCACTCTATAGCAGGCAATGCCTAGTAGCAAAGATATGTAAACATGCTGCTCAATGCTTCTCAAGCTCTAATTCCCAAACTTATGTGCTCTTCTGTCTTTGTAGTCAACATGCCACTACTTACTAGTGGGCTGTAGTTATGTCCAAGTGATTGAACGTTATAGTGAAGTCTGCAAAATTTGCCTATTTGCATAGAAAGTCATAAAGACTGATCTGGAAATAACTGCTAAATAACAATCATCTAATCATGAGTTATTCAACAAAATATGATCTGGGGGGGGGGGGCGATTATTTTGAAATGGTAGACTGAGAATTAAATATCTATAACCAGTTTTTTTGTTTGTTAGTTTTGAGATATAATGTGATTTGCTACTTATTATTCATGAAGGGTTGACTGAAAGTTGACTAATCTGTGCCAAACCATTAACCCTGACTACAGAACCCCAGACAGTTTTTAAATGATTTTTTTTTTTTTTTTACCCTGTAATTAAATGTACTCGTTCTGGTAGAAAAATGCTCAAACAGCCAAGTTGTGTCAGTAGGCGGGATAACATCAACACGAACAACTTTAAAAGTCAAGGAAAGGGTATTTTGAGCATGCCTGAAGTACTGTGAGTTAAAGATGTCACCAAAACAATTGAAGCTTACATTTTCTCTGACATGATTTCCTCTCAGTAGAAACTTTTGGTACAAAGTCAGACTAAAATGAGACAGATGTTCAAAAAGGGTACTTTAATTATTAAAATTTTACAGTTTTATTATTTTTATGTCCAATTTTTTTTCTTGTATAGAAAGGAGCCACCTGGCATGGGACATTTCCTTCCAACCGCACATTTATATCTGCCATGGAGTCATTTCATACCCGCCTTGACACACAATGGTTTCTAGTGAATTTGTATATTCTGTTCATGGTTTTCTGTGAGGAAACATGTTTACTCTATGTGACTGATAAATATTACTGATATTGCAAGGAGTTATTTTAGTTTGATCAGGGATCATAATGGCTAATATTTCAAGAGAGTCAGCTGGTCTGTAGTGGAATCAGCAACACAATCAATGGAAACAGGGTATAATATTAAATCTTAAGCATTTTTATGAGTATCTCCATGATGCATCATCAAAACCATAACTACCAAAAAAATAAAAGAAAATATAGTGATATGCATTGGTTTAAGTACATGGGTATGAAATGGTTTGTTTATAACGACAACATACAAGTAGAAAGGGATGCAATGTCAATGTGTAGGTCCGAAATAGGGGTACCCAGAGATGCTGAAAAACCCAGGAACAAAACAGGTCCATTGTCATATTTGTACTGTAGAAAACAAGAGTGGGCATAGCAAAGTAACATAGCAACAGCAGCAAAGTTACATCATTTCATTTCTAAAAATCTAAGTTGGCGGAATCTATATGGGTACATGGAACACATGTTAAAAGTTTGCAATTGGTTAGATGGAAAAAGGTAACTATTAGATAATATTGCTGCTGTAGCTGCAGCCACAGTCCTCCTAATGATTGTTGAGTACAAGAAATGAGTTTGGCCCTTTAAAAAAAAAAAAAAAACATTTCATTTAGCGTTATTCTGTTCCAAAATTAAGAATTGTGTTTAGAGTGGCATGGTTCTTTAACCTTTTTACAGTAAGCAGTCTGTGGACATGAGAGGACCTCAGTGGAAGCAACATCACAGGTAGTACTGGTTAGCTGCATCCAGGAGCAACAATAGCTTAGTGAATTACCTTCCAGTTCTGTTTTCTTTTTCAGTATAAAGAAGCTGTTTTACTTCTTAGCTGTGCTCAACATCTGCAATAACTGATTGCTGTAAACCTACCCTGTTGTAGAGTAGATGTCATGATAAGTTAACAAAAAAGTAAACTTCATCTGAGAAGCTTAACGAAATTTCTGAAGAAGGTTTTCACAAATTAAAGTAGGCATCTGAGTTGGAAAGAAGGGGCACACCTCCAGATTAGCTATAGACTTGGCTATACTGGGAGACCAAAGAAAGCAGCCATCGTTTGAAAAGACGAAGTCTGACTGCAACTTGCTTCTGTCAGACTATCAAAGAAAAGTCTTGGCAGCCAATTGACCATGATTTTAAGGCTAAACACAAACAGTGGCTTGGCAAACAGGGATTCATGACATCACTGGAGTTGAGGTATTTTAATTGTTCAGTGGACATAAACAGACTGAATAGAGATCATACTAATACTTTATACCTTTTTTAAATTTCAGTGTCTTTTATACTGATTCACTCTGTCTTAGTGTAAAGAGATGTAACAGAGGATAGCATCAGAAATGTGAGATCAACTCTATTGGGTGTGGCTGTGATATTGATTAGAAAATGAATCTGCAGCATTTTTACCCTGTTTCATTTGTACTTTGAGATGGTGATTGGTCATCTGATGCTAACACTACTTGGCCTACAACATTTTGCATGGATCTGGAATCAAAACCACTGGGTTGACCCACTAATTTGATGCCTAGTTTTACAGTACAGCTGGGTGTAATTTTTATTGTGAGGATTAGAAAAGGCAGATGAAATGAAGACAAACTGGGCACAGTATGTTAAACTTGCTTTGTAGCACAGGCTCAGGTCTATACATCTGCTTTCTTGATAATAAAGGCCATAGTTATTAGCCTTCTATTACAAATACCAACACACCGATGCTCTAGAGGCTGAAGCTTATTCCACTCTATAAACTTTTATGTGCAAACATGCACTAAAACATCTGGTTCAGGGAATAGAATTTACAATTATGCTTTTGCTTTATCATCACCTGAAGATCATCAGTAAACCATCTTGAAACCATCTAATATTACACATCAAATTCATTCTAAAGGTGTGAGCTTTTAGGACTGCGATGCCTCAGTTTGTAATGTAACACTATGTAGTGGGACTAATTCACAACCTTCATTTGAGAATACATATGGACACTGAAGAAGAAGATAAAAAGAAGTGTTTAGTTGATATTATTTCTTACAGTGTAAATTAGACAATGTACCAGTACATGTTCAGTTTGGACAGCCAGAGGACAGGACCGTATCTCTACAGTACAGAGCAATAAAATTATGCAATCACAATTTGCTCTCAGAATGATCTACGCAGCAAAGCTGTTTCTACTACAGCCTCAGAGGACAAATTGCTGTTTTATTGTAACTCATTTATCTTGTATGACAAGCCGTAGAGCCACAAAAATAGGCTGTTGCTGCCTGGATTCATCAAATGTATATTTAATAGCTTGTAGTGCAGTGGTTTACCATTTGAAGTATAATTTTATCTATCTATCTATCTATCTATCTATCTATCTATCTATCTATCTATCTATCTATCATGAAAATAATTGTACAACCAATTAAATATTGTTTTTCTTACTAAACAATAGTCCAGATTTTTTTCACATGACTTTAACTGGACCAGTGATGTTCTTTGTGTACATTTGGCTTTTATAATTATCATAAATATATATTAAAATAATTATCAGTGTTCGCCAAAGTGAATGTCACACCATATGTTTCAAAAAGTATAGCATCTGATGGTGTTTAAATAGTCCTTTCATTTTATTAGAACAGTCCATTCTGTTACCAATGAGCAGAATCCTAAGGAAATTCTGCTCATTGGATGATAATTGGCTCCCTATTTATGCTGCTTTTGATGAGTTTGTATTTTGCTGCTCGGCTAAGTTAAAAATGCGTCTCTGCTTCTACTCTATAAAGTGCAAACTTAAGCTTACTCAGTAACCATCAAACCACCGTGTCTGCAAGTAGGACCTAACAGTTAGTGAAGTTTAATGCAATGAACCTCTGCCTATTTGCAGTTCAATATTTGTGGATTCATGTTTGTGGAGTTTTCTATGGAAAGTTACACCAAATTATTTGCAGAAAACCCACCTATTTGTGGATTTTTCTGTAGACCATATCTAAAATATAAGAGGAAAATGCAGCTTAGCAATCTGAAATGCCTTGCCACAATGATGATTGACATGCTGTTAGCTGGTGCTTGCGAAGCAGCCAATCCAAGAGTGCCATTTTTTTTCTTTGGCGCTGATTGGTTGTACTCTCTAGAGCAGACATAAGGAAGACTGTGGACATTAGCTTCTGTGGTAGTGCTAAGACAGTTTCCACTGTATGTATTAAGGTATACTAAGGTAGATTTGGTGTTTGGACTATTAGAATAGGCACCTGTGAGTATTTTTTGAAGGGGTTTCAAGTATTCACGGATTTTATCTAGTCGGGGGCGGTTGTGGTAACACAGAAAAATACAGGAGACAAGTAAAAAAAAAATAGACCAGTGAATCTATTCAAACGGGCTAATTTTGTTATTTTAGCTCACATTAGCTGTAGGTATGATGTAAAACTATCTGACGGTAGTGCAGAACATGTACAAGGTCTGAAAGACAATGGTGAGTTACAGTAAAAGATAGGTTTGAGGTGGGATGGGAATAAATCAATATGGAAATGGAAATGGTGATGACAGTTTCTAATGGTCCAAGATGTGTGCCATTGATACTGTAATCCGTAGTGAGACTAGCTTACCTAGTTTAGTTGCTAAGCTAGCTAGGTCAATGAGTTGGAGGTACACTCTGAGGAGTAGAGGAATGAAGCTCACTAAAAGCAAGAGAGAACAAATGAGAGGGAGGGAGGTGGAACCTTAGCCTGGGCATTGCCTTCCTGTGCAATTTTGCTCGATTTGACTCTCACTTCATTGTACAGTCTGGGCTTTCTCCCTTTGACTTGGATTTCTCTGGTAGAATTTTAACCGGGCCAATCAGCAAACAGAAGGAGGAGCTGTGAGCGTTGATTTTCTGCTCTGTCTTAGAATTGTAGTCAGCCTGTAGTCTGGCAATGGCAGTGGAGGAAGTAAACTAAGCCATTCACTTCGTGTTGGCCACACTTCCAAATATTAAATTAACATTAACAGTCTTCTCGTTTAGCTTGCCACTTCTCTCTTCAAAGTGAGGGATAGTTGTTTAAAGCACACGTAATTTCCAGTAAGCTTCTTAGCTTAATTTCACAGTCAAGCCTATGGCGCACTACATACATCACGGCCAAATGTTAGCAATTAGCTAAAATTGTATCCAATTGTTTAAAACTTCAGCAGAGTCAACGCCTCCAGGAAGCAATCGTTTCTCAATAGCCAAGAGCCTTGACCCTGTGGACAAAGCAAAGCATAGAACAAGGGGCTGGTTTTTACCAGGTTAGTGGAACATTTGGTACAGAAGGATACCTGCAAAGTGAAATAGACCTGTTGTGGTCAAGAAGGGGATCTGAAAGTGGCAGGATTGAAGATGTCAAGATTTTTATTTGAGATGACCAAAATGGACAGACTAAAGGAGTATATCTCAGATACCTGAGGTTTAGCAGTTTGGTGACAAAGACAGAGGGGCAGGTCTGGTTTGTCTGTAATTTGGATATGTGCAGAACAGGGAAAGAGGATTTATTGGAGAAAGAATGTTAACTATGAAGCTAGTAGGATAGGAGGAAGACCTCAGAGACGATTTGTTCGTGTTGTGAGGGTGGGGGTAGTGAGCGTCAGTGTGACAATGACAATGATAGGGATAGGGTGAGATGGAATCAGATGATCTGCTAGAGTAACCACCAAAGGGGCAGCTAAAAGAAGAAGAGGAAGCCAATTTAACATTTACTGCAAGAAACTGATTGCAGTTTCAGAAATGGCTACACCTAACCGCTGATTATCAGGAAAACCATTTAACAAGTACCTTTTTGAAACAAAAAAAGATGTTCAGTTTATTAATTTTCTTTTCCCATTTGCTATATGTTATGAAGGTAAGGCAACTGCTTCAGTTTTAGTCAGCTTTTCCTGACTAATGCTGGACCATCTTTTTTAGTGGCTGGGAGTCAAGGGCTATCTCTCAGATTGGATGATATTTCTCTTTTTGGACATTAGAATGCTATTAGACCACCTGTCTAATAGTGTAATTGCCTCCCTTTTGTTGCCAAAACAGTCCTGACTTATAGTACAGCAGATAGTACAGCACACCTCGTGGTGTGCTGTACTATCTGGCACCAAGGTGTAAGCAGCATATCCTTTAAGTAATGTACGTTCTGAGTTGGGTTACTCCATGGATTGGACATGTTTGAGCCAAGTCAACACTTTAGTCATTGTTGTGCTCCTAAAACCCTCCCTGGACCTTTTTTGCTCTGTGGCATGGTGTTTTGATGCTGAAAGAGTGCAGAGCTATAGCTGAATACTGTTTTCACTCTGAGTGGTCTGTGGAAGTCCATACACAAGAAACTGTGACACACTTTATGTTGTCTCAGGTCTGCCACTTTCATCGACTTCTTGGACCTCTTTTGACAGATAATGACCACTGCAGACTGAAAACACCAAACAAGAGCCGCAGTTAAGAAGATGCTTAGGACAATTGAAGGACAAACTGTTCCAACTGCCTAATGTATTCCACCCAGTATTAGTTTCAAGTTTATTTGTATAGCACATTTAAGCCGCAAGGCAGTTCAAAGTGCTTCACGTCATACAAACATTAATCAAGTACAGAGCAAAATCTTCAAAATCATACATGAAAATCATCAAAATCATACATGAAAATTATCAAAATCATTGAGCAAATATCAATGCATTGAATTCTTGCTGATCATCAAGCAAATATCATTTGAAAATACTGATCAATGTTCCACTTCCTAATCAAAAGCAGCTCCAAACAGGTGGACATTTAGCCTTGATTTAAAGGAACTCAGTGTTTTGGCTGTTTTGCAGTTTTCTGGAAGTTTGTTCCAGGTTTGTGGTGCATAAAAACTGAAAGCTGCTTCTCCATGTTTGGTTCTGGTTCTGGGGATGCAGAGTAGGCTTGAACCAGAAGACCTGTGTGGTCTGGAAGGTTGATACAATGACAATAGGTCTTTAATGTGCTTTGGTGCTAAGCTGTTCAGTGATTTATGAGCTAACAGACCTATTTTAAAGTCTATTCTCTGAGCTACAGGGAACCAATGTAAGGACTTTAGAACTGGGGTGATGTGCTCTATCTTCCTGGTCTTAGTGAAAATGCCAGCGTTCTGGATCAGCAGCAGCTGTCTGATTGATTTTTTAGGCAGACCTGTGAAAACACTGTTGCAGGAATCAATATGACTAAAGATAAACACTTGGATGAGTTTCTCTAGATCTTGTTGAGACATTAGTCCTTTAATCCTGGAAATGTTCTTCAGGTGATAGAAGGCTGACTTTGTAACTGTCTTTATGTGTCTCTGAATGTTCAGTTCTGAGTCCATCACTACATCCAGATTTCGGGCCTGATCACTAGTTTCTAGCTGTAATAACAGAAGCTGCGCGCTGACTCTAGATCGTTCCTCTTTGGGTCCAAAGACAATGATTTCAGTTTTGTTTTTGTTCAGCTGGAGAAAGCTTTGGCACATCCATGTGTTGATTTGTTTTAAGCATCTATTCAGTGCTTGGATGGGTTCAAAGTCATTTGGTGACAACGTGATATAGAGTTCTGTATTATCTGCGTAGTTGTGGTAGCTAACCTTATTACTTGTTATAATATGAGCTAGTGGGAGCATGTAGATATTAAATAGAAGTGGTCCCAGGATTAAACCTTGGTGTACCTTGCATGTGACTTTTGGCCACTCTGGTGAGAAGTTGCCTATTGACACAAAGAAATCCCTGTTCTCTAGGTAGGATTCGAACCAATTGAGTACCTTACCAGAGAGTCCGACCCAGCTCTCCAGTCGCTTCAATAATATCTCATGGTCAACAGTGTCAAATGCTGCGCTGAGGTCCAACCGAACCAACACTGTGGTTCTTCCACAGTCTGTATTTGTGTGGATATCAATGAACACTTTGATGAGGGCAGTCTCAGTGCTGTGGTGAGCACAGAAACCAGACTGAATGACATCAAAGTGGTTGGTCATTGTTAAGAAGCTGTTTAACTGTTGAAATGCAGCTTTTTCAATTATTTTGCTGATGAATGGAAGGTTAAAGATTGGCCTGTAATTCTGCAGTCGTGATTTGTCTGGATTGTTCTTTTTTAACAGTGGTTTGATAACTGCTGTTTTTAGAGCCTAGGGGAAAACACCTGATGAGAGGGATGAGTTTACAATTTGAATCAGATCAGATGCAATGACAGGCAGAACTTTCTTAAGGAAGGTTGTGCATAGGATATCAAGATACCAGGAGGAGGAGTTTAATTGATTTATCATTTCCTCCAAACTTTTAAAGTTGAGTAGTTGAAATGTGGCCATTTTGTCTGCATTTGTTAAGATTGGGCATAGTATCGTCATGGGGTTTGGTGTGGATGTGCAGATTAACCCTCTTATTTTTAGAATTTTCTCTGTAAAAAAGTTGGCAAATTCATTGCAGGCCCTAGTAGAGTGGAGTTCAGGTGATACAGTCACAGGTGAGTTTGTCAATCTGTCAACTGTGGCAAACCAGGTACAAGCATTGTTGATGAAATGATTTCAGCAAAAAAGTTTCCTTTGCATGTTTTAGTGATGAGTGATAGCTTCGCAGCCTTTCTTTGTAGAGTTCATAGTAAACGTGAAGTCGAGTTTTACGCCACTTACGTTCAGCCCTTCAACAAAGGCTTCGTTTGTTTCTTACAAGTGGAGCATTTATCCACGGAGATTTCTTCCTACCAGACATTACCTTCACTTTAACAGGAGCAATTAAATTGATGATGTTTGAAATTTTCGATGGAAATGATCCACAAACTCATCTACTGGGTAACACAATAGAATTGGGGTTGAGGAGTAGATTTGATGAAAAGTTTCAGCTGTGTTGTCTGTAAGAGAGTGGTTTGTTGCAATATCTGTTTTACTAAGCGAGTCGACAAAGATTATACTTTCAAGAACAACAGAAAAGTGATCAAAGTGACATCAATTACAGAGACCTTGGAGATATTTACACCCTTGCTGATAATCAAATCCAGAGTGTGTCCTCGATTATGTGTCGGCTGTTTAACATGTTGAGTCAAACCAAAATTTTGAAGTGCATTATTCAGCCTTTTTTGCCTCTCTGTGCATTGGGTTGTTAACATGGATGTTAAAGTATCCCATAATTAGTAAACATTCATAATCAATGCGTATCATAGATAACAGCTCACTAAAGTCATTGAAAAAAATTTGCCACATAGTTGGGGGTTTTGTATAGAGTTAGTGTCAGTTTGTTTGTGGCCTTTTACCTCACTTCCCAAATATTCAAGAGTCAAAATTGCCCAGAGAAAACTTTTTACAGTTCAGTGAATCATGAAAAATTGCAGCAACCCCTCCGCCCTTCTTATTCTTTCTATTCTCACTTAAAAAATTGTAATTAGAAGGTGCTGATTCAATTAGTACAGGTGTTTCATTGTCATCCAACCATGTTTCTGTTAGATGTATAACATCAATATTATTCTCAGTAATGAAGTCATTAACTAAAAGTCCTTTTGCTGATAGTGATCTTATATTTAGCAGAGCCAGTTTAAGTGTCTTGGGGATGGATAATTCTACAGCTTGAGGTTGATTAAGACAGGGGATTAATCTGAGATTTGATTTTAGACCACTGCATTTCCTTGCTATCCCTCTATTAGTAATTCTAACAGGGATGCTCCTGTATTATATCGCCAGGGGGCCAGATGCTTTCTGGAGCAGGACAGGTGTAGAACTAATGTCTGGGCCCCCGTCTCAGATTTCAGAAATACAGAGTCGATGTTGTTTTGATTGTTTTGAATCCGGTGGTTCGGAAATCAAAAAGCATGCTTTTTGGGAACCTAAGAGGGAAGTTCCTTGCAGTACCTGGCGGTACATTTTCTCACTGAACGTGAGAAACATCAGTTCTGGTGACAAATTTTCTGAGCTATTTTGTGTTCCAGTACTGTCTTGGCCCTGAGAAGACGGGTCCTCCATTAAGCAATCTTGGGTTCCAGTAGGTGTTGATGGGTTGGGGCGGCTCCCTCCCCTCTCAGCTCCATTTCCAGCTAGAGTAGATGGCTGTTTATCGGTTTGTTTTGGAACATTGTGCATCTGCTGGGTTTGTGCTTGTCCTTCCACAATCTTTGCTGGGACAGTGATGTCATTGTTTACATTGTCCTGTGTTTGGGGAGATGGCCTTCTGTTGCTAACAGCATTGAAGATATTGGCAGTGAAAAGTTTTTTTCCCATTTTTATTAAGGCCAACTCCGTCTTGTCTCAAGAGATGATAGCGCTCCCAGAAAATCTTGTGATTGTCATTAAAGTTCACAGATTTGGAAGAGCATTCTTTAATAAGCCATTTATTAATTATAAGCAGTCTGCTGTAATTCTCATCTCCATGTCCAACTTTTGGTATTGGTCCACTGATAAACACCTTCATTTTCAGATTTCCAACTGTACTTAGAAGATGACTAAAGTCCTTTTTCAGAATTTCCAATTTTTGCTTGGCCAGATCATTAACTCCAATGTGAATGATTAGACTCTCAATGCTCAGCTGATCAGTGGTTAATGGGAGTATTTTCTCTGTTACCTCCAACACAGTGTCATTTGGGAAGCAGATTACTTCCGTTCTCTTTGTACTACAAAGACAATCAATTCCATTCACAGCTGAATCCCCAACAATAAGAACTTTTGGCATTAAATTTGGTTTCTGGGTCACTTTAGGAGGTGGTTGTGTTGGTCTTGTCTCATACCTCTTGTTGATGTTTAGAGGAGAGGTGTCCATCGCAGGCTTCTGCTGCAGAGCAGCAAACCTGTTTTTCAGTGGAAGTCCAGCAGAGTTTACTGGGTTTCCAGCTGGAGACATGACGGGATGTGTTATGGCTCGAGCTGGCTGATTAGTCCTTGGTACTGAAGCCAAGGAAGCTGGGAGTAATCTGAAGTAATCCAGTTATGAGGGTAGACAATGTAAGAGTAACTATAAAAACTGGATATGTTAAATCATTTTAATAACTTAACCGGTAAAACTATCAAATTAGGACGGGAGAGAGGAGGATAAGATGTCCCTCCTTCTAAGGCTGCAGCAGCCAGCTATTAGGTGCTATGATAGAGATTATCATTGCGTTTTACCTTGCTCATCAGCGGTCATAATGTTATGTCAGATGGGTGTATATTTTCCAAAACTTCAGCACATTTGTGGAAATCTTTAAATCACAATGACTTTCTTTAAGATTGTGACTGAGCTCATCTGAAGGGGATTTCTGTTTTCTGATTAGTATGATTAGATGCAAGTGTAACAGACTGGTTTAGCATTGCTTGTAATCTAATTTACATTTTGCTTTGAGCTTATTGGATCTTGCAAAATGGAGATCACGTTTTTAAAACTAGATTATGACACAAGCCATGCCACGGTCCTATTTTTCCAATCTGATGTCTGCTTTCTGGATCCAAAACTATCCTCATAAATATTTGATTACATTTGGTTCCCTACTGGGAAAAGTTCATTTACTTTGCTATGATCAGATTGGGAGACCTTTGGATCTGTAGTGCTGAGAAAACATTCAGACTTTTTCTTTCTCCATAAACAAGTAGCTTTTCTTTTTTTAAAATTTTGTTTCAATAGTATAAATATATCAGTTATTTCCTGTTTTAATCACACACTTATGTTTGTACTCAGGTTTTGATGTCTTCACCACATCATCTATATATTTTTGCAAACATCCTGTAGTGGATTTATCTTTGTGAAATGTTTCAGAGGTTACATAGAACAACTTCACAGACTTTTCAAAGCTTATTACAGTTCCCTGCAAAAGTGTTCATACCCCTTCAGCTTTTCTGCTGAACTTACATTTGATTTTATTCATGATTCTATGTGATAGACCAATACAAACTATGCAGAATTGTGAGCTGGAAGGAAGATGATACATGATTCATAATTTTGGTGTATGGTCACTGGAAGGTGAACCGTTCCACGTGTCTGGAGTATTTTGAAGCTTCTAACAGGTTTTCTTTATGGGCTGCTTTCTATTTAGCTCTAGAAAAGCAGCCCCACAACATGATGCCGCCCTCACCATGTTTCCTAGTTGGATGGTGTTAGAGTTCCACCATGTATAGTGTTTTTCATGGAGGTCAAACAGTTACATTTTGTTCTTGTCTGGGTAGATCACCTTCTTCCACATGCTTGCCCCTACATGGTTGCAAACCAGACTTTTTTATGCAACATTTCTTCTTTACGACCTTCCATAAAGGACAGATGTGTGGAATTTATTAATAATTGCTGTCCTGAGCTGTGGCTCTCTGCAGCTCCTCCAGTTACCATGGGCCTCTGGGCTGCTTCTCTAATTAAAGCCCTCTATGCCCGGTCTCTCATTTTAGGTGGACAGACATGTCCTGGTAGGTTTGAAGTTGTGCCATACACTTTCCAGTTTTGAACCATAGATTTTGTTGTCTAATCCTGCTGTAAAGATCTTTACAATTTGTTTGTTTACTAATGTTCTCTACCAAAACCTCTGAGACCTTCACAGCTGAGTTTCATCCTGAGATTAAAATTACACACACAAATTACACACTGTTTGCGTGACTTTTGAGGCCAAATAGTTCCATTGGGTTAAACTTAGAAATATAAGAGTTATGGATACACTTCACACCTTTCAGATTTTTATTTCTAAACAAATACTTTTTTAAACATTTTAAAATTAGACACTACTTTGTATTTGTAGTAGTGTAGTAGTGTTTTATTTTATCCCAATAAAATACACTGAAGGTTGTAGAAAAAGTAAATTGATATAAATTATTTAGCCAGATGCTGTCAGATGCTTGCTTAGGTTTGTCTAAAAATAATTGGATTTAATGTTAAGGTTGCATAGGATGCCTTGTCTGTCGTCTTGTTGACACTAGAAGTTTTAGTGGACAGATTAACATCATAGCAGCTCCTTCTAATCCCCCCACATAATGTTTGACTTCCTGAGCTGTGCAAGACTGGCAGCAGGAGTGGCCGCTGTCATGCTGTGCCCCGTTGCAGCGTCAGTGCGCCAAGCTGCCTTAGCCGGGGATATTTTTGGCTCCCACCTTGTTTTAATCCATGCTGCGAATCCTCTGATGGATTATTCATGCTTCCTGTCCCCCTCCCCTCCATTCCACACCTTCTTCACTTCTTCCCCTCTCACCTCACCCCCTCTTTTTCTCACCTTCTTGCTGTTTTTTACACTTTCCCAGCCTCTCTTTCTCTAACACCACATCAAGTCTTCCTGTGTATGTATTTGTAGCCTCATTAAATGATGCTGCCAAACAGTCACTTATATAATTTATTTATTGCTTGGCTTATATAAGATACCTGCAGTCATTTCACTCCACCAAGTGTTTAATATATGGTTACAGAGTGTTGTCTATTTCACTTTCATTTAAACTGTATTCTCTGTTGATTTCACTGAAGATTATTCTATACATCTTTACCTTTCCCATTAATACACCACATATGAACATAATATGAATATGTGGGTCTTTTAGACAGGCTGTTTTAAATTCAGGTGAACCAAGAAATGATAGAATGACTGTAGAGACCTGGTGGCACCTCTTTGAAGAGGGTTTGAACCTCTTTGAGTTCAGATTAACTGCTGCATTGACTCTCAAAAGTTCCACGCTGAAATGCAGTTTTCTGTGATCTAAAAAACGACGCAATGATAAAGTATTTCTGATCTTATTTTCCAGGAAACCATCTATGGGCATCTCAAAAACAACCAAATTTGTAACCTTCGATAACATGGTTGCATTAGTGTCCATACAGGACCCCCGGTATTCACGGGGGTAAGGACCACAGCTGCCTGCGAATAGCTAGAATACACAGTGGAAACCATCTTGGCACAACTGCAGTAGCTAACATTCATGGTCTTCATTTTCTTTGATCTTGGAGGTACAGTTAATCAGCACCAAGGAAAATGAATGGCACTCCTGGATTGGCTGCTTTGCAAACACCAACCAGTAGCGTGTCAAGCAGCATTGCTCCGAGGTATTTCGGCTTTCCAAGCTCAAATAGGTGGATTTTCCGCACTAATTTGGAGTTATGTTCCACAGAAAAATCCATGAATACATAAATCAACAAATATTGAACCATAAGTAGGAGGGATTCCACTTTACACTTAAACTAACCATTAACAATTATTACAATTACAGCACATTTAACAAATAGATTTTTGAATGTTGGTCTCTAATTACTGTCATTAAAGTACATCTGTCAAGTTTTTTATTCATGTCATTTTTTATTCATTTGTCTTATTATCTTTCTTATAGTGATTATTATTCTTACAATGTGATTAATCTTACAGTGCCATGTATTAATTAATTAATATTAATATTAATATTGGATTTTTTTGTCATCCTCTTCCTGACTGATTTCGTCATACAATGGGATCATTTTGATCCTTCTGTAAACTCTGCAAACTATGGCTTTAGCTGAAGAATGCAGATACATTAATGTCAGGAAAATCCTGGTAGAACTTTATTTCTGGTTCTTGAGGTTCCTGATAATTGATTGCATGTGTAAAATCAAAAAGACTGAATCCTAAAACTTAATAAAAGGTGCTTCAACAAATTATTAGTTTAATGGTGTAAACATATATATTTATTCTTATTATTATTCTTAGACTTTTCCTTCTGACACATTTTGGCTTTTTCAGTTGATTTTTATGCGATCAATTTCACATAATCTTTAGAAAAGGTTTTCAGCCACTGTGCATCTGAGCACCCTAGCTCTGAACCCAAAACAGGACACAAGTAGAGCTTAGGTTGTTAATGTTGCCTGGATAAAGACTCTGCAAATATAAACTGCTTTCATCCAAAAAAAATTGGCCTAAATGGGATGTATGGTGTAGCAGTGGCTAGAACTATTTTTTCCCAACAAGAAGGTCCAGAATGCAAATTCCAGCTAGAATCTTTCAGAGTAAAGTCTGCATTTTATTGCCATATGTGTGTGGGTTTTCCCTGGGTACTCTGGTTTCCTTCCAAAATGACTTTGACTTTGAGTGTTTTTGTGCATCCAACAAAAAAAATCGATGGATAGCTTAAAAAGTTCCAAACCATTTGGAACTTTTTAAGTTCCATTTGTTTGGTAGCGAAGTGGACTTTTAACATAGAGAGATGAAGGCTGCAGCTTTTGGTGGGTTATTGTGTGGTAATGGTGTCTTTGTCTTCTGAATTCCCTGTTGGAAACACTGTTGCCAACTCCTCAGCAAAAAAAGAAGCTATTTGCTGCCCTAAAAGTCACTAGAAGTCGCTAGATGACATCATCGCCTATTTAGCATATTTGGTCATGTGTGATCCGGGCAGTAGAAGAAAGGAATATGTACTTTGGCTAGGTAAAACTGATGAAAAATACTCTAAATGTTTAGAACTACAAATAAACATAATGAAATAACTGAATAATGTCAATTTAATAATGTAAATACTTTGTCTGAACCTATACTGCATAAATCACTTTTGTATAATCACAAATTTAACCAAAAGACAGTTAACAGAGGCACACAGCGTGGAGGAGGTGAATCAGTGACTGAGGCTGTGTGAATAAAATGCTGGGGTTTATTTTAGTGCGACAGTTTGTTGAAGAAAAAAAAAAACATTAAGCAACATGAAAAATAATGTTCATTGTGATCCAGAGAGGGATCACCATCAGCTTTGTGCATGTGTGATTCAATTGCAGTGTGGAAACGGAATGGAGTGGGTCTCCTCTCTGCTCTTCTGCAGGCTGCTGCACGACGATGCTGTTAGTCAGACTGACCACCTGCAAGTGCTTCTGAGGTGGGAGGGGTTCATGGCTGCTCTCAATGCTCTCTGTAAATGCAGCACTTTTATTTTTTAATATCTTTATTAGTCCCCCAGGGGACTGTACTATTCAGTACAGCCTGTCCAAGGTAGACAGGAGTCTGAGGCTGCAGCCATCTTGAGAGGTGCTGCCCCTTAGGCAGTGTGGGTGAAGTGTCTTGCCCAAGGACACAACGATGGAGATAGACGAAGCAGGGCTCGAACCAGCAACCCGCCAATTACGGGACGAACTCTTGCCACCATCGCCCCATCTATCGGTGCTTTCACGAGTTGTCACCAGAGTCTCCAATAACCCAGAGAAAAGTCGCTAGATTTGTTGCTAGTCGCTTTTTTGAAGAAATGTTGCTAGAGGGGTCTGAAAAGTCACTAAATATAGCAACAAAGTCGCTAAGTTGGCAACAGTGGTTGGAAATAGAAGAACAAGTTAGAATCCTGACTGGGAAAGTTGGAGGTTGCTGAGCAACCCTGAGATCAATATCCAATATGGCTGCTGTGCATGTAAAATGAAGTGAAAGTTGCAGGTATGCGCTGTTAGCAAATCTGACAGTGTGGGCCTTTTTAAACCAAGGGCACACATATCAGGGAAACTAATATAATATATATTATAAAGATGAAATATGTATGCAACTATGTGTGTATTTGTTACTTTTGATGATTATGGTTTACAGCTAAAAAACACTCCAACATTTATTTTCTGAGAATCTGAAGAACTTTAAAAGGAAAAACAAAAACAAAACAAAACAAATAATAAAATAGAATTGAGAATTGACATTGTTCCCATGTCATGGCCTACACAAATCAAGAGGAAGACTGCTGATTTGACTGAAGTATACAGTTTATGAATCAGAGTTTCACATTTTGACCTGAATTAGTGAAATAAATGAACTTTTTTAATGTTTTATTTCACTGCGGTGTACTCGGGTGTACTTTACAGCCTCTATTTGTGAACATGTTCCTTTACTGTTTGAACTATAAAAATGAGAAAAATGCATTGTTATTGTTTTATATTGCTAAAAGTAGAAAATCCCACAGCTTTCCCAAAGTGCAACCAGAAAAATCTATTAAATTTTTTTGGGTCTTGTTTAGAAGTTGTGAGGTTTCTCATTATATTTTTATAATTTTCAGTTTTCAATCAAATCACACATAATCCAGACAAAAAAGTACTTAAAAATACTAAGACTATTAATAAAATGCCATTGAAAAGCTCTAAATACATAAAATATTGAATACAACTCAAAAGTACTCATTGTGTTACATGCAATCATAGTTTTCCGTTCATCAAAAATACTTAAGATTGACAATGATTTAAAATTCTTAAGAACAACCATCATCAACAACACAAGCATCAGTATTTTGTTATTTGTGTTTTCAGCCTCCAAGTAGAAACAAGCCTTCAGTAACAGTCACTAATCAATGATGAGAAAGTATTTACAGCCTTTAAACTTTGTTCAATTTTTGTCTCATTTGACTCAAGCTTTCGTTCGGATGTCACAAATAAACAAACACTGTCTTCCATCAGTGCTAAAATATTATCAGGAAACAAAATGTACTGGTCTTTTAGGGGGAAAAAAGAAACTGATTTTATGTTGCACTGAAATCTTTTTGGTGAAAATGTTATTCTTGATTTTAATGCATTTCACACAGATATACTGAGCTCATATTAGTCCTAGAGTGACTTTGGTTTGTATTTGAACCCAGCATAGATGTATCTTGTATATGACAAACTGAACTCCACAGATCTGGCCATCCCTCCCTGGTAGAGCCTCAGTGACACAGCAGCGTACCAGAATGTCTTCACTTCAGTTCACAAGATGACACATTATTTTGAATGCTCTAATTATTTTGACTGTAAACTTCTTTTTCTACTGCCTGCAATGTTAAAGCTGTAAATAGTATGCATATGATCAACCTTTTTTACTTGAAAGACGAAAAAAAAGATTTTCATTAAAGGAGCTTTTGTCTATAAAATTCATGAGTAACTTGTCATTTCATTCTTAGGCCTATCTAAAATTCCTAATAGTTTCCTTTTTGTAGTATACAGATGGCATATTGCCAAGAGTTTGTAGAAAACCAAAGAGAGAGAGAGAGAGAGAGAGAGACTGTCAAGTTTCTTGCTGTTTTCTTAGCTGAACAACTTCCTTGTTACAACACCAAACCACCTGATCAGCTGACCATCAGTCCACTAGGATCATTTCCAAAAAATTGACCAGAGCTGGAGTAAAACAAAAATGTATCATCTGCAGGGATGGGTTGTCATATTTACTTGAGTAACTTAAAAAAAAAAAAAGTACTTCTAGGCATGTAGAGCACCATACTTTTTGCTTCTACTTCAGAAAAAATGAAGTAAAACTGCTCTCACTTGAGTGCAATTTCTGCCTAGTCTACCCACTTCTAATGAGAGTTCTTGTTTATACACAAGTTTCATTGTTCTAATGGTATTTTCTATCAGCTGAGGTCAAGTGAAGATACAGTAAACAGTAGATTTTGTCACTGGTAGTACTTTGCGCCATACAGTATATAAATTGGCTGTTGTAAGTATTGTTTTCAGAAGCTTTTTAAAAAATTGATTTGGAAATGTTGGCTTCTTCTCACTGAATTTATTATTTTATAATTATATATATATATATATATATATATATATATATATATATATATATATATATATATATATATATATATATATATATATATATATATATATATATTCATTCATTTTTTATTTCCTCCTTTAAAATAACAGAATTTGAACTTAACGTTACATTTTTGTCTACCTGAATGCATTATTTTTCCAAATTCAGTTGAATTCAATTCAGTTTATTTATATAGTGCCAGTTCACAATATCATATCACAAGGCACTTTACTTGAGGTGGAAAGACAAGCTGCTACTGAAGTCTCATTGATCCAGCCAGCAGCTGCTACCAATGATGTTGTTTGATCGTAAAAACCTAATAGTCTCCTCCTCTGAAAGTATAGACATGTAATACCAGCTAAATTAGTGTTGTATCCTACTCATTTCCAACTAGAATTGCTTTATATACTTTATCAGAAATGAGTTAAAACAGTTACTTGTTATTCTAAGAATTTACCCCCTTTCCTGCATACTACATGATCAGTATGAGGGATTGTAAAGTCAACGACATAACACAAGCGACTATCCACTGTTGACCCCTACTGGTCCAGGAAGAGTTGAATGCTGCAATCTGCTGGGTTTCCTTCTGCATGTATAGGAGCTATTGCAAACTAATCTGAGAGATAGATATTGAATAAAAGTGGTCTGAGAATAGAGCCTTGAGGAATCCCTTGATCTTTTCTTCCTCAGATGTATCATTTCTGTCAGTCAATCACTATGTTGTGATCAGCTGTGCCAAACACAGCACTGCATAAAGGTAATACCATGACACAAATTCTTCATGCATCACTGCTATGATATGTATGGTTTAAAAGCTTTGGGAGAGATGGCTCAGTACTACAGTGTGGTCAATAACCTGACGGAAAGCACCTGAAAGATGGTTGAAGGTTGTGAAGGTAAAAAAATCTTGAGTAGGAAACTAATTTTATCATGTTTATGCTAGCCAGATTTTAATCTTTGGAAAAAGATTCAAGAATTTTAAGAAATTATAGAACAAAGAAAAACCTGTCCAAGCTCATTTGGCCAAACATATCTTTTTTTATTTATGGTGATATATTTGGTGTCTGAAATGTAAAGCTGTGTGTGTACACAGGACATGTTGCAATCCTTTGTAATTTGAACAAGTGGAAACATGCAGGTGTTGAATAAAAGGGGCCTGAAAACAGAGTCTTGAGCAATCCCATGTGATCTTTGCTTACTGAGATATAGATTTCCAGTCCGTCAATCAGTATGTTATGGCCAGCTGTATCAGGTTGTGCTACTGTAATCCTAAGACACAAGTTGTTCATGCATCCTTTGTAAGAGGTGTCTCAGTGCTGTGGTCCATAACCTGACTGACCTGAACTGAATTACAGTTAAAGCCACAGTATGTAACTTTGCACCGCTCCCGACCTAAAACCACCAATCAGAGCCACGAGGAAGGTCTTAGCGCTGTCAGTCAACTTCATTTACTCGCTGCTAAATGTGCTAATGGCGGAGAAACAACTTACCGTTACAGGAAAACTGTTTATCCGTCATCATCAGTGTTCATGCTAACTAGCCTGAGCATTCACAACAGTCTCTGCTAGCTGCAGTGCAGCAGAGAGTGGGGCCACTCAGATGGTGATTGACAGTGCCAATACCCACCTCCTGGCTCTGATTGGTTGTTTCTAGATCGCACTGGGAGAAGGCAGAGGAGCTCGATTTTTTTCACAGATTATCTGTCTATACCATTCTGTCACGACATGGTGACAGTTTCAGCAAATATGTAGAGAAATATTTTTCATAAAAGTTACATACTGCAGCTTTAAGAGGCTGTTGTATAAAATAAGGACTTCATTTGTTGATGAACAGGTATCTGGATTTTATTCTACAGGATCGGTTTAGTAACAAATTGCTCTATTAGAAAATCAAGTATGTAGCCAAATTATCTGAAGCTGTATTTTTTGGGAATTTCATTCAAAATGAGGGTAAATACTGAATAGGAAGTAAAAGAACATTCGCCTTACCTTGTTTTCATGTGATATATTGCACTTACAGTCATGAATTCTCTGAGTTTTTCCATTTTTTTGTATCTTCACTGGTCCGTCTTATGACAGTTTTAGCTCTGTGTTCATGTTTTACCCAGGGGAGTGTGACGTGGCCCATGCCTGTTTCTAATTTCATTAATTTCCAAGCTTATCATCACTAATTACAAAATCTGGTCAGATAATGAAAATACGCCATCTGGCACACTTTGGAAGGGATGGAGGTGAAAAAGCAGTCACGAGTGGATGAGAGGACAACAGAAGATGACACTTTTTTTTCTTACACTCTTTTCTGGCTTCATCTCTCCGCGAATGAAATATTCATGGAAGCCCTGGATTGTATCTGGTGCTTATCATCTCACCGGCTTCCTGCTCTGCTGCCGCTGTCGCTGCTGCTGCTGTCGCTATGACAGCAGCCAAGAGACAAGCCTGTATCAACCCCAACCTGCAGGATCACACTGTTTATTTAAAGAGGTGCTGTGAGTATTTCAGGGCAATCTGCAGTCACTTTTCTGCTTCTGCGCCTGTCAGGAGAGAGGAAGGAAGGCTGAATCTGTGAAATAAAAATAGGCTCAGGTGTGGCAGGATTTTTCCTCTGCAGATGTTACAGAGATCACCAAGATGGAGATAAGGAGAAGATGAAGGGTGGGAAGATACTTCCCAAGGTGAACCAGGAGGAACATAATGCCATGGATGAATCCTAAAATCACAACTGCTCACTTTTTTCTCCACACTGAGGAAACCTGGAGAAATATTCAGAACAGCAGAGATCAGCCTCCATTTACAGAGTGTATTTTACAAATTCAGAGATTTGCAGTTATTCGTGTTCAGGAAGTTAAAAGCTGCAACCTCAGAGCTGCTTTGGAACTATAGTGGAAGTGCAGTTGCACCACCTAGTGGATTGCTTCTGTACAACTGTCTTATGAAGCAGTTTATTTCAAAACTGGAGTTGTGCAACACTCTAAATAAAATCTGTTGAAAATTTGCTATGGGCTGCAGCTGATAATGGCTGTATAGACAAATAAACCCAGATGTCAAAGTTATTTCTGTTAATATTTCAGCTGGGTGTTATTCCAAATGTGAAACAGCCAAAGACGTGGCAACATTCATTTCATTTAAGCATCCAGATGTGTTGAAGACAAGTTCTTGAGTTTTAGACCGGTTGTTGATGACAAATCGGCTTTTCTGGGCTGAATTGGAATTTTCATTTACAACCATCTCTCAGCTAATCTGAAAAAGAGAAAACTATCAGTTCTGGTGAGAGGAGAATAACTGTTTTAGACATATAACATGCTGAAGCTTACGGCAGAAAACCACTAAGACCCAAAAACTGAGGATAAAGAAACTGGTTTCTTGGACCTGACGATGAGCTCACTGTACTACAGTGGTCTTCAGTTCAATTCAATTCAAAAATACTTTATTAACACAAAGGGAAATTAAATGTTGTTGTAACTCTAATTAAATAGATGGTGATGGCTGTGGGCAAGAAAGATCTCCTGTAGCGGTTTGTTTTACAACCAGTCTGAAGAAGCCTCTGACTGAAGAGACTCGGTTTTCCAATGACAGTCTCATGAACATGATGGTCAGGGTTGTCCATAATTTTCTTGATTTTATCCAAAATCCTTCTTTGCATCATCATCTCCAGAGATTTCTTAGAACAGAACCAGCCTTCTTTATCATGTTATTGAGCCTTTTTAGGTCCCTGGCTCTGATGCTGCTGCCCCAACAGATGATGGCAGAGGAGATGATGCTCTCAACAGCAGACTAATAGAAGAGCTGCAACATCTTGCTGCAAACCTTGAAGGATCTTAGCTTCCTCAAGAAGTAAAGTCTGCTGTGTCCTTTCTTGTAGACACTTTCACTGTTGAGTCTCCAGTCCAGTCTATTGTCTAGATGAACACTGAGGTATTTATATTCTTCAACCACCTCCCATCTTCTCCCATGATGGAACTAGGGTTTGATCTGACCCTGTTTCTCCTGAAATCTACAATCATCTCCTTTGTTTTGTTCACATTCAAGATGAGATGATTGTTTTCACACCATGACACACAGCAGTCCACCAGCTCTCTGTACTCAGCTTCTTGTCCATCTCTGATACACCCGACCACTGCAGAGTCATCTGAGTATTTCTGGAGATGACAGGAGTCTGACTTGTGCTGGAAGTCTGAAGTGTACAGAGTGAAAAGGAAAGGTGAGAGTACAGTCCCCTGTGGTGCTCCTGTGCTGCTGACCACCTGGTTAGACACACAGTCCTTCAGTTTCACAAACTGTGGTCTGTTTGTCAGGTAGCCATTGATCTAGATGATTGCTGAAGCCTCCACCTGAGTCTTCTGAAATTTCAGATGAAGCAGATCAGGCTGAATTGTGTTAAATGCACTGGAGAAATTAAAGAACATGATCCTCACAGTGCTGCCTGCACCCACTGTCCAGGTGACAGTGGGTGCAGATAGTACCCACTGTTCTTTAGAAGAGAAGAAAGTTTTATGTTCAATAAAAAAGCCTAAATATTAGATTTTACATTTTAATTTTTGAGATATATTTTAAATGCAGAGATCAGCTGATGGTATGAAAGTAGTTAAAATCAAAATGTTTTCCAATGTTTGATAAGTTGTGACATTATCTCACTCTAACACCAACATTTTGGGATGAAATGTAAAAAAAATTCTATAACTTAACCTGGGATTGCACAACAAACTGAAAAAGATTTCAAAACTCCATGTCAGCCTGATAAAGTACAACATTTTCTGATCTACTTAAACTTTAAATGATGTTTCCCATTAAAAAAAACAACAAAACAAGAATCTTGACTTTACCCTAAAAGATGCATCACTACCAAGCATCTTAGCATACCAGGCCAAGCTACAAATTGAATGGTTTTTTGTTGTTTTGTGAATGCTGTAGGCATATATCATTATATCTCCTAAACAATGCAACGTAGAGACAGGAACATTGACATAATTTGAGTTCAGACCTTCCTGACGCTCACAATTCATTCATTTTTTTCCATACATGTTATCATTTTGCCATAAATTTTGTCTGTTCTAAACTTCCAGAACTGTTTTCCGCTAAAAAGGCTCAGATTGAAAACTTGCAAAATCAGGCATATTTTTACATCATCACAATGCAGAGACAGAAAAAGGTACATGCATGAAACACAGCATGATTGTTCATTCCTCCTTCCCGATACCTACGGTGAAAGAATGATTTCGATAGCCCCTATAGTTTCCAAGATGATTTTCAGCATTCATCCATTTTATCAACATTTTTGACAGGGTTTTATGCCTTTAATGTTATATTTTCAAAAATATGAGTTGGTCAGGAATGTTCATCTATACTTTCCAATAAAAATAGTCCATGAATGACAACGATAGTTCTAGAGATATTGAGATTTGTTCAGAGGCATTTCTCCCTGTTTAAAAGCCTGTCTTTTTAACAATCAAAAGTGGGATGGTTTTGGTAGACTGTGGTCGTTTCTCAATACTCAAGTACGCAAGTACGTTCTTGTGTTCTTGGCAAGTACGTTCTCGGCAAGAATGGCTGGAAGAACATTCTACCGAGTACAGGAGTATGAAAAAGGCAATTGGAACAGAACTGTATTCCGTTATGTCACGGCAGCAAGCAGTTTTTTTATGCTACTATTTAAAAATGGCCTGAAATAAAAATAAAAACAACAAAAAATACACTTTACCCATAATAATTATATATCGTTTAATATTTAATGTTTTTCTTATTAATAAAGATGCAAAATGGTTGACGTTGGCTTGCACACGTAAACCAACAGCTTACAACTGAAATTTAAGAGATAAATACACTCCTTGATAAAGACATAAAATGGAGCAAGTAATTTTAGCTGGAGTGGTTGGAATAATTGACCATGAAGCTTAACAGAGAGCTGTGGAGTTAAGGCGGCAGATATGAGCAAGGGAAGCCAAAATATAGAGGAGGCGGTAGCGTTACCTATTGGCTTGCCTGTCTGTGTTGGTACGTCCTACCCTATACTTGAATTATATAACTTATAACACAATGCAAACAGTACAAAAGTAGGATTTGTTACAGTACAAAAGTAGGATTTGTTACAAACATTGAAACAGAAATGTATTGGTTCACTGGCTTCTTATCTATAAAGCTGGTTAATTCAGGCGTAAGCACATATATGTCATACTGAGTAAATTAGAATATGCGTTCAGATGAGTCCGTTTGTCAGATTAAAAGTATCTTTTGAAAATAACCTTTAAGTAGGTATTAAACACAATTTTCATTAAGCCCACATTTCTGTGTAATTTTTTTTTTTTTCTTTTTTTTTTTTTTTTTTTTTTTTTGGTCTGATGAAATAATCTAATTTTAAATTTTATGTTTTCATTTAGCTGTAAGTGGAAAATTATAATTAACAGAAATAAAGGCTTTCAAACATCCATCTGTGTGTAATTATTTGAGTGTCACTTGGTGATAAAGTTCCCGAAGTAAATGGACTTGTCAGTCATATTCTAATTTATTGAATGGGTCTGTATATACACATATACATTCATATTTATTCATAAACAAAGTGATGACAGATTTTTCATTAGACAATCTTCTCAATGTCATACATGGTTGGATCACATCAATTCACACCATTAATCATTTTATTACAATTCATCCAGATTCAAAAAAACCCATCCTGGATACACCTCAGAGTAGTAAGAAACAAAAGACAGATCAGAAAGCAAGACAACTTTATTTAATTAGTAAGATTTTCATCATATTAATGTACTTTGCTGAAGATACTGTATCATGTTGGTCATGTGTGCTGTATTCATTTTTTTATTTCTGCCCCACAGGGACAAAACAAAGCACATAGGTATTCAGAACGGAATCATAAATGCCGGCATTAGAAAGGTTTTTCTCTGATGCCAACTTAAAACCAGCGTTCCGGCTTTCTGGGACCAGCATGTTCACCTGTTACCCCGCCAAAAGGATCATGGATGGAGCCAGGAAATCGAAATCCTGGGAACCGTTTACTGGTTAGCTTGTGGAGCATCCTACAGGATCAGTGGAAACATCTTCCCAGTGCTGACAGCAGCGGTCTGCAGGACTGTGCACATTGCAGTGGGTGAAATGATGACCGTCCTCCACAAGGTTGTTCATTTCCCTAAAGAAAAAGAATTGGAGGAGGTGGGAGCTGGTTTTGCAGGCCTTGCTGGCCACGAGGTGTTCTGCTTAGCTGCAGGTGCCACTGATGGAGGCCACGTTCAGATTCTTCCTCCTGCTGAACCACAGAAGAAATCTTATATAAAGAGGAAATGTTTCCTTCAGTAATTCTGCAAGGCATCTGTGATGGAAACAGTTCCTTCTTGGGTGCTTACATTAGAAATACGAAGCACTGGTCCTCCGAAGGTCCCCAGTGTACAAGCAAGCCCTTTACCCACCAGCTGCTTTCTTTCTTCTGGGAGATGGTGGATGCCCTGTCTGCAGCATCCAGTTTCAGCAGTGCCCCCATATCGACAGCCTGTGGGCAGTAAGTACATATTCTGTTTGTTTGCTATTTTAAAATCTAAAAACCCACAGTTAATCGAATAATAGATTTTTGTGGCTTATTTTTTTTTATTTATATTTATATTTCTTTACAGGCAGAGTGGAACAACGATATAACAGGCAGCATTTCAAGGCCAGAAGCATCATTGAGTGTATCTTCAGAACGCTTAAAACACGATGGTGATGATGATGATGTGATGAGGTGATGATGATCCATCTTTCTGCAAGCATTTGAGATCCAGCCTATCTTTGCTCACAGAGTTGGTGCTGCATTCTGCACATCTGCATAGCAGCAGATGATATTGTGGTTGAAAGTCCAGAGGATGGTGATGGAGGGGAGGACATTTCTTTGAATGCAGATCAAGAACTGTCCTTCAGCTGGCGCTCCCTCCTGTGGCAGGGTTGAGAATTACAATACATTATGTCTGTGCATAGAGCATAATTGTGATTGTAAATATGGTCACATAAGCGGTGACTCTGAATGTAATTCAGATTTTTTTTTTCTGTTCAAGCACAGTTGTTGCAGCAAGAAGAAATGTATATATGTACATCTGCATTTTATAGTTTGTGTAAATACGTGCCATACAAGTCTTCACGTTTGCCTACAAAGTACATTTTTACAGCAATCAGTTCAAAACACTACTGACTGATAGCTTCACAGTTTGGTTATTAAGTCAAGTTAAGTCAAGTGTATTTGTATAGCACATTTCAGCAGCAAGGCAGTTCAAAGTGCTTTACATCATAAAAACATCAATCAAGTATGCAGCAAAATCATCAAAACATCAAAATCATCAAAATTATCTAGCAAATACACATGAAAATCATCAACAAAAACATTGATCAATGAGTCACTTACTTTATTTAACTGATTTACACTCAAACTTTCACCCCTTGGAAAACCAAGTTTATCTTACCTGGATTTGTTTGCAGATTTATGGTCCAGACTACTAATCAAAGGCAGCTCCAAACAGGTGGGTTTTCAGCCTTGATTTAAAGGAACTCAGTGTTTCGACTGTTTTGCAGTTTTATGGAAGTTTGTTCCAGATTAGCAGTGCATAAAAACTGAAGGCTGCTTCTCCATGTTTGGTTCTGGTTCTGGGGATGCAGAGCAGACCAGAGCCAGAAGACCTGAGTGGTCTGGAAGGTTAATACAATGACAACAGGTCTTTAATGTATTTTGGTGCTAAGCCATGCAGTGATTTATAAACTAACAGAAGTATTTTAAAGTCTAATCTCTGAGCTACAGGGAGCCAGTGGAAGGACTTTAGAACTGGGGTGATGTGCTCTATCTTCCTGGTTTTAGTGAGAACACCAGCAGCAGCGTTCTGGATCAGCTGCAGCTGTCTGCTTGATATTTTAGGCAGACCTGTTAAGACACTACTGCAGTAATCAACCCGACTAAAGATAAATGTATGGATGAGTTTTTCTAGATCTTGTTGAAACATTAGTCCTTTAATCCTGGAAATGTTCTTCAGATGATAGAAGGCTGACTTTGTAACTGTCTTTATGTGTTCAGCTGGAGAAAATTTTGGTACCTCCATGCATTGATTTGTACTAAGCATCTGTTTAGTGCTTGGATGGGTTCATAGTCACCTCGTGACATCGTAATGGAAGATGTTTATCATCTGCGTATTTGTGGTGGCTAATCTTATTACTTCTTATAATCTGAGCTAGTGAGAGCATGTAGATATTAAATACGAGGGGTTCTAGGATTGAACCCTGGGGTACTCCACATGTGACTTCTGTCTGCTCTGATGAGAAGTTGCCTATTGAAACAATGGAATCCCTGTTCTTTAGGTAGGATTTGAACCAACTGAGTACTGTACCAGAGAGTCCGACCCAGCTCTCCAGTCGCTTCAATAATATATCCTGGTCAACAGTGTCAAATGCTGCGCTGAGGTCCAACAGAACCAACACTGTGGTTCTTCCACAGTCTGTATTTGTGTGGATATCATTGAATACTTTGACGAGGGCAGGCTCAGTGCTGTGGTGAGTATGGAAACCGGACTGAAAGACATCAAAGCAGTTGGTCATTGTTAAGAAACTGCTTAACTGTTGAAACACAGCTTTTTCAATAATTTTGCTGTGGAATGAAAGGTTACAGATTGGTCTGTAATTCTGCAGTAGTGAATTATCTAAATTGTTCTTTTTTAACAGTGGTTTGATAACTGCTGTTTTTAGAACCTGGGGGAAAACACCTGATAAGAGGGAAGAGTTTACTATTTGAATCAAATCAGATGCAATGACAGGCAGAACTTTCTGAAGGAAGGTTCTGCATAGGAAATCAGGACAGCAGGAAGAGGAGCTTAGTTGTAGTTTTGATAAAAAGTTTCAGCTGCAGCAAATGTATTAGAAACATTTGTAAATATCCTTACTACTAATAAAGTGATCAGAGCAAATCCGTGCCATATTAGATGACTTGTGTTTCCTCTGGATATTAACCAGCCACACTCATCGATACTCAATGCTTAGTAGCAGAGTTTGCTCACTTAGACAATATGTAATGAAAATGTCTCTTTACTGTTTGATCGCCTTTATTTTTACACCCTTGAATCCAACAATATCCAACCATTGAAGTCCTCTTATGTGCAATCAATGAAGTGGTAAGCTGCTTCCATCCTATCAAGGTGGTGATAGAGCACCCTGATGTAGGAGGTGTGACGTCATGTCAGAACTATGTACAAAATGGTAGAAACATAAGAAATAAGGTTTTTCAAAGGCCAGAATGCCATGCACGAAAAAGTGTTTGCTGACCTCCAAGAACTTGATGAACTTTGGAAAGAAGATTGGTGTGAAATTCTTCCAAAACAGTCTGAGGTTTCAATCTGTTATGTAGCTTTGTACACTTGAGGTTAGATGTATATAGTTAGAACCAAGTCAAAACCACATCATTTTCTTTATGCCCTGATACATCAAACCCTAGAATTGAAAGACAAACTTTCTCCCTAACATGGCTTTAAACCTGTAGGTCCAAACCAGCCTAAAGACTAAACCTAAACCTATAAAGACTGAATTCACACAGCATTACTGAACCTGAGATAGCTCAAGACCAACTATTATCAACTAAATCAATGCACATAAATACAGAACCCATTTTATGAGCCACATTACTGGACAATTATTATTGACAAAGTATTTGAATGCAATTAGGGAGGGGACAAAGACACAGCAGGACAACAGAACCCAAAACATGGAGTTCAATAAGACAGCACTGCAGCAAAGCAACATTTGTGAAGGTAGTTCTGTAAAAACACAATTATAAAGTACAGGTGATAGACAATTGTGAAAATGACAAAAAATACATTACAGTGTAAAAAATACAGTGGATTCATATCCTTCCATTGTACAAAACCTCTTTCACTTAAAACTGTCTTTGTTCTTGGTTTGGATTGCTTCAGAAAAACTGAAGAGCTGTTGAACCTGAAATGGCTGAGAATTCGCTTTCCATGAGAATCGAGAGAAGAAATGAAGCTTTACCTAAAGACTCTTGAAACAGTTGTGGAACATCTGAATGTCAGACTGTTCAGAAATGATCAGCTTCAGTCTCTCTCTCCTGTTATAATTAAAAGGTCATTTTTGAAAAAAAAAAACAACCCCTGAATTTTGGGTTAAAGCTGCTTTGACATATAGTGGATTAATCAGAATTGCTGCCTCATGGACATAAGAAGAACTCTTGGGCCCCAAGAGGATTTTGCTCAGTCTGGATGACTACCAAATGGACTTATGCTAACCATACCGTTATGGGGCCCTGTGTAAATTTTGGGAGGGTAAATTGTAACTTTGGCATATTTTGCAAAGCAGCTTTTAACACAATGGAAATATAAATTAAATTTGCATAACTTCTATACACTTATGTAGAAATATAAAATAGAACAGCGTAGATTTTACAACATGAGGCTTCACTTTAGGAACTCATATAAAATCTCTAGGATTAATTAGACTGTAATACAAAATGACATTGAAGGCTTTTATGGTGTGTTCAGGTCAATGTATATTGTGACGTGTCCATTACATAACCTTTTCCATGCAGGCAGTGTTACTATTGATGTGGCCTATGAAGGAATTTAGATCAGAGTAGAGAACACTGAAAACAAATGCTGATTTTTACATATAAAAAATTAAATCCATATATTCTACCATTTGATTTTAAAATTTCCCCTCTGCTTTTGTCTATCCTATAAAATTTCAATGAAATAAATTGATATTTGTGGTGATGTGACAAAATTTGCAAAGGTTCAAGCGGTATATATGTTTATTTCAATGTGGTGACATTAATGAAGCCAACATTGCTCAAGCAAAGTTGAATAAATTGAAACTAATTAAATTGTCACACAGCACTAAGACATTCTACTAACTGATGGCAGCACACACTGAACATTTCAACTCAGAGAGCCTTCCCCCAGTGGCTCAGAAATGTCAAACCTTCACCCTCCATGCTACCACACTCATTACATCGGCCTCACTGTAAACTCACACCAAGAGGAACTGTCAACAGTCACACTTCTCTGACCTTTTTTTTTTTTTTTTTTTACAAGTAATCATCATGCCTCAACATTTGTAATAACAAAATTATCACCTTTTGAATTCTCTGTTCACTTCTTTGGGTGGAGTGGGAGGCATCTGTCAAAAATAATTTACATACTCTTGCTGTTGAACTTTTTAACCTGTGAAGATGCTCTGGGAAAATTGATGATATTCAGATTTGGAAGTTCCTTTCCACCCAGGAGATGATATTAAACAGTTCAATCAGGCCATTTTGAAATTAGCACAAGGTAAATGTGAAAATACTCAGGCAAAAGACATCAGTGAAGCACATGTGAACTCCAGTGAAGTAGGCATACATCAACATTACATTTAATATTATAGAACATTGAGAAATAAACCTTAGAACTTCTTGGCAACACATACAGCTTCATAAGTTTTTGGCTTTGGCTTAGAAATACTTTTGGCAAAATCAGTCAAGGAATTCTAGATTGGGACAACCATCCACTCATTAATATGGAGAACCGTGCTTAGTGGTCAAGACAAGGGTGACAAGGGCAAAAAAAAAGTTTTAGGAAATACTCTTTTGACTCATCCCTAGTGAGTCTTGATGCTGACCTAGTAACGTTTCAATGTTGAAGCATCTTGTAAATGTACACGTATACATGGCTTTTTGTTTGCAGTATAAGTCTCATAAATCCAGTAGTACAGATGTCAAATGAACTGCAAGAAGATTAGTAACCTTTTAGCTCATTAAAATCTCATTGATATGATTCTTGAATTCGAGATTGTAGTTCACGTTTCTCTGTTCACCACTCATAATGTGAAAGTACTACAGTAGATTAGTAAATAAAATATATGAAAAGGAAAAACCTGAACCCAGCTGTGTCAAAAGTGCTTCTAAAGTAGACTGAGGTTTTCCGGAAAGCAAGTCCCCAACAGCCCTGTCACTCTACTTAGCATTCGCCTTGCATTCAGTGGCATAAGACGACACGCAGTTTTAAGTAAATATCAAACCACCATCACCTTCTAATGTATTTGGCACTAGAGCTGTCATGATCCTGGGCTGTTTGGATTTCCTCTGTGTTCACTTTTTTGATTATTTCACTGCTTGTTTCTGCTCAGCCTAGATTTCACCTATTAGCTGATTCTGTTGTTCGGTTTCAGCTTAGTTTATTCCTCCTTTTCCTTAGATGTGTGTTTCACCTTGGTTATTGTTTCTGTTCTACTCAGCTTCCTCTCATGTTCATTAGTCTTCTTCCCTCAGCTTGCCTGTCTGGCCTCCTCTCACAGCTGCACCTTGTTTCCAATCAACCACCTGTTACTTGTCCAGAAACCCCCAGTATACGTTGGGGCCGGTCCATCCATTACTTGGTGGATTTGGAGGGATATGGGCCTGAAGTGCGCTCCTGGTTGCCGGCCCGACACATTTTGGACAAATCCCTTATCAGGGAGTTTCATCGGTCCAATCCTGACCAGCCAGGTGGTCCTTCTGGAGCCGGACCTTGAGGAGGGGGTACTGTTATGATTCATGTTCGGTCCTGCCCATGCTGTAATTAGTTTTCATTCAACTCACCTGTGTCACCTGATTGCTGATCTGTGCCACCTGGGCCCTGCTCTACTTAACTCCTCTCAGCCCCTGCCAGATTATCGACAGCCACGAGCCAGTAGAAATCCAGCATTTCATGCCTTGCCTTCTTGTGTTTCTTCGACCCATTTCCGTCCACGGATCTTCCCCTCCTGCCAAGCCCGTTACGGATTCCTTTGTTTCTGGATTTCTGGACCCTGACTCAAGCTCCGCTTCACGACCACCGAGTATTGCCTGACCCTCAAGTTAAGTTTGCTCTCTCTGCCTCTCCGTGTATAACCTCTGCCTGATTATCGTCTAGCCCCTGGTGCTGCGTTGGATTCCCTTGTGGAGACCTTCATTGATTCTTCCTGAGCTGCTACCAGTTCCTAATACTAAATAAACTTGTTTTTCCTTTACGTACTTCTGTGTGTGGTTGAATTTCCGGGTCCTCCCTGTGAGTCTTTACACGCAGGGCAGAAAATTGATGTTTGGTCGACTTTGTTTTTTTTTCTAACAAAGCCTCTTGGTAACAAATGTTACATAGTTGGAAAGCCTGTTTCTTTCTCTAAAAATGGTGCCACATTTGTAAGTAAAATGCCTCTGTGGGTTTAGCAGCGAAATTGAATATGTTGATTCCGTCCCTGAAAGACTTTGTTTCTGCCAGTGTCGGGTAGCTTTTGGTGGAGGTCGTGTGATGGTGTGGGGGTGCTATTTCACTCACTGAAAGAACAAGGCCTATGATGATTGAAGGCATTCCCAATGCAGAGAGATATTGACATAGGATCCTGCAACCGGTGCCAGTCCAATATCTCAACGCTTTGGCACCAAAGTCCATCTTACAAGATGTCAGTGCTCACCCTCAGAGTGGTGTTTATCAAAGACCTGGATTCAGTCCTAACCTCAACCCCAATGCAAAATTTCATGCAAGATGAAACAACAAATGCTGAATGAGGAATGGATGCCATCCCACAGCAATGTGTGATCAAACTGGTGAGATTAGGTTCCAGGGTGCACAGTTCTCCCTCACAACTGAGACCCCGGTTTGTTTAATGAATAAGCTGTTAAATTGCATATTTGTCTTAATTCTTTAAAATTCCACCATCCAAGCTAATAAAAAACACCAGACAAGAGTCAGTAACAGAATAAACTGTTTGGCTTTGTCTTTCATGGACACAACCTATGTAACACTGCAAATGGCATTTTCCTTATAAATGTGAAACCATTTAAGGTGAAGTAAACAGACTTTCCAATGGTTTAAGATTTATTATCAAAAGACAGACATACCCAAACACTAACTTAGTTTTTGTGCTCAGATTACCTCATACTAACACTCTTGGCAAGACAGAACTGGACACATTGTTAATAAAGAAAGGAAAGGAACAACTTTTATTTTCAGTGGTAACCAAAAAAAAGATGTAGCAAAAATAAATATATTTTAGTGGTCCCTGAATTAACTATAATTATTTCTAGAAATATAGGTACTTCTAGAAATGAATGTATTTTTCTATAAATTAATACAATCCAATAATTGGCAATTGCAATAATTGACCTAATTGACAAAAACAATGACAAGAAACTGTCATCAGTGCGTTCTGAATGGCTTGGAAAATAAAGTGCACTCATTCTGTGTGTGTGTTTTCTTGAAAAGAGCCATACCTTAAACTATTGCGCTCTGGTGCCTTTTGATCAAAGCTGTTCAATAAAGATTGCTCCTGATTTTTCCTGGTTTGAATTTTCAGTCAACAAAGAGATGAAAGAACTCTCTATCACTGCCATTAACCAGGTGAGATAATGTGATCCAGTGCTTTATCCAGATACTTTTAGATTTTTCATGTACAACACACAAGTGTAAAAGTACAAACACCAACACACTGTACAAACAGCAGAAAAGATCAACATAAATGTGTTTTTTCTTTGAGGTTGTTCAGTTCAGTTTTTGAGCTGTTCCAGTTCAGCTCAAAATGTCAAACATGCCAAATTAGGGAACTGTAACAATATTTTACACAAAGACATTATAGCTTAAGATGTGACTTAACTTGGAAGTGTCACCAGTTCCCAAACCTGAGCGAAGCATTTTATTGAGAACTCTTGAATACTGGAGATGGAAAATCAAAACGCCCACATAACACATGTGATCTGTACTTTGAAACCAGTGTACACTACAGATATACGGATGACTTGCAGGGATAATGCGTTATAATCATGTGGAGGTAGGAAGCTACCAGAAAGGTGGATATCCAGTGTTGAAAGGAAGCTGCAGCACACAGGAACCAACGGCAAAGGTGAGGAGATGATGATGCCACAGTAGGCAGCGTGTGATTGGTTAGGTGCAGGGTACAGAGGGCATGGTCAAGGCAAGATTTCCATGGTAGAAGAGATCAAAGGTCACACAGTCTAAAAAGTTTGTTTTACATCTCGATGTGAGCGTCTTTGGCCTGTGCTGTGTCCTTTACTGAGCCGGAGATTGTGTAGAACCTGCAGGAACATGGAAGTCGTGAGAAACACCATAAGCAAAAAGTAAAACACTGTAACATTATTATTGACAGCATGATTCACTTGTTGATTTGACTGGTTTTCTTGTTGCTACTTCATGGTTGTTCTCTTCTCAAACCACCATTGGTATGTGGGGAAATGCCCCAAACCAGAATTTTAAAAATACCCCAGTCACCATGGCCCATATTCTCAAAGATTCTCAGAGTCCTCAGTCCTCAGGGCACGCCCATCTTTGCCTAAAAACTCCTAAGACTCAAAAAACAAGTACTTCCCCAGGAATCAGTTGATAGAAATGAACTGATCATTGAATCGAGGCTAGATTTAAAAAAAATTAGTCATGATGATGAAACATGTTGGATCACAACTTATATACATCCT
This sequence comes from Anableps anableps, assembly GCA_014839685.1. Taxonomy (NCBI): domain Eukaryota; kingdom Metazoa; phylum Chordata; class Actinopteri; order Cyprinodontiformes; family Anablepidae; genus Anableps; species Anableps anableps. The sequence continues at coordinate 4,775,415 of CM026086.1, forward strand.
CATCATTATTGTGACTTGTCATGGCTTCTCACCATGCTGGTCATTTTATTACTATTATTAGTATATTAATGTGGATGCTCAACTGTCAGCAGTTCTCTATGATTGGCTGCTTATATAAACTTGTGGCAAAACAACCAACATAAACTGGGGAAGTAAAGGAAAACCAACCAGGAGGAGCAGAGCCTGCTGCTGGCACAGCTCTGTCCATTTTACGAAGACTATCCCTCCTTTCTGTCAGTCTTTCTATCATCTCCCCTGCTTAGCCCTCCCACTATCCCGGGAGGAGTCGATCTGACACCCCTACTTTGTGCTCTGTCCCAGAAGGGGTCATATTGACCCCACTTGCACTTTTGCCAGTTTTTCTTTCTTTCTTTTATTTTTTTCATGGTTTTGAGAACTGACAGGCTGATGGGACACCCCCATCGCATCCCTGTCCTACCCCGACATCTTCCTCGCTCTTCCCTGAGCGTCCAGCTGGGACTGCAGGAGGCTTCAGACACTGTTAAACTCAATAAAGATCTTCCTCACTACTACTACTAACATTTGTTCACTTTAGGTGCTCTCTTAAGGCCTGAGATGCTTTGTGAATAACTTTTACCAAGGTGGTGGGGTGGGGGGGGGTTCAAGGCAAACATTAGTTCTAGTTAGTTCTAGACACTTTGAAATGTTTATTCAGGGCAAAACTGACATACTTGCAGTATTATCTAGTTAGATATTTGTGTTTCAGCATACTGCCTACATAAATACTTTATTGTTAAATGCATGTGGGGGTCATGTTCACTTCCAGCAAAATATTTAAAGAGCAAAATAATGAGAAACTGAACTGTTCAGCATCATCTGCAATAAATTTATACATCCAGACAGCCCTTAATCCAGAAACATGTCTTGAGCCACTCGATCCATGTATGTCTGCAAATTATTGTAGATGCAGGCAAAACCAATGAAGTCATGCTCTTTCAATGAGAACCAATCAACTGAATATTGACAGCAGCAGCAGTAACATCTAAAAGGTGGAAATCATCCAAACTGGGAATCTGATCAAATATGTCATACTTTTATATTATTTATTGACTTAGTTTTATTTTTACTGTTTTTTTAGTTTCATTTCATTTTACTGGCTAAAAGTTGTCTGCATTTTCATATGAGGGAAAGATCTGGGCTTTGTGCACACAAAGTCAGTTCTCTACAACATGTCAAGGGATTTTTTGCTGTTGCTATGTTCTTGTCCAGAAGGAGTGAATGCTGTAAGTTAATGACTCGATGATCTGCTGGGTTTTCCTATTAAAAAAACCTTTTAAACTAAACCGAATAATGAACAGAGCTTAATGCACTGTTTGATCACTAGGATCAATTGGAATGTATGTGACTGAACTGAAATTACTTTTTTTGTAAACTGCCTCAAGACAAGATTTATTGTGAATTGGTGGTACAGAAATAAACTGAACTGAACTGAATATAGCATCATTTCTATGAATGTTTTTATCCACACTAAAATAGTGAAAAGAACCAAAACTATTTGCCAGGGTTACAGTTTTGCCTTGTTTCCACTGAGCGATACAGTACGGGTCGATCCGGTTCAGTTCGCTGTTTTGTCTGTTTCCATCGTAAAAGTGGTCCATGCAACCGACACGTGCTGCACCAATCCTGGACCTCCTTCAGTCCACAGGACAATGATACAGTTAGGGTGAAGCAACTAGTGTCACACAACACAGTCCATTGATTGGGGGCAGAAAAACGTCACTGCAACTAATACGATGGTGCAGGCGTTAGGCGTTTGGGTTTAACCCACATTGATGGAAATACTCTCCTGAATACGACGGACCTTAAAATAATGTACCGAACTGGACTGACCAATGTCATACCGCTCAGTTGAAATGAGGCACTAGTGCCATGATGTTGCTATGGAAACGCAGCAAAAGCAGAGAAGAAATTGAGCATCTGCACAAAGCATGATGAGGCTGTAACATTACTGTGCATTGGTTCCCTTAACAAAAAAATGGGTTGTTTCAAAATAATTGTAACTTTGGAACCTGACTAATAATAATGTCGCATAAGAGTTCCGAAAGTGCAGAAAACTTTTGTCAGATGCTGATATATACCAGTTGGAACAACAACTTTGGTGTGCATGGATAATATTTGAGCACACTGACATCAGAATTAATTTTTTTTTAGAAAAAAATGGATCACAAAAATATTTTACATATTAACACTTGACTAAAACTAAATAAATTATTCAGAGTGATGATTATCATGATGAAAATCACATTTTCATCAACAAAAAAATAAGAATGAATATTTGAAGGAGATGAAATCCAATTAGATCTAATTTTAGTCGTGTGAAAAGTGGGAAGAATCGAGGAATCAGTCAGTGAGGCCTAACGCTCTTGAGCAATAAGAAGTGAATGACGGCCTGCATCCAGTGCAAGGTGAAGGTCACGAGTTTCCGATGGAGATTCTCCCCACTGCCTGCAGAAAGATGCTCCTGGTCCGGTGCAAAAAAAAAAGAAAAAAGTCAACACTAGGAAGAAAAGAGCGGAGGTATGGGAACGTTTTGCAAAATGTGAGGAGCAGAAACAGAACAAATGTAAGGCAGCACTTGGAAACAGGTCGTCCTGGAATCAGCGCAGAACAGTCTAATGTTATTTTATCTGGAAGTTAATCAAAGCTCTCCTATTTGTTGAGCTGCATGGAGCTGATTCCCAGTCTGAAAGGCCAATTTTGTTATCTTTCCTGATAAATACCACTCAGTTATTTCTGCTTCTTTTCATTTTCATGCACTTCGTGTAGCCTTTTAATAGCTTTACTGCAACATTACGGCATTTTGTTTTTCTCCAGTCACTTAATTTAAAGTTAAAGAGTTCCCAAAATCTTTTACTAATTGCAGTAAATAGCTGTATTTTCCCTCTGCCCGTCTTGTAAGTCGAGGTCAAGAAAAGACCTAATGAGCAGCGTGACCATTTGTCCTTCAAATTCTCTGATGACCAAGCATGCAGCCATGCAAGAAAGTATGTTGAAAAGCCATCTCAACAGTCGAGTTTGATCTCTCTTAAAGGCTGTTAAGTACAAAAGTGACCCATAAGAGTGACCGTAGGAGAAGCAGCCAGAAAATGGACTGTCTGCAGTGCTTTCATCCTCAGTGCTGCTGAAGATGACAATTTGGTTTTATTAATACACACAATTTAAAGAAAGCTAAATGTCACAAAATAACCAAAAAAAAAAAAAATCTGTCTGAAAAAAAGACTTTAAGTCAATTAATTCAAAAAGATACATTTTAAAGTTGACTTTTTTCGCACTGGAATTTCTATTCATTTATTTATTTATTTGTTATTCAGATCAAACAGTGCCGATGGGCCTTGAAAGTCTGATACTCATACTTTTTTAAATGATGGTAAATGCTAATTTGTTAGTCTTCAGCAATGCTTTCACGTTTCTAAATGACTTGAGTTGTGTATAAATTGCATACAATATAGAGCTTATATAGAATTTTTGTATTTGTGTTTTTTGAATTTAGTGTATGCATGGGTATCCAACAAAAGCAGCATAATAAGTTTGTATTACCCCCAAAGCAAGTATAAAACGGAAACAGTCTCGCCCAAATTGTGGATGCAGAATGTACAGCCTATATTATTTTGGAGGAAGTGTTCATTTCCTATTTTCCACTACATTATCAGATTTCTTCAGCATCATTCTGTTTATTTCTTTACGCGAATTAAAAATATTACACTTTCCTTAATGAACTCCTGGACATTTTATGAGCCATTTGCAACCTTTTAAACTGTAAAGAGAACACTGACAGAAATAAACTTGAACAATTCTTTTTAGCAATCTCTTAGAAGAAACTCTTGAGGTAGTGTGTCACAATAGAAAAATAAGGAGCAGAAGCAAAGCTGATTGTAGGAAGCCTATGTTTTAAGATGATAATGGAAATATAACACAGCCCATTAAAACGCTCTATAATACACAACTAAGATAAAGTCATAAGTGTTTCTAGGCAGACAGGCAGTAGAATTTAAGCAAGGCCTAACAATATTAAAGCAGTGAATACCAACAAACCCAAGTCAGCACCATAAACCTCCACAGATACGGTTGGAGAGAGAGGCACACTTATTTTACCCTGACTTCCTAAAATGCTTCCGTTTCTTCATGACCTTGATACAGCAGGATGAGCAGGAGTTTTTCAGATCCACAAGTTGGTAGATGATAGGATTGTACATTGCTGAGGACTTGGCTAGCAATGTGGGAATGACAGACACAGGGATGGGCACAGAGTCTGGCTCGCCAAATGCTGACACCACTGAAACCACGGCGTAAGGAATCCAGGCGATCAAAAAACCTGCACAAATCAGCATTGCCACCTGAGAAATGAAACAAACCAATAATTAAGATGAATTTTGTACAGTTTTTTTTAAAGCAAGAGCAATCCTAAGAGTTTTTTTCACTTTTGTCCTTGTATTTCCAATTGTCTTGCTTATATTCACGTGTTCCCCTTTTATCTAACTCACCTTTGTCAGTTTCATCTCAAGGTTGTGGTTGTTTCTGATGCGGGCATCATAGTGTGAAATTTCCTTCGAAGACGACTTCACTTTAAAAATGATCTTGACATAAGAGAAGACAATGATCCCAGCAGGGAGGACAAGACAGAAGAAAAGGATAGCCAACACGAAGCTTTGGCCCGACACAGAGGCTTGTGCGAGCCACCAGTCCAGGGTGCATGAGGTCCCAAACGGCTCCGGGGCATAGTTCCCCCAGCCAACCAGTGGCATGGTGGCCCAGAAGGCAGCATACCCCCATACAAAGGCCAGGCATATGAAGGTGTGGTGGCGTTTTAACCATGTGCCTAAAATAAGAAAGAAAAATATAACTTGTATTAGAAAACACACAAGCAAACCTGCATATCTTTTTCTTAATTTCCCTGCTAACGCCCCTATAAGAACCATAAAAATCAGAAAACTTGTTTTTTCTAAAAAAGAGTCAGCCTTTGATGTTGTTCTAGTGAGTTGCATAACATACCTGTTTTCCATTTTCATCCAGTCATCATTTGACAAAACACATATTTAGAGCTGCATTCACATTCAAATTTTAAAACACGGACATTAACCTTAAAGGGATACAGATTCATCCATGTATATTAAGCCACTGCTTTGTCAGTGGCTAATAAACAACTACCACTTAGGGGGTTACTTTCACATGACTTTCTATCTTTCCTTGTATGCTGCCACATTGAAAAACACATGTTCCATGGGATAAACGTAAGGATTTCAAGGAGATTTTGTGGATTTCAAGGTAAAGCCCTGTCATGTCCTTGGAGTGTGTGTCACTTTTGATATGCTGTTCTGAAAACTGCATGTGTTTATGGTGTGAAATTCAGTGTTCAATTACGCCAGGACGGCAAATGTTGCTTTTGCAATGACATCAGCGTCTCCTTTTATTTATTTTTTAAATGTACTGATTAGCGTCCCCAAGCGGACAGTAAATTATTACCTGAATTAATCAGGATATAAGCCAAGCCAAGATTAAGTAATAATCTTTGTTGCAAGATCTGCATCACAGTTGCGGCTATTCTGTAAAAAAAAAAAAAAAGGGTGCACATGTCCAGTACACAAGGTGTGTGAGAGCTGCTGTGCACATATGGATAAATTTTTGGGGCATGGCCAATAAATTTGTGGCAGGCTGACTTACAAGGTGATTAAATTGTGTTTGCTGCAGTGTTAAATGCAGAGTAAGGTGATCCTGAACTGTTCTTTTCTTATGACAGCATGTCTTCCTGCACCACTGAAGAAAGACAGATTTACATGACTAGCGCATAAAATGACACATTTGTTACAAAATGTAATATAAACAAGAATCTTTGCTGAGTTTTCATTGTAAATTCTCAATGAGATATAAAGAAGAGCAGCAAAAGCAAGTGACGTGTCTCAGCAGTGCTTGCCAACAACTAATGGTGTCATCCAGGACATGTTACTGTGGAATATTGTCTCTGCTTCCTGGAAATTGAGCTGTTAGCACCACCAGTCTTCAGTCAGAAGCCTCTTCAGCTGCCAGACTGACTGCTATCAGAGATCCTTCCTGCCCACAGCATTACCATCCACAACAACTCTTTGAATATACTTGGATGATATGAGTTATAACAACATTTAATTTTCCCTTGGGATAAAACAGAGTATTTTGGAATTGAACTTATCTGGCATAGAAAAGGCAATGCTGCCTTCCTTCTAAGCAACCTGAAGTTCAGTCAGTCTAAAGGTGATATAAGTTCTGGAGTTCAGGTGCCACTGTAATTTCTGACAGTCCAAAAATCAATTACAGCCTGAATGTATTTTTTATTTCAAAAATATTGTTTTTGCTGCCAAGCAAATGATAAATTTAGTAGAAATGGTCCATTTGATTATATACCATACAGTAGATAGAAATCTAAATATGATGCAGACTGGAAACATGAAGCATAATTGGACATATTTACAGTAGTGAACAAATTCTCAAGTCTCATGTAGATTATGTTAAAACAGATGCCGCAAAATCAGAAGCACTTTGTCTGTTGCAAAGCCAAATGCCAGAAGGAAGATAACTACTCCCATGGCTTTAGATTCTGCACATTTTGTTGAACTACGAACACACGTCTTAGCTTTACTGTCACAAACTGTTAGTTACTGTATATCCCCACAACCTGGGACTGTAGATAGTTTTCAAATGTTTTTGGAACTTATTGGACACACCATATCGGAGATGGCAGATCTTCAGGTACCGGTCCAGGCTCACTACTGTCATGGTGATGAGGCTCCCACAGCCAAAGAAGAAGCCCGCCCAACCGTAGAATCGACAACCCTCCCAGCCGAACAACCAGCGGTGGGAGAAACTGGACACAACAAAAAAGGGCTTTCCCGTCACTGGTGGGATAAAAAAAAAAAAAAGAAAGAAAGGTGAAAACAACAGATGAGATGAAAATGAAAGAACAATGATGGGAAGACAGAAAGAAGATGGGTTCAGGGAAAGAACAAAGGATGAAAACAACTACATTTTTAGATTAGTGGGGAAATAATAGGAAGAGACATTGTTTCAGAAAGTCACAAAATCACAGGCAATGATTTGATACGTTTTTATTAATTTTTATTGATCAAATGTTCAAACCATGACCCCAAAGGGTTAAAAGTTTTAAGCATCTTAGCCATCCATTTGATCAGCATGTGAATGTGTGTGTGAATGGGTGAATGACTGAATGTAGTGTGAAGTGCTTTGGGGTCCTCTGGACTTGATATAGCGTTATACAAGTACAGGCCAAAGCAGAAAAGCATAACACCTCAGTTGAGGGCTGCTTACTTTTCACTGTTTACTTTTTTTATTGTCTGTTTACAGATCATATGTTTTCTTATATGGTGTGACGAGGAAGAGTACATTTGATAGCTTCACTTAAAGCCTTGACCAAATACTTTGGATATTTTTTCAACCTTTGTTTTTTTATCCAATTATAAACCTTGCACCATGCAGACAAGGGAGCACAGTCCAACTAAAACTCAAATATCTTTTCAGGCAGAAAAATAAAATAACATACAAAGAGAGAAAAACCTGAGAATATATTTACCCAGCATGATCTTACTGCTTATACTGTGTGTCATTTCCTTTTAATTATTAACAGTTTAGGTGTATATCTTAAGTTGAATGGTTTTGCAACAGGTGAAAATATTTTCTGATACAACATTAACACAAAGAAAATAAATAAACAATTGCATTGTTTTTGTTGTTGGTTTCTTGCACAGATTCAAAGCAAAAACCAATCGTGCGTCTTGCCTTAGGTAGGATGTTTTACAGTTATGTCCCAAAGATTTGTCCCGCAGCAAACACAAGGATACACTGAACTCTCTGAAAAATGTGGGGAAGATCTTGTTTTTTGTGGATGAGGGGTGCAAAACAGCCAAAAATATTCATTTGGCAAAATATATCTGTGTCATGAAGGGGCCTTTTCATGTGACTCCCATGCATGAGTGGGTTTTTTACTGATGCTGTAGTTTCTACCCACTGCCCAAAAAACATAAACAATAGGCCACTTTAAATTACTCGTATATGTGAGTGGGTGTTTGAATGGTTGTCTGCCCTGTTCTGGCACTGCTGTGGTTTCCCGTCCATGATGTACCCTGACTCTTGGCCATTGACTGCTGGAGATAGACTCAATAGATGAAAAAAATTACCAGTAAAAGAATTTATTCTTATTTTGCTATTAAGACCTTAAAGATCAACAGCTGATGTGTTCTTGAAGGCATTATATTGAAACAGTTTCTGTTTGTTTTACCAAGTGTTTGTAAGTTGCATTTTTTAATGAATCTGCTGTGTGATAAAACTTGTCTTGAACTTAGCAACCAAGACAAGTTTCCCTGAAGAAAATAAGGTCTAGTTTAACTTAAACTTTAGCCATTCTTCAGCGCTTAGAAAATTATGTTCGTGTAATTTTCTTTTACTCTGAGTTCACAAACCTGATTTTGTAACTCCATACCCAGTGTTGAATTTAGAATATTTTTGAATTACAGTTCCTAGATTGGATTGTAAACTTGGGTCAATAAAAACACAAAACTTTTTGAATTTTCAGCTTCAATGGGGAAAAAAACATTTGTGGATCTCATCTTAAAAAAATCAGTAATGAGTTGATAAATTAACTTCTAGCTTGGGTGTAACTTGACATCCTCAAATGCATTTTTCCAAACTTTCATTGTAGATCAGCTGCTGTTAGCAACTTTCCCTATCAGCCCAGACTGTCCTTTACAGTGGGTAAAATAAGTATTGAATACATCACAATTTTTCATAGTAGACATATTTCACTGACATGAAATTTTCACCAGGTGTTGGTAACAACCCAAGTAATCCATTCATAAAAAAAAAACAAACAAACAAAAAAAAAACAAATAGGCTCAGAAATTAAGTTATGTGTAATAATGTGAAATAACAAAGGGAAAAAGTATTGAACACTTGCAGAAAGGGAAGTGGAAAAAGGCATGGAAAGCCAAGACACGAGCTGAAATCTATCAGTGATCAAAAAGCCATCCTGCCCCTTGTCAGTGCAAATGAATATCAGCTGGTTCAGTCCAAACTGATGGCCTATAAAAAGGTGTGTCATTACAAAGGTGACCATAACCATATGGTCATGAGCTTTGGGTTGTGACCAAAAGAAAAAGATCATGGACATAAGCAGCCAAAATGAGTTTCCTCCTCAGGGTGTCTGGGCTCTGCCTTAGAGATGGGGTGAGAAACTCGGTCATCCGGGAGGAATTCAGAGTAGAGCCACTGCTTCTCCACGTCAAGAGGAGCAGTTGAGGCTCGGGCATCTGATTAGGATGCCTCCTGGACGCCTCCCCTGGTGAGGTGTTCTGGGCACGTCCAGCTGGGAGGAGGCCCAGAGGAAGACCCAGGACACGCTGGAGAGACTATGTTTCTCGGCTGGCCTGGGAATGCCTTGGGATTCCCCCGGAGGAGCTGGCTCAACTGGCTGGGGAGGGGAAGTCTGGGTCTCCCTGCTTAGGCTGCTCCTCCCACGACCCGACCCCTGATAAGTGGAAGAAAATGGATGCAATGAATGATTGCTAAAGTGTCACACAAGGAACATCTCATGATGGGTAAAAGCAAAGAACTCTCTCAAGACCTTCGCAACCCTATTGTTGCAAAACATTCTGATGGCATTGTTTACAGAAGGATTTCTAAACTTCTAAATGTTCCAGTGAGCACTGCTGGGGCCATAATCTGGAAGTGGAAAGATCATTCAACCATAAACCGGCCACGACCAGGTGCTCCATGCCAGAGAGTGGAGTGAAAATAATTTTCAGAAGAGTTGTCCACAAGCCAAGGATCACTTGTGGAGATCTTCAGAAAGACCTGGAATTAGCAGATCCAGTTGCTTCAAAGAAAACAATATGTCATGTTTGGTGGAAGACTTCTGACCCACATGCAGAATCACACATGGAAACCAAGGTAAGTTAAGGAATTTATTTACAAAGGTATGAACAGTGCTGTTGTTCTCTCTTCGGTTCAGGTCCGGGGAATTTCTGTAGGGGAAGAGGCAGGTTAATGGCTGATTGAGGTGAGAGTGAATGTTGAATGTATTTAGTAGAAGGAATGGGCTTACAGTTCCTTGGAGGCTTCTCAAAAAGAGGGGCAAGTGGAATCCAGGTGAAAGTGGACAAGTAAGTCTGAGATGAGTCTCTCTGGTTCAAGGAAGTCGAGCAAGGAGCTGGCGCGAACGAGTTGGCGAAACTTGGAGCTGCAGGTGAGTACATGATTCTGGTTCAGGCTAGAGGACTGCTAAGAACATGCAAAGTGAGAGGAGTGAGCTGAGCAAAGCAACAAACTGAGATTTCACAGAAGGGCTCAAAAAACACAGGTGAGTCAAAAATTCTAGAATTTCTCAAGCGAGACATAAGCAGGCTAGAGACTACCATAGAAGAGTAATCATCCAGCAGAGAGTGGCTTGATGACCCAAACAAGCTGCAGGTGCACGGCTTCACTCAGGCTGCTCCCAGCAGGGAGCCAATCAGGAGAGACTCATATTAACACAGAGACACAAACACAGATCCTGACACAAGAAGCAATGCACTCAATGGCCATGGCCTGTATGCACGCTCCCCACGCAAGACTCCACTTCTGAAGAAAAAGCATGTTGAAGCTCGTTTAAAGTTTGCTGCACAACATTTGGACAAGCCTGTAAAATCCTCTGAGAACATAATCGGGTCAGATGAGAGGAAAAACTGAACTCTTTGGATGCCATAACACACACCATGTTTGGAGGATAACACCACACTGACAGTGACGTTTGGAGGTAGGAACATCATAGTGTGGAGCTGTTTTTCTGCATATGGTTCTGTCAAATTTCACATAACTGAAGGGAGGATGAGTGGAAAAATATATCAAGACATTCGTGAGGAAAAATCTACTGCCATCGACCAGAATGATGAAGATGAACCGAGGGTGGACATTTCAGTAAGATGATGATCCCAAACACAGAGCCAAGGAAACTCTTAGCTGGCTTCAGAGAAAGAAAATAAAGCTGCTAGAATGGCCCAGCCAGTCACCTGACTTGAATCCAATTGGAAAAGTGTGGAAAGAACTAAAAATCAGAGTTTATAGAAGAGGCCCACTGAACCTTCAAGATTAAAGACTGTTTGTGTGGAAGAATGGACCAAAATCACACCTGAGCAACGCATGCAACTGGTTTCTCCATACAGGAGGCTTCTTGAAGCTGTCATTACCAACAAAGGCTTTTCTGCAAAGAATTAAATACATTTCATTAAGTGTGTTCAGTACTTTCCCCCTCTGTTATGTCATATTATTACACATAACTTAATTTCTGGACATATTTGTTTTGTTTTTTTCTCTGTATGGATTACTTGGGTTGTTACCAACACCTGGTGAAAATTTCACATCAATAGCACCTTTAGAAATATGTTTACTATAAAAAATTGTGATGTGTTTAATACTTATTTTACCTGCTGTATATACTCTGCATTTGACACATCATTGGTGCAATTCATCACCAGCAATTCTGTGTTGGCTGCTCACTCCACTCAAGGAGAACTGGATGTCAAAGGAGAGACCTACATGGAATATAACATGTTGTAAGAGTAAAAAGCAACACTGTAGAAATTATGTCATTATTACAAACATTTTTTTGCAGTAAAGTTTGTAAATATTCAATGATGTAATAATCTTCATAGTAAACACCAACAGACAGCCCCTGGATGTAGTATACCTGCATGATGTTATTCTGTGGCATTACAAAATTGAGGTTCTCAAACAATTTGCATACATGACCCGTTCTCTTGGCTGGGAATCGCTATCATGCAGAGAATTTCATCAGGAAACAAATCAGTGGATCCATGAAGAGCTGAGCAGCCATTTCAAATCAAAGCTTCTTTGGGAGCTTGTTACATGTGCAGCATAGAAAACTATTATGATCAGAACAGAAACACAGACACCAACAAGTGAATGTCAAAAGATTAGTCATACACATGGGGAAACAGGTATTGAACACAAGATTTTTTTCTCTATATACACATTTATCATTAGGCTCTTGAAATACAATTCATACCAGATGTCTACCAACCAAAGCATTGTAAACATACTGAGAAATCAAAACAAATAAGTCCATAAATGATGTCTAATAATGTAGAATGAAATAGGAGATATGCAGTAAAAATGCTAACTAACATTTCAATAACACTTAAAATAAAGCCATTGTTTTGTAATGGCAACCTGACGATATCCCCTGCATAAATCAACTAGTCCTATGCATTGGCCATGTTGTGCTTTAGTAGGAATCAAGTTTGGCTATGAATAATTATTATAATTGCTTATGGCAATCATTATTAAAACTAGCAATTTAGATAAAAATAACCAAGTTGGGGGACCCCTGTTGTTATTGAGAAAACAGTCAAATAGTTTAGTCTCAGTTATTGTTTACTAACAATAACTTCAGCCTTGGAAGGAGGAACATCTTATCCTGCTCTCTCCCGTCCTAATTTGAAAGTTTTACCAGTTAAGTTATTAATGCTATTTAATATATCCAGTTTTTATATCTACTCTTTCATTGTCCACCCTCATAATCGGAGTACTTCAGATTTAAGGACTGTGGATTTTTAATTTTACTTCACTTTTTGCCCTATTTTTTCTACCTCCAAGATAAGCATGAGCCTCCAGTCAACACTGGGGCCATTAGTAGTATTATACAAAGACTTCTATCAATAGAACTGAGGGTTTCTTGACTGGAGGTAAACGTCAAGATCAACACAGGCTCACATGGTTATGGAATAAATACAGACAACTTCTCTCAAATATACAAGAGTTTATTAACAAAATGAATTCATCTTCACAGCTGAAATATTTTATTCAATCAACTCACTAAGTTAGTAACACACACAACTGAAACTACTGAGAAAAAGATAAAATGATGAAACTAAAACTACAAGAGGTAAAAACAGTAAAAATACAAAATTAGAAATGATAAAATGATGTACTGATGTCACAGCTCAGTATGAATTGTGAATATTGAAAAATCAGATTTATTTCATCGGAAATTTAGAGTGTGTTAATTAGTTTTAACTAATTCAAGTTCATTTACACCAAAAAATGCTGTTTATTCTTCTCACAGCAACACCAGAAATGTACAATTTATTAAACATGAAAGCCATAGAGTGAGCTATAGTAATATTACAGTCCAGTATGGATATATATCTTTAAAGACCAAGGATTATATTGAAAGGTTTGTCAGTGAGGTCAATTAGCTCTAAACTGATTTAGGAATTAGTTCATGTCAGCAATTTAGGAATTAGTTTAGGCAAAGTGACAAACTTGGTATGTATTCCAAACACCATTTCACAGTGCAAAAAAAAAACAACAACATTATTCCGAGGAAGTAATATCTTATTACATTTTGACTGAAATAGAAATCAATACCTGTTGATAGATTGATTCTTATTCTATTTTTCAGTTCCCACATTGATAATTTAATAATTTGGAGGAGCAAAATGGTGGAATGAGAACGTGTTACAACTCACAATCAAACAAATCTTTGAATAATCCAATGTTTGCTGTTTAAATGATCTGTAAGACCGAAACACTGTAAATAACAATATCACCCATTTATGAATGTCATTGATCCACTGCAGTGGACTGCACAGGTAGAAAAGCTATGTTCAGAATGTGTGAGCCCTAAAATGTCTTTAGCGTCTAGAGCTACCTGTATCTTTTAGCTTGAAGGAAAACTCCAGTAAAACTGAGTAAATACACATTATGTGATTGAACATGACCCTTTATAGCTCAATGCCCTTATAATACACTGTTTATACCATAGGTTCCGTGGCCTGTTTCTACTCAAGAACAGGCAAACTTGCGATACCAGAGTATCAGTGATCAAACTGGAATAAGGCTTGAACCATTGAATCACTTCAAGCCTCGGTTACATTGTGCTCTGGGGCCTGCTCCATTTGGAACAGTTCTAAACACCATAAAATATGCAAATACACTTAAATTGATCATCGTAAGCTATTATTACTGCCCAGGTACCACTCCTACTGTGAACGGTGTTCCAATGGATGAGATGGGCTTAGGGATTTGGCTGGCAGCGTCTGTGTCTGGAGACGTTAGCTTAGCAGCTTGCAGTAATAGTAAACAGCCTCAAAGAATTGTGTCTTCAGATCCAGAATGACTTAGAGGCTGGCAGTGGAACCAGCTATGCTCAGAATCTCCTCCTCCATTCTGGTCCTACAAACAAATGGAACGGTTAGCAGCAACTATGCGTGACTGGCATAGGTCAGCTTGGAAAGTAGATTCTCTCAGCTCTGGAGTGCAGCTGGGTAGGTTGCTTTCTCTTCTCTCTCTCATAGGAGCCAACTAGCATTGGGTTGTCAAAGGCGTTCTGGGAGAACCTGCATTTTCAGAACCAGGCCTTCCTCCGCCAGCGAAGGACTTGCACCGGTCTCCCCTATGTCACCCTACCGGGTGGCGGGGCAGAAATAGAGGAGGTTTTTTTCTCCGTCCTGGAGCAGTAAAGATCCCATGACATCACAGAGTTTCCTTCTGAAACTCCTCCTCTTCCTGCTGCTTGAACCAGAGTTAATGCAGAGTATATGTTGAATCAATACTTATCTTACCAGCTTTAAGTCTGTTTCAGTCCTTCATGACCCGGAAGTCCAACAGTGAAGTGTTCCTTTGCTGCATCCTTCCACTAGGGCCTCTTCTTTGTACAACAATCTTCATTTATGTAAATGGTTTTATGTGACTGACTGAGTCTTTCTAGCAGCTCTATTTCTATTTTTCTTAACTCTCTGAACCCAGCGTTTGAGAGTTTCCCTCTCAAGATGCCTGGTATCATTGTCTTGTTAAAAATATTTCAACTTTTTTCCATCTTCAGATTCTTATCAGAAATGTTTCAGAAGTTTTTCCTAATCATTCATCCCTCAGTTATATGATATCATCCAGCTGCAAATGCTAAAAAGAGAGCCCTTTATCAAGATGTTCCCACCTCCAAACCTTCCAGTTGGTAATGTCATCATGTCATGTGTGAGTATTCCTTCAAACATGGTATGTGGAATAATATCCAAAGAGCTTAATTCCAATATTTTCATTGGCTTGTCCAAATATTCTGCAGAAAACCGAATCTCTCTACAATAGGTCCTTGACTCCAGGACAGCTCTAATTATTTTTTGATATTCTGTCAGAAATCTTGTGAGGAGCACCTGATCTGAGCTGTTCTGAATCATGAGCCCAAGAGTTCTCTGAAACATTCAGAATTTAAGACTTGTTTGTTTTTATTTCTTTACATGTGCCAATTGGACTTTTAAGGCATCACTTGTAAATTTCATGTCAGAAGCCCACTTAGAGTTGTTTTTACTGAGAAATTTGTGGAAACGTTCAATACTTGTTTTAACAAAACCAAGCACCTGAGTGTTGAATGAACATAATCTAAATTAGTATAGCTTTTATTCACTCCTTTTAAAGGGAAGGTAAAAACAAAAATGGTTCCTCGAAAATTCCTACAATAAGTTCAACAGGATCCAAGAAGAACTAAGAGACTCTATGATCTGGTTGTTTTTTTGCAAAGAAAAATGTAACTTGACTAAATCAAAAGCAACATGCACAAAATTCCCTCTCCATGCCTTTTAGCATACTAACAGCCATTTTCTTGTTTCAGAAGTTGGATTCACAAAACTGAAAAGTGGGAATACATGTGACAACTCCTGGAAACTAATGCCAGAGTTTTTCTAAGAAGCAGCTCAAAGCATAGCACAAAAGGTATATTGTTAAAAAGAAAGGAAGACACACAAAAACATCTGCCCCCAAGGGAGAACTATGTCAAAATACATAATGGGAAAACCAAACAACTAATGTGACTTGGCAATCTGCAGTGGCATTGCAAGGTTGATTAGTTGCACGTGACCAGAGCTCCATGCTGCAAGCAAGAAAACTAAAACTGCAAAATTTGCTTGTTTATCTGTAGCTATAGTATTCTTCAGTCTTGGAGAGCACAAAGAAAAATCACAGCAGGGAAGACTTTATTGTGGGAAACTTGTGATACCACTGGTGTTTTTAGATTGGTGTCTTCGTTTACAGTGGGAATGCCCTTTTCTATGAAACTATGGTTAATAAACTCAGCACAAAGCCCCAGTTTATTCCCCACCCTAAAGTTCCTGGAGAGTCGGACTGAACAACAACCATGTGGTATGCCAAACTTCAAGAAAAATAAAGGGCATAAAAATCCAATTGTCTCCAGGGCAAGACTGCAGACATGATGAGCCAAATGTTTTTTTTGGAATTATTGGAAACTGAGGGGGTTGGTATTTAGACATACAAATACAAGACTGCACCACCGCCCTTTTTTTAAGACATTGCAGGCATTGTGTACCCCCTCACCCTCTTAAACTTCTACTCTTAGCCTAACTTCAGTTATCGTGTTAATGTTGCCCCTTACAAGAACTTTAGAAACAATGTTGTACTTTGGTCTCCATAGGGCTAATTGTCCAAATAAGGTCATTAATTATACTTGAGAAGGTCCTATTTTGTAAACAACACACACACACACACACACACACACACACACACACACACACACACACACACACATGCACATGACTGCTCACATGTTCAGAGGCTTAACAGCGTTTACTGTACAAGCACTGGATTACAGCAAAACCTCCGGCTCTACAAATCAGTGAAGGATTGGTTTGCTCGTTGGCTTATTGAGCCTGCTGTCATTGCTTTTCTGAACAGCTCTTAAAATGATTGCTTATTTTTTTGAGTGTTAATCTACTGAAAGCTTATGAGCAGTTAATAAGCCGGTGATTTGGTGATAGTTTTCTCTTTGTATAAATACATATTCATTTCTTACAGAGGTTGAAGCTAAGGGCTAGTCTGAGTAGGATCAAAACTGAAGAAAATTTCCACCTATCTATCTTAGAACAACTTGAGGTTTAGGAATGGAAAGGAGTTTATGCAAATACTACATTACACACAAGTGGAAAGCAACAATCATTTCTTGCTTAACAGTAATAGAGGGCTATTATTGTGTACTTGCAGCTGTATTTTGACTTGTTACATGTTTTGTTCATTTTCACTGTAAATCACATTTGTTACAGAGCAAAAAAGTCAATTTTTAGATTTTTATGTTCCCCCATTGGAGACGACATATTTATTCAGCTTTAGCTTCTCTTTTTTTTGGCTTCCTGTTAAATCCAGAATACAATTTAAAACTTCTTACAAACAAAGAGCTTAATACTCAAGCCTCATTATCCATCAGAGACCTGCTTGGTCCATGTGTTCCGAACAGAGCACTTCGCTCTCAGACTGCAGGTTCCTAGAATTTCTAAAAGTAGAATGGGAGGCAGATCCTGTAGTTATCAGGCTCGTCTTCTGTGGAACCAGCTCCTAGTTTTGGTCCATGAGGCAGTCACCCTGTCTACTTTTAAGACAAGGCTTAAAACTTTCCTTTTTGATAAAGCTTATACTTAAACTGGCTTAGGTTATCCTGAGCTATTTCTGTAGCTATGCTGCCTTGGGCTTAGGCTACTGGAGGACAAACTGACCAGCCTTTTCCAGTCTATTTTCTCTTTCTAGTCATACTACATTCATGCATTATATATTTATAATTATTGCTGCCATTAACGTTTTAGTCTCTCCACTTATTTTGATATAAGTTACAGCTGGCATCTTTTCCTGTTAAAAGGGAGGTTTACCTTTCCACTGTCGACATACGTATGGATGCTTAATATGAGGGATGGCTGCAAGGTAATGACTTCAGTAAGTCCACCATCCACTGTCACCACATGTTCATTCAGGCAGAGGGATTGCTGCAAAGTTAGTGATTCAATGCAATCAACTAGCCTTAGGTACAAAACTTTTCATCACTTGGAATAATGCACTGACTTTGACTACACCGTGTTATAGCTGAAATAGAATTTTAGTCTAGTTAAATGTAAATCTGTCCATCATATGATTGATCCAATTACATACTTCAGTATGTAAATTGTTGTTTGTTTTTTTTTAAGAAAGAAATAAATTTCAGTCTTGGCCCTGCTCTAACTAGCTGCTAGCTGCAGCCTCTGGAGGAAGCTAATCTGCATCTCTATAAAGTGAAGACCCTGCAAGAGTTACACAAAGCCTGTTGTCACAGACAGGAGTAGTGATTATTGGAGAACCTCATGGATGAACAAGGTGGAGGTGTAAAGAAATGGCTGATGGAAGGACTCCAGAAAATTATAGTTAAAATTACTCAAATTTGAAATGTTATCCAAATTGATACATCTGTTGACCAAAACCTGATCATACTCTAGTGACTGTACCTCCATCAGGATTTTTAACAAGTGCCCTTTCCCATTTTCTTTTCTAATACAGCTAACCCTTCTACATGCTTCTTTAGGTATCTAAAGGGCAAAGCTTAATTCCAATAATGGAGAGTATTCATAACGGTAATGAATTGGTTCTGTCTTGATCCAGCCTACATGTCATTGGGATAATCCTGCACATTTATAGATGACATAAGCCTACATTAACTACAAATTGCACAAATGTGGCAATTATTTTCTTATATTTGCTTTAAGCAGTGTTTTATATTGAAATAACATGCATTAAATTAACATATTTTAGCTGTTTAAGTTGTTTACACATTCTATATCATCTCTAGAATAACCAGGAAGACCTCTGTGTCTTCAGAGGGCCTATCTAAAGGCCCACCTGAGAGACAAAGTCAATTAAGTTGGATTTATGAGGATTATGCAAGGTATGAAATAAGGAAATAACATGTACTTTTCATTTTATTATTGTGGTTACATAATTTCGATTAAGCAACATCAGTTATTTTCTAAATTAAAAATGTATTGGTTTTCCTGCATAACCTTGGGCTTACTGATAGATACTGAATTTGTGACCGAGAGCGAATAATACAAAGTATTTACTTTGATAATTACATTTATTTTGAGGTTTGATAGTTCCGTGGTAAATGGCCTGTACTTGTATAGTGATTTATCAAGTCCAGAGGACCCCAAAGAACTTCACACTACATTCAGTCATTCACCCACTGATGGTGGTGAGCTACTGGATTGTAGCTGCAGCTGCCCTGGGCCAGGCTGACTCCAGCGTTCTATATTTACACTTTTGTTTTCATAACCACTACAAATTAGCACTAATGCTCCTGCCAACAACAAAAAATCTTTATATGAAGCTTAATGTTTCCTTCATATAAACTTAATGTTTACATGAAGGACTGACAATATTATTGGTCTTCTATTTGTATTTTAGTGACATTGCTGAAGATGAAATAGTCCGATGAATATGTGGCAAGCGATTTTGGTTCACAGCAACAAAGTCTTGTGTTTAAATCCCAGACATCAACTTTCTGTGTGGGATTTCTATTTTCTATATGTGCCTGCGTGGTTTTTAAATGAGTACTCTGGGTAGTCCTCTCGCACAGTCCAAAAACATGCATGTTGGGTTAACTGGGGAAAAAACCCTGAAAACTACTGGCTGCATCAGATTTTTTTTAGGGGAATTAGATTCAAGGGGGCTGAATACAAATTAACGCCATAGTTTTTAATTAATTTTCCTTCTACTACAGCTATGCACTTGTGTTTTTAAGGACCCCAAACTTACAGCAGACCTAGAATGGAATACTTGAGATAAAAGCATATTGTTATGTTAGAATGGCCAGTCAAAGTCCAGACATCAATCCAATTCAGATTCTATGGCAAAATTTGAATGTTAATATTGACAGATCCTCATCACCAAACCTGACTGAACTTCAAATGTGTAGGAATGAAGAATGGGCAAAAGTTTCAGTATCTAGAAGTGTAACACTGGTGTACGCATACCCCAAAATGTTAAACAAGAAAGAGTTTCAATGCCTTCTTTATTACATACACCAATCCATCCTTTCTGAATAACAAGGAAGTTAATACTCTTCCACAATTCCTTTTTTTAAATCTGCAATGTGTATTGTGGTATTCAACAAAAAAATGGAGGAATCGATTTTCTTCCAAGGCAGAGTAGAAAAGAGAAAATCTGAATGGCTTCTGATCAAGCAGTTTATCAAGACTCCTGAGAACCAGAGCTTGGTGATTCAGTTTGTCCTGACTGATAAAGGTCACTAGCTGATCAAAACATTCTGACCCCTGAGCTAGCACTCAACCAGTGGAAGGACTTGTTTTGGAATAAAACTTCCCAAACGCTGTGACGTGATCATTCATGTGACAAGGCATGTGAAGACATCAGCCTGGACTGGAAACCTTTATTGTGAGCCGGGTCTGCTGTGGAAGGGGCTGCAGGGGAAACACATGGACTGATTACCCTGCTTTGTTCACTTTCAGGACACACACGTTCTTTGTTGACTTAACTTTAACTGTGTCTGGATCAAGTAGGGCATACACAGGTCAGTATCCCCCTGCTGTAGTGCTCGAATTCCAGATTCCACATATAGCATGCACATAATGGCATTTTACTGAGAAATATTTTCAAGCTAAAAGTAACTCTTGCAACTTTGGAGGAGACTGCTGTTCCAAACCCTAAAATACTGCTTTCTCTTAGGCTTTTTTAAACCTCACAAAAATAAACTTCCTCCATGTGGACAATTATTTGACCTTTCCCCTTTTTTTCTCTTCAGTGCCTTGTGGTTTATGCAGCTGTGCACACATTGGATTGGAAAACAAATTAAAGAATAAAGTAACCTTTAGCTTCTGATGTTTAAACTCTTATCAACTGTTTAACTGAACTCTAAATAAACTAACTACTTATTCATTGTACACCAAAAGAAAATAGTGACTGCAGATGTTTTTAATAGTTTCTTTTGACATCTTGGAAAACTTTTTTAGCTTTTCAGGCCTTTTTTTTTTTTTTTTTTCTTAACAAAGTCACATTTTGGAAAATACAGCAAATTATATCTCCAGTCGGGGGTCTTCAAATCCAGTTCTCGAGGTACAGTGTCCTGCAGCTTCTACATGTGTTCCTGGACCTCATTGTTTGACTAAGGTGTGTTGAAACAGAGACACATCTTAGGGTATATTTACACCTGACACATTTAGACAACTTTAAATGGACCAGAGTTCATTTCCCCCAGTGGGCCAGACCTTTTGTGGTTGGGGTTTTCTGTGTTGAACACACTCAAGCGAACCCTGGAGCGGACCAAACAACCGAACCCAGACCCACTTCTTGAGGTGGTCTTGGTCTGCTTCCAAACAAACCCTGGTGCAGTTCGCCTCTGGTGAGAAAACAGACCGACCTCGATGCGAACCAACTATAGGCAATACACGTCTTTTTGGACTTCATGAGCCACCGTTGCTGGGCATTATGGTAAAAACAAGCCCTTCAGTGTTGCTAACACTACTGCTGTATGTGCTGGTTGGAATGAAATCCAACCCGATCCGCCGTTTTCTGCTAGCGATGCTGCTGCCAGCAGCATGTTGTGGCGCAGAGCATCTCATCTCATTCAGCTTGTAACACGTATTTGCTGACGCCGTTCCAAAATTAGAAATATCCCATCGTGGAACCTGCATTTAATGAGTTGCTCTTGACTTTCAAAATGGTATTGGGGTTATAATAATAGCACAAATGCAGTGTGGCTTTGTTTATAAATTATAGTTCACTTGGAAAAAAGCACAATGTGAAAGCAAATCACACCAAACGAAAAAAAAAAATAAAGTCCACTTTTGGTCCGAACCAAACAAGCAGACCAAAGGACATTCCTGGTGTGAATACACACTTTAAAGTTTGAGGACACCGGACCTCAAGGACTGGATTTGAAGACCCCCGCTCTAGTCTCTCTGGTTGACCAGTGTGACGGTTTTAAATTTTAATCCAACCTATAAAGCAAACATTTGAGGTTGTTTTGTAAGATGTAACTCTTATTGACGCTGTGTATTTGTACAATGACCAGGCATAACATTATGACTACCAGCTTTTGTGAAAAAAAAAAAAAGAATTTATCCAAGGACTATTAAAGCTACAGTAGATAACTTTTATGAAAATATGTTTTTATTACATATTTGTTAAAACTGTCCCAGTTCTCCCAGTGCTCCCAGTCAGAAACAACCAATCAGAGTCAGGAGGAGGGTCTTAGTACTGACTGCCTTATTTTTCCACCAATTATTAACAGTGACAGCTTTTGTTATGACCAAAATCAAATTTTACCATTTATACTTTATTTCATAGTTTGTTCACAATAGTTTGGACTACAGTAGCAATCACTGTGGCTTATCTAAATATGGATAGTCCTTGGACGTTTTTCTTTTTTTGTGTCAACTAGGGCTGCAACTAACAATTATTTTAATAACCGACTAATCGGTCGATAATTTTTTCAGTTAGTCGATGAATCAGGCAGAAAAATATTTTTTTCCCGTTACTTCTTTTTAGGGGGCAATTTCTTTAACTATGGATGATTGACGATCAGTTGATCCTTAAGTGTGAAACTGATCTTATCCACTGATCTTTTCAACCACCAGGCTCTGAGAAGGGGCTGCATTTAACCATAGTCAGCCTGCTGTTGCCAACTTTGCAACATTTCTGCTATATTTAGTACAGAAACAAATCGGTATAGGCCAAAATCAGTCAGGCTTTTTCAATATCGGTGATGGTCCAGAAAACCGCAGTTGGTGCACCCCCAGTTTATTTTAATAATAGCAATCAATCGGTAGAGCAGTTGATTGGTGTGATATATGCACGACCATTAATACAAACAAAATATACAAACATTTATTGAAGAAGCACTTAAACATGTCTTGAATATGTCTACATATTCAATAGAACACCCCTAAGGGAAAAAAAAAAAAAGAAAATGTGCTCTATTTACCTTCCATGAACTGTATTTATTATCTCTTAAATAAATCTCTCTTTATCTACTGTATCCTCCTTTCTCTCCCTCCAACTGTCAGGTTAGTCTTTCCTTACTAAACTCAGTCACATACAGTGGGGGGGGTTTTCCCCTCAGGCATCCAAACCAGGTCAACGCCTTTTATTCGGTGATGACTGGATTTTTGCTGCGTGTCAGGGGCAGGGCATGAAGAACTGAGGCTATTTCTAATGGTGCCTTCGCTACCATGCGACTGTTTCTCTGTGCGCGCTCTGTGTGTTGGCGGGAGCGTGTGCCCACCCGCGAGCTGCGAGCGCACCTGACTCAGCGCGTGTGAGTGGGCGTCGGTTGTTATGATTCATGTTTGGTCCTGCCCATGCTGTAATTAGTTTTCATTCTACTCACCTGTGTCACCTGATTGCTGATCTGTGCCACCTGGGCCCTGCTCTACTTAACTCCTCTCAGCCCCTGCCTCCCTGCCAGATTATCGACAGCCACGAGCCAGTAGAAATCCAGCGTTTCATGCCTTGCCTTCTTGTGTTTCTTCGACCCATTTCCGTCCACGGATCTTCCCCTCCTGCCAAGCCCGTTACGGATTCCTTTGGTTCTGGATTTCTGGACCCTGACTCAAGCTCCGCTTCACGACCACCGAGTATTGCCTGACCCTCTAGTTAAGTTTGCTCTCTCTGCCTCTCCGTGTATAACCTCTGCCTGATTATCGTCTAGCCCCTGGTGCTGCGTTGGATTCCCTTGTGGAGACCTTCAT
The DNA here is from genome assembly GCA_014839685.1 of Anableps anableps. NCBI lineage: Eukaryota > Metazoa > Chordata > Actinopteri > Cyprinodontiformes > Anablepidae > Anableps > Anableps anableps. The sequence goes on from CM026086.1 coordinate 4,798,979, forward strand.
CGATTCTTCCTGAGTTGCTACCAGTTCCTGATTCTAAATAAACTTGTTTTTCCTTTACGTACTTCTGTATGTGGTTGAATTTCCGGGTCCTCCCAGTGAGTCCTTACATCGGTGACAGAGTAGAAGCGCGTGTTTTTGTTCGACGTTTGTCAACTCTGGTGTTCGTGCTTTTGAAAGTGCGCGATGAGCACAAGCCGAGCAAGCGGTGTGACTTCAGTTCAATGCGTCAACTATAAACCTCGTTGGCGGGGCGAGGGGCCCCTCTTGGATAATGGTGGGGGAAACGCCGATTCCCTTCATCCTTATCGATCACTCCCAACATGTTTCCGTTTCCATGCCAAGTCACATTTGCAAAGATTGCATATTACACGTGGTTTTTTTTTTTTTTTTTTTTTTTTTTTTTTTTTTTTTTTTTTTTTTTTTTTTTTTTAAGCTTCGTGAAGCGCCCCCGCACTTCTGAGGACTCTGGTCAACCAGTTTTTTTTTTTTTTTTTTTTTTCTGCGTCGGTCATTTCTAGAATTCACCAATTCCCCTTGAAAACATCGCCTCCGCTCTGCCTCCACCTCGCTCCGTTCAGCTCCCTCAGTAGGCTGAGTTTTTATTTTTATTTTTATTTTTTTTTAACTTTAATTCAGTCAGCCAGCATTGACAAAGCTCTGCCGGTGAAGAAAACGGCCCGCGACATGCCAAATCACGAGTGAGGCATTAATCGCACGACACAACGAATCGATAATGAAATTCGTTGCCAACTATTTTAATTGTCGAATTTTATCGATTCGTTGTTGCAGCCCTAGTGTCAACCACAAACCTCATATTTTTTTTAATTGGGGTTTTCTGTGATGGACCAAAACAAAGAAGTGCAAACACATACATTGAACAAAAATGATGCATGCTTTACAACTTTTTATACTGGCAAATGTAAATCCAAAAAGTGTAATGACTACTGGCATGCAGCTTGGAGTCACATTTGGCAGCAATTGCAGCTGCAAGCCTCCATCATGTATGGAAACTAATATTTTTGCCCAATCTTCTTGGCAAAAGAACAGAAATATATTCAGGTTAGATGGAGTGCATCTGAATATCAACTTTACCTTTGCAGACATTTCAATTGATTTTAGGCCTGGACTTTGACAAGGCCATTCTAAAAAAAAAACAGGAGTATGCTATGACCTGAACCATTCCACTGTGCATCTGACTGTATATTTAGGGTAGTTGTTCTCCTGGAAGGTGAACCCCAAGGCTCTGTTTTAGGACTTTAAAACCTAACAGATTTTTTCTACGATTGCTGTGAATCTAACCAGTGGATTTCATTCAGTATCTGACTTCATGTTGAACAATACTGAGATATGAAGGTGGAATAAATTTGAGAAAAGCATGTATTGAAAAGTTTTAGGATGCAAAGTTAGCTCTTTTTTTTTCTCTAAAATATCACCCCTCCATGATGTTATTCCTTTTGACATTTATGTGTAACTCTATCAGTTAAGGAATTCCAGGGTTGGCCAAAGCTTCTCTTGTGTGGTCACTAAGCTCATGGCTCTTAACCAATAGATTGTGTCAGTTTATTTTAGCGTTACTATGAATACTTCTAGGGCAAAAAGGACAGAAATTCCCTCAAGCTGAACTGAAATATTGCTTTTACGAAACTTGGAAGAAAAAGACAAACATAACCACTTTCTGCTGTCACTAGCTGAGTTGCATCATCAATCTATTTCCCTGCTACAGACGTGTTGGGTGAAGTAATTTTGCGCATCCTCTTTGGATTCAAGTTTCTTTTCGATTCCAGACTCAATTCATCTTTCTTTTTTCTCATATAAACAGCAGCAGATTAGACCAACTTTTCTCACTCATTATATTCAGAGTCCTTTGCTGTACTGGTCAGCCTTAGGGGATGAAATATATCCCTATAGTTTCTTTCATGAGCATAAATAAGTTATTGAGAACAAGCAATTCAATTGCAGCTAAATTCTAGTTGATGCAACACAGACAATGATGATGTATCAAGCTGGTTTTGTTCATCTTACCTCACAGTGAAAAGGAAACATGAATGCATGTATATGGTCAGATTCTTGTTGATGCGATCTCATAAGACATGTTTAGACTTAGCAGGCAAACATTTTCCTCAGCTTCTTAACCACACTTGGTCTATTGACAGATTTTGTGTTCTTGGATTTAATTTTTTTAATAATTTTGACTTAGATTACACAAACTGTATAAAATTTGGTCACACTGTGCATATAATTTCCTTTCTTCCAGTCCTGTGTATGTCGTTTAAGTAGAGCCATCTGTGTCTTCTGCAATTCTTGTCCCATTGTCTACAACTCAAAATGCATTTTCCCCATTCCCTTGTATTGGAATCCTTCTGAATTTTGAAGTTGCATTTTAGATCAAGCAATAAGGGATGCCAAAGAAGATTAACTTTTTGATGACTGAGAAAATTCGAAAACATTTATGGAACCTGTGTTTGGACCAATTATTGCAAAGATGGGAAGGAAGACTTTAGCTGCTTAACTGGTATTTAAGGGGTTAACTTTATAAAGCTTTGCTTAGAATGTTGAGTACTGAAAGTAATATCCCCATTTATTGAAAAAAAATGTGTTAATACATATTAGCTCTACTGCAATCTCTAAAAGATATATTTTTTTAATATTTATTTTATTTTATTTTATTTTTGAGTCCAAGAGATTCAGTGGGAAAGAAAACTGAATGGAACCCTGAGCACTTAAGCACTTCTACACCCATCTTTGGAATAACTTTCTATTCTATCCAGATGTCCAACAATGGAACGTTTTCTCTCTTGATCCCAAACTTTCATCCAGAATGGTCCTTACCCTGATAACGAGGGCAGCTTCTGTTCTGCTGACTGCTCTGGTACCTCTGGAGATGATGGTGCAGTAAAAGAATTTTTTCTACAATGAAGAACATTACAGACAACCCTGAGAATTCTCCTCATTAGACTCCCATACAGCAACAGAGTGCCTTCTGTTAGAGGAGTCATCAGAACCACTGTAACACTGACCACTGCAGGAGATCCTTCCTGCCCACAGCCATCAGCATCTACAGCAACCTTTTGAAGAAATGTATATTACATGCTGTAAAGCTCAACAACATTTAATTTCCCTTTGGGGTTAATAAAATATTATTAAACTGAACTGAATTGAAACCAAATCAGTCTCTCTGTCCATGCTGTCGATTTTGGTCCCTTCAAGAGAAAATCTGAAAAACACCTTCATTGTTGCCACCTCCAACTCTTTAAACCCCACATCACAGCAGGTCTCGCTGTAATCTTTCCTTCCCTTCCCTTTCACTGTTAGAGCTTCTCTTCTGTCACAAATAGCACCACTCTCCTGCATCCACTCACCATGGCTGTCCCTAGGTGCTTCAACTCAATCGGTGAACAAGCAGGAGAAAGGCGGTAAATGTCGTCTATGATGGTAATAGTGATTTTCTACCAGGAAATCGAAGTGAAACTTAGTGAAAAAAAGACCCCAAATGCTATAAAATAGAAACCAAAACCAGAGAGATGTGGGGGGAAAAAACAGAAAACCAGCATTCACATGGATCAAAGGATAGCTAAAATATCAAAACCTCACCCAACAATTACCTCAAATAATATCCACAGTTATCTGTGAGTACTGGAGCAATTATAAGAAGCCTAAATGAGCCAAGCTATCAGCAAGAAGCCACTGCAAGGTCTCATTGTTGAAAATAACATGAAGTGATGGTACAGTTAGCCAAAGAACACGCCAGACTCTCTTTTAAGATATTTCCAACATAAATCCATGATGGTGAGCCGCCTCTGCGCTCCCTTTGACCTTTCAAAAATCGCCTTTGGATAAGTGGCGATTTATATGCTGGGAGTTTTCAAAGACAGCCAGCAGTGTGGGACGATGGGACATAATGATGGACGAACTTGGTGTAGTGATCTAGTTGATGGCCAACCACACATTTCAGATTTAAATGATATATCTCACCTTCTTAATCTGTTTGTTGAAAATACGTCTAAGTCTAGTTTATGATAGTTAATCCTGCTGCTGACTGGTTGCATAAACCGTACGCCATCACTTGCTCGACCCATGAAGCCCACCCCAACAAAAGGCAGCTGATGTGGGCTTGCGACCACCGTGCTTCACAAGTAACAGGCATAACAGAAGTTAACTGACTTCTTCCCGCCTCACTGCATCAGTCTTTTCAGAACATTTTGTGAAATAAAAAATCTAGAATGTTCGTAATGGGTTCAGGGATCGCTAACAGTTTGCCACATGAACCCCAAACACCAAATTTAAGCCACAGTAAACTTTGAAGCATGGTGGCTAAGACAGCATGGTATGGGGATGTTTCTTATGCTATGATGTCGAGCCTCTTTATGGATGTGTTAAAGTACTAGATTTTCTGGACTATATGTTGCTGCAGAGTATAGGTCACATCAGTCAAAAAATGTGTCATGAAGAGGAAAAGAACATATATAAGTTGTATTTTTAGAAACTGTCAAACGTGAGGGAGACCTCATCCATGTTGATGATTTTCAGTTGTTTTTCAAGACGCTCACAGAAACTGTCGACCTTAGCTTGGAAGTCTGCTGGTGGTTCCTGACACGGTGATGTCTACGCTCTGATAAAGAGGTGGTGACGTTGGATGAAGCGGTAACATCAAGAAGGCCCGCCTGCAAAGTCATAGATATTTATCTCCTTGGCAACAAGCAGGGCGTGGAGACGTAACTACACCACTGACAAGTCTCCCTCAACAGCACGTTCTTCACGCACCCATCTGTGGAATCATTCCTCCAGGTCTGGCCATGTTGCTTTCAGCCCACCATTAGCTTTTTTTCATGGTTGTAGACAGTGATGTTTACTCTTTGATTCATGTCAGTCAGTATGAATTATCATTTAACAGTCTAAAAATGAATCATGAAGAAGGAAATGTCTCTCAGCACAGTGTCCAGAGCATGGAATAGGTACCAGGAGATAGGCCAGTACACCAGGAGACATGGAGGGGGCCGTAGGAGGGCTACAACCCAGCAGCAGAACCGCTACCTCGTCCTTTGTGCAAGGAGGAACAGGAGGTCCACTGCCAGGGCCCTACAAAATGACCTCCAGCAGGCCACTAATGTGCATGTTTCTACTCAAACTGTCAGAAACAGACTCCATGAGGAGGAGCGTGGTATGAGGGCCCGACGTCCACATATAGGGCCTGCGCTTACAGCCCAACACCGTGCAGGATGGCTGACGTTTGCTAGGGAACATCAAAATTGGCAGATTCCCCATTGGCACCCTGTGCTCTTCACAGATGAAAGCAGGTTCACACTGAGCACATGTGACAGACGTGACAGAGTCTGGAGGCACCGTGGAGAATGTTATGCTCCCTGCAACGTCCTCCAGCATGACCAGTTTGGTGGTGGGTCAGTCATGGTGTGGGGAGGCATTTCTTTGGATGGCCACACAGCCCTCCATGTGCTAGCCAGAGGTGCCCTGACTGCCATAAGGTACCGGGCTGAGATCCTCAGACCCATTGTGAGACCATATGCTGGTGCAGTGGGCCCTGGGTTCCTTCTTATGCATGATGATGCTCGGCCTCATGTGACTGAAGTGTGTCAGCGGTTCCTGCATGATGAGGGCATTGATGTTATGGCCTGGCCTGCCCGTTCCCCAGACCTGAATCCAACTGAGCACATCTGGGACGTCATGTTCCAGTCAATCCACCAACGCCACGTCGCACCACAGACTGTTCAGGAGCTAACTGATGCTCTAATCCAGGTCTGGAAAGAGATCCCTCAGGAGAACATCCGCTGTCTCATCAGGAGCATGGCCAGGTGTTGTTGGGAGGTTATAAAGGCACGTAGAGGCCACACACACACTACTGAGCCTCATTTAGACTTGTCTTGAGGAATATTCGCTGACGTTGAATCAGCCTGTCATGTTATTTTCCACTTTCATAGTGAGTATGAATCCACATCCAGATCTCCATGGTGTGATAATTTTGATTTACATTGATAATTGTGTGTTCTTTTCTTCTCAGTCAATTCCTCTGTGTTAATAAAGTTTTTCTATGAGAATATTTAATTAATTGAGATCTAGGATGTGTTATTTTAGTGTTCCCCTTAATTTTGTGAGGATTATATGTATATAAAATATATAGGAGCAGCCAAACTATGAAAAAACAGAGCGACTAAGTCTGGAAAATACGATATTTATATACAGTATTTAAAGGGGACTTATTTGCTTATGCTCAACAGGAAAGAGGTGTTTCAAAAAGACAACGACCCCAAACTTCTGTAAGGAACAGCGACCTGGTTCCAAACCAACAAGACAAAGGGTTATGGAGTGACCAGCCAAATCTCTAGACATTAATCCAAAAGAAACCTCAATATTAAGTTTTATTTTGTGTTTACCTATCATATAATTCCCATTAAAATACCCTGACATATCACATGATGACATTTCAACTAGAGCAGAGACGACTCATTGTGTTCTTCAACTTTGCACAGGTTTTAATTAAAGCTCCTGTTTTTAGCAAAAACATGACAGTCTGTCATCTGTTGGTGAAATCAACAGAAAATGTGGAATCAGATGGAGAGAGTCCTGCTATCCCAATGGACTCTACTCCTCACTCACCAAATGTCTGTCAGTAGAGGCTGGATCAGAATTTCCCTCGGATCCTGGACTTTTCAGCAGGGCTTGTGACAGGAAATGAACCAGTACTGGATGATGTGATGAACTTCAGAGAGCAGAGCAGAGCAGCCTGAGCTGGGTCAGGGCTCTCCAGAGACTCTGGCTCATGGGAGGATAAATGTATGGAGTCAGCAGGACTTTGTAACATTACATAGCTTGAGCATTCAAAGTGTTTGATCCCTTTTAACTAGCAACACAATGAGGCTGAATTTAATTAGAGATGTAAGATAAAGTCCTGTGAAAAAATGATCACATCCCATTAAATATTCTGTTCTTTCAGAGAAAATGCTCTCACATTGATGTGTCAAAATTATTTTATTTTTTATCCTTAAGAAAGTGATTTAACTACAGGTAAATTAAAAAAATTATTACTTTACTCATGAAAGGAAACATTAAAAATGTGTGTTCCAGCTGAGGAAAAAGTTAGGATACCCTTAGCTCTAACAGCATAGAGCTCCTCGCTGTGAATGAAAAAACTTCACTGAGACGCTTCTTGTAGCCATCTGCCAGTCTCTGACATCAGTCAGAGGAAAGTTTGCTTGACCCCTCACTTTCAGCTGAGACATCTGAAGGGCTCTTCTATACACAGCCTGTTTCAAGTCACCCCACTCCATCTCATAAGGATAAAAATATGAACTCTCAATTTCTTCACTTTCAGACAGTCCTTGGTAAATTTACTGTGGAATTTTTCTGTGGAAAGTGACTCCAAATTATTCACAGATTTTTTTCGCAGAGCATATTTAAAATATTAGAAGGAAAATGAAGCTATGGCAAGCAGACATACTTGGATGCAATGTTACGTGTTTGCAAAGCAGCCAGTCCAGGAGCAGTATTCATTTTCCTTTTTGCTGATTAGCTGTGACCCCAAAAGCAGAGATAAGGAAGACCGTGGATCTTAGCTTCTGCAGTAGTGCTAAGACAGTTTCCAGTGTGTGTATTAATGTCATAAGGTATATTTAGCGCTTGAACTAATAAAATTGTTATATTTAATTGTTATTGTCACCAGTTATAGGTGGTGATGGCTGTGGGCAGGTAAGATCTCCTGTAGTGGTCTGTTTTACAACCAGTCTGAAGACGCCTTTAACTGAAGAGACTGTTTTCCAATGACAGTCTCATGAAGAGGATGTCCAGGGCTGTCCATAATTTTCTTGATTTTGTCCAAAATCCTTCTTTGTATCATCAACTCCAGAGGTTCTACAGTCGTTCCCAGAACAGAACCAGCTTTCTTTATCAGGTTGTTGAGACTTTTTAGGTCAGTGGCTCTGATGCTGCTGCGCCAACAGATGATGGCAGAGGAGATGATGCTCTCAACAACAGACTTATAGAAGACATGCAACATCTTGCTGCAAACCTTGAAGGATCTTAGCTTCCTTAAGAAATATAGTCTGATTGCTCACTTTCTTTTCTGCTGCTCATACTGTGCAGTTCTTGTGAGAGCGCTCCAAAAGATCAGCTGTTGTAACTGTATGACAGTTTGGTCCACTCTCAAAAGTGTAAAAGTGAACCAAACCAAAGGAAGGTGAGATTTTTCTGTCATCCCCTGCCCAACTGAGCCAAATATTATTATTCTCAGGGTTTCTGCAGGTTTCACCAACTCAAATTTAAAACTTTTAAATAGCTTTTTTTAAAGACTATTATAAATAAAATTTAACACCTGTATCATGACAAATGTACAAATAAAATCACTCACACACACACACACACACACATATATATATATATATATATATATATATATATATATATATATATATATATATATATATATATATATATAGAGAGAGAGAGAGAGAGAGAGAGAGATGGTATTTTATCTCCATGTGAGACTAGCATGGTAGATATTGTACTTAACAGTATGTAAATGAGAAAATCTGAATGATGTTTTGATTGCGTATGTCAGGCTGTGTATGAATATTTGTACCATATGCATGAAAAGAGAGGGAGATTTTCTTGCAGCTACCTTCAAACAGATGAACATGTGTACTTATACTGTGGACCACTGTAGTATTCAGCTCCTCATGAGGTCGGCCGCAGGCATTTATTCATCTTTTGCATTTTTCCAGACTCCGTTTGGGTTTTTTGAAATGAAATTAACTCTGTTCTGCCCTCTAAAGCATGCCGTAATTGCACGTTCCCCACTGACAAATTTAGCCATTTTTCTGATTACTTCTCTATCTCTATGACCGCAGTGCATTCATAATGATAAACTTTGACATGTTGGAGGTTCAGATCCTCCAAGTAAGGGGTGTTTCACTTCGGGACAAATTGCGACCACTGATTGGTCAGTTGCTGACAAACCCACTGGATTGACTGATAGATTGCATCATGTCAATTCAACATAAACTAGTGTAATGTCTTTCAGATTATACAGGGGAGTATGTTCACATCAACAGTAGCAAGAGCTTTCTGTAACATCACAGTATTTTTGGAGACTTCTTTTAGCATCTTGCAGTCTGCTCTCAAGGTGAAATTGCTTGGATGGCTAGACCTGAGCACCTTGGCAGTTGCTTTAAGACAGGGATGTCCAAAGCCGGTCCTCAAGGGCTAGGGTCCTGCATGTTTTCCTTCTCTCCTTGGTTCAACACACCTGAATCAAATGATGGCTCATAAATAGGCCTCTGCAGAACATTGACCTGCTGAAGAGGTGATTACTACCAAGCTGTCGAACCAGAGAGAGAACTAAAATATGCAGCATACCAGCACTTGAGGACAGATTTAGGACACCCCTGCTTTAAAATTTCCTGTATTTGTCGACTGCTTTCCATTTGGTGGAATAGCTGATTTTCAAAGTCTTTTGATGCTTCTTTATATCCAACATCAGACTCATTATCTACTACAGTCTTCTTTCTGAAGGCCTCAGACATCTCCTTCAATCTCATCATGGTGTTTACGCTGTCTTCAACAGTCAGAATCACCCCAAACTAAATGTCTGAGGTCTAAACAGGGCAATCGTCCTTCAAAATGCTGAATAATGATGTATTAATCATGTTTAGTAGATGTGATACACCTGTATGTAATTTCAGCCATTTTAACTGGGGATAAACGTGTATCTATCCTAAATGTTCCTCACCAAAAAACTCACTTTTTTATTATATTTTCAGAAAATGTTGAAAGGTTATTTGCGTTTTTATTATTTATTTTGTTTACATTTTATTTCTTGTGTATTTCTTTTTTCTTTTTTATATTTCAGTTTTTCTCCAATTCATTTTAAACACACTGGCTTTCAAGGATGTACAAACTGACTTTCCTTGTTGTTTTATGCTATAAGCTTGGCTTTTCTGCCTGTGACTGGCAATTCCATTTTTCTAGAGCTCCTATGGTCTCACTCGGTTTCCTATGTGCAGCAAATGATTGTGCATAGCTGTTTCCACTTAGCTCATCAGCAGCACAGTGTGAAAGCTGGGAGATACAATATGTGTCATTGGGTGTTTTGACAACTCAAGCATGTTGGTTTTTCTCCAGGGAATGCTTTCTGAAATAAGGAAAAATAGTTTTCTCCCTTACAGATTTCTTCTCTTTTGCTACACCAACCTAGGTTTATCTCAAAAAGTAATCATCCCCCAAACCTAATAACTGGGTCTGCCACCCTGGGTAGCAGTGGCTGTCATCAATTGTGATAAGTGAGGCTTCTATATTTCTGTTGGGAAATTTTGGCCCACTCTCCCTTAAAGGGGCAGTATTATGTGTTTTCCAGGCACGTAGAATCACTTATAGCACAATCCAGTAACTATGTTACATTCAGTTGTTACAAAAAATGCTGTATATATCAAATACAACTTAACAGAAATTTGACTTTGTAATTTAGTGCCTTGAAGTTGGGCCTCTGTCTCTTTAAATACTCCAGCTCTTTCTGAAACTGCCTTCAGGAAGTAATCACAACAGCGCTCCTCTATTAACACTTTAACAATGTTTTTACCAGCGTTGCACTGAAAAGTAGCTTGTATACTAAGCTCAGCAGATGTGGAGTTCCACCAGGTGTTTGCTAATTGCTGCTGCCGCTAGTCTGAAGGAGCTAAGTGGGGAAGTCATGGAGGAGGGGTGTTCTGTGAGGCGGAAGCTTGGAAGTTTAGAAGTTGCAGTTCCAAGGAGGAGCTACGCCTCGAAGGTGGCGCTAGGTTCAACTAGGCGTTTTCCACAGCTGAATGGTTGCCACGGGAGATTCAAGGATTTCTCAAACATGCAGGAAAGAATCAAGACAACACTCCAGGTATGATTTTGATGAGGCAATAACATAACAGGATGTAAAGCTCAAACAAAGTCTATTTTACATAATGCTGCCCCTTTAAAGAATTGTTTTAAATCCACCAAATTTGAGGGTGTGACAGCATGACCAGCGGGTTGAAGGCCATGCCAGAGTGTCTGCATTGGATAAAAGCCCTGGCTTTGTTAACCCTGATCCAAAATCTTAATTTTATGTGTTTACTCAGGATTTTTTGCCGCCTGTGACCCCCACTCACTGCAATCTGATAGGAAGTAGGAAGACAGGGAATTGAATGAAGACATGTAGCTAATGACCAACAACCTCTGAACCTCAGGTACCCACTCCACACAATCTCCATTTAAGGGTAGCCATTCAGTAGTGGTTTTCACCTTGGAATGCTCCCACAGATTTCTGTCCTTTCTTACTGATGAATCAGTGTCAAGTTAGGCCCTGCTGTGCTTTAGATGTTGTGAGCTCCTGGATTAGTTGTCAATCCACTCTTGGAGCTATTTTGGTCAGTGGGCAGCTCTTTGGAAGGTTCACTATGGTTCCATGTTTTCTCCATTTGTGGATAACAGCGCTCACTGTGGTTTGCCGACTTTGACATCTGTTGTTGAGTTTTCTGATGTGCTGCATGATGTAATGTTTGAGGTCATTCATCCCACTTTATGTGGTCAGAGAGGTTCTATTTAAGTGAATTCTTGATTCTTTAGATCTAACATTAATCAGGCTTGCAGTGGCTTGTATAACTGACCTAATGAATGTGTTACAGCTTATCCATAATCAATATTTTCTTTAATAAATAAAATTATTTCAAATATGATTTTTATATCTACTTAGGTGTTTGTCTGACAGAAAAGTTTAATTGCAAAATGCAACAAAAAAGGCTTAAGTAGCAGAAATATGTATGTAGGACAAATTGCATTGAAGTCTGAAGAAAGTTATTTTACCCCAATTTAAAATAAAAAGTTGTAAATCTGTTACATTATTGCAGCATTACTTCAATATAAGTGAGAAACAGAGCCAATGTAAATGCTATTTTGTAAAGCAAGGCAATTATATTTGAATAGCACATTTTCAGAAAGCAAGGTAATTCAAAGAACTTTATATGATTAGAAGGAAAATAAAACAACATAAAACATTACATTGCAGTGTGTAGAGCTAAATTATGGCCAAATGTTTTATTTATTTTTTATTTTTTAATTTGACAAAGAAAATTACAATAGAACAACTACAAGTTGAAATTGAAAACTTAAGTTTTTGTTTGAAACTTGAAAAATACATCCATGTATTCAAACTAAAAATAAGTGTGCCATTTCTTTTCAGTTCCAATAAAATATTGATTTAATTCTGGAAGTATTTTGAATAAACTATCAATTTCATTTTTCACTTTTCCATATTTTATGATTTATAAAATATAAATATTTGAAGATTTATTGTTTTCAGTTCCACATTTTATATTTTCAGAATTAAATTTGTTCATTCACAAACTAGTATTTTCTAGTATAGTGCTATTGGTGCCACGTATTGCTCAAAACAGCTTTTTCAAGCAAACTTAGTCACTGGCATTATTTGATTTACTGCCAATCACATAGATATGGTGAATAGAAATCCTTGAGCGAGCATTGTGGAACTGAAAAAAATAAGTCCTTGAATATCAAAATACAGAAAAATGAAAAATGAAAATTTATAATTTCTTCAAAATACTTCCAGAATTAAATCAATATTTTACTTGAACCAAAAAAAATGGCATATAGTTTGAATGGATAGATGTATTTTAAAAGTTTTAAACAAAAACTTAAATTCCCAGTTTCAAGTTGTAGTTTTTGTATTACAATTTACTTTTTCAAATTAACAAAACATTTGGCCTAAATTTAGATCCATAGTAGTGGTAGAGTAAAGGAAAATGATGACAGGTTGAAAAACAGATGACACTTTATGATGTTCCAGTTATTATGAATCAAAGGCAGGTCTAAATAGGTGGGTTTTTAGTCTTGATTTAAAGGAACTCAGTGTTTCAGCTGTTTTGCGGTTTTCTGGAAGTTTGTTCCAGATTAGAGGAGCATAGAAACTGAAAGCTGCTTCTCCATGTTTGGTTCTGGTTCTGGGAATGCAGAGCAGACCAGAACCAGAAGACCTGAGTGGTCTGGAAGGTTGATACAACAATAACAGGTCTTTAATGTATTTTGGTGCTAAGCCATGCAGTGATTTATAAACAGAAGTTTATAAACAGAAGTATTTTAAAGTCTATTCTCTAAGCTCCTGGGAGCCAGTGGAAGGACTTTGGAACTGGGGTGATGTGCTCTATCTTCCTGGTTTTAGTGAGAATGCGAGCAGCAGCGTTCTGGATCAGCTGCAGCTGTCTGATTGACTCTTTTTAGGCAGACCTGTGAAGACACTGTTGCAGTAATCAATGCAACTAAAGATAAACGTATGGATGAGTTTCTCTAGATCTTGTTGAGACATCAGTCCTTTGATCCTGGAAATGTTCTTCAGGTGATAGAAGGCCGACTTTGTAATTGTCTTTATGTGTCTCTGAAGGTTCAGGTCCGAGTCCATCACTACACCCAGATTTCGGGCCTGATCACTAGTTTCTAGCTCTAATAGCAGAAGCTGCACGCTGACTCTAGATCGTTCCTCTTTGGGTCCAAAGATAATAACTTCAGTTTTGTTTCTGTTCAGATGGAGAAAGTTTTGGAAGATGCTTTGATTTGTTCAAAGCATCTGCTCAGTGCTCGGACGGGTTCAGAATCACCTGGTGACATTGTGATGTAGAGTTGCGTATCATCTGCGTAGTCATGGTAACTAATCTAGTTACTTATTATAATCTGAGCTAGTGGGAGCATGTAGATATTAAATAGGAGGGGTCCCAGGATTGAACCTTGGGGTACTCCACATGTGACTTCTGTCCGCTCCGATGGGAAGTTGCCTATTGACACAAAGAATTTCCTGTTCTTTAGGTAGGATTCGAACCAATTAAGTACTGTACCAGAGAGTCCGACCCAGCTCTCCAGTCGCTTCAATAATATATCTTGGTCAACAGTGTCAAATGCTGCGCTGAGGTCCAACAGAACCATCAGCAAGATATCTTGTTCTTTGTCACAAAGATGGGGATTTTTTTGATGTAGTGGAACATGCAGGTCAAATTATCTGTAAAACATTGGTATAGGTACATAAAGGAGTAAGCATATGTAAGAAATGTGTTTACATATGCTGTTGTTCATATGCTGTTGTGGTTTCTCTAGGGTTATTATGACTCACAACACTGCAGTTATTTTATAAAAATCAGTATTTCACTCACAAGTACGTGGACTTTAACTCGAGGAGTTGTAGGATTCTGAAACGATCTACCTCGGTCTCATTTTCTTACACAAAAACATTTAATAAAGCTGTGTAGATGTTTTATATCACCTACATAAGTTTTACAGCGTGTTTTTACTGTAAAATAACCGTTCAAAAAATATCATGTATCCACTCAAAATTTTAGCATAGATCAGACTCATGCATTAGAAGCTTCTCACTTTACCTGATATGCCAAAATCAAAAATGGCCAGGTTAACAGTCATGAGCTCAGGAGGCTTCAGCTTGGTCTTGCGTTTGATGGTCATATAAATGACGTAGCCATTCCCTGTTGCAGACAGGATTCCTGTCAAAGAGGAAAAAAAAGCTTTACTGTAACACAATTCTTTTTTTCAAGCTGAAGCCTTCTATGGTGTTCAGGCCTGAGCTTCTTTCGTTAAAGAAAACCCACACTTGCTGGCAATGGCTAATTTTCAACACATAATACACATCAAGGCACTTTGAATTACTATAAACAAACTACTATCCAGCCCCCCCAATTTACAATAATTGTGTTTTTATATTGCATCCAGTTCTTATAAAAGTTTGGAAGTTGTGGGTCTTCCTCCCGTCTGGGTCTGCCATAAGTGTGTATGCACATGAGTTGATTTTACACAAAATCAAGAAAATTATGGACAACCATGAACATCCTGTTTATGAGACTGTCATAGAAAAACAGTGTCTTCAGTCAGAGGCTTCTTCAAATTCACTCTAATACAGACCACTACAGGAGATCCTTCCTGCCCATAGCCATCAGCATCTACAATAACTCTTTGAAGAATCACTAATTAATATGAGTTACAGCATTTAATTTCTCTTTGGGATCAATAAAGTATTTCTGAATTGAATTGAACTGAATTTGAGTGTGATTCAAGCACCAAAACCAGCTGCTCTCATTCCTTCATATTCTCCTCTGTTTTGCAGGAACCAATCGTTGTTTTCTCGTTTTTTGTCCCTAGCCACAATAATAAGACACAATAAATGTGGCTCCTTAGCATAGCCAGTCAAGATGGCCAAATGATTCTTTGCTTAGAGAACCTTAAAACTGATTTGGAAAGAGTGAACTTTTGATGACAATGCCAAAGAATGGGTTTATGAAAAAAAGAAGAGTCTGACAGTAAAAAAAATATGAAATTAAGTATCAGTGAGTTCCAAAATGAAGCCAAAACTGTTAGTATTTAGCTCCAGGACCAGAGTCATCCCAATAGCAGGTGGCACATGAAAAAAAATAAAACTTGCGCCGCCACGGATAGCAGTTACTGATTTACAGCCCATCAAACCCTTTTCAGTTTTTCATCCAAGATTCCATCAGCAAAGTGATTGTAGATCACATCAGTTTAGAAGTATGGTGGCCAAAATTTTGTAGGAATAAAAGGAGATTAACCACAGCCACTTACAAGCCTCAGGTTCTTCGTCTTACTGAGGATTCATGTATTAAGCACAAGAAGTGCTGTCAATACACAACACACACCTAATCCAATGAAATGAAATGGCATCAAACTCATATAGCACTTTTCTGGACACTCAAACATGCTTTATAATGAAATCAGTCAGTCTCAGTCATGTGCTCACACACATGCTGATGATGGCAAGCTACAGGACTGTAGCCACAGCTGCCCTTAGGCAGTCTGACAGAAGTGAACTCTAAATCTATGTACACACATACATACAGACATACATTTATTAACAGAAACCCTTGTTTCCTTTGTACAGTGATTTACTTTTCACATATTTTTTACAATAATTGTGTTTTTAATGTATTAACAGTTATTTATAAAACAAAAGTTAAGTTGGACCTAAGAAGCCTAAAGGACAAATATGAACCACATATGCTACTTATATAGCTTTTAATTCAGATAAGGTAAACATTTATCAAGCATTTTAACGTAAAATATTTGATTGTGTTGAACTGAAACCCCCAAAGTACTGTAGGTCCACTAGGTAACAAGTATATGAACAGCACCACCACCACAGAATGAGCAGGCGCGCAACAATCTCCAGCTGGAGACTGAATAGCAAAGATCATTGAAATTATTGCAGATCATCCTGCCTCCCTGGTATAGGATGGAACGGCCCTGTTTGTTGACCCCCTAAGGAGTTAAGATATTGACTGAACGACAGATATCTCTGGTTTGAGGGATGACATGAGGGGGAGGGGCAGCAGGGGACAGACGATTGGAGACTGAAGAGGTGTGAGATGAGGAACGAGGGTGGAGAAGGATGTACAAGCTGTGGCTGATAAAAACCCTGGAAGGAAGCATCGCTGGAATACAAAGTGGGCGGGCCCTGAAACGAGTGACAGATATCAGACTCATAACATCAAGGCCGAAGATAGACATAAACATAAATACATAAAACACAAGTATATATCCAATCTAAACTATTTATATCTATCTAAAAAAATATTATCCACATAAGACTTGGGTGGAATGAGATAATCTGAGATGGTTTAGTAAATTTGTCAGAGTAGATTGCCTGTCCAAACCTCATGAATTTCCCTTTGAATTTCATTGATTAGATCGAGTATTGGAGTACTTTATAATGATGTAAAATTCATCAGAATCAGTGTTGCTACCAAATGTTGACACTTTCAGGCTCAGATAGTGGCATACTGTATAAAGGCAACGGGAAAACATCCACTTTTATGTATGTGTTTTATGAGGTTTATTTGCTAAAACTGGCATTTAAGATAATCAAAATTTTAAAAGATGTTAATATCTGCTATTTATGTTGACAAAGGTTAATCATTTAAGAAATGGGTAGAAATATATCAGTACAAAGCTAAATTTATTACAATTTATTTATGTACAACTTTACACAGAAACAAACTATTATTTAGAATCACTATGGCATACATTGTTTGACACTAGCCACAGATAATGCTGACACTCATAAGCTTGGATAATACTACACCCCCCCCCAATGTATGTTGGAGCTAGAATGACCACTTTATATGCAGTTCTGTTGGACTCAAGGGTCTGGAATTCAGTGTTTGGCTGCATCAACTACTTTCATTGTGACATTAATGTCTCATTTTATTTGACGAGGTCCCGTAAGTAGTATATGGATGTTCACACTTGTTTCTCATGCACTGAAAAACATGTCAGATTACTGTAGTAATGTGTGTAGTAATGCTGTTAGTTTACTTTTACCATTTAGTAAACTTTAATGGACAGTGTGACTGAAGTGTGAAGAAAGTTTAACTTATGCTTTACCAGATAGGTGTAACAATGTTTTTTGGGGTTTTTTTTCAGTTTTACATTTTACACAGATGGTCTTACATTTTTGCCAAGCCCCTCCTGATACATGGTAGAAAACATGGTCGATGCTATGATGGTGAGCTGGCCAGGTCCTGCTGCAGCCAATCATCCTTAAACCATAACACTTCCACCTCCATGCTTTATAGTTTTTATAAGCTCATCTTTCTGGAATGCTGTATTTCATTTATGCAAAACCTCCAACTCCAACCTGTTTCCCATCAGATGCTTCCCATTCAGCCAGTTTGAGCTGCACAAACATTCCTTTCATTGAATAAACCAGATTCATCTGTGTGGCTGTATAGGGGCACTCGCAGTGAAATTAATTTAATAACTGCCACAATGAGCAGACTGTGCATCTCCCCATTTCCATGTATTCATATGATACACAGCACCGGGAAAGAACATAATAGCGAATGGAGGCTCTCTGCCAACACTGGACTGGGAGAGCTTTCCCACATGCTGTGGGTTGATGTGAAAGTTGTTAAAAATGAATAAACACTCCATAGACAGCATGAACTGTCTAACCCCCAGAGCCACTTATGCCTGTCTGTTCCTCTCATTTAGGTTGGCTTATTTGGATAAATAAAAACAAAATGTATTCCATGTCTTGCTCAATGTCCTGCTGTATTAGTGAAAAAGTTATGTACCCCTTAAACCTTTTCACTTCACATTGCCTTGCAACCACAAATTTCTATGTATTTTATTGGGATTTTATGTGGTAAATCAATGCAAAGTGCATAAATGAGACATATAAGGAAGAGAATGCATGGTTTTTAAATGTTTTCACAAAACAAAAATATAAAATGTGTGGCAAGCATAAATAAATCTTACAATTGCATAAATGTAACTTTTTAAAATTTAACACTGCACATCCCCCTGAACATACCAGTCCTATACCGATGGAAGTATCATGCTGTGGGAATGCTTTTCTGCAGAACGGCCATGGAAGCTGTCAGGGTTGATGGGAAGATGGATGGAGTTTAACACAGGGTGCTGCTGGAAGAAAACCTGTTGGAGGCTGCAGAAGACTTGAGACTTTTGGTTTCTGCTCCAGCAGCACAATGACCCTAAACATACAGCAGACATAGCTAGAAAGGTGTTTGGATCAAAGTCTATTCACGTGTCAGAATGGCCTAGTCAAAGTCCAAAACTAAATTTAATTGATAAGTATTGCCAAGACTTGAAAATTGATGTTCAAAGATGAATTAGCAAAGATTTCAGTCTTCAGCTGTGGAAAGTTGCTAGAGACAAACCAAAAGCAATAAATCTCAGTTCTACAAAGTAATAAAAATGCATGCCACATATTGATATGGATATGAATGTATACTGTTCATTTCTATCAACTATGATGCATTCACACATAGAATATTTGTTTCAGCCATCATCTTTCAGCCCTTTATTCCAGTGAGACAGCCATGACCTTGTTTTCTGTTTCTTTTTAGATTGTAAGAATGGATATCTCTTTTCCACATTTTTATCAAACTGCTGCTTTAAAATTCATTTCATACACAGTAAATAGAAACTAACACTGCTTCAGGTTATCTTTGCTGTAACTCATGAACCTTTGGTTCTTTGTGTGTGCCAGGACCTTGGAAGGCAGAAATTGCATTAAAAACCTGAAAAATTGTTTACTTTACTAATGTTCACATTTAAAGACCACTGAACAAAAGTCTTGCTGTAAGCTTTCTTTTGCTTTTATAGCTTGACTCGTGAGTAACATATCCTCACAGCCTTTGTGATCTACAAGTTAATAAAGGTCTTTGTAAGACAGGATTACTGTATACCCGTACAAAGCAAGATGCTCGAAGTGCCTTGTCTTATGGTTTCTACTTTTAGATTCTGACAATAACTGAACATCCATGAAATCAGATTTGCCTTTTGTTTTATTGTTTCAGTTGGACGCCTTTGTACAGCAGCTGAATTTTGACTTTTGAATAACATTATTTCAGAAGTCCTGATCTTTGTCTTCGTTTCTGGCAAACTTCAATATGATCTTTGTGTTTTAGGTATACACCCCATTGAAGATATTATACAGTTATTTCCAAACTGACAATAGCAAAAGCCTGACATAGTTCCAATAATGACATTTTAATGTTTTTGGAGACTTCTTTTAGAATCTTGCCGCCATCTGTTGGGATCAACTTGATTGGCTAAACTGGAAAGCATCTAGACTTTTGTACGCTTTTAAGGCTGCTCCGGTGTAAGGGGAAACGCCATTTATGACATAGTGGTATAAATCATGTACCGTGAATTCAGGGAAAGTCAACAATTGGATCAAATCAACAAACACGTCAGGAGGAAGAAGGTATGGGTTGGTTTCTAAGCTCGCTATTTCCAATTTTTGTAAATATCACTGTCTATGAGCCCCAACTAGGTCAACTACTTTCACAGACAAATTAGCTCAACTTGAACAAGTAGAAGCCATGTCGCTCTGTTTAATACTGCTGTCCCTCAATTCCGACGTCCATCATGGCACCTCATGTGATTAAGTGATGTAGTTCCAAAGGGTCAATACTAGCTGAAGCTATGAAGAAACCACCCCATGCTTTAAATAGCAGTTTCGGAGGTTTAAAATGGTAAACTTTGTGTTTGAATTCAGCTTGTTTACAGAGAAAATCCGAGCCAGCTGGGAGGAGGGGGGGAAGACTCAGTGGATTAACATACCGGCCTTTATTGGCTATTCACATGCTTTTGTTTTGGTTTTGGCCAATAAGTTGCAAATTTGAAGTAAACACATGGCTCATTAACATCTCCAACACATCACTCAATCTACGCTACTAACAGGCTGTTAGAAAAAAAAAAAAAAACTTCAGAGATGACAACTTCTACCAGATACCAGTGAAAAGAAAACAACACCATTACTACTTATATGATCAGAGGAATTCATGTCTGCAGGAATATTTTTCAGTTTTTCAGGGTAAGTTGCAGAACATTTATTGTTTTTAGAATAGTATTGCGATACACAGCATTCCACCGGCATCCCCCACTGGCATTCCCCAGTCCCAGTCCAGGCACTCAGTAGCAGCCCCAGTTCAGGCAGATCTAGCTCTGCCTGGACTGGGGCTGCTAATGAGTGCCATATGATGGTGACGAGGCGGTGCGCCCCGGGGTGAGTATATCTTGTAGCTGTAACACCTAGAATAAAACCATTTTTTTCTTCGGGCTTTATTCGGGTTGATAGAAAACATTGCATTACATGTTGTAATTAGTACTGTCTTCCACATATCCATGGGAATCTTAGGTCAGGCACGAAAACCCTGCAGCGTGTATTTAGATGGTTTAATACCACAGGAGCGCAGGCTTCACAGACAACTCCATTACAAAGGCTAACAACCCCTCAGGGCTCAGATTTCTTTGTCCATAGCCAGATCTGCTGCCGTGTAGCGGGTTGCTGGTGGGACCTGTGGGCTTGTCGCTGTGGCCCCCTGGGGCTTCTGCATCGTGGCTGCCGGGGGTCACCCAGGCCTTGCCTCTACTACTCTCTGGGGAGGGGGATCTGGTTGTTCCTGCAGGGGGCTCCTGGGGCTCCATGCTTGGAGGGCCACTGGGTGTCTGTGGCTCCAGTATTCCTCGTGTCGTCTGCATGTCCTGGGGGGTGTATCTGTGGGCCCCCATATCTACTATTAAAAATTTTTAGGGAGAAACCTTATAGACACAAGCACACTCACACACACGTGGACACACACACACCTACACACACAGGTGTCTAGATTCAGGTGTTTGTTAAATACGTTTTCAGTTGGGCTGCAGTTGCCACTAAATACATCTTGTACTACTTTGTAGTGTGCACTTTCCATTGAAGTTAGAACTGTTATATATGCATATGTTGTTTGTTTTTGTAGATTCTCTGTTTTGCTTTGTTTTCTCTTTCCATAGGTCTCGAGGCAGACTTCAAGGGTGTTGACTTGTTTCATCTCTATGGTTTTTTCTGTCCTCAACTTCTATCTCCTTTTTTCTCTTTAAACCTTCCCTCCATCTTTCTGTCTTTACTTTACCCCCCCTTTTTTTCTTTTTCTTTTCGTCTTTGTGTCCATTACATTTGAAACAAGCCCAAAGCAATTTTTAATAAAGTTTCATATATATATATATATATATATATATATATATATATATATATATATATATATATATATATATATATATACCAAGGGGAACATCATTGTGAAAGCTGTAATGCTCCACTTGTGAAAGCAGATCTGTTGGGCCTTACCTTGATATTCAGATGACAATTCTGAGTGCCATGCTGCCAGACAGGACACGTGAAAAAAAAAAAATTATAACAAGATAAGTCAATGATGAGTAATAGCTTTGGAAACAGTGTTTCCTCACCTGGATGCGGGTCACCAGGGCCCCACCATGGAGCCAAGCTTGGAGGTGGGGCATGCTGGCAAGCACCTGGTGTACAGGCTTTCACCCATGGAGCCCGGCTGGGCACAGCCCGAAGAGGAACCGTGGGCCCCCCTTCCGATGGGCTCACCACCTGTGGGAGGGGCCAAAGGGGTTGGGTGCAATGTGGTGTGGGTGGTGGCTGAAGGTGGGGACCTTGGCGGTCTGATCCTCGGCTGCAGAAGCTAACTCTCGGACTTGGAATTTCACCTCTGATGGGGAAGGAGCCTGAGCTGGTATGCGAGAAGGAAAGGTTCTGGCTGGAAATAGTTGGTATCACCTTGATGCACGGCTCTGGATCCAGTCTCCTTGAGAGGGGTTGTACACTTTTCCACTCTGGTGTTGCCCTGGTGAGAGGCGCCGAGCGCGCATACTTGTTCCCCCCATCTTGGTGCCTGTACCCAATGTGAACGAGAGGGTGTGTGTGTGGGGGGTTCTGACTGTTGTTAGTGCTAATGCACCAAATGGCAGTTCAGATTACCCACCCTTTTTGGAGTCCTTGGAGGGGGTGCCAGAGAGCATCCCTCCTGGGGACTCCTTTGTTCTGCTGGGGGACTTAAACACTCACATGGGCAATGACAGTGAGATCTGGAGGAGTGTGGTTGGGAGGAATGGCCCTCCCGGTCTGAAACCGAGTGGTGTTTTGTTATTAGACTTATGTGCTCTTCATGGATTGTCCATAGTGAACACTATGTTCAAGCATGAGGGTTCACTATGGTCATATGTATGTGCTCTTGGCACCAGGATGCCCTAGACCCCAGTTCAATGATCAACTTTGTTGTCGTGTCATCTGAGCTGCAGCCGCATGTCTTGGACACTCAGATGAAGAGGGGAGTGAAGATTTCCACTGACCACCACCTGGTGGTGAGTTGGATCCGATGATGGGGGAGGATGCCAGTCAGACCTGACAGACCCAAACGTATTCTGAGGATCTGCTGGGAACACCTGGCAGAGTCTCCCATGAGACGGAGCTTCAACTCCCACCTCCAGAAGAGCTTTTAACATGTTCTGGGGTAGGTGGGGGACATTGAGTCCGAGTGGGCCATTTTCTGTGCCTTCATTGCCGAGGCATCTTACCGGAGCTGTGGTCGCAAGGTTGTTGGTGCCTGTCGGGGCGGCAACCCTCGAACCTGCTAGTGGACAAGAGAAGTGAGGGATGTAGTCAGGCTGAAGAAGGAGTCCTATTGGTTCTTTTAGGCCTGTGGGACTCCAGAAGCAGCTGATGAGTACCAGTCAGTCTAAGCGGCATGCGGCTTGGTTGGTTGCTGAGGCAAAAACTTGGGTGTGGGAGGAGTTCGGAGAAACCATGGACAATGACTTCCGTACGGCTTTGAGGCGATTCTGGTCCACCATCCTGGTTGGGAGCGGTGCACCACCATAAATGTTTATGGTGGGGATGGTGTGCTGTTGATCTCAACTCAGGACTAAGGCTGGGCAATTAATTGGATTTTGATTATGATTACGATTTGGCTTTTCAACAATCATAAAAACATAATGATCGATATTTGTTCCTTCACAGTTTACTCCCATGCTGTTTTGTGTTGTGAATCCAGTGCCACTGCCAACTTGCCACTATGCTGTAGACTCCTCCCACAGCCCCAACCGGTTTCATTTTTTTCAGCGAGAATTATAAACAATTCTCAAGCAAGACTGAGAAGTTGAGCAAGGCTGAAGACAACAGGGCAATGCGCGTTTGCCTCAAGCGGTGTCGGGCACCTGGTCATGCACCTCTAAATTTTTACAGGGATCGCGCCACACGCACCACCTTTACCTCAAACTGGACAGTTCGCCATACCGGTATTTGTATGACTTCTCTATGAGAGTTCATTTTTAGGGAATACTGCAGTGCACTAACATGTGCGTCACGTATAAAAGCCCCACCACTTGCTCAGCTCGCAGGCGCTCAACATAAATTTGAAAAAGCACAACTAGTCTCAGCCCCTGCTGCGAATCACAGCAGGAGTAACTCTCCTACTCCTAGTACATATGGTGAAGGTACATGTATGCAAAATCGGCCAAGTGTTTCATGCCCTGCCCCTGACATGCAGCAAAAATCCAAATAAATGGTTTTGACCGGGTTTGGATGTCAGAGAGGAAATACTCCCCCCATTGCTGCATAAGACTGAGCTTGGTATAGAAATACATACATGATAGTTAGATTGAGGAAGAAAGTCAGTTGATAGAGATTGAAAGATGGAGAGAGACAGAATAAAAAAAGATAGAAATGACGAAAGATAAATAAATACAGTACATAGAAAATGAAAAAAGAACATTTCCTTTTTTTTCCTTAGGAATGTCCTGTCAAATATGTAGACATATTCAAGACTCGTTCAAGTACTTCTATAACTTAATTATATTAAAATTGTATTAATGGTCGTTTCATTGATTACAGAAATTGTTTCACAGGGAGATTGTTATTTTAAAAAGAAAGTAGGGATTCACTGATTGCAGATTTCTGGTCAAACGCCGATCTTTAAGAACGTGCCCCCCCCAGACAAGGACCCTTGAGAAAACACTGCACTGTATATCCCTTTTTTGTTTTCTAGCAGTATTTGCACTTTATTTGTTGGTCAAAACAAAGTTTTGCTTTATTTGTTTAATTTTTTCAAAAATGTTTGAAATCCTGAGGAAAACACTTGTAACAGAGTATGTTCCAACTACAGGGGAATCACGCTCTTAAGCCTACCTGGTAAGGTCTATTCAGGGGTGCTGGAGAGGAAGGTCCTTCGGATAGTCTAACCTCAGATTCAGGAAGAGCAGTGTGGTTTTCATCCTGGCCGTGGAATGCTGGACCAGCTCTACACCCTCAGCAGGGTCCTGGAAGGTGCATGGGAGTTCGCCCAACCAGTCTACATGCACTTTGTGGACATGGAGAAGGTGTTTGACTGTGTCCCTCTGGGAATCCTGTGGGGGGTACTCCGGGAGTATGGGGTACTAGGCCCTTTGATAGTTCCCTGTATGATCGGTGTCAAAGCTTGGTCCACATCGCTGGCAGTAAGTCAGGCTCATTCCCGGTGAAAGTTGGACTCCACCAAGGTTGCCCTTTGTCAACAATTCTGTTCATAACTTTTATGGACAATAACAGTTCTTAAATGGCCAGCAAACTCGCCTGACCTTAACCCCACAGAAAATCCGTGAGGTATTGTGAAGTGGAAGATGCGATACACCAGACCCAACAATTCAGAAGAGCTGAAGGCCACAATCAGAGCAACCTGGGTTCTCATAACAACTGAGCAGTGCCACAGACTGAGTGGCTCCATGCCACGCCGCATTGCTGCAGTAATCCAGACAAAAAGAGCCCCAACTAAGTATTGAGTGCTGTACATGTTCATACTTTTCATGTTCATACTTTTCAGTTGGCCAACATTTCTAAAAATCCTTTTTTTGTATTAGTCTTAAGCAATCCTCTAATTTTCTAAGATACTGAATTCAGGGTTTTCATTAGTTGTCAATTATAATCATCAAAAGTAAAAGAAATAAACATTTGAAATATATCACTCTATGTGTAATGAATGAATATAATATACAGCTTTCACTTTTTGAATGGAATTACTGAAATAAATAAAGTTTTTCATGATATTTTAATTTTATGACCAGCACTTATATATGGTCTGATATCCAAGATTTTCAGTTTGGGCTGTTTTAAATTGAGAGAAACCATTAAAACTGGGGGTTTGCCGAAATAGCTGATAGACTTTCAATATGCTCACTGCAGGTAAGACCACTGTTATTGATAACTATACAGAACCGCAATGATGATAAACTCTGAACTGTCCCTTTAGCATAGAACACTTATCAGACAATAAACAAAGTTTCATATTAAACTAAGTGGCTGAGAGACAATACATTGATGCTTCCTTCGAGTTAAAGCTCTGCATTTTTAGTGGTTTTGATTGATTCAAACCTCAAGGCAAAAGTTAGGAGTTTTCTACATGATGCTCAACATTTTAACTCTCAGAGTGATTTTTCTTCTTCTCTAGTTTGACAAATCATTGGTTGAACACTTCTTCAAAGACAGAGTTGGAGTTTCAGAAGTGGAAAAAAACTCACTATAGGCACTGGTCTTGGTTCAAGAAATGGAACCAGTTTGGTTAACCACACCTTCACCACCCCACCCAATGCCAACCGTCTCCCACAACCCCAATTCTGGGAGATCACAAGACCAAAAACTTTGAAACTTTTGGTCATCTTTTATTATTTTTTAATATGTACATAGACCGTTTCCCACCCGAGGCTGGAGCTCACTGCTCTGGGTAACTCATCATGTGATCCTCCTGACTGGCTTCAAACAAAAGTGAGACACTGTGTTACACTATCCTAATTTGGAGCCTGTCTAACCAGCAGAAAGATACAAAAGCTTATTTTGTGATCAGAACCTGATGAATAAACAATCAAGATTACAGTAACCCTCTTGGGTCCCTTCATTTAGTTCTCCACCTGTGGCCATGGGATACATAAAATGGTTTTCTAAAAATCTGTCATAGAAATATTGTAAAAATGTATTAAAATGTTCTTCTGTTGCGATAGCAATTAGCCAGATTGTTTGTCCTGCAAGTTTGGTCAAACCAAGTTTGACCAGAGAGCAGATCCTAAGGAAAAGTTCCCGTTCATCAAGCAAATTCCCATTATTGTTATCACTTGGTATTCTTTTAGTGATCGTGGGTTGTGGTCTGAGTTCTGGGTCCCACAACAATGAAACTCTCTTTAATTGCTAATTTTACTAATTAAAGATTAAAAAACATTTTCTGAATACAAAATCATAAGCAATTTTTTTTTTTTTTCATTCGTGTTGAAATCCCCTCAGAATTTCAGGTTTTGTTTTACATTTTGTGTGAATATTTTTATTCACTGCAAATGTACCAATTTTTATATATTAGATGCAAAACAACTTTTTGATTCCGTCAGAGTTAATGACAAAGAATATTCAGACATAATCTGGTATATTTAGTTTAAACAGAAAACTTCAAATGTCCCCCAAAATACACAACTTGTATGAGCAAAGTTGTCAAAAAAACACCAGGAGAACCAGGAGAGTTAATGACACATTTGAGCTCATTAAATGAATATTCATCCATTTTATAAGTGTCCTGTTTTCTCAAATGGTTTTAAGCAATGTCAGCCTCCATATCAACAACCTACACTTTGTTTTAATGATGTCAAATTTCTTTATTTTTTCTTGTGGGCGCAGCGATGCTGTGGGGGTAAAACTTGTCCCCCATGTAAGGAGGCCTTAGTCCTCAATGCATCCGTCACAGGTTTGAGTCCCGGCCTGTTGACCTTGCCCGCATGTCTTTCCCTTCTCTCACAACCTGCTTTCCTGTCTGGCTATTGTCAAATAAAAGCCACCTGAGCCAGAAAAAACTGCTAAAAAAAACAAAACAAGAAACAACCTTATCTTGTGTTTAATGTGCATGTTTCTGTTTGGCTGCATCAAGTATTTATAGCAAGTTTCTCTCTAACAGCTGAGCATGTGCTGTGATATTGCTAAAGGCCTCTGGGTCCTGTGAGACGTCTGGCAGATGTTATCAGAACATATTCCATTTATCCTATTTTCTTCCTCCACAAACACTGGGTAGTAGCAGTAGGGAAACCTGATGGTTTTTCAGTGTCGTTATTTGCATAGCAGGTCCCTTCATCCCACTGAAACAGCATATCAAGTTCTCTTCCTCTAAAGCCGTCCCCTTTAACCATTCACTTATTAAGATTTAGTAATGTGCGTTTTGTGGTAGCAAAACAGAACAGCACCAAGCTGAATTTCCAGTCTAACAGTCACCCAGCAGACTTCACTCCTGACCACACAAAGATTTTTTTCTCAGGGAGATAAGTAATGGAACACGGACAGGATATGGGGAGAGAGAGAGGGACTTCCAAATCCTCATACCTTCAGATCTGTAAAGAAAAAGTATATACTCATGTTTTTGTAAATTTGAAAAGTGTCTTGGAAATATACCCCCTGAATGTTTTCACTTTTTTCTTTTGCAACCACAAACTTTAATGTATTTTACTGAGATTTTATGTGGCAGACCAACACAAAATGATGCTTGTTTGTCAAGTCATCCTAAATGTGTGACAAAAATGTATAACCCTCATGCTCAAGTCTTGTGTGGCCTCTAACAGATTTTATTCAAGTACCCATAGCATGATGCTGCCACTGCCATTTTTAAGCTCTTCCTATGAATAGTAAAATGCATCAAAAATGAAACTTCTTGTGGCTTTCTTCAAAGCTCCCTTTAGCTCTGATTTGTGAAGAGCAAAATTAATAGCTGTTCTATCAACAGATTTTTTTCCACCTAAGCTGTGGATCTCTGCAGCTCCTCCAGAGTTACCATAAACCTCTATGCTCCTTATTTATTACAAAAGTGTTTCAATAGACTGTGTTAGTTTTAGTCAGCTGCTGGTTTACTGTGTCTAAACTTTTCCCATAGAATAGAATAGTCTTTATTGTAATTATACCTGGAGGCTCAACGAAATTGAGGGTGCTCCCACTGAGCCACCCTGCACTGCTGAAATAAAAATAAGCAAAAAAACAAAAAAAAGGACAAAAAAGAATATAACAAAGGAATAACAGATTTAAAAATTACATAATTCCCTAAAAATGATTAAAATTTCTAAAAGGGGGTGGAAAGAGGTCGAATTTGGGTTATTGTTTTGGGGTGTTATAGGAGTCTGTCAGTGAGTGTTAGCAGTTCTGATGGCCCAGGGGAAGAAGCTGTTGGTCAGACTGGTTGAATGTGACTTGATTGACCTGAAACACCTCCCAGAGGGTAGCAGTTCAAACAGAGAGTGGCTAGAGTCTAAAGGCTCTCTTGGGATGCCCTTGGCTTTCCTGAAGCTGCAGGATGTGGCAGTATGCTCCAGGGTGGGTTGAGGGCAGCCAATGATTTATTGGGCAGTGTTGATGACTCTCTTCAACACCTTCCTGCCCCCAGCTGTAGAGCATGCATACCACACACCCAAACAGTATGTAAGCACATTCTCCACAGAGGAATGATAGGAGGCCAACAGCAGCTTTGTGTCCAGATTGTTTTCCTTGGGACATGCAGGATGATGAGCTTTCTTAACCTGAGTCTTGATGTTGCAGGTCCAGGAGTGGTCTACAGATATGTTGGTGCTCATAAATCTGAAGTCAGTGATGGTTTCCACTCGTACACTACTGATGAGGAGGGGTGTGTGGTCCTTTTTGTTTTTCCTGAAGTCCATAATAAGTCCTTTGGTCTTTTGGGTGGGACAGCAGTCAAAGGTGTACAGAGCTTATAGCACAGGGCTCACAACACAGTCTTGAGGGGAACCAATGCTGAGTGTGAATGTGGAGGAGTGTTGAGGGTGTTGACGGTGTTGAGTCTCACATGTTGTGGGTGACTCAACAGGTTGTTTTTGATCCAAGCGCAGGTGGGGAGGGAGATCTGCAGTTCCAACAGTTTGGTGACGATGATTGTATCGAAAGCAGAGCTACTGGCCACAGAGAGCATCCTCACAAAGCTCTTCTTATTCTCCAGGTGATTCAGCACTGTTTGGAGTGTGAAGGCAATGGCATCCTCTGTAGACAAGTTCATTCTGGAAGCAAACTGGTATGGGTACAGGGAGGAAGGAAGACAGCCTGATAAGCCGGGAAATTGATCACTCCAAGCTCTTCATGATTACAGATGTCAGGGCTATGGGTCTGTAATCATTGAGGCTGTCACTCAGTGTGTCTGAATTCGGGGCCACATCCTTTGAAGGCCAGATTTGTAGGCCAATTACGTCATAGCGCAGCAATTAGGCCTGTCCAAATTCAAAGATTGCTTCAAATGCGGCCGACAAACGCATCCTTCTTTTCCCCAGATTTGAAGGATGGGTCCGGTGTATCCTTCATGGCCCACTCAATTCCATGATTCATTGTGGGTCGAAGCCAGCTGTTCAGACAGAAGCAGCAATGTTGGTTGAGAGCAGCAAAAGGTGTAGGTAAATTTTGATATATTACATTTTTATTGACACAAAATTAATATTTAGCATGTTTTTAGGTAAGAATGTAGCAATGTAAATTTCAAATATCTGTTCAGTTTATCAATGTACTGCTTAAATGAAATACTGCTTGGACGTTTTCGGAGACGTCTGTTCCCGCAGCACTAACACACAGCTCCAATGGCCAGCTATCAGACGGGCTCTCAAGATTCGGTATACCTGGAGAGATCACCTGATTCCCGCCACACCGTTTTCAAACCCCCACTGGTTATACCCAATGAGTGGAAATTAATAAACACAGATATAATTCAGTCAAATGATTTCTAGTAGTTAATGTTTGTTTTATTGAAATGTTTTATTAATTCCTGTGCAAATCGGTTTGCCTGAGATTTAAGGTAAGTCAGTAAATGTAATAGTTTTATTTAAATTTAATGTCTTATCTGAGAGCTGGAGAGTATATTTGAAAATGAATAATTTGATTATTTTTATTCCTTGGAGAAATGTTTGAACATTTTATATCAACACATATATACATTATACGTTGATATAAACATATTAACATATTAACATTACATATATATATATATATATATATATATATATATATATATATATATATATATATATATATATATATATATATATATATAAACTCTGCTGCTCGCCTGCTCACCCACACCCACTGCCGTGACCACATTACTCCAGTTCTCCAGAAACTCCATTGGCTCCCCATCCCTCAACACATCCATTTTAAAGTCCTCCTTACCCACAAAGCCCTCCATAACCAAGCCCCATACTACCTCACCAACCTGCTCCACCGTCACATTCCTTCCCGCAGCCTCTGCTCCTCTGATGCCAACCTCCTGTCTCCACCACTCAGAACCAAGCACCAGACCTGGGGTGACACGGCCTTCTCCATAGCTGCTCCCACCCTCTGGAACTCTCTCCCCAAAGACATCCATGACTGTACAGATCTATTCATATTCAAATCACATCTCGAAACATACCTTTTCAGAACAGCTTTTCATGCATGATTAATGTCCTGTTTTATGCTTAACGTGTTTTTTAATGTCCAGTTCTATGTATTTAAGTGCTTTTTTTCTTCTTTTATTTTGTTTTTGTTTGCTTGATTCATGTAAAGTGTCTTTGAGTTTTTAGAAAAGCACTATACAAATAAAATGTATTATTATTATTATTATTATTATTATTATTATTATTATTATTATTATTATTATTATTATACATCTTCTGCATCCCCAGAACAAAAAACAAATGTGGAGAAACAGCACTCAGTTTTTGTGCTCCACAAATCTGGAACAAACTTCCAGAAAACTGCAAAACAGCCAACACACTGAGTTCCTTTAAATTAAGGCTAAAAACCCATGTTTAGAGCTGTTTTTGATCCATAGTAACTGGAACATTGACCAACATATTTGATGTGATTTGATGTTTATAAGGATGGCACTTGACAAAATGTAACGTTTGTTACTGGTTTCACAATTGATGACTGTATGATGTGTTTATGATGTTATGTTTTCATGACGTAAAGCACTTTGAACTGCCTTGTTGCTGAAATGTGCTACACAAATAAACTTGACTGACTGATCAAACTAGCAGATTTTTTAGAGAACAGCCTTTTCAACAGAAGAGGAAGGAGAATAGACTTTATAATGTATCCCAATACAAGACTTAAAATATTAAAAGCACTTTTGTTGTTAGGCATTTGCACAGATGTATTGTAATATTTTCTGTGCATGAACCTGAACGTCAGGAAGAATACATGACTAATCTCAGTGTAAATGTTAACTTCTGTTTGGTGATGTTAAGCAAGACATTTGGCACTAATGTGCCAATTTGTTTTAGGGACCAACATTATTGATTTGAGGATTATTCGCAAAGTTAATAACCTGTGTTTTTGTTTCAACAAATTGAATGAATGTTATCCTATAAATGTATTTTATTTAGTATTACATTTGAACATACAAATGAATTTGAACATTCTAAATGGTTGATAAATGAACACAAATTAAAAAGCAAGTAAAGCATACAAATACACTGAAAAGAAGCTAGAAGATCAATTCATTTTGAATGATCAGTTCATTTTGAACTGCTTCTTAAATGTGAAAGCTCTTTAAATTATTTTATTAAAGTGGACATTTGTTATGAGTGTAGAAATAAGTAATTATAAGTGTACATTTACATGTACTGATTGAACCACATTCCCCAGCATTCACTGCACTGGAGACACCACAGATAAGAACTCACCACCGCAATAAAACCCAGTGTTGTCTTTAGGGTCAACCTCTGACAGAGACAAACTACAACTACTTGTGGACCACATTCTTCTAACCTGCTGGGCAGTCAAGAGGACTTTTTAAAACCTTTCAAAGTGTTACCTGGAGAACCTTTAAAGAAATGTTTTATTCTGTGATATTCTCTTGATGCTGTAATACTCCAATCTGTCTGAAGCAATTTGTATTGAAAGCAGAGTTTGAACAGTGCACTAAAATCAAACAATATGTGTGCCCTCTCTCCTTCCTCTCCTCGCAGGCCTTGGCGATAAACAGAAAATTAACCGATACCAAAATTTATGATGACCAACATCATTTTGTCCATGTCGGTATTTTTGATGTTTTAAAAAAATGAAAAGGAAAGTCGTTTTTGTCTTTTTTGGCTATGTATAGGTAGGATGTGTTCCTGTCCCTTTAAGATGCTGCGCTATGTGTAAAGTCTGTTGCCACATGACTCCACCTCATCCAGTTTGTAACAAGAAGAGGGTAAGGTTGAGAAAATGGAGGAAATTTCAAATGTCGAAGCAGCGGTGGCAGAGCTGGTCGAGGCCAGACTACATGGCTGCAACCTGGAAATCTCCTGTGTCATAGTGCTCATCTCATGGCGGTCACCTGGTGAACTTAAGCCACAACCCCTGTGGATAACATGTGACATGAGTTTTTATTTTGAAAAGTAAGCGCATGGGGGGGGGGGGGTTTGAATCTCTTCCACCTCGCTGCTCCTTGACTGCTCCTGCTAAAGACACTCACCTGAGGCTCACCTCCAGAACGTGCTTGCCTGTCCACCCTCCAACGGTCCTTCCTCGGCTACCAGGGGAGCAACTACACCTGATCACAATCAACCCATTCTACCAGCAAACAGCCAACCGCCAGACCTGTGGATACACTAAACCCCTCCTCGATCTTCTCCCTCCGTAAGTGACTCATGACTTTACCTGAGCAATTTTCCATCAAGCAACCATTAACGTCTTACCTGTTTTCCAGTGTGGTTCCAGTCCCAGTCTGACGCCTTCCCTCTCCTGCGAGACAAATCACCTTCAGTCTCTTTTTGCATTTATTTCTCAATAAATACCTCAACTGTTTTCTCGCTGTCCGTAATTGCTGCCTGCACTACAGTCACACCACTGAATCATAACAGTATCCAAAGGTGTTTTTTCTTTATGCACATCTGTTGATTCAATGTTGGGTCTCATGCTTGTGTCTTAATTTTAATTTTCAGCAAAAAAATGCAGCAAAAATGAAGTTGATAAGAGAAGTGTTCAAACATGACAAACAAAACCCGCTCTTTTCTCTTAGGTCTTTCCAAAGGTCCTCTAGTGAACACCACACATTCACTACCACATGGCGCCATGTGAACTGGAAGCTTGCTACAGCAGCTCTGACTCAATTAAGAGCTTTTTTCTTTAAAATCTCAGCTAGATGTGCAGTATATTCTTTTTCTGTTGCTCTCTTTCTTTTCGTATTGCTGGTTCACACAATGGAACTGACCGTTTTGTCGACAACTTCGTTTTTAAGTTTATTTATTCAGTCTTTCGTGTTCAGAGAAAGCGCGAGCATCCATGAGATCTTTGCTTACACCAGGGATCAGCTGCTAGCTCTCCATGGCTCAACTGTTCTGCCTCCAACCGAGTGGCCCGACATTCCCTGCGAGCTGAGAAGGAAGAGATGTGGGACATGAGCGGGCATCGGGTGTCGCAACCGAGGAAGAAGGTACAAACCCATCATACCATCCATCATCATGGGAAACATGAGATCTCTTCCCAACAAAGTGGATAAGCTGGTAGCTCTAACATGCCATCAAAGGAGCTACCAAGAGGCCAGCCTTATCTGTCTAACTGAGACATGGCAAACTGCACTAACTCTGGACTCTCATATAAACATGGACAATTTTCATTTACTAGTAGTACTACTAGTAATTTTCATTTAATAGTGCAGTGAATGCTGGGGAATGTGGTTCAATCAGTACATGTAAATGTACACTTATAATTACTTATTTCTACACTCATAACAAATGTCCACTTTAATAAAGTAATTTAAAGAGCTTTCACATTTAAGAAGCAGTTCAAAATGAACTGATCATTCAAAATGAATTGATCTTCTAGCTTCTTTCTCTGAACATGAAAGACTGAATAAATAAACTTAAAAACAAAGTTGTCGACAAAACGGTCAGTTCCATTGTGTGAACCAGCAATACGTACTGATAGGGTGTATCTCAGTGTCTGAAAATGTCAACCAACAATGAGCTGCTGACTAAAAAATAATTCAGACGAGAGTAAGAGTGATGAACACGTGAGAAGAAACTGTACTCCCTACGGTTTGGGTGAAGAGATCACCATGCATTGCAAAGTCCATGAAAAAAAAAAAAAACCTTACTCTGTTAAACAAGAGAATCTTCTTGTGGTTTTTGGGCCAGCTCAAATTGTTCTATTTTCTACAATAGTGAGCAATTAGTAGTTTTAGAGGAAAAGGAGGGATCTAGAGGACCTCAATCTCACCACAGAACTCCCTCAAATCTTTAGCAATACAACCACTGAACTTCTTGGTAAGCTGGATCAACAGCTTGTCAAAAAAAGGCAAGAAAGCATCCCTTGATCTATCAAACAGATTCAAAGTGGAACTCGGCTGATTTCAAAAATGTTAAAAAACTATCAGTATATGACAAACTGATGCAACATTTAGCACAGATCAGAAAAAAAATATTTTTCTGGGAAACAAAGAACATCTTGTAAGGTATATATGAGCAAAGAAAACTGCTGAGTCAGACGAGAACAACAGACTCCCTAGAAACAAAGATTCAAAAGAACAGAAGAGCTCAATGTGTAATAATTACTCAGTTCTTAATGTCAGCCTACTTATACTTACATGTACACACACCTGTTGCCATATCATAATAGGTTTGGTTGATAGTAGAGCAGAAGGACAGTGGCTGCTGATAATAATAGAACACCACAACACTTCATCCTATGCAACTCAATGGCAATCCAGGTGAAGATGTGTAAAAAGCTGTAAAACAAATGTATTTTTTTACTCCAGTAGCACAATAGCACTGGAAACTGTGGAATATATTTTTAACTTGTTTGGGGGGGGGATTACATGTTAGGAAATAACTGGTTTTACAAAAACAATGTTGGGCCAATTATTAGTTCTCCTGCTGTCAATACTTTGTACAACCTCTCTCCTCTTCTTCAACAACACAGGACTTAGTGTTCTCTAATTCTTCATAGGACTGAAGGGAAAGTGATGTCTGACCCTTCCTTCTTGGCATAATTTGTCTAGATCAGGGGTGGACCATTTATTTTACTTGGAGTATCAAGTAAAATAAATGGCTGTACCCCCAGAAGCGGAAATAAGCAAGACTGTATCAGGGGTGTCCAAAGTCAGAATCAGAATCAGAATCCTTTATTTGTCTCCCAGGGGGGAAATTACATTCCAGCACAGCTCATCCAAGAGGACAGGTGTCTCAGGCTGCAGCTGACCCTTTAGTTGGTCCTCAAGTGCCAGTATCCTGCATGTTTTAGTTCTTTCCCTGGTTCAACACACCTGGATCAAATAATGGCTCGTTGGCAGGCCTCTGCAGAATATTATGACATGCTGAAGAGGTGGTTGGGCCATTTAAATCAGCTGTGTTCGAGCAAAGACTTATCTAAAACTGCCAGGATACTGGCCCCTGAGGACTGAAGATGGACACCCCTGCCGTAGATCAAAGGTAGTCAACCTGCTGATCATGATTGACCAAGTAGATCTTTGAGACTTTACCTGTAGATCCCAAAAAATAACAGGAAAATGAAATGCTCCATTTGTGTTCCCACTTTTGTGCCCTCCCCTCTCAGAAACCAATGTAAAAGCATGGTACAAGTGAGCCTCCACCCTGTCACCTGTCACTCATGTTAATCACAAGACAGCTTTGCAAGGTAGCAGGCAGCTAAAATGGCCAAGGTCCTGCAAAAGAAGTCAAAAACATACCCTTTAAATCCATAATGGGGGGATGACTTTATCTTTACCTTAGTCAAAGACAGGTGTATGTTATGCCATCAATCTGAAGCACTTAGCAAAGGGAGAATCTGGAGCGGCACCACAATACAAACCACCCAAATATCAAGGAACTCTTTCCACCAAAGACAGCTATCCAAGCCAAAAAATTTGTGAAGCTAAAATTAGAGTTAAAAACCCAGCAGTCGCTTTTTGTTGTACCTATGTATGACATAAAGCTCCTACAGAACCATCGCTTCTACAGCAAATCTACAGCAAAGAACAATTTTCTCACTCTTTTGCGCTTGAAGGACAGAACAAGAGGCAAGGATATTTTCAACAAGTTCAACAAATATGTGCGTGAAAAAGACATTACCATCCATAAACTGGTGGCGATCACTACTGATGGAGTGCTGGCGATGCGAGGTGTGTGGTTCAGGTTTATAGCACTGTTCCGCAATGATCCCATTTTCCCAGACTTCATGAGTTACCACCTTATGATTCATTAATGGGCCTTAGTTATGAAAGCCTTGGGCTTTTCTCATATCATGACACTGGTAGTCAAACTGATCATCTCCATTAGAGCAAAAACTCTTCAACTCCGCTTATTAAAGTCATTAATGGATGAGCTTGATGCTCATATGGAGACCTAATTCTCCAAGCTAATGATAAGTGGTTGAGTCGTGGCGACATGCTGCAGAGATTCATCGATTTGTTTCCAGAGATAAAGACATTTCTGTCAAGCTTTGTGTTTGTACGACACATCTGAACACCAGGAAGCTAACACATTTTCTGAACCTGAAAAAATTATTTCAAACCATCAAAGACATGGATGCTTTCCACCAGAAGGAGTATGCGCACATCTGGAAAAAGTGACAATGGAGTTCAGTTTGCATTTTGGAGATTTAAAGGTCATGGAGGACATTGCTGTATATGTCTCAAACATGAGAGCAGGAAGTAGCAAAATTCTATCATGTATTTGCTTTACAAACTGGTGTTGACAAGGAGATAATTAATTTGCAAAATAACATAGAACTAAAGACAGATCAAGGGACAATGACTTTTGGGGACTTGTAAGCAGAGAAAAGTTCCCTTTCCTCACTACGTGTGCACTAAAAATCAGTACCTACTTTGGCTCCACTTCACCCTTTTCACAGATGAAAAGGAATAAATTAAAATCTAGGAACTCCCTCACTGACAGACACCTCACAGACTGCATCAGACTGGCTGTCTGCACCTGAGAGCCAAACTACAGAAAGTCTTCATTCCCAACCATCACATTGATTTGAATGACCTTTACTGGAGAAGTTTTTCCTTTTGGCACTGTAAAAAAGTGATACTACATAAGATTGGGGCTGCAACCAAAGATGACTTTTTTTGAAGGCTTTGTATACATCTCTACTGGGAGTGCTAACAACTTTGTATATGTATTAGGGCTGTCAACATAACGCATGCAATTAATCTAAAAAGCTGAACATGTTAATATTACATAATGAAGATGAACTGCATTACCTATTTTGACCTAAAAGCCTCTGTCCTGCGGAGGGTTACTTAGTTTAAAGCAGCATGTCACGTAGTCTTGTACTGCGTTTAACAATGCAAACAAACACAAGTGAAAACATGAGCGAGGAGAGTCAGACTGATGTGCTCAGCAGC
Source organism: Anableps anableps (assembly GCA_014839685.1). Classification (NCBI taxonomy): domain Eukaryota; kingdom Metazoa; phylum Chordata; class Actinopteri; order Cyprinodontiformes; family Anablepidae; genus Anableps; species Anableps anableps. The sequence goes on from CM026086.1 coordinate 4,836,688, forward strand.
AAATTCTGCTATAAAAAACACTGTGTGTTGGAGTGGGCACCCCGTATATAGAGGCGAATTATCCTTTCACCGAAGCACAACCAGTTTATTTTAACATCTAAATTATGTTTGAAACTAAATTATTTCTTTTAAACCCTCCTGAACATGAAAACTTGGAAAACTGAGATGTTTGGTTTGAAACAATAAAACATTTTCTTAAGCATTTTTTTTTTGAAAATGTGCATTTTTACATTTTAAGTTTACAAAGTTAAGCATAGTGTTTAATCATGATTAATCACAGTGCTAGAGTGTGATTAATCTGATTAAATTTTTTAATCAGTTAACAGCAATAATATGTATGCACTTATATCCTTAAATTTCCTTAAAATTAATTTAGAAAAAGCACACAAAAAATTAAAACTGGGGTTAAACTACAGCTTCTGTCCTCCAAATTCCAATAATTACATGAAATCTTGTGCTGTATCATCTATTTTGTTGCTCCAACTGTAAAAGTTTACCTTGCAGTTTATTTTTTCAGCATATACCTGAGAGGGGCAAAAAGAGTGACATGCAGTTCTGAGTTGGAGTGGAATTTTCCAAGAACTAGAGAACTCATAGTCCACCAAAAGAAATCCAAACATTAAAAAGTTTTTCCTCTGTTATCCTAAGAAGTGTGCACTATGTCTAGTATAGAAAGAAATGTGGAACCAGTCCTGAGGTGGACAGTGAGGGATGTGGATTATGCAGGTATGCAACTAACCTATGATGCAGATGTAAAAGGCTGCAATAATGTCCGCCTCTCTGGAGAGTCTGGAAGCAAAAGGGTCACCACGCAGGAGATAATGGGGGACGTAAGAGGGGTATGGCCATGTTGTGTTCTCCATCACTGCCATCAGTGGGGAATATCCTGTAAAGTGAAAGGAAGAAGGTTGAAACAATGGAACAGCTTCCTCAAATTGAAAACACCTCACAAAGACACAAGGTATCAGGTAAGCACTGCAGAAAAGCAACACTTCCTGTTCTGGATCTGCTACATAGATTGATGCATTAGTCTTTCTCATGGTCTAAATAAATCACAATCAGCATTAAAAAACTCAAATGTCACTAGTGTCAGTCGGCAGCAGACATTTTGCAAACTAACAGGCTGTCTGTTCAACAGATGTTCTATACAATGACTGGAAGTAACTAGAAAAATAGAAAATTGTATAAATATTACTGCAAGATGGGTGTTTTCCATTTTTCTTCCACAGAAGCAAAAACAGATATTACACAAAGTCAATTTGGAGTTTTTACTGTCTGAGTCAGTGTGATATGTTTTGTATGTTTCTTAGTGCCGGGACTTTAACATGTTAATTTCAATTAATTAATTACATAGATTTTAATGAGTTAAAAACTTTAATGCAATTAAAATTACTTAATTATTTAATTTTCAACATACACCCATGCTTTCTTTTCCACATACAAAAGTCCAGAGCTGGAACCTTTGTATTCACTCATTTCTCATACGCCCGTATATCTGACACAACAGCGATGGAGGACGAAGCAGCTCCTCTGGGCCCACTGGGGGTTAATTTCTGCTTCCAGAACCAATCTGGAGACGCTGGAAAAGACTCTAGTTGTGTTCAGGTTGTGCTAAAAGCAGTCGGCCTATCAGAGAAACTATGCTAGCCTAAAATAGCATCTCAATGCTAAACATGTAGCAGCAGGCTAATGTCAGCGTCCACAGTCCACATTTCTAAAGAAGCTCCATGAATGATCAGGGGTTCCTGAAACTCAGGAGAGATTAACTTTGCTTGAAGAACCTGAAGAACAGATTAAAACTAGAAATATCTTTGTTGTTGAGCTCAGATGGCTGTTTATTCAATCATTTAGCAGCAGAGGGTTTAGTTGATTTATGGTTTTCAATGAAAATGTGATTAATTAATTTCAGACCCTGAAATTAATTAATTAATTTACAACTTTAATCGTGTCCCACCACCAATATTTTTCTTTATGGTATGTGTCAGATCTCTCCACATGGTTGCTCTTTTAAGTTGAGTTAAGGTGGTTAGTGGCTGCTTTTAATTGGGGTCTGGTGGAGGTAATCTTGGAAAGGGTGAATCTTCAAGCTGTAAAAATCTTCTGACAGACTTTTATTACATAAAAGGAGGTGGTTCTAACAATGGCTTATTGTTAGAATCTGCATCTAGTATGAATGTACTAGCTGCAGAGCACAGTTCTATAAAACTAAAGTTTGATTTGCTGGGGAACAGAATGTATTATAAAGTATCAACTGCACTTACCAGAGTTTAATAAGGGGCATTTCCAGTATGCCTAAGGCAAACGTGCAGTGGTCCGGTGTGTGGGGTGAGGGCCAAATGTTGGAACCTATGGGTACAAAAGGGCACCCCCACATATACTGCAACATCCCACATTGTGCTGTGAAGATTTCTTCCCACACACCAGTCTCCCAGGCATACCAAAAATGTGACCTGTGTCACACTCGGTCAAGTTATGGTCTTGCTTTCTGATATGCCTCGGTGTATATCAGATTACTTCTGAACTGGACCAATTCACTTTGATCCAATACCTTGCTAAAGTGTCAGTGTCCCTTTAACTTATTTGCATTTTGTCAAAAGCAAGATTCTTGTTAAAGACCAACAGACAGTTGTGGATAATTATAAAGTGGAAAGAAAATACTACATTATTTTCCACTTTTACGAGTATAAAAATATGCAAAATGTGGTGTGCATATGTATACAGCCCTCCAAAATCAGTATTATATAAAACCAACTTTAATGGGTATTAGAGCTGCACATCATTTGGGTTGTATCTATATCAGCTTTACACATCTTATATCTATGACTGTTGCCCATTTTGAAAAATAGCTCCAGGTTAGTCAGTTTGGAGTTAGAGAGTCTGCAGACATAAATTCAAAGTCTTGCAACAAATCAAAACTAGAATCATTTGTGGACTTTGACTGTTCCTTTCAAACACATTAATCTGTTTTTATCTAAAGCATTTTATTGTAGCTCTGCCTTTATGTTCAGGTTTCGTATTTTGATCATCATCTTTTTCCTTCAACTTCACAATTGTGTGCCGTCTGGTGTTAGGTTTTGGTTGTTATTTTAAAATGTGTGGAAAAAGTACAATGAGTGTCTACTTTGGAAAGGCACTGCTTCTAATTTGGTGTTCACCTGTCCAGATCTCTAGCAGAACCCTGAAGGTCATGGCGCTGTTGCTAATTAATGAAATCTGAGCCAAAGTAAGTTGATAACTGGAGCTCAAAAGCCATTCATGCTTTGTTACCATGATCAGGAATGCATTGAGACCCTGAGAAGATCTACTGGGTTATGACCATTTACCATGGGCACCGAACATCTGTAGATGATTTCTTTTAGAATATTTTCTGAGCTCTGCACCATCATAAAAGGAGCTTTTCAAATATTTTCCCCAAACTCCTTAGCCTCTACTTTCATATCTTATTTGTCTTTCATATGCTAATGCCCTGAAAACTTATCATTGCATTTGTACCACAACATTGTCTTCCTGACACAAGCATTAACCCAAAACACAGGTGTTTTTTCACTTAGCCAGCGAGGTGTTTAAGATCTAAACAGTCTGCTCTAAACCAGTCTGATGTCCCAAACATACAGTATGTGAAATCAGAGGATGCAGATGCAATGAGCCCTTCCTTCCTGGTGAAAACACAGGATTAGAGGAAGTCACTGGGAAAAAGATTGCATCATTTGTTAAATTGGTCTTCACCAGTCTAAGACAACTGGTGCTGGAGCTTAGGACAAACACTGCTTTTAGAGATTTTAAATTCAGATGACAGAGAGGAATATGGACAGAATCTAGCTGACTCAGGAATAAAAAGCTGCAGCTTTAACATCCTGGCTTTATTTCTGCTGTGTCTAATTGGATAACAGCATTGACTGATTTAAACAGTATTTAATCCAACTAAAGATGACAATAAACACCACCCAAAAACCCAAAATAACATGTTATTGAATAAACAAAGAAAGGACACCATTGTCTTTCATCTAAAAACATAAAATTGTGATTGAAAAGAGAAAGGTATAGAAATGACTACAGAAAAATGCTGTTGTAAGGTGGTTGGGAAGGATCACATGGTTTACCAAACCTGATTTTAATAGGGTTGGTCTGGGCTTTGGGAAGGATATTGGGGTAAATAAAGTCCAATTTTTCATCTGTTCACTGGGCCTAACAAAAATAAGAACAAGCCAACCCCAGGAGGAGGTCCAGGGTTTCCAGGGCTCAGAAGGCATATTTTTCTTTCTAATGTTACAAAAAACAAAACTCTGTCCAAGTATCAGGCAAATAACTTAAAGCAGAACAAAACCCGATATAAAACCATAAACCCACCTCCAGACAAATCTTTTTTAAAATTCCACCAAAGAGGGTGGTGCCAAGAAACACTGAGGGGCATGGTCAAGTGTGGGGATGAGCAGAGGGGGTTAAGCAGAGCTGTGATCAGGACGAGGGAAGTACTGTTGCTGACTTGGTCACTATAGTTAGCAACTTTTCAGTCCCCTTTAGTGACTTTTTTCAGAAAAGCAACTATTGATAAATCTAGCAACTTTTTTCTGTGTTATTGGAGACTTTGGAGACAACATGTGAACCACCAGTTGCTCTACAGTAACTGTCCTGACTAAGCCACACCTCCTAAGCACTGCAGTCAGTCTCACAGACATCCTGCAACAAACCACCTGCAGTCAGAGCAAAGAGGAAACCCATTCCATGTCCACATAGCAAATGAATCACACATGTACAAAGCTGAGAAACGGTGTTGATGAATACTTGCAATTTCAACTCCTGACTCGCCACAGAGTCGTGTCTGAGTGCAGGGATGGAGTCAAGACCAGACCTTCCAAGGCCAAGAGCAGACATTCCGAAAACCAAGATCGGTTCTTCTGAGACCGAGATCAAGACCGAGGCTGAATGTTTATAACACTGACAAACATTTCAGGACATTGCGTTTTGCAAAAATTAATGGAAAAACGGTTAATTACTCAACCAAAACTATTTCTTGGTATTAAATTACTAAAGATCATAATAAACTAATACTTAACTTATTAAATGCAGCCATACATTGATACACATTCTCTAAACTGAAATAATCAGCTTACATTGCACAATAGTTGTATGATAAATTTAAAAAACTGTGAGAGATTAGGTTGATAAAGATTTGTCATATTAAAAAAAAAAATCATTCCTCTTATGATCATCTGAATAAAAAATTCATCAGAGTTTTAGATGTTAAAAACACAAATGCTGAACATATTACTAAATTATTAGACATTTTAATATTATTAGTCCACGCAGACACACATTTTGCCTCACAGCGGGGAATTCCAGAACAATCAGAGCGAATAGAGCCTATGGGATTTACAAAAATCACCTTGCCACAGCAATGACACAGGGACAACAGATTACAGGAGCCAAGTGGGAATATTTTCTCTAACATAGATTATGACCATATAACATCAAAGGGAAGACTGAATTTATGTTTTTGGATTGATGAGCCTTCTTTTCCCTCTTCATTGACTGCTGGTTAAGTTTCGCATGTAGAGCGGTGATGCAGGTTTCGCACCTATTTATGTTTTTATTATTATCATTATTTAGCTGCTTAGTGTTGAAATACATTATTATTTTCCTGTCTTAAAATTCTTCATGTTTTTAAAAAGCAAATTAAATAATTTTTTGTGGTCAGATGCAGATGTTTGTTCAGCAAAAGCTAGACCGCACCGCATGTGAACACACAGACATGCTCTTTTAAATCGAAGCACAAAATGCCATCTGGTGTTGTAAACAATCACATGCAATAAGACTATGCGGTGATTAGCAATAATAACATTGTATGTTTTCTAAGATGGTGGGAAGCAGCTGCGCTCTGATCACTTCTTTCAGCTCACATTGTTGTGCATCTGGAAGCTAAGTTTTCGTAATTTTGACAAAAACAATTGTGTCTCGAACCAGTCTTGACCCAATTTGTTGAACAAGACCAAGTCCAAGACCAAGGCATAACAATCCAAGACCAAGACCAGGAAAAAACAGGCTGAGACCGGACTCAAGGCCAAGACCGGTCTCGAGACCTCCATCTTCGTCTGAGTAAGATGGTTTTATAAACAAACATGGGGCTGTGTCATGTAGACATCAACCAAACAGTACCGTTGTAACCAATCAGAAAATTCAACTGTGGTAGCCACCCTTCAATCCAAAGAGGGCAGTACTAAGCCAGTTTCAGGCCAAAAATTGCAGAATTGCACATTTACATGAAAATGTCACAATTTACACAGAGACATAAAGATAGAATGCTTAAGGTGATATTTATACAGCTTATCAATAAAAAAAGTTTATGTAGAGTTTAGTTACTCTTTAAGTTTGTAGCTTTGTCGAAATGTATTTACTACTTTAACCTTCCAATCAGTCAATTAATCAATCAATCAGTCTTTATATCTGAAGCAGCTTTCATACAAAAAGAATGTAGCACACAGTGCTTTACAGAAGTTGTAGAAAAAAAGAATGAAAACACAGCAACCAATCATTCACTTCCAAATATATTTACCCCTGCAAACACATAGAGAGAAACACAAGGACTTCATTGATTATTTAATTTCCCTTTGGGATTAATAAAGTATTTTTGAGCTGAATTGAGTTGATCTGTAAATGGAAATGGCCACAAACCAAACACTATCTGAACTGTAGCTGTCTGTAATGAAGAAACACTGGAGAAATGCTAAAACCACAGAATTAAAGGTAACAAAGAAGGGCAACAATAAAAAACAGTGACAGCTTCTGATAACCACTGAAAAAAGGAAAACAAGTAAGACCAATACATAAAAATAAATTAGAATGAACATAATACTAAAAGTTATCTAAAAAAATAAAATAAAATAAACACTGAAGTAGGGCTGCAGCAACGAATCGATAATGAAATTCCTTGCCAACTATTTCAATTGTCGATTTTTATCGATTTTATCGATTCGTTGTGTCGTGCGATTAATGCCTCACTCGTGATTTCAGGCCGTTTTCTTCACCGGCAGAGCTTTGTCAATGCTGGCTGACTGAATTAAAGTTTTAAAAAAAATAAAAACTCAGCCTACTGGGGGAGCTGAACGGAGCGAGGTGGAGGCAAAGCGGAGGCGATGTTTTCAAAGGGAATTGGTGAATTCTAGAAATGACCGACGCAGAAAAAAAAACTGGTTGACCAGAGTCCTCAGAAGTGTGGGAGCGCTTCACGAAGCTGAAAAAAAAAAAAAAAAAAAAAAAAAACGTGTAATATGCAATCTTTGCAAATGTGATTTGGCATGGAAACAGAAACATGTTGGAGTGATCGATGAGGATGAAGGGAATCGGCGTTTCCCCCACCATTATCCAAGAGGGGCCCCTCGCCCCGCCCCGCCAACGAGGTTGACGCATTGAACTGAAGTCACACCGCTTGCTCGGCTTGTGCTCATCGCGCACTTTCAAAAGCACGAACACCAGAGTTGACAAACGTCGAACAAAAACACGCGCTTCTACTCTGTCACCGATGTAAGGACTCACTGGGAGGACCCGGAAATTCAACCACACACAGAAGTACGTAAAGGAAAAACAAGTTTATTTAGAATCAGGAACTGGTAGCAACTCAGGAAGAATCGATGAAGGTCTCCACAAGGGAATCCAACGCAGCACCAGGGGCTAGACGATAATCAGGCAGAGGTTATACACGGAGAGGCAGAGAGAGCAAACTTAACTAGAGGGTCAGGCAATACTCGGTGGTCGTGAAGCGGAGCTTGAGTCAGGGTCCAGAAATCCAGAACCAAAGGAATCCGTAACGGGCTTGGCAGGAGGGGAAGATCCGTGGACGGAAATGGGTCGAAGAAACACAAGAAGGCAAGGCATGAAACGCTGGATTTCTACTGGCTCGTGGCTGTCGATAATCTGGCAGGGAGGCAGGGGCTGAGAGGAGTTAAGTAGAGCAGGGCCCAGGTGGCACAGATCAGCAATCAGGTGACACAGGTGAGTAGAATGAAAACTAATTACAGCATGGGCAGGACCAAACATGAATCATAACAACCGACGCCCACTCACACGCGCTGAGTCAGGTGCGCTCGCAGCTCGCGGGTGGGCACACGCTCCCGCCAACACACAGAGCGCGCACAGAGAAACAGTCGCATGGTAGCGAAGGCACCATTAGAAATAGCCTCAGTTCTTCATGCCCTGCCCCTGACACGCAGCAAAAATCCAGTCATCACCGAATAAAAGGCGTTGACCTGGTTTGGATGCCTGAGGGGAAAATCCCCCCCACTGTATGTGACTGAGTTTAGTAAGGAAAGACTAACCTGACAGTTGGAGGGAGAGAAAGGAGGATACAGTAGATAAAGAGAGATTTATTTAAGAGATAATAAATACAGTTCATGGAAGGTAAATAGAGCACATTTTCATTTTTTTTTTTCCTTAGGGGTGTTCTATTGAATATGTAGACATATTCAAGACATGTTTAAGTGCTTCTTCAATAAATGTTTGTATATTTTGTTTGTATTAATGGTCGTGCATATATCACACCAATCAACTGCTCTACCGATTGATTGCTGTTATTAAAATAAACTGGGGGTGCACCAACTGCAGTTTTCTGGACCATCACTGATATTGAAAAAGCCTGACTGATTTTGGCCTATACCGATTTGTTTCTGTACTAAATATAGCAGAAATGTTGCAAAGTTGGCAACAGCAGGCTGACTATGGTTAAATGCAGCCCCTTCTCAGAGCCTGGTGGTTGAAAAGATCAGTGGATAAGATCAGTTTCACACTTACGGATCAACCGATCGTCAATCATCCATAGTTAAAGAAATTGCCCCCTAAAAAGAAGTAACGGGAAAAAAATATTTTTCTGCCTGATTCATCGACTAACTTAAAAAATTATCGACCGATTAATCGGTTATTAAAATAATTGTTAGTTGCAGCCCTAGACTGAAGTGCCAAAGAGATCAAAACTGATTTTTAAAAAGCTTTAAAAATTGGAAATAAAGTCAAAATGGATTGTATTCTTAGCAAATAAATGACAAATTTATAACTGAAATATATAAAAATAAATCTAAATTTTACCTAGACTTAAAGATTTGCTAAACAGAGATGTTATGATTTTTGCTTTTAAAACTGAGAATTCTACCAGCTGCCCTCAGATCAGTAAGAGGGCTATTACACAGTCGTGGCAGTAATAACTAAAAGATGCTTTCCTAAAGGTTTTTGGGGATCAAACAAAGACCTGCATCTGGCAACCAAAGGGGTCTGGAAAGCAACATGGACGAAAAGCAACATAGACAAATATTTTGAACTAATAGGAGAATCCCAATATCAATCCTGAAATTATCCTGAAGGTGTATTTTTGGAGAAAAGCGGAAGGAGATGGACTAAACTAACTTATAGGCATACTATGGAATTCTTCTCCTTGCTGAAATGTTCAGGTCCTAAGTAGCCTGACGGTTGCCTTCCAATGCAGTTCCACTCAATTCACATTTCCCTTCACTGCTCCATCTGGGCTTTCTCCCACTGAGCTGGATTCCTCCAGTAGAATTTCAACCAGGCCGATCAGCAAACAGAAGGAGATGTTGTGAACGATGACATCGATTTTCTGCGCTGTTTTAGAATTGATGTCAGCCTGTAGTTTTAGCAACGGTAGCAGAAAAAGTGAGCAAAACCGTTCAGTCCGTGTTGGCCACATTTCCAAATATTGAATTAACATTAACAGCCATCTTGTTTGTCTTGGCACTTCTCTCTTCGCAGTGGGGGATTTCTTGTTTACAGCATAGGCAATTTCCAGTAAACTTCATTGCGTCCAACTGCCGCATTACATACTTCACGGCCAAAGCGACTGGGTAAAATTTAAAACTTCAACTGAGTACAGCACCTCTAGGCAATTTACTGCCACCTTTAAGCGTAGCTTGGCTGAGAAGGGCTTTGCCACAGTGTCCACGTAATACCTCAGTTTTCCTTAAATGTCCAAAGCCAAAAGCAGACCAAAGAACTGGACTGCTTGGTTCTGATGTCTGGTTCTTTCTGTCATGGTTAAGGTTGTGGTGTAGGTGGACCCAAATGCAGAGAGGCAGAGGTGGGGAGTAGATTTGGTGATTTAATGAAAAAAATTGAAGAACAAAAACTTACAAAAACCACAGGGAACACAGGGAGCCAGAGCTGAGCAAAAACACAGAAATCCAGGTGCAAAAGATGGCAGGGTTTAACAGGGAAATAACGGGAGGAACCAGTGAGGAGTGAGAGCAGGAGAGGAGTTTAAATACTGTGAGAGTGAATGCTGGAACAATAGACAGGGGCTGATTAACTAACAGGTTGCAGGTGTGAGAAGAGAGAGCAGAAGGCAGACTGAGGAGAAAGAGAGAGAACGGCAGCAGGGGACAAGGGAGAGAAAACTTGGGAACTCGGAAAATGAATCAAATAGAAACAAAGAATAACTGGACACAAGGAATAAATAAACATAATAAACTAGAATAACAAGAAAGACTGAAGGACTCAAGGACTGAACTAAAGAAAAACAGGAACAAAGATGATCTAATCAAAGAGTAAGAAACTAGAACAGAACAGTAATCCTAACTAGAATCAAATCCCAAAACAACTCAGGACCTGACATACTGTTTATATTGATGTAATCGAAATGAACATGGTTTTTGTATTTTAATGTAAAAAGTTTTTGTTTGTGTTAAGTTTCAACAATAAAATGCAGTAGTTCCACCAGACCTACCAACACTGGCTGAGTAAACAAAATATGAACACCACACAAAAAGAATGCTGTCTTCGTTATTTTGGTAATATGCGATAAAAACGTCACGTTTGAGTCAAAATAACACCATGATTCTTCACAACAGTCGATGGATGTCATGCCAGGGGTCTTCATTTTGTGGTCCTAAACTGATAACCATTAGCTCTGTTTTGTACTCGTTGAACTGTAAAAGACCTTGTGCCATCTATGTCTTGATGGATAAATATAGTTGAAAGGGCATATAACGGTTCAGGTCAGCAATATCAAACTGTTAATCAACATAACTATGGAAGCTATGTCTTTTCTCCTGTAATTTACCCCCTTGGGGACTAATAAAGGCATTCTGATTCTGATTACATCATCAGGGGACAACCTATACAGATTTGCGAGAGAGGAGACAAAGTTTGAACCTTGAGGGACACCATATTTCAATTTATGCTCAGAGATTTAAAATCTTTACTTTTCATGAAAAAGTTTTTATCAGTTAGATAAGATGCAAACCAATTTAAAGCAGTACCTGAGAACCCAACGAGGGTGTGAAGTCTACCTAGTACAGTGTTTGATCAAGTTAAGGACTGAATGTTTCTTATGAAGGCTGCATCCAAGATCGTTTACCAGTTTGATCAGTTCTTTATATGTACAGTGGTCAGTCCGAATCCCAGCCTGATATTCCTCAAAGGTGTAGACGAGGTACAACACAAATGCTACGGCAAGGGGGAGCCAGGACGCCAGGTCAGAGGGGAGTTAGCTTCAACTCCCCACCCGGAGATTGGGTATGCAGCCCCAATAATGAACGAACCATCAAAGCTGAACGAGGCAGCAACTGACCTGAGAGGTAGGATCGTGGCCCGAATGAACACCAGGCAATCCCGATGCCAATTACAACGGCTGAGTGAAGTACCATCAGAAAGTCTCATTGAAGATGTGAATGCAGCATTGAGAACGATCCCTACCAACACCATAACGGAAACCAATGAGCTGGTGTACAACTCAGCATCAGTGATCCTTGAGATGCTCGGCTATAGGAGCAACCGTGAGATTCAATACCCACCATGGAAAAGACGGTTAGAGGCTAAAATCAAGGTAACAAGGAGGGAAGTGAGCCAATTGTCAGAGCTCCAAAGAGGTGCAATCAAAAGACCAGTACCCAAGCGGTACAGCCAGATGCCCATACCTGAAGCGCTCGAAACTGCCAAACAAAGGCTCCAAGCCTTGGCCAGTCGCCTAAAGAGGTACACGAGAGAAAATGAAGCCAGGAGGATTAACCGGCTCTTCTCCACCCAACCAGCTAAAGTGTACTCTCAATGGCAGGGTAATAACAACAGAGCAGACCCACCAAGGCTGGAGACCCAACAGTACTGGAAAGGCATATGGGAAAGGGAGGCGACCCACAACAGCAATGCACAGTGGCTAATCTCTCTACGAGATGACCACAGCAACCTCCCTGAGAAAGCCCCAGTAACTATCACAGTGGCAGATGTCCAAGAAAGAGTCTCAGGTATGAAAAACTGGACAGCACCAGGTCCTGACATGATCCATGCCTACTGGCTAAAGAAACTCACTGCCCTCCATGAGCGACTGGCAGCTCAAATGAACCAGCTGCTACAAAGTGGGACTCACCCTGAATGGTTAACTGAAGGGCGCACAATCCTGATCCAGAAGGATCCCTCAAAGGGTTCGGTCCCATCCAACTATCGGCCAATAACCTGTCTCTCTACAACATGGAAGCTCATGTCAGGCATCATAGCAGCTAAGATAAGTGGGCACATGGATAAATACATGAGTACAGCACAGAAGGGCATCGGCATAAATACCAGAGGAGCCAAACACCAACTCCTGGTAGACCAAACAGTCGCCCGAGACTGCAAAACCCGACACACCAACCTGTGCACGGCTTGGATTGATTACAAGAAAGCCTATGACTCAATGCCACACACTTGGATCATTGAATGCTTAGAGATGTACAACATCAACAGGACTCTAAGAGCCTTCATTGCAGCCTCGATAGGGATGTGGAAAACCACCCTTGAAGCCAACTACAAGCCAATTGCACAAGTGTCCATCAAATGTGGCATATACCAAGGAGACGCTCTGTCCCCACTGCTGTTCTGCATAGGTCTGAACCCCCTCAGCCAAGTCATCAACAAGACTGGCTACGGATACCGACTCAAGAACGGAGCCACCATCAGTCACCTCCTCTACATGGATGACATCAAGCTGTACGCTAAGAGCAAACGAGACATCGACTCACTGATCCACACCACCAGGATCTACAGCACTGACATTGGGATGTCATTCGGACTAGAGAAGTGTGGTCGGATGGTTATACAGAGAGGGAAGGTCATCCACACAGAAGGGGTCTCACTCCCAGAGGGAACAATAGCAGACATTGAGGACAGTTACAAGTACCTGGGAATACCACAAGCAAATGGCAGCCTCGATGAGGTCACAAGGAAAGGAGCCACAGCCAAATACCTCCAACGAGTAAGGCAAGTCCTGAGAAGCCAGCTCAATGGCAAGAACAAGATCCGTGTGATAAACAGCTATGCCTTGCCAGTAATCAGATACCCTGCAGGAATAATAAGCTGGCCAAAGGAAGAGATAAAGACCATGGATGTTAAAACTCGGAAACTACTAACCATGCATGGAGGGTTCTACCCTAAATCCAGCATCCTGAGACTATACGCGAGCCGTAAGGACGGAGGCAGAGGACTAGCGAGTGTGAGAGCCACTGTCCAGGATGAAACATCCAAGATCCATAAATACATCAAGGTCAAAGCCTCAACCGACGATGTGCTCAGCGAATGTCTCAAACAATGGGGACCAGAGGATGAGGTGCTGGAGGAACCATCATGGGAGGATAAGCCCCTACATGGGATGTACCACCGACAAATAACTGAAGTGGCTGATATCAGGAAATCCTACCAATGGCTGGAAAAAGCTGGACTCAAGGACAGCACAGAGGCACTCATCCTGGCTGCACAGGAACAGGCCCTAAACACCAGAGCAATAGAGGCTCAGATCTACCACACCAGACAAGATCCAAGGTGTAGATTGTGCAAGGAGGCCCCTGAGACAGTCCAACACATAACAGCAGGGTGCAAGATGCTGGCAGGGAAAGCGTACATGGAACGTCATAACCAAGTGGCGGGCATAGTGTACAGAAACATCTGTGCAGGATATGGACTGGAAGCCCCGAGATCAAAGTGGGGCACACCCCCAAAGGTGGTGGAGAATGACCGAGCTAAGATCCTGTGGGACTTCCAGATCCAGACAGACAAAATGGTAATGGCGAACCAACCGGACATCGTGGTGGTGGATAAACAACAGAGGAAAGCCGTTGTGGTGGATGTAGCAATACCAAGCGATTGCAACATCAGGAAAAAGGAACACGAGAAACTGGAGAAATACCAGGGCCTCAGAGAGGAACTGGAGAAGGCCTGGAAGGTGAAGACCACAGTGGTGCCTGTGGTCATCGGGGCCCTCGGGGCAGTCACCCCCAAACTGGAGCAGTGGCTAAAACAGATCCCAGGAACAACGTCAGACATCTCAGTCCAGAAATGCGCAGTTCTCGGCACAGCCAAGATACTACGCAGAACCCTCAAGCTCCCAGGCCTCTGGTAGAGGACCCGAGCTCAGAGGTTGAGACAGACCACCCGTGGAGGGTGAGAAGGGAATTTTATATATATATATATATATATATATATATATATATATATATATATATATATATATATATATATATATACAAAAAGCATTTAGCATTTTGTGTTGGTTTTATGTGAGTTTCCCTAGATCTCCACACAGTAATTCATGTATGGAAGTATTAAGCAACAGCATAGAGTTTTTATTTAGAAAATATTTAATTTTATTCAATATTGCAATAGTTTTAGACATTTTAGCTTTTGCATAGTCAATATGAGCCTTTCGATGCAATTTGTAGTCGAGTATCACCCCCAAAAGTCTGATTTCATTCTCTCATTCTATTTAAGTACTGTTTATCATGAGTTTGACATCATTTGTTTATTTTTGTGTTACTAAATCTTACAAATTTTGTTTTGCCATAATTTAGTGATAATTTATTTTTGTCACACCATTTCTTTAATACTTGTAATTATCCTTCCATTGTACTCAGAAGCTGCTCCAAACAATTACCAGAGCATGTGGTCTCATCAGCAAATGATGTAAATGTTGACAAATTAGATACATTGCATATATAATTTATGTAAAGTAAAAAAAAAAAGTTTAGGACCCAACATCAACCCTTGTGGTACTCCACAAGTGACCTCTAGTAAAGCAGAATTCATATTCTTTGTACATGCTGATGTCTTTGATTCAGGTAACTTTTTATCCAAGAATAGGCCGTTCCTCTTACACCATCCTTCCATCCATTATCCATCACACTGATCCTTGCAGTGTTGCAGAGCCTGGTGCCTATCTCCAGCAGTCATCGGGTGAGAGGCGGGGTACACCCTGGACAGGTCGCCAGTCCCCTCTTACACCATAGTTGTCTAATTTATGAAAAAGCTTGTTTTTTTTACTATTGCTTTATTCGAAGAAGAAGAATAAAAAACTATGTTCTTGTTATGATTCGTGTTTCTGGTCTGCTCATGTCATGTTTTTCCTGTTTGTATAGTTTTCCATTTCTCCTTGCACTCCATACCCTCAATGACCCAGTCACTTAAACCAGCTCACTTGTCTGCCTAATTATCTCAAGCTGCACCCTCCAGGATCTAAGCCTCTCCCAGCCATAGCACTAGCGCCAGATTTTCTGAAGCGATCCAACTTTTCCCCTGTCTAACCAAGCTCTCTGGATCCTGACCCTTTTCTGTCTCCTGGACCCCTGCTTTGCCAGGTCCCTACCTTTAAGTTTCTTGTTCTCCGATCTCAAGGTTTTGACCCCTGCCTGGTCTTCTGGATTCCGCTCTGCCTGCCGTTCTATCATTCTGTGAAGACTTCATTGCCATCCTGGACCATCATTCGGACCACACCTCTCCTGGGTTTTCCAGTGCCCTGCTACGCCTTTGACAGGTTGTTCAAATCATATCCTGAGCATGACTGCGCTGACCTGCATACCCCTGTCATTCACCTGTCCATCTCTGCCTCAGATCTGCCATCAGTTCCTGCAGTCCAGTGTCTAGAGCAACTATCTTCATCTTAAAATAAACCCTGTAACACTGCTTGCTGTGTTGGTGGCATTTTTTTGGGTCCTCAATTTACCAATTGGAAAACAGTTATACCCCTTACTGGGTAAAAAGGTACAAATAAAGAAAATATATAAATACATACACAAATATGTACAATAAATATACATATAGTAAAACAAAACATTGTGGAAGTCATCCAGTTCATTTTTGTATAGTGTGTTTATACATAAACAAAAAAGACATTTAGCTGGAAAAGGAGTGGGAAGACAAACTTATTTACTCCTACCCCTATTCATTCACAAATCATGTGGTTGTCACTTTAGAGAGTTGGTAAATCATGTTATGTACTTTTGGGGTTTTTTTTGTTGTTTTTTTTTTGTTGTTGTTGTTTTTTTATCTTTTATGCATTTCCTTGTCAATACCACTGTCAGTCATTACATCATCACCAGATCAATATTTTCATATATTATACATAACTATTATATACTGCAATAGTATGTATCCTTTATTAAAATTTTAGTAATTCTATTAAGGTATTAGTGTTGACGGTAATAATTCATTTGAGTTGTGTATATTTGTGCATTAAAAGGGCAAGGTGTTATGTGAACCTCCTACCAGGGAGGGACAACCCCCTAATAAACCCCCTTTGTCAAATGTCCTATGCTTTGCATTAAAAGACAAGATTTTGGTAAGTCTACCACCCAAAGAAGTTGATCCTCAAGCAACAGGTCACCTCTTGCCAGCCTTAATTTAAGGATAATATTGTACATGGAGGAAATATGAATATATTTAAATAGTTATCTTTGTCTGTGTAGCTATGTCTTCATTTGTTCAATTACCATCAGCACCATAACCTCTAGTCTATTTAGCTTATGTTCCAGAAATAGGTTATAGGTTATATGTTGATATAATAATGGTAATGCTCATAATAGCCACAACAGTAATAACAACAATGACCATCATAGAAGTGTGTTTACATGCACATGAGACATTCGGTCACATCTATGCAATAATCACATTCCATATGTATACCTTTCATCTAGATTCCAACATAATTTCTAACATTATCTTATTGTTATTGTGGAAATAAATCAGACTACAACAACAAATAATAAAATAGTCATATGCAATACCTACTTTAATATGGATTAATATAATACAATATCTTAATATTTATTTATAGAGACTGTTTTATTGGGGCCTGCCATAGCAATGCATAGGAGAGCAGTGCAATGCACTGCCTCCCATAAAATGCATGGAGGCACCTATTACTCTCCACCTCGAAACTGCTTTCTCCGTTAATGCGGCCCGAACTGTAGCGTGCACCCCCACAATTTATATATCAAAATTCCGGCTCGTTCTCGAGATGTGTGCGATTATTCAACTTTTTGTTTCGAGTTACCATGGCGATGTAATTAGCGAAAAACTACCCTATACAAAGTCAATGGAGCGAGGTCCTGAAGACATCCTAAAAAACCCCCACTATTTTTGAGGATTTACTGTGTCATCATGGTTTCTTCTACAAACGCCATTCAACACTCAACATACCGTCACAGGTATGTTGATGCCTCTGATGGTTTTTCCACAATACGCCTCTAAGCGACCCAAAGTTTTAGGAAAAATCATGATTTTAGAGTGTAACTGCAATTAACTGCCGCTCCGTTAGAGTGTGGCCCACAGACTAATGATAGCATTTAAGCTAATATTAGCATGTTAGCTTAGTTTAATATAAAAGCATGATATTTACTTACTAAACTAAATGAAGAAAGTCCATTATTGTCAATATAACCTTGATAACGCACATTCTACTGGTAGTGTTAACATGCTAGCCGCTCTACATGCTACTGATAGCCATCATGCTAACATTAGCATATATCTAAAATGAGCATTTTAGCCTTATTTTGAAATAATAATTAGGTTTAACATACTAAATGGAGTGAGTCTATGTTAGTCAACAGGATGGTGACATTCCACATGCTACTGATAGCATCTTAGCTAGCATTAGCATTTTAGCTAATTTTAGCTTATACACCCATATTAAATAGAATAAAGCCATGTTAATCAGCATTATAGTGATAACCTAGATCCTACTGGTAGTGTCAATATGTTAGTTGCTCCACATGCTAGTAATAGCCCTCATGCTAACATTAGCCTTACAGCTAAAATAAGCATTGCAACTCATTACTGATGTATTAGCTATGTTTAGCCTACTGAATGAAGTAAGTCAATGTAAGTCCACATGCCAGTGATACCCCACATGCTACTGATAGCATTTAAGCTAGCATTTTAGCTAATTTTGTCTCATACACCCATATTTGCACATTAAATGGAATAAGTCCATGTGAGTAAGCTTTATAGAGATAATCTAGATCCTACTGGTAGTGTCAAGATGCTAGTTGCTCTTCATGCTAGTGATACTGCTCATGCAAATGTTAGCCTTATAGGTAAAATAAGCATTTTAGCCTTTTTTTGCTATATTAGCTACGTTTAGCATACTGAATGAAGTAAGTCAATGTAAGTCCACATGATAGTGATACCCCACGTTACTGACATCATTTAAGTTAGCATTAGCATTTTGGCTAATTTCAGCTCATACACTACAGTTTGCAATCTGAGTGGACTAAGTCACAGTTAGTCAACATGTCAGTGATATTCCCCATCCTACAAACTTCCTTGTAGATAACCTTTGCATTGTTGATAATCTTTTGCATTGAAACGCCTCTTTTGGCTCCCACCGACACGCACACTTTGGCAGGCCCCTTTTAAATTTCTTCAGAAATTTTCTTGTTATAATACATACTCTTCATTATAAATCTAATATTGCAATTAATGGTACCTGAGAACACTAAGTAACAAACACCCCCATCCTCATTCTTGAACTGAGACAAATCTATTTCTTAATATCTTATTTAAATTGATAACTGTTTGGACATTGTTTGAGCTTAAATTCCAGTCAATTCCAATGTTTCACTCCACATACAGACACACTACTAGATGTTTTCTGGTGGTAATAGTGTCAAATGCTTTGACACTATTAATTCATGATTAATAGTGTCAAATGTATTTTTGAAATCTATAAACAATCCCATAGTATATTCCTTTTTCTCAATTACATTTGCTATATCTTCTACTAGTTTCATTACGGCCATTGAAGTTGACTGGCTCTAAATAATAAAATAATAATAATCAAATAATGAATATTTCTCCATGAAATTATCAAGTTGAAACAATTTTTCTAAAATTTTGGAAAATCGATAGAGAAGAGAGTTAGGTCTATAATTAGAAAATTGTTGTTTATCACTACTTTTAGATAATGATGTGAGTTTTGCTGTTTCCATTTTACTTGGAAATGTAACTGTTTGAAAGGACATATTAAAAGGCCTAACCACAAATTCTATTTTTAACTAGTCACATATCAATTCCAGCCCAATCGGTAGACTTTTTATTAAGTTTTTCACTATGTCATATATTTCCTTTTCATCAATTCCTAATAAAAAACGAGTTGATGTTTGTGTTAATGTCACCTCCATCTCTACAATTTTGAAGATAATTAAGGCAATATACAGTAATTAAGACCATGTTTTCATGGACACTTGTTTTTCCGATGAGCTTCTTTTTCTTGCAATAGTTGAAGATTTGTGTGTAGTCAAATGGTGTATGTTTCCTCATCTTACCATGGTGTGCACCAGGTTTCTCAGCCCATCTGTTACCAACTGGACAAAATCTGGAATCATAGTGGTCATTTCTGAACTTAAAGTCAATAAGATGCAACAACACATATTCACTTGCTAAAGCAGCAGCCTCAGCAGATGTCACTCACTTTGTGATCAGTCACATAAGTTTCAATGTGACTGGGAACTGAGTTTTTAAACTCCAAAACAATCAGGTCACAGAGATTCAAATGTTTTAACTTCTAGTGAAGGCCCCCAACGATTAAAATGAGTGACAGGCTCCCTGGCAAATTCCATAAGTGTCTGCCTATCCAGTCACATGTGGAATTTGTGTTCTAAACCTCTGTTTAAGCTTCAGGTACCAGCTCATTTTGCTTTCAACACAGCATCTTTAACAGACTTCTAAATCGTAGACTCAGACACTGAGAGAAAAATCTGCTTCTTGACCTTTACCTGTGGAACTGCACTGCAAAAACAAGGTGTCTTCTTCAGCTGTCCAAGATCTACTGTCCACCACACATTCAAAAAGTGAAAAGAACGTATCAGGATCATGTTCAAACTAAGGAAAACTAAGGAGCCAAATGCAGGTCAAGAACTCTTGGACACAAAGCTGAAGCATGCAAAGGCTGTACTCTGTTATTTAAACTAAATCTGCGCTCCACTGGTTTACACTTTTTTAGTTCCATTTGCAGAATCAGCAGTCTGCTCAGCAGTCAAAGCAACCGGCAACTCCACCCAGATTATCAGACGTGCACCCAAAACAACTACTCCAACCACCTGACAGACACCTTAAAGGAACCAATTTACATAACAGTTCTGTTTTAGGACTGTGGAAGGGAGCTGGAGTACCTGGAGAGAACTTATACATGTACAAAGAGAACATAGAGCAACTCCATACAGTCTACTCCTGGATTAAAACCCAAGACCTTGTTGCTGGAAGGCAAATGGGCTAGCCACTGCACCACAAGCAACACAAATGCATAAAAGAAGAATTTGCAATGCACATCACACAGGAAACACTGAACGTTTATGGAGAGGTAAAGTACTGATCAGACTCCAGGGCAGAATTAAGGTTTGATCTATAAAACTGTGTGTATCCAAGACTAAACTGAGAGATCACAAGATGAATCAACTTTCTTCTTTTAGTTCGTTTATTTCCACGTCTACTGTGATCACACTACAACTGCTCATCTTAAACTATT
The DNA here is from genome assembly GCA_014839685.1 of Anableps anableps. Lineage (NCBI taxonomy): Eukaryota > Metazoa > Chordata > Actinopteri > Cyprinodontiformes > Anablepidae > Anableps > Anableps anableps. Next base: position 4,857,446 of record CM026086.1, read on the forward strand.
TAGCCAAATTTTTCCAGCCTCCTGACTTATTTCATTAGATCACTCAGTGCTGTTAAATATTTCCACATATCTCATGTTTGTCAAAAGGTTTAAAAATGTCTTATTTACATCTATGTGTTGGTGAATATAAATTAAATTTAAACACTTAAATTACCTAGCCTTCTCTATGTAGCCTTCTAGAATCACTTCAACATAAAAGTGCAAACACACACAGACGCCAGCATATCGATATTCATATTAAAAAGATGAAGTGAAAATAGAAAAGTTACTGAAAAGTGAAGTACTGCCGCAAACATTGGATACTTAAAAATATGCAAAATTTATCCACATGCAGTTTATTTTAAAAACTGATTACAACTTTAGTGCCATGAACTAATACTGATTAACACGTCTTTTATTGAGTTTTACTAAACATTCCCAAGCACAATTACTGCCTGAACTGCAGAATAAAGAATTCATTTAAGCAGAGCCAGACTGAAAACATGAAGTAGACCTCAAAAAGCAACAAATCATCAACCAACCTCAATGAGAAACAAGGTCATTGACATCTATCAGTCAGGAAAGAGCTAAAAAACTACTTCTAAGTCTTTGGGACTCCAGTGAACCACAGTGAGAACCATTATCCACAAATGAAGAAAACATGGAGTATTGGTGAAGTTTTCTGGGAGTGACTGGCCGACAACAATTACCTCAAGGTCGCCCTAATGACTCATCCAGAAGGTCACCAAATAACCCAGATCACATACATCTAAAGCAGTGCAGGCCTCACTTGCCTTATATAAGGTCACAGTTCATGATTCAACAGTAATGTAGAGCAACTGGGCAAAAATGGTATCCATAAGAGGGTTCCAAGACTGCCGAGCAAAAAGAAACCAAGGCCTGTTGAATGTTTGCTCCAAAAAATCTATAAGATCCCAATGGATTTTGGGAAAACATTCTGAGGAATGACAAGAGAAAGGCAGAACTTTCAGAAAGGTGTGCATCCTGTCTGGTATAAAACTAATGCAGAATTTTAGAACAAGAACATCATACCTATGGTCAAACATGGTGTGTCATGATCCTGGGGTGTTTGGGTTGTTTTGGGGGGTTTTGTGTTTGTATTTTGATTATTTCCTTATTTTATTTATGTTCGGCCTTTTTAGTTCATTCCTTCATATTCAGTTTCCTTGTTATTCTTGCATTTCCTCATATCAATGTTTAGCCTTGGTTATTGTTTATTTCACCCTCCACTCCTTTCATGTTCATAATGCCCAGTCCACGCGGCAAGATTTTTATGCCAATTTTTGACACAATTTTCGCCTTCTGACAATCTTAAGTGCGCTCCACTTATCACGATGGCTCTAAAGATAATCTTAAAAAAATATTCCTGCTGTGTGTTAAGAGTGCTCTGGTCCACTCAGAAAGACGTCAGGACGTTCCAATATAAAATCGGGGATATTCAACATGTATTCAACATGGTCTGATATCGAAGAGTGTTCCCTGAGGACAAACAATCCAGCCTGTTGAACGTGATGTGTAGCCAATCAGAAAGCAAGGTGACGGAAACACAGAGAGAAATCCAACATACACAGAAGACAAAACAACTGCAATGGTACACCAGAAAATCTGGTGGATACTGGAGACGTCTTTTTTGTTTTGTTTCTTTTCTCTTAAAAATAGTCCACAAGCTATCACCATAGCTTCTTCCTAGTTGGCCATGTTTGTTTACTCTAAACTCCTGTTTGATTTTGAGAGGTCTTCTTAGATTGCCCACCTGACATCTGATGTTGGTGAGTGAAATCTGTTTGTTTATGGTGTGTTGTCTTTGCCGTGTGGTTCGACACCACACAAAGTAGCACCAAACCTGTTATAGCAAAGATTTTTTATTGTCATGCGTGGAGTCTCACAGGTTCAGAAAGTCAGTAGAGAACTTTTAAATCTTGCCGTATGAACTAGGCATAAATCTCCTTCCCTCAGCTGCAACTGATGTCACTCACTAGCAACTAGTTGATGTCACTCACCTTGCTTAGCTGGCTGTGAGAGGTTGAGCAGCTAAGCCTTTCCTCTGCCTACATCCCCCAGAATGCCATGTGGTTCTGGATCAGTGTTCAGTGAAATTATCAAAATCCTATCGGACGTATTTTCAGTTGATGTTGATCAGGTGTCTATCGCGACAGCTATCGTTGTTTATTGCCCAGCCTTACTCCATAGTGTACAAAGGTGGAGTCAGAGGAGAACTGTTCTATATCTCAGGGTGTTTTCCCACCTGATTAGTCTGATAGACTCAGTTCAGTTGGGGACCAAAGTTGTAACATATGTTCCATTTTCACCTGCTGCAGTTATCCCCCCAAGAAAGCGCACCGCCACAGAAAAAAGAGACCCACAACATCCACGCCCAGGGGCATATGCCCGACATCCATACCCAAGCCACAAGCAGCACCCCGGGAAAACCCACACCAAGGCCCGCAAGGGGCAAAGGCCCACAGAGTGAAAACCAAAACACAACGAGAAGTCAAGCCCATTCCAAACCCCAAAACAATGCAGGCCAGCCAGCCCCCAGAAACTGTCTCAGCCAGGGTGCATACTGTGCCATTTGATTACTACAATAGAGCTGGAAGTTCAGTTGTTCAGTGTGAATATAGTGAATAAATGTTTTTCAAAAAACATTCAGTTTGCAATGGTCATAATAAAAACCATGCTGTTGTTCGATAGTCGTGTCACCCCCCCATTACCAACAGCCCACCACCACGGTCTACAGATATCCTAGAGGAAACCCTGATTATGTTGTGATTTTTTTTCCATTATCCTGTCCACTTTTCTGTCATCACATCCTCACCTTCGTAGCACATCAATAATTTTTAGTTCAGAAGTTGACGCTGCTCCACCATGCAGCACAGCTGAATAAGTGCTACTGAGGTGAAACCAAAGAAGCTTGTCGAGTGTTTATATTTCAAAACAAAAAGGCATAAAGTACATTTTGCATTCAACACCAGACTCTGAACCATTTCACTTTCCTGTTCTGGGATATCTCTGCCATCATTATGTCTGTCTCAACTGGCTCCACTTAGAGGTCAAATGAAGCAAAAAGAAAAACCTTAAAAATGTGTATTTTGCATATTTTGTATTCATACAACGTCTTAATCAAAATTCTGATTAAAATTATTCTCAATTGTAATGAAAAAATATTAAAAACCATGACTTTCCACCTGCTTAACGGAGGTGGAAAGTAAAAACTGTCCAGGCGTATCAATTTGAACCTGTCATAAATACTGGAAACAGAAGAAGAAGAAAGAACCTGAAGAAGAAAATGACAAGGAAAGTGAACCTGACTAGAATGCTAGAGGAGAGGAAATGCAACACAGTAGGTAGCCACATGCTCACCCATCATAATTTATCTGCGTTTAGAATGCAATATCTTCATTTTTTTTTACATAAAAATTACACCAACATTACTGTTACTTGAATGTGTCATGTATGCAGTGGTTCTGTCACGTCTCTGTGACCTGTAAATCTCTCTGTCATGTTGGTGGTCAAGCAATTGGGAGAATGAAGCAGCAGGTGGCAGTGAGCTAACATCGAGCTGCATTAACCTTGTTTAGTAATGTTGGCTGGATAACAGGAGTTCTGTGCAGACATGGACTGCCGTCTGCTATGTTATGTAATGTTCAGTATAGACCACATTAAGACAGATCACTGTGTTATTGTATGGGTCTGTGAAACTGAACGGCTCAACCAACAGGAGGCAATGTCACTCCCTCTCCATTCATTTCCTATGGAACTGGTGTGATGAGGCAACAACCGTTAGCCTTCGTCCAGCCAAGCGACCGGAGACATTCATAAACTTGAAATTTCAAGCTCGTACACATAGACTCGCACACGCTGGCTTGGAACACGACACAAGAAAGTTGAAAAATACATAACCTTTGTCGCTGTCACCGCGCCCTGTGTGTTGGGTTTCACCCTGGCTGGCTGATCTCCGCCTGTCATGCAGAAGCTTCAGAACAGGTTTAGGTGTCGTCTGGATACTCATCAGTTTGATTTGTTCTTCCCTTTGGCTCATGATGTTGCTGAAAAAAGTCCTGTCATCACCACTGCAGAAGGTCCTGCTATGGCTGCTGTGATTTTGTGCAGCAAAATATTGATGGCACTGTCTTCCTTCAGCTGGAGCTTTTTGGGTACAAACCTGTATTGTTGTGGCACAAAACCTTTGGCTGCATAGACTGGGAGGCACTAAAAAGGCAGACTCTTCAGAATAGTCTGAGCAGAGCTTCCTGTCTTTCCTCCGCACAGCACCATCCACCCAAATCTTATGCTGTCGTGGATCATTTGGAAAATTAAAAAAGCTGGCAAGTGACTCCCCGCCCCCACTATTTGTGCAACTAAAGCCACACAATATCCTATTTCAAATCCCCAAAATTAAGTCCAACTTTAAAAACAAAAGCTACTTTTACCCAGCCATCCAGATTAGGCGTGTCATGTATTGAGACTCACTATGTGCTTACGTGATGATGTAATGAGTAATGTGGTTTAGAGGTTATGTGCTGGTGTATGAGCAGCAAGTTGAATGATGGACATTATTCAATAAAGCAACTAAAAGATCGCTTTATGTGATGATTTAATCACAGATGAGTGTTCTGCCCAATTCAGTAATTGGGTGGGCACACAATGGCGACGAAGACATTAAAGGACCATATTTAATGCTTTGTACAGCAACAAAATAGTTTAAGCTAACATGGAAAAGTCAGGGATTCAACCGTTCAGCTGCTACATGGATCCAGCAACACTTGGACCAAGATGGACACAGTGGTTGACATCTTTTGAGCTGTATGCAGACGGGAAAGAACTTACTTTGACCGATGATGCCACAGATGCTGTTAAGGAGCATAGACCTACTCACCTACTGCACTTGGCTGGACAAGACGTGCAGGATATCTTTTCCACTTTACCACGGATCGGCAAGGCAAAGGATTATGTGGCGGCAGTGACAGCACTCAACAAATATTTTGTTCCCCAAGTGAATGCAGCATATGCACGCCAGACCTTTCACAAGTTCACAAAGACAAGGTGAGACTGTGCCACAATTCTGCACCCATTTGAGGCTGTAAAATACTGTGACTTTCAAGGAGACAAAGATAAACAAATCAGAGACAGTATCCTGAGTAAATGCACTGCTGAATACGTATGGAGAAAATTACTCGAGGACGGTCCAGATTTACCATTGACTCGCACATTGGAGGTGGATGCGCAATGTGAACGAGTGGAGGAGCAGCTGACAGCAATGAGCATTACAGGAGAGAAGAAAGGGGAAACTGTCAACCCGATTTTCATGACAAGGAAAGTATTTGAAACCGAAAGAAAAATTGAAAGAGGAGAATAAAAGGGAAAGACAGTATTACAGGTGTGGATTTACTGACCACATGAGTAAAGATCCCAAATGCCCAGCACGAGGACAGACATGTCACAAATGTAATGGTAAGGGCCATTTTTCCAAAATGTGTTGTACAAAAGGACACAAGAAGCAAAATGTGAATGTGGTTTAAGAAGATGAGCATGCTTAAATTGTGAAAGAAGATGATGTAACTGAGAAACTAACATTTTGTGTGTGGGGAGGAGGAGTTGATTTGAAAATTCTAATTGACTCTGGTGCCACTAGTAATGTAATGGGGGTAAATGTATGGGAAAAACTTAAAGCAGAAAAGATCAAATGTTATTCATACATACCCAAAGAACAGAAGAACTTGTATGCATATTCCTCAACACAGTCATTATCTGTTAAAGGTGCATTTAAATGTGAAATCAAGATTGCTGATAGGACAGAGGAGGCTGAGTTTACTGTCATAAGAGGCACTGGTGAACCACTCCTGGGGAAAAAGACTGCTGTAAAGCTAGGGGTGCTGAAAATAGGTGAAAATGTGGCAACTGTCACAGATCTAAAACACACTCTTCAAGAGCAGCACCTAAAAGTGTTTAAAGGAGTAGGGAAGTTGAACACTAGACAGATTAGCCTGTACATTGATCCAGAGATGAAACCTGTAGCACAGCCATTGAGACACATACTATACCATTTAAGGGATGCTGTTGAGAAAAAAATAAATGAACTGATTCAAATGCACATTGCGGAGTGTGTAGAAGGACTTACATCTTCGATAAATCCTGCAGTGATATTACCAAAAATGACAAAAACATAAGGATGTGCTTGGACATGAGAAAAGCGAATCAGGCTACAGTCAGGGAAAGATACCCAAATCCTACAGTAGAGGAAATACTCCAAGGACTAAATGGCTCTGCAATCTTCAACAAATTAGATCTCAAGTGGGGATACCATAAGTTGGAGCTGACATCAGAATCCAGGGAGATCACATTTGCAGTGCAAAATGGTGTCTAGGGATATAAAATACTGATATTTGGTGTCTCATCAGCTGGTAAACAATATCAACATGAGATTGCTAATGCACTAGCAGGGTTTGAAGGAGCAGAGAACATCTCTTATGATGTGATCTTACATGCACCAGACCAGGAAACACACAACAAGCACCTGCATGCTGTCATGAAGAGACTCTGAATGTGGATTAACATTAAACCCCGAGAAGTGCCAGTTCAACATGGACAGACTCATATTCATGGGAATACTGCTGACGTAAAAAGGCATTGGACCAACAGAGGAAAAAGTGAGAGCTGTGATGGAAGCCAGAGAGCCAAAGAGTGCTCCAGAGGTAAGAAGTTTCCTACGACTGGTAGGCTTCAGCAGCAGGTTCATACCACAATTCAACACACCCTCAGAGCCATTCAGACGTTTAACCCGAAAAGAGGATACATTTACATTTGGGCCTGAGTAAAACTTTAAAAGCTGAGCTAGCCAGAGCTGGTACTCTAACTTTTTATGACAAAGAGGCCCCAAGCAAAATCATAGCAGATGCGAGCCCGGTAGGCTTAGGTGCAGAGCTAATACAGAAGCAGAAACGTGAAGAACTACCAATATGCTTCGAGTCGTAGCTTAACAGACTATGAATGCAGATATTTGCAAACAGACAAAGAAGCTCTAGCTTCTGGTATGGGCATGTGAGAGACAACACCCATATGTATATGTGTCATGATTCATGTTTCTGATCATGTCATATTTTTCCTGTTTGTATAGTTTTCCATTCCTCCTTGCACTCCATACCCTCAACGACCCAGTCACTTAAACCAGCTCACCTGTCTGCCTAATTATCTCAAGCTGCACCCTTCAGGATTTAAGCCTCTCCCAGCCACAGCGCTAGTGGTAGATTTTCTGAAGCCTCCAGCAAAAGAGATCCAGCTTTTTCCCTGTCTAACCAAGCTCTCTAGATCCTGACACTTTTCTGTCTCCTGGACCCCTGCTTTGCCAGGTCCCTACCTTTAAGTTTCTTGTTCTCCGATCTCAAGGTTTTGACCCCTGCCTGGCCTTCTGACTTTGTTTCGTGTGCTCCTTGTCTGACTAGTTTTCACTTTTTAGATCCTATGTTATGACCCCTGCCTGGCCCTCTGGATTCTGCTCTGCCTGCCGTTCTATCATTCTGTGAAGACCTCTTCACCTACATGGATCATCATTCGGGCTGCACTTCTCCTGGGTTTTCCCCTAAGTTTCCTGCTACACCTTTGACAGATCTGCCATCAGTTCCTGTGGTCCCGTGTCTAGAGCAACTACCTTCATCTTAAAATAAACCCTGTAACGCTGCTTGCTGTGTTGGTGGCATTTTTTTGGGGCCTCAATTTACCTATTCCTTACAATATGAAGGGAAATTTGACATCATCACAGACCATAAGCCATTAGAGTTCATATACAGTCAGAGGTCCAAACCTTGTGCACGAATATGATGAAATGAGTTCTCATAATACAACATTATGACTTTAAAGTAGTGCACATTTCAGGGAAACAAAACACTGCAGACACACTGTCAAGACTACTGTCTGACGAGTCACCAAAGCAGACACATAAACAAGAGTCAGAGGAGTATGTGAGATTTGTTGCGGTAAATGCAACTCCAAAATCACTTACTACGAGAGGTTGAGGAAGCTTCCACCACCAATTCAGAGTTAATAAAGGTGTGGAAAGTGATTGAAAATGGACATTTTACAAATGAATTGTGTGTGATGGGTTACATAGTTTTGAGAGGAACACGCATTGTGTTACCAGAAAAGCTCAGGAGTAGAGCACTCTTATTAGCTCATGAAGGACATTTAGGAATAGTCGGAACCAAACAATGTCTCAGAACTAAGATGTGGTGGCCTGGCATTGATAAAGCTGCAGAAAAACACTGTAAAACATGTCATGGATGCCAGATCGTACCCAGACCTGATCCACCAAAACCCCCGAGAAGTGCACATTTACTGGATGGACCTTGGCAAGATGTTGCAGTAGACATACTTGAACCATTATCTTCAAACCATTCAATACTTGTACTAGTAGATAATTATAGTCACTACTATAAGTATGATGTGATGACGTCAACAACAGCAGAAAAGGTCATTGACTATAATGACAGTATTTTTAGTAGACAGGGGTTACCAATTTCCATTAAATCAAACAATGGTCTGCAGTTCAAATTTGAATTGTTGAAAGAGTGCTGTGCAAATAATGGAATAAAACATGTGCAAACAACACCAAAATGGGCTCAAGCTAATGGAGAAGTTGAATGCCAAAATGCATTACTGATAATAAAGGATCAGAATCACACAAGTCAAGGGTTCAGACTGGAAACGTGAGCTGAGGAAATATGTTACCCTGTATCGTGGTATAAAACATCCAACCACAGGCCAAAGTCCAGCAGTACTTTTGTTCAACAGAAAAATGAGGGGAAAGTTATCGGACTTAGGTGAGAAAAATGCAGTTGTATTAGATGTGTACGATAGAGATGCTGAACAACAGGGAAAAGCAAAGATTTATGATGAGGACCGAAGAGGTGCTTAGTATTCAAAAGTGGACGTGGGAGACACAGTGCTGTTAAAACAAGACAAAGTGGACAAGTTTACAACATCATTTAATGCTTCACCACACAAGGTTGTGAGCAAAACGGGAAACCAAGTTGAATCACCAACTGGAGTTTATTATTACCGGAACACGACGCATGTAAAGAAATATGAGGCCACAGAAGGACATTTTGAACAAGTAACAATTCCTGAAAAAGGGGAATGTGAAATAGACAAGAATGCAGACACTTACACTTCAACACTACAAGAGGGTTGTCAAGGCTCAGGGAAACAAGTGATATCCAGACCCCAGAGGATAAGAAAGATGCCAGAAAGGTTTCGCGATTTTATGGTGAAATAAAGAAACATGGATGACAGATGTATAAGTTCTTAACAGTAAAATGTTCATGGTTATGAGAAATGTTACATGTGTTGTGGAGTAGTTATAATAATAATAATAATAATAATAATAATAATAATAATAAACATTGTTAGAAAGTAATGCAAGGAGATACTGGAAATGATGAAAATGTGTGTATGCAAAGATAAACTTTGATTACAAGGAGAAGCGGGATGTCATGTATTGAGACTCATGTGCTTATGTGATGACGTAATGAATAACGTGGTTCAGAGGTTATGTGCCGGTGTATGAGCAGCAAGTTGGATGATGGACACTGTTCAATAAAGCCACTAAAAGACAGTGCTTTATGTGATTATTTAATTTAGTGTTCTGCCTAATTCAGTAATAAGGTGGGCACACAACAAGGTGCTGTATAACAGAGCACTGAGGGTTGTGTTGTTTGCCTACAATGACATCATTGATCGTTCCACCTACTTCAAGAGCTCTGAGGGGATATTTGAACTCTGATTTTTAAGCAGTTTGTAGAAAATGGCAAATTTTGGCCCCATTTACCAAAATATTTAGAAATTTTATGGATATTCATACTGCATATAATATAATAGCAAATTATACAGTTATTTGACAAACTAAAGTAGTCTTCATTTGACCTTTAAGGATGACCAGCGCCGCCCTCTGCTGGATGGCTTCACACTACAACACTGAAGGAAGGTATTTTACTCTAATAAATCATTAATCGGCAGTTAATCGTAAGTTGAATAATTGTTTCCATCCATCCCTAATGTGTTTGTATTTTTGGGGAGGGGGTTCAGCATTGTTTGTTTTTGACTTGTGGATGGAAAGGTTAAAAACAACTGAAATAAATATCTATTCTATCTGATGAATTTTTTGATGGCCCTTACTGAACGGACACTAACAATACTTTGACAGTCAGGAAAACGAAGTTAAAGATTTAAGAAGGAGCATTGCAGATTTACACAACTTGGAAAATGTGGTGTAGAAGCGTGTTAAAACCTTTCCATGGTCTGGAAAAAGACCCAAACTGTCACTCTAAGATGGAAGTATATTGGAGCTGGCGTTCAGAAACAAAACACCAGGGCTTGAACCTGCCATTAACACAACCTGCTGGAACATCAGTGTTACTATCCCCTGTCTCCTTTGTACTGCCATGAACTGAAAGGGTGCCAACAAAGAAAAATAGCCCCTGCTCCAAAATCATCACTTTCAAATTTGGCTGACAAGCCAAATGCCTTCTGGAAAAAGGTTTTTGTTGTCAGACAAGAGTAATACTGAGTTATTTAGTCACAGTGACTATTCTATAGTACAGGGGTCTTCAACTTCAGACCTTGAGGGCTGGTGTCCTGTGACTTTTAGATGCGTCTCTGCTTCAACACACCTGAATCAAATAATTAGGTCCATAACAGCACTCTGGAGAACTTGGCTGCATACTGAGGTGGTAATTCAGCCATTAGATTCAGGTGTGTTAGACCAGGGACACATCTAAAAGACCCCTGCTATCGAACATTTTACCAGCTGTCAAACGTAGTGGAAGTAGAATTGAGTATTTAGGGACATTTCAGTGCTATTGGCATAGTAGTATTGCTCAAAGTGAATAGAATAATGAAGACGGTAGGGCTACCTTCAACTATTCATCTTTGCCTGAATATCTTAAGATCTGAGGGCAATGTTCCCCAAAACAGGTCAAAACCTGTATTGGAATGAACAAAGCATAACTGGCCATGCCAAATTCCCAACCTAATAAAAGTTTCCAGAGCCAGGTCAATATCAACCAGCTTAAATAAACTTGGTTTTGCTACGGAACTCAACAATGGATGAGCAACGAAGTGAGATCCTTGCTGGTAATAGCATATGTATGATTTGATCCTAAGTGAATTAAAAAATCTATAATAAGCTCAAATTTGTGCACCAAAATCTAATATTTAAGTAATCATGAAAGCTGTCTGATCATTTCACTTCAGACAATGAGTGGTTTGAATAAATCATTGAAAGGTCAAAATTAATAAGGTATTTATGGCAATGATGAGTGGATGTAAACCTTAATGGAATGACAGATTGATTTCACTAATTACTACTACATACAGTATAATACAGTATAAAAATACAGTATATTATTATTAATGTTGTTAATCTTGTTTTTTTTTAACTGTTTTTTTACACTTTAAGAACTTTTTGTGTGTAACTTTATATCTGTTGCTGCTGTTACACCTGAATTTCCCCTTTGTGGGACAATAGAGGCTGTTTCTACAAGAGCACTTTTAATCACAATATTTACAGAACACATATAAAAATGGTGGATAAAAAAAAGTACATTGTTGAGTTCATGCAAAGCAGTTAACCAACTTTACAACAAAACTCGACTTTAATCTGAAGTGTGTTCCCAACAACTGCAGAATAGCCATTTTTTCTACAAACTAATTTTGATGTGCACTCAAGTTAACTGCCTACAGATGTAGAGTTAAATTCTGCTTGTGTCAGCAAAGCTAAAGCCAGCTTGTCAATTTCACCATGACAATTAAAGCACAAACCCTCAAGGTGAACAAGTCATACAGTTAAGTCTGAGGTGTCAAAATGACACCAGCAGAAAACAGCCTGCAATTTGTCACTTTTTAAAGTTTGCCCTGTCACAGCAGTTTCCTTTTTTATCATATGTATGAAAGTGAACAGTGCTTGGCAACCATGTGACTCTTGTGCAACTGTGAGAGTGGACACCTGAAGTTCAGAGTGATTAAAACTAAAACACAGGCATCTCTGAAGGGGGTGGGGATGAGATGTATTATAAGACTTTTGCAAAAGAGAAAAGACTGAATGGTCATCACACTGTTAATTAGGTTCACCACATTTACAGTCCCAAAATTATGACTGTGACACAAAAGATGTGCTCAGAGCAGTATGGGTAGTGGACATCAATCAAGTGATCCATGTCCTCTCAAAATATTTGAAGGAAGTAAGGCAAAAGCACATGTAAAGTTTGAAGGACAGTAGCATACCAGCTTATGAAGCCTTTGTTGTTTTTCTAATGGTGACATATGCTTACTGGCCACTTTTTTAGGTACCTGTTCAACAACCTGTTAAGACAAATACAGACTCAGCCAATCACATGGCACCAACTACACATTTAAAGAGGGTTATTACGTATTTCCCAGGCAGATAGAGCCATTTCATAGCACAATCAAGTAACTATGTTACCTTCAGTTGTTATAAAAATGCAGTATATAAAAACTTAAAAATAAATTTGACTTCTTAGTTTGACACCTTGAAACTGGTCCGTGTCTTTAAGAAGCTCCTACTCTTTCCGACACTCAGCCTTGAGCATGTCATCACAACAATGCTTCCCCATGAAGTCATTTACAACCGTTCCTAGCAGCGTTGCACTAAGAAGTAGTTTGTATGATAACCTCATCTGTTTGCTAATTGCTACTGCCGCTAGTCTGGAGGGCCTTTGTGGGGGAGCAAGGGTGGAGCCAGGGGATGGACAGGAGAGACCATAGCCACTCCTGCAGCTAACTCTGCCAAGTGACTGGTTCCCATGGGGAGGTAACTCACCAGCAGAGCACAGCTCCAGAACAAGCAACTGCCCTTCAAAACAGTTGGTGGCTGAAGTAATACACAGCATATATTTACAAATACAGGCATGTATTTTTTTCGATTAAAGAAAATCTTTTTGGTCTTTAATGAATTACTTGGAAAATACAGATGTTGTGCTCCAAAGTGGCTCAGAAGTCTCTCAGTTGTTGGTTACCCCTGAGTGAGCAATGGTCCCAGCCTGGCCACCCCTATGAAAGTTTTTTTGGCTCCGCCACTGAGGGGGAGGTGCGAGGGAGGGGTGCTATGTGAGGTGGAAGCTTGACTGGCTTCAGTGACTCCAAGGAGTAGCATTGTGGAGACTGGCGGCACTTTGTGAGAGCACCTCCCACCCCAGCACCTAAACATGGTGAAAACGACTTGCTAATCATCACAATAAGGAACAAAGTGGATTTTACTGAGCTACTGGAATTTTCATGCATAACCACCACTGGGATTAACAGAGAATGATCCAATAACAGAAAATATCCAGGGAGCAGCAGCTGTGGGGATGAAAATGACAAAGAGGTCAGAGAAGAATGGGCAGAACGGTTTGAGAAGAGAGAGGAAATGGCTGCTCATACAGCACCGGGTTAAGATGATATCTCTGAATGCAAAACTGGTCAAACCTTTACGTAGATGTGCTACAGCAGGTAAAGCATGGAGGTGAAAGTGTTGTGGGGTTTTTTTTGGGGGGGGTCTGCGGCACCTGAAGCAGGTACCACCACAATAACCCAAAACATATCAGTAAATCCCCCAAAGACTAGCTGAAAAATCCTGTTTAGAGCCCAGAGCTTTATCAAACATTTTTCCTCAGCTAAAAAACACATTTTTTGCTAAAATTAAGTAACTTTTTGTTGTGATAAATAAAAAAGGGATTAGACATCTATATGTGAACATGTCTTAATAAAGAACTGAATACTTAATAGGATGTCTTTTTTTTTACTGCAATTTCTAACACCATCAGTTTTTGCTGTTTGTTAATAACCAAGTTGTGTAACAAAGTACATATCTTTGTTTATGCAATTAACTTACCAAATTATGTGAATTTGGGAGTTGACATTTGTCTTGCCATATAAAAATATTAATTGTTTTTACAATTGTGGCATTGATTAAAAAATATTAATCCCAGTAATAACTGCCTCCACAATCATAAACAAGGCCAACCTTATTACTAATCTCTGCCATCCTAATTATAAAATATTTTTTATTATAAAATTGCCTCCAAGTTTTGAAGGTCATGCACCATTAAGGACATTAATTTTAAACCCATACAAAGTTGACAACAGTTGTCGACACAGAGCGCCTTTCCTCTGTGGAATCAATTAGTGTGCTCTGGAGGGAGATGTCTCCGTCAGTGTGACTTAATGCCAGGCGACACACGTGGGCTTTAAACGAGGGCTCGAACTCGGATCAGAGGGGGTGCCTAACCTAACAGCTTGATGCAGAAATGTACACACAAGGCACAGCTTTCAGCCCCTGATCAAACGTCTGTAAGAGCCATTTATCTGCTTTCAGATAGACATAATTGTTTTAACCCCTCCTGCCTTGGGATAAATAGGTAATGCAATATAAACTACCGTCCCTGGTAACAAATAGAAACAAATATTATCATAAAAGGCAAAGATGAGGGGATGAAAATACATAGAGATGATTCTACTTTCCTTCTTTACTGGTGTGATGATAGAGAGTTAAAGAGCCAGAACATCACAGCTGGAAGTCCTTCCACAAGTCAAGGAGCTGAGCTTGCCGATCTGTGAATAGGAGGAACTTCTGACCGGCTGAGATGATTTATTTAATAAATCATTTTTATCATCAATCTTGTTCTGTTTCAGCACTATCTAACAGCCTTAATAAATCTTAACGCTTAACTATTTTTAGGGAATTTTTTTATCTTTTCTGAAATTAGACTCCTATATACCAATGTTTAACAGATCCTGCTAATAAATCCCATGTAATCATAAAATTGTTCCTTGTTCAGGTCATAAAATAAAACATTTACATTTGAAACAATGACAATATTTGACATTTTAAACTAACAGCAGAGTTTCATATAAGATTCAGTTTGTATGTCTGTTAAAAATTATTACATGAGCAATAAATGCACAGCATGACCTTTTCTCCAATAATAGACTGGATTATCACAAAATGTCATTGAAGCATTTTCGAGCTCATAAACAGTCAAGTTACAAATCAGTCAGTTATGAATCCTATTTTGTGATATTGGTTTCACATATGGTTTGCTATACGAAGCATGTCAGGTAAGCAGTCAGCTGCACGCTGCCTACTTGAGCTGATAGCCTGACAAGTAATTATAATTAATTATTAATAAGTATAATATTATCTGCAAAAAACCATGACTACGTTTAGCAAATACATAATTTAGTCTAAGTTTGCCTCAAAATAGAAATAACAATAAAACAAATGACATGAATAACTTATGTGTTATGTTTGTTGTATAAAGGACCTGAATGAACTGCAAACCCTGGTGAAAAATTTAGAAATTTTATAAAAGTAATGACAGAAGCAAATGCAGTTAAGGCAGAACATGGAACACAGCAGACAAGGCAGCAAAGTAACGGAAGGATCCAGCAACAAACAGTGAAAATCCAGGAACCTAAATAAAGGGGAATAGTTGAGCTGTACAAAGAAAACCAAATGAACTAATCAGAGGACATTTGGAAACAGCTGAGGCAGAATGAAATCAGAGGACAGAAAACAGCAGTGGAAGAGTTCAACCTGGGAGGCTGAGGGAAGGTGAATGATAAACACTGGAGAAGAACAGTTATTTTACACAACTGGAAACACTGGAACCCCCCCTAGAATTTACACATGAACATAGATGCCCATTTTCAGCCTGTCTGAAGGCCATTTTAATGCGAACTGTAACACCCTTGACTTTCAAAGATGATATTACACACAGGAAATCATTCTCAGCAGGGTAGAGACAGGACTGGGTCAGATCCATGTCTTGTTCACACCACAGGTTGTAGCAACATTTATCCAGGTGTAAAACCCTTGTGACTTCTATACTTGTGTACTTTTGTGTATCTTTCTTAATACACTATCAATCCCCCTCAGAATCTAAATTTTGGATTAATCTTAGCTTTCCTGGCTGTGGGATCATTCCAATAAAGCAGCAGCATCAATTGTCCCGACACCTGTGGATTCATGTAGAAATACCAACAAATTTCACCCTAATCCAAGCTCTAAGCACATCTCAAAATAATCCATGATGTTTCATGCATATTAAATGACTCTTTAAAATTTATTTCAATTAATTTTTGCATTGTCCCCCCAATATAAGATTGTTCCACATACATTCTTCCTAAGTTATGATTTAAGACTTCAGAGGCTGCTCACTGCCTTAGTATGCATAAGGGCTAAATACCTTGTTGACAGATGACGTTTATGAAATCAATGCAGTACTATTCCCTTGGGGGGGGTCCTACCTATCTGTTTACCTAATCCCAGCTGATGATTATTTTGGCCAGGCAGTCATGATCCCGGTTTTTTAAAAAGCACACACGGTTGTGTTTGCGAGACTAAATATTTGATCTGAATATCCAATCAAATGCATTGTGTTTACATCGATTTTTTTAAAGCATAGTAAAGCAATAAAAAGTGTTTTCAGTTAAAAAAAAAAAATCCCATGCTTCCAGTATTTTTGAAAGATTACTTTTGATTCCAGCAGAAGAATTCATTCAGTCTTAATTATACAGACACCTCTGAGGCCAGACTAATGAAATGCAGAGCTCTGATAGACTGGATCTCTTCATCTTTGGAAGGTTACCTTTGTTCTCTATTCCCTGCATTTTTTCACCACTATCAGTAAACCTCTGGATGGAGTACCTTAACTTGGAATTTGTGTGTTAATACCTAGAAAATGTGGTGTTTTTACTGAAGGTTATCATGCTGGAAGAATCTCATACCAGCCTATCCCCACATCCATCTTTCATATAACAGCTATGTGCAGTCGAATATTTCAATGTGATCAGTACAATCTAAAAGTTTTTAAGGGTCATATCATCATATGGATGGTGAAAGGTTTAGGCAGCACTCTCTGTTCTCCCAAACATGCTTTTTGAAAAGAGTCTCTGTTTGCTCTAAGAGCGAGTTCATTTACAGTGCAAATAATGCATTTTCTGCTCTGCAAGGATTATTATACGCCATCTCTTCCAAGCTTCTAATTGTAACCTTTGTGGAGTTGTGTAGCATGACTGTTTATAAAAATGGCTGACATGTACAAGCTGACCTTCAACACAGATTTTCACCAAACATCACCAACTGCTTATAACATAAGCTGATATTGGCTGCCTAATTAGTAATTAGTCACCTTTCTGCTCAGGTAGCTAGCCTGCAGTTCACTGTTTTACAGACATGCCACCAGTAGCTTGTCAACTTTAGCATTATAACAGCTGTACCTTAACTTCTTACTGCATAATCTCGGTTACAGCTTTACTAACAATTTATATATTTATATATGTTTTTTGAATCCGATTCTGTTATTTTGCTGTCAAGCAGATGCTAAGTTATGTAGAGATTGGCAATTTGTCTATAGTGCACAAAGCAAACAATTATGCATTTAGTGTGCAAACTAGCAAAATCACACATAGCTGGGCATAACTACGACCTTTAGGTGTGCTTCGATTATGAGCCTTTGCATGTGTGGAATACAGATCTGGCATTAGGCTGGGTTAAGGCTGGAAGCAGTTCAAGGGGAATATGAAAAAACAGTCTAAAATGAGTTCATGTTAGTGGCTGGCTGGGCTCGCTTTCATCCAATTATTTCTGAACAAATCTTTCTTCCTTAAAAGCAATAGAAACAAGTAGAACCATTCTTTCAGCCAGCTGACCAGAACTACACAATACAAACTGCGTGAAGGGGAACACTGCTTTACTCTATTCTATTGGTACTCTATATAAAATTCCTGTGAGGCCAACAATTTTTCTGTAGAAGCAGTGAAGACGAAAGATTTTTTGAAGCCAAATTATGTTTAAACTTCAGTAAACCTTGAAAGCAGCAACAGTACCTATAACTCAGTGATCAAGACTTTGTAGAAACCATATTCTGTGTTAAATCTATCTATATAAGCATTTTAGTTGTTATGGTCAGCTGTGTAGCATAGCAGAAATGAATAGAGAGTAGAAAGTCATCATCACAACACCTCAGGTAGTAAATCGCACCAGCTGACACCTGTTCTTAACACTGTGGCGGATTATATATAAAAACTTTTTGTACTTTAACAGAGTTTTTCTCATGAGATCTTTCTCTTTTTTTTCTTTAAAGGAAGCCCCCTCAAAAATCTGCATTCTCCAGGCTGTCTTTAGTAAGTAAAAATAATCTGCTCGTAGTACAGAGAATATTTACCTTTTTATCCTTATAGAGAGTTTCTGTCTGACTGTTTTACAAAAGAAATCACTTTCATCACTATTGATTACTTTACCTGATAGAATATTCCTGGGGTTTTGTTTTTACAATAAAGCTATCTCAAGCTAAACAAACACTCTATTATTATTATTATTATTATTATTATTATTATTATTATTATTATTATTATTATTTTTCTAAATAAAGAATAAGCAGAATAAACAAAGATAACACGCTGTAAAGTACAGAGTAAAACTGTCCTGAAGTGAAGGTTTGGCTTTATAACTCACCCTCTGTTCATTGCTCAAGTATCATTCCGCTGTAAGTTTAATGTCCACCCGTGAGATGCCTGTTTTCTCTGTTCAACTGGATTTGAAACTGCGTGGATGACGCGATAAGAACTCCGTGGGGCGGCAGCGGGAAGTCCTCTGAGCTGCGGCCGCGCTCCGGCTCTGATCGTTCACTGATGAGCAGCAGCAGCAGCAGCAGCAACGCTCCACTCAGTGACCCAGCCGGGAAAATGTCATTCTCTGCCTTCTACTGGCAGAGCCGCGCTGGCTTCCGGTTAAATCTTTCAAAATAAGAGGCTATTCTTTATTTATTTATTTATTTATTTATTTATTTATTTATTTATTTATTTATCTATTGATTTATTTCATCTGATACCCAACCGACTCCTACTCCATGGGCAAGAGACTGATTTTTTTTTTTTTCTCATAAAATTTGAAAATGACTTAAATCATAAAACGTGGCCTTAAGCTATTGCTGACAAAACTTTCCTTTCTATTTAAGGTAGAGAAAAAGAATGAACAGCACCCATCATTGTCATTGTGGATTTAAACCAGTTATCTATTTATTCGTTTTGGTATGAGAGTAAGGCCACTTTACAAATAACGCCTTTTATTCGGAAGGCAGTCTGTAGATAAAAGTCAAAGTATCTTAAAACATTACAAAGTAATTTTCACAATTACAGAACAATTAGGCATTTTCTATGGTGTTTCCCATAAGGTTGTCATAATTTTGTTCTCTTTTTTTATTGAGGATTCATTTTGACTGTTAACTATTAACCAAGTTAACTGGTTCCTCTAAATCTAGTTCAGTGGAACCACTAAACCTAGTTCATTAAATGTAAAGAGTATTACACATTTACTTTCAACATAATCATTAAAGTCTGTGTAAAGTAGCAATAGATGTGTGTTCTGAGTTTGTCACACCACAGGAATTTGTGTTTTTAACAACCCAGCCAAATTTGAATGATTAAAAACCAGATGTGGAAAGAGTATTGAAAAGAGTACTGAAAAGTACTTGTACTCAAATACAAGTACTGTTACATTGCTTAAACTGTACTCAATTACAAGTAAAAGTACTTGTGTTAAAAAAAATACTTAAGTAAAAGTACAAAGTACTCTTCTCAAAAATTACTCAGAGTATTAATTCCTTTTTAACCAGTGGATGTTTTACTGCATTGTCAATAGCAGGCATTCAATTTGATTTACATGTACAAAATATGTCGTTCAAAGTATATTTCTCACACAAACAAAGTATGTATAAAGCATATGTGTCAAACTCAAGGCCCAGGGCCAAATCCGGCCTGCCATAATTTTTTATGTTACCCTCTAGACGGACACATACATAGAACCTTCAAGATAACAGCTGTATGCTTAAAAAATATTTTATCAATCAAATCATAGAAGTTTTCATTTGTACACTGCCAAATTACATCAATGTGAAGAGATGTTTGATATTATTTAACTTTAAAAAGTACTCATTGAGTGCAGAGATGGCTATTTCTTCATATTTGAATGGTTGGTTAATGGGTTTTATCAATACATTCTGCCACAGCCCTTTGAGGACATTCATAATCTTGACATGGCCTGAAAAGAAAATGAGTTTGACACCCCTGGTAAAGTACACAATAAAGTATAGAAAAGAAAAAGTATAGAAAAATTGCACTAAGACCATTTTTCTGTAAACAACAAAGCAGGAATTTTGCTCAAAGAATGGCAAAAATGTTTTTGAACTGGTACATAGTTTTTTAAAATTTTTTGTGCAAAATTTGCAACAGTATTGCTCATATTTCAGCTTGTCAGAAGAGATGAAATGTGCATAACATTTTGCATTCACAGTAAATAAGCTTTGTCTATTTCCTGGCTTTTTTCTGCGAGCTACAATTACTGGCTTACGACGGAGTATTGGGGCCACACTAAGAGGGTTTTTTTGTTTTGTTTTGTTTTTTTCTTTAATACAAGAATAAAGTTGTAATTTTATGAGAACTATACATTTTTTCCAGCAAGACAATGACCCAAAGTATCCAGCTGGAGCTACACAGAGATGAATTGAAAGCAATAAGGAGGATGTTCTGGAGTGGCCTGGTCAAAGCCCAGACCTCAATCACATAGAGAATTTGCGGCAGAATCGAAAAGGGCTGTTCATAATTGATCCCCCACCAACCTGACAGAGCTGGAACAGTTTAGCAGGAAGAATGGAGGAAAACTGCAGCATCCAGATGAGCAGCCTGACTGAGACCTGTCCACACAGACTCCCTGCTGGGATGGCAGCCAGAGTTGCAGCTATGTGAAGGTGGTTAATATTTATGCAGTCAGTTATTTTATGTTACATACTTTTATTTAATTGTCATTATTTTGTAGAAATCAGTTTTCACTTTTTTTGTCAAAAAAGCCGAATTTTGTTGATTATGGTGAATTGAAACAATAAAAGGGTAAAACATCTAAGGAGGTGAATACTTTTTGTGGGCACTGTATTTTGTCTTGGGGTACTTCAACATTCCATGTGGTGATGGTTGTACTTTGACGCATACCCAATGCGAGTGCCCTCAAGGCTCTAAAGCCTGATTTAGCATTCCTTCATTTAACTTTCTTTGTGAATACCCCAAACACACCAATACTCTGTCATTTATTCTCTCTACTCACACAGCTCTGGCAGTCATGAGTAAAATGTAATGCAAGGGCTTTTCAATGTCAAACTGAGACGAACATGCTGTTATCAAGCTGTATCCTAAAAGGCCATCTCCTTGCTTAGGGTTTCCACCAACCTGTATTGATCTTGGGTGCAATTTGGAGTTGTGCATCCTTTCCTCAGCTCTGATCTCTACTCAAAAGTACACTCACACTCAAGAGTATGTGACCTATTCATTAATGCTAAAGCAGGAGTGGCCAAGTTCAGTCCTCTAGAGCCACCACCCTACAACTTTTAGATGTATCCCTTCTCTAACACACCTGGATCAAATGAATGGCTTGTTACCAGGCCTCTGCAGAGCTGAGCTACTGCTGGTGAGAGAATTCAGTCTTTTGACCCAGGCGTGTTGAAGCAGGGATGCATCTAAAAGTTGCAGGATGGTAGCTCTCAAGGACTGGACTTGGGCACACCTGCCCTAAACTGATATCTACAACCTCTTGGGTAGTGTGCCTCAATCAGTTTGGTGGTTTGACTGGAATGCTGTCCGTGGAGATAATGGGGTCTTAACTGTGGGAGAAGGCCAGCTTGAGCTTCTTGAGTCCTGTACAAGTCATGAATACACTACCACTGTGGCGTCTGCCCAGGGCCTGTACTTACAGCCACCATAACAAACCCCCAAAATCTGTTTGTACATCTTTTCTTCTTCATTCTACATGTTTGAGGAACTTCTACGTTCTCTGATGTGTAATGATGAGCTCACTGCACATGAGAAGGTCTGAAAATACTTTCAAATAAATCAGTCAGGACTGTTGTCCTAGTTTTAACTTTGTGGAATTTCGCTGTGATTTCTCTGGTGATCAGGAGATGTAGCATCACTTGACAACTTGTGAGTCCTATCCTCCCACATTCTTCTGTCTTTCCAAAATGACCTTCTGAATGCAGCTAGTATCTGAAGGGAATTTCTCAACTGCTACATATTTAACCTTTGTCCATGAATGTTGATAAAGCTTCAATACTTATATGGTGGTCATGAGAACAGCATGCTGCCTCACATTAGACAAAGCTCTCTAAAGTATTGGCTGCATAGATTTGGAAGACCAACATATTCCGCATAGTTTGATCCTCCTCATCAACTAGGCTTGAAGACCACATGACCATTAAAAAGAAGTAATGTTCTTTTTTTAAAAAAAGTAGTCAAGTGAATTGGCTGTTATATCCTTTGATGTTCTGTGCAGGACAGTGGGTGTATGTTTGTGTTCCTCCCAAGTTCCACCTCTGCAAGGCCAGAGTAATTAGGACAAACATAAAAGAGGAATGGATTCCCTGAGGCAGATACCAGATGGTTTTCTTATGTGGCAATCAGGCTCTGTCTCTACCTATGATTCACTAGAGCAGGGGTCTTCAGCTCCAGGCCTTGAGGGCAGGTGTCCTGGAACTTTTAGATGTGTCCCTGGTCCAAGACACCTGAATCAAATGGCTGAATTATCTCCTCAGTGTTCAGTCAAGTTCTTCAGAATCCTGCTGGTGACCTGATTGTTTGACTCAGGTGTTTTGAAACAGAGACACATCTAAAAGTTGCAGGACACTGGTCTTCAAGAACTGGAGTTGAAGACCCCTGTATAAATTCTGTTATTAGTTCTTATTTGTGCCCATGTCTTCATTAATTAACAGTTTAAAATGAACATGTCACATGTTAAAATAATAATACATTTTATTTGAGGGCGCCTTTCAAAACCTAAGGTCACCTTACAAAAACAGACAAAAAACAATAAATAATAAACAGAGTCAGCAATAACTATATAAAGCAAGTCAGTAAACAAGATGCAACAACAGTTAATCCATGTTAGAGTGAATCTGCCAGTTTGAACAGGTGTGTTTTCAGATGTGATTTAAAAGAGGGAAGAGAGTCTCTGTTCCTAATGGCAGGAGGAAGGGAGTTCCAGAGCTGAGGAGCACAGCAACTGAAGGCTCTGTTCCCCAAGTTGACAAGACTGGGAGAAGGAACTATAAGATGAGTGGCAGACGACGATCTGAGAGAGCAGCAAGCAGTGGCGATGTGAAGCAGGTCACACAAATAAGGAGGGGCAAGGTTATGGATCCACTTGAACTTGAGAGTTAAAATCTTGAAATTTATCCTTGCTTCTATGGGCAACCAGTGGAACTGCTGCAGAACTGGGGTAATGTGTTCTCATAACATAAGCAACTAAGCATTAATCAACCAACCATATAAATACCTCTTTAAATACAAAAGAGGCAATAAAGAAATAAATAGATAGATAGATAGATAGATAGATAGATAGATAGATAGATAGATAGATAGATAGATAGATAGATAGATAGATAGATATTTTTAATCTTTATTGAGGTTTAAACATTAATATGAGACAAAAAATCATAACCCCCACATTACCCACCCCCTCCCATGTCTCATCCCTACACATATCACAACAAATAGCACAACAGTCAGTCAGACATCACCCCCAAATCTGAAACAAAATTTAAAAATGACAACCACTTACAATCCCTTCAATTTTTAATTTATTTTTTCTAATTTTAGAAAAAAATAATATACTTTAACCAACTTGATACTGAAGGAGGATTCTGGGACTTCCACTCCAGGAGAAGTTAACGTCTGGTCAGCAGAGATGTGAAGGCAACAATTCCCTCTGGGTGGAGTTTAGCTGTATTGAATCAGTTTGGCTGTGATGCCTTCCTGGAGGAGGGCTTCAGCTGAGATAATGCTGCCATCAACTAATCATTCTCCTTATCTTGCTATTAAATTTTTACTTTCATGAACATCGAAAATAATCTCACATCAGTTCATCTGTTTTTTCTTGTGCATTCTGCTCTGTCTTCTCAAACCCCCAGTCAGTCATAGCAGATGGATGCTTGTACTGAGCCAGGTTCTGGTACATGCATGCTCTGTATGAGGGATTGCTGTAAAGTCAACAACACAAAGCAAGTGATTCTCAACAGTCACTACGCGCTCGTCCAGGAGGAGTGAATGCTGCAAATCAATGACTCGATGCAATTTGCTAGGTTTCCTTAGGAACCTTTTGAACAACTTTGAATAATTGAGCTACTGTACTGTTTGAAAGCTAGGATCAATTGGAATGTATGTATGACTGAATTGAATTCATTTCTTTTTGTAAAGTGCCTCAAGACAACATTTGTTGTGAATTGGTGCTATAGAAATAAACTGAATTGAACTGAAGTTTACATACCATAACAGAAGCACACAAATTTGTCCATTCACATTTTAGTTACGGGCTTTGTTAAAATATCAGCCAACATTTCTGTTGTTGGACATTAAAATAGTTATTTTTCCATCACTGAGTGCTGCTCGAACAAAGTGATATTGAATGTCAATGTGTTTGCCCCTTTTGAAAGACTAATTACACCTTGATTGTCCTTAAAGTAGTCACAGGTGCATTTTCACATCTAAAGTCCATTCCATTCATTAAATTCACAAGATAAACACTTTCCTGTGCAGCAGCGGCCAAGGCAATATATTGGGCTTCACATGTAGATAAAGCAACTGTGGGTTGTTTCTTACACCTCCAGGAAATAATGGGTCCAGTCTCAGATAGACTAAAACAATAACCAGTCACACTTCATCTGTCCTTTGGGTCTCCTGCCCAGTCTGCATCCCAGTATGCAACAAGTTTAAGAATTAGATATTTTTTCTTGAAACACAATTCCTGGTTCACAGTGCTTTTCAGACACCTCAACACATGCTTTGCTGCAACCCAATGTTGTTCTTTTGGTTCAAGATAAGTATTGTGACAACTTACTGACAATAAAACTCAAGTCCGGCCTTGTGCTCATCATTACAGAGATCAACATGCCCACTACTTCACGATATCTTTTAGGATCACCAGATTGACCTTCATTGTCAAATTTCATTTTTTTTTCACATGGGGTTGATCATGGTTTGCAATTACTCATATTAATTATCTCCAATATTTTTGTGATGTATCTTTTCTGGTTAACTTTTACTTCAGCATTGTTGTGTGTACAATCAATGCCTAGGAAATGTTTAAGTTTTCGAAGATCTTTAATTTTAAATTTAGCAGCCTATATCTCCACACTTTTGAGTATTTGATCATTACTTGCTGCGATACTAAGGTCATCAACCCAGATAATCAAGACCACCCTCTCATTTTCATTTTGTTTACTGTCAACACAATAGTCATCTGGATTCTGCGCAAAACCATTATCAACAAGGAAATCATGTAGCATTTTATTCGAATTTCATCCTGATTGTTTCAGACCATAAAGTGACTTATTAAGCTTGGAGACTAATTTCTCCTTTGTCTTTGTTACTACCTCAAATCCTTCAGGTTGTTCTGAAAATACTTCACAGTCAATAGGGGCATGTAAATATACGGTTTTGACATCCATTTGGTGCAATTCCAAATCATATGATAAGCAAACTGCATTAGAATACGAACAGATGTCATATCAGCAGTCAGGGAGGGGTCTCAATATAGTCGATGCCAGCAACCTGACTATAGCCTTTTGCTACATATCTAGCCTTACAGTGTCTCAACAGGATTTTCCTTGATAGTAAATACCCATCTGCGCCCCATTACTTGTTTATCCTCAGGTAACACTGTTAGGGTATAAGTATTATTCTCTATCAAATAATCCATTTCATCCTTCATAGCTCATAGTTCTGATTTTGATGAGCTCATAGCTTTTTCCTCTTCCAGTATCTTAGGTACATCACATGCAATCCTATAGCAATAGTCAATGTTCATTAGCACTCGATCATCGTCACATTTCTTTTCATAGTCATGATCAGTACAATACTTAGGAGGTCTCCTTTTTCTCTTAGGATAACATGCACCAAGGTTACCTTCATTTTGACCTAAGTTGCCATCTGTTTCACAAGTCTCAGTTTTTATCTCCTGTGAGGTTACTGTTGTCAAATCTGGTTTTAGTTGTAGAATATCAGCTCTCTTCTTAAGCAAAATGTTCTCATTTATATCTTCATCAATCTGAGTATCACATTCATTAGTACTTTTTCTGGTAAACTTTACCACCCTTCTCTTAAGTACTTTGCCAGTGTCTGGATAAAAGACAAGATATGCAGGACTATTTTTGTTGCAGCCAACAAAAATTCCCTTTTCACTAACTTCTTCTTATCATTTTTGTATGTAGAACATTCAGATCCAAAAGTTCTCATTTGTGAAAGGTCAGGTTTCTTTCCAAATAACATGTAATATGAAGTCTGCCCTACACGCCTGTTGTAACATCTATTACGGGTAATGACGGCAGTCTGAACTGCATATGTCCATAAATCTTCAGGCAGATTACTCTCAATTAACATCTATCTTGCCATTTCAAAACACAGCACTCCAGGTCCTTTCAGCTCTTCCATTCTGATGGGGTGAATAAGGGGCTGAAGTTTCATGTCTAATGGCATTTTTACTGAGCAATGACTGAAACTCTTTAGATGTAAACTCAGTTCTGTTCTCTGATCTTATGCATTTGATTTTTCCATAAGGTGTCATATCTGCAATGAATTTCTCTGTTCCTTTAACAGTATCACGCTTAGCCTTCAGGAAATTGGTAAAAATAGCACCTGAATAATCATCTGTAAAAGCTAAGGTATACCTAAACCCATCTCTAACTGCTGGTTCTATAGGTCCAGCCAGATCTGCATGTACAAGCTCAAGTACACCTTTAGCCTTTTCATCAGGCTCTCTACTCCTGCTCTGAACAAATGTACCCTTTATGTGCGCACTTCGCATTTCAGATCAGACTTCTCAGTTTTACCTCTGATTTTCATTTCATCTGCAACACTCCCCAAATTTAACACATTATGGTTACAGTAACCTAAACTTTCATGCCATGTTTGAATGTCATAACAGGTATTGCATTCATCCCCCTCATCTGTAACAGTATTTAAATAGAACAATCAGTCATAAACATTAATGTCAAAAGCCATTTTTGTGTATGAGCTGGTTCTGTCCATCTATGAAAACGATGGCATGTATAAGGTGTCCATCAGCATCATCTCCACAATTTGGCCCTTACTGTCTCTCAAGCGAACTCTAGCAGTGCAGCATGATGCCACAGGCACTCACTCCATCAGCCAACTCCAAAACATGGCTCTAAGGCTTAAAAGTTGAGTTGAAATCCTTCAATTTTGCAGCATCTGTCACAATGTGCTTTGTTCCACCCAAGTCGACCATGAGCCCCTTCACCTTCACACTACAAATCTGGGCGTAATCCACTTGCTTCACCTTGAAAGCAAATGTGTGGTCTTCCCCATCCACTGCTTGCTTCACCTTGTCTTGCCTTTTCTGCTGGCAGTTTCCATCCTTGTGCATGGAGCTCTTGCAGGAACTACACCACTGTTTTAGCTCTCTGCACTTGTGCGAGGCTGAGGGACACTCCAGGGTTTTGTGCCCTCTCTGGCTGCAGTTATAACAGGTGAGTTTTGTTCTCCAATTGTCTCTTCCTTTAACTTTCATCACACAATCTTCAGATGAGCCAGCAGCACACAACTTCTCCATGCTCTCATTGCTCCTCAGCGTTGTTTTAAATTGGGCAAAAGTTAACTTCTTATCCCACTGTGTAACATGAATAGAGAATGGTATGGCCTTTTAAAATTATTGCAGTCAGCAGGCCATCACTTAAAATTTCTCCTGCAGTATGCACTGCTGTGATAGCAGTCTCTGCATGGATAATATAGTCTGTGACGCTCTGATTGACACCTTTTTGAAGAGACGTCAACTCTGTGTACAGACTAATCACTCGTGGCTTCATCGTACCAGCAGAGTGATCTCTGAGGATCTTTAGGGCTTTTCTGCTATCATCTGCAGCATCTCTTGTGACAAGGGAAAGACTCTTTTCGTCCAAGACTTGAATTAGTTCTGCATATGCCTCTTCATTTTTGGTGGTGTCTTCTTCCGCATCCTCAGGTTCATCCTTCAAATCAAGGAAATGCAAGTGGGCCAAAAACTTAGTTTCCCACAGCTCACAGTTCCTTTCATCTCTGTCAAAGTATAAAAGATTCCAACAGCTTCCAAACTCCTTCCTGGGCTCATAACATGTTGATGCTGCCATCTTTAAAGGGGTGTAAACAGTGGTAACAAAGGGAGGACAAACAATGCAGCCTTCAGTTACATTTTGCTTGAGTGCAGTGCTCCCCAGAGCAACCTGTGGCCTTTTATTGACAATTGCACTCACCTGTGTACATCTCCACCCACAACAGAAAGTCAACAAGCACATCAACAATAAGATTCAACAGTAGGGAAGATAGTAGATTTTATTTTATTTTACTTTTTTAAAACTCTTTGAAATGATGGGTGTCAGTACAACTAGTCATTAATCATTCAGAGAGCTGATGTTGGTCTGCTGGAGCACATGGACAATTATGGGAGGGTCAGTTGCATCTAACAAGGAGATAGTAAAAATGTCTGTGAACACCTCAGGCAGCTGGTGAGCACACTTTCCTGGAATGGCATTAGGACTAGTCCCCTTCTTGGCATTCGCAGCTTTCACGACATGCCTATGCAGAGATGTTTTTGGGAATATGTTGGAGTACCCCTAAATTCAGAGAGTTAGCATGTTGAATTCAATCCCCTGTAACCTTTCCCAGGAACTAAAAACAGTCTATAAATAAAGACGTTATTTGTCACCGTAGAGCTAACTGTCATTGTCTTATTTATTACCACAAATACACTGACAAGTAGGACATTGTCCTTTGCTCTAAAATCAACTGCTACATCAAGCAAGGCATGAAGGACTTGTATCCTGTGATCTCAGCTTGGGTCATGGTCTCTTAACTAAACAGTAACATCTTGTTTAGCCATCCAGTGTAATCTGGGTCAAACATTTTTCTCAAAATGCTGGTACCTCAGAATTCCTAGAATGGGATCCTGGAGTATTTGCAATTTGTGAGTTCACAGCTAAAAGCCTGAATGAACCATTTCTCCTCTTGTGTTTTTTAAAAGAAGAAGGAAAAAAACATATTGTGTCATCAGTAAACAGTTCACATGATACTTTTAGTGAACAAAACTGTTAATCACTGGTTTAGTTCTCTGACTGAATTTCCCATTTTTTTCAATTCAAAAGCAGTGAGATATTTCCTATCTTGAATTTGCTGGATTTAATAAAAATTGAAACCTTTTTGTTGAACCAGCTATACAGTGCCTATAAAAAGTATTCACCCCCTTGGATGCTTTACCCTTTTTATTGCTTTTCAAATCAAACATGATCATGAAATCATGGTCAATGCTTGGAGTTGCCAAGTTAAAAGTTCAGATGCAGTGATAAAGGAAAGGGAAAGGTATAAGAAAATTAAGAAGGTGCTGTTGTGAGAGGAGATGAAAGACACAAGGTTTTCTTATGACATTTCGGTGTGTGTGGTTTTGTATCCTTGCGCATAAATGTTGGATGATGAAAAAGAATAAAGAGTGAGTGATTGATATGGTAACAGATAAATGGAAAGGAGAAAAGAGCCACAAACCTGCCCACCTGCAGCTGTTTAAACATCCAACTGAGCTGTGCTTTACATTTGATTAGAATTACCAGTGAATTTATCTCTTATTTAACCAGAGTTACATGTTTTAGACTAACCTGATGTTGTTCCTAATAAAGCCATTAAGTGACCTCCCGATCCCTGTACAGCTGACTATTAACATACAGTTTATCTACAGCAACCAGAGTTCTGATGCTAACCTTCCATTCATCAGCAAAATTATTGAAAAAGCTGTGTTTCAACAGTTTAACAGCTTCTTAACAATGACCAACCGCTTTGATGTCTTTCAGTCTGGTTTCCGTGCTCACCACAGCACTGAGACTTCCCTCGTCAAAGAGTTCAATGATATCGACAGAAATACAGACGGTAGAAGAACCACAGTGTTGGTTCTGTTGGATTTCAGCACAGCATTTCACACTATTGA